>CAVLGL010000104.1:45912922-47212922 GCA_963668995.1 Parnassius mnemosyne | reverse complement strand
AATATTGCTACAAAGTAAAGTAAAAGGCTATACAAGTCCCTATACTGAGCACAGGACTCTTTATTTCTGAAAGGGTTTTAGGGCAAGGAAATACCCGCCGTGCTGCCCCAATGCGTGTTGACGAAAATCGCAATTACAAATTTCATTCGTGCTGTCGGGGATCAACCCGGGAAAAATTTACAGCGAACGCTTTGACCCAGATCTACTACTACGATACAAATAAATACGACTTAACATATAAAATAAAAAAAACTCTTACGTACTTGAAACTTGAACACTTGATAGCTCGTGACGCCAAAGCTACAGCACAATGTAATTGAAGATGCGTAAACGCGACATAATTCTCAGTGATGCGCAAGCATAACAGGCAGTATATCACTTATATAATTGTCATCTCTGCAGTCTATTAATCTTTGCACTTTTATAAGTAATACAGAAAGTAGTTGCTAGACGGTGTTGACGTCGGCTAAAATCTCTGCGATCGCCGTTTTGTCAAGGTCATTCAGGCTAGTTAAAGCTTTAATATCTTTATAAAGGTCTTCGGTAATATTATTTGCCCTTTAGAAGTTTCTAGGGTATCTATTGTGTTCACTCTTTGATTAAACCAGTACTCTTTTAAGACTGCAGTTATTCATGGGCTGTAATGAACACTATCCACAAAGATGGTTGTTACTATAGCTAGTTAGTTATTTAGTTACGCTACTCAATCACTATGATATTTAGCTGAAGTTTCTTTATAACAATATGAGTAAAAAATGAACATAAGCTGATATTATAAGCTATATATGTAAACGGTGATTTAGTTTTGAATATTATGAAGCATAAGTTTATTCAAAGTTTTCCTTCTCAAGAAGCTACCTACCTACCACTACCAAACTGTTATTTAAATTAAATATAGAATAATATATAATCCAATATATAAAAATTAATTTTTGTTTGTTCGTATTTTATGCGCTGCTATACCGTTCATCAGATTGAACTAAAACTTCATCAGTTTATTATTTGCACTTTCGCGAAGGTTTTAGGTATAGTACAATTACCTTACAGTAAGTGGCGCGCGTGTCATACCGAAAAATTTATTTTTAAGTTATATATTCAATGAATGTATTATCATTCCTAATGAAACGATATAACTCTTTCAAATTTAAAACCACATTTACACAATTATTTCTTCTGCGGCAGTAACGCACCGGATAGCAAGCTAGTGCTTATTATAATTACTCTTGGTTAACAACTGTTTTCGTTTCAAGAAATAATCATTTAAGCTGGCATTATTTCAATCGCTTATTTTAAGCCCTATTTATTTAGTAATACGCTGCGTTCAAATGAAATGCCATTTAAGCGACCACAATCTACTTAGGTGAGCAATTTAAAAATGAACCTCTAAATAATTGTGTGACATCCATAATCGACAGCTTCGTTCCCCGAAAAGTTTGACCCTCCCTATTCCACTTTACCGTTCTGATTTTATTTATTTTTATCTTTCGCTGTCCAAGTTTCATGACACTGGTATGTGCTACCTGAAAATTAAATAAGGAGAAAATCTTGGGGTTGTAATAAATTAATTTGCTTAATTCCGCGTAAAGAAAGAAAATTGTGTCCTGCCCAGTTTTAAGGGGACATTCCACCCACCCTCAATCGCGCACACTATACCCGTCACTACCCCAGCACTACCATCACCACACTAGGAACGACACACCGCTCTACACGAGGCATCCTCAGTTAAAGTAGTTTTTGCGGAAGCTAAGATTTGGGATGTGGATTGTAGGAGATCCCATTAAAACTGGGCAGGACACATCATTTTCTTTCTTTACGCAGATTTAAGCAAATTAGTTTATAACAACCCCATTATAATGGATTTCCGCAAGGTAACGCTTGATTCTATTAATTAAATTTAATCATCAAACATAACATTGAGCATACATACCATTGAAATAACTGTCTTATAGTTATTTGCATGCTATCAGGAAATGAATAACGGTTTTTAAACTCGTTGTCTGTATATCTGTCATTTTTTCTGGACTAATCTTCGGTATAGATGAACCAGTTGTAATGAAACTCACGAACAGATAGAGAACTATTCCAGGAATGATCTAACATTCAATCCAAAAAAGACTTGAATAATTTTTCTTGTAAAAACTTATAATTTATAAGTAAATGGTTCATGATTATCTAAAATATAAATAAAACCACCTTAATAGACTTTATCCAGGTGTAACTGGGGTAAGTCGCTAGTTTTAATTAATCTGTGTGTGTACGTTGAGTATCATTAGTGTGTTTTATAAGGTTTTTATGAATATTTTTGTTTTTTTACCAGCCTCGACATTATATCACTGCCCTAAGATTGAAATTAAGTATATTTATTTTTTCGACGTAAGAAAACAAAATTTCGTTTATCAAATTCACACACACATACAAAACAACTTTAAATTTGTCCTTGAATTTATACTATGTACACTATCATTTGAAGTGTTTGCGCACAGAGCATTGCTCAATAAAGATAGCAAATGCATGATATCATCATATACAATAGAACAGTGCAACATCTACCTGCGAACTCTTCATTATGAATATTGTTCACTTCCTACTGTTTAGTCCCCGATGTTTACGTTTATTATTTTTATAGATAGTTATTTTCTGCGCATTAGACATCCAATGCAATCGTCTAAATAATATAAAATCATATTAGATTATGACAGTGCCACTAGTTCAAGCAGCTTGCAATAGCAACTAGCTGTTCTATTCGTTAATTTCACATTTTGATATCGAAAAATCGCCACTTATCAGTACATTTACTATTAACTTCATAGTTAGTAGACCTGCAGGGCTTAAAAATGAAAGAACTATCACTTTATGACATTTGGAATATTAAACAAAATATTTTTATTAATCTTCTAAAATAAAATTTCTTAAAGCTAATTAATTATGGGATGTAGAGCTTACAAAATGGAATCATGGCCCACTTTTGTTCTAATTTTACGGTGGCATAAATTATATTATCTCATATGTAAGTCTAAATTAACTTGACAAACATTAAATTCAGCTTAGACGTGTTATATTAAATTTTACGACCAGAGAAGAACCACGTTCTCACAAAATATTATCGTAAAATAGCAGTTTAATGCTGCTGTGTTTTCTATGGTTGTATTTTTTTACTGGGAACGAGACATTCCATTTTAGTGCTCAGAGGTAACAACGCATATGTATTTTCATTAGATGAGAGCTGTACGAGTAGGTGGTATTGGGGTACAGCACCCATTTACCATTAGGCCGGCTGTATTCGTTTGTAACCTTTACTTGTATTACAAAATCGATTGTCTTAAGCTGATATTATCAGGACAACAAACATTGTTATTGCTTAATTTGAAATCTGCTGCCAAAGTAGAAACGAAGGTACTAATCGAACTCATATTTCTCGGTAAGTAGTGAATAAAAAATTTCTTTTATATTTATAAGTTTCGCCCTTCCTCTATGTTATTAGTAAACTAAAGTAAAAGTAAAGTTACAGCCTGTGTACGTCCCACAGGATAGGCACAAGACTCCTTTAATTTCTGAGAGGGTTTATGGCAAGGAAATATCTGCTACGCTGCCACAGTGGCTTAGCAATGAGTTGCTGCGCTGGGGGGCGCGGGTTCGAATCCCGCACGGAACAAGTATTTGTATGGCCTACAAATAATTGTGTCTGGATGTTTGTCCTTGTGCAATTTATGTTTGTAAACTGCCTCCACGATACAGGAGAAGATCCTAGTGTGGGGGTAACATTTTTTAGAACCAAAAAAAAAATGCGTTTTCGAAATATTATTCTAATTTTTCAAACATGCCGGTTTTTAATTTTACAAGATTTTTACTGTGGTAGAGCCACGCGGCAGCTTTTGCTGTCGCACGGATGGGCCGGCTCGAACCGGGGTAGTACCACGACCTCACAGAAAACCAGCGTGAAGTAGAGGTTTACCTCTGCATTTCGCTTGGTGAGTGCAGGTAGCCAGAGGCCCTTTTTACTGGAAATTAAGCTTTCCATCTTAGTCCTCACGGGTGACATCGCATCTACATTTTGATTTGTAACAGAGGATAGATGTAGATGTCTATGGGCCGCAGCAACCACTTACCATCAGGTGGACTGTGTGCTCGTTTGTCACCCTATCCTATAAAAAAAAAAACAAGTAAATCTATCACTCGCGTACCGTGAAATTTACAGCGAACGCTTAGCACATTTTCATCTACATTATCAACGTTTATTTAAATTATTTCTCACAAACTTTAGCAAAAATAAAATCATAATAAACATTGATTTATTAAATTTATAGAGTTATTTCTAGAAAACGGCTGAAGTAGTTTAAGTAATTTACGCACTAGTCTTTAAAGGTTCTACTGTCCTTCAACCCGCATTTTTCTACTTTGCAATTATAATTCGCATGTATTTAATTTTGTGGCTTCTGGGTGCTGTCTAGCGCGCCCAAATGCCAAATGATACTGTTAGCTAATATATGCTGATTCTCGTGGCAACTATGCTATCAGGAGGGGGATATGGGTGCGCAGAATTTTCGGCGCCTATTCATAGCCACCAACGATGTTTGGACTTGGCAACGTCCTCGTATAACGCACACACGTCATTATGATCAGATACATATACTTCACGCCTGGGATCCCCGTGGGGATAGGCAGAATCCAAAGAACAGCGAGCCACATGGACCACGTTTAACCAAAAAATATGAGTATAGATGGAAAATTGTGAAAGAAGTGAGAGGTGGCTAGCCCATCGCCTACACAATCAGAGACCTAATAACCCATTATTTTATGTTATAATTCCCACATAAACATGGCACCACATAACAGCACACATACGTCATAGATCAACATCGGACCTATAGATCAGATGTGGTTTGTAAAGCCCCAAGGCATGTTCATACTCCAATCCGGTAAAGTATTCTATGACCGGTAGGTAAACAATGTGTCTCAGAGAGGCATCGGATTTATTATCTACAAGTCTTGTATTAACAACGTTGTGAACATCGAGAGTATGTCGAAGAGTTTGCCCTATTTTAGCTACTAAACTGTATTTTGCTAAAAATTAACGGTTTACTGCTTTACGGCATTGATTAATTTCACCGTCATGATCATCGTCATTGTTATTGCCTATCAATAATCCAGTACCGAACAAAAGCCTAACCTAAGGAGCCACCTGTATCTATCTTATATCTGCTTGTGTTACCGGACGTCCCTCCATTTAGTTGTGGACCACAGTACACTCCGCTTAACGGGAGGTACCAGGCTGCCACTCGAGCATCGTCCTTTCCCGTGGGTATCGAGGTATATAGCCGGCCCATTGCTTCTTCACATTAAATTATATATTTAAAATCTAGATAATTTAATGAATATATCATAACTTTTTAATAAAAAATAAAAAAAAACTTTTATTTGCAATATTATCAACAACATATACAGGCAGAACTAGAGTAAAATGTGAACGAGTTTTTACTAACACTTCCCGCTTGCATATATTTGTATTAATTACAAACCGATCTTAATGTCGGACACTAAATATTTTATGTAATATATTATTATGTACTATATTATATCTTAATAATCTATAATATACATTACTATTAAGACTATTTATTGGTGTTGTGCTTAAATCTAAATTTTAGTATATTTTAAATAAGCATTTGAAAACGCTTTCAAGAACAGAAACAGAGTGACCTATTTGTGACCGAGAGATTAGTGGTTGGTAACTTGAATCAGAAGTTTCCGATTTTTCAACCACGGTGACAATTTCATGTTAGTAATGGTGTAGCAAGATATGTATTTATAAAGTACCAATAATCACACTGCCAACATCGAGTCATTTACGTGTCCTGATACCCGTGCCCGATACAACGCTATTATTTATCTGTGGCTATATATTTAAGTATCTTTAATTATCAGCTATGGTTCTGGCTGAGATTCGATAATAATAGATAAATATATGGTTATTTATTTATACTAACTGAGATTAAAACTTGACATATACGATAATAATATGTAAATATAATATTTAATCATTATCATCACTATCATCATCAGTACAGCCCAGCATCTCCTACCAAGTCGTCTCTCCATCTAATGGGGGCTGCCCTTCACTTCGCTTACCAGTACGAGACTGACACTCAAGAACATGTCTGCCCCATCGGTTGTCGGTTCTTCGAGCTACACGGCTGACCTATTGCCACTTCATCTTACTGATATGTTGGGCTATGTTAATTACTCTACTTTTAATGCGAATATCACCTTTACGAAGTCTATCTTAAGTAAGTTAAAGTTTGTGTATGATTGTACATTTATTATACGTGATAGAACCATGCTGCAGCTATATTAGTAGTATAGTTGTCGCACGAATGAGTCGACTCGACCGGAGAAGGACGACGCTCTCACAGAATACCAGCGTAAAATAGCAGCTTAACACCGCTGTGTTTCATATGGTGAGTGTATAGAACCGGAGACTCTTTCTACTGGAAAAGACGCATTCCATCTTAGTCCTCATGGCCTCACGCATCTGCATTTTGATTCTTTATTGAGGATAAAATAAATGTAAACGTCTAAGGGTCACAGCAAACACTTATCATCAGGTGAACTGTGTGCTCGTTTGTCACCATATCCTATAAAATAAATCTGGTATTATCTATGACTCTGGCTGTTATTCATTTACCATAATTCATAACCTGCGACATAGTACTTTAGTACTCATTAGGTCGTCATCAAGGGATTTTCCATACTGTAATGTTGCTTTTGGTTAATAACACAGTAATACTGCACGTTTTCACAAAATGCGTGACGCTACCGGACAAATTGGAATTTGCATGTCATTCGACTGATACTCAATGCGCTCCAATTTTTTTCCAAAATTACTCTATCAAGTCCTCAATTATTTTGTTGTTAGTTTTTTAGTTAGTAGTAGTAGTAGTTAGTAGATAAAATTTTCTGATGTCATATTTTTATTTTCTTTCAGGTAAGTATCTGCAGCATTTCGATCCATACTGCCGCCGCGCCGTTTTGGTTAGCTATGAGAGTAAGGTAAGAATATTTAGTCTCAACGACGCGACGACCCGTGTTATTTATAATAAATATAACTAGCGCTATTCATTACTTAACATGTAACCTATAACTATGAAGTAACAATTAGAAAGGTTTAAATAATTTTTATACATTTTTATATAGATTCATATTTAATATGCATATACTGGATGGCGATTAGGTTATCACATTAAATAACACAGGGGTATATACAAGTTCATATATGTCGATTAAAATAATAAAATAAACAATTCTACCAAAAATAAAAAATGCATCTTTCAAACAAAATAAATAGCGTAATAAATGACACGAAATAAATCACCTTGATAATATTAGTTTACTGACCAGAAGTGACATGTAAAAGCGGCAACGGTGCGGCAGGTACGCAGTGCTCACGCAGCATCGACATAGATAATTATTTACCTACACGTTCCCGTTCATAAAAGTAATTAGGCGAAAAATGAAAAAAAGGGCTTTTGCGACTAGCATGTAAATTGTTATCTATTTTTTAGTTGTGTATGTTCAAAGAACGTTATATAGGATAAGTCTTTTCATTGACGTGATAACTTTATCGCCACCCCGTATATTTTACTATGTCATATGTCAAACAGTAAAGTAAAAAATAGGCCTCTCCCAAGTAAAGCCACAAGGCACTATCGAGAGCAACCATCGACTTCCAGCATATCTTACCAGGTCGTCACGCCATGTAATGGTTGACTGTCCTATACTCCGTTTACTGGTTATGAGACAAAATATTATCACTACATTGTCGTTTTTTTTATAATATCAGATTGGTGGGTATATCCACCACCTAGCCTATCCACCACCCACTACTAGCTATGCGCATACCTATTTAAAGCAGCTGATAAATTTTTACTTTTCATAAACTGGGAAAAATCCACGAAGAGTTAAATCACATTTGTTTACTCATTCATAAAGCTAATGATGAGATAAAACAGATGCCTGGATCTGTTTTATCTCATCTAATGTAGTGTAAATCGCGCTCGAGATTTCTGTTCATAAAACATAGGCACAAATATATTTCGTGGGAACTTTGAGTGGTAAATTGATGTTGCAATTATTCCATCATTGTTTATTATACGAGTATCTAGCACAAAGATCGGGTCAACCATTCTAAATAATACAGTTTCCAAATAATTTTATTTTTATAACAAAGTTAGATATTCACTTACATTTAAGCATAGGTTTCATTTTGGTTCGGTATTGTTTTTTTAATACACGTAAAGGTGACAAACAAACAGAGTCCACCTGATGGTAATTTGTTGCTGTTTTCCATAAACGACCTCATCTATCCCTTGCTTACAAACAAAATTCAAATGTGTTATCACTTCAAAGGGCTAAGATGGGATGTCTAGTTACTAGGAAGAACAAGACAGTAACGAGACAGTTTCCTGTGCTTCATTACTACTTACAGAAGGGTCACAAGCGAGCACACCGTCTACTTGGTGGTTAGTGGATTCTGCGACCCATAAACACCTACATCTATCCTTGCTTAAAAATCAAAATTTAGATGCCTGAGGACTAAGATAGAATGCCTCATTACTCCTGAGGACTAAGATAGAATGCCTCATTACAAGTAAAAAGGGTTTCCGGTTCTCTGCACTCACCATACGAAGCAACATATGCTGCTATTTTACGCTGTACTAGGTACGTGAAGTTCTACCTTGACGTTGTCTAGTATTTATTAGGACTCTGGATAGTAAAATGTTTAAATTTTTGAGAATGATATTTAAGATCTCTTTAACTGCAAGATGGAATATTCTTCTTTGTACTTCGACCCCACCGCACTCAGCAAATATAAAAATAAATAAGAGATATATTAAATTTGTCTGTTTTAGATTTTCATAAAATACCACATTACATATGTTATCATTTAAAAGGTTTTTGTAATGACTCAAAAGTTAAAATTAAAGAATCTTAGTCACTAAGATTTCTCACTACCAATCTATACATATAATAAAAATGTAAAAAGCAGACGTCTGTACATTTTATATTTTTGTAATAAAAGTGATTGAGAGGTACTAAAAATAAGTAACTAAATACATTTCTACCATTTTTAGAATTTTCTGTCTGTCTGTCTGTCTGTCTGTTTGTTTGTTAACGTATCACGTATAAAGTACTAATTTATATCATAAGAATCATTAAGGAAAATATAAAGTGTATCTTCGTGTTACATTTAGTCTTTATTTTATTAAAATCAGTTCATTCAATCAAAAGTTATGATAAATATTCTGAAGTATGAATACGAAGTATAGGTACGAATTTGTTAAACGGTGGCGTTGGTTGAGTCATCATGTGCATTTTAAACTAATACTATATCATAAATCATTATTAAATTAGGTAAAATAATGTTCTATAATGATATAATTATATCTAAAACGAAGTAAACAATAGTATTAAAGAACGTATTAAAAAAAAATATACAAAAATATATTATAACCTTATTAACTAAATCTAAAGTGAAATAGTTAACTAATTTTATCGATAGATGGCGGTATGGTCGAAATGTAATATAATAAGGCGTTTTGCTTACTATGCAGACATTGGTTTATAAGTTCTTTTATGTTTTATATATATAATAATGTACCAATCGCGTCAATTAATCTCTTTTATTTTTAGAATTGATACTATAATAAAAATGGTGATAGCATGTTGTGTCTGTTTTTGTACATTGTATAGAATATTTGTCACTAAAATCATTATAGGGTAATGAAAATAATTAAGTAAACACATTTTTATAATTTTTAGAATTGTCTGTCTGTCTGTCTGTTTGTTTATAAACGCATCACATCTAAAGTAAACATTTTTTTTAAAGAAATCGTTAAGAAAATCATAAAGCCTATCTTTAAGTTACATTTAATTTTTGTTTTATTAAATTTGGTTAATTCTATCGAAAGTTATGATTATTAATTTAAAATGTAGGTTCTAATTTGTTCAATGGCGCCATAAACTCTCAGAAAAAGTAATAAAAAGATTTGTGTGTAAAAAAACGTTCTATAATAATATACTTAAAACAAAATAAACAATAAAAAAGATGTTTTCCTTAAATTAAAAAAGTTTTCTCACAACGAACGTAATAGATGGCACTGTACAAATTACATTCTTTTCTGAATTGCGGCGTTAAGATACTCCGAATCGTATTGAGACTCACTGACGTGCAGTCACAGTCTCACAAATAACCATACATTACCCAGAACCAATGTAGATATTATATATTTTCGATTTCAATTTCAACTTAATAAATTAAATTAAATGATATATATTATGAGAAATAAATATATATGTATATATAAGTAAAATAGTCAATTTATTTTGTATCAGATTATAATGAACATAGAACATACTAATATCCGAAATCACAACTTCCCACAACTCAATCAACAGCAAACTCATATCCCAACTTCAAAGGATGCTACATGAAATAAATCCATACGTTCATAGTTTTAGGGTTGCATTGCAATCGATCCGTCAAGATTTAATAAACAATTATAAAATAGTTATTAACGCTGACAGACGTCCTGTTACTAAAAAAAAAAAGTTACTGAACACCGCGGTAGCAACGTTCCTGTCACTGATGAAGTGGCAGTGGTATTAGCAGGAGTGCGATAGACCGTAGACGTGACATCGTGTTGCACACACATGACGATCGACTGCCAGGGATTTTTGAAACGCATCGATATTATGATGCTTTACAATATCCATTAATATATTGTCACGGTGAAAATGGGTACAATTTATCAAGTTAATCCTAATACCAGAGAGACCAATTTTAATAAAAAAATATTTTCTCTGCAATTTTATTCGCACCTGTTACATGTAAGGCATATATCTTCTTGCGTATCTGCAAAGATTTCGGGGGTTGTTTTACCAATTTATAGTGGACATGTATGCCAAAATAGAGACAGAGCGCTTAGTGTATATACGCACTAACCAGAGACGTCTGTTACACTGACGTCTAATAAGTGATATTGATACAGTAATGATATAAATCGTTTAATATTTTCTTACCTGAATGTCAAATTCTCCAAGTAAAACCTATATACGCGAGCTACGCCGCGGGCACAGCTATGCATAATATTAGTGTATTAGTAAAGAGAACTAAACCTTTAGCCTGAGATAAAGCAGATCACGACTTTGAGCTTTACCCTTAATGTAATTACCAATGACGAAGTACGGAGTCATGAATAATGACGTAAGTAGCCTACAAAGCGCTTGTAAAAAAATTATACATTTTATCTTACACTTTAAATCTTACTTTTAATCCTGGAGTCAATCCATGATGCCGACGCTACTGAAATTGTTGTCTGTGATATACTAATTTATCATGTTGTTGATACCTAATTAACAAATCGATGAAATCTAGAGATATAATAAATAAAATATATTCATTTCAGAGACATGTATACGCATAACGCAATGGACTTTTTACTTTTAAGCCTTTAAAAAATTAAATGTGACTAGAACTTGAAATGTTTTTTTTTTTAGTTAAAAACATAACGTTATTCTTTTTACTATAAATTTTACAAAATTTATTAATTTCGAATTTATTTATAGCTTACATTATTACGTGATCAAGTAAATGAAATTTGAAACATTGTACATTGCAGCTTATAGTTGACATTAGGTGATTTACACGTACAAATTTTATACACATAATTCTTCTGTATGTGTGTACATTCTGAAGTCGTCCTAAAGACTCCTCCTAAACGTCTAGACCGTTTTGATGAAATTCTTGTATGTGTTTGAGGGGGTCCATGGATAATTTAGATTCACAATTGGACCCGTTAGGTCAGGCGAAGCCGGGGCGGATCGCTAGTAATATAGATAATATAAGCTCAGTTGCCTAATATGTCTGTAAATCTTACTTGGTAGATTCATTCATAACAGCCAATTAAAGTAAACTGCTGAACTTACCTCATAAGGGGGATATTTGCCATAGTGGTCATGCTTTACAGGTCGGGGGGGGGGGGGGGGGGGGGGGCAGTTTTTGTTGTATTTGGACGACGCTGCTCTCCTGGTTTGCTTCACGCTACCCAGAGTAAGACCATACTCTCACATTTCACTCACTTTTCGGTTAAAAGCAATTATGGACAGTTAAATTTGTTCAATCTAACACACAGTGAATTACTTTATAAAACGTACGGTATCTTTTGTGTTACAATAATTACGTGGTAGAACCACGCTTCAGCTATATTATGGTTATAGCACGAATTGAACGGCTCGACTGGAGTAAGACCACACTCTCACAGAATATCAGCGTGAAATAGGAACTCAATGCTGCCATGCTTCGTATGGTAAGTATAGAAGACCAGAGACGCACACCCATTTTACTGAAAACGAGACATTACATCTTAGTTCTCAGTGGTGACAAAGCTTTTGCATTTGAATTATTAATAGAAGGTATAGGTGTATATACTTATGGGTCATAGCTTTCACTAAAGAGCATAAGATGAACTGTGTGCTCGTTTGTCACCCTTATTCCTGAAAAAAAAATCCGAATAAATCATATAAAGCGATTTATAATAATAAAGGACAATAATGAAATAGATCTGTCATTTTATTTATCACTTATTTAAATATGAGGGATCATCTATTTACTTGTAAAGTGATATGAATTGGCTATTCGTATTACATTTCGAATTGTTTAATATTTCCAAAAAATAAAGACGTATTTCACAGAAAACTTTAAAGTGATGTATAGCGACGATACATCACAAGACTGTCGACAAGACTTACTGCTAATACTAATATATTTTATATATTATCTGTTCAAACCACGTCTTACGAAAAATTTGTGTAGGTTTTCTAACATAAGTATCTATATAAATATTGACTGTAACAAGCTATATAAAATATTGAGGTAATTGCCTTGATGTTAAAAAGCCGAAAATTATGATTGGAATAAATAAAATAACAATAGATACTTAACCTTTAAAATGCGCACGCAATTATGTTTTTCTTGGTTGTGTATCTCTATGTTGAGTGTGAACGTGTGCGTACTGCGTACATGTTCTGATGTGAGTGAGAACGGTCGCAATCGTTGCGGGATTTTGACATTTTATTGCATTAAGCGTCTCCCACACACAAGCGGCTTGCGGTGGCGGCTAACCGCGAGCCGCGACTCCAGCTGCTGCAACAACACACCACCGCGGTCGCAGCGGCGGCCTGAAGTGCCATTCGCTGAGGTGTCTGTGCTACGATTGGACGTCAGTAACATGACTAACCGTGACGTAGTCTTATTATATTCTGCAATATTATTATATATTTTGTTTTTAATCCTAATGCTTTTGTAATCACGATGCGAATTATCATAAATTACTGACTAATTTTGCTCGTTTCTATTGAAATCTCTGAATTTAGCACCATTTTTCACGCGGTATACGCGGCCTGTTGTAAAAATTTGCAACTGACCGCGTACTCGCTAACACACACGCGTTGGCATAAGGGGCGGAGCATGCAGCCGCTCCGCCCCATTTGCCAACGCGTGTGTGTTAGCGAGTACGCGGTCAGTCAATGGCCGCAGCGCGGTCAGTTGTAAATTTTTACAACAGGCCGCGTGTACCGCGTGAAAAATGTTGCTAAATTCAGAGATTTTAATAGAAACAGTGCAAAATTATCCTGTACTTTATGATATTCGCATCGTGATCACAAAAGCATTAGGATTAAAAGCAAAATATATGATAATATTGCTAAATATAATAAAACTTCGCCACGGTTTGTCATGTTTACTGACGTCCGATCGTAGCACAGACACCACAGCGAATGGCGCTTCAGGCCGCCATTCCGGCCGCGGTGGTATGTTGTTGCAGCGGCTGGAGCCGCGGCCCGCGGTTAGCCGCCACCGCAAGCCGCTTGTGTGTGGGAGACGCTTTAATATCACAAACGAGCTTGCAGTTAAGTCGGTATTAAATGGAATAAGATGAAACGTCTCCAAATATACTGGCTACCAATGAAATCAAAAGAAAACTGTGGATATGCTACTAGTTGATTGCAGAAAAGTATTAACGAATCTGTTAAATACAGATAATATTTTAACGCCATAGATATTTCTTTACATAAAATTAAAGTGATGAATTAATTTACAGTCCAGCTGATGTTAAGTTGGTCCACGAAAATCTGCAATCAACTTCAAATAAAGAAGTCTACAGATTGTTGTCACCTCTCCGGATTAGGGTGGAATACCCCACACCTTGTGATTGTGATGGATCTATACTGTTCAACCAGAAACATTACTCTGCAGGCACAGATGGTTGGTTGCAGATAATGTCCTACAAACTGGATTTCGCTTACGGTCGCCTAACTCAGCGGAAACTAGTCTACTAGCTAGAGCCAATCTGCGCAGTACAGAATTATAGTGCCTGAGTACATGCGCAACCGTAGTTGCACTCTCATAGTTCAATGGGACGGACATCCGACACGACAGGAGAGAGATCAGGCGCAGGACCAACGGCTTTACGTACTTTCCGAGGCACAGAGTTGAAATACCACCTGCTTCCTGACTCCAGGCTGCTACGGAGAATTTCTTGTGAGAATAACTAATTTTGGCGTGACCCGGGATTCGAACCCCGGACCCCATGATAGACAATCGCGGTTACGATTTACCAAGAAGATAATAGGGGTAGTATCAACCTAGGCGGACTCCTAGGCAGAAAAGAAGTTCTGCCACCTAGAAAATATTACATATTGTTATCGTTTTATTATTCCGTTAGTTGTAGTCTTTATACTAACTGCATTAGGAACTACGAAGTTATTTTCTAATGGATTGCACGTTTTTTAACAAATAACTAACAAGAAGTTGTATGTAATATACTATAACCAAATATTGTGTGATTTTTTTTAAAGCCTCTATGTAACACCAAAATAAAAGCCATGTGGCATTCTCTGCAAGTGAACCCTGGGTGCCAAAAACAATTGTTGGCAGGTGTGAAACATAACACTTGTATAAAGTCTATATATATATATATATATATATATATATATATATATATATATATAAATACTGTAATAAAAAATACTGTAATGGATACTTCAATGTTCGAGGTTCACGTAATACATTACAATAATACGTGTGCATCGTAAACTGATATTTGAAATTGTAGTTTAGAAAAAAGATGCTTAGAAAGATTTCATAGGTTTTTTGTTACATCTACACCAAGTAACAGTTAACAACCGTTAAAGGCGGCTGTTTCTTTGTATACTATATAATAGACAAATACTAACAGAATATTATAGATTCGACGAGATGAGTAAGGCTACTCCAAAATTAAACTAGGATTGAAGCAAAAATATTTTAAAAAACCCTAAAAACCTTATAAAACAAAAAAAATAATTATATAATACTGTATACTACCTCGTTGGTCTAGTGCTTGTAGTCTGTCCAGATTGAATAAAACTATTTTTTACGGATTTTATCGCGTTTAATTAAATTATTTTATATCCCCGACGTTTCGGTTGCTTTCCAGCAACCGTGGTCACGGGGGACTGAGGTGATTGACGTCCCGATGTCATTGTTAAACCGGAGTACCTTCAGCTTTTTTTTAATTTTAATAGAGAGGGAGGCTGGGTAATTTATAAATTAATTTCAATAGAGAGGGAGGCTGGGTACTACCACCTGCTTGGGATCCTGTAATTCATAAAATTAAAACTAAACCCAAGCATACCACTGCAAGACTTCAAGACACAGTTAGTTCATTCTGCGTAGATCGGACCAAAATTATTAATTAAAAAAGCTGAAGGTACTCCGGTTTAACAATGACATCGGGACGTCAATCACCTCAGTCTCCCGTCGGGAATATAAAATAAGTTAATTAAACGCGATAAAATCCGTAAAAAATTGTTTTATTCAATGTTTAGTGTTCGCGTAAATATAAGAAATCATTATATAGCTGCCCAGAATCAGGAAGTTGGCGGTGTCTCACACCTGTGCCTCAGAACACAAGTAAAGCCGTTGGTCCTGCGCCTGATCTCCGGTCGTGTCGGTTTAACGTTCCATCGGACTATGAGAGTGAGGGAATAGAGAGTGACTGGTGCTTACGCATACACTTGGGCACTATAATCCTATCCTGCGATTTGAAGCGACAGTAGCCTAATGGCAGGGTGCGGATCGCGAACTCGAAATGTCGTGGGTTCAAATCCACCATTCGACTACTGTCGTGAACCACTTCTAACACAAGCCTTTTAAGCTTACTAGAAGTGGTTTAAGGGAATAAGTAATGTTTAAATAGCATCAGCATTTAAATAGCAAAAAAAAAAGTATTTTTTTGGAAAGAAGAGTAATAAAACTATTTTTATAAATTGAAATGACAACCTAACTTACAGTCCAAGTGACGGTAAGGGGTCACTGCAGTCCATGGACAGCGGAAGCCGACTTCAAGCAAAACAGGCTATAGATGCGTTGTCACCTCTGAGGACTGAAAAGGAATTCCTCAAAGGCTAAAACTTATCGAAAGTCCACCGCTGAACATAACCTTCCCCCCCCCCCCTTAGTTTACCTCATAGGGGAGATATTTGTTATAGCCGTCACGCTTGGCAAGCGGTTTGGGAAACGCAGTCTGTTATTTTTATATAGCTGTTACCAAGAAGATGCTATTGCCCTGGTTTAATTTTTCACCTGTTTTCATTTACTACATCTCCTGGTTTCATTTTTCCCCTGTCACCTCTTACGACACTAGCGGGATGATATTTTATTAGTATAATGGATATTCTTATACCGCCGCTACACGATTACAGCGTACCAAATAATTTAAAATTAAAGATTTTGTGCAACAGACTTCAGTGTAAATTATTAAGAATAACTCAAAAACTATTGGTATTGGGAGTATTGGGAAAAATTTATGAAATAAATGGTCATTGATGATTGTTTTAAAAATCTAAACGTATTTATAGATCCCACCCAGGCGAAGACGGGGCGGATCGCTAACACTAAATAAAGATAACTAGTCTGTTCCCGATTACTATAAGAGTAGCTATAATGGATTACATTTAAAAACTGTCAACTCTAAACATCTCACCTTCAATAATCACAGCTGCTAACACGCAAACGCCTCTAGTTTCAAACACGTGTAATATCAATTTATATTCGGAATTTTAATTGGATATTAACCGTAAAACTGACTTTTGATGTTATTTCCGTATTCAAAAAAGTTATTCAAAAGGAATATATTTACTCTATATTAACTATTTTCTGTGATGTTAACGCTGTTAACCTATGCGGTTCTTACAGCTTCATCGGACGCAGGGCTCGCGGCCTGAAAGGCCGCGAGCTATTTAAAAGTGGAAAGGCGGTAGCTGGGATAAGGATGAGGATGATGATGGTTTGTGATTTGGTATTGTTACCAATCATCATGTCCCCTCCGTAGAGGTTTATTTTGAGCTATCTAACCGCAGTCCGAGGGGGGGAATGCGAACCCCTGCCTCTGACTGCTTAGCTCGTATCGGTCGATGTTCTGGGCGGTGAGAACCGCCCAGGCACGCGGGTGTACGGAGTGTACGCGGTGTGTGTTGGAACGCGTCGTGCCCGCCTACGGGTGCGACGCGCCCCTTCCGTTGTCCTATTAGTGTTTGTCCCAATTGGTGTGGGTGTAGTGTCAGTGTGTGATGTGCCTGCGACGTTTGGGTCGACGGGATCGAGCGAGCGCGGTTGCTCTATTAATACATTACGCGGTCTACGGAGAAACGGCGCGACGTTCGGTATCGGGACGTAGTTGGCTGCGTTTACCACTAGGGGGTTCGGATGAGCTTCGGCGCTGTCAAAGTAGCGCTGGGACATCTCCTTAAAGTATTCGGAGATACAGGGGAGTTGACAATCGCTGTGTAAATCAGAGTTCCGTTGATACCACCGTGCACCGGTGGCTTTACGGATGAAATGGTTTTGAACTTTCTGTAGTTCGTTTAGGTGGGACTTATATGTGTGTGCAAAGGCTACACTTGCGTAAGACATGATAGGTCTAACGCAGGATTTGTACAAATGGAGTTTGTGCCTTAGAGACAGCTTACTCTTGCTGTTCACAAGAGGATGGAGACGGCCAATAACTGACTTGGCTTTGTTGCGAACAATACTAATGTGTTTCGCGAAACTCATGTTGGCGTCAAACGTAACGCCCAGATATTTGGCCGAGGATTCCCATGGGATGGGGCGGCCGTATAAGGTAATTACCTTCATACGTTTTCTTGGTCCATTACCGGACTGTTTTGGATTCCGTTGAAAGTATATTGCTACACTTTTTTCGGGATTCACTTCAATTCTCCATTGGCGGAACCATTCGCCTAAGCGATTGGCAGCTTTTTGGAGTTTTAAAGTGAGAATATTCCTATTGTACTCTGATAAAAAGAGAGCCGTATCGTCGGCGAAGAGAGCGGTGTTGACCGCTGGATCTTTAGGGATGTCACTCGTAAAAAGTGTAAACAGAATTGGAGACAGGGCGGAGCCTTGTGGGACACCGGCCTTAGGAAAGCGTTTCGAAGAACGGGTTCCCTCCACTCGATAGCGAAAAGAGCGATTTGAAAGGAAGGCTCGGATGATGTGTACGAGCCTGTCCGGCACGTTTAGTTTATACAGCTTGTAGAGCAAGCCGTCGTGCCAGACCTTATCAAAAGCCTTTGCGACATCAAAGAAGAGGGCTCCCGTGCCTCGAGATTTTCTCCTTGTCGGATGATGATTGAAGCCAGACAGAATATATTCTGTTAGGCGATGAATTTGGTTAGTACATGAATGTTTGGCTCTAAATCCAAACTGTTCGTCAGGGAGGAGTCTGTTAGTTTCCGTGAAGTGACGGAGGCGCTTGAGGATAGTGTGCTCATATAATTTACCTAAGGTGTTGAGTAGGCTGATAGGCCTGTAACTGGTGGGTCGGTTACGCGGTTTGCCCGGTTTATGGATTCCTATTACGTCTGCTTCTTTCCAGATATCCGGGAAAGAGCAGCTCGAGAGAAGCGCGTTGAAAATTCCTACGAGGAGGTAAATTAACGGTGCCGGAAGAGATTTGATCACCTTGTTACTGATGCCGTCTGGCCCAGGGGCTGATCTAATCTTAAGGCTTTTTATGGTCTTAGTGACTTCTTCGAAAGTCACGGGATCGAGTGGATCGCCCGCTGGCGGAAACGCAGCCCTACGTTCGATTTCCGCTTCTACCTCTAGCAGGTGAGCGGGATCTGTTGGTACGCTGGATGGGGTACACTGGCTCTCTAGACTGTCGGCTAGGCATTCGGCTTTTTCGAGATCGTCTAAGGCGAGATCGGGGTGGTCGAGCCTCACGAGAGGCGGCATGGGAGCAATTTGCTCTGCTTTTATGGCTTTAGTCAGCCTCCAAAAGGCATCTTGAGATGGTTCTAATCCCTCTAAGAGGTTATCCCATTTATCATTTCTAAATTCTACAACGCGTTGTTTAATCTCGTTTTGCAGAGAACGTAGCCGGATTTTGTTATCTTCCGTGCGATAACGGTCATATGCTTTTAGCGCGGAGTTTTTCGCTCTAATCAGCCGTCGAACGTCTGCCGGAAGCTTTGTGTACCGATCGCTCGACACACGAACCTTACGGGAGCACTTTTCGACCGCTGATGTGAGGTGAGTCGATAGGGCGCTAATCGCCCTATTGGCTTCCTCCGGCGAGTCTATCTTGTCCGGTATTGAGTCTAAATGCTGGGAGTTCGTAGACTCAAGTTTGACCTTGAGCTTACGCCAGTCGATGATGGTTTTGGTCTGAGGGACCTCACCAGCCGACCGGCCCAGTTCTAATACGATCGGCCTATGGTCCGAGCATAGTTCGATGAAAGTTTCGATCGAGTTAATGTTAAGCCGGACGTCTTTTAAAATAGCTACGTCAAGGACGTCCGGTTGGTGACTAGTTATAAATGGGTAGTGAGTTGGGCTCTCAGGAGCGATAACGTCGAAGTTAAGTCTCTCCGTGAGGCCGCATAATATGTTTCCGTTTGGATTGTTTAGGTTAGAGTTCCAACTAACGTGCTTACTGTTTAGGTCACCCGCGATTACTACGCTGGGGCCTAGATTTAGTAGTGCCGAGATGTCGGCTTCTAATAAGGGTTTTTGCGGTGGCTGATATGCCGAGGCAATTATGACGGGCGGATGGCCCGTAAGTGCTATTCTACATACCGATGCTTCTAAGTTAGCAAGCGGTGGAGTGTCTAACGGTATACAGTGCAAGGACCTTTTGTAGTAGATCAAGGTGCCGCCTTTAGGTCCGGTCAGCCTATCATTTCTTACTAAGGTATAATTAGCTATTTTGGGATCGCGCACGCTAGGTTTCAAGAAGGTCTCCTGCACTAGCATGATGTCGACATCATGATCGCGTAAAAAGTACACGATTTCTTCCTTTTGATCTCTGATGCCGTTTGCGTTAAAGAACGCGACAGTCAGTGAGCTAGGTTTGGTTCTGCCTGTATGTTGTACTGCCATTTTGTTTTAGAGAGATTATTATTTAGGCGCATTGGAATGAACCGATCGCGTCGATGAGATTGATATGCTCAATGGTGGCATTGAGCTTATCTTGAGCGGATTTGGCCTCGCGTAGTTTACGGGCCAGGGAAGACACTTCGGCAACATTAATATTGTTGAAGAAGCTGCAGACTAACGAGAAGTCAGCAGCGAAGGTAGAAGATGCCTGAGGGGCAAGTTTAGGCTTTTGAGCCTGGAGAGAGGGCGCTGGCCGTGAGGCGGCCGCGCTAACAATCGCCGGGGGCTTAACCCATGCGTTCGACGCGGGTGCTGAAGGCACCGATGAGCTTACACCTTGCCCGGAAGACCCTTTAGCGGGGGCGGGTTTGGTGTGAGGCTGAGGGGGCGCGGGTTGAGACACCGAGATCGGTGCTAATGATGGGGCATGTTGCCTAGGACGGGACCTACTAGCGCTAGCCGCTCGTCCGCGCCGGTTTGCGCCTCCGCGCCACTTTCTACGCGGCGCTTTGGTACACCCGCGATAGTTCGCTGGGTGTCCCGCTTCGCCGCACAGAACGCAGCTCGGAGGGCCTTCCGACTCGGGCGTTCGGGTGCACTCGGGTGTGCCGTGGTCACCTAGACACTTAACGCATCTAGGTTTCGCATAGCAATTTTTGGCCGAGTGGCCATACAGTTGGCATCGGTGGCATTGACCAACGATGCCCCTATTACGGGGGGCCTCTACCGTAATCCCAGTGAGATTACAGATTCGGCGAATATTGTATATTTCTTTCCCTTCCGGGGACAGGTCTAAGATAACTAGACAAAGGTCTAGGTATCTTTTTTTGTCGGTGGGGTGGTGCATTCTGTGCACTTCCCTAACCGGGAGATTCTGCGATTTAAGATCGCTTAAAATGTGCTCGGTTTCGAGCTCCTTAGGGAGCCCGCGAACGACTACGCGGAGGTTGCGTTCTTCCGCAAGGGCGTAAGTATGGAAGCTCAGTTTCTGAACTTTAAGATGCGCAGTTAAAGCGCGGAAGTCATCCGTCGTTGAGACGTGGATGCGTATGCCCTGGCCACCATTGTGGACCTTTGGGCAGAAGATTTTTTTGGAGTCAATCCAATGCGAAAGGTTGCTCCATCGGGATTTATCCTGAAGGATGATCGGGGGCGGCGGTTTTTCCTTGCGCACCGCGGCGGGTTCAGAGTTCGCGATTTTGGCGATTTTAGGGCGCGCTGAAGGCGCGGTCTTTTTAGCCGGAGTGGCGTTAGGTGACGACGACGGGGACGAAGGGGCCGAGTGAGGCTCGGCGCCCTTTTTCGCGGCGGGACGTTTACGTTTTTTGCCCGAGACTACGGTGAAGCCATCGTCATCGGGCATGGCGGGTTTCGCGACGTCGAACTCCATTTCGGAGCCCGTCTCGGCGTCCGAGAACGCCGGGGACGGCCCACGAGTGGAGAGCGCAGAAGGCGCGGGGGATCCTACGTCATAAAGCGTTTCTACGGACGCGGGGGTCGCGGGTCCGGTGCTGGGCGACATAGGGTCGTCCACCAACACGGTCGGACGTTCAGCAGCGGGCGTTTGGCGTTGCGCTAGAAAGGTCGCCCAAACGTCGGGGCACGCACGACTGAAAAAGTCGGCGAGTTCGGCTATGGTTATAGCCGCCATCTTGTCTTGTTTTTAAGAAAACACTTGTGTACCAAGCTCCCCCACCTCACGGCGGGGGAGGTGTGTGCTTAAACGAACACCTATATACCTAACGCGTTGGTACGTTAGGGTGTGTACCTAGCTGTCGCCTAATGCGACAAGCGAACACAGAGATTAATACAATAACAATATAATAGCCGCCTCTGAGGCGGCACGGCGGTGTGTAATAAACTACTTACAGTTTTTACTGGAAATTGGCAGAGCGTGGGGCACTACACTAATCCCTAACACAATAGAACAATGGGCCGGCGGGCCGATGCAACCTGACGGCGGCAATGACGCACAACACCACTGAAGCACTTCGAGCACTTAATCCTTTTATTGTCTTTTTTTTCGCACAATTGCAACTTAGTAATTCGGGAGCGCATGGGCTCGACCGAAGAATACGTCCGCGCGGCTTGAGCGCAGACAACCGAATCTAATCTCTCACTCTTACTCTATATTGTTATTATTCCTTGCATTTATATGTGTCTCCTTTATGAGGCCATCTCAGTCTACTACTGGACTCTTCTGTTATAGGGATTTGTTTTTATCGTTACGCTTGGTACATGGAACAACGATCGCAGTGCTAGTCTTCATACTTTATTGCATCTCTATATCATATTACATATTATACAGGGTTACTTTGCAATAACCGGCCAAATTTGCAACAAGGTTCAAAATAAGTAATATAGGCAAATGGTGAATACAAATTAAATTTAAAAAGATCTCAAATATTCTGTCCTTTTTATCTTTTAAATTCCAAATGCGTGGTAATGCATTATTTTACCTGATTTTACTGCGCACGCACACATTCGTGAGGGTCGATCGGTAGACAAAAATGTTGTTGCCCATAAATCACATTCAATCTGGGATAATTTCAAATAAAAGTGGAAACTTTATTTACTCGTATTTTCAAATTTGCAATAACTTGTTTATTTCTATTTATTATTATTTATTTTATTATATATTTTAACTTAAGTTTAAAATTTGGCTACTCTTTGAAAAATAACCCTGTATGTATATTATAATATATTATAATTTGAAGTGAGCGACCCTCATTAGATAGTGACGACCTGGTAAGTGACGCAGGAAGATGATGGATAAAGGTGGCTCACCGTGCTTTTTGGCATTCCTTGGAAGTCTATGTTCAGCTGAGGACTTGTAAAGGATTGTAGTGAATTAACTAATATGTATATAATTCTGAGTTTGGTATCTATTAGAACGTATAGACAAAATAAATACAGATGTTCTCATGGCCGTTTTCTTTTGAACATTATAGTAGCCAGGAAGTGATTAACTGCAAAATTAATATTCACTATAGCGAAGAAATTAATGTTCAATGACGTATCTTTGACGTAAGCTTAAGCTAAGCCTTAACAATAATAATGTTAAAATTATAATGATTTCTTATATTAACACGAATACGAAACATTAAATAAAACTCATTTTACGGATTATATTGCGTTTAATTTGCTGCTGGTTTCGGATGATGTTTGTGCTGTTAGCCTTTTGGCTAAAAAGGGGGGAAATTTATATTATCCTACGTCGTTAATTACGTAACAACGACTACCAGGACAGTTTACAGTGCACGTAAATGAGTTATCTAACGGCCGTCCGAACAGGTGACGACTAACGCGTATCGTCCGATGTTGTCCAGGAACGCGGGTGTACGGTGTGTACTCGGTGTGGAGGGGTGTGCAGCACGCCCGTCTATGGACTCGCTGCGTCCCATCCGTTGTTGTTCTAACTGTGTTTGTGGCACTAGGTGAGCGTGTAGTATTTGTGTGTGAATGACCGCCGACATTTCTGTCGTCGGCATCAAGCGGAACTTGGGATTTGATTAGAACGTTACGGAAACTCCGGAAGCTTTCCGTGACGTAAGGAGTCGGAGCGTATGTGTCTACGTTTACCGCTAGCGGGTTGGAATGTGTCTCAGCTCTCCCGAAATAGCGCCGAGACATTTCCTTGAAATAGTCAGAGATCGTCGAAAGTTGGCAATCTCTGTGTAAGTCGGAGTCGCTGGTACCACCGAGCTCCGGTGGCTATGCGAATGAATCTATTATGGACGACTTGGAGGTCGTACACGTGTGTCTATGGTCGTTAACGACATGATAGGTCTTACATATGCTTTTTATGGATGGAGCTTGTCTCTTAAGGACAGATCGCTCTTTCTGTTAACTAGCGGGTGGAGGCGACTAGTGACGATTTTGGCTCGATAGCCAACAGTGCGAATGTGTTTCGCGAAAGTCATACCTTCGTCGAATGTGACTTCTAGATATTTGGTCGTTGGTTGCAAGGGGATCTGGCGGCCGTATAGGGTGATCGCACCTAAAGATTTCTTGTAGTTTCTGATTTGACGATTGGAAGTGGATAGCCTTTGAAAATGTATTTCTACACTTTTCTCAGGATTATCTTCGATTCTCCATAAGCGGAACCAATCGCCTAAGCGGTTGACTGCTATTTGGAGCTTCTTGGTTAGGATTATTTTATTGTGATGGGCGAACGCACGGATCTTCGATAGCACTGTCTTTCTTAAAAAAAATTATAGAGTAAAGTTGACAAATGAGCACACAGTCTACCTTTTTTATATAGGAGATGGGGCAAAGGAGTAAACGGCTCACCTGATGGTAAGTGACACTTACCTACTGCAACACCAGGGGAATTGCAGCTGCGTTGCCGGCCTTTTAGAAAGGAATAAGCTTTTCTTGAAGGTCCCTAAGTCGTATCGGTGCGGAAAAATTGCCGGTAGTAAACTAATCTACAAAGAGGTCGTACGAGGAAGAATACTCCTAGTGAAATATACACTTACCTGATGATAAGTGGATACTGTGGCCCATAGACTTCTGCATTTATCCTCGATCGAACACATCTGTATTTTGATTCTTAATCAAAATAAAGATGTGTTCTTACCACTGAGGACTAAGATGGAATGCCGCGTTTCCAGTAAAAAGGGCCTCCGGATCTCTGCACTCACCATAAAAAACATCAGTAACATCATAAATAAGCTGCTATTTTACGTTGGCATTTTATGAGATCGTGGCCCTACAGCGGTCGAGCCAAACCATTTGTGCTACAACCAAGTAAAAATTTAAATTGAACTTAAAAAAATTGAATGTACAAATGCCAGTAAAGTAATGTATATCGAACAAATACCAATATTCGTCACGTATCGTTGCGTAGGAACGGTCAGATACCGTTTGCAATGAGGTTATTCAACTTATGGAATGGTTGGAAATCATTGTTTTAATCATATAAAATTCTTAATATCCGTCTCTGTAATATAATAATTGACCGTGTGGTGACGGTGTAAGAATATTCACTACCTAATATCGTCCCGTAGGTGTCTTAAAAGGCGACAGAAGATACATACCAGGAGTTGAATTGCAGCGTCTTCCTTATATCAACTAATAAAAAACTGCGGTTGCCAACTCGCATGCCAAGCATGGCAACTCAAGCCAATATTCCCCTATATGAGGCGGTTTTTAGAGGGGGCTGTGTTCCCCGGTGGACATTTCAACAGATGGACAAAGGGAAAAATCATCTTTCTAATAACTACTAAAAAATAAAAAACCGCGGTTGCCAACCCGCTTGCCAAGCGTGGCAACTTTGACTAATCTCCTCTTCAAGACAATCTATGGGCAGGCCTATGTTCACTTTGATACGTTGTTATGAATGAATGAGTGAAAAATAATATATCTAATATTTAAAAAAAATTATTATTTCTTATTTACCTATGTAATAATTATACTTTCTTATTGACGTAATATAATTTTGTTTCTACGTTTTTTTACCGTTACCGTTAAAAGTGAAGGTTTTTTTTTATTTCATCATCATGACAGCCTTTCATAAGTCCACTGCTGAACATAGGCCTCCCCCAAGATAGCTGCTCCACAAAGCACGGTCCTGAGCCACCTGCATCCATCGACTTCCTGCATGTCTTACCAGGTCGTCACTATATTTCGTGGAGAGTCGCCCTACACTTCACCTACCGGTAAGAGGCTGCCACTCAAGAACCTTTCTTCCCCATCGGTTGTCGGTTCTTCGAGCTATATGGCCGGCCCACTGCCACTTCAGCTTACTAATCCGTTGGGCTATGTCGGTTACTCTGGTTCTACTGCGGATATACTCATTTCTAAGTTTATCACGCAGAGAAACCCGGAGCATAGCCATCTCCATAGCTCGCTGAGCGACCTTGAGCTTCCTCATCCGGCCAGCAGTGAAAGACCACGTCTCAGATCCGTAAGTCATCACTGGCAGCAAGCACTGGTTGTACAATTTCGTTTTAAGGTTTTGAGGTATGTCTGACGAGAAGATATGTCGTAGTTTCCCGAACGCTGCCCAGCCGAGTTGAATCCGCCGATTGACCTCTCGGTCGAAGTTGGACTTAGCTAGTTGGACTTATTTGTCCCAGGTAAACATACTCGTCAATAATTTCGAGTTTAGTGCTCCCAACAACTACCGGCATAGGTGTGACATGGACATTAAACATGATCTTTGTTTTGTCCATGTTCATCCTAAGACCTATTCGTTGGGAGACACTATTGAGGTCATTGAGCATAGTGCTTAGGCCCTCCAGCGATTCTGCCATAAGGACTATATCGTCGGCAAATCGAAGGTGAGTGATGTACTCGCCATTGATGTTAATACCGTATCCTTTCCAGTCCAGAAGCTTGAAAACGTCTTCCAATGCAGCGGTGAAGCGTTTCGGGGATATAACATCACCCTGTCTTACACCTCTCTGCAATTGGATAGTTTTCGTACTCTGGTTCTGTACTCGGATAGCCATCGTAGCTCTACTGTACAAACACTTCAGCACTTCGATATACCGACAGTCAACTTGGCACCGCTGAAAAGACTGCAGCACTGCCCAAATTTCGACGGAATCTAAGGCTTTCTCATAGTCCACATACGCCAGACATAGTGGCAAATTGTACATTTCGGATTTCTGTACAATTTGTCGAAGGGTATGTATGTGGTCTATGGTGCTAAAACCCTTTCGGAAACCGGCTAGTTCGGAAGGCTGGAAGTCGTCAAGTCTGCGCGCGAGACGATTCGTAATAACTATCGAAAACAGCACGTAGATGCGGCTCAGAAGGGAAATCGGTGTGTAGTTCTTCAAGAGAGCGTTGTTACCTTTCTTGAAGAACAAGACCACCGCACTTCTGCTCCACGCTTCCGGTGTAATGCCACCATGGAGGACGGAATTAAAGAGCTTCTGAATGACTTCAAGTACCGGTCTTCCATCCGCTTTCAGAAGCTTGTTAAGGGAGGACAAAATGAGCATGCGGCTCACCTGATGGAAAGAGACTACCGCCAACAATGAAGAACAGTAACAGCAGGCGGATTGCAGGTGCGTGCTGGCATTTTAATAAAGAGTAGGCTCTTTTCCTTAAAGGCCTTAAGTCGTAAATATACGAAAACATTGCTGGTGGTAGCCGATTCCACAAAGAAGGTTGTACGAGGAAAAAATCTTCTGGTGGACCGCCAATCATTCAGTTGGTATGTTCGGTTCATTTAGGCCTCCCTAATAAATGTAATATTGACAAATGACTAATTTAATGCTGGATGTGTTCATTTCACGTTTACTTATTGAAAATACTTTTTCAAAAAACCAGTAAAGTGGGCCGCCTGAGTCTGTGGAATTGAATTGAATTGAATAAACGGGCCGTTATCCGCAAATCCACTTCTAGGCGCTTATTTTTCGTGTGGGCAGGAATAATGTATTTAGTCGAGCCATGAAATCTCCCCGAAGAAGTTGAACAGTCCTTTGATGTTGCAAGCAACTTCGGGGAGTGATCCCAAGCGAGAGAAAGTTGAGCGTGTTGATTGAGTGTCTACGTACCAGTAAACAAACGTTACCAAAGGAGATTGGTATGATAGGTTCCGGCCCTATAGTGGCCAGTGCCAATCCTCTTCTGGCCAGTTCGTCTGCTGCATCGTTACCTCTGGATCAACTGTGTCCCTTTAGCCATTGCAGAGTCACATTGTTGTGTTTACATCAGTCAGTATTCTGATGCAGAAGTCATTAACATTTCTGGCATCTATTGCTATGGCCGCTTGAATGATACCCATACATTCCGCCTGAAATACTGTGTTGTAGGTACCCAGCGGTGTGCATATGTGGATGTAGAGGTCTTTAGAAAGAGTTCCAGATCCTACACCTTTATTTGTTTTCGAACCATCGGTGAAGACTAAGCTCTTTTGGGCTTAAACCTCCGGCTGGCTGGTTTCATTTAATTGTATCTTATACTTATTATTCAATACAAATTGTTTAGCGATATTATCGTACTTGGTTTGTAAGATAGGAATTTTTGAGTGAATTCTATCAATTATGCCTGTATGAGGGACTCTACTCTTATTTCAAATATTTAGGGTCCTGAGTCTAATGGCAGCTAAAGTCTCTTCTTGTTGTATGTGTAGATGAAGTGGGATTAGCTCCAGCATTGCCTCTAAGGCTGCTGTTGGCGTAGTTCTTATGCAGCCTGTAGCAGCCATACATGCCAGTCTCTGGTAACGCTGAAGCTTCTTTATAATGGTGGCTTTATTTGGTACACCATACCAGAGTGCCGTATGTGATCATGGACCGAATTACAGTTTTGTATAGCCGTGTTATACGTGGTAGAGCCATGCTGCAACTATATTAATAGTATAGTTGTAGCACGAATGCGTCGGCTCGACCGGGGAAGGACAACGCTCTCACAGAATACCAGCGTAAAATAGCAGCTTAAGACTGCTATGTTTCGTATGGTGAGTGTAGAGAACCGGAGACCTTTTTTTACTGGAAAAGAGGCATTCCATCTTAGTCCTCACGGCCGACAACGCATCTGCATTTTAATTCGCAAACGGAGATAGATGTAGATGTCTATGGGCCACAGCAACCACTTACCATCACGTGGACTGTGTGCTCGTTTGTCACCTTATTCTATAAAAAAAGGATGATTATTGGCGTCAGACCCCATCTATTGCCTGCCTTGTAAGACCTAAATATTTTACCTCGGAGGATAGCTGGAGTTTTGTGCTGGAAAGACTTGGGAGTTGATAGTATTTCAGCATTTCAGCATTCGTTTTTGTGTGAACATTACTAGAACCGTTTTATCTGGATTGACGGTTAAGGCGTATTCCCAGCACCATCTCTCCACTATACGGAGAGCCGCTTGAGTCAGGTCGCACACCATGCTTGCTGTCGTTCTAGAGACCAGTATTATCAGATCATAAGCATAACCTACTGTGTAGAAATGATTGGCATTTAATTTGCCGATGAGTTCATTTATCACCATATTCCACAGGAGATGTGAAAGAACCCTAGCCTGTGGGCAGCCTTTATTAATCTGGATTGTTTGAGATTCACCAGCAATCTTTAGTGTTCGTGTACTGAGCATGTCTGTCCAGCCAATCAGTGCCGGTTCAACTTTATGTCTACTGAGTGCACTTTTATGCTGGAGAAGTTCGTTCTGTTAAAATCACCTTCTATATCTATGAAGGAACCTAGACATATTACTTTATTTTGAATGGCCTCTTCAATCTTTGTTATTGCTAAGCTTTGTTATTACGATTTACATAAGCTGTAGGCGTGTTGTTTGTCGTGTAGCGGTAAGTTCATTAGCTTCGACCTCCTTAATTCTGTTTCAAACTTCCTCTCCATTGCCTTTAGAAGAAATAATGTGAGGCTAATGGGTCTGTAGGATTTAGGGTTTGTATAGCCAGTCGCTCTTGCCTGGTTTGGGTATGAATGTAACTTTCACTTCCCTTCATCCCCTAGGTACATATTTATTAGAGCCAAACATGCTCTCATTATGGCAACAATTCTAACTATTAGGGCTTTACCCCTCACTGTAGGAGTGCCGGGAATATGCCGACAGGTCTTGTCGCCTTGTAGGAGAGGAAACTGTGAACGGCCCAATGGGTTTTGTCCATCGTTACTACTCTCTGTGCTGAATTCCAGTCAGTGCATCTTCATGCCGGTTTACACCCTGAGCTACGCATCTATCTGGGTAGTGCGTTTCAATTAGGATGCGTTGGGTTTAGTCCGGCGATGTTGAGTAGCTTCCGTTGGGTTTCTCTAAAGAGATAGATCCCGTCGTGTTCTGTTTAGCTAGGATTTTCCTTATTCGATTTGCTTGTTCACAGGTTTCTATGTTACCACAGAATTTACGTTACCCTGTCGAGCGTCGATATCTGATACATTTTTTGTATTCGGACTTGGCTTTCTTGTATAATAGCCAGTCTTCATCAATTAAGTTATTCATGACCCTATTTAGGGCTTTCCTTACCTAATTACGTTTTTTATCTAGTTCTTTACCCCACCACGGTTGCTTTACCTCAGAATGTCTCAGTGGAGTGATTTCTGGACATGATTCACGATATCTATCCATCATGGCCTTAGTAACAGCTGATACCTGTTCCTTTTGCACCAACAAATCTGCTATAACATTTGTCCCCTCAAAACCCGCGAGCGAAGACGTCAGCCTATTAAGGTAATTTTGTTTTATCCGCCTTGTGGGGGTTTCTCCATTGTGGTGTATCGAGGATATCAATATGTAGTATGATGCAGATCCATCTGTCTGAGCAGGAGGCTTCTGTTGCAAATGTGAGGTCGAATATTGTGCGACAACATTTGTTTATGAAATTTGTTTCAGAACCTGTGTTTAAAATGGTTAGGTTAGTGCTAAATAGATATTCAACTAAAAGCTTACCTCGTTCATTGGGTTTTTCCATTCCCCAGAGGTGCGCGTTGAGTCCATCCCGATCACAACCTCTAGTCCGGTCCTCTCACAGAAATTCACCAGCCTGACGAGGTCATCTGGGGGATGAGTGTCTTCCTCCGGCATGTAGACCGAGGCGACGATTATTCTTTCCTCCTGTATGTTCGCCCGAGTCTAACTGACGTGTTGTCCAGTGCCATCCTACCCGCTCCACATCAATACGATAAAAGAAAATGATTACAAAAGAATACTGATTGCGCGAGATTGTAACAAATCGCAAGATCTTTTACGATTTCGTAATAAAAACTCACAAAGTTGCCTTGAGTTTAAAAATTTAGGTCACGAAAAACAATATTGGTTACATTAATTATTTAGTCTAGTACTCAGCTCGCAATTTGACCTTCATGTAGTTCTAAAAATGATGTAAACAACTGTCATGTTGTATGCATGGAGCTCGTTATTATTTTAACAATTTACGCAGTTTCCACAAACTCGCCTCGCCTCGAACAGTAAAATACAGATTATATAGAGAAATACCAATCATAGATACAATCATAAGATCACAGTATTTGATTATTATAAAAACATAACATATTATCATCCATTATTCGATATTTTTAAAAATCGTAATGATTAATCTGTAATATTAGTTCAGTGGGAATCGGCTCGTGAATACCGAAAACAATTCCACCTAAATTTTTTTATGCGATTCTCGTCAAATTAAAAAAAATATCTTTTATATTTCATTCTTTTCTTCGTATATTTTTAATTAAGTGGTAGAGCCATGCTAAAGCTATATGATGGTTGTAGCACGAATGGGTCGGCTCCACCGGGGTAGGACTACACTCTCACAGAATACCAGCGTAAAATAGCAGCTTAATGCTGCTGTGTTTCGTATGGTGAGTGTAGATAACCGCCGACCCTTTTCACTGGAAATGGGCCATTCCGTTTTAGTCTTCAGGTGACAACGCATCTGCATTTAGAATCTAAATCGAGGATTAATGTCGATGTTTATGGGCCTCAGAATCCAATTACCATCAGGTGCATGCGCACTGTATGCTCATTTGCCATTCTTATTCTATAAAACATGGGTCAAAACATTTCCGCATTTTGGATTTTTTAAAAACTTTTAGAAATTACTAACTCCGAAAATATTAACTTTATCATAAAAAATCATACAACCCTTTTTATTCATATTTTATCAAAAATTATAAAAAAAATATCTTTTATATTTTATTTTTTTATATTTAATATATCTTTGATGTTGTGTCAAAAGTATCCAAATTTGGGATTTTTCAAACCTTTAAAAATTCATAACTTCGAAAGTATTAACTTTATCGTAAAAATTCATAGGGATCTCTTTTATTTCTATGTTATCAAAAAATACAAAAACAAATTTTTCCGTTTGAAAAGGACAATTCCTTGCAATTGAAAAAAATTGGTGTAAACAATATGGCACCGAGTTGCTCCATGGCAACATGCATTTATATAATCGGTTGTCCTAATTTGAATAGAATCGCATAAAAATTGAGGTGGAATAGTTTTCGGTACTGAAGTGCCGATTCCTACTGGATTATATGTATAACTTCTTAAATAACCCGAGACGATTATATTGGTCTTGAATTTTTATTGAATTTTGTTTATTCTCTACATTTTACCTATTCTACATTTATTAGAACTCTTTCCTCCTTGTGTTATAGTTTTTCTGTCTGTTTTATTGCTGATGTGTTCTTTTGCTAGCAATTTCCTTGTTTTTATATCCATATTCATAAGATCACTATCTTTTTTAAAACTTGGAGATAATATGTAACTAGATTTATTTTTGTTATAATAAATAAACTTTAGTTAAATAATGCATAGAACTTAATGTAATATCGAATGGGTAACCCCGTATTCACACTAATTCGTAAGATTAATATGAGCCTGAGTTTTAAAACTCAAGAGAAAGTACCCTACAAGTATTCGTTGACGTGTTCAAAAGGTATGTCCAATTAATTTTGTTTTAAAACGCTTGTCGACAAAAATGAAATTTCACTGGTGACCCTTCACTCACCAGACAGGACTTCAAAAGATGGCTTTAAGATAATTGAATTTTACAAATGTTCATTACAAAAATAAATTTCAATACCTGCTTGAAATTAAATTTGTTTTAAATAAAATACTGTGTATAAATTGTGCAAACAGTTAGAATAAATATTTAGAAAAAGATTGGAAAGCCGTGGTAGCTCTGGCACAGAATAAATAATAGTACTTCGGCTCTGGGGCAAAGCGCTCGCCGTAAATTTCACAATATACGAACAACCCGGGTTCCATACACGCCGGTGCTAATTAAATTGTTCGTTGAAATTTTAATTGCTGATTAAACACATGCTAGATGAGAAGAAAAACAGCGTGAGGAATGCTGCATTTCTAGGCAATATAATATTTCTTTAATACAATATTTCGGGAATATAATATATGCGGTGCAGTGGATTAATTGCTCTTTTACCCTCTCAGAAATTAGGGTATGCCTGTGTCCAGCAATAGATCGTATATAGGTATTTAGTCTATACATTTACTTTACTTTTTATATTAGAAAATCTAGCTACGTGTATTCCTACTTGATAAGGAACTGCGCCGCTTTCACTTAACTTGCAACATTTTCATTCCAATCCTACTAATATTATAAATGTGAAAGTTTGTGAGGATGTCTGGATGTTTGTTACTCTTTCACGCTAAATCTGCTGAATGGATTTTAATTAAATTTTACAATAATATAGATCATACATCAGAAGGACACAGAAGCTATAATTCCTAAAAATATTGTGTAAATTGGCCAAAATATAACGACAAATGTTAAGTAAGTCTGAAAAAAATGTGTCATATGCGAGCTATTTTGACGTGAAATCGCATTACGCAAAAACCTATCAACAGATTTGGATGGGACTTTCACTAGCAGATAGATGAAGTTATAAGGAGTAACATAGACTACGTATATTTTAGGGTTCCGTGCAAAAAAAGGACACCGCGGGCCACGTCGCGAAAAATATGGAAACCCTGTAGTGGCAGTGTTAATTAGTAGTGGTTATATCCACTACCCATATCCTCCCGTGAGTGTCATTAGAAGGGACAGAGGGGAACAGGAGTTTGGGCAGCAGCATCTTCTTGATAACAACTCAAAATTATAAAAAGCTGCGGTTGCCAACCCACCTGCCAAGCGTGGCAAATATCTCCCCTATAAGGCACTCTATGGGAAAGGATGTTCAGCTGTAAACTTTTTTAGAATACAATGGATGGAAAGGATGGAGATTTTTTTTATAGGATAAGGGTGACAAACGAGCACACAGTCCACCTGATGGTAAGTGGTTGCTGTGGCCCATAGACATCTACATTTATCATCGATTACGAATCAAAATACAGATGCGTTGTCACCCGTGAGGACTAAGATGGAATGCCTCGTTTCCAGTAAAAAAGGGTCTCCGGTTCTCTACACTCACCATACGAAACACATGGGTTGGGTTGTAGCATAAATTTAACAATCTTCCAACAAATTGCCAATCTCATTTCCCCGTGGTAGACCTTGCTCTTGTTCTTCTGTGGATATTACCGTTATGGTTATACCAACATATTCTTAATACCAATAAACCAGATATTATGGCATGAATTTACTTTTCAATCTTAATTTACAGGTACTAGAAGTCATGTTTCACTGCAGTAACATAACCACATAAGCCTTTTATGTCCCGCTTACTTTTTCTTCAACCGGAGTTAGCTCCAGTAATATTGCTCCTTTATTCACCAGGTCATTTACGCCTAAACGGAAAATTTTACGGATTCTGTGTAGCCTTTTAAATATACCTAAGTATACAACAGCCATGTACATAATTATGTTATTGAAATTATGTTTCAAATACGTCTAATAGAAACTTGCGATAAAAGGTATATTAACTTTTTTTATTATTTTTAATAGCATGTTTACTTACTTTTATTAAATGAAAACTTACTTACTAATGTTGGAATATAAATCAGTGGCATTGCATAATACAAGCTGATATTAATTAAAAATGGGAAAAATAAAATACTTCCCGTAAGGGTGCCAAACGAGCACACAGTCCACCTGATGGCAAGTTGATGCTGAAACAAATAGACAACTACATCTTTTCCCGATTAAAAATCAAAATACAGATGCGTTGTTACCCCCTGAGGACTAATTTGGAATGCCTTGTGTCCAATATAAAGTGTCTCCAGTTCTCTCTTTAAACGAAACACAGCAGTATTAAACAGCCATTTCAGGCGGGTATTTTACGAGAGCGTGGTGTTTCCTCGGTCGAGCGGACCAATTCGTGGTACAACCATAACTTAGCTACAGCGTGGCCCTACAGTGTAAATAGCCTATACTGTGACACGAAGATTTCTGAAGCGGTCATTGCCTCAAACGGCGCACGCGACGGCGCGGCGTGACGCATTGTAATCGTATACATTCGATGGTCCATTTTTAAAACTAGTATCAAAAGTAAAGCAGTACAAAAGCATTTGTTGTGTTCCTTAAATAATAACTCGGTAACAATGAATGGTAAAGAATATTCTCCATATCACAATCATATTTGCTGGTAAAGAGGCGCTGTAAATCTAAAGGCATTCAATGCATAGAATTGTAAAGTTAGTTTTCGGAATGTAGGTAAATAAATCTTGAACGGCTTGACCTTTGGCGTAATTTATGTTAATGATATCATTAAATGTCTAAATAAATCCTATAATGACAACGAGAATATTATGCTTGGAAAGCATGGCAGCTATGTTAACTAATTTGACAACTACCCACTTTGGTTACTGTCGGGGACTATCAGAATTACATAACGGCAAAGTTGAAATCCATGACAATGTAAGGGAACAGTTTGCAAGCTGGTTGTTTTGCATAGAAACGAAAACTGAAATCGAATGCGAATGGGCTATATGTGTATGATCTGTGGCTAGTAAGACAAACTTAAAAAAGTTATAAAAAGTTTTTTATCTATCTTGGGACCCCCTTGCAAAGGAAAAATCAGATAATCAAGAAAGTACAATTGTAACTAATAATTATTTAAAAAGAAAAGTTGAATTTCCACAGCACATCAAAACCACCAACAGTAACACTGATGATATTGCTTAATTATATAGATTATAATTGATTAAGAGAAAATTATATAATCCACAATAAAAAAATAGTTTCCAAGCAATCACATTCTTAACTTTATAATTTGCATATGATTTATTAGAAAACAACAGTGTACGCATGAGCTAAGTATTCATGACGTAAGAGATTGTTCTTATTTTTGCCAACATTAGTACAACGACGACAGCGATCGATATGCTATTAGTGAAGGTAAAGAAGTACTGCAAATTTTAAATGTTTTGATTCATCAGGTCAGTTTTTACTAACTTAAAAAAATACTTGTTAATAGCCACGGTTTCTTTAATACAATAAAGGTGACAAATGAGCACATAGTCTGTTTTCCATTAAGAATTAAAATGCAGCTACGTTGTCACCTCTGAGATCTAAGATGAATGGCAAGTTCCAGTAGAAGGGTCTCCGTATCTCTGCACACATCCTACGCAACACAGCTGCAAAGAGAGAGAGAGAGAGTGTTCGTTCCCCGGTCGAGTTGATCTATTCGCACTACAACCACAGCTGCAGCATTAAAACCATGTAACAATAGAATATTGTGCTGGTTGACATAAAAAAGATTAATACATTATGGTGTTAGCGCAACTATTACTCCATTTCGTTTCGTGGCTGTTGTCAGAGGCTACTATAGGAAATACCAAAAAGAGCTTATAGCTTGTGATAGATCGCGAATGGAACCATCTTACGTATGTCAGACGTAAAAAACCCAAACCGATGACGTGGACCAGCGTAAAGCTATCTTTTACTGTAGTTGATATCCCTCCTATTGAATCCCCACACAAAGCGTAACGATTGTGGCAATTCTCCTCTATAACGGGAGAGGCCCATGACTCAACAGTGGACTTTTACGGTCTGATGTAACAAGGAGAAAGTATATGAGAGTCAATGAACTTATTACAAATGATAAAGGGGCAATTATGAACTGTAAGTTCATGGATACTCTTTTGGATTTGATTTCGACTAACCCGAGCATTCAATTAAGTTAGAATTAAAATACATTTTATTCATTACAACCTACAAAAGTCCATTGCTGAGCGTAAATCTCTCCCGTATACATCATAAGAGGCATTTGACATAGTTGCCACGTTTAGCAGTATTAGCCAAAATCATCAAGACCATATAAATATGGACGCTTTTGCTGCGAAACATAGCAAAGGAGATTTTCGCGGCTTCTGGATGTCCACCAGTAAAACAAATGTATGGTCTGGCCTTCCTGTGTGCCTCGATGACATGAACAATCCCAAGGAGATTGCAAATCTTTACAAGAGCCATTTTTCTGTAAAGTCTCTGTTGGATCCGGTAGTGGAAGTGTTCAGCACTGACCTGGACACACAAACAGTAGGGACTAGTTTCCTGGAAAAAAACGTAACAAAAACTATAGGAGATATTATTTCAGGATGCAAGTCCCCGGGACATGATAGTATTAGTGTTGAGCACTTGCAACATGCTGGACCTCTCCTAGCTAGGGTCTTGGCTATGTTCTACTCTTTGTGTGTGAGCCATTCCTACCTGCCCGCGGATTTTATGAAAACCGTGAAGAACAAAACGGGTGACTCGACTGACAAGTGTAACTATCGGCCTATTTCTCTTACCACCGTAATTGCAAAGGTGTTTGACGGTTTGCTCAACACATAGTTGAATAAACATGTAAAATAATCCATGAATTCGGATTTTGTCCTCAGTTATCCACTGAAGCCGTGGTAGCTCAGATGGTTAGCGCTCGCTGTAAATTTCACAGTACGCGAGCAACCCGGGTCTGAACCCCGCCGGCACCAATGAAATTGTTAGTTGCAATTTTAAGTGCTGATTAACCACGTGCTCGGCGTTGAAGGAAAACATCGTGAGGAAACCTGCATGTCTAAGAAATAAGAAAAAAAATTCGAAGACATGTGAAGTTCGCCAACACGCATTGGGGCAGCGTGGCGGACATTGCCTTGCCTTAAAACCCTCTTAGAAATGAGAGGAGGCCTGTGCTCAGCAATGGGACGTTTGTAGGCTGTAACTTATCCACTGAAAGCACCATATGGTGTCTAAAGCAAACCGTCAAATACTACACTGATCGCAGGAAGCCCGTGTACGCGTGCTTCCTCTATCCAAGGTCTTTGACCTGGTGGCATATAACCTGCTGTGGGACAAGCTGCAAAGCATAGGCCTGCTACAAGAACTTATCAGCATACTCCAGTACTGGTACGCAAACCAGGTCAATAGTGTCAGGTGGGCGGGGGTAATGTCGGATCCGTATCGGCTAGAGTGTGGAGTCAGGCAGGGTGGCTTAACATCACCAACCCTATTTAATCTATATATCAACGGGCTGATCGTAGCGCTTACCAGTCGGCATGTCGGCTGCCACATTGACGGTGTTTGTGTCAATAATCTGAGCTATGCAGACGACATGGTGCTGCTGAGTGCATCGGTCTGCGGCCTGAGGAAGCTGATACGGATGTGCGAGGAATACACATGTAGCCACGGATTATTGTATAACGTCAGGAAAAGTCAATACATGATCTTTGAGGCCGTGTCCGAAATGCCCTGATCATAAATATACCCCAAATAAAATTAAATGGTGTACCTTTGGAAAGAGTTAAACAGTTTCAATATCTGGGGCATTTATGGGTGGTGTTGGGGCTGCCTCGATTTTGTAGCGCCTCTGGTATGTTCGCGGATGCGAGCACCGATTGCTTCAATGCCACCATGCGCAAGCGGGCCGCGTCCCTGGTGCGCAGAGTGCGGACCAGCTCCAACACTGTCCTGGCGATGATCTCGGGAAGGTTAGACTGTAATATTATCCGGCATTGCTACGACAGACATGTCGTAGAGCAGTTGCTTCTGAGAAAATTTTGATTGATCTTCTGAGGAAATTTTGATTGATCTCGTCTCCTGACTAATAAAAGTGTGTTTCAATTCTGTTATTTATGTATTAATTTTATTTTATTTTATTAGATTATTTGATATACTGACATTACTGTTTATTGAAATTGACCGGATTTATTATTTTAAAATTGTTATTTTGTTGACATTGATTTATGTATTGTATTGCTAAAATTGTGGATATTGATTTTAAATTCATTTATTGCAGCACAGTTGCTTTAGAGAAAGTTTTAAATAATGATGTCGTCTCCTGACTGATAAGTGTGTGTAATTCTATTATTTATTTATTAATTTTAATTTTATTTTATTTTATTTCATTATATTATTTCATATCCTGACATTACTGCCTATTTACATTGACTGGATTTATTAATTTAAAATTGTTATTTTGTATTGAAATTGATTTATTTATTGCTAAAATTTCGGAGACTGATTTTAAATTCATTGATTTTACTGGATATGGGTGTAATTTGCCTGAATATAAATTATTATTATTACTTGCAACTTTTATTATTTTCTCATGTTTCATTTCTGATACCCACGGCGCAATATTATCTTATTTCTTTATAAATAATTTATTAAATAAATCTCAAACTTGATTTTCCACTATAAAGCTGGGGTTCGGTGTGGTATACAGTAGCTCGCCTAGGCGCGTCTGACAATGTGGTTAAAGAACGGGTTTGGTCATGGTGTTTAGTTTGTTCAAACTCGTAAGGTTGAAGTATCTTGTCCGTATCTTGGTTAAAATTAACATAAATAGTATTATAACGTAAAGGTTTTTATAAAAGAAAGTGCTAAAGCTAAATCTAAACAGAGTTTAAGAGTGTAATTCAGATTAGTTTAATCCCATATAAAAGATTATTGAGGTATTATAATAGGGGTTATTACAGTGTTAAATGTTGTGAAATGATCCAGGTACTTAATAAAAATTCATCGTTCCTTGTAAATAAAGATACCAGTAATCGCTTGAATTAACAGCGGTTAGTTTGTGGTAAACACGGTCAATATCGGGATCGTAACATAAAAATTCAGCAGTACTGCTCCTATTATTCAGTTACGTTAATAAAATATAACATTGTTTATTTTAATTTCATTATTACATTAATTATAAACAACATTTATACTAACCCTTTTGATAAGACATTTTTTGTCAAAAACTGTAAAGATTTTTAGCAAAGCAAATACTGGAAAAGATACGAATATGTTTTATTATAGAACAAATAAATATAAAGAAATTTGTTTCAAACAAGGTTTTAATTCATGGCAAAAGGATGCATATAAATTTTAAAATAGTTCCGTAACTGTTCCGATAAAGTTTAACGTGTGACTAACGTAAAGTAACAACTGTCTGAGTGTATTTGCGTATTGCATACAAACGTGCACTCACACACTCATATTTTAAAAAGAAACAATAGGCATGTTGAGCGTTGACCTCGAAGTTAGCAACGTATTAATAGAATGCACAGTTCCGCTCGATCCCGGCGACTCAAATGTCACAGCCCCGTCACACAATAGCACTACACATAAATCTAGTGACACAGTGACAATAAGGTTAGGACTGTAGGTGAGACTTGCCTAGATTGTCTACACTGCGATTACCGCACACTCGCGTACCTGAGCGGTTTGACCACACGAGTAAAGTCGTCAGAGCTGAGCTCCGTATTCCGTACATCCTCGGACAGCGGTTACAAAGCTCATGTGTACACTGACTCACAAGTAGGAACACCGTACCTAACCTGACCTTCAGTCATGAACTAAGCCCTCATTCATTCATTATCATCAGTCATCATCATAATCTCCAGTCCCACTTATATGCCGCAAGCTATGAGTCCCATAAAGTTGTAAAAGCAAACTGATTAACAGCACAAACACCACCTAATGTAGTCTCTAATGTATATACAGCGCACGTGACAAAGATACTCGTAATTCAGATCGCATGTTGCGTAAGAGCCGGTATTTTGTATTAATGTTCGCTTACTGCGTGCACGGCCACAATCCCCTTTTAATTTGTGACGTCTAACGAAGTAGGTGGGGTCACCTGCTATTATATAATAAATTCTCATATCGTCATCAACACGTTGTGATGTGACGTCATTCATAAACCGTCGAATGCTAAGGAAAAATTTATACTGTATTGTTCTATTGAAAAACCGGTTTGACTCCACCTCCACGTTCTATAATATACGCAACTTTATAAGAGTAATATTATCATATTTCAGTGGTGAACACTCACCTTCATTTGTCAATTCAGTTTTATAAAAAAAACATTGAATATCAAAATGCTTAGAATCATTGCTATGGTTATTGGGCTTAACGTCATGATATTCTACTACGATATCGGAACATATACCCTTCGTGACTTCAAGTGCTGCAAAGAAAAAATTTAAAGAATCTAAACGCGATAAATTAGTAAAAGGGTTTTTTTATGCTAAAATAAATATAACTAATTTCCTCAGTGTTCTTATGTATCCACTTTTAGTAGAAACATATTGCGTATAATTATGATAAGTAAATAAATATAATGAGCCGATGAAAAAAAAACCAAATAAAATATCATGACGTGACGACGCGACGGCGTAAGAGCACATAATTATTATCCTGTTAGCATCGTAAAAGGTGACTATAGGAAACGCCAGAAAGATCTAATAACTTCCGAAGTATAGTAGTTTACCATCACATATATCGTATAAACTATATACCATAATATGGATAATACCCAGACCAGTTGGGACGAACATCGTCAAAAGTGCAAAGTATATATTGTACCTATCGCTATCACTGCAATCAATGGCGGCGATTACGATGACAAGTCGTAGACTATGTCCAGCAGAAGACTGTTGGTGCCTGATAAGAAGAAGGAATAATATAATATCCTTCATACAACAAACAAATACCATGATATAAGACATCAACTACGCAATATACACACGGTTATTTTTCAAAGAGTAGCCATATTTTAAACTTAAGTTCATAATATAAATAATGGTATAAAGTTATTGCAGTTTTTGAAAATACAAGTAAATAAGACTAATTATAATATTATTATTATTATTATATTTATAATTTAAAAAAGAATTTAATGTGATTGGCAAATTGTGATGTGATGGGCAACAACGTTTTTGCCAACAGATGCCCTTACGAATGTGTGCGTGCGCAGTAACATCAGTTAAAATTTTTTACCACGCATTTTGAATTTAAAACATAAAAAGTACAGAATGTTTGAGATTTTTTTTATTAATTTTTCTTTACCATTTGCCTATATTACTTATTCGGAACCCTCTCTGCAAATTTGACCGGTTATTGCCAAATAACCCTGTATATAGTGCAACACGTCCATGCTTCATTTAACGTGCCCAATGTAATGTTTTTGCACACACTTATCTCTTCGATTGAAGATTATTTCAGCTGTGCCAGATTCAAGTCCACTATCGGACTTTAATCCTACTATATAGTTTATACTCTGTCAAATTTAGCTTGATAATTTTGACAGGTCACTGTAGTGATGAGGTGAATCTATTCGATTATTATTCTCATAGAACTTGCAATCGATAGTTGAATGTTTATGTTATATGGATTTGGAATTTTGAACAATTTCTTATTTATTTATATAATATAAAAATTTATATTTGGTACAAGTCATGCGATCTAAAAATATTTTTTGTGAAAGGGCTTAGTGTGAAATAAAACAAGGAATTGTAGCTTAAAGTTATTTATTATTAAAATAGTGGTGTACAACCTAAATCAAGTTTATTATTATCATCATCATCTTCACTAGGATCACTGCTTGAACTGTACCTACCATACGTTGATTATTAATTCTTGTTCACAAACTCTGTCAAAGTTGACATCTCGCTCCCAGTCTTTCAGTATACATATATATTTTTTGTGTGTTCCACGACTTTTCTCAAGTCATTCGCAGTAACATTATCACAGGCATTTCTCAATAAAGTCAGCATTTTATTAGCCGTAAACGGTGGAGATGTGTTATGATTGGCTGAAAGAGAAAAATTATCTAAAAAAATTAAACATGAGCCCAAATCCGTTCGATGGCATTGTAATGGAAATGATATGAAGGCAATTTAAGCACCGTATGGCTATGTTCAGCGGTTTCATCCAAAATGTTGGTTGGCTTTCTGGGTTTGTTTTCTTTCACTAATCGGATCAATTCGTGTTTCAACATATTTTAATTGGCTCAAGCCTTTGCTCTGCAGCAAAACTGTAAGCTCCAGTTTTCCGCTGCTGGATGTTGGAGAATAGTGCGGAACATTATCCATAATAATCATATGTGTTTCATGAAGATTTTCCAGTAATATTAAAAATCACTCTTTGAACTTTTCGAAATTCATCTCCTCATGATATTCTGTTGTTTTTGTTTCTTGATTTGAAAGCCAACAAACAATTGGGTACGAAACCGTTTGCCGTCCCTGCGTGCGCAATCATCGTTGTCCTTTGTCTTCGGGTAATTTGGTGACTGATTGTGCCGTGTCATCATTCCACGCTTTCGGTACGGTGTGATTCGTATTAAGCCACGTATCGTCCAGAAATACGACATTTCTTTTCCGTGTTTTCCTCTATCGCTTGACTTGATGATGGCTTGCTATACTTTTCTTGCATTAAATGAGACATCGTTGCACGACCAATGCCAAGAGCATCCGCAACTCTTTTGTCAACTTGGGTTACAGGCCGTAACGGACCGTCATTTGACACTCACGTTCAAAATAATCCCAAACTAACCACAAATTCGCGACATTCGCTATTCAAAGCAGTTTTCTTCGTTCTTTTCGGCATTTTGTAACCAAAAGTAACATAAACTCAACAAAAAACTCAACAAAAACAGTAGATAGCAGAAAATAACAAAAACTGAACAAAAACTATACAAGGCACTAACGGCGCGGCGTCAAAACTCGTACTGATTACAAAATGGCTGACCGACAGAAGAGACGGGCTGCAGACTCCAATATTGTGGTAATATTGGAGTCAATTATAGATACTATTTTTAATTTCCATATTTTTTTTGAGAATAACATCTGACAATATAAGGCTGACACGCAATCAATACCGTTAATAGAACATATTTTGCCAATAAAGAGCCAATTCCAATACATATTTACGTTATTATCTATCTGTAATTGTTCGTTATGGCATGGCATAGTTTGGCGTGGCACATCACTATCCTAAGTGGGTGGTAACCATCCATGAAGTACAATACCTGTATAACAGTTTCTAAAAAAAATACGGAACTTCATAAGCATGAGCTGTCAAAATTATCAAGCTAACTTTGACAGAGCACTGAATAATTGTTCTAATAAATAGGTATAGCCATGGTGCAGCTATATTAGTAGTATTGTTGTAGCGCGATTGGGTCGGCTCGACCGGGGAAGGACCACGCTCTCACAGAATACCAGCGTAAAATTGCAGCTTAACGCTGCTGTGTTTCGTATAGTGAGTCTAGAGAACTGGAGACCCTTTTTACTGGAAATGAGGCATTCCATCTTAGTCCTCACGGATGACAACGCATCTGCATTTTGATTCGCAAACGAGGATAGATGTAGATGTAGATGTCTATGGGCCACAGCAACCACTTACCATCAGGTGGACTGTGTGCTCGTTTGTCACCCTATCCTATAAAAAAATTGCGGTCGCCAGCCCGCCTGCCAAGCGTGACAACTATGGTGAAATCCCCCCTATGAGGCAAGCTATGGGAGAGACCTATTTTCAGCAGAAATTTTTTATAAGATGTAATGCATAAATAGATTCTACCCAGATGAACTATTGACTCGAAGCAGAAAAGAAGCCTTACTTAGAAAATTAAAATTTCAGTTGACGATTTCCAACAAGAGTTTTCCTTTACAATGAAATTTAAGCCAAGCGTTTGGCCTCGGTCTATTTTTTGCCTTGTTATGTGACTTGTTCCGTAAACACAACATAACAACTGCACCATTTGCAATACAGCGAGGTTAGCATGTAATAATAACAAGTTAATGACGCAAATATCAGAGAAAAAGGCATACTTATTTATAGGGAGCAAATGAGCAAGCGGCTCACCTGATGTTAAAGTTACCCCAACAGAACAACATCTGCTCCAACGGAGGGATAGCAGATACTTGCTGACCTTTAGAAGACCTTATGAAGCAGTAGGCTCTTTTATTGAAGATACCTAAGCCATATCGGTCCGAAAGAAATCGTTGATCACAACAGCTTCTTGTGGAAGTGGAAGAAGAGTGTCGTTGTGCAAGGCAAAAAATTCTGGATATGGTCAGTGAACCGTTAACTATCCACATGTGTGGATTGAATTTTGAATGAATAATAAATGAAATGTACTTGTATATAAAAAAATGTAGGAAATAATAAAACAATGTAAGTTTTTTGACTTAATTATTAAAAAATGTATAATAGACTAGGCACAATTGACAAGTGTATAAATTAATTAATAATAAATATCGTTAAATGCCTAATAAAAGCTGCACATATCGGAGTGAAATTTTGCAGTTAATGACTACACAATACATTTAACACAAATTATACCTAATTATACATTTATTTGTTAACAATCACATACACTGAACTTCTATGGCATCTTAATATGAACAATTACATAATGCATAGCGCTAAATGCGATTTAAATTTCAACTGTATAATAGAAATAATTTAATACTTTTAGTTCTCCTTAGTAAATAAATTAACACAGCTTGTGTTCGATAATGATGCATAATGTTTGATAAGGCGACAATACAACGCACTCATATTTGCTGATAAGAACTCCTGGAATACATGGTCGTATTTTAAGTAAATATAAATTTTTTATAGTGTAGACTTAGCTTACGTATACACCGTTGTCTATTATTTAAGTAGATAAGCCGTGCCGTTTTTATCATATTTTACGCCTAAGAAACATATTAGGCATCATAACTTTGTTACATTCGTTTTCCTGTTTAATATAATATCAAGTTAACGCCAAACGATATCGAAGTTATTCCATCAAATACAATATTACTAAATTATAATATGTTTTAATAAAATACAATAACAATTTCAGAGTTCAGTAATAGGAAACGAAAATCGCTTTGAGTTCGATTTTAAATGATTAAAAAATACTAGCTAGTAGGAAAGAAAAATCGATCTAAGCTCATTTGTTAGATAAATCGTCGAAAAAGTCTACTGTGGAAAATTTATTAGTTCCACCTTAATATTGTAAATTAATTATATCATATAATACTGTTAGGTGATATAATAAGTTTTCTTTTATTTTGTATGTGATCATCTAGGCGCATATGCATTTTTAAAGTTCTGAATTACCGCTTGAATTGCTTTTGGCGAGCAAGCAACCCCTGTAGAGTACGTTTTAACACAGCCATATTCTGTGAAACATTGTTTCTGTTTCGAATCGCTAAATCTACAGCAAGAAAGGATAGCGGCTTCACAAATACCGGGCTCCTGTATCGGCGACTTGGTTGTAAATGTCGGGGCGGCAGTTGTTACATCCTGGAAAAATAAATGTATATTACACGAATTATTAGAAAAGTAATGCTGAAATACCGCCGAATGCTATATTTCAACTGTCAATTATTAAAGTAGACCTGTGCTTTGCTGCGGAGGTAGATGGCTAACGCTCTGACCCGGCGAAAAGTTCCTCTGTAGTTAACCAACAAAAACATTGTGATAAACCGTTGGTACTGAGTGTACAGAAAATCTTGTTTCATAATTTTCATAGTGACCAAGATCAGGCCCGACTTCTAGCTGTTTAGAGACCAAGAAATCTAGTCACTGGTTACGCGCTTTACCATGAAGTAATCTCGGTACATTACTTGAAATCTTGCGCATCGCCGTAATAATACGTCTAGGAGCGGCAATTTGTCAACGTGCAGAAGCATCGACGTGTTTGGGCTCCACGGACTTTCATGTAAGAAAAGTGCAGGTAGGTTTTCCCGTCACTGTTCTTTGAACGATGTCATCGAAAGAGGTCTTATCACTTTAAATGTTCTCTCGGTTTTAGAGACTTGTGGAATATTTAGAGACCCGTCAAGAGACGGTATGACTTTGTTCCCTTGAGAGATAATTAAAGGCCTCGTGTGGGATACTACTTGACAGCCTCTCATTTGAGATCAGAGTACCTCGTTTAGAGCCGGGGCGGCGTCAGAGGCAGCTGAATTAAGTAAATGGCGCAAGTATGAGTCTTTGAGAGATGAATACATATTTGCGCCCTTTGTTGTAGAAACATCGGTCCGTGAGGTCTACGTGCGGTGAAGTTCCCAAAGAAACTGTATCCACGACTGGCCGTCGCTGCTGGTGATAAGAGGGCTGATTCTTTTCTCGCTCAAAGGCTAGGTATAGCCATTCAGCGAGGAAACGCAGCCAGCGTTCTTGGCACGATACCACGGACTAGGACTGTATAATAATTTAAATTTTTATATATCTTAAAATAAATTATATGGTCAGTGTCTCATATAAAAAACTATCTTCGCAAAACTTTCTGTGTAACCTGTGGTATTTTTAGATAGTCTAAATAATTATATTTAATGTCCGTTTTTTCCATTTTTTTAAACTAATACTTATTTATTTGTAATGAATTTTCATTTCCAAAATTAATAAATGTTTTACTCACCCCTGCTTGAGAACTGCCATGGTCAACAGGAGGTATCGGCCTGCCCTGGGGCCGGTTTAAATCAAGCGGCTTCAAAGAAATTGGTCTCGTTCCATCAAAGTCATCATTATCTACATTATTTTCACCTTGCTCAATTCCCCATATTTGGTTTTTATCAATATTTTCAGAAAATCTAGTATTAGTATCAGGCACATTGTTTGAGTTATTATTTACACCGTTGAAGCATTTTGAGCCTAGAGCTGGTAAATAAATAGGGTATGGAATGTAAATGGGTTGAGGTGGAGTATATCCAGGCTGTTGGCGAAAACTTTTCAAAGAGCCCGAAACCTCTTCGGTAAGTTTTTTCACTTGAAAGAGAATCTCTTCCAAAAGCCGAAGGTTTTTATGACTCTCATAAGACGGAGGCCATGGATAGTCGTACCCGTTAAAAATTTGACGTGAATGTCTCGTCTTTCTTCGTCTTCCGTCATATTCTTGATTTCTTTCTACATATCCAGACTCCTCTTCTCTTTCATCTTCGAGGATAGAAGAATCAGAATGACTTAGATCTGGCCGAGCGTTAGATATTGCTACGAAAATCAGAAGTCCTAGCACCACCACGGCCACTTTCATCTGTAACAAAAATCATTGCTGAATAAAGATTTTTGGAAATTTATGAACACGATAAGATTATACTAAGTAAAAACTAAGTAAAGTCTGTAGACGTTCATAAGAGGGCATAGGCCTATAACAGGACACATTTACGCTGCAAGTCTCAATATTACCGTTGTTTTTTTTTTAGTTATTATAGTTGTTCTGCAAACGGATTGGCAACCGTTTCTTTTTAGTTTTTTATTTGTTATTAGGAAGATACTGCTGCCCTTCCCCTAGTTTGTTTCCCTCGGGCGTCTCTTACTAGTCCCATAGGACTATATGAGGTAATGAATATTCTTACACCACTACTACACGGTATATGCTTTATATGTATTCGAAATATATTTTATTTTGCAAACATTTAGGTTTGTTCTAAATGTTCTTACCATCGAACACCAAGTAATGTTGAGTACTTCTTGCATTTATAAATGTATTCGTATATATTAACCAACATAAAAATTTATATATATAGTGGATATTTTTTAAATCATTAATTCTTACTCAATATTTTTATTGCAATGAATTAAATAAAAATAATATTGTTTTAAATTGGTAAAACACTTGCTGCGTTTTCTCTAAAATAGAATAGGAAATAGAATATTCACTAGATTTTTTATGAATATATTTGGATTTCTCAAATAAATCTAACGTACTATTCTCTACAAATTTTCTTCAAACGTGTTAATAATTTAATAACAATTTTTCTTTTATCGCTGATACTTATAATAAAAATCACTTTAAAGCAGTTAGTACATCGATATCTCGTTTTTGAGAGGTTTATGAAATACGACGGAGTACCGGAATGCGCATTAGTGGAATTCGTCACATATCCCGTTTTTTTGCAAATTTTCTCACGATATTTTCCTTCACCATTATCACGTACGTAAAAGTGAATAAAAGTAAAGGAACATTATATTCATACACTTCTCATAGCTGGGCACCTCTCATTTTTGAGAGCGGGCTTAAAGCTGGAAAAAGTCCAATGTAAATTTTAACATGAAGCATAAAAATAACAATTGAGTATTGCTTGAGTGCTTATCTCAACTTGAAAGTGTTTGACAACAGTTAATTAAGTAAGTAAGTATATTTCAACTTACTTACTTAAATAACTGTTGTCAAACACTTTCAAGTTGAGATAAGCACTGACTAATAAAGAAAGCAGTTCCATAGAAAGTAACGACGCTTTCTGTTACGATCAGAAACATGTTATTTTTAGTTTAAATGTGCTATTTAGGTAGATTAACTAGCATATTTTTTTTGTATAGTCCGGGTGCGATCGCCGCCGGCAGCAAGGAAATTGTTAATTGTAATTTTAAGTACTAGTTTACTTCTTTGGAGGTGAAAGAAAACATCGTCATGAAACTTGCTTGTCTAAAAAATTAAGTATTCTGAATAGTTTTGAGTGATATATTGGAATAGCGCGGCCAACTTATTGCTTTCTGTGTTTTCATTTGGTGAGTGAAGAGAATGTCTTTTTTTTATTCATAGATAAAGGGCTTTGTCACTGATGCGATTATGCCGCCCTGGTAGTTACGAAAAAATCTCAAATATAATAATTACTAACAAATTAACTTAATACTTACTAGTTACTTAATCTCTTATTAACTAACAAATACAGTTTTTTGGCATCATCTGATAACGGATCCGACAAAATACTATTACTAGGTACTACCAATTAAGGACAAATGTAAATTACAATTTGCTCTTTCTCTTGAGTTGAAGAGAATATCTTGATATTCACGTATGACAAGGCATATTGATTCTTAAACTAGGATAGTTTAAGGTGTATATGGGCATCAACATCCACTTACCGTTAGGTGGACTGTCTGCTTGTTTGTAAAATTTAGTTGGTTTAAAAATAAGTCTTACCTTGATTTTGTTGTGCTATATTTTTATCAAACAGTGAATATCTTAGTTTGGTTGATTTTACAAGATAAAAAAACAAATCACAAGTTGAACAGAGCTCTCAACACTATATGTTAATGTCAGTCACAAATACCACGGCCAAGAGATTTTATAACGAAAATAGCGCGTGCGTTCAATTTGACGCAAAACGAGAGACTGAGTCTGCTTTATTGTCGGTGGTCTAAATGAATGAATACTGCGATGCAAGACCTGGTTATATACTATAGTGTATTTGAGTATTTACTGATAAAACCGAATCCAATGAGTCATCAGAAAACTGTTTTAAGTTTTTCCGAGAGAAGCATACCACTAGGCGTGATAATTTATTTTATTTTCTACCGACTTCAAAAAGGAGCCGGTATTCAATTCGACTGTATGTTTTTTTTTTGTGTTACCCCTCATAACATTTTATTAAATGAACTGATTTCGATGATTCTTTTTTTATTTGAAAGCTGGTGCTTCACATGTGGTTCCATATAAATTTGATCAAGGTCTACCCAATAGTTTTTGAGTTATTCTTAATAATTTATATATAAGTTGGTTGTACAATTTTTTTTTATTTTAAATTATATCAGGACAATTACGGTTACGGATTATGATTATTATGTAGCTTTAATTTAAAATTGTTAACAGTAATCCTAAGTTGTAATGTTAAAGGAATCTTATTTATCTATATATTTTATGTAGAATTTTGGTGTACATGATGTGAACGTAATATTTCTCCTTCTAAATGGCTTGACCGATTTTTATGAAAATTTTATAGGGGGTGGGGTGACTTGGATGGTTCTTTTAAAATATATAAAATATATCGCTAGTTTAGATATTTGATTCGGCCAAAATTTTAAATTGCCATAGTATAAAGGTTATTTACCGTCATATTCTAATATAATAAAATACTTATAGCAATTTTTACAAGTAGGTTATAATTTATTTTTTGTGTCGTTTCTCATTTTTGGCATAGCTGGCCACGCTTGGCAAGCGGATTGGCTAAGTGTAACGTGGCTACGCATTAGATCGAGTGACGACAGTGAGTGAGACATGCAGGAGGTCCGAGGTCGATGGATGCAAGTGGCTCAGGATCGTGATTTATGGTATCCTTAGGAGAGGCCTATGTTCAGCAGTGGACTTGTGAAGGGTTGTAATGATGATGATTATGATAATTGCTTGTTTCATTGATATGCAATCACACATCACAATCATCACATCTTTTACAAAATAAATTTTGTAAATAAATAAAAATTAATAAAAACATGTATATTTCTAATATAATATGTCACTGTTTTTTCGGGAACGGCTCTATATACGTATAAAGGAAGTATATTTACTTTTCAGACACCTGAGAATTGTTTTTTTTTATAGGATAGGGTGACAAACGAGCACACAGTCCACCTGATGGTAAGTGGTTACTGTGACCCATAGACATCTACATCTATCCTCAATAAAGACTCAAAATGTAGATGCGTTGTCACCCGTGAGGACTAAGATGGAATGCCTCTTCTCCAGTAAAAAGGGTCTCCGGTTCTCTACACTCACCATACGAAACACAGCAGCGTTAAGCTGCTATTTTACGCTGGTATTCTGTGAGAGCGTGGTCCTTCCCCGGTCGAGCCGACCCAATCGCGCTAGAACTATACTACTAATATAGCTGCACCATGGCTATATCTATTTATTAGAACAATTATTCAGTGCTCTGTCAAAGTTAGCTTGATAATTTCTTTTAATCTCGGTCGCAAGTACTTTAAATAAATATTGTATATTATTGTGTTATGTAAATAAAAAAACTAATTCTGATAATGGTAAGGAAAACAGAAAAGCAACAAAATCAAATAAAAAGCAAACAAACAGAACGCAGAAAGAAGAAAAAAAGACTACTACCGAGAAACCTGTTAGAAGGTAAGTTAGAAGGTTGAAGGCAAGAAACGCCAAATATTAAAAAATAACGTAGAACAGGCCAAGATCTGATCTTCAAGATAAAAACTCCTCCTCGGAGTTGAATAAAATCTCTTTAACATATACGATGAGGATTATTTAGATGACAATACAGAATACATTACGAACAGCTGCTTGATTATTGACGAATGTGGTGCTTCCTATAATATATTATGGTGTATTGGTGGAAGATCATCCACTGCCCCATATTATCACGTGGGTGTTGCAAGTAGCAACAGAGGGAAACTATAACAGGAGATGGACAACAGCATCTTCTTGATAACAACAGAAAATAACAAAAACTTTGACTGCCAACCCACATATGGTATGATCCCCCCTATTAGGTAGTGCAATTCTGCAGTCCAAGCACAACTGTTCGAAAATTATACACTGGTTGATTATGTTTCTAAAGATTGCTTGACTCATTGTCCTATAAGGTGATAAAATTACCAGCATATCAGGTTAATGGTAGTTATGTTGATATTTTTAAGGCTAAATTATAATCAAATTATTATTTCAATACTAAAATAAATGTATTAGACTCACATGTCATTAGCCAATTTTATCGACCAAATTTGGCGATGTTTTTTTATAGGATAAAGGTGACTAACGAGCACACAGTCCACCTGATGGTAAGTGGTTGCTGCGACCCATAGACATCTACATCTATCCTCTATTACAAATCAAAATGCAGATGCGTTGTCACCCGTGAGGACTAAGATGTAATGCCTCGTTTCCAGTAAAAAGGGTCTCCGGTTCTCTACACTCACCATACGAAACACAGCAGCGTTAAGCTGCTATTTTAGGTTGGTATTCTGTGAGAGCGTGGCCCTTCCCCGGTCGAGCCGACCCATTCGTACTACAACTGTGCCTACTACTAATATGGCTGCAGCATAGCTCTACCACGTAAAATGTATTATATGTATTATAGATGGGCCAAATTAAGACGAGCGTGTATGCGTTCGTAAAGGAGGTGGGATAGATGTGTCATGATTGTACCAAATGGAAGTTTGTAGTCCCCGCCTACCCCTCTGCGTGACAAGCGTAGTGTTTATGAAGTTTTTCTTGAAACGTTATTTTTTTCTTATTTTTAGGGTTCCGTACCTCAAAAGGAAAAAACGGAACCCGGATCACTTTGTTGTCCGTCTGACTGTTTGTCTGTCAAGACCCTTTTTCTCAGGAACGCGTGGAGGTATCAAGGCGAAATTCATATCAAACACTCAAGTCTACTGTCGCTTTGAGCTGTGAAAATATCAAACTTCTAAGCCAACGCAATCAAAAGATACAGCCGTTTATGCCGCAAATTTTCGACATTCGCAAGGGAATCAAAACCTACAGGGTACTTCCCGTGAACTCAGAATCTTAAAATTTGGTACGAAGCGGCGTATTATAGGACAGATAAAGGACAAATTGCGAAAAACATTAATTTTTAGTTACATCAGATAATAAAAATATTTTTAATAATTTTAAACTTATATACGGACGGATTTACTCGGAACCCTCGGTGCGCGAGTCTGACTCGCACTTGGCCGGTTTTTTTCTTTTTAGAGAACGTTATCACACGTTTCTCTTGTACCGTGTAGGCAGTTAACATACATAACTTTCACAAGGACAAATATCCAGACCCGGAACAATTATATGTAGGCCATACAAATACTTGTTACGTGCGAGATTTTTAAACCCGCAGCCTTCAACGCTGCAAATCATTCCTAAGCCACTGCGCCAAGGAACCATCTTATTAGCCACAGTACATACAAAATTACTGGCTTGTATAAATATTTGAATTTTCTTTTTCTTCATTTGAATTTCATTACTCACAACATCGCAACAGCTGAATTTCTTGGATCGCATAACATAAAATACCAAGTCATAGGCAAAATTAAGTGAGCTCCATAGTAAAAACTAATCGACCTCGTGCGGTGTTGCTTTCTTAAGACGCAAGACAGGCTACGTTGATATAAAATTTGAAAGAAATTTCTCGAAAGTATCAAATCGATCTCAACAGGTCCAAATAAAGTAGGCTATCGTGTATTTTAGCACTGACAGATATTCAATCGAGTGTATTAGAGTGGTACGTATTTGTAATATTTTCAATATGAGGCAGGTCTCGGACGCGCACGCGCACGCACACGCACACGCACACTCACACGCACACGCACACGCACACGCACACGCACACGCACACGCACACGCACACGCACACGCACACGCACACGCACACGCACACGCACACGCACACGCAAACGCACACGCACACGCACACGCACACGTACACGCACACGCACACGCACACGCACACGCACATGCACATGCACACGCACACGCACACGCACACGCACACGCACACACACACACACTGCCATGTTTTATTTATAAAATAAAGGTGACAAACGAGCACACAATGCACCTGATGGTAAGTGGATACTGTGCTCCATTTATCCTCGATTAAAAATCAATATGCATATGCGTTTTCTGTGACCCCTGAGTACTAAGATGGAACGCCGCGTGTAAAAAGGGTCTCTGGTTCTTCATACTCTCATACGAAATACAGCAACATTAAGCTGCTATTTTACGCTGGTATTCTGTGAGAGCGTGGTCCTTCCCCGGTCCAGCCGACTGATTCGTGCTACAACTATTATATAGCTGCAGCATGGCTCTACCACGATTTTGTTTATCGATTAAATACGAAAATTGCCACGATTCAATTATTATGACTCGTTTTTCGTAATGTAATATCATGTATGTTTAATTGTTACAAAATTATTTTATTTTGCACAGTAATTACATTTCAGTATATTTATAGAGGTTCAAAAAGTAAAAAGTATATCAAAGTTGCTTTAAAAAAAATTGTAGATACGCACTAATAGAATAATATCGTCAATATTTATTGGCAGATTCATAAATGTTTTTAAAATAATAATTTTGTTGTAATAATTTCTTATATTTACATAAAATAAGTTTTATTCGATAATATTGTTTTAAATGAGTTAATGGAAGACACGCCTTTGGTCTGAATGCTCGCTTTATTCACGCGTACAGCGAGACGGATCCTTAACATTAATGTAAGGCCTAAATGGAGAATATTTAGCGAGGGCGCGGAACGAACGGCGTGCATGACAAATACGCTTTATCTAATACAGTGTGCTGAATCACTACCACCTCGTTTAAGCAAAGTGTAAAATATCCAGACTAGCGACGACGAGCAGCGTCAAAGGTAGGAAAGGAACTGCGATTGTCAATTCGCCTACCAAATCCTTCCTACAACGGGAGAGGACCCTGTTCAGCAATGGACATTTATGGACTAATGAATAAAGGGAATAATAATTTAAATTTAAAATTTTTTTACAAAATTTTGACTTCCATATAAATTATTAAGAATAACTAAAAAACTATTGGTCAAACCTTGATCAAATTTATTTAAATCCACATGTGAAGCACCAACTTTCAAATAAAAAAGAATCATCGAAATCGGTTTACCCAGTAAATAGTTATGAGGTAACACACATAAAAAACATACAGTCGAAATGAGTACCGTCTCCTTTTTGAAGTTGGTAGAAAAGTAAAATGTGTTGTTAAAAATGCATGCCAAACACGCCTGTTCCTGTGCTACCCACCCCGCTAAATGAATTTAGCCCATACGTCATTATTAGAAGAATTTAAAAAATATCCACTGCAGAGCGTAGGCCTTCCTCAAAGAGTGTGCAGGCGGGTTGGCAACCACAGTTCTTTATTATTATTAATTGTTATCAGGTAGATGTTGCTGCCCATAACCTGTTTCAGCAACCTTCTGTCGCCTCTTACGACACCCACGGAATATAATAGCATAGTTGAATATTCTCCCGCCGCCACTACACTGATATTATTTTTGAAGTGAAATCTTCTTCAGACACGTTGGGTACTTTTGGGATTGGGAAAAAGTACTGAACGAGCGTCACCGTTGCCCTCAGATGCGTATATACAGATGTATACATATGTTTTTGAAGTCCTACAACTGAAAGTCTTTTTTTATTTCTAAGAAGATATAAAAATATAATCATTATACTTAAGAAAATTATTAGGAGGAATCAAAAATTTATAACCTCTGCCCATACAGGCGACGTTAACTTTCTTTGTGTTATCAATATTTATTTGAATACAAAGATCACGCATATTGGAAACAGTATTGTTCGCTGGGAGATGAATTCCCACAAATATCGAATACGGTAAAAAAAGATTTCGACTTTATTCCATGGCTTTCTATTGTGATTTCAATCAGCCTGTAAAAAGTTTTTAAAACAGTGAACATAGAATTCACAGGTCTAATTATTTCCAGTATGATACGCGATGGTAAGCAACTGAAATGATTATTCGGTCAACTGTCAATAGGGGATGAATTTAGCCCCCATTGGCAGTTCAAGAAGAATTTATTTTTAGGGGAGATTGTTTCATGCAACAAAAAACAAATTAAGATCGCTTTATTAGTAAGAAAGTAATTAACACTGTTTTTAAATATGACACATGTAAATGTAATATGATCATGATGCATTTGAACTCATTTCCTAATTAAGAACATCTATACCATATTTAATACTCATAATTTATTAATTGTAATGAGTCATTTATAAAATTATCCATCTGATTCATTCACCGCGTTATTTTTGATTTTGTTTTACTATAATCAGAAAACGGTATTTCATTTACGCATTTCTGTTTACCTATAAGTTGTATTAAGGCCGAATTTTGGATAAAGTGTGTCTTTTTACTATAATAGTATATTTCATAATAATAATAAGCCTTTTATTTCAGGCATAGCTTATATACAAAAATACATAAAATACACAAACAAAAACCTAGCGCTGAACTATTTTCCCCTGATGGTAAATGGTGATACTGCGGAAGATAGTAAAGCGCACTGACTTAGCGTAGAAAAAGCCTATTCATTCTTGCCTTGAAGATACATTGTAATGGGATAGAAAGACAGATGCTGACAAATTTTTCCACTTCTTTGCGGTCTGTTACACTTTTTTTACGAAGTGAAATTTTTAGTAACATTGACATACAACTACCACTTTTTAGAGCAATAGCTTCCTCACTATTGACGGATATTTACCTGTGGAAGTTTTAGGTGGGGAAAAGTCCCTTGCGCTGCTTCAATACGTGTTGGAGGACTTAACATGTACCTAAACTGTTATAGTTTTCTCACATATAGGTTTCTCAAGATGTGCACTTGATGGCTGAGCACGTGGTAAATTAGCGTTTAATAAAATTTAAGTGGTACCGTCGATACCACACTACGCCGAAATTTTTAAGGCGATCGCCTTGCCCCTAATGAATCATGACATATGTCAAGGTGGTAGCATACATGGCATATCTTTGGTGATTTTTTAAGAGTAATGGTGACAAACGAGTACACAGTCTACCTGATGGTAAGTAAATGCTGTGGCCCATAGATCATCTGTCTGTGATAAAGATTCAAAATGCAGATGCCTTATCACCCCTGAGGACTTGTTGAATTTGATGACAGATGGAATGCCTCGTTTCTGGTAAAAAGAGTTAACGGTTCTCTACGCTCACCATACGTATTATTACAGCAACATTAAGATGGTACTTCACTCTGATATTCTACGAGAGCGTGGTCCTTCCCTGAAGGAGACGATAACAGACCGCGGTAGGTTTCCGGTCTCACCAAAAGCTTTTTTAGGACCAGAAAGTAGTATCCGGCACGCTGCCCCAATGCGTGTTGGTAGATTTCACTTGTCTTCGAAATGATTTTTATTTTTCATACATTCAGGTTTTCCTTACGATGTTTTACTTCACCGACGGATCACATCATGGTATATCAGCACATAAATTTACAATGTATGTCCTACAGATCGACTTCCGGTAACGGCGGCCAGTCTAAACGTAGACTAGCCATCTGCGCAGGTCAGGATTATAGCGCCCGAGCGTATGCGCAACTACAGATAGACTCTCTATGCCCACATTGTCATAGTCCGATGGAACGGTAATCCGACACGACCGGTAAGAGATCAGGCGCAGGACTAACGGTTTTACGTGCTTTCTGGGGCACCTTACCGACTCCGAACTGCTAAAGATAATATCTTGTCAGAAAAATCAAATAACTGACTTTTGGCTCGAGTCGGGATTCGAACCCAGGACATGATCAGCAGTCGCGTTAACGACCACTAGATCCATGAGACAGTCAAATTGCAATAAATTACATAGATGCCAACGGGGTTCGAACTTGGATTGCTCGCGTGCTATGAACTTTACGGCGAGCATTTAGCCACCGAGCTGCGATGGCTCGGTGTCTTCGTATGGCTTACACATAATTGTTTAAAGGTTGATTTTTGTCCATGTGTAATACCGATATAACGCGTGTGTAATATTTATAGATATAAAGCGCCCCACGATAGAGGAACTTCTGGTGGGGGGCGTAATTAACATACGTTACTTCCTATACTCGTACATACAGCAGGAAATGACGTATGTTAATGAAGTATACGTGTACAATTAAATAGTGTACTAGTATTGTGTTAAATATTCATCATTCTCGTGGAATAAGTGTTAATTATTTTAATGATACTTTGATTCTAATTTTAAAGGCAAGAGTGGAAGGTTTACATGTTTTTGTAATCGAATGGTACTGGAATTGTACGTGTAGACGTCATATTAATAAATAAAAAATTATAGGGAAACCTGTAAGTTAAGGTGCGAGCAACAAAAATAACATGCTCTTTGATGGTATTACAAGGTTAATAGTAAAAGCATTCTTGCAATCTATATTGAATAAAATTATTTTATTCTATTCTAATAACTCTTCTTTTAACCTATACTTAAAAATCAATATTCTAATTTCTTTATAGTATTTGATCTCAGTGGATCATGCAAGGTAACATTCGCTCGCTTCACTTATAACTAGCTATCAGTAGAAAATTACATCAACCGATTGGCCCGCTATATAATTATAACGTTGTTTTTTTTTCTTATAAAATCAAACGCACCGTGGCGCAGCGGCTTAGCAATGAGTTCCAGCGCTGGCGGCTGTGGGTTCAAAACCCGCACGGAACAAGTATTTGTATGGCCTACAAATAATTGTTCTGGATCTGGTTGTTTGTTGTGCAATTTATGTTTGTAAACTGCCTCCAAGATATAGGAGAAAATCCTAGTGTGGAGGTAACGTTTTCTTAAAAACAAATGAGTTCTACTGTTCTATTAGAACTCATTTCATTTGTGATGAATAACATAATAAATACGAGTAATTACAGTCTGACTATAATAACAATGATAATATTTTTAAGGATTGTAACAATTTATAAATTTACCATAGATCCTATATAACAATAAAAATAAATTGATGTCTTGTAGAACGTCTGATTATTGAGACACGGGCAACAAATACCGTGGAGAGATTTATTAATGACTTCTCATAAATCATTTTAACGATATTTTTTATTTTAAATAAAATATAGTAATATTCTTTATCTAATATACAAACCTTCGTTTGGTTTGTTCGTATTTTATGCGCTACCATACCGTTCATGAGATTGCAGTAAAACTTTGTCAACTTATAGCACTTGCGCGAAGTTTATAGTTATAGTGCAATTAACTTACACTAGGTGGCGCGCGTATCATACAGACAATTTATTTGAAAGTTATAGATCATTCAATGATTATATTAATGTTGAATTTAATGATTGTATTGTCATTGCTGATTAAACAATATAATTCTTCCAAATTTAAAATTTCCAGAGTTATTATTTTTTTTTTAATTTAAAAGTTTAAACCGATCATAATTCATTATTGTAGTTTCATTGTCATAATTCATAACCACCGATACATAAATTTAGTTTTTAAAAAGCCTTCAGCACCGCTCCCGAAACTTAACTTTGTTTTTTTTTAAAGAATAAGGGTGACAAACGAGCACACAGTTCACCTAATGATATGATGACGGTGACATCTTTCCTTGACTAAGGATCAAAATGCAGATTGTCACCCCTGAGGACTAAGATGAGCCTCGTTTCCAGTAAAAAGGATTTCCGGTTCTCTACACTCATCATACCAAACACAGCAACATTAATATGCTATTTTACGCTGGCATTCTATGAGCGCGTGGTCCTTCTCCTTTCAAGCCGACCCATTCCCGCTACTTCTAATTTTAATAGCTGCAGCTTGGTTCTAGAACGAAAAAGTACAAATTAAACGCGATAAAATCCAAGTAGTTAGTTTTATTTTATGTTAATTTAAAATGTTCAATTAATTCCTTGAATTTAATTTAGTGCTTGATTTTACTTAAATATTTATTAAGGTTTTCTTGTATTTAACGCAACGTATTTAAGTATGTGCGAGAAGCTATTCAGGTTTTGCAAAACCAGTATCAATGCGACCATTTTAATCTATTCTGATCGCTGGTATGGCTGAACACCGCTTAGCCCTATACTTGAAATGAATTGCACGATTTCTATAGGTAAAATGACTTTCACTTTGTCTGGACTTAGTAAGTAATTCCTTAATGGATGCAATGATTCGTTATAATGTTACGATGCGCAACTGTACATATGCATATATAACATTATGGATCTTCTTTAGTTCTTTTTTACCGTACATAAACTTAGTCCAAGTGCCGACATGGGCCTCTGTCGTTTTAGGAATTAGTGGATTGGTGATCGCTATAGCAGACACCAGCCTTTGATGCTAGTTCCCGTTAAATAAAGCCATGAGATCCTTCTGGTACTTCCCATAGTCGCCTTACGACATCCAGTGGTAAAGCTTAAATGACTTTTAATAAGTTCTTTCTTGGAATCTACATAGTTATTTTGCAATAACCAAACAAATTTGCAGAGGAGGTTCACAATATGTAATACTTATAGGCAAATGGTGAAGAAAAATTAATTAAAGAAATTTCAAAGAAATTTTATCTTTTAAATTCAAAATGCGTGGTAATGCATTATTTTAACTGATTTTATTGTGCACGCACACATTCGTAAGGGCGATCGGTACGCAAAAACTTTGTTGCTCATAAATCACATTCAATTTGGGATAATTTCAAATAAAAGTAGAAGTCTTATTTACTTTTATTTTCAAAAACTGCAATAACGGTATATCATTATTTTTATATTTGAACATAAATTAAAATTTTTGTTAATCTTTGAAAAAAACACCTGTATTTTGAATAAAAATTATTCTATTCCCGGGACGAAATTGGGTACAATAGAGAAGTTGCATAAGTTTTTTTGCCACAAATTTATATATAAATGAAAGAATAATTAATTTGAAGTATATTTAAATATATTTTTTAATTAACGATTCGATTTTTTTTAGTAATTATTAATAAAAAATAGTTAAGTTTTTGAATGAAAAAATGTCTTGTGATTGGTTGTCACGTCATTGTATCCGTTGAGACTGTAGGCCAATCATCATGCTTACAGAGTAATTGTGTTCTGTGGTCATGCTATACCTACTTTTTTATTTTCTTTATGCGGATCACGATATGTCATAAGTCATAACCAAATAGTCAAACATAACCAGATTTTTTTACATTAATTAAATAATTTCAAACATATGTAACCTGTACTATGCAATGTCAATTTTTAAATTTAGACAACATAAACATGAGTGTTTTATCATTTCACCATGCGGTGGTGTTACTAAAGCGATATAATAACGTCACTGGTGTTTGAATATTTTATAAAAACAATTTTTAATTGTAAAATTAAATCAAAGAGAAAAGAGAAGATGCATGCTTTTTAATTTTTTTTTTATTATATATTTAGTAAACTTTCAAAAAAAATTAAAAATTTGCGTCTTCTTTTTTCTCTTACGCTGCCACGACACCTTTAACTTTGGAGTTCTAGGTTAAATTAAAGTTATACTTGAACTATTGAGTTTCGAAATAAGCCTGGGATTTTTAAGCAGTAGTGTAGCTCTTGCTATAATAAGTTATCTTCTTTAACTTAATCCTGGGGATTCTGAAGCGAATTTTAGAACGTACGCCCGTGTGAGTACTTTTGAAATTATTTTGTCAGGCGTCAAGAAATTTTTCACGGCAAGGCGTTATTATATTTTTCTTTGCGGATAAATTCAGTAAAAGTGGATATAATCGTCTAATTTCAATATGCACGCGCCTCCCTTACATTTTCGGTAGGTTGGTTCCTTTCTGTATACCTTCTCATTTTTTACAGTATAATAAAATCACTATTTCTAAGACAGGCAGATTTACATGTAAACAAGCACTTATTCTCAAATAGTATCCTAAGTTCCTGGATTTCTCTGTAATGCGATTGTGTAACACTGCTGGGAACCGTGGTTGGCTTTGATTTGACTTATAACGTTTAATTTCGTTCCTATTGTGTAAATGTGTCAGTATCGATTATAAGCCGATGTATTTTTAGTATGTATTTTATTTTAAGTAACAAGACTATAACATGAAAAATAAAACAAACAATAGGATTGATTCCAACCAGGAAAAGATTCCTAGCATATTTATAAGTTTCTGGTAAAAAACTTCGATTTTTTTTTAAAGTATATCAATTATAGTCATCATTTGTTTCAAAATCGATTTTCTTCTATATATTTTATCGAAGTATTTTGTGTTGAAAAATCTCATAGTAATATATCATTGAAGTTTGAAATCAAAGAAGCCTTAGTTTTACCTTAGTGAGGAGTTACTTGTTAATACTTCACTGTTTTTCTTTTCCGTATTTTCTTAGTATATAGAATACCGGAGTAAAACGGTAGCTTTATGCTGCTGTTTCGTATGATGAGTGTAAAAAACCGGAGACCCTTTACTGGAAACGAGGCACTCCTTCTTGGTGCTCAGGGGTGAAAACGCATCTGCATTTTGATTATTAATCGAGGATAGACGTAATCTATGAGCTACAGCATCCTCTTACCATAATGAATCAGATGAAGGTTTCATTAAAATATGTATCAAAAAAATATATGCTTCATGAACTGACTTTTTTTATATTATACACTTTATTTTACAACATGAGTACAAAGTAGTGATAAGTTTATTTATAAATGATAAAACGTAACGTAAATATAATATTACGCGTATAATTGATAACATATTTTGATAGGGATTTCACGCGTTACTTATTTTTAGGTATGGGAAATCCTATGTGCATTTGTTTTTATCTAATTCACTTTCGAGTTGTGCTAAAGGGATAATACACTTGTTTACCCATAGTGCACGTGCAATCAGAATTCGCCTATGTATATAATTCATACTTGCGATTGTTGTCGTGGTACCTACTTAGAATACGTAGTAGTTAACTTACACTTACGTGGTAGTTAAGTTGACTGCCTCTTTGGTCTAGTGGTTGTAGTAGTGCGACTGCTGATCATGAGGTCCCGGGTTCGAATCCCGAGTTGGGCCAAAAAATCAGTTATTGAGTTTTTCCATCAAGAAATTCTCAGTAGCTGCCCGAAGTCAGGAAGCTGGCGGTGTCTCACCCCCGTGCCTCGAAAAGCACATAAAGCCGTTGGTCCTGCGCCTGATCTCTCTCCGGTCGTGTAGGTTTACCGTCCCATCGGACTTTGAGAGTGCACCTGTGCTTGCGCATACACTTGGGCACTATAATCCTGTCCTGCGCAGATGGCTCGTCTCCGTTGAGACTGGCCGCCGTGGCCGAAATTCGGTCTGGAGGACATTATTATTACTTACGTGGTACTTAAAATTCAATTTCTGCCTTAACCAATGATCTACAAAAATCAATGAGAAGATATTTTTTTAATTAAGCATGTTTCATTAATAAAAAAATATTTTGAGAACACTTGAAGTCGGACATTACGCGTGAACCCTTCCGTAGCTTTACTTGGCATAGCAAAATAGCTTGTGTTTAATTTACCGCGAGAAACTCCACAAGGTATTTTCATAGAATAAGGGTGACAAGCGAGCACACACTCCATCTGATAGAAAGTGGATGCTAAGGCCTCCATGTTCTATGTCTTGTCTATAGACATCTATGTCCATCCTCGATTAAGAATCAAAATTCAGATGCGTTGTCACCCCAAAGGACTAATATGGAATGCCTCTTTTCCAGTAAAAAGGGTCTCCGGTTCTCTACATAATAATACATAAACACTGCCTGTCACCCAGAGGGGTAGGCAGAGATTATGGACTTCCATTTGGCACGATACTGACACACCTTTCTCGCTTCCTCCACATCCATATACCTACGCATACAGGCTCGTCGGTTAAAGGTACTCTTGATTTGGCCCATTTTTAATATATCGCCAATTTGGTCGATAAGCTTTCGCCTAAGGCGACCCTTCCCGACTATGCCGTTCACCTCTGCAACATAAATTTGCTTTGTCACTCTTTCCTCATTCATTCTTTCTACATGGCCAAACCACCGAAGCATTCCTTTCTTAATCCTGGTCACAACATTATCTTGCAAACCACACTCTTCTCTTATTAAACAATTTCTCACTCTGTCATTCAGCTTCATCCCTAACATACTCCTTAATGACCGCATTTCTACAGCATTTATTCTACTCTCATGCTTCTTCTGCCACACCCAACTTTCACTACCATACATTAAAGTAGGTACTAACACAGCATTGTGAATTGCCATACGTGCCTTTTTGAACACATTCTGACTTTTCACAATAGAGTGTAGAGCCCCATTCACTCTATTTCCTGCATTCACTCGTCGTTCTATATCCTTATCATATCTACCATCCCTGCTAAACACACATCCCAAATATACAAACTCATCTACTTGCTCTACCAACTCCCCTTCTATTCTTATTTCACATATCGTTTTACTTTCTTCTCTTTCAAAAACCATAACTTTTGTCGTACTTGCGTTCACTTTCATTCCCTTTTCTCTACACTCACCATACGAAACACAGCAGCATTGAGCTGCTATTTTACCATCCATTCATACTACAACTATAATATAGCTACAGCGTGGCTCTACTAATTATTGTAACACAAAAGAAACTATACTTTTTTAAAGTAATTTACTGTGTGTTAGATTGAACAAATTTAACTGTCCATAATTGCTTTTAACCGGAAATTCAAGCGAGCTTGCAAATACTGAATAGTTTTAGGCATAAAAGAGTTGCGGTCTGATTCACACTCCGGTGTAAATATGCTGCTTAAATTTCAACCTGCAAAATACTAGTGTTAACTTTAAATACAGTGTCACTTCAAATTCGAATGCATAATATAACAATATATAATAATGCATACATAATGCATTATTATATATAATGGCACTGTATTGTAAAACGGAACTTTAATCTATTATTATTTTTGTTTTCAACAGTTTCGTGTTGTGTGTTCTGTATTTTAATGTTTTTGTGATCGAATTCAACCACGAAAACAATTTTTGAATAAAAATTAAATTAAATTAAAATAAATGAAATGAGTGTTACGTTTTCTCATATAAGTACTTTTTATTCTGAACAAAGAATGGGCCCTGAGCAGCATTAGTGATTTTTGCATGTAACTCCAAAATACTACGAAGAACACTAGGAATTTATCTCTATCGTGGTAGCGTTTAAATACATGCATTACACAGGAACAAAGATCCAGACCAGCCAAATATTTTGTCACTATTTAACCTTTTTTTTTATAGGATAAGGGTGACAAACGAGCACACAGTCCACCTGATGGTAAGTGGTTGCTGTGGCCCATAGACATCTACATTTATCCTCGATTACGAATCAAAATGCAGATGCGTTGTCACCCCTGAGGACTAAAATAGAATGCCTCGTTTCCAGTAAAAAGGGTCTCCGGTTCTCTACGCTCACCATACGAAACACAGCAGCATTAAACTGCTATTTTACGCTGGTATTATGTGAGAGCGTGGTCCTTTCCCGGTCGAACCGACCCATTCGTGTTACAACTACCTATACCAGAAATATAGCTGCAGCATGGCTCTACCACGTGAAAAAATGAACCACCTCGACGTATTTCAACGTTTCATTGTGACTAACTTTCACGTCAAGTAGACCCTTTAGTCTCAGTCAAGGAAAAATACAAGATAATAGTTAAAAAAATATCCAACGAAAATAAAAAGACCAATTATCACAAACTAATACGAAGATCTAGCTGACTACTTAAGAGAATCTACTAACCAAATTATTCAAATTCAAATTCAAATTCAAATCGTTTATTGCGAATATAGGTTGATACAGTTGGTGTTTACATAGTTTATCACTTATAGAACAAACATTTAGTACAGCTATATTCCGCCATTTGGCATGCAATGTCCATCACATTTTATTACTTTTATATTAAATTACTTAAACATACTCTAGTTAAAATTGGAATTAACATGATACAAAATCAAAAATAATAGCGATAAGTCAATTTAGATAATATTGTATAAGTCAAGTCAATTTAGTTATTCTCAGTCATGTAACAGTCAATTATTGAATTTCATATTTGTCTTCGAGATATTCTTTCACACTGTAGTATGCCTTATTAAGAAGAAATTGCTTCAATAGTATTTTAAACTTATCTATATTGGAGCATCTCAAAATGTGTAATAGTAAATGGTTATAAATTCTAGGGGCCATACAAAATACACTGTTGTTAAATTGGGCTGTGTTGTTTGATGGAAAACATATTTTTTGATTATTACGTTTACTGTGTAGGCACTCAAATAAAGAAATATGCGTAGTAACAAAAACGGCTATCTCATATATATAAAGGCACGGAAGTGTTAACAGTTTCAGACTAATAAAAAATGGTTTAGAACTATCTGTCTGTTTTAACTTCACAATGGCTCTTACACATCTTTTTTGGGCTCTAAATATCATTTCATTATCTACAGAGTTACCCCAAAAGATGACACCATACCTTAACACCGATTCTACATAACCGTGGTACGCAGTGATGACGGCAGATTGATTCACAATTGTTCCAAGTCTATATAGAGCATAAGAGAACCGATTGAGTTTAGTACAAATATCTTCCACTTGAGATTTCCATTTTAAGTTTGAATCGAGATTGAGGCCTAAAAATTTTGCATTTTCGACTACATTAATTTCTTGTCCGTTGTAGCAAATATTAATATTTATTAAATTATTTTTCACGTTTCTAAATGTCATTAGATTTTTTTTATTTAGATTAATTAATAAATTATTATTTGATAACCATTGAATTATTATGTCTAATGTTTGATTTATATCAGATATCATTTGATTTTTGCTTGTGCTTGAAAACATCACTGTGCTATCGTCTGCAAATAGTACCATATCTTGATTTATATAATTTGGTAAATCGTTTATATAAACAAGGAATAACAATGGACCAAGAAGCCATAAGAAGCGGCCGAGGGAAATAACCAGAATAACCATTTATTAAAGAGTAAGAACCAATTTCAAAATGAGAAACAGTTAAAATAATTTCACCATAATAGCTCCTCGAGGCGGTGCTAAGACAGTATCGAATAATTTGGTGGAAATTTATTGGAAATTAAGCGGAAAATATTTTATCCATTCGAATTTTTGAAGTCTACCCTTTTCAGTGTACCGAGCGATAACACAAGCTCAAGGTGATAACCATAATTTGGTCTGAATAGTAACAATAAAAAAAAATTCAAATGATTTAGACGTTTCAGAGAAACATGGATAAAAAACATATCATAATATCTACTACAAGTTAGTTTAGAGTCAAAATCTTCTCACAGATAATGCTGCTCGCTATCGCATGCCGTCTCGCACCTTTGACTTTGCTGCCTGTCACCAAAGGGTGATAAATTGCGTTGCTACCACGCCACTTTTTATATGAGGAAATATACATTTCTTATTTCACGTAGATACTCTTGAACAATAAGCAGTTTGAAGTATTAAATAAAAGCTACAATCTACAAATTAACACAGAAGCCACGCGTGCTGATCAGAGCCTTATTTGTTAGTTAAGCAAAGTGCATAGCAAGCTGGTAAGATAAGAGGCTGTAATTGACAGCCTATTCAAAAGTCCACTGATAAATATGAGTCTAAAATAGATTGCCTCATTGGAGGAATATTTGCCATAGTTTCCACGTCAAGCGTGTAGCAAGTTGGGTAGGCAACTGCAAGTTTTTTAATAGTTTGAGTTTTTATCAGGGAGATGCTGCTGCCCTTCTCATTTAGTTACATTCACCTCCACCGATACCCTCGGTATGGTATCTGGTAGTGGATTTTCTTTCACCGCGTTTTTACCCTTAATTAAAAAAAATTGACATAGCTATTGCGCTGCACATAAATCCTTTCTTCTTAAGTAAATTTATTTCTTTTAACAAAACACTATAGCACTATCACAATCTTTAAACTTTCTGTATTTTTCGACCTACTTCAAAAAGGAGGCGGTACTCAAATCGAATGTACGTTTTTTTATGTGTGTCACCTCATAACTTTTTACTGGGTGGACCGATTTCGATAATTCTTTTTTATTTGAAAGGTGGTGCTTCACATGTGGTCACATATAAATTTGATCAAGGTCTGATCAATAGTTTTTTAATTTATTCTTAATAATTTATATTGAAGTCGATTGTACATACTTTTTAATTTTAAATTATTTCATAAATTATTGTACATTACTTTAGCTGTCAGGTAGTGGATAGGGCTTCTTCTATAGATGAGTCGATTGTCCAAGTATTTCTAAGCAAGTTATAGAAATGTATAAATCACCACGATAATTTAAATAATTCATTTGTTTTTTGTGTTTATTCTAAGAAATACGTGACATTCTTAAAATACTTTAAAATTTTTATATACCGATTATAAATAAGATAATATCGAAATAAGGACAGACATGATTAACATGAACCTAGAAGTATTTATTGACTTTATGAATGTTCAATCGCTCACTTAAAATGTCAATGTAAAATTCATGCGTATCTAGTAATAAATCTTAGATAATTTATTATGTATATCCTAAGATTAATATTGATTTTATGCTAGACTACCTAGTTCCAGTTACAAAAATACGCAAGACTTCTCAGATCTATTCAATTTATGTTTAGTTTGTAATTTATAATTACAGTGTTCAGTTGACCTGAATAATTAAACGTAAACATACAGAGGTGTGTTTGTTGTGAGTACAGAACCAGAGTACGAAACCTATCCTACCTATCCATTACATCCCCGAAACTCGTCGCCGCTGCATTGGAAGACGTTTTCAAGCTACTGGACTGGAAAGGATACAGCATTAACATCAATGGCGAGTTCATCACTCACTTTCGATTTGCCGACGATATAGACCTTATGGCAGAATCGCTGGAGGACCTAAGCACTATGCTCAATGATCTCAATAGTGTCTCCCAACGGATAGGTTTTAAGATGAACATGGGCAAAACAAAAGTCATGAGTAACGTCCATGTCACACCTATGCCGGTTGTTGTTGGGGACACTAAGGTCAAATTTGTTGATAAGTATGTTTACCTGGGACAAATAGTCCGATTAGGGGAAATCTAACTTCGACCGAGAGGTCAATCGACTAATTCAACTCGGCTGGGCAGCGTTCGGGAAATTACGGCATATCTTCTCGTCAGGTATACCTCAAAACTTAAAAACTAGACTGTACAACCAGTGCGTGTTACCAGTGATGACCTATGTACCTGAAATGTAGTCCTTCACCGCTGGCCGTATGACGAAGCTCAAGGTCGCTCAGCGAGCTATGGAGAAGGCTATGCTCAGGGTTTCTCTGCATGATAAACTTAGAAATGAGGATATCCGCTGTAGAACCATAGTTACCGACATAGCCCAAAGGATTAGTAAGCTGTAGTAGCAATGGGCCGGCCATATAGCTTGAAGAACCGACAACCGATGGGGAAGAAAGGTTTTCGAGTAGCAGCCTCTTACCGGCGAACGAAGTGTAGGGCGTCCCCCCACTAGATGGAGTGATGACCTGGTAAGACATGCAGGAAGTCGATGGATATAGGTGGCTCAGGACCGTGATTTGTGGCATTCCTTGGGGGTAGCCTATGTACAGCTGTGGACTTGTGAAGGGTTGTAATGATGATGATGATAGTAATCGCTACACACGGCGCGTGATACGTCGCAACAAGTGAAGGGTCACAATTCGCGCTGCGGCAGCACGCGCGTACGCGCCATTTTGACTGAAGTAAACGGAAATTTTAAAATATAGACTATTCGATATCATCTCGTGGATATCATAAGAATTTGAACTAGACGATGGGCAGCAACATCTTCCTATAAAGAACTTTTCCGGACTTTTTTTATAGAAGAGGGGGCAAACGAGCATGCGGCTCACCTGATGGTAAGTGACTACCGCCGCCCATGAACAACCGCAACACCAGGGGAATTGCAGATGCGTTGCCGGCCTTTTAGAAAGGTGTAAGCTCTTTTCTTGAACGTTCCTAAGTCGTATAGGTCCGGAAAATTCGCTGGTGGTAATTGATTCCACAAGGAAGTTGTGCGAGGGAGAAAACTTCTTCTAAATCGCACAGTGGTGGACCGCCAATCATCCAGATGGTATGGATGGTAACGCGAGTTTTGTCGCGATGTGCGATGGTGAACTTGAGCGGCTGGAATTAGTCCGAACAATTCCTCAGAGCACTCCCCGTGATAGATGCGATAAAATACGCAAAGAGATGCAACATCTGTACGCAGTGCCAGTGTATCGAGCCGATCAGAAAGAACTCGGTCGTCGACGATTCGAACCGCTCTGCGCTGGATGCGGTCAAGAGGAAGGAGCTGGCACTGTGGTGCTCCGGCCCAGAGATGAGAACAGTATTCCATGTGGGGCCGAACTTGCGCTTTGTAAAGTTGCAAGCGATGTGCCGGCATGAAATACTGTCTCGCTCTGCTGAGCACGCCAAGCTTTTTAGAGGCCAATTTGGCCTTCCCTTCCAAGTGACCACGAAGCTGCACACTATTCTATATGTCGACGCCAAGGATTCCGATACTAGCTGAGGTAGCAAGGGGAGTACCTTGAAAATGAGGAGATACGACAAAGTGGTTCTTTTTAGCGGTAAACGCGCAAACTTGTGTCTTCTGGGGATTGAACTGGACTAGATTTAGTCGGCCCCAATCCGAGACTTTGTTAAGCAAAGACTCGACTTCAGACACAAGTTTGTCCCGGTACTCAGCGACATTTTCCCGAGAAATATTGGTACGGCCGGTATATAAGGCATCACCAGTGCTGTCTTCCGCATAGCAATGAATGCTACCAGTTAGCAACATATCATTGATATGCAGGAGAAACAGCGTTGGTGATAGCACGCAGCCTTGTGGAACACCAGCGTTGATAGGCTTGAAATCAGAGCATGCACCGTCTACTACGACCTTGATGCTCCGATCAGCAAGGAAACTGGTGATCCATTTGTACAATTTCACGGGAAGCCCATAGGAAGGCTTCGAAAGTCTAGTTCGACTTCTAGTTCATGGCGCTTTTTGTCCCGGCGCCCTAGCTAGTCGAAGTAGGGTACAACGATACAAGGTAAATAAGCACAAAATTAAAACATCCACAATCTGGGTTTTATGTTTATATTTAAATACAAGAACACATTTATTATTTAAGAAAGATAGCAAAAAAAAAATACAGTAGTAACTTAGTCAATGTGACTTATGAGCTTGGTGATCTACACACATTTTTTTAAAGCGGGGATAAGGCTTGATATCGCTACTCATATTTTTTGCTCTACGTTGATCTTTGAGATGTTTTCTCTTTATTACGGCTACAGCTGAAAATAAGCTTTCACATAAATACGATGTTGCAAAGGAAATGTGAATTATTTAAACATCAAATGGGCGACAAGGATTCAGGACAGAACGCAGTCTATATACAAATATGGCGAAATGAGAGTACAAAAATAAATAATTAAATATATAACATCGACTTAACCCATTCAGTCCGACGCAAGGAGACAGTGTCAGGAATGCAAATCAAAATTTGTTAATAAGCCAAACAAATATTTACATGTTAAGTCATTTGCTTTTAGACATTTGTAAAAAGTATTATTTTTACTAACATTTGTAAAATGTATTCTTTTTACAAATATCTAATATTTTGACACCTTTTTTCTCCGTTTGTTTGGTCCCATGCCGAAAACAGTTTCTTTACCATGGGACGATACATATATCCTACCCGTCCTGAGGCTTACGACATTTCAACCGAATCTTCTTATACTTTTAATGCGTTTTTAACATTTTATAATTTAGATAAAACAACTGTTTATAAATGACGGAGATATATTTTTATTATGGTAAAATTATACTAGGTTATATTTAAAAAAATATATTTATTTATTACAAAATACAGTTATAGCATCATAATAGTTCAAAACCAAAATGCTTTAACAAAAAAAAACGAAAACTTGATGGAGAACTAATTCTAAAGCTAGACTGTGTCAAAAAGTACAATGAGAACAAAAAAGGAGTGACTATAGCAACCAAATGACATTCTATTGTTCATCATTAAAAAGAGGTATTAAATGGTTTATAATGTTATATATAAAAGAGAAAAATATGTACAGCATGTTATAAAGAATTAAGAATAACGAGCCGATAACCAAAAAAGAGAGGAGAGTCAATACTTTTTGTGAAGAATGTGATAAAACGTCATGTTTAAAATGGTTAAATAAAAGTCATCATCGTTCATTGAATCGCTTCAAAAGTCCACTGCTGAAAATAGGCCTCCCCCAAGGAGTACCACAAATCACGGTCGTGACCCACCTGCATCCATCGACTTCATGTATGTCTTTGCAGGTTGTCACTCAATCTAATAATAAAAATATATTTATCTTAGTCAATTTGATTGGGTTTATATTTATTTTTTAGTTATACATATTACTAGATGAGAAAGCTATATTACAGGGCTATTTGCAAAATCAAAATAATCAAAATGCGCGGTAATGCATTATTTTAACTAATTCATAAATATCTAACGCCTACTATTTTATTACGCACGCACACACTCGTAAGGGTCGATCGGTCCACAAAAAAGTTGTGAATTGACTCCACTGACCTATATATATATATATAGATATATGGACAGGCTACAACGGTGATATAATGAGGCGATTTGATTTTCGCCATTTTGGCGCTGACAGCAGAAGTGTACGTCCACGGAACTAATAATAGAGATAAGACAGTGTTAAAAATATATCGATAAGAATTCTATACGCAAGCCTACCCGTAACATCCATTCTATTTATGTATCATATTAATATAATGCCAAAAAATACATAAATATATCAATTAATACCTAGACCTTAAACGCAAGCTTTATACTTTACATAAAACAAGAATCGATGCTGCGTTGATCTATCAACGTTTTTATTTCTAACTACTGAACGGATTTTGTTCCGGGTTTCAAATGAGAAAATGCCTACACACACTTGCATTGCGGGGGCAAGAACGGATTATGTCAGACTTGCCCCTACTAAAACCACCATGATGTTATACCTTCACCACACATTGACAGGGCCACGGAAACCCTTTTAAGCACATCCGCGGCTCCATCGGTGAGGACCCCTCCTTAGGTGAGAACTTCCCTCCCCGACTTCCCGAGCCCGATATGTGGGAGCCATGGAGCCAAGAATAAACGAGCACTCGGAAGCACCAAGTGGTACAGTCCCGCCAAAGTTGCGGACCTTGGCTGCAGCGATATAGATAGAGGACTCTCCTCTAGCCGCAGTTCAGTAACACACATTCAAGGGCTCGACAAGCCCACTCAGTGTAGCCACCTTGGGCCAGCCATATGAGTCGCCCATGCGGCATATTATGTCAATTTTAGTTTCCAGTACGGACAATGATGGCGCTTCAAATTGGCATAAGCATTTTGTATGGCATAGCCAGTCCAGCGTACTTGTATATATACAGGTCAGTGATTGAATCGCACACAGAGGAACGCGAGTACGCTTAGTTGTTGCCCATAAATCACATTCAATTTGGGATAATTGCAAATAAAAGTAGAAGCCTTATTTACTCGTGTTTTCAAAAACTGCTTTAACGGTGTATCAATATTTATATATTTGACATTAAGTTTAAAATTTGGCAACCCTTTGCAAAATAACCCTGTGTAAATACCCCAAATCATGATCTAATGAAAATAATAAAAGTCATACCAGTTTGTAATTTTAAAAAATAAATATAGTAATAATTGTCGATAACTATATATTTTTATATCTTCTCTCCTCACTATAAATTTATCGATACTTTTACATATATACCCACATGAGATGGTGCAATATAAGAAATTTTATTAAATAATTAAAACACATTTTTTATAGGATAAGGTTGACAAATGAGCACACAGTCCACCTGATGATAAGTGGTTGCGGTGGTCCATTGACATCTACATCAATCGTCGATTATTAATCAACATACAGATGCGTTGTTGCCCGTGAAGACTAAGATGGAATGTCTCGTTTCAAGTAAAAGGGGTCCCCGGTTCTCTACACTCACCCTACGAAACACAGAGGCGTTAAGCTGCTATTTTACGCTGGTATTCTGTGAGAGCGTGGTCCTACCCCGGTTTACCCGACCCATTCTTGCTACAACCGTACTACATAGCGTAGCATGGCTTTACCACATAAGAATATATTTATTTATAAAATAATAGTAATATTCTCTGGCGACGCCAGCTTTAGGTCAAGTAACTATCTGGTTTCCTATTTTAATAATAAAATTAACATTTTATACATAATTGACAAACTTATCCTGATAATAAATATAAAAATTTAGTTGCAAGTTAGTGGGGACTTGTAATGCACCAAGACAAAATTCCTTACAAGTCATTTGTACTTTATAACGCACTAGGCGAAAGTAGGAATTGTGAGCTGTCATCTGCACGGCAATAATTCGTAATGTTGCTCTCCAATCTTTAATAAAATAATTAAGTAACTAATTTTACGAGTTTTAATTCAAGCATCTAAGTATAATTGTATATGGTTAAATTTTATCGCAATAAACTAATTACTAAAGCGACATAACAACGAATTGAAATTAGTTCATAATGATAAATGTAGATATCTCGGAAAAACCAAAATAGCTAAATCGTTTATACCAACCAACAGTTCAATGACCTTGGCATGTCCATTTCTGTTAGAGCTCGTCACATTTGAAATACTGCTCTAAATTTGCCAATGTTTGATCAAACATGCATGAATAAATTTCGTTTGATGTCATCATTACTTTATTTACTAATAAAAAGTAGCTGATAAAACCAACACTGGGGTGTAAATGGAATAAAACAAGTTTTGCAGAAACCAACCACCCCTTCACGCTCCCTGCTATTAACGAACGAGACCCTGGAAAGTAACAAATGTCGGCAGATCTAATTTAAAATGCCAAAATTTCACAATCTTGTAACGAGGTGCTAAGAAAAGTAAAACGTAGAAGTGAATAGATCAAAGAACTGATATTTTATAATATCCTAATTAATTAAAAAATTTCTCTGAATCATTAGAAGACTTTAATTTGACACCACTGGACAAGCGAAGAGATATAACTGACCTAATGCTCTTCTATAAAATTATTAGAAACTACGTATGGTGTCCAGAACTTCTCTCAAAATGTTGCTTTAGTGTGCAGCGGAGAATACCTCGCCTATCAAGCCTCAGTATGCCCATTCCGTAGGACGCTAATAGGATCGAATTCCCCGATATTTAGAATGAGCCATATTTACAACAAATACTGTGACCATCACCAAATCCCTGGAGTACATTGTATGACAACCACTAATCATAAAAAAAAACAATTTTATAGATGTAGATTTTAGTTTTTAGCCTTATTTTTAAATATTTCATTATGTAAGCGATGATTACCTATAAGTGATTGTGCATAATCCTAGATACTAAGCTTTAGCAATTAAGATTTTTACTGGTGTAACAATCGTTGGGAATATAGTAAAATAAAATTTAAAAAAACACGGACATTTTTTATACGTGGTAGAGCCATGCTGCAGCTATATTATGGTTGTAGCACGAATGAGTCGGCTCGACCGGGGAAGGACCACGCTCTCACAGAATACCAGCGTAAAATAGCAGCTTAACGCTGTGTTTCGTATGGTGAGAGTAGAGAACCGAAGACCCTTTTTACTGGAAATGAGGCATTCCATCTTAGTCCTCACGGGTGACAACGCATCTGCATTTTGATTCGTAATCGAAGATAGATGTAGATGTCTATGGGCCGCAGCAACCACTTACCATCAGGTGGACTGTGTGCTCGTTTGTCACCCTTATCCTATAAAAAAAACATCTTACGTACTGTTCCTATCAATACAACATGTAACGAAAACCCTGTGGTTGCCGTTAAGTGCGTTACCAGAATCAGTATTCAAATGTATAGAAATAACTTTACTTCAGAAAACTCACACTTTATATACTTATATAATGCTCTTAACGGGAACCACAGGGTTTTTGTTACATGTAATAAACAGGCGCAGATTGAAGGTTGAGGAGGCTGACAGACATTTTTTTGAACGAAATTAAGGTTCAATTAATTCCACTTGCATTTGCTTTTGTGTGAATTTGTGTTATATCGTAGTTCGTAACTATACTTCGACGTAAGGGTACTCATTTTTTAAAAATCCTATTTTGCAGTGGTGTGCGAATAAAACGGAAACCTTGGAAGATATCTTCTTAGTTACTTTATTTTCATTAACATAATAAGAATTGAAAATAACAAATTGTCGATATCTTATCTATCTTAACAGCATAAACAACATAAGCTTTTCACTTTGATATACGAAAACCAAATTACTATAAATTTTAAAGCATAATAAATTTTAGCTATTCTTCAATTTCTTCTTCTTCATCGTTAGTTGTTGGAAACATGACGTATAGATTTATTAACCAACTAAAAGGGATCGAAATAACAAATGTGTCATTATACTTTTGACTATTCTTACCATCACCAGTCTGGGTATTTACATAATTCTAAGGCTCATTGCCAACATTACTCATGCATATGAATGATTAATGAAACGGCTATTTCTGTAATAGTACGTTATCTCAAAAAGCTTCCAGATTTTTATACAATAATTTAAAAAGTTACGTAGCAGGATAAAAACGCATATAGCCTTGCGATGCTTTGCATATATACAGATGTCCCTGGGAAGGTATCGATATCTTAAATTAACGATTTATGATTTTAAATTATTAGAGCGACTGAAACAACATTAAAATATTGCAAAAGTATAATAGAATAGATTTTACACTTGGGGTATTTTTTTCACTAACAGTGATTTAATAATCAATCTCTCCAAGACATAAAAGATTATCTTTTTATAACCTTGAATAAAGGTTAGATAATCTTAGGAAACATTCTTTTTTTATATCAAATCCATTAGAGAAATAACGACCGGTAGCCGTTTATCGATAAATAAAATACAAGTGGCTCAAATGTGAACCACTTGTCTTTTTTAAGCCGCTTAATTTGCAAATGTGAATTACTTGAAGGTCATAATAAATATTATGCACACGATTTTATTTGTAAGACTAAACGTATTGTTCAAAATAAATTGAAACCTGCTCATTAGCACCAAATAATTGTTATTCTTCAGATTCAGGGCTTTGTTCCTAAGACGCCAGAACTTATTTTGTTATATCCTTATTGAAATACATATATTATGCTGCAGCAATTGTTGTAATAAGAAGTAAAACATAATTTGAAATGAACTGTTAGAGGCTGAATATTTCCAGTATTATAATTAATACTAGTAGGCTCAGCAGACATTGTTCTGCCCTTTACAGACGGTGCCGCGACTGGTTTAACTCCGAATTCACTATGGGGTTTTAGTGTAAATATAGAAAAAAAACTAACACGACCTAAAGGTGTATATAAAATGTATTAATGAATAAACTAGAGTGCCACCTATAGGATTCTAGCACAGCTATGAAGACTCGTCTCGACAAAACCAAATTTTATTGTTTAACCTCAGTCAGTCAAGTCGTTCAGAAGGTACACAATCACTAACATACGCACCAACGCAATATTTAGACCATGCATAGATTTGATAAATTCTATACCTTCACCATGATCCGATTTTACCTAAATAATGAACGAAGTTTAACTTTCATACGAATATTAATAATTGATGAGGTTGCTGCACTTCACTTGGAATATCAAGACTAAATTAATAAAATAAAGATATAGCTATATATGTAAATATATATGATAATTATTTATAGAAATAAATAAAATATAAGATCTGTCACACATCTTATGTAGGGGAACGGTGGGCTAGTTATAACAGGGGCAAGTAGTAACAAGCTAACCTATCATGTGAACGCGATCAGTATCCCGCTGGATGGCGCAGAAGGCGGTGGTGTGCAAGCGCTCCGATAAGACCAGGTAATGGATTTTTTTATGTTTATACAAAATTGTTTATTGTTGATTTCAAGTTGGTTAGCAGTTGTTGATTTATTCAAATACATTTAGCATTTGTTTACTTCGATTATGTTAACTGTAATTTTACACCAAATAAGGGATACTTTTATAGCAGTTATTTCAAAGAACCTTGCAGTGAAAGTGTTACATCATGCCCCATGTTGTAACACTTTCAAGTTGTAACTTGTTACAACTTGCCCCTCATTGATTTATTACTTCTAAGAAATTACGTGGAACATACTTAAATTTCTTCTTTTCATGTTCTTAATACTTTTTTGCTAAACTTAATTGATTTTATCTATTTCAAAATGAGACACTATAGAAGAAAAACTGAACGTGCTTCCCAAAGCCAAGATGTGTACGAATTGGATTCTGTAGAAGTCTTGGAAAATAAAATCTGTGTACAAAAAGCTGCAAAACATTTTAATTTGTGTCATGTGTCGCTATATAGATATGTGAAAAAAAGAAGAGTAACAAATCTCTATCAGTGGGCTATCTCAAACCCAGATTGGTTTTTAAAGAGAAAGAAGAAGCTAAAATATCTGAGTATTTACTTACTTGCTCCAACACCTACTTTGGATTGCTTCCTTTGGAAGTCAGAAAGTTGGCATGTTATGATTGAAGCGAAAACTATACCTTCGTTATGGCAAAAAAATGAATCAGTTGGATCTGATTGGTTCAAAAACTTTATGGAAAGAAACCTCTGAGCTGCGCAATATCCTTTAATTAAACCAACGTTCAGAAGTTTTTTAGGAAGCTTACAGATGTTATGGATAGGTATCAATTTACATAGTCACGAATATATAATATCGATGAAACTGGAGTGACTACAGTCCATAAACCTAAGAAAATTGTGGCTCCACGAGAACAAAAAAAAGAAGGGGCTATCACTTCTGCTGAAAGGGGTACCCTTGTAACTCTTGTATGTGCCATTAATGCCTCATGGAATTCTATCCCGCCCATGTTTGTATTTCCAAGCTTCAGGTATACTGATGTTTTTGTACTATGTGGACCACCAGATAGTATTGGAGCAGGAAATTCTTCAGGGTGGATGACGGAAAAAGAATTCATTTTATTTCAGGATCATCTCATCAAGTTTGTCAAACTGTCGGAGCGAGAACCTGTTCTTCTATTACTCGACAATCATCATTCACACTTGAATATCGCAGTAGTAAAAAAAAATGAAAGAAAATCACGTTATCATGCTATCGTTTCCTTCGCATTGTTCACATCATCTGTAGCCGTTGGATGTTTGAGTTTATGGTCCGTTCAAGAATTATTTAAACCGAACACAGACAGCGTGGATACATAACAACCCAGGGGAAACGATGACCATATATGATCTTCCTGGAATCGTTAAGGATTCTTTGCCATTAACAATGAATCCTTCAAATATAATGAATGGATTTAAAGCCACAGGCATATGGCCTCTAAATGCAGATATTTTTAAAAATTCAGGATTTGCCCCATCTTATGTTACGGATCGTCCAAATCCTGAAAAATCTGAGACAGATATGAACATTGCTGATAATGTCTCTAGCTTGAAAACGCATCTTCCTATAGATTCATTCGATAATTGTGTTGATACATAAGTGTCAGTGAAATCATAAATTCTATGGAAAATTGTGACCCATTAACTTCAAGTTTAACAAGAATTGAGGAAACTCCATTTACCAAAGCTTCACCATGAAGTCAACCCGACTTTGAGCAGACTCCTGGGCCTTCTGGTCTTCAAAATCAAAATGATTTTTCTCCATCTAAAATAAGGCCTTACTCAAAAACTCGACCACGAAAATTGACTAACCGCCCTCAACATAAAAGAAAATGCTGTATACTTACAGACACGCCAGAGAATAACGAGTTGCAAAAGGAATATGAAGAAAAGTCAAATAAGAAAAAGAAAACACAGGAGACTTAGAAAGGCAAGGGAAAGAGCAAAAGAACGAGGACAAAGGATAAGATAAAGATAGTTAAAAGACAAGGGATAGAAAAAGTAAAAAAGAGAGTGTTAAAATCTGATTCAGAATCTGAACCCAAAGAATGGTTTTGTTTAGCTTGTGGGAAACCTTATGAAAATTCAAACCAGGACTGGATACAATGTATAATGTGCAAGATGTAGATACATGTAAAATGTGCAACAGGAGATAAGATCTAATTTGTTTGTCTCAATTGTAATTCCGATGAAGACTGGTTTCGTGTTTTACTTACTTTAATCAAAAGGCTGATTACTTAAGCAGTTGATATTTTGTTATTATAAATGGCTGTGAACATAAAGTTCCTTTATAGTTTAAAAATGAGAGAACATGTTTTTGTTAATGTTTGAATATTTTTCTATTAGACTAAGAATAACACTTAAAAGTCTATGTATGTTATAACGTGCCTAAAGTTTTGCTAAATACGCTAAATGAAACAAAATTCTGAATACTTAAATAGAAGAATAAGATTGTAAATGGCTGTAGACCTAAAGATCCTTTATAGTTTAAAAAAAGAAAGAACATGTTTTGTTCATTTTTGAATATTTTTCTATTAGATTAAGAATAAAACTTAAAAGTCTAAGTTTGTTTTATCGTGTCTAACGTTTCTAATGCTAAATATGCTAAATAAATCTTTGAAAAATAGAAAACTGGTTTTCAATTCCTACTGTTACAATTTGCCCCAATCCTGTTACAACAGTTGTAACACTCGCCACTTTTTTGTCTAAGCCATTTTTACAAGAATTCGTCACAGGTTTGATCAATATTTTATTTGAAATCGATAGTTGAATAGTAGCTCATTCGGACAGTACTGTTGTTTTTCCTAAGTACGCAACAAATAAGCTTCCATAGCCAAGAAACAAAAAATCGTTACAACTAGCCCCCCCCCCCCCCCCCGCTCTCCTACTAATAAATAAATTTTAATTTTTATAATTAATTACTTTTTCCTCAAACAATAATCATTCATAATCGATTATCAACTACAACAACAAAGCCTGTGCCCAACAGTAAGACGTATATAGGCTATTATCATCATCATTACTGCCTATCACAAGTCCATTGCTGAACATGAAGCAATAAATGGGGTTAGTGACATGAAGCAAATTGCAAATCTTTTCAGGGATCAGTTTATGGTCACGTCACCCTTAGGGCCGTCGTCACAACCCGTGTCCAATTCTGAGACCAAGCGTGAACTCAAAATGGTAGCGAGTGACAAAATGATAGCACGTGTTATTAGAACTATGGTTGCAGGTAAGTCACCCGGTCACGATGGTCTCAGTATTGAGCACTTTAAAAATGCAGGTGTGCATTTACCTAGAGTTTTGGCACTATTATTTTATGTTTGTGTTTCGCATTCGTGCTTGCCTGCCGACTTAATGAGAACTTCAGTTGTCCCCATTGCAAAAAACCGTACTGGTGACGTATCAGAGAGATCGAACTACAGACCAATATCATTGGCAACGACAATAGCCAAGACATTTGACAGTGTGCTTAACTCTATTCTAGAAAACCACTGTATGCTACATGATGGCCAGCACGGTTTCACGCGTGGTCTATCGGCAGAAGCAGCAATAATGAGTTTAAAGTATACTGTCAAATATTACTCGGACAGGCGCACACCGGTGTACACCTGTTTCCTAGATCTGGATAAAGCTTTCGATCTTGTCTCGTACGACATCATGTGTCGTAAGTTAGAAAGCGTAGGTTTACCTGACGGCTACACTGATTTGCTTAAGTATTGGTATAGTAATCAGGTGAACTATGTGAGATGGGCAAATGAATATTCCGAGCCATACAGGATGGAGTGCGGGGTGAGGCAAGGGGGGCTGACATCGTCGAGGATCTTCAACCTGTGTACGGACGCACTGATTCGAGAGCTCAGCAGCATGCGTGTCGGATGCCATATCGGCAAAGTCTGTGTGAACAATAACAGCTATGCGGACGATATGGTTCTGCTGGCACCCTTAGTTAGTGCGCTGAGAGCTCTACTTGGTGTTTGTGAATAATTCGCTGTCTCTGGCTCTGGATAGATTTGATGCAATAATCAGAAAAAAGACCGCATAGTTGCTAAACATAGTGCGTGGCAGCGGCCACAGTGTGCTGAGTGAGATTGCCGACAGTGGGGACTGTCCACTGATTAGATAAATGATCGCCAGGACTATGTCCTGCTTAATAATAAAGTATTAAGTACAAATTATATTAATAACATAGATGTAAGTTTTTCTTTACGAACAAATTCTACGGATCTTGTTGTCCGAAATAAACAATTTTTATTTATTATTTATTTATAAGCGTCCCCCTCGAACTACTTCAAAGCAAAGCACGGCCCTGACTCACCAACGTACACTGACTTCTTGCGTCTCTTACCAAATAATACCTCCATCTAGTGGGGGCCACCTTACACTTCGTGTACCGCTACAAGGCTGCCACTTGAGAAACTTTCTTCCCATCGGCTGTCAGTTGTTCGAGCTAAATAGCGAAAACTATACATTAAAATGGTAAATAAACTATTATCGCACATCCGGCTAATAGGGGAATGTAATACACCCACTCCATAATCTCCCTCGTTACGAAAAACTCCTTGATTTTATTCAATTTGTGTTCTTATATTGTCGTGCAGGATCGTAACGCTGGCACAGTTACTTCTAGAAAGCCAGGGACTTCAAAAATACGTAACTCTCCTCTAAAGCCAAAGTCTACTAGAAGTAGTCGTGGATGTTTCCTCAATAGTTTCACATTATAGTTTGATGCAGTTCTTAACTGCACTGTTTTGTGGGTTAAGTCAAAAGAAACAAGGAATTGAGGAATTTCCAACTTCTTAGCTTAATTTCTTTTGTATTCAAGTACGTTTTTCATACGTGGTAGAGCCATGCTGCAGCTATATTATGGTTGTAGCCTGAATGGGTCGGCTTGACCGAAGAAGGACGCTCTCACAAAATACCAACGTAAAATAGCAGCTTAACGCTGCTGTGTTTCGTATGGTGAGTGTAGAGAACCGGAGACTTTTTACTGGATACGAGGCATTCCATCTTAGTCCTCACGGGTGACAACGCATCTGAATTTTGATTCGTAATCGATTATAGATGTAGATGTCTATGGGCCACAGCAACCACATACCATCAGGTGTACTTTGTACTCGTTTGTCCCTCTTATACTGTAAAAAAAAACCTCTGCCTTCGTTAAAATTCCACTGATTTTCTCAAAAACGCTTCATTCAAAATTTTACTGTAGACTTTTATTTCTGCAAGGGTATTTTAGGATAAGGAAGTGTCCACATCGCTGCCTCAACCCAAATGTTTGTTGGCGGACGTCACATGTCTTTGAAATATTTTTAATACTCATCTCAGTTTCGTGAGGAAACCATGCAGGTTTCTTGAAGATATTTTCCTTCAACATAGAGCGCGCAGTAAATCAACACGTAAAATTGCAATTCATCGACCGGGGAAGGACCATACTCTCACAGAATACCAGAGTCAAATTGCAGCTTAGCGCTGCTATGTTTCGTATGGTGAGTGTAGAAAACCGAAGACCCTTTTCACTGGAAACGAACCATTCCATTTTAGTCCTCACGGGTGACAAAACATCTGCTTTTTGATTCGTAATCGTGGATAGATGTAGACGTCTGTGGGCCTCAGCTATTACTTACCATCAGGTGGACTGTGTGCTCGTTTATCACACTTATTATATTTTTTTATAGAAACTGCTATAAAAAAATAACAATTTCATTGGTTCCGGCGAATATTGAGACTGGACTGCTTGACTATCCCATGAGTTGGCATGGTTATTTAATAAGTTTATTTTTGCAATTATGTATATATAATGTATTATATTTGTCTCATGTTGGTCTACCACGTATACGTCCTATATTTTTGCGGGACTAACAAAAATGAATTTGCTAAATGTGTTACTTGTCCAGCATGTAAAAGGTGACTAAAGTGATATTATGTTTGCGTTTGTGTAGATGATTGGATAGCCACCTATCACTTCTGTTTTAATTTAAATCAGCTTGAGGCCACATTAATTAAGATTTTATAACCATTGCAATAGATTTTAATCGCATCAAATATATACTGCGACAGTTTGGCAGTATCAATTGAGAGTGACGGCGAATTAAATTAAATTACTGTTTTATTCCCCCGATACGGGTGGTCTGATTTAAAATGACATCATCCTTATTAAGCCAATCCTACTTGAACTGATACATGTAACTTATATAAGTACTAACTGTTCCTTGTGACTTCGCCCGCATGGAATGGGTTTTAATTATTTTGCGCGGAACCCCAATTCCTTTCCTAAAATAAAAGTAGCCTAAGTTACTCATAACATCAGCTATCTGCCAGTGAATGTCCCATCCAAATCGCTTCACAGGTTTTTGTGTGATGCGTTTTCAGACAGACGTCGTGTTAGTTTTACTGTAGTATAGATGATATATGCCGTGTAGTGGCGGTTAAGAATATCCACTACCCCATATCTTCCCGTGGGTGTCGTAAAAGGCGACAAAGGGAAACAGGCAGGAGATGGGCAACAGCATCTTCCTGATAACAGCAAAAATACAATAAAAAAACTTCGGTTGCCAACCCGCTCTCCAAGCGTGGCAACTCCATAGTTTGCCATCAAATACCCCCATGATAAAAGTAACAAAAAGACGGCCCCCAGTCCCCGGCGGCCCCGCTATTCCTGGCTACGGTGGCGACCATGGTAACGGCGGGGCAGGGGGTGCTAAGAATCTCCGGTAGAGGTTCGGTTGCCACCTAAGACGACTTGACCTGGTAACATACAACGTACGCACCCTGAGGACTGATCGTGAGCTGGAAGAAGAGATGGACAAGTTACGCTGGCATATTATAGGATTTTCCGAGGACCGAAGAGAGCGGGAGGAAACGGTAATCGTTGAATCTGGCAACTTGCTCTATCACCGGGAGGGCGACCATCTGTCCCAAGGAGGTATCGGATTTATCGTCCACAAGTCTCTCGTTAACAACGTTGTAAATATTGAGAGTGTGTCGCCGAGGGTTGCGTACCTTATACTCAGAATCACCAAACGGTATTCGCTGAAGGTCATACAGGTTTAGGCACCAACCTCGGTACACTCCAACGAGGAAGTGGAGGAAATGTATGAGGACATCTCTAGAGCCATGAATTCCTCCAAAACCCAATATACGGTGTTAATGGGAGACTTCAATGCAAAACTAGGCACAAGACAGAACGGTGAGCTGAAAGTGGGGAAATTTGGAATAGGGCAACGGAACCCAAGGGGCCAGCAGCTGGCCGACTTCATGGAGAAAGAGGGACTCTTTATGATGAACTCTTTCTTCCAGAAGCGGCCCCACAGGAAGTGGATCTGGTCGAGCCCCGACGGTTCGACAAAAATGAGATTGACTTCATTATGATGACCAGATGACAACTGTTCAGTGATGTCTCCTTGATCGCGAGAGTGAAACCTGGTAGCGATCACTGAATGGTTAAAGGCACACTGAACCTAAACGCTAAGTTGGAGAGGTCTCGTCTAATGAAGTCAACGCTCCGTCCCCCTCGTGCTCTATTCCAAAGTTCGAAACCTTTCAGCTCGAGTTACAAAACCGTTTTCAGTGCCTAGAAGACCGCAATGAAGTAGAAGATATGAATGACATGCTCGTAGAAACTGTCCATGCGGTCGGAGCTAAGTTCTGAAAAACCCACCGCAGAAGAACACAAAAACTCTCCGATCACACCCTTAATCTCATGGCTGTTAGACGGGAGATGAAGCTACATTCTTCGACAGATTTGACATCTTACAGGCAACTGAATAGACAGATCTCCAAATGCATGCGGCGGGACTTACGCAACTTCAATACAGCTTGTATTGAAGAAGCGATGGAGCAGAACCAAGGCTCCAAAGGATGCGATATTAACATTAATGGCGAGTACATCACTCAACTTCGATTTGCCGACGATATAGTCCTTATGGCAGAATCGCTGGAGGACCTAAGCACTATGCTCAATGACCTCAATAGTGTCTCCCAACGGATAGGTCTTAAGATGAACATGAACAAAACAAAAATCATGTTTAACATCCATGTCACACCTATGCCGGTAGTTCAACTCGGTTGGGCAGCGTTCGGGAAACTACGGCACATCGTCTCGTCAGGTATGCCTCAAAACTTGAAAACGAGACTATAGAACCAGTGCGTGCTGCCAGTGATGACTTACGGATCTGAAACGTGGTCCTTCTTTGATGGCCGTATGAGGAAGCTCAAGGTCCCTCAGCGAGCTATGGAGAAGGCTATGCTCGGGGTTTCTCTGCGTGATTAACTTAGAAATGAGGATATCCGCAGTAGAACCAGAGTAACCCTTTCTGTTCTTAGTTTATATTAATGACTTTCCTTACTTGGTAGGAAACAACCATGATATAGTATTATTTGCTGATTATACTTCGTTGATTTTCCGACTAAAAAGGCAATTATTGAAACATGACGAAGTGAATAATGCTATTTAAAAAGTAGTACACTGGTTTAACGTTAATAATTTGGTTTTGGACGGTAATAAAACGAAATGTATTAAATTCACTACATCTAATATTAAACAGGTGTATACCAATGTGCTTTTAAATGGGGAGGAGTTGGGCCTTGTTGAATCCACTGCTTTTCTCGGAATTACGGTTGACGGGAAGCTTCAATGAGGCCCTATATCTAAACTAGCTAGCAAAGTTCTGCAGCATATGCGGTAAAAAAAATAGATTCCTTACATGTGTTGAAACAGCTAGAATAGTTTATTTTAGTTATTTTCATAGTGTAATGTCATATGGAATCTTACTATGAGGTAATGCGACTGACATTGAAACTATCTTTGTTTTGAAAAAGAGAGCCATAAGAACCCCTTAGAGAAAAATTTAAAGAAATAAATATATCAACTTTGGCCTCTCAATATATTTACGAGAATTAAATGTATGTACACAAAAACAAAAATAGTTTTATAAAAAATATTGATGTACATTCTGTAAATACTAGGAACAAGCACAAGTTAGTTATACCAATTACTAGACTCCAAAGAGTCAGTAACTCCTTCGTGGGGCAATGTATACGCTTTTACAACAAAGTCCCAGGAAATATGCAAACCTTTTCTATCAAAACGTTTTAATTATTTATTAAGCAAAAATTGTCTAGTAAGGGTTATTATACTACTAAAGAGTATATGACTGATAATAACCTCTTCTTCCTAGGACAGAGGTTTTTTTGCGAACCAGTGGTAAAAGTAAAAAATGACTTTCAATAAGTATTATGTATTGTAATCTATATTGAATAAAAATGATTCTATTCTATTCTATTCTTTTAATAACGGATATAGTCAGAACAAGTCTATTAATTATTTCCTTGTAAAACTATAAACTTTGTTTGTGTCACTCTAATACAGAATTCCGTACAGTATACACCGACTTTCCTTTACCCCATAACCAATTTCCAACAGTAAAAACATTTTAAAATCTAATACAAGTCACTTTAGATAACAAGTAGAAGCAGAAATGAATTTGAATACAACTGTACTATGAAGTTAAGCTATTGCAGCCAAAATAATGTATGAATTATCTCCAAAATGACGTCATAGGGGAAAACCAAGTCATCGTATAACTCACGTGTCGGTTTATCGATTTCGTTTAGTCCAAAGTAGTGTGCTAGTTGCGCACGTAGGACGTTTCGTGGCAATTATTGAACACTTGAACCACTTGTAAGTTCATTCCTACGACTGTAATTCCTATTTATGAACATGACTAACGTTCTTTTATCACATACATTACCAACTACTACTTTATCAAAATTAGATATGGTTATCTTCAATAGACGCGATGCGACAAGGTACTACTAAACCAATAAAGAAACCTATACGCAGTTTGAACAACGCCTTAATCAAAATAAATCATAATTCTGTTTGTTAAGAACTGGTATGGTTGTTTTAAACTTTTGATTCGGAAATGTTAAAACTATATTTTAATTTGTATCAGATTATAATTTGAGCCGTAGTAGCCCAGATGGTTAGCGCTCGCTGTAAATTTCACAGTACGCGGACAACCCGGGTGCGATCTCCACCGGAACCAATGAAATTGGTAATTGCAATTTTAAGTGTTGATTTATCAAGTGCTCGGCGGTGAAGGAGAACATCGTGAGGAAAACTGCATGTTAATCTGGTCTCGGGCTCCGCCATCAACCCAATTTCGGCCGCGGAGGGTAGGGAGAGCGGCGCCTCGCAATACCGACACTCCTCTTCCCCCGCGGCACCACCACCACCGCATCAACGGTGCGGCCCCGTCTGAGTCGCGGAGGATAGGGCGAGTGGCGCATCACCATACCAGCACTCCTCTTCCTCCGCGGCTCCACCCCGACTGCAGCGATAGAGGGAGCGGACACCCCTCTCGCAGCAGCCCACCGACACACATCCGAAGTGGGCTTCCCAATCCCACTCGGAGTGGCCACCTCGGGCCGGCCCTACACCACGGACCGGCCCTACACCACGGGCCAGCCAAGGGGTTCCTATTTGTTCACCGCGGGTGACCACGCCACGGCTACTAAGCCCCCCCGCCACGACAAGGCGGGAACCCGTTCAGGGGGGATGGTTCGAACCCCTTACCCAACCCAAATCTTACGTGAAATTTTGAAAATACATTATTTAGTGTGAAAAGGTTAATCTGAGCTTGATTGCGTTGGATTTATTTAAAATAAAAACATAATTTTCCTTATTATTTTTATATACGAGGGCGACATTGAACGATATAATAAAAAAATAAGTTCAAATTTTGAAGATGGAACTCTTTGCCAATATTATTGTGTAAGTATTTTATTAATTTGTCATTTATTTACAATTCAGTGGCAAATTGAAAATTGTCTGTGTCACGCCAGCGTGATTTTAACGCGAGAAAATTTTCGTACAATGATTTTTTATGACTTTCGATGTAATTTAAGTCAACAAGAAAGTTATGTTAGACTTCGATTGGCCTGTCATGATGAAGCCGCAAGAAAACCAGTGAGACTTTTTTTTTAAGTAAATTTAAAAAAAATTCATTTCCGTGTCATAAAATATTATAGGCAATTAAGCTAGGGCATAAACGTTCAACTTGACTACTTAGTTTCAAAAATTTTCTGCCACACTCCAAAGTCTTACCTTCGAAAATTTAAAATCACCCATAATACAAGAAACGCTTAAATTTCTTATACTCGTATTTAAGTTGATTGCACTCCCTGTCTTTTAACTAAATGACAGTAGAAATAGACAGGTATAGAGATAATTAAAACTTAATTTAAGGAGGGCTATTACATAGTGTATTCAATTAAATTTCTCTTCATTAATCAATTATTTTATAAAATCTTCTTCACCACCAATACCAACAACAAAACAAAAACAAAAAAATTTTAAACCAATACAATATTGGTCCAGTTTGTCCATATTAAAATGAAACTAACTTGATAAAAAATTACGTAAATTAATAACTTATTTTCATATATATAGGTATATACAAAATTTAATAATTATCCATCTTTAGTAAGATAGTCATTGTGATTGAGTGATTGGCCAACAAGCATAAACTCCTATTGTTATGAAAGGATTGTAACTGAATTCCAGCCCCTTATCATTTATATTATTACTATCCCTTATCATTATAATCAAATTAATATTTGCTGGTAATAATTATATTACGTTTTTATCATTTTTATTGTCTCTATTCTAGTACCAAGTTTAAATAATTGCCATTCCTTTAATTACAGCCTTTAAAAGTCCACTGCTGAATATTATGTGTATTTAGCATTATACCTATATCATAATTGACTCATTTTGCCATAGTTGCTACGCTTGGCAGGCGGGTTGGCAACCGCAGTTTTGGATAATTCTGAGTTGAGCAGGAAGATGCTGCTGCCCATGTACTGTTTCAGTTTCTCTCTTTATTGTTGACTAATGATAACAGAATATTAACTCGATTAAGTTAATATTATTATATTTTTATTCATCACAGAAATAACAAAAGCTAACCAACTAACAGTTTCATAACCATACAAGTATTGGTATGGTTATGAAACTGTTTTAAAATTAATATATTTCCATGTCATTTTAATAAGTACCTACTTTACTAATTAATTTAAATATAGCAACGCTAACATTGATAAAAGATCCGCGAAGCGACATTTTCTGCCCTTTAATTAACAAAGTTCCTTGACACTTAAATATCGTCTACTTTAGAATTAAGCACCGTTGAAGCAAACTTGACTTAAAACTATTTAGTTTTGTTCCCCCTTGTCAAATAAAATGAAAAAGATATTAAATATTTTTGAAAATAAAAAAATATAAAATGAGCAACAATTTAATTTTTTAACATTTACAGTAACGCATTTTAAATACAATTTTTGTTAAATATATAATTGAAATCAGTGTAGGAATCTTCGAAGTAGTACATTAAGATTATTTTATACTACTTTCGACTTTCAACTAATATCATACAAGTATAAAATATTCTTTACTTTTCTTATGTTTTAATTACGTTACTGAAAACGATGAACTTTTTTTAATAAAAGGGATATCTATATACATATAATAAAAATGTAAATAGCAGATGTGTGTACATTTTAGATTTATATAATAAAAGAGAATGAGTGGTACTAAGAATAAGTAATTAAATACATTTCTACCATTTTAGAATTTTCTGTCTGTCTGTTTGTTTGTTAACGTATCACGTATAAAGTACCTATTTATATCACAAGAATTGTTAAAAAAATTATAAAGTGTATCTTCAGGTTACATTTAGTCTTTATTTCATTAAAATTAGTTAATTCCTTCAAAAGTTATGATAAATATTCTGAAGTATGGCTACGAAGTATAGATACGAATTTGTTCAATGATGGCGTTCGTTGAGTCATCAAGTACATTTTAAACTAATATCATATTATAAATCATAATTAAATGATGTAAAATAATGTTCTATAATGATATAATTATACCTCAAACGCAGTAAACAAAAGTATTACATAAATAAACGTAATAAATATATATAAAAATATATTAATCTTAATCTAAATCAATAGTATATAAATATATATAGTATAAGTACAATAGTTAACCAATTTCATCGATAGAGGGTGATGTTACACAAATGTGATACAAAAAGGCAGGTTAAGGTTTTTTCCTGTAGATGTGTTTCAGATTTGCTTCTAATCTTTATATTACACGTTGCCCTACTGCGTGTTGACAATCTCATTTATTTTTACCGCCGAGTACTCTATGTGGTAAATCAAATTTCAAAACAGCTATTAACAATTTCGTTGATAGCACTTATAACGATATTGTTAATATCTCTTATTATATTATATTAATTAGGCATCAGTGCCTAATTAATATAATATAATATAACCCCGTTATAAGTTCTTTTATGTTTTTATTGTATCAATCGCTTCTATTAATATCTTATTTTTAGAATTGATGTTTACAGCGCCATCTCTCTTTAAATCTATACATATAATAAAAATGGTGATAACAACATGTTGTGTCTGTTACTGTACATTGTATAGTATATTAATTTGTGACTAAAATCATTATGGGGACTGAAAATCATTAAATAAGTACATTTTTATAATTTTTAGAATTGTACTGTCTGACGGTATGTCTGTTTGTATATGAACGCATTACGTTTTGGGTAAACATTATTTTCAATGAAATCCTTAAGAAAATCATAAAGCATATCATCAAGTTCATTTAATCTTTGTTTTATTAAAATTGGTTAATTCTATCGAAAGTTATGATTATTATTTTGAAATGTAGTTTCGAATTTGTTGAATGGCGCTATAAAATCTCAGAAAAAAAGGTTCTATTATAATATATTTATACTTAAAACACAGTAAAAAAAATATGTTTTCCTTAAATTAAAAAAAGGATGTTTTCTCACAAAGAACGTAATAGAACGCAAGTTATGCAACAAAACCCGACTAAGAGTAGCAAAATTGCAATAAAATGTGGTGATATTGTTTTATACCCAGAATCTCTCTAATACCAAATAACTTTCCTTTCAGTTTTAAGATAGGGATGATCGATGTTGCAGATACAGAAACATCGATGATGACATCGATGTTGCAGAAACATCGATGTTGGTATCGATAGCTCAACATCGATGTTCGATGTTTAGACTACTCAAAACATCGATGTTGACCATTATCGATGTTTTTTGTATATGTGTAGATACTTACACATTGTTTCAAAATTATGTGGGTATACACATCAAGGGAAAAGTAACAATTAACTTGGATATCAATTTACGTAGAATAGTTATTATGCAACAACCGACAATGACACTACAAAATAAAGCGAAAGCAGTGACCATTGTGACATTACAGGTGACACTTGACGATTAAGTTTGACACACCTTAAATGACATTTTTTAGGTTAACGATGCGTTCAGGAATTCTGAATTATTCAACATTTTTAATCTTCAGAGTCTCTTATCCTCAGAATCTTTAATCTTCATTTTTAATTTTAAATCCCGCGAAATGAATATCAAATAAATCTTGCATCTGGATTTATTTGATATTCATTTCGCGGGTTCGCATTGTTTGCAAGTTCCTAATTATCGATTATGGGTTCATTGACATCGCTGTTTCCATGTTTGACATGTGTCATGTTTAATTTTTAGCATCGTTGATCATCGAAGAGCTGAGAGGGAAAGACGCTTAAAATAGGGATGTATTTTAAGAGTGTTTCCCACTCAGCGTGTGTTATGCGATGATCGTAAATAAAGCGCAAGGTCAAACTTTACGCGTTGCAGGAGTGGACCTCAGTACTGATTGTTTCGCACACGGCCAACTATATATTGCTTTTTCCGCGTTAGTAGTCCCCGTAACCTTTTTCTGTACGTCCCGGCTAAGTCTACTTCTAACGTCGTTTACACAGAAGCTCTATTATAAACGACTTAGAACTTTGAGCATATCGATTTATTTTGTTACCACTTATTGATACAGTAATGATATAAATCGTTTAATATTCTCTTACCCTAAACGGCAAATTCTTTAAGTAAAACCTATATACACGAGCTACGCCGCGGGCACAGCTAGTTTTTAAATAAATTACGTAATTAAAACGTTTTGAGTCTCATTGAATAAAACACATTTTACAGATTTGCAGATAAAAATAAATTGCACTATAAATTGCGTATAACGAAACGCAAATACATCAATTTGGTCTATTGTTATAAAGTAGACGTGAAGTACTTGATTTTAATTATGTTTACAGTTTAGGAGGCTTGTTAGGGTTAATCTTGAACGTTTTACACTGTTTTTGGATTGAATTAATTACGATAAAGATAAATTTCACTAACTAAGAATTTGCATATAACGAAACGGATCACCTATAAAAAAGTTAATTACTCCGACCCCGACAATCCACTTGTGGCTGAAGATGGGACTCTGGGATGATGGGGATGGGATGGGAATTGAGTTGTAGTTGCGAGCAGTCAAGAGGTTTTTCAGAAAACAAAAGTTATAACAATTCACATTACATTGTTTTATTGATGATTTTATTAATGATTATGATTTTACAAAAAATATTACTCACAAACTATACATTTCCGCATTGAGGGAAGGGTAGGGGGAGACTTCGCCTGAACATTCCCCCTCCCCCCACACCCCTCCCAATCCAAGACCGAGTACCGGACGTCTATAGTTTTATCCAGGTGCCTGTTTACCAAATTCTCAAAGAGCTATTCTAAATTTTAAATATATGACTTAACATTTAATAATCCTTCTCTTTAAACTATTGTTATTGATAAAAAGAATTATTTTCTTCCTGAAATAAGAACCGTGAAACTCAATAAACTGCTAAAGTAACAAACAATGCTAGTGGTCGCCTAGTGGTCGAAATTTGAACGTAAACATTAAATTTTTAGGTTTGTATATTAAGCAAGCTATATTTTACTTCCATTTACACATTATTGTATAAAACGCAGACAGCTGATATATGAAATATAAAATAAACGCTTTTTTGACTTGACATACACTCATCACACTATTGAAAAGACACATTTGAAATCACACGTGCTCATTTTACTGGAAACGAGGCATTTCTTCTTATTCCTCAGGGGTGACAACGCATCTGAATTTTGATTCTTAATCGAGGATAAATGTAGATGTCTATAGGCCTCAGCATCCAATCACCATCAGGTGGACTATGTGCTCGTTTGTCACCCATATTCGATATATATATATATATATATATGTTACGGACTACGGCTGCTCCCTTAAAGGATCAGATCCTCAGGGGCCCATGAGCTGAAGACTTCCCGAGCAGGCGTAGGTCGGGCCTCAATGTGGCCACGTGGAATATCTCTAATTACACTAAAAATATGGGGGAGCGTTCTATAATACGGCCAGTCGACCGGGAGGAATTTGGACGTAGCTTACTTACCTATATCCAAGGCGTCTGGTCCCTCCGGAGTCGGTCAGGTCGCATGTGGTTGTGTAGTGCAAGGAAAAGAAGGTGATGTGGTGTGTATCTGGGTGTGACTGATGGTGATTGAACCTAGACCTTAGCCGTCGGCAGCAGCCCGGGCGTCGACACCGCTCCAACTTGACAACTTCCGAGATTGTCCACAGTCACTTTCCTCCTTTGTCACGATGACAGTCCATTAACTCTATCGTACGATTTACTAACTTACAGAAGCCACTAACTATCGCGGGTTATAAGGTTAACACACAAAACGCACACGGAGTTTACAGTTTATTAAAGGTCACTACCGTTTCGTTTCGCAACAGTTAGATCTAGAATACAGAGGCCGCACTAGCTAATATTGCCTAATGCACTTATGCAGATTCTGAGTCAAACACAATGAGTCCCTGGGAAGCTCTCCAGCAGGAATGCGCGTCACAATGATAGACCGTATATTTACTGGCCGCGCCGAAGTATTCCGAGTTCCCTAACAGACTACAGCGTGCCAATCGTTAGCACCGCTTATGGACGACTGACTGCCCTTGGGCGTTTTTCGCACGACCGAAAGTCAAACCGGTATGAATGCACCGCGCCGAGCGCCCTCTCGCGTCAATCCTTGAAAGTGTTTTGCGCGAACAAACCCCCGTCCCGGACATAAGGATTTAGGTCCGCGAGCAAACCGGTCAGCGGGACAAGGTTGCGAAGGCCAGTTGCAAGACCGAATCTACAACCAAACTAGGCCACCTTAGGCACCCCATCAGATCTTGCAACCCTAACCAGCGCCTCAAAAAATAGCCCTAATGTGGCAAGCCGGAGGGTCAGCCTCCACTGGATACCCTCCTGGGAATCGCAGCACTTTAACAAGTCCTGTACTGGACAGAAGTCCGACGACCTCTTTCAAACACCTATCTGTGCCCCTATGATTAGTTCCGCAATCCGACCGGATCAGCTCTGCAAACAACGACGCTACACGTAGCTGCCCAGACAAATTTTGTGCCAGCAGTTGCTTCAGTGCAGAGCGCACCCACAAATTCCACATGAACGTCTTCTGTGGAGAGCCAAACGAAACGCACAGATAGTCCCTAGTATGAATTTTCAACAAGTAGGCCTAGCCAGGCCACCCACCATATTATCATTTACAAAAATAGTGCGGCAGCTGATTTCAATCTGATAATCTCCAAAACTAGCTAGCCTGTTAGGCAAGTAGTCCTATGCTCATATTTCAACTAATTTTTCAAAAGCATCAATGTTCAACTACAGAATTAATTCAACCAAATTAATCACCGATGCGCATAGGTCAACTTGCAAATTAAACAAAACAATAACGTAAGGGACAGCCCTACTTCTTAGCAAAACAAAAATGATTAAACACTATCATAAACATAATTTTTCAAATAGCGCGCCATTCAATTTCAGATGAATTCAAATTTTCCTTTCAGCAAACAGACGCAACAATCAAATACAGTGATTAAATATATGTACAAAACACATGCAGTAGCATTTAAAAGAGTAGATTAAATTCAATTCTTTTAATTTAAACCGCTACAAATAGGAAAATTTCGCGGAAAGCTCAAAGCATTTTTTAATTTTAATTCAAAGTATTTTTTAACTAAGTGCTCGACCAAACCAAATCTAATACCCCTTGACAGCGTGATTCAACGCTCCAGGGGGGCCCTAATCTTCCCACCACCAAGGGGAGGCCACATGGCGTGAACCCGAGATAAATAGAGCACAACCTTTAACAGTTGCCACTCGGGTTGTACGCCTTCACTGAGGCCGTCGGCAACAGATCATTTTGACAAGTGGACTGTTGACGGCTTAAGGCTCAGTGGAGGCGGCCGTGGTGGGAGCTAAGGCGGCAGCTAGACAGGGCCGCCTCCATCAAATGGGGAACAGTGGTACACCAGTCGCGGCCACTCAGCTAACGGAAGTGAGAAGGGTCCAGCGGACCGATGAGTGGCCGTGAAGTTCCTCTCCACACGCTGAGGGGGGGTGATGACACCCCCGCCCCTGGGGGAATTACCCCCCGACTGGTCGGGGGAGGGACTCCTTTCAAACTTAGGGGCCTGGTGGCTGGCCGGCGGGCGCCGAGAGTCACCCTGCAGAGGGCGTGGCTGAGCGCCCCCGCCCGTGGGGGTCGAGGGCCTGGCAGAGCCCCGAGAGGAGATGCCGTTCGCACCCAGGCACAAAACGGCATGGTGATTGCCCTGGCAATGCAGACAGGACCGTCGATGCGGACAGTCTCGCTGGAGGTGCCCTCCCAGACATGACCAGCACCAGCGGCGCTCCTTGGCGATAGTTCGCCTCGCTGGAACCGGCGTACCTAATAATTTCGGGCACAACGTTACCCGGTGATCAGATGCTCGACAATAGGACCAGGGGGGGGTTGACGACGACTTGCCTGGCGGGTTCAGCCTCTCACTGGGCACGTCTCGTAAGTCGTCAACGGTGCCCGCCGCGTTCTCGATCTGCCGGCACTGCTCCTCTAAAAACCGCAGCAGGTCATAGAAGGGCGGAATATAGGAGGCCTCGTCCCCGCCGTACCTCTCCTCAAAATGGATTCGAAGGTCGAGAGGTAGACGGGACAGCACTATGCGGAGCAACAAAAAGGCCCATTCGCCCACTGGTAAACCCAGCCGCCTCAACGTATTACAGGCCACCAAGACTGGATCCAACAGGTCCGGACGCAGTCTGGCCCGGTCACTAAACAGCGGGAGGCTTAGAAGCTGCTTAACATGCTCGTCTGCAATTCGCCGGACGTTGGCGTATCTTCTGGCTAGGAGGTCCCGAGCAGTCTGGTAGGCGTCGTCCGGCAATTTCAAGTGGCCGACGACGCCCAGGGCCTCCCCCTCCAGTGAGGCCAGGAGGTACGCCATCTTTTGTCTCGGGGTCAAGTCATTCCGGGCGTCCACTAGGCTGTCGAAAAGACCAACGAAGGTCAGCCATTCGGAAAGGACCCCGGAGAACTTTGGCAGGTCCAGAGTTGGGAGTCGTCCCAACAACTCCGGCTGAAGCTGCTTCAGAGAGGACTCGGGCAGGTTACTCATCCGAGCTTCACGCGCCTCCTCGGCATACCTGCCTTCAGCCTCGATCAACTCGTCCGTGAGCCACAAGAACTGCTCATAGTCCGCAAAGCAAGAGTCCAGGACTCCCTTCTCCACATCCGAATCCTCGAGCTCAGCGTAAGCCTCCTCCACTGCGGCCCTTCGAGCATCCACCTGCTCGAACCGCTTCATCAAGTTATGGACCCTATCCGGTCGACCTATCAAAGCATGGGCGCTTGTGGCCCAGCGCAACTCAGTCCGCAGACAACGGATCAGTAGCTTAGGCGATGACATCACTATTAAATACAAAGTACGACGCGGCTCGAGCACAAATTACAAAGATAACAAATAAAAAATTCACCACAAAAATTAACACTTAATAAATGCAGTTCCTATCAAATCGCGTTGAATAGAAATTACACAAATACGAATATAGTAATTCGTATCAACCAAATACAAGTTAGCACCAAAGAAAAGATACCAATCAAATTAACAATAACAAATACTAGTGCGATCAAATCAAGTTAAATTCAAATTGCGCAAATACAATTATTACTCTTTAGTTCAAATACAAATTACAGTATAAACGAAGATACACATCACAGTCGATCAACAAAAAATGCCTCGCTCGGAAATCGACCCTTCGATAAGTAATCCACTACAACTATCCGACAACGATAATTAACCGATTACGTAAAAATAACCATCTACCTACATGACGTATATCTCTAGAAAAACTCCCGCTTGCGCAACCTAGGGCGCGGTTTTTCAAATTACCCACTAACCAAAAAAAAAGGCAAGCAACAAACAACAAAGGGAAATAATTCTATTATTACGTACAAAAAATATTTTTACGTATTACGGACGGGCGTGATTGTAGATACAAATTAAACCAATCAAACCAACGCTCCCTGCCACCAGAATTGTTTAATGTTTATCAAACACTATGGTCGGGATCGACCGGGAATCGAACCCGGAACCGCGCTCTGCTACCAGTTTGTTACGGCCTACGGCTGCTCCCATGAGCTGAAGACTTCCCGAGCAGGCGTAGGTCGGGCCTCAATGTGGCCACGTGGAATATCTCTAATTACACTAAAAATATGGGGGAGCGTTCTATAATACGGCCAGTCGACCGGGAGGAATTTGGACGTAGCTTACTTACCTATATCCAAGGCGTCTGGTCCCTCCGGAGTCGGTCAGGTCGCATGTGGTTGTGTAGTGCAAGGAAAAGAAGGTGATGTGGTGTGTATCTGGGTGTGACTGATGGTGATTGAACCTAGACCTTAGCCGTCGGCAGCAGCCCGGGCGTCGACACCGCTCCAACTTGACAACTTCCGAGATTGTCCACAGTCACTTTCCTCCTTTGTCACGATGACAGTCCATTAACTCTATCGTACGATTTACTAACTTACAGAAGCCACTAACTATCGCGGGTTATAAGGTTAACACACAAAACGCACACGGAGTTTACAGTTTATTAAAGGTCACTACCGTTTCGTTTCGCAACAGTTAGATCTAGAATACAGAGGCCGCACTAGCTAATATTGCCTAATGCACTTATGCAGATTCTGAGTCAAACACAATGAGTCCCTGGGAAGCTCTCCAGCAGGAATGCGCGTCACAATGATAGACCGTATATTTACTGGCCGCGCCGAAGTATTCCGAGTTCCCTAACAGACTACAGCGTGCCAATCGTTAGCACCGCTTATGGACGACTGACTGCCCTTGGGCGTTTTTCGCACGACCGAAAGTCAAACCGGTATGAATGCACCGCGCCGAGCGCCCTCTCGCGTCAATCCTTGAAAGTGTTTTGCGCGAACAATATATATAATGTGGCTGTCTTCAAGACAATAGTGGATAGGCGTTTGTTAAGCTAAGTAAGTGCGCTATTCCATCTTTGGTTACATAACCACTTACTATCAGATGGGATAGTAGTCAAGCTCTGGCGTAAATTAGTTAAAAAATACTATTAACTGAAACGTGGTCCTTCACTGCTGGCCGTATGAGGAAGCTCAAGGTCGCTCAGCGAGCTATGGAGAGGGCTATGCTCGGAGTTTCTCTGCGTGATAAACTTAGGAATGAGGATATCCGCAGTAGAACTAGAGTGACCGACATAGCCCAACGGATTAGTAAGCTGAAGTGGCAGTGGGCCGGCCATATAGCTCGAAGAACCGACAACCGATGGGGTAGAAAGGTTCTCGAGTGGCAGCCTCGTACCGGTAGGCGAAGTGTAGGGCGTCCCCCCACGAGATGGAGTGACGACCTGGTAAGACATGCAGGAAGTCGATGGATGCAGGTGGCTCAGGACCGTGCTTTGTGGCATTCTTTGGGGGAGGCCTATGTTCAGCAGTGGACTTGTGAAGGGCTGTAATGATGAATGATGATGATTAACTGAAATAAGACCTTTAGTCAAAAATTCGTCATTTCAACCTCATGTCCGTTATTTGGGTACTTGCAAATTTGAACAATTCACTCTGTTATAACTATACGAACTTACATTAATGTACGCGAAATAGCAGTATAGTGGCAGTGTAAAAATATCTAATAACCCATATCATCCGATGAGTGTCGTGAGAGGCGACAAGGAGAGACCAACCAGTAGGTGGAAAGCAGCGTCTAATAACAACTATAAAATAAAATAAACACTGCTGTTGCCAAACGTGGCAACTATGGCAAATATGCCTCTTATGGAGCAATCTTTAGGGAGCCCTTTCAGCAGTGGACTTTGATAGGCTGTAATGAATAAATTAACGTGAAATAGTCCCTGAGATGAAAGTTTGTGACAGACAGACAGATAACGAGCTTAACCCAAAAGTGCTCCGTTTTGAAAATTTTGGCATAGAACACTAATGATGATAATAAAGCAAATTCCACGTAAGCGAACCCCAGGAAAGAGTGTAATAATAAAATAACATGTCGCCGTAGAGAGAGGATATGAGAACAGTCGCGCAGTAAGAGAATTCGTCGCCAAGCACTACAACGTAAGAGAATCCATCCAATCCCCCATTTCGCTTCGTGAGTCGTTGTACAGCAACTATGGGAAACCCTAGAAATATCACATAAATAATAAATGCTATAACGGTATTGTTTACGTTAGACGTAACGGAAAACAGCGTCAAATTTGCGAGGCGTCTGGTGTCGATATTTAATGTAACAATAAAAACCGCATAACGAATTTTTGAGAAATACACAAGTTCAACTCAATGTTAATCGTGATGTTATACCATATCTGTTAATGAATATCATGATAATTAAAATTTATACTTAACGCTTAGATGAAGATGACTTTGAAGTATGCTAAAAGCTTCCCAAGGTGAGGTAGTGAACAAAGCGGCTAAGTTATAAGCGTCAATCAAAAGGCCCATTTACTATTTTTTAAGACACCCATTATTTAGACGGCACTGTTCGTTTGTCAAAATTACTCATGAAATAAAAAATATATCTTTAAAAAAGTAAAAACAGACTTTAAAACCTTTTGGTTTTACGAAACATTACATCTGCGCACATTACACAAAAACGGGAAGTTTGATGGAAGCGTTAATTTTCTAATTTGGCTATAGTCTAAAGAATAAAGAAAATATTCTGCTCTCAGCATACGTATAATTCACACTTTCAATGTTATTCGTGTACCATTAAGCATCCACACAATAAAAATTTTGCCTCTGATTACCCACGCATTATTTCTAAATACATACGGTAAATTTTCGAGTGAAGCCCAAAGTTTCAGAAGGAGCGTAGAGTAATAGACGCGCAACGACCTAAGCAATGTTGATTTCACTTCGTTCCATATTACAACACTTTCTATGATCTCCTCATGCTCATAGCGCTCCAAGTAAGAATCTGCACGTATTGTGACGCAAGCCATTAACCATTTGCGGCATATTACCGATAAATAATTGTATCTTTTTTCATAAAAACTATGGTTGCCAACCCGCCTGCCAAGGAATCTTAGGAGAAAGTTTACGTTCAGCAGTGGACTTTTTATAGACTATTATAAATTATAAGTTGTTTTGCAAGCACTTGCGCGGTCAACAGTTTGATTGAGACAGAGGGTGTGCTCCGTTTGAGCACACCGTTAGCTTAATTGAATTTTAGAATACAGTTGTTTTTGTCTTGCATGCAATGGGGTACTTTTGAATTCCTATTCAATAAAATCTGCCATGAGATCATTAACGTGCTAACAACTTCGTTATTCTAGTTGTGAGCGCGACTGCTGATCATATGTCCGGTCCGGTTGGTTCCAATCCCCATTTGAGTTTTCCTTGTAACAATGAACTGGCGGTGTAAGAATATCTACTGCCCCATATTGTAACGTGAGTACTGTAAGAGCGATAAAATAATAAAAAACTGCGGTTGCCAACCCGCCTGCCCAGTGTGGCAACTAAGTTAAATCTGCTCTATGAGTCAATCTATGGGGAGGCCCTTTTTCAGTAATGGACTCTGGCTGTAATGGATGGATTTTTACTTCGTCAAGAAATTTAGTAGCAGCGCTGAGATAAGAAATTGGCGGTGTTATTCCCCAGTGCCTCGAAAAGCACGTAAAACTGTTGCTGTTGGTACTGCTCTTGATCTCTCTTCGGTCGTGACGGATTGCCGCCCTATCGGACCTTCAGAGGAAAGTAAAAAAGAGTGCACCTGTGGTTGCGCACACACTCGTGCACTATAATTTTGTCCTGTAAAGATGGCCAGTCTCCTTTGAGACTGGCCATCGTGACCAAAATTCGGTCTGAAAGTGATTTTAACGTGCAGCAGCGAAAGCTGTTGGGTCGTTAGTTAAAAAGTATGAACACGTAACACGTTATGACTGTGAACTATAACATTTTTGTATCTGCGTCAAGTTCTACAATATATCTATTAAAATTCAAATGGCATGATGTCTGGCGAGACATTGAATATATTACGAGTAGTTCTTATCTGAGTAGTAGTTCTTAATCTTAGTTAGGATAAATCTTTAAATACAGCAACTACTACTGTAGCTTCTTAACGTTTCTAAATTTAAATGTTTCGTAGGATTATGTTTCGATTATTTTTTCAAGGGAATACGACTTGGATTGCAATAAGTCCATACCTCATCTGCATTATAATTAATAGAATCAGGCGTTACTTTGCGGAAATCCATTATATAAAAGCTTTTACAAAAATTTACTTTGCAAATATCCGCGTTATAAAATAAAATGATGTGTCTTAACTAGTATGAAGAAGCACCTCCCGCCCTCCCTCAATTGCGTGCACTATCCCCGTCACCACTAATCCCAGCACCGCTACTCCCAACACCACTACACTAGGCAAGACACACCACTGACGATAATATGACACGTGTTTCGCCTCTACACGAGGCATCCTCAGGTGATATAGACTCTACGGTGGCTAACCGCTAAGAAACCGCTTATAGTGCACGCAATTGAGGGAGGGCGGGAGGTGCTTCTTCATACTAGTTAAGACACATCATTTTATTTTATAACGCGGATATTTGCAAAGTAAATTTTTGTAAAAGCTTTCATCTGCATTATCTTTGTTAATTCACATCATCTTTGCAATGAATGATTGAATAAGAAAATATTAATGCCTATGATTTGTACTATAATGAAGTACTTTCATAATATTACACAAAAAAAAATTCCTTTGTAAAACCTATTTGAATAATCGCTTTTAATTTAATACTAGTGCATCGCAACATCCACCCACAAAATAAAATACTAGAAAACACCCAAAGGTAAAAGATTCTCATGCATTAATAAAACATTTATATTCTTTTCCTTTTATCTCAAATCCCCTTCTCTTCTTTTATACCTTGCCTCTCCTCACTAGTCCACTTTACACTCGCAACAGCTAGTTCTTCTACTTTACGTATTAACAACTGCAACACGCCACCTTACCACATATTTCTTGCCTTTATTTTCTTTGGATATAGCGTTTGCAGGTGTGTAAGGCACACATAAAATGGCAGCATACATAAAGCTTCTCCATATCATTATGGCCGCCCTTATTTCTGAGATGTAAAAGAATATATCCACCGCGCTGCGTTGTTGCAATGTTGAAGATTCCATGTCTTTGAAATATTTTTCATTTCTCAAATGTGCTGATGTTTTCCCTCATCGCCAAGCGCTTGGCAAATCAGCTATAAATCTATAAATCTCCAAAATGGGTCTAAAATAATATCCGAAAAAATGACACAAGGTACAAGATTTATTTTAAGCATTATTATTGAGTCAAATACGCTACTTTGTCACGAAACATATTGTTATTCATTCATAAAAAAAGGTTGGCGTCTCTAGAGACTGATGTCAAAATCTATTTCACGTTTTTGAATAAGTGGCTCATGAATCTTTCATCGTAGGTTTGCATTTACATATCGCTGAGAGTTTCGCTACCGGAGTTACTCAAGACCAAAACAAAGGAACAAAGGAAGATGACGCCACTGGCAAAAATTGGAAACCTACAAAGATACACTCAACAAAATAAAAAGTAATCAAATAATTGTCTGTGTATCCAGTGCAGATTAGGACATTAAAAAAATTCAAATAATTAATGTATGTATGAATCCAACACTTTTTGTAATAGGAATAGTTGGATTTATAAGTTGGAGATTAGACGGAACTTTGCGCTACTTAAGTACATATTCTTGACCTTACGTGGTAGATTAAACAATCCGGAAAATCTGGAATCACTGAGGTTCCTCGTTGCTACGGGGACCGAAGGGACGGGGGGACTGAGATGTTTGACGTCCCGATGTCACAGTTAGCCCGGCTACCTTCAGTTTTTAAATATTAATTTATGTTTCGATCTACGCAGAATGAGCTTACAGTTCTCTTAAAGTCTTGCAGTGGTATGCTTGGGTTTGTATTTAATTTTATTAATTATAAGATAAGATCCCCAGCAGATGGAGCACCCATCCATCTTCTATATTGAAATTAGGATGTTTTTTAATTTGAATAGCCTCGCGAATCATCCTTGATAGAAATCGGTGTTCTTTTGCGAGAATCAGTGGTCTATCAAATCTGATAAGTAATAGTAAAAGTGATAGTAATCGCGGGGACAATCTTGAACATGGTCACAGACTGCAGACTTCCCAGAGCGACGGTGCCTCACATCAGCCATATTCTTTCACGCGGGTTTTAATGTATCTCTTTGTTTGTCCTATGTAAGACAGACCACATTCGCAATCAAGCTTGAACACTCCTGCATCTTGTAGAGGGATATTACACTTAACGGATGTTAAAAATTTACTAATCTTCTTCAGAGGCTTGAAGTATGTTTTAATACGTTTCAAGATGTAGTCAACTTTGTCTGTGACTCCTCTGACATAGAGTAGTACAGCAGGCAAACGCTCAACTGTGGCCGGCTTCACTCGGACACTGTGACGTAGGCCCGGGACACGAAGCGTGTTGTCTTGCAATACTTGCTCCACGTACTGAAGCTCGGCGGCCAGATATTTAATAAGATGTTTAAGTACACGAACCAAACGTGCCACTATGTCCCATAGTGAGCCAAATCGATTCATCAACTTACAAGTTGGTTCAACACTTGGCAAAAATTCTGTTATAGCTGAGAGGACAAACCAAAGCACACACAAAGGATTCGTACCATCCAAACCCAGGCATACCACTGCAAGACTTCAAGATACTGTAAGTTCATTCTGCATATACCAAACCAAAAAATTAATATTCAAAAACGTAACAAAAAGGTAGCCGGACTAACTGTGACGTCGGGACGTCAAACATCTCAGTCCTTACCGTGACCATGGGTTGCTGTAAGGCATCCGAAATGTCGGGAATTAAAATAAGTAAATTAAATGCGATGAAATTCGTAAAAATAGTTTTACGAATTTCATCGCATTATCACCATAGTTTGTTCGCGTAAATATAAGAAATCATAATCAACATTTACTGTAAAGCGTACGCATATCAATCTTACCCTTTTCTCTATCCCGTGTACTACATGTAGGTCATTGCTATTTTCTTAATATTGTGTCTGAAAACCGAACAGTGAAAGTGTTAACTGTAGCAATAAAGGTGCTATGTATATTATATGTACTTTTTGTCGTTTAATATGTATTTTACAATGATGGTAGTCGTCTCATCTGGATGCTTTAGATCAAGTGTATTTCACACACTGGTCTGTTTTTCTTAAGTGTGTGGGGTTGTAACAATAACCATTAACCTCGAGTTCGAGAGAGATTTTTATCATGTAACAGATAGCAAGAGGTTGTTCCAAGCATATCATTATCGTTTCGTAAGATCGTAACATAAAACCTCTAATACAATTCCAATAGAAGGTTGATTTCGTAATTCCTAAACTTACTCGTATTAAGTGTTGTTCCTAATACAAAAACAATAATTAATAATGATGCATGGCCAATACTAAAGGTGACGGAAGATATATTATAAATATTATTTTATTGCTAATGATACAAAAATTGTTAGTAATTATTGGTTCATTAATAATTCGATTAAGTGTTGGCAGAGTTGCTGACTTCCTTTTAGCTGACTCTGCGGAAGCAAGAAATAAACCGAGGAGAAACACTTTCGCCTCAACTACCTAACGCGTTGGTAGCCTCAAGTCTCGTAAAGGACATAATTATTTTATAGTGATTATAATACTTTTTCTATTAAATATTTATACGTAGAATCAGGTGTCTAATTGTCGTTGGTACCTAAGTAAAATTTTAAGCTTACATAAGACAGACATTACAAGGCTATTCTAAGAAAGAAAGACACGAAATATCAGTTGAAAATAAGACTTCCACTAACGCCCAGTTGCTACATTAAAAAGTTTTGTTTTTCGTTGCGATCCCTTTTCTTTATTTAAACTATAGGCCCACCAACACAGTGGTAACAGTGGTAGAGCCACGTGGCGGCTTTTGCTGTCGCACGGATGGGCCGGCTCGAACCGGGTTGGTACCACGACCTCACAGAATACCAGCGTGAAGTAGAGGTTTACCTCTGCGTTTCGCTTGGTGAGTGCAGGTGGCCGGAGGCCTTTTTTACTGGAAATGAGGCATTCCATCTTAGTCCTCACGGGTGACAACGCATCTGCATTTTGATTTGTTATAGATAGATGTAGATGTCTATGGGCCGCAGCAACCACTTACCATCAGGTGGACTGTGTGCTCGTTTGTCACCCTTATCCTATAAAAAAAAAAAAAAAAAAAAAAAAAAAAACCAACCATCCCTGTTTACTTTAAGAAACTAATATTTTTTTTTAGGTTTTTGAACAATAATCGTAAGTGAACTATGGGACGGCTTTGTTCTTTAAGCTCAAGCTACTATTCTTGTTTGTTACGTCTTTTAGTATCTTGCTCGTCATTAAACACATTTATGAAAAAATTCATCCCTCGTTTTGAGAATCTTCTATCTATCTATCTATCTATACTATAATAAAACTCGAACACGACGTCTGTCTGAACACGTATCTCACAAAACCTGTGAACCGATTTGGATAGGACATTCACCGGCAGTAAGCTGACGTTATAAAGAGTAACATAGGCTTCTTTTATTTTAGGAAAAGAATTAGGGTACCGCGAAAAAAAAATGAAACCTATGAAATCATATTGTAATAAATTCACGCGGACGAAGTCGCGGGGTACAGCTAGTATTTAAATATATACTTTTGATACATCAATGACTTGAAATGAAAAAAATAACACATCGTTAGTTGTTGAGCTAGCATTTTCTTTTAAAATGTACGTCCTTCCATTCCATGTACATCGTTCACAGAAAACAGGCCGTAAATCAAAACAAAAGTTTTGAACATAAAAAATTAGTATAATTAGTATAATCTACTAAAAAGTTTAATTTTGTCCTCGGTGGGAATTCATCAATATTTTCATACATTATTTTCATAAAGCATAAAGGTGTATTAAGTTTGCTCATTTGGACTCTTATTTTTTTAAAGTTTATTTTAAATATCATTTCCATCATAAATTTTAATGTTTAATAGCCGCTTAACTTTGTATAGTTTCGTTATAAAAGTTTATTTTATCACATAAATATTACTAATGAAGAATCGTGGAGCTATTACGGCCTCGCCATAAATTTTGCAGCACGCGAGCGGGCGCTACCTGATCCTCAACAGCACAAATGAAGTTGTAAATTGCAAAATTAAATGCTTACTTACCACATGTCCAGTGGTAAAAGAAAACATAAAGAAACCTTCATGTCTCAGAAATAAATTATTCCGATGACATCTGATTTCCTCGAAGACGACTAATTGCTCCATAACCTTCTCAGAAATTAGAGGAGTTAGTTTTTACCATTGAGGTTTTACTTTTCTACTTTCATGACAAACTAGCTGTTCCCTGCGAACTTATCACGATTGGATTGGATTTAATGGACTTAAATTATTTAGAGCGTTACCTTTTTCTAAAATCTAAATCTAAAATAAAAGTGTTAGTTAAGTTACTCCTTATAGCATCAGCTATCTGCCAGTGTAAGTCCCGTGAAAATCTGTTCAGCCGTTTCGGAGATAAGCCGGAACAAACAGAGCGACAGATAGAAAGACAAAAAAATCCAATCATTGTTTTTTTTTTGTTATAAATACCGTATATACTTTCATATGCATTTAACAAAAGCTGTTATTTTGACATTACAAACAGACACTTCAATTTTAATTATTTGTATATATATATGTATAGATATAGATGAGCTGCAGTCTACTTGACGGTAAGCAGCCATTGCAGTCAATAAGCTTGTGCTTATTGACTGCAATTTCAGCAATGAAATTAAGGTAGAATATCTCATAGACCAGTCCGGAACAACTTTTTTAACTCGTCTATCCGAAATACAACAAATACATGGTTGAGCAATCCCTGGTAATGAGGTTGTCGCTTCAAAGCAGTTTCTAAAATAAATTTTGTAAATAGTTTGTACAACCATTAATGTAAAATTTACTTTGAAAAAATAATGTCCAGCTGGGTTTCTTACCCATGACAGAGGGGTTTTTTCGAACCAGTGGTAAAGTAAAAATTGACTTTCCATAAGAATTACACATGTGATCTATATTGAATAAAAAATATTCTCTTCTCTCCTCTTCTCCTCTATTCTAACATTCCATTCCATTCCGTTCAAGTCAATTCCATTCCACTCCATTCTATTCCAGATGGACTCTACTACTACTACTAAGTTAAAAAAAAAACGGAATCATGGACACTATAGTTTTCTTTTTAAATAAAATATAACGTAATAACATTACAAATATACTAGTTGCACATTCGAAAGAAAATAATGTTGCAGTTTTAAATATGTGGATTAAAAATTTTCTCCATATTAAGGGACGAGTAACTTTGGAGCGGAGACCGCTTGGCTGTTACGAGAGAGAACTCAATGCCATTATCATGAGAGAGTTCTGCAATATTGGTGAATATAAATTCACTTATAAAAGTAGGGAACAACAACACGAACTTAAACAGTTGCAGTATTATATTCGTAAAAGCAATTACTTTTATTGTTAACAGCTTCTAACAACCACGTCCTGATTAAATAATTTTGATTTATTACCAGCATGATGATGTAGCCTCTTTTCTATGTTATTTATTTCTGACATCTCTTACGACAATTTCTGGACGGAATTCGTAAGAGATAGCTATGATAATTGCCAGAAATATTTCATTGCTTCCGAAAATGGCAATACATAATATTATGTATAAAATTTACAATAACTCTCCCATAATGAATTTTATATAACAATTAACTAAAGAGTACTTTTGAATTTAACCGCAAAAAGTGTTAAATACATGTTGCCACGTTGCGGTTTTTTTTTATAGGATAAGGGTGACAAACGAGCACACAGTCCACCTGATGGTAAGTGGTTGCTGCGGCCCATAGACATCTACATCTATCCTCTGTTACAAATCAAAATGTAGATGCGTTGTCACCCGTGAGGACTAAGATGGAATGCCTCATTTCCAGTAAAAAGGGCCTCCGGCCACCTACACTCACCAAGCGAAACGCAGAGGTAAACCTCTACTTCACGCTGGTTTTCTGTGAGGTCATGGTACTACCCCGATTCGTGCCGGCCCATCCGTGCGACAGCAAAAGCTACTGCGTGGCTCTACCACTGTTAAAAACTAACCACTGTTAACCAATTCAGAGCATAGATACGAAATAATTCAGAAAAATGTAACTAATAAGAATTTTCAATCGCAGTTTATTATTTTCTAGTTGTTATTAGGAAAACGCTGCTACCCCTCTCCCCAGTATGTTTCCTTCTGGCGCTCCTTACGAGAAGCGCGGGAGGATATGGGAAGATTTGGTTTTTAGTTCTAAATGTGAACAAAATAACATATGTTAACACGTATCATAGAATTTAATTCTACCCGACTAAAGGGGAAGTAAGAATTTTGTATACAGTTGTAGTTATAAATTATTTTACACCTCAAGGTAAATTCACATGTAAAGTTGTCTTTATTGTGCATTTCTGTGTGTAAATATATTTTAGTAAAATATAGACTGCAATTATTATTTTTTTTAAAAAATTTGAAAAAACTAATGTTGTACATGTCCAATTTCCTACTGTGAAACAAAAAGTGTTTTTCTTCTTTTTTTTAACATTAAAGAGGTGAAGCTAAAAGGCTACACCGTCATTGAGGTTTTGAGGAAACGGCGAGTGCTTCATGAATATTTTATGGCAGGTTTGCATTTCCATATATGTAGTTGGAAATAGCCAGAGCTGTACTGTCAATGATTAAACAAAAACTCAACGCATGTGGAAAATGGAAAAGAAATCTATTGGCTCATTTAAGTGAATATAATATGTATAATAATAAAATAATATTTTATTACTGCCATTAAAGTATTTTTCAAGTATTTAAATATTATAATATAAAGATTAACAACAATATATTAATTGTTAAAATTGTACTTATAATACATTGATTATAATTACGATTATAATAGCTGATTTACTAAGTGTTCAACGGTGAAGGAAAACTTTGTCATAAAAAAGGTATGTCTGAGAAAGTAAATGTGTTTTTCGGCCAAGCATTACGGCCACGATATGCTTGCAATTCTTTCCTATTTTAAATCACTCCATCGACTTTGGAATGGTTTTCCTCCTATATTCGTGGACGTCGGCAATTATTCGTTATTCTCATGTGTAATAACCAGATTTAACCCAAAAACTTCTTAACAAGTTAGAACGCCTTTTCAACAACTGCATTAAATATACATATATTTGCTACTATTATAGTTCACGCCTTGAGAAATGTTAATAATTCTCTGCAGCGATTTCAATGATTCTTACCTATAAGATATATTTCTCGTGTCAAGAATATTCGTTCCTCATCCAATTACATGTTGAGAATTTCTAAACACTTCACTAATTTTCATGGTGAATCCTTTACTGTTTAGGCTACACCTCTCTAGAACTCTTTACCCAAAGTTATTAGATAAGCCCCTAATAAGCTAATATTTAAAACGATGGTACGTAAATACTTTTTTAGGGACATTAAAATAAGTCATCATGACTAAGTATCATGAACATATATACCTACTAGCTGGCCAGGCAGACGTTATTCTGCCCTTTCCTTTAAAAAAAATCTTTGACTTCGCAATAAAAAAATATTGAGGGTCACAACAATCTATTATCCTACCTTTCAAATTGAACCAAGCAGCACACAGTGTGCAAAATTTCATTGAATTCAGTTCAGTAGTTTAGGAGTTCATCGACAAACAATGTGACACGTAATTTTTATATTATTATTTTATTTATTTATTTATTTTACAACAACAACATTTTACATATATAAAGATTATACAAATATATTATATATAAAATAAGATGTCGTGAGTGACTGACTCACTATCAACCATACCGCCAGACGTATAAATCTAAAATTTGGACAGCGGCCTTTTGTCACGTAGGCATCCACTAAGAAAGAACTTTGGAATATATATATATATAAATAAATAAATAAATACGGTTTTTGCGATTATTCAAAACAATCCTTTACTGTATTTAAGTAAGTATTTGTGGGTGTAAGGCTGTCCAAATTTGTAAGGAGAAAAATTGTTAATGTTTTTTTTTTAAATTTATTTAAATACTTAGTGCACTCTTAAATAAAAAAGTATGAATTTATTTATTTTTTCAAAAATTTTCCTTTAAGGCTTTAAAACGAGGGTGCAAAGTTTTTAACGTCATATCGATGGTGGCGGGGTGAAATTGAGGATAGATCGGGAAACCCCCCACTTGTTTGTGTAGTATATAGTTCAGTGTAGGTGCCGAGCGCGTTAGATTCCGCCTAAGTCATTTTACGAGTGAAGTCGTGCTACGAGTGCTAAGATGGTATCGTGGTTCTCTCCGTTGGTGGTGGTTCTTCTGGCGGTCCTTCTGATGTAGACGAGGAAGATGGTGTTGCTGAGAGGCTGCTCTGTGTTACACTGAGATTTGTATTGTTTCTGTGGGTTTGCATACTTTGGTGATATTATGTAATTACTTCCCTCACGTTATACTGGTGTGTGATTCTGGCGGGGACGTGTTACAGTGTGGTCAAACTGTAATTGCTCTATACTGAATGTATAGTGCGTTACGCTGTCTAATTACTGCTAGTGATTAATTGCGTTAGCAAAAAAGCAAATCGAACATCCGCTCTCACACTTTTAATATTTCTAACAATTAACCTCATGATGTATTTCCGACATGATGTATTTCCGAGATATAGATTGTGTTATTAGTGCATCTTTATTTACAATAAACTGTTTCTTTTGCTAACATCAGAAGTGGGATCTCCTGTTGAATTTCCGATAAGTATTTTGAGTCTTCAAAACAACTCCATGCTGGTGCTCAAATATGTTCGGAGAAAAAATAAGTTATGATTTTAAAATTAAAATTATAAAAGTATATAATAATGGTATTTGCACAAGCTTGAGTAAATTAATAAAATCTACTTTTTTATTTAAATCTTTTAAAATGAGGCTGCAATGTTTGTTACAATAATATTATGTAAAAATTCAAAGCCCCAAACACTAGACGTGAAAGTGGGACAAAAGCTTCCAATTATTACGTAGGCATCCACTTAGAAAGGATTTTGAAATATTCAATCCCTAAGAGGGTGAAATAGGGTGATATAGTTTGTACGACTCTTTTTATTTTACAAGACGATATCATATGTATAGAGAAAAATCATAAAATTATTTTTGTAACTTAAAATTGGTACGTATGCTTTTGAATTAAAATACGTGTTTTGTGTACATATTTTTTTATTTTTCCAATTTCTTACCTTAGTATTACTTACATTACTAAAAGTACAAAGTTTACAATAAACATAATTGTTATTTAACTTCCATGGTTACGGGATACCCTCTAAACTTTATTATGCCAATTATGATTAATACATACTTTAAAACATTACATAAATCTGCCCTTATAATTACTAAACAGTAAAGTTCTTAATTATATTATTGTGCGCGTAGGTTAAAATTAAGGAAATTTGCAACTCAATGGTGTTAGCAGAGGCGGCTCTAGCCCTTGTAGCGCCCGTGTGCAACCAATACCCTAGCGCCCTCTAGTCGGCGCGCGGTCAAAACTGAATACTTACAGTTATATTTTCTTCAGTTATTACAAAAATATTTCATTTAAAAACTAGTTACATTTAAAACACTCGTAATACAACACAAATATATTTAAAAGAAGATTACTTTCGGCTTTTGCATTAGCAAAAAACCTTAGCAATGTCACTGACTTCAATTTTAATTTCATGTTCAATACTTATCAACGATAAATTTACTTTGCGACCATGTTGATCTAATATCTTAGATATAATAGTTTTTAATTATTTTTAGAAAATCATATTTGGCTGTGTGCTACAGTGACTGGCAATATAAGGTAAATTCTCAGTGCTGAAATTAATTTATTCGTACAAGTAATTTAAAATATCCAAGGGTGTAGTGGAATCATTAATAAAAGTCGGTAATAATTCGATTTCATTAAAGAGATTGAACTTCTCTACATCTGAAGAGTCAGCAAGGCACAGTTTATTTTCAAAACAATGTGCTTTTCTGTATCTAAGTCCAAATCCTTCTAGTGTGTTAATTTTTGAAGAAATGAACAAATTACGTTATATTGACTCAACAGCTCGAACCGGTCATCGAACTTAGTAATTGCGGTATCTAATAAATAGTTGTAAAAATTTACTTAAAATGTGTTATCACGTCTGTTATCGGTTTATCCTCCGCCTCGTAATTAAAAAACCTTCTACTACACAAAATGCGCGCCGGTTTAAGTCTAATATTCGTTTTTGTAGACCTTTATTTTTCCCTTAAATTTTGCACCATTATCGTGACCTTGACCACGCATATCTAGACCAGCTTTAAAAAAATATAATTTACAGAATCGAAAAATTTTTCAGACTTTCTTCAAAAAGTCAGACATTGCCTCGCTAAAAAATGAATTAACCAACGATTTTTTTCTCGTTCAATTTGAACTTGGTCTTTTAATATAAGACTTTTCAAAGTAATTCGTTTCATAGCCCTTTCGCTGTCCCGTGCACTTCATATGTGTAGGTCATTGCTATTGTCTTAGTATTGTGTCTAAAAACCGGACAGTGAAAGTGTTAAAATGTAATAAATGCCCTAAGCTCTTATTATGACGTTCAATAGCTATAGACAAATACTGGCAATATTTGTAACTATTTTGCTATAGACGTAGAGAGATGGACTGAGAGCTAGCATCACAAAAGTGACCATTCTCTAGAAAGAGACAAAGCGACTGCGCGGCCAATATCTATCTCTTTCCTGCAAGCCTGATTAGTCCACGTCCTGCAAGCCAGTGACGTGGACTAATCAGAATTCTAGAAAGACACAAGGGAACCAATTGGAATTCTATAAAGAGACAACTACTGACCGCACATTCGCTTTGTCTCTCTCGCACTTTTCGGTCTGTATTCACTGCACAACTGAATACGGTTGCACAGTCCTTCTCTCTATTACCATTAAAAGGAGTGACATTAGCATAAAAAAGTTTACAATAAAAACAATAAACAGAATCAGTTGATAAGCATTTGAAAATGATCTTTTCGAACTATTCGAAGAATAGGAACTCTTTTTTTACCTGTACTGGCCCACGCTAAAAATATTCTCTGTTTTTCGGATAACACCTGTGGCCGTAACGCGAGATCATTCATTACATCTTATCGAAGTATATTCTCCGGGGACACTTCGGCACAAGGAGGTTATTCGTCTTCTTCGACTACCGACGAAAAAGACAGCACCAGCGGCGGCGTTAAAGAAACGAGTCCTGCTTTAGAATTATCTTGGTTTTCATATTATGTCTCCAGGTATTCGCCCGAAGATGGACCGGGTCAAAGAATAACCTTTTCATGGAATTTGTATTATTTTTCAGAGATACTTCCTTCTCCAGCTTTATTTTTCGATGATGTTTCGTGATTAACTTGGACTAGGTATTAGCAATCTAACAGAATTAAAAAATAAATAAAGTTATTCAGTATACATCGTGCAATTTAGGTCGTTAATTCCTGTGGCAGAGTGATAAGATTGACACCGGACTGAGTAAAGCAATCTGTTTAGTAAAATAAATTGATACAAGGCTGCTAAAACACCAACATTTTTGACATTTCGCAGTCGAAAAAAATTAATTATAATTAAACAAAACAAAACAAAATTAAACTGCTCTTTACATTCCATGGCTTCCCACAAGATAGATGAAGAGATTAAAAAATCGATAAAAGGCCTTCGCTATGACCAAACTAAAGGCCAATGCCTCCCCCTTGGACTCTACTGCCTCCGCTCATTTTTTTATAGAATAAGGGTGACAAACGAGCACCCAGTCCACCTGATGGTGTATGGTTGCTGTGGCCGATAGACATCTACATCTATTTTCGTTTGCGAAATAAAATGCAGATGCGTTGTCTGCCGTGAGGACTAAGATAGAATGCCTCTTTTCTAGTAAAAAGGGTCTCCAGTTCTCTACACTCACTATACGAAACACAGCAGCATTAGGTTTCTATTTTACGCTGGTATTCTGTGAGACCGTGGTCCTTCCCCGGTCGAGCCGACCCATTCGTGCTACAACTATACTATTAATATAGCTGCAGCACTCTACCACGTATAATGAGTTAGGTAGACCAGAAGATCACCAGCTGATCAACCCCGACGAAAACTGTTTATGATGGATTCCATTATTTTGGAGAACAAGGAGGTTATAGGCCTGTAGTTGGACGGGTCTGAGCGGTCGCCTTTTTTAGGGATCGGGTGAACCAAAGCTATTTTCCATGAATTCAGGACAATGCCTTAGGAGTAGAAGTACCGGAAAAAAAGCGTTAAAACCGGTGTCAACTTCGGAGCACACGTCTTCAGCATAATGGTAGGACTTCATCAGGCCTACTCGACTTATTGACGACCAGGGAGAGGAGTGCTTTGCAAACCAAGCGCTGTGTAAACCGCACATCTGGCATAGATCACACACCGCGGGATGGTCGGTGGTATGTTCCCCCGTCATCGAGAGTCGAGTTGAATGCAAAAAGAGAGATTAACAGATCGGCTTCCTCCTTTGCGGCATGGGCTAGTGAGTCGTCCTTTCTGTGCAGAGATGGCTGACAGAAGTTCTCTTGGACAGCCTTGCCAAGAGACCAAAATGCACGGGTTAACGAAGGAAGGTAAACTATTTTGCCGATGTGCTCTGACCTTGCCATGGCAATGATTTTTGAAGAACCTGAAGGCACATTTATACTTCTTTTGAAGAGCGCTGGTATTTACATCCCGAGACATCAACGTCTCGGGATGTAAAGATGTCGTCAGCCCAGGCCTGGCAGCACTCCTGCTTAAAGTGTGATGCTATTTTACATGAGCGACCAAACCGTAGCTGGAATCTGCCTCCGATGGGCACCGCAGAAGATAGAATAAAAGTTCCATATCCTGAAGTACCACGTCAGCGACAGAATCAGCAATAACGCTGGGTTTGTCCGGCGAAAAGCAAACCCGCCCTTAAGGGTAGAATGCATATAAAAACCGCATCCTATCCCAATCGGCCGACTTATAGTGACAAACACGGCGGCAGCCTGCAGAATGCAACCGCGACGATAGTGTTAGTGACACCACCCTCCGGACAAGACAATGGCCCTAGGAACCATGAGGGGTATCGACGGAAACCTGATATCCATCCGGATGAGAGGTCAGCAGAAATTCCAACAGGGAAGGTGCATGATCCTCCACATCTGGAATCCGCGTAGGCAAATTAACCAGCTGTCTAGGACCATATGCCAAGGCAAAGTCATAAACAAATCTCCCCGCATGATCGGTTAAATGTGAACCGAGGTAGCAGTAGGGTAGCTTGGGCGTGGGTGCTCAGCGAAGGATTCTCCGTCACCAGAATGCTGGCCCTCCTGGGGTAGTTTTTTTATTTGATTCCGCTATCATATTTTGGAATTGGGGGGAATTGGGCCTCCGACCACCTACACTTACCAAGCGAAACGCAGAAGTAAACTTCTACTTCACGCTGGTATTCCGTGAGGTCCTGGTAGCACCCTGGTTCGAGCTGACTCATCCATGCGACAGTAAAAGCTGCCGCGAGGCTCTACCACTGTTAAAACGTAAACATGGAATAAATTCGATTTACTTTTTTTCTGATCATCATAAATAAACAACCGATACACAAGAATAAATTATTTTTGTCGTTTCAACAAGTCTAGTCTTATCGTGTAAACCAAACAATATAACTGCTTTTCCATCAGGCTCTTTTTTTGCGCTAAAACTTCTCTAATAATTTCATGTTTTTCGTAAACGCCAAACTCCCACTAGACGCCCTGATCGCGAGTGAAAAAACGTGTCGCTTATAGGCAGATAATTGATGATAACTATGCCCCCATGCAGCGATGCCGGATAAGCACCTCACAACGTGAATCTATCTGTCCTATTCATAACTGGCTTTACGTTTTACGGAATTAACCGGTTAATTTGGGTGTCAAAACCATTAAATAACCGGTAACCGTTATCGTTTAGGTTAAATAAAAACCGGTTACTTTTTAATGGTAAACGAAGGAGCGATAAATTTGCCGAAATTAACCGCTCTTTTAAAACCGGTTCCGAGCCCTGCCCGCAACCCCTGGCTTCGTAGTCCATACAATCGAATAGTACAATGAGTGAATGCAAAAACAAAATTGACAGCAAAAATGAAGTCTTATTTTAAAATCTACGACACTCAGTGACACACAAACCCACAAGTTTTAAAATTTCGTTGGTCAGAGGTTACAAGTAAGACCTCAATAAATAACAAAGTATGCTAGTAGGTTCATATTAGCACTAAATTTACCGTTTTTTCGCTCTACACTAGGATAAACAAATGGAAAAGCCGAGGTACGTTCGTATCTTCGATATCACTATCACTCGTTGGATGTTATTTTCATGGATTTAGAATTTCACTAGCTATTTTTGATGAGCTCTTGCCCCGGAGAATGTCGCAATAATTGTGGTAGCAAATAAAAAATCTCACCTTTTATATCATTTTTATCAAAATAAAATCCGATTTACTTCATATTTACATGTTTACTCAAACACGATCCTAGCTAATCCATTGCGTCAAGGCTTATTTTGCAAAACTACGGTGTAGCGATAAAACACAAATTGCATAAAACCGGCTCTGCGCGTTAGCCTAGAATTTGAAGACAGTAATGTGGCTTGACGTGAAGATCCTGGAGCTAGAAGAAGAGATAGACAAGTTACGCTTGGGTATTATAGGATTATCTGAGATTGGAAGAGGGGGGAGGACACAGTAATCCTCGAATCCGGCAACTTGTTCTATCACCGGTAAGATGACCATCCGTCTCAAGAAAGTGTCGGATTTATCGTCCACAAGTCTCTCGTTAACACGTTAGCGTTAACGTTGTAAAGATCGGAAGTGTGTCGACGAGGGTTGCGTATACTCAGAATCACCAAACGGTATTCGTTGAAGGTCAAACAAGTTGACATGCGTTCCTCCAAAAACCACTATACAGTGTTAATGGGACACTTCAACGCAAGAGAGGACGGTGAGCTGAAGGTAGGGAAATCCGAGATAGGGCCACGGAACCCAAGAGGCCAGCAGCTGGCCGACTTCATGCAGAAAGAGGTACTCTTTATGTCGAACTCTTTCTTCCAGATGTGACAAAAAATGAGATCGACTTTATTATGACGACTAGAAGGCAACTGTTCAGTGAAATCTCAGTGATTACGAGGGCAGTGGTTACTGAATGGTGAGAGGCACATTGAACTTAAACGTTAAATTAGAGAGATCACATCTAATGAAGTCAACGCTCCGTCCCTCTCGTGCACTAATCCAAAGCCCCTCAAACTCTCAGCTTGAGTTACAAAATCATTTTCAGTGGCTAAACGAACAGAAATGCAGTGGACTATATGATTAACAAACTTGTGAAAACTGTCCATGCGGTCGGAGCTAAGTTCTGCAAGACTCATAATAGAAGAACACAAAAACTCTTCAACTATACTCTTAATCGCATGCCTATTAGACGAGAAATGAAGCAGTCTTCAGCAGATATGAGAGCATACAGGCAACTGAACAGATAGATCTCCAAATGCATGTTGCGGGACTTACGCAACTTCAAAATAGCACGTATTGAAGAAGCGATCGAGCGTAACTAGAGCTTCAAAGTCTTTATCAGAGATCTGTCTGCCAGAAAGAGCCAACTGCCGAAGCTGAAGACCGAATATGATAGCATCGTTTCCGGGACATCTGAAATTTTGAATGAGATTGAGAGATTCTACGAGTAGCTGTACATGTCATCGTTGGAGTCACACACACATACTCACAAGTGAGAGTAACGATGCAAGGGCTAGTCTTACCCACCTCTACAAATTTGGACATAATTTGCAAAATGACTGTATATTCTATGTATTTGTGATCAATTATACTTATTTTATGTGAGTCGTTTAAATCCACAGGTTGCAAAATAAACAATAAATAAAAATAAAATATGTTGAAAGAGTTAATGAAAAAATATTATAATACTATAACACGAGCCTTATTTAATCGTTTAATAAATAATATTAATTTTTTAATACTTTTTACTAATTATGTCATTTCAAGTATAAAAATTTATTCATAGATGGTTTCCTTACTTCGAAATTTGTTTGATTCTATTTCAATCATATTTTTAATAAGTTTATTTTACGTAACTTGTTAAGTCACTTCTTCTCTAACAAGTGACTTAATATTTTCCATGGTAAAATTTCTTTTTAATTTGATAAAGTTCGTCAAAGGGTTGGACCCCTTTTGTCAAACTTTTTCAGAACTTATTTTAAATCTTATCAGCAGTTTCAATGTGTTTGACACAAATGTTAACACAAAGCTAAATATAAAAACTTTCACATTTACCTAACTAGTATATTTCAGTCAAGACTTAAAAGCAATCAATTCGAGCGAACTTACTTAATTGAATATTTACATTATACTTCAATACATTCGATTTCTTTAAGCTATTACTTCTCAAATACGTTACGCGATTATTTTTCATTTTATATGTAATAAAACAGAAATAATTGAAAATCAAATGTTTGGTTCTGCGCAAAGTTATTAAAAGACCGAAATATTCGACAGAAACTTTCTCGACGTTAATTACTTTCATTTAATGGAAATAGGTATGTCTCAAATATTGAAGAGGTGCCAAACGATTTTTCGTAATATCAGTTTAATTTATTTTGTTATCCTTCATTTTAAAAATTGTGTTTTTGGATTATTATTTTTATATTGAAATGAAAATAAATTAAATCTCCTCACTCATGTAGATTACCAAAATTTGTGTTTATTATTATTTGATATTTTGTGAAAAATTTAAAATCTGTGGGGATGCCTATGGTTCAGCTGTGTAATTTCAGATTTATTGATTTGCAATAAGACTCAAATTATATGCAACAAATTTTAAAGCGAGTTAGACGCAGGTGCTGACGCGCGTGGCGTGCGTGTAGCAGGTGCGTGTGGTCGGATCGCGGCCTTATTCATTTTAGTCGGCTCTTTCTGATTATTATTATTTTTTATTTTGACGTTCTTTAAGAGGAAGAAATATCACATGAATAGAAAGTCGTCTCATAAGTTATAGTAAAAAGTTCACCTTTAGAAGTGGAAATTTTTCTCTAAACTTACATGGCTATTCCTGAATTAAAATCTTTAAAACGTTTTTAAAACCTAATCATTAAAACGGTTCACAATTGTCAAAGATATCGTGTATCATATATACAAAAAAAAAACATATAATCCAAAAAACAAAATAAAAATAAACTGAAAACTTCTTCCTTTTTTGAAAACCGATAAAAATAAAGTTACAAATAGTGTTGAAATAAAGTTGTCGGTCAGTGATAAAACTGTACTGGTCCGCCCGTTACAGCGAGTGTAGTAAAAGAGGATAGTGAAACAATATGTTACCCTTATGGAGTTAAGGCGTATCATTACTTTTAAAATATTATTGAATCCATGAAATGCAACAAAGTCACAAAGACTTAAAAATGTTGATGACCGATAAAAATGTTTCAATGATAACCTAATAGGCTAAATCAGCAAGATAAGAATAGCAACAGTAATCTTCTATAATGTAATAATAAATTGAACTGTGTCAGCGCCTAAATACCTTCGTTCAATGTTGTTTTTGCATGGTGGATCATGCTGTTAAGCCTCAGTCTAAAAAACAACTGTAGTGATTAAAATCCTTTTAAAAATGTTTCACTTTGTATTAAGCTTCATTTATTTCTAGAAATATTTATTTTAATTCTTATTTATTAGAAGCGCATACAATGCCCCGTCTCAATGGAGTAATTGTGGCTGATTGCCAATCAACATTCAGTGATTAGTGAAACAGCAGTCATGCATGTAGTTTGAGTCCGATTGAGGTGAAAGGTACAAAGTGGTAAAATGCTGACATTTCCCTAGCTTATCTAGCACGGCATTTATGTTTTGTATGAGGTATTTATCATCGTAAGTTTTCTCGTTTACTTTGTGGAAGTCTATGACAAGACGGCATTTGGTTTTTCCAGATGCGTCAAATTTTTTTGGAACTATCCATATGGGTGAACTCCACGCGGACTCCGAAGATCGAATTATGCCTTGTTCCAGCATTTTACTGATTTGATCCCTAACTTGTGTGGATATGTATGGACGGATATCGGTAACTTTTTCTGTAGATAGGTATTTCGTCTGTTGTCCTAATACGATGTTTAATTTTCTTCGTAAACGTTGATTTCTCTTTATCTATATAAAATACGTCAGCATATTTTTTACATAATATCTCTAAATTTGCTTGTTCCTCGGGGTTCAAATGATTCGTTCGTAAACGCGACAAAAGTTCTTCCACACGTGACAATGTTTCTTCAGTATGCGTGCACTCAATATTATAACCCTCCGCGTGAACGGGGTGATCTAGAGAAAATATTAAATCGTGTTGCGTCGGGTTCGTAACTTCTAAAATCCGCGTTTGTTCCGTACATTAGTTAGGCACTGACCAATTACACAATTAGAAATAGTTTGTTCGTTAATTATTGCGTCACCGTCGCTTATATTAATAGGAATTTTAATCATCTTTGACGAGTTGGCCGGATTAATATGTTTATACATATCCAATTTTTTTGCCGGGCAGTGAAAGCTCATAATAAACGATGCCCTTCCAATCCCATCATACACACAGTATCATCTTATTGCATGCTAATCCGGGTTTCACTACAGTCTGTGAAGCTTGACTACCCTTTGAACATGATTTTCTACGCATGTTCTTGTCATAGGTTTCATTAACTTTCAATAGAGAATCCCAAATGAGTACACGATTCATTAGGTTTATTTTAGTGAGCTCGTGTGGTACCCAAATATCGAGCTAGTTTGTATAGCCAGACTTTTTCAAATGGCTCAAAACTATTTTGTGGTCAATGCTCAATTTCTCGTGATTCATGTCGTAACTACTATTAAACCGATCTTGCTCCACTTTTTCAAAAATGGCATCGACTTTATCATTATGAGGGCAAACAGAACGAGCTGCATTTTTGACATCAAAATTCCCGGACTGAAAACGCTTGAACCAACTTTGTGCTTCTCTTACTAACACTGCATTAGATCCATAAACGTCACAATTTTTTTCGCATTTTTCCATTTTTTAGAATAACTTCAGAATGTATCAAATTTCTTCGTTAAATTCACTCATTTTGGCGGACAGAAAATCAATCGAAAATGGCGGGAAGGTGTTTTATAATTTTTAGTTTTCTTTTTCTTTATTTCTGTATTAAAACCAGCCAGATACAAACAGTACAACCAAACAGATTTTTTTTCAATTTTATACAAACAAAATACGAAGAAACTTTTTCCCCGACCTATTAATATAAATACGTGAATACAAACGTACACAAATATTTTATAATAAATAAAGTAAAACTTGATTAACTTGGACCTGAATAAGTGAGAAACCTCCTCATGCTTAGGTACCGACACTTTAGCACTGAATTACCTCTGTTAGTGGGACAAAACAAACCTCTATATCTGGGATTAGTTCTTTCGATTTTATCGTCATAATTACCCCTATAATTGAGACAGCGAGTGTATTTTACCTCTTTTACTGAGACTATATTTTATGTACCGTTTTGTTTACTAATTCTTATTCTATCCGCAAATTCCCTATGCTACAAAAAGAATCCCCAAAATTCTAAAAAATCACTTGGCTAATTGTGTAAAAGAGACCTCCAGTTTTAGTTTGGTTTTGCTATCATCCTTATGTTTATGTATTATGTTTATAAAATACGTTATTTTATTTAAGAATCGCACATCTATAACTAAAATAAACTCTATTCTCACCTCTATTAATGGAACCCTCTGTAAATGAAACAGATATTTATTTATACCTGGATATCTGAGACACTGGGTATATGGAATAGCTCTTTAAGTGAGACAAATTTGCAGGTCCCTTAAGGTCCCCGTTATCCAGGTCTTACTACATACATTTCCTTAAATACATACAATATCTATATATATAAAGCGTTAATTCACACTTGCAGCAGCCTTAACACTAAAGACTGCTCAAAATTGAAAACCTTTAATAAAACTTTTGCGTAAAATTATGCGAATGAATTTCGAAAATCACGAAATATGTACAGACGACGCGAACGCATCTTTGATAATAATTAAACATGTTTTTATTTGGCATTCTTCGTAGTTGTTCCAAGCCTTGCATTCATTGAGATAGATATAATCTTTGTATTGTATGGTAATTTGATAATGTAAAATATTTAAGTCAGGTTTTCAAGACATATTATGTCAAAAAACAAGGTGATTCCTATGTACAATACCAACTTAACAATTTTTTTAACATTTTTGTTTTATAAAACTACCTATTATAAACGCATTACCTTTTAGGAATTCGCAGTAATGCCAACTGTTCTTGACTTGGTTTGACTTAAGACTTTCCATATCCTTTTGTCCGGAACACAGCAGTGGATGCACTACTGATTGGTGTAGAAATTAGTAAGCAGGTACCTAACCTTTTATTAAATTTAAAAAAAACCTGCTAAGTACGTGTCGAGCCAAGCACAATGTAGAGGTAGGGTTCCGTGGTTGCTCGTCACAATACGTGGGGCCTTCTTGTTACTATGAGCATATTAAGTGAATTCGCGGTTTAACAGATTAAAGGACTAAAAATGGGCTAAAATGGGACAATGGTAACAATAGGCCTTATTTTATAACAGACTTACAGGCTTATTTTCGATTTTGACAATAATACATTGACATGCCAAGTCTGTACAAAAATGTCCATCTATAAGTTCCCGGCAGAGCAACCCTAAGACCTATACCTATATGATACATGATCGTAATGAACCTTCCCTTAATCCACTACTGTCCTAAACTGTCCTGAGTTTTGCCCGCGTAAACCAAGAGTACCACGAATGAAACTGTAGGCCTACAACTTTTATACGTGGTAGAGCCATGCTGCTGCTATATTAGTAGTAAAGTTGTAGCACGAATGGGTCGGCAAGACCGAGGAAGGACCACGCTCTTTTACAGAATACCAGCGTAAAATAGCAGCTCAATACTGCTGTGTTTCGTATGGTAAGTGTAGAGAACCGGAGACCCTTTTTACTGGAAACGAGGCATTCTATCTTAGTCCTCACGGCTGGCAATGCATCTGCATTTTGATTCGCAAACGAGGATAAATGTAGATGTCTATGGGCTATAGCTACCACTTACCATCAGGTGGACTGTGTGCTCGTTTGTCACCCTATACTATAAAAAAAATAAGTGAAGGGTTTTTTAATAAGGGCGGGTAGATGTTGACATGAAATAAACCAAGCTGTGTGTGATGTAATAACAATTTTTTTTTATTTGAAAGGCCCACATGTGCCATTAAGTATTGAATATGACATCGTTCAAATGACCGCCTCGGCTTCTTGCAGTGGCACGGATCCGCGTGGTACAATTTCCAATTGGCCTGAACTTCGGTGGCCAATTAACATCACCCCTGCAAGAGATAAACTTACCCTCATATTGCTCATGGAAAATTTCATACGTGGCGTCCACTATGTGGCACGTAACATCCTTCTGCTGGAACTGGAACTACATGTCGTCATGTCCATATGGTTCAATTTGGGCTATAAGGAATTGATTATCATCGTTCTGTAGCGCTTGCCGTTGACGGTGACCGCCTCACCAGCGTCGTTTTTGAAAAAGTACGGACCAATGACACCGTCGGCCCAAATTCTACACCAAACTGTTATTTTGAGGACGCATTATCACTTGGTGAACCTCGTGTGGGTTGGTGTCGTCCCATATACGGCAATTCTCAGCTATTTATGCCAAAAATGCACCTCGTCGCCAAAAATGATTTTTCTGCCAAATTTTTAGTCCTCTTCTAAACGATTCGAAGTCCAGTCAGCTGATAAACGGCGTTGTCTATGGTGCTGAACTCCGAGCTCCTGGGTCATTTGGATCTTGTATGGGTGTAGGTAGCCCTTAGTGCCGGCGCAAAATTTGCAAAGTTGAAGTCTGCGAAAAGCAGAGTTCTTATGCACTGCTAATAATCAACTGCCTCGGGTTCCCCGCGACGATGTTCTCCTCGCGGTTTGTGAATATACGGATGTTGGCTGATTGTTTACCAAACCGGTTGTTTCAAATTTGACCACCAAACGTTGAAGAGTGGACTGTGAAGGGCCACCATGTCTACCGTAAAATGGGCGCAATGCGCGCCGCGTTCGCACTGACGAACACTCATTTTAATAATAAAATTTTATCATGTGAACTTGCTGTTCAATCCTGTAACATGCCACGGTTATTTGGCATAAGTAACTGAATAATAAACAAAAGTTTTGATAGATGTCACCAAAACAAAATGGCCGCCAAAATCTACCCGCGCCAATTGAAAAACCCTTTACTAACTAAAGAATAATCGAAGGTGCTATGTCAGGATTGGTCTCTTGGCGATCGATCCTCTCTGCCTACGCCCCTGTTATAGCAGAAATGCATAATACGTTTTATTCAAAACTACTTTTCACATTTCTAAATGCAGCGGTTTAGTCGGTAGGCGGGGACACATGGCTCTAATATAAACTACCACTTTAAAGCTAAATATTTCGCAAACAGACTTCTAAATCGATAAAAATGTTGTTCCATAACCGATGAAATTGAGGGGTAAAAAAAATCATCTGTACCCAAAATAAAAATAGCGTGATTAATATTTATAAATATGCCAAATCACAGCTTTGTGGCTCCTAAGGTAAAACCGCGGACGGACGGACGGACGGACGGACATGGCGAAACTATAAGGATTCCTTGTTATTTAACTACGGAACCCTAACGATAGAGCATTTTAAAGCACTGGTACACTTTAGTGGCATGTCGTTAGTCCTTAATATCCTATGCCTGGTTTCTATTACAAAGTTTGATTGGCTAAATTTACAGATAGAGATGATAAAAGTAAGTAAGATTATATCTTTATTTACTTTGCTATAAGAAATGGCACATTATCATGTCGAAGACAATCGATTAAAGATTAATATAATAAAAGACAGTACGTACATATTAGCTAAGGGTTCACTTAGCTAATATGTACGCACTTATATTGGTAACACAAAGTTACAATATCGTCGTCGTTCATGGAAGTGAGGAAAGAAATGTGACTTATTTGATTTATCGTCCGTAATTGTTAGTGCAGGAACCCATTTCCAGCTACTTGATGGATCTTGCTTACACATTGTCAAAGAACTCTTGTTGATCTTGTCACACATTTTATTAGTTTATTATTTTAAACTTGACAATTACGATTAAGAAATAATAGTTATCGCTAAGAAACCACTAAGGTTTTAAGGCTCTAACCAATATTTGTGAGCTTAGTGTGAGTTAGTAAGAAATATAAATTTACATATTCTATTATTTAATAGTTATAGTTCCTTATTGTTAGCCGTTGAAGAAGCTTAAAGTGACATATCGGCCTATGGAGAGGTATTGTTTGGAGTTTCTCTGTATGATAGAATACGTAATGAAGATAGTATTTCTTCCCAGTACAGAGATTTGTTTCCAAACCAGTGGTAAATTAAACGAAAGAATGACTTGTAATAGGTATTATTTAAAATCCATATTGAAAAATCTGTTTCTGTTTCTGATATTACTATTACTAGATACTATGCGAGTAACTGACATATTTCAACGGATTAGTAAAGTTATAAGTAATAGGTTGGACATGCCGGCACGAAGAATCATCAACCGAAGAACAAGCAAGGTTCTCGAATGGCAGCCTCTTATCTATAAGCGGGCCCCACTAGACGGAGTAATGACTTGGTAAGACATGCTAAAAGTCGACGTAGTCCAAGACCGTGTTCATGGCATTATTCGGGGGAGGTCCAACAGTGGAGCATACCTAACAGTGGACTTGGGGAGCTGTTATAATGACGATAATATTAACATGCCTTTTTGTATTATTTTACACAATTCGGAAATTCAATTTAAAAAAAAAACCTGGAAATACGTAAATAGCTCTGGAACGGACTACTTTCTAAATTTATTTAGAAGTTAAAATAGGTGTTAGCCGCTCGCAGTCGCAATGCAAATTTATTCAAATCCCATTCCTAATTGTCGGGACTTGTTTGTACAATTCTCTACTCATTTGGAATTCGCTTATCTAACTAAACCATGAAGCCAATTTTCGGTTTAATGTGCTAAGTTCTTTTAATTTTACTACTCGCATCAAGTACCTTATACGACGCAATGGTTAGTTGCCAGTAATTCGACTCATTAGAGGAAGCAATTAATTTATGGGGCAATGTAGACGCTTTATAAAACTATCAAAATATATGCAATATTTTTCTTTAGAAAAGTTTAAATAATTTATTAAGCAAAGAATGTATAATAAAAAAAAATATTATAGTTTTACGGAATATTTATTTGTTAATTCATTTCATTTGTATACATAGTTGGAGAGCAAAACTAACTGTGTTTTAAAGTCCCGCTGGGTTTATACGAGTTATTTCCATGAGGCAGTATTTTCCGAAATTAAACTTAAAATGAATTTTTAATAAGTATAGCAAGAAATCTCTATTAGTTAAATCAAATATATTTCCTTTTCAATTTCAATTTCTGATTCTATTACCATTTCTATTTATATTTCTACGTCTACTTCTATTTTAGTTCCACTTCTACTTCCACTTCTACGTCCACATTCACTTCCACTTCTACTTTCACTTCCACTTTCACTTCTACTTCTATTTCTCCTTCTATTTGAAATAATTTTTATTATTATAACGATAATTTTAATAATTTCCATATTTTTAACGCGAGAGTAGGTACACAGCCAATAATTATGGTTCATGGTTTGTGTTTTATTTAATACGAGTAATCCATACACATGTCCACATAGTCCACTTGATATTAAGTAGGTGTTTTGGTCCATGAACAATCGCATCGATCCTTGATTAAGAATCAAAATGTATATTCGTTATCACGTCTGAGTACTATAATCGAATTCCTCGTTACCAGTAAATGGATATCTCCATGCTACTCTATTTTACCACTGCATACTACATAATTTAGAATATACGGTTATAATGTCTACAAATTAATTTTTTCGTTTTACACTAGGCTGTAAGAATTAAAGCCCAAAATGAAAACAAATATAAAATGTGTATATATATATATGACATTCTCTAATATTCTTAATATACGTGCACAGCTCGTAGGTACTAAATATTCTCACAAAAGCTTTATTAAACGTCTTGATGAGTTCATCTTTCAGCTTATTCGTTGGTTCGTTCAACAATTTATCTTTTTAAAAATGTCTTCTAAGGCATCATTTTGAGACGTAGTAATAACATTTTATATTTTTTAAATACAGTTTAATATTCTCCATGGAAGTTAATAATTGATCATACCTACGATTTTGAACGAAATAACGATTTCCAGAAATTATTTTTACATATTGTAGTAATAGATTAGAAATATGTCATAGAAAGATGTCTTTTTTTGACACATACGCTTCGGTGCACAGAACACAATTACTCTCTACCAAGAGCTTTGGTGACTCCGTGTAACGTGTACGAATAAACTTGTTTGTTTCTTTTTTTTGGATTATTAGGTTCTATAAACTTATTAACCCTAGACTGGCCATTTTATAAGTAATTACGATTAATAGTGCTATTTTATCACCAAATAGGATTTCTTGAGTTATTATATAAAATAAAATTAATTAACCAGGTGTTTATAAACAAAAAAAAGCTGAATTTAAAAGGTCATTTCTTTAAAATGTTCAGAGACAACACTACAATTTCTAAATGCATGCACTAAAATCATTTATCAACTTCTTCTAGTTGTCTAGACAAATAGTACCGTTTTCAGCATAAATAATCGTCAAAGATACGGACAAACGAAAGCATTGTGTGATAGAACAGGGGTAAATATATTTTGGCTTTTTTACAATGAGCATTTTACATAAATTTTGTATCGTTACTTACAAAATGTTTATTTCAAACGATTGAAGTCTATAAAATTATTCGTCCGGTTTAGGGTGACTTTTGAAATAGTATAGAATCATCACGATAAAATGTTCCCGACAAAGATCAATTTTTCTATGAAGCCCATTAAAAATGTGGAGGGAAGTACTAAGTGGTAGGACTCCTTTTTTGTCTACAAATCCTTGCACCCACTATTTGGCGACAGAAATGGGAAAGAATGTAGGTATGACATTCTTTACTGCTTCAGCCGCCAAATATCAGTACGCCAAATAACACTACTGGGTTCCAGTCTGGAAGATACAGAGGACCAATATGTGTGTGTGTAACTGTGTGGCACAGTGTGAGGCAATTCATCTTAGTCCTCAGAGGTGACTACGCATCTATAGCCCTTGTCTGAAATTGGCTAAGGTGTTTATGAACTCCCCTCCCCCGAAAAGCTTACCGGCTTGTCGTGGCGGGGCTTAGTAGCCGTGGCTTGGTTACTAACGGTGAACTAAGATGGCTAGCCCGAGGCGAAGGGCCGACCTGAGGAGGCCACTCCGAGTGGGCTTGGCGAGCCAACTTCAGATGTATGTTAGTGGGCTGTGGCGATAGGGGAGTCCTCTCCCCTACCGCTGCGGCCCCAGCAGCAAATTCCAAAGCGGAACCTTGTAAGAAATATGATTTTAGTGTTATAAATTGTCGTAAGTTTTTAGGTGTTTGTCCCAAAAGTAAACGACGAAAAATAAAATATAGAATCGACAGTAAATAAAAATACCATGCGCACCACATGCATGCTTGATCGTTCGCTGTGGTGCGATTTACCAGTTTTGTTTTTTTTTCGTACGATTTTCGGTGTATAACATAATACAAATAGCGATATTTCCGGACCGATACCACTTGGGGACCTTCAAGAAAAGAGGCTTTTAAAAGACCGGCAACTTACCTCCAATTTCTTTCGTGTCATCGCCATTATCATGGGTGGCTATAGTAAACCGCATGCTCGTTTGCTCTCTCCTCCACATCTATACAAATAAATAAAATTGAAGTGTCTGTTTGTAATGTTAAAGTTACAGTTTTTTACTAAAAGCATATGAAAGTAAATACGGTACCTATAACTAAAATACAATTTTTAAAATTTTTGTCTGTCTGTCTGTCTGTTTGTTCCGGGTAATCTCCGAAACGGCTGGACCGATTTTGACGGGACTTTCACTGGCAGATAGCTGATTTCATAAGGAGTAACTTAGGCTATTTTTATTTTAGAAAAAGGATTAGGGTTCCGCGCAAAAATATAAAAACCCTAACACGCGAACGAAGTCGCGGGGAACAGCTAGTCTCTTTATAAAATAGAAATAATGTTCCCAAATTTTTATAAATCAATCAGTCATTAAAGCGGGTATGAAGAAATTTGGACAGTTAATCGAGAATTAGAAACAGTAACGGATTAGATTTAGTCAGAATGAAAGCATGTAGAAGATTGTGGAAGAGGCTCACTATCGTAAGAAAACCTGTTAAAATATTGGAATTAATTTAAGAAGACTTGTGTTTTATAATAAATATTCTGTTTTATAAATAACCAAAATATACTATAACATGCCTAATATTTACCCGAATTAATTAGTCTAGAACGCTTCTTGCATGCCTCAATTTTGCTGATTCCGATCGGTTTCGTACAGTTTTCTAACAATAATACAGAAAACTGTTGCTTTATTTCCGTAATATAACAATATATCCATGTATTGCATCTTCTGTCAAAATGTCATTTGAACGTCCGTGATCACGAGGAATCCAGCAACAACAAAGTTTTCGAGCGTTTAAATGTACATGTAACATTTTTTTTAATTTCACTCATATCACTACCCAAATGTACCACAGTCAGGACCATGCTCTCACATAATAATACTAGCGTAAAATAGCAGCTTAACGCTGCTGTGTTTCGTATGGTGAGTGTAGAGAACCGGAGACCCTTTTTACTGGAAATTTTTTAAAGTACAACGCATCTTCATTTCTATTCGTAATTAAGGATAGATGTAGATGTCTATGAGCCACAGCAACCACTTACCATCAGGTGGACTGTGTGCTCGTTTGTCACCATTATCCTATTAAAAAAAAACAAAGTACATCCTACTCTCATAAAATATTAATGATCACGATATTCGTGTCTACGTGACGCCATTGTTTGATCACCTCAAAACAAACTGGTATAAATTATTTAAATATGACTTAGTAAACCACTTGACATTTTCTGTAGAAAATTTAATCCATACCTCAACTAAAGCGAAACTGTTTAACGTCATGTATACACAAGTGGCTGTTAATGACGCAATATTTTATACGTGACTTTTTGCATTAGTTACGAGAAAAAACCCAACGTCCAAACAATTTTTATCATCATAACCATAAAACTCTTTTCAATGTAAGAATGAATAGACTTAGGCTTTTGTTAGCTAATGTCAGTGAGCCTAACCGCCTTCGGGTGTATCATCATTTAAAATCAGATAGGCTAGTCAAGCACTGACTTAAAATAGTAAAAAAAAAAACTAATTACGCAAAAATAAAATTATACTTTTCATTAAACGTCTGATTTATGACCTTCTTCAGTGGACTAATGAATATCGCAAGCTAGAATATCGTGTTATTAGTTACATTTAAAACTTTATGTATTATTTTTTTCACCTTAAGAGGTGGAATGTTTCCTTCAAATTTATATGGAACCACACATACCTATTTAATTAAAAAAATCATTAATATCCGTCCACAAATTGACAGAGTTATCGCGTAACATACGTACAAGAAAACACAATACAGTCAAATTGAAAGCTTTCTTTTTATGAATTCGGCTAAAAACTTAATATATTTACTACCTATTTCTATCGGGTTTTAATTAATTATGTTCATATTCTCATGTTCTACCGACTGATCTAGCTGTGTTAATAAATACCGTGTGGTGACCCTTACTTCCTATTTCGTCCTGTGGATGTCGTAGAAGGTAATTATGTGGAAACGTCCAGAAAGATCTCAAAGCCCCTAAAATATCGGTATACTCTACATCCTGAATGTAATACATCCAGAATGAGGACATGGAACAATGTCAAAGATGCATGAGCTGGTAGTACAATCACTAGAGTGGCCTTTACATACTCACTTCAAATGAAATTGAGTCTAAAATATGATCGGAGTAAGAGTGAAGTGATAAAGTTGCGACTCTATCCTCGCAGCCTTCCATGTTCAAGCCGACAGCAACTACAGCGAAAAGAGAGTAGATTTATTGTTTTTTGTTGCCGCTCTCCCTAGCCTCCATGAACCTCCTCGCGTTGCTATCTTTTTTTTGTGACTGGAGGCCATAGAAGGAGAGTACTTGGAGAGCTCTAGTAGCTAGTTATAAAATACTTATATATTTGAAAGGCACGGCAAGGTAAGGCAAAGTGGACACTTTCTGTGACCCAGGTGTGAGATGCCTGATCCTGAATGCACTGATGACAATTATTTGTAAGGCATTCAGCTTTTTCAATGCGAGATTTGAACCCGGTACCTGCAGCACCGCTTAGACTCTGCGCTACCGAGCTATCAGAGCTTTGAAGTCAAAATATCTGGCTAAATAAAATACAGAGTCCATCTATTCCGTCTTTGAATATGGCGACCCTAGTTACACCTTACAAAACGAATCAGATAAGCGAAAATTCTGCAAACGTCACCGTGTGAAACCGATAGAAGTGTAATTAAATCTTCGCCCGCGTTTTCCCCTAGCGGAATATGATTTATAGCTACAGGGAAATGGATTCTACGAAATTTTGTTAATAATACAGGAAGAATGTCAACTCAGGATGTGTTTATTTATTTTCAAATACGTTCGTACATGCGCATAAAAGAAAGTGTTTTACTAAGTTTGGCAGGGTTATCAGTTTTAACAAATACATTAAACAAAGGTACTTACTCTCGTGATGTCACTGTCACTGACTGAAAGTGATAGAGACCGCACGAGATTTAACGGCGTATTAAAATTGAGTAGCATTTGAGTATTTGGCATTAGTTACTTTATTTCACTACTCTGTGATGGTTAACAGATAAGAACTCCTACTCTGTTTCTAGAGCAAAAATACTCTTTCTGTCGGTGCCTTATTTGGAGGCGAAACACGTGTTATACTATCAATAATGTATCACTTTCCTAGTGTACTTGTTGGGTTTAGTGGAGGCAGTAATAGTACACGCAATTATAAGAGGGCGTTACACTCAAACTAGGTAATACACACCATTTTATTTTTCACGTGGATCTTTAATAGTTAAAGTTAAAAGTTACAGCCTATATACGTCCCACTGCTGGGCCCAGGTCTCCTCTCATTTCTGAGAGGGTTTTAGGGCAAGGAAGTGTCCGCCGCGGTGCCCCAGAGCGTGTTGGCGAACTTAACATGTCTTCGAAATATTTTTCTTTATTTCTCAGACATGTAGGTTTCCTCACAATGTTTTCCTTCACCGCCGAGCACGTGGTAAATCAGCACTTAAAATTGCCACTAACAGTTTTATTGGTGCCGGCAGGGATCGAACCCGGGATGCTTGCGTACTGTGAAATTAACAGCGAGCCCTAACAATCTGAGCTACCACGGCTCTAATCTTATAATAAGCGAATCTTTAATAAATGCTATTTAACCTACGCTTAGGATGCTATCCTTAAAAAAAATTATAACCACAAAATTTAATTTAATTTTTTATTTTTTTATTTGTATTTGCTTGGAAAACTTACAGCTAATTTACAAAAATAATATAATTATAACAAAAATGAAGGTCATTTACAAGTTCTCACTTATATAATACTTTATATAATAACAATGTGTCAGAAGAGATATAAAAGAGATATAAATTACGTATTGTATTGCAGTATAAGTACCAATAATTATACTAAACACTAGTATCGTTACGGATGTCGGTTAATCTGATCGAACGTTACTGACATCGAGTAACCGTAGCCAGTTAACGTACTTTACCACTGTAATAATAGAAATTCCGATGTCATGCGGTAAACGATGATTCTGCAATACATGAAACCATATATTGACCTATTTATATATATATATATATATATATATATATATATATATATATATATATCTAAATATTGATGTTAACTGCTAAGTCAACTGCTTAATTTATTCGTTGGGTGTGCGTTATGTAAGTCAAATTTAAAATTAAAAGTAATACAGAATATTATAGACCAGCACTCAGGAACGCAATATATTGATTCATCTTCTTTGACATCCCAATGGAGGAAGGATTTGTCATATTCCCTTATTCATCACGTTTTGTGGCAATCATATAGTACCCGCCACTGTTTTGGGTATCCACGCGATCGTTCATTACAATTGTAAGATTACCGAAGACCGCGTTCTAGCCTTTTCAACAGCCACAGGATGAAATGGAGCAATGGATATTTTACATCGCCAACACATGGCAACGTTTCACAATTAAATTAATTTATAGACAAAATAACTATAATAATAAATTATAAGGTAGTGCTTGACTCCTGGTGATAAGTGATGACTGATTTCTGTATTTACGATAAAACTCTTCGTTTTACGTGACAACTTACAGTCCAGAAAGTTAATAAACATACAAAAAAAAAACTAAATTTAACAACTTACGACGAGTTAAAGATTTTTAAAGTTGTCATGTCGTATTTCAGTAAATATACGAAACAATTCTTTGTTATATAATTTAAAATTTAAAATGTTGTACAACCGACTTCAATATAAATTATTAAAAATAACCCAATAACTATTGGCCAGACCTGGATCAAATTTATATGGAACCACATGTGAAGCATCAGCTTTCAAATAAAAAAAGAATCATCGAAATCGGTGTACCCAGAAAAAAGTTATGAGGTAACACACATAAAAACAAACAAAAAAAACATACTGTCGAATTGAATACCTCCTCCTGTTTGAAGTCGGTAATAAAACGTACTTTGCTTACGCTTCGTGTGTAATAAAACCAATCGTAGCTGAGATTAAATTTGGTTCGACACCTACTCACGTTTACTTACTGTTAAATAAATGATCATATCGATTTCTGCTTTAATGACGCAAGTGCTTAATCATTCTAGCGTTAATACGCAATCGAAATAATATCTAAAATAAACTTAAAATTTAAATGTGATCTATATATTCCTTCCTTGAAATTTCGCGAATATATTAGACAATAATAAGTATTATCAGGAAGGCTTACATTGATCAGCTTTTGTAATTCTTTTGATGCGATGATAAAAGTATAGTAAAGGAAAATAACAAGACAGGTTGGCAGCAATCAGTCATATAATTTCATGTTATGGGTGTCGTAAAGATTAAAGTACTTAGTTTCAAATATTCGAACCGGTGACAAACCCGATGATGAATAGCGACATCGCCTTCGATACCATTTTGATAACATTTTATCAGACCTGGCTTTGCAATTTTACTACTGTGTATATAATTGCCGTGTAGTGGCGGTCAGGAATATCCACTACCCCATATCTTCCCGTGGGTGTCGTAAAAGGCGACAAAGGAAAACAGGCAGGAGATGGGCAGCAGCATCTTCCTGATAATAGCCAAAATTACAACAAAAAAACTGCGGTTGCCAACCCGCTCGCCGAGCGTGACAACTATGGCAAATACCCCCCAATGATGAGAGTAACAAGGAGACGGCCCTCAGTCCCCGGCGGCCCCGCTATTCCTGGCTACGGTGGCGACCATGGTAACGGCGGGGCAGTGGGTGCTAAGAATCTCCGGTGGAGGTTCGGTTGCCACCTTAGACGACTCGACCTGGCAACGTACAACGCACGTACCCTGAGGACTGACGAGAAGATCGTGAAGCTGGAAGAATGGCATATGGTCTGACACAACTGGTTACTTCGCCTACGCGGATTCCAGATGTGGAGGATCATACACCTTCCCTGTTGGACCTTCTGCTGACCTCTCATCCGGACGGATATCAGGTTTCCGTCGATGCCCATCTCGGCTCTTCGGACCATTGTCTGATCCGGAGTGTGGTGCCACTCACGCTCCCTTCGCGGTTGCGTTCTGCAGGTTGCCGCCGTGTTTGGCATTACAGGTCGGCGTATTGGGACGGAATGCGGTCCTTCTTTGCATCCTACCCATGGGGGCGGGTTTGCTTCTCGCCGGATGATCCCAGCGCTGTTGCTGACTCTGTCACTGATGTGGTGCTACAGGGAATGGAACTATTTATTCCATCATCTGTGGTACCCATCGGAGGCAGATCTCAGCCTTGGTTTGGTCGCTCCTGTAAGACTGCATTACGCAGTAAGCAGGAGTGTTATCAAGCCTGGGCTGCGGCTTCGGCGACTCGGGATGTAAATACCAGCACACTTAAAAAGAAGTATAACTTCGCCTCCAGGTCCTTCAAAAGAGTTATTGCCAAGGCAAAGTCAGAGCACATAGGCAGAATTGGCGAGAAACTAGTTCGCCTTCCTTCGGGAACCCGTGCATTCTGGTCTCTCGCCAAGGCTGTCCAAGGGAATTTCTGTAAGCCATCACTACCATCTCTGCACAGGGAGGATGACTCACTGGCCCATGACGCAAAAGACAAAGCCGACCTTTTAGGCTCCCTTTTTGCGTCCAACTCGACTCTTGATGACGGGGGGAAAACACGGCCGACCATCCCGCGGTGTGAGTGCTCCATGCCGGATGTGCTGTTCTCACAGCGCTCGGTTCGCAAAGCACTGCTCTCCCTGGACATCCAGAAGTCGAGTGGGCCTGACGGAATCCCCCCAATTGTGCTGAGGACGTGTGCTCCGGAGTTGGCACCGGTCCTAACGCGTCTTTTCCGGTACTCCTACTCCCAAGGCGTAGTCCCGAATTCATGGAAGACAGCTTTTGTCCACCCGATCCCTAAAAAAGGCGACCGCTCAGACCCATCCAACTATAGGCCTATCGCGATCACCTCCTTGTTCTCCAAAATAATGGAATCCATTATTAACTGCCAGCTCATCCGGTACCTTGAGGATCACCAGCTGATTAGTGACCGCCAATACGGTTTTCGTCGGGGTCGATCAGCTGGTGATCTTCTGGTCTACCTGACCCATAGATGGGCGGAGGCAGTAGAGTCCAAGGGGGAGGCGTTGGCCGTTAGTCTGGACATTGCGAAGGCCTTCAATCGGGTTTGGCACAAAGCGCTTCTTTCGAAGCTCCCTTCCTATGGGCTTCCCGAGAAATTGTGGAATTGGATCACCAGCTTCCTTGCAGATCGGAGCATCAAGGTCGTTGTAGACGGTGCATGCTCTGACTACAAGCCTATTAACGCTGGTGTTCCACAAGGCTGTGTGCTATCATCAACGCTGTTTCTTCTGCATATCAATGATATGTTGCTAACTGGTAACATTCATTGCTATGCGGATGACAGCACTGATGATGCTCTATACACCGGCCGTGCCAATATTTCTCGGGAAAACGTCGCTGAATACCGGAACAAACTTGTGTCTGAAGTCGATTCTTTGCTGAACAAAGTCTCGGATTGGGGGCGACTAAATCTAGTCCAATTTAATCCTCAGAAGACACAAGTTTGCGCGTTTACCGCTAAAAAGAACCCCTTTGTCGTATCTCCTCAGTTTCAAGGCACTCCCCTTGTTGCCTCAGCCAGTATCGGTATCCTCGGAGTCGACATATCGAGTGACGTTCAGTTTCGTGGTCACTTGGAAGGGAAGGCCAAATTGGCCTCTAAAAAGCTTGGCGTGCTCAGCAGAGCGGGACAGTATTTCATGCCGGCACACCGCCTGCTACTTTACAAGGCGCAAGTTCGGCCTCACATGGAATACTGTTCCCATCTCTGGGCAGGGGCTCCCCAGTGCCAGCTCCTTCCACTTGACCGCATCCAACGCAGAGCGGCTCGAATTGTCGACGACCGAGCCCTTTCCGATCGGCTCGATTCATTGGCACTGCGAAGAGATGTTGCATCCCTTTGCATTTTCTTTCGCATCTACCATGGGGAGTGCTCTGAGGAATTGTTCGGATTAATCCCAGCCGCCAAATTTCACGAACGCACATCGCGGCAGAACTCCCGATACCATCCACACCATCTGGATGATTGGCGGTCCACCACTGTGCGATTTAGAAGATGTTTTCTTCCTCACACGACCTCCTTGTGGAATCGATTACCATCAGCGATTTTTCCGGACCGATACGACTTAGGAACCTTCAAGAAAAGAGCGTACTCCTTTTTAAAAGGCCGGCAACGCATCTGCGATTCCCCTGGTGTTGCAGTTGTTCATGGGCGGCGGTAGTCACTTACCATCAGGTGAGCCGCATGCTCGTTTGCCCCCTCTCCTATAAAAAAAAGAAGAGATAGACAAGTTACGCTGGCATATTATAGGATTTTCCGAGGACCGAAGAGAGGGGGAGGAAACGGTAATCCTCGAATTCGGCAACTTGCTCTATCACCGGGAAGGCGACCATCTGTCCCAAGGAGGTGTCGGATTTATCGTCCACAAGTCTCTCATTAACAACGTTGTAAAGATCGGGAGTGTGTCGACGAGGGTTGCGTACCTTATACTCAGAATCACCAAACGGTATTAGCTGAAGGTCATACAGGTTTACGCACCAACCTCGGCACATCCCGATGAGGAGGTGAAGGAAATGTATGAGGATATCTCTAGAGCCATGCATTCCTCCAAAACCCAATATACGGTGTTAATGTGAGACTTCAATGCAAAAACTAGGCACAAGAGAGAACGGTGAGCTGAAAGTAGGTAAATTCGGAATAGGGCAACGGAACCCAAGGGGCCAGCATCTGGCCGACTTCATGGAGAAAGAGGAACTCTTTATGATGAACTCTTTCTTCCAGAAGCGGCCCCACAGGAAGTGGACCTGGTCGAGCCCCAAAGGTTCGACAAAAAATGAGATTGACTTTATTATGACGACCAGACGACAACTGTTCAGTGATGTCTACGTGATCGCGAAGGTGAAAAATGGTAGCGATTACCGAATGGTTAGAGGCACACTGAACCTAAACGTTAAGTTGGAGAGGTCTCGTCTAATGAAGTCAACGCTCCGTCTCCCTCGTGCTCTGTTCCATAGTCCTGAAACCTTTTAGCTCGAGTTACAAAATCGTTTTCAGTGCCTAGAAGACTGCAATGAAGTGGTCGATATGAATGACAAGCTCGTGGATACAGCTTGTTTTGAAAAAGCGATCGAGCGGAACCAAGACTCCAAAGTTTTTGCCACAGATCTGTCTGCCAGAAAGAGCCAACTGTCAAAGCTGAAGACCGAGTGTGGCAGCATCGTTTCCTGGGCACCTGAGATTTTGAGTGAGATTGAGAGGTTCTATGGACAGCTGTACACATCATCGTTGGAGCCACACATAAGTGTGAGTAACGAACCAAGAGCGAGTCTTATCCGACACTATTCCGAAGATATCCCGGACGTCAGTCTGAGCGAGATTAGAATGGCTCTCCAGCATCTTAAAAAAGGGCAAGGCCCCAGGCGAGTATGGAATTACAGCGGAGCTTCTGAAAGCGGGTATTGGAAGTCCTTCAGAGGCTCTTTAATACCGTCCTCCATGGTGGCATTACACCGGAGGCCTGGAGCAGAGTGCGGTGGTCTTGTCCTTCAAGAAAGGTGACAATACTCTATTGAAGAACTACAGACCGATTTCCCTTCTGAGCCGCGTCTACGTGCTGTTTTCGAGAGTCATTACGAATCGTCTTTTGACGACTTCCAGCCTCCCGAACAAGCCGGTTTCTGGAAGGGCTTTAGCACCATAGACCACATACATACCCTTCGGCAAGTTGTACAGAAGTCCGAGGAGTACAATTAGCCACTATGCCTGGAGTATGTGGATTATGAGACAGCCTTTAATTCCGTCCAAATTTGGGCGGTGCTGCAGTCCCTTCAGCGGTGCCAAGTTGATTGTCGGTATATCGAAGTTCTGAAGTGTTGGTTCAGTAGGGCTACGATGGCTATCCGAGTACAGAACCAGAGTACGAAACCTATCCAATTGCAGAGAGGTGTAAGACAGGGTGACGTTATATCCCCGAAACTCTTCACCGCTGCATTGAAAGACGTTTTCAAGCTCCTGGACTGGAAAGGATACGGTTTTAATATCAATAGCGAGTACATCACTCACCTTCGATTTGCCGACGATATAGTCCTTATGGCAGAATCGCTGGAGGACCTAAGCACTACGCTCAATGACCTCCATAGTGTCTCCCAACGAATAGGTCGTAAGATGAACATGGACAAAACAAAGATTATGTTTAATGTCCATGTCACACCTATGCCGGTAGTTGTTGGGAGCACTAAGCTCGAAGTTGTTGACGAGTATGTTTACCTGGGACAAATAGTCCGACTAGGAAAGTCCAACTTCAACCAAGAGGTCAATCGACGGATTCAACTCGGCTGGGCAGCGTTCGGGAAGCTACGACACATCTTCTCGTCAGACATACCTCAAAACCTTAAAACGAAATTACACAACCAGTGCGTGTTGCCAGTGATGACTTACGGATCTGAGACGTGGTTCTTCACTGCTGGCCGTATGAGGAAGCTCAAGGTCACTCAGCGAGCTATGGAGAGGGCTATGCTCGGAGTTTCTCTGCGTGATAAACTTAGGAATGAGTGACATTCCACCTGATGATAAGTGTATGTTTTTGCTAATAAACATCTATATCTATCCTTGATTAAGAATCAAAATGCAGATACATTGTCATCCCTATGGATAAGGACTGAAATGGAATGCCTCGTTTGCAAAAAACGGGTCCTTAGATTTCCACGCTCACCATATGAAAGGAGGCAGCATTAAGTGGTTATTTCACATTAGTATTATGTGTGGGCGTGGTACTTCCGTGGTCGAACCGGCCCATTCGTAATACCATAAAGCTGTAGCGTTGCTGTAATGCGTTCATATAACTGCAGCGTGTCTTTGCTATGTACCAAATATGCATCATATCACCCCACGTAGCGTTAGCCGCTCCCAGGGCTGACACCTTCAGGAAACCTCCCCTTTTCCGGTTACGACCAAAACGACATCTGGTAAGGCTCATATAAAACATACGAGTAAAAGTAAACTCTCATAACTACATACGTCCCTGATAAGTGGTTTTTCACTCATTACTGAGCAGGTTCTAAAGCAGGGTTTCTCAAACTTTTTTGACCAGGGACCACTTTGATTTTTTTGTAGTTAGCAAGGACAACAAGGTTAAAGAAAAAGTTGTGTTAATCTAACAATAAATTATAATCACATTTAAATTTAAAAGCAATGAAAAGTCAGTTCCGCTGCCACAATATGTGGTGGCATTGGCATACTTCACATATCCTTTATGTTCAAAGAGATACAAATTTCCACGCAATGATTCCCGCTAACCGTTAACCGAACACGTATTTAATTTTTTCACAAAAAATTTCCGCTGAGTGTTTCGTAATTCAACCATAAAATTGCAATTTATAATTTCAAATGTGCCCACGGGGATTGAAATAGGTTTGCTCGCGTGCAATGAAATTCTTAAGCACTTAGACTCTGAAGTTACACGGTTCTATAAAATATGATACGTGCTTAGTTAAAATTTAAGCAAAGTGACTAAATGGGATGCAGCAATACCAATTTTAAGGTATAATATTTTTTTTTATAGGATAAGCGTGACAAACGAGCACACAGTCCACCTGATGGTAAGTGGTTGCTGCGGCCCATAGACATCTACATCTATCTTCTATTACAAATCAAAATGTAGATGCGTTGTCACCCGTGAGGACTAAGATGGAATGCCTCATTTCCAGTAAAAAAGGCCTCCGGCCACCTGCACTCACCAAGCGAAACGCAGAGCTAAACCTCTACTTCACGCTGGTATTCTGTGAGGTCGTGGTACTACCCCGGTTCGAGCCGGCCCATCCGTGCGACAGCAAAAGCTGCCGCGTGGCTCTACCACTGTTTATAAAAATCTTCCAAGTAATTCATGCTATCTGGATTACGCTCAGAAGAAAACAACACACAGGCACACGTATGTGCATGCGCTTAAACCTTTAGTGTTAATGTTTATTTATTGATTTATTAACTATTCCCGTTTTTATATATAACTAGCTGTACCCTGTTCCTCGCGACTTCTTGCGAATTTATTAAGATTGCATTTCATGGGTTTTAATTTTATTTGCATGGAACCCTATTTTTTTTTCTAAAATGTTTAGGTTGGTTAATTGTGTTAACATGATTGTAAGCTGTTATTTATAACAAAGTCTCGCTGGGTTTCTTGCTGGTTCTTCCCAGGACAGGTTTTTTTTCGAACCAGTGGTAATTAAACATAAAAGTGACTTTCAACAAGTATTATTTATAATCTATATTGAATAAAAAAGTTTCTGCTTCTGTATCTGATTCACGCACGCACACACGCCAGCACACACGACACGTGCACGTACGCACACACCCACGCACGCACGCACAGCAGCGTCAAACTGTGACTGGTACTGTGATCATCAAGCAAATCCTCCCTACTACGGGAACGGCTCATGACTGATAATTAGTAGACTTGCGAGCTGATGAATAACGGTAATAAAATGTCCGAGGATAAATATGCTTTTCATTATTGTGAAAAATATTTTTAAATTTCTTCTAAATTTAATAAAATAAATTATATATTCAAAGTAAAATTTATCCAATTTACATAAGTAATTCTCAGTATATCATATAAAGAAGAAAAGGATGTAAGCACGTCTTGATTCAGCCCCGTATGGATCAAAAGCAAATGATTCCAATGGTTATTGCCTTTACGTGTCGGAAAACCAGAGACGTGATTTTATTAAAACTTTTTTACTTTTTTATTTAGAAAAATCGTAAGTAAGGTAAAAGGACGTGAATTGACGAATAAATTTAATTTATGATCCTCTTATATTAACTCCAAATCTATCTCAGTCGTACATATAAAAATTTATATTTGTTTGTTTGTTCGATTCTCTTACAACATTCATGTAATTACAACACAACTATTTTGATAAGTTTATAAAATTGGTTGGTTTGTTGTGCGCGCCCGCCAGTTTTTCTGCTGGCTGTATGATGAAGCTCACTCACTCAGCGTGCTATGGAGAGGGCTATGGTCGGAGTTTCTCTGCGTGACCGACTTCGTATGAGGATATCCGCAGTAGTAATGAATAGCCGGCCCAACGGATTAGTAAACTGAAGTAACAATGGCCCGGCCATATAGAATCGATTATGAAGTGTAAAGTGAGGATTGGGAGAGCAAGTGAAACACACGAGTGCTGGTATATGACTGACGTATATGTAATGAAGAACATATACCATTACATGCTATTATGTGTTATTAATGCATATATGTGAATCGTATAAGTAGTACTTATATCCCCTGTACACTTTCTATCCACAAAACTATATAAAAAAAATTGGTTACACATTTTTTTATACTTTAAAATAAGATAGGATAAGTATGATTAAAAGTTATAATAACCACTAACTATTAGTATCAATAAATATTTTATAAAACAAAATGTTTATTGATACTAATAATTATATATTGATACTATTACTCATAGTACAATTTGGTCCTATTTGTGTGAATAATATATATTTTACCTTTTTTTATTTCAACATTTGGACAAAAATAACAAAAAACAAACATACAAAGTTTCTAATTTATTACCCGTCTCATTCTTTATTAATACTAAATCATCTGGTTTATATGAAATAGGATTTGTATATCTATCATACACTTGTTTTCTTTTAAATTTACTTTAGATCAAATTTTCGAGAGCTTGTTTTTGGGATACATAGGCTGCACTAAAAGTATCGGGAATGGAATATTTCCACTGTTCCTGTCATATTAAAATATTTTTAATTGAAAAATCCTTCGTTTTTAAAATCGAATACCATTTATTTATTTAAAAAAAGATTCTCGGTCTTGTCACAGGGTTTTGTCAAACTTGTTTAGTCGTTGAGAAGTTGAGAAAATGGAATTGACTCGAGAAAATTCAAGAGCGATGATTTATTATGACTTTCGAAGTGATTTAACACAAAAACAGTGTGTTGACCGGATGATTTCTGCATTTGGTGATGAAGCCCCATCCAAAAAAACAAAAAAAATTGCTGAATTTCAACGTGGACGTGTCAAGCTCAGTGATGATCCCCGTCAAGGTCGTCCAAAAACTGCAGTCACCCAATAAAACGTTAATGCTGTGCGTAAGCTAATTGAGGAAGATCGACATGTGACATACCGCGAAATTCAGGCAACTTTAGAAATTAGCATGAGTCAAATACAAATAATCTTGCATGAACAATTAGGTGTAAAAAAGTTGTTTTCCCGATGGATACCGCATTCGCTCTGTGAAGAGCAAAAAGCGGCTCGCGTTACTTGGTGCGTCAGAACTCTCGAAAGATTCCACGCAGGATCCTCAAATGCTGTATACAACATCGTATTAGGTGACGAATCCTGGATATACGCGTACAAACCCGAAACAAAAAACCAGTCACGAGTTTGGGTGTTCGAAAATGAGTTAAAGCCAACAAAAATTGTTCGTTCACGGAGTGTTGCAAAAAAAATGGTGGCCACGTTTTTCTCCAAAACCGGCCATGTTACGACTATTCCTCTTGAGGGACAAAGAACGGTTAATGCAGAATGGTATGCTAGCATTTCTTTGCCACAGGTCGTTTCTGAACTCCGTAAAGAGAACTGCAACCGCCGCATTATCCTCCATCACGACAATGCGAGTTCTCACACCGCACACAGAACAAAAGAGTTTTAGAGCAATAAACATAGAATTATTAGACCATCCGCCGTACAGCCCCGACCTAAGCCCTAATGATTTCTATACTTTCCCTAAAATAAAGAATAAATTGCGTGTACAGAGATTTTCATCACCTGAAGAAGCTGTGGACACCTACAAAACGGCCATTTTGGAGACCCCAACTTCCGAATGGAATGGTTGCTTCAATGATTGGTTCCATCGTATGGAAAAATGTGTCAAATTTCGCGGAGAATACTTCGAAAATCAATAAATACATTTTTAAATAGTAATGTTGTGTCACTTCCTTGATTCCCGAAATTTTCAGTGTCGCCCTCGTATTTGTAAGCGATATTTAAGCTCCAATGAATAGTTTTCAACGTTGTAAAGCGGCTCTACAAGTTTTTTAGGTTATTCTATTCTTTAGTAGAGGCCGTTGTTTAACAATGGAATGGTTGGGCAGTAATAGTGACAATAATGGTGACTATTGCGATTAGATCGAAGATGACCTATCTTGCGTCCTATGTGGCGTCGAAAGCAGGGCAACATACTCTCAGCGCTGAAAAGTCAATAAAGAGGATTTGTTAAATAATTGTTGGATTGCGTAAATATGTAATATGTATCCCACAGTATGAAATGAAAATATTTTAGTTGCAGTATTTTTTATAGAATAAAGGTGATAAACGAGCACACAGTCGACCTGATGGTAAGTGGTCGCTGTGGCCCAAAGACATCTACATCTATCATCGACTAAGAATCAAAATGCAGTTGAGTTTTCATCCGTGAGGACGAACATGGAATGTCTTGTTTCCAGTAAAAATGGTCTCCGGTTCTTTACACTCATCATTCGAAACACAGAAGCGTTAAGTTGCTATTTTACGCCGGTGATGATGGTGATGATGTTTTGCGAAAAAATATTTTTTTTGTATGCGACACAATTTATTTTAAAATTACAATTCTTAACACGTAAAAATATGAATGTTCCAGATTTAAAATTTCTCTCTAAATTTTTACGGGGTTAATTGAAATACGATGTTTAATTGAAAAATGGATCTGCGTCAGGAAAAATTTCGCGCGTAGACTTTCAACGATTTCAAATGTTGCCTAATACCGGAATAATAATTTGATAAACTTCAAATGGATTTTATGGATAATGGCCCTTCTAAAGCAACCTATGATTTAAAAGATGAAGAAAGAAGAAGTTGTCCTTTGAAGCCTGTTACAGAAGGAAAAGTTCTAGCCGTGAAAAAGATTTGGCGAATTACATGTGAAAAAATTCAGTACATATTGCAGAGTGAATCGAGAACGGTTCACGGGATTTATCACCAACATCTTCACGTGAGGAAAATAGTTCCGCGTTGCTTCTTAGAAGCAGGCCCGCGTGGAATGGTGACGTGATATAATCTTAGGGGTTATTAACTTGGTTACTTAATTTTGATGAACCTTTCGCGTGGCACGTGGATTTACAATCGCATTATTAACACAGCAAAAGTGGTACCAGACGCTTGGCACCATTCACGTTACTACCCGTCGCCGGTATAAGTATTTTACGGCTTGCGTAAACAAGATGGTCATACCGCCATCTATCGATATCATACTCACCACATTTACCCTTTATTTATATTATACACTCTATATATGTAAATTAATAAATACATAACAATTCAAACAAATGTGAAACATACAACATAATACCTTTTTAAAAGTGACTAAAATTAAGACATCATTTACTAATTATTGCTTTTATATTTAATCTAGAAACAGCGACAACGTACAGTGGGTGCGTTGGGCAGCGTGCATTATATGTTAACAATGTTTGCCGAATGCACCTCTGCGCCACACGTCTAAACAAATATTTCCTTAGTCCCGGAGTAGAGAGCGTTCTGTTAGGTCGAGCTATTAAAAACCTTTTTTTTTAAAAAAACTTGGGGAATGTAACCTCGTTTATTAGATTATAAATTGCAATAATATTTAGGAAAACGAAGGATGTCCGAAAGCGACGGATGTTAATTCTCAACTAACTGTGGTCCCGATGATGGGAACCTCTGCTGTGTTCACGAACAATGAATTAAAAAATATGACTGCATTATACGTTTTAGACCAATCTAGTGGTCCTCACCTCAGCAATATTTCTGGGGTGTTCTGCAATATTATATACTAGGTAAGGGTATAACAGTTCGTAGCGTGTAGCGTGCGGGGCGTGCACTGTTACTACGCGTACGTCTCAAGCGGCTTCCACTCAGGATATTTATCCTGAGCAAAAGCAGCTTAAATTAATAATATTATTAATAATATATATAAAATAATATTTTGATAACAAGGGATGGAAGGCATGAAAGCCAGGTAAATCTAAAGTGCGTGATGTGTTTCTGAGGCGTTTTTTTTCACTATACGAGGACACAACGGTGTGAAACTTATTGCGGATGAGATGGAATACTTTCTTACCGTGACATCTTCCAAATTATTCACCAACATTACGCGATCATCATCATCATAATTATTACAATCTCTCATAAGCTCAAGGAATGCCAAAAATAATGTTTTTAGAACATCTAACTGCATCTATAAAATTTCTGCATGTCATATCAGATCGTCACTCCATCTAGTGGGAGGTCGCCCTAAGCTTCATATCCGTACACTACTACTCAAGAATTTTCGTCCCCGATGCATTAATCGTATAAATTTTAGTCTGATCTATGCAATAGGATGATTTCTTAATTTACTGCAACAGTACGCAATGTGAACTAATCGCGTATAATTTGGCTGGGTTAGTTTAGGTACTTACTTATTTTATTTATTCCAACAATAGCCAAAATTTGAATAATAATGTAATACATAAATTCATAAACTATCTTATGTACTGTAATGCATAAACTTATAAACTATCTTATGTTTATGAACTCTTGATCTATGAAAGTTCGTACATATTTTGTAATCACAGACGTGTTCGAAAATATACACGAGTAGTTTCCTATGGCTACACTGGCCTTGTATTCCTAATAGTCTGTGCCTTGAATAGAAAGAACTAAGACGCCATGCTGAGCGCTTCGCTTTGCTGAACACTCTGCAATATGAGCTTTACATTTACATTCACATTGTGGAGGTCGAGTTGAAACTCGAGACCGTCTCTAAATTAGGAATGCCAGATCGGAAGACCCAAATATCTGGACAAAATTTGAAAATTATAAAACGTCGGGATTTTGAGACTGTTGTCGGGAAAAATATTACTTATAAATAAAACTGTAAAATAGAAAGTTTAATTTTTAAATTAATAAGCTACAAAAAGACATAACATTGTTGACACGTAACTAATTTAAGTAGACTTAATTTTTAGGTTGTCACATGTATTTGACATTGGACTTTACTCAGTTTACTAATTCTGATCCTTTTACCAGACAAATCCCAACCATCTGGCAACCTTACTCTGAATACAGGCCTTAGGCTTAGGCTAAAACTTTACATTTTTATTCGTTCAAAATACTATAAAAAGTTCAATGCTTAAGGACAGTCCAGTCAGTCAGTTCCTCAATAATTTCCATGAAATACGGGAGTATATTTTAGTATTTTGTTGTCAAAGTCTATCACAAAATTATTATACACAGTACTTTAAATATATAATGTCCATTGAGTTTCGGCATAATATAATTTTGACTGTTAGTATAATGATAAGAACCACTTCCTACTTCTGATGCTAGGCTTTCCATTGAGTCACACAATTCGGTGTAACATCCTGAATGAACATGCAAAGCATGTGACTTAATCATCATGACACGTTTTAAATGAATCAGATATCGTGGGTTACATTACCATTCGTCTCAATTGTAAAATTTATTGCAACAATGATCCTTTATTTAGCATTATTAAAAGAGCAACGTACATGATTTTATATTAATATTGAGTTTAAATTACTTACATTAGCTATTACATCAATATTTAGATAAGTGTTTGATATTATTATGTTTAAGTTTGGTATTATGTTATTGTAAATGTAAAGTACATATGCCTTTGTTGTGGAGACTTTTGGCATTTTATAATATTAAACACTCACGCCTGTCACCCAGAGAGGTAGACAGAGACTACTTCCATTCGGCACGATCCTAACACACCTCACTCGCCTCCTTCACGTCCATTTACCTACGCATACATGTTCGTCGATTAAAGATTTTCTTTAATATGGCCCGTTTTCAATATAGTTGATCACGCTGTAACGTATTATGGCTGCACCACGAAAGCACTCACACAGAATACTAACGTGAAGTAGCAGCAAGATGCTGCTGTGTTTCGTATTGTAAGTGACGAGATCTGGCTTACTCTCACCTTCCAAGATGGCCGTTGTATGGGTCTTTGGGTCAAGTGACCACACAATTCTCCGATCACACTCTTAATCTCATAGCTGTAAGACGGAAAATGAAGCTGAAGTCTTCAGCAGATTTGATAGCATACAGGCAACTGAACAGATAGATTTCGCACTCGGGACTTACGCAACTTTAATACAGCTCGTATTGAAGAAGCAATCAAGCGGAACCAGGGCTCCAAAGTCTTTGCCAGAGATCTGTCTGCCAGAAAAAGCCTACTGTCGAAGTTGAGACCGAGTGTGGCAGCATCGTTTCCGAGACACCTGAGATTTTGAGTGAGATTGAGAGGTTCTATGAGCAGCTGTACACATCATCGTTGTAGTCACACGCAAGTGTGAGGAACGATCCAAGAGTAAGTCTTATCCGACAATATTCCGATGACATCCCGGACGTCAGTCTGAGCGAGATTACAATGGCTCTCCAGCACCTTAAAAATGGCAAGGCCCCAGGCGAGGATGGAATTACAGCGGAGCTTCTGAAAGCGGGAGTAAAAGCGGTACTTAAAGTCCTTCAGAAGCTCTTTAACTCCGTCCTCCATGGTGGCACTACACCGGAGGCGTGGAGCAGAAGTGCGGTGGTCTTGTTCTTCAATAAAGGCGACAACGCTCTCTAGACCGAACGACTATAGACCGAACGAACTATAGACCGATTTCCCTTCTGAGCCGCGTCTACGTGCTGTTTTCGAGAGTCATTACGAATCGTCTCGAACGCAGACTCGACGACTTCCAGCCTCCCGAACAAGTCGGTTTCCGAAAAAGCTTTAGCACCATTGACCACATACATATCCTTCGGCAAACTGTACAGAAGACCGAGGAGTATAATCTGCCACTATGTCTTGCGTATGTGGACTGTGAGAAATCCTTTGATTCCGTCGAAATTTGGGCGGAGCTGCAGTCCATTCAGCAGTGCCAGGTAGACTGTCATTACATCGAAGTACTGAAGTATTCGAACAGTAGGACTATGATGGCTATCCTATTACAGAACCAGAGTACGAAACCTATCCAACTGCAAAAAGGTGTAAGACAGGATGACGTAATATCCCCAAAACTCTTCCGCTGCATTAGAAAACATTTTACATTAAACAAAACTACTGGACTGGAAAGGATACGATATTAACATCAATGGCGAGTACCTTCGATTTGCTGACAGGACAGTCCTTATGGCAGGATAGCTGGAGGATCTAAGCACTATGCTCAATAACCTCAACATTGCCTAATAGATAGGTCTTAAAAAGAACATGGAGAAAACAAAGATCATGTTTAACGTCCATGTTACACCTATGCCGGTAGGTGTTGGGAGCACTAAGGCCGAAGTTGTTGACGAGTACGTTTAACTGGGAAAACTAGTCAGACTAGGTAAGTCCAAATTCGACCGAGAGGTCAATCGACGGGTCCCACTCGGCTGGGCAGTGTTCGGGATATTACGACATATCTTCTCGTCAGGTAGGTCAAAACTTGAAAACGAGATTGTACAGCCAGTGCGTATTGCTAGTGATGACTTATGGATCTGAGACGTGGTCCTTCACTACTGGCCGTATGGGAAATCTCAAAGTTGGTCAGCGAGCTATGGACAGAGCTATGCTCGGAATTTCTCTGCGTGATAAACTTAGAAATGACGATATCCGCAGTAGAACCAGAGTTACCGACATAGCCTAACGGATAAGTAAGCTGAAGTGACAATGGGCCGGCCATATAGCTCGAAGAACCGACAACAGATGGGAAAGAAAGGCCTCGTATCGGTAGGCGAAGTTTAGGGCGACTCCCCACTAGACGGAATGACGACCTGATAAGACATGCAGCAAGTCGATGGATGCAGTTGGCTCAGGACCGTGCTTTGTGGCATTCCTTGGAGGCCTATGTTCATCAGTGGACTTGTGAAGGGCTATAATGATGATGATGATAAGTAATGGTACAAAATTTGTTTAACTATACCCAACTACAACATATATAAGTTAACATTTGATAGTAGTTTATTCATTTAATTTACGTGTTATATTATTTTAAAATGTGACTGAATTCTATTTGAATTCAGCGCCGTTAAAAACCACTAAAAATTACTGGCATGATACCGATAAAAAATAATGAAAACCAGCCAAGTGCAAATCGGACCTCGCTCTATTAGAGTTTCAATTATATTTATCGAACTAGACACTGCAACAATCCATGAAAAAAATATTATGAATAATTGTTTTCAGTAGTTATTAAAAATAATATTTCATTAAATTTCTAATCCACTTTTCGGTTTTAGGTCAACATTCTACAAATATTCAAACGTACGGTCTGTAACTCACTCCATTTACGAGTTAGAAATTGGTGCAATACGGACGAACAGACGGACAGAAAGAGTTTTACTTTTTGGGTACGAGACTCTAGAAAAGTTCTCTGAAATTATTTTAGATGTGTTAAATTAAACTCTCATTATAGAATTTGTTACAATTTTACACAGATTCTTAAACTGACAAAATTCAAAAATCGTGGTTTATAACTATATAAAAGAAATGATCTAAAAAGCTATTCCCTTTTTTATGCTCCACTGGCTTATAGTACAGTACACTCGTATTTTCATAATTTTCTAAAATTAAAAAAATTGTGATACCAACGATACTTGCTTTATCATGCATGTAGCAGATGGTTTTTCTGTGAATCCAGATGGTGATTCTCACCATGTTGATATTTATAGTCAAACACGTCTACACCATGATTAAATAATGATGTAAAGACACTTATAAAAACAACATACGATAGAATTACACACAAAAGCTTTTCATAGGCATGACTCATTCTTTTCAAAATTACTTTAAAGTGCGGTATAAACATGAGATAATATTTAAAAATAAATGATTCAACCAACATTTATTAAAAATATATTTTGTGAATATACTACTTGCCGTGTGGTAGCGGCGTCCAAGAATTCATTTCTCCGTTTAGTTCTGCGGATCTTCTAAGAAAAAAAGAAATAATCTTACCTATTATGGCATATTTATATATATCATAAATTGTTTTTATATTGACATAAATGAATTTATTAAATTCTGCCTTGACGGTCACCTCAAGCGAATTATTGTTGTTTGATATCTTAAATTGACAAATGAATTAGAATTTGTAAGGTTGACATTATACTACTTTAATATTTGACATGACCATGCCTGTATATTCTTTATTTTTTTCTCTTTTTACATCCTAGATTTATTGACATTATACTGTTTTATTTAATTCTGATATGAAATGTTATTGTAATTTTCTAATTTTAATTACCTATTCAATTGCATGTCGACGTAATATTTGCATATCGATAAATCGGTAAACCATAGTGTGAACATGCATTCACACTATGTAATAAGACCTAAAACTGTACCATGTTTTATGGAAATAATTATTGTGTTATTATTATTATTATTTATAATAGTAGTATAATAAAAAAATGGAATGTTTGCTTTAAACAAATTTCATTTACAATACAATCTTTGAGCATATAAAACTCATCCTATTGTTTGTGTGGTTTTAATCTGAGAGATTACACAGTGACATTGTGATGTTGTTGCGACTATAAACCCCGCTCGTAAACTTGCAGTCATCAACACTGAGACTTAACCTAAAATGGAAAACGTAAAAAGAGATTTACAATTATCAAATCTTTCAGAGAACATTGTCGCCTCAGCGTCTAAAACATCGAAATTCAATTGACCGACTTATAAACTCGACTGCTGAAAATAGTCCTCTATAAAATGATTACCTAAGAACTTTGATAAAGTCATGATAAGTTTTATTGCGGTTGAACGGATTTCACATATTTCTATATAAATATAAGCTCTAAGGTTTAAGAAAAAGGATATTATATATTATTATTACGTATTTAAGGTAAGTATAAGAATGACAAACGAGCATACACAGTCCACTTGATGTTGAGATACTTTTATATTACTTTTATATTGTTTACTATAAATACAATTACGTTTGTAGCTTGCTTTACCAAAAATAAGTATTTCTGACAACTGAGGTAGATTGAGTGTTACCTGAACGCGAATTCAATTTACAACAAACGCTTTGAAACGGAATAACAAATGATATTATCACTGTTCGGCAGGGAACGTGTCAGTGTTCCACTGAAAATTATAATTTGAGTTTTGCATGCACACGCACATCAAAACGTGTGACATGTAGTTAAATATTTATTAAGGCTACTTTGCAGCTTCAACGCTTCTAAAAATATTGTCAGCACACATTTTTATGAAGGGTATAAAAATAACGTAATTTTATGAAGAAACTGGTAAAACTTGACCCAAGGATAACTAGGTATAAAATGTCAATCTGAGAATTTATTCAGCCATATCCTAAAGCATAAATTTGCAAGAAATTTCTTTGTTAAGAAAATATTGGCCGGTTCGATCGACAATTGCAATAAAAAGAGTTATTGCCAAGGCAAAGTCAGAGCACATAGGCAGAATTGGCGAGAAACTAGTTCGCCTTCCTTCGGGAACCCGTGCATTCTGGTCTCTCGCCAAGGCTGTCCAAGGGAATTTCTGTAAGCCATCACTACCATCTCTGCACAGGGAGGACGACTCACTGGCCCAAGCCTCAAAAGACAAAGCCGAACTTTTAGGCTCCCTTTTTGCGTCCAACTCGACTCTTGATGACGGAGGGAAAACACCGCCGACCGTCCCACGGTATGAGTGCTCCATGCCGGATGTGCTGTTCTCACAGCGCTTGGTTCGCAAAGCACTCCTCTCCCTGGACATCCAGAAGTCGAGTGGGCCTGACGGAATCCTCCCAATTGTGCTGAGGACGTGTGCTCCGGAGTTGGCACCGGTCCTAACGCGACTTTTCCGGTACTCCTACTCCCAAGGCGTAGTCCCGAATTCATGGAAGACAGCTTTTGTTCACCCGATCCCTAAAAAAGGTGACCGCTCAGACCCGTCCAACTACAGGCCTAACGCCATCACCTCCTTGTTCTCCAAAATAATGGAATTCATAATTAACTGCCAGCTCATGCGGTACCTTGAGGATCACCAGCTGATTAGTGACTGCCAATACGGTTTTCGTCCGGGTCGATCAGCTGGTGATCTTCTGGTCTACCTGACCCATAGATGGGCGGAGGCAGTAGAGTCCAAGGCCATGCGGCCATGTCCGTTAGTTTGGACATTGCTAAGGCTTTTGATCGGGTTTGGCACAAAGTGCTTCTTTCGAAGCTCCCTTCCTATGGGCTTCCCGAGAAATTGTGCAATTGGATCACCAGCATCCTTGCAGATCGGAGCATCAAGATCGTTGTAGACGGTGCATGCTTCGACTACAAGCCTATTAACGCTGGTGTTCCACAAGGCTGTGTGCTATCACCAACGCTGTTTCTTCTGCATATCAATGATATGTTGCTAGCTGGTAACATTCATTGCTATGCGGATGACAGCACTGGTGATGCTCTATACACCGGCCGTGCCAATATTTCTTGGGAAAACGTCGCCGAGTACCGGAACAAACTTGTGTCTGAAGTCGAGTCTTTGCTGAACAAAGTCTCGGATTGGGGGCGACTAAATCTAGTCCAGTTTAATCCTCAGAAGACACAAGTTTGCGCGTTTACCGCTAAAAAGAATCCCTTTGTCGTATCTCCTCAGTTTCAAGGCACTCCCCTTCTTGCCTCAGCCAGTATCGGAATCCTCGGAGTCGACATATCGACTGACGTCCAGTTTCGTGGTCACTTGGAAGAGAAGGCCTAATTGGCCTCTAAAAAGCTTGGCGTGCTCAGCAGAGCGGGACAGTATTTCATGACGGCACACCGCCTGCAACTTTACAAGGCGCAGGTTCGGCCTCACATGGAATACTGTTCCCATCTCTGGGCAGGGGCTCCCCAGTGCCAGCTCCTTCCACTTGACCGCATTCAGTGCAGAGCGGCTTGAATCATCGACGACCGAGTCCTTTCCGATCGGCTCGATTCATTGGCATTGCGAAGAGATATTGCATCCCTTTGCATTTTCTTTCGCATTTACCACGGAGAGTGCTCTGAGGAATTGTTCGGATTAATCCCAACCGCCAAATTTTACGAACGCACATCGCGGCAGAACTCCCGATACCATCCACACCATCTGGATGATTGGCGGTCCACCACTGTGCGATTTAGAAGATGTTTTCTTCCTCGCACAACTTCCTTGTGGAATCGATTACCATCAGCGATTTTTCCGGACCGATACGACTTAGGGACCTTCAAGAAAAGAGCGTCCTCCTTTTTAAGAGGCCGGCAACGCATCTGCAATTACCTCCCTGGTGTTGCAGTTGTTCATGGGCGGCGGTAGTCACTTACCATCAGGTGAGCCGCATGCTCGTTTACCCCCTCTCCTATAAAAAAAATAATAAGTAAGTGCAAATGGTTCTTTATGAAATTAATATCAACCTAATTCAATGCTACAAACCCTTCAAAGTCCATTACTAAACATATTTCCCCATTGTAAAAATTTTTCGTAATCGACACACTCGACTGGCAAACGCTGTGTCGCAAAACGCACACCTAGATATTTTATATCATCTTTAATAATTAACATAATTAATATGAATTTAAAAAATGTTCTAATACCACCATTTGTTAACGAAAGAAGAAGATTCGTCACGTAAACGTAAAAAGAGTGTTAATGTCTATGGGAAATGCTCTAAAGATCAAAAAGAGTTCCATTTATAAGATGGCAGTTTAGCGAAACAAGAAAGCCTTTACTGTTACATCGTTAATATGGTAAATGCTTTTAACGTGTCACCAATGGACTGACTGCTTACGAGCTAATGATGAAGAAGAAAATCAACTTAAAACTGGTTAAAATATTTGATAGTAATGAAATAAGGCCAAAAGGAAGTAGGGAGAGCATAACATATCACCTAGATACTACTATTACATTACACTAATTACATTACATTTACCGTTACCGGTACCGTTACAGTCTACCACAAAATCCACTGTTGAACATAGACCTCCATAGTTGCCACGCTTGGCAGGGGCATTGGCGACCGCAGTTTTTTAATTTTTAGTAATTATTAAAAGGAAAACGCTGAGATCTCCTGTGTCTGTTGCCCACTGTCTCCTCTTACGACACAGAACGAAAAAGTGTAAATTATTTCACCGCTACCACACGGTAAATTTACATTTATATATTAGTGTAATTTTCATATACTTGTTACTAATTTTTTTATATACATATAAAAGTTTGTTTGTATGTTCATTACTCAATCACGTAAAAGTTGCTAAACGGATTTTAATTAAACTTGTTACTCGTAATATCTTTCTTTATCTTATATATGAGACTTGTCAAATTCACAAATTCACCAAAACAAATATTAAATTGAGATTTATTTATATTCTTTTATACATAACTGAAGTGACAAATGAACTTAGAGTCCACCTAAGAATAAGTGACTACTGCATTTGATGCAGACAACTTCAAACAAAAAGGGCTGCAAATGCGTTGCCAACTCTGAGAACTAAGATAGAATACCTCACAACATGTTATTCTACTGGATATCTTTACCGTTTAGACCGGAATACAGATATGCAAGCTCTACTATTTGGCGGCAAAAATAACTGAGAGGTTGATACGAGTACCTCTTACATATCCAGATGGGCCTATAATAAATATCACCATATCACCAGGTTGTAAATATCACCATAGAAGCTTATATCCACTAATATATTTCGCATAATCAGAAATTTATATAATACACAAAATCACCGCCACTTTTACGTATTTAAATTCACTCAAAATTATCATATAAATGATAAGATAATATCAGCAATCAGTTATGGCTATAACTTTTTCTAACCTAAGTAATAAATTCAAATTACTCATTAAGTACATCCTCAGTAAATTTATGAGCAGATTTAATAAAGACCCCACGAAAAGAAATTCATATTTATCTGGTCACGATTTTTTCTTAATATTGTACTTTCGCAGTGAAATTACTGTGCGAGAAGCTTTAATCACAATATTATGACATTTTTATGATTCGCTTAATTTTAATGGTACATTATTTAAAAATATAACGTTATTTTTGTAGTTAATTTAGAGAAATAATTAAACTCCATTCAGACTGTAATTAATTTAAGAAAATATTTTATTGTGAACACTTCGAGAAAATCATAAGCAGCATGTTTTTTTTTTTATGTAAACCTGAAGTGACAAACGAACTTCCATTCTTGCTGATGGTAAGTGGCCGCTGCAGTCGATGGACACTTTAAACTAAGGTTATGCATACGTCACCACGGTATACTAAGATGGAATGTCTTACAGTCTGCAGGTAATTATAGGTATATTATGGCTCTCTATACCCTATAGACTGGAACACAGAAGTGTAGTTGTAGCACGAATGGGTCGGCTCAACGGGGGTAGGACCACGCTCAGCGTAAAATAGCAGCTTAACACTGCTCTGTTTCGGATGGTGAGTGTAGAGTACCGGAGACCCTTTTTACTGGAAAAGAGGCATTCGATCTTAGTCCTCACGGGTGACAACGCATCTGCATTTTGATTCGCAAACGAGGATAAATGTAGATGTCTATGGGCCACAGCAACCACTTACCATGAAGTGGACTGTGCGCTCGTTTATCACCCTATCCTATAAAAAAAAACATATTGTATTTTTGTTTATGTACACAGTTTAATTGCGTGACAAGCTTTTGTAATATATAAAAAAAAATATAAATTTTTAGTCGATATTACTTAAGACACGACCTTTTAAAAGAGCTGTATTGTATTTTTACTAGAGCTGTTTTCGTACTAAAACCACTATAACTGTGTCAATTCGAATTTTATTTATAAAAATTAAGTGATTTATATTTGATAAAATTTTATTTTTACACCTCTAAGGACTTAAATAACCTTCTCAATTTCCTAATTATTAAAACGACGGCGTAGAAACAATTTTGTAATTGAGTTATCAATTTCCATCAGACCCACTGGGACGCAGTTACTTTTAAAGTTTACCGAATCCTCGTCGAAATTAATAGTAAAGGGTTGGACAAATTACCAACTTTTATCATCCAATATTACCCACTTATTCATTATTTACTAGTCGAAGGAATTGAAATACAATTTTCAAATTGCCATTTTCTTGCCATAATATATAATTTTCAACTTTTGTGGCTAATGATTTTCATAAGAAAAGACAAACGAGCGCATATCTATTTACGATTAAGAATCAAATTAGACATGCGTTTTGCCACTGAGAAATAAGATAGAATACCCTGTTACGAGTAGAAAGGGCCTTCGGTTCCCTTTACTCGTCGTACGTTTTTACGTTTACTAAATGTTAGGACTTCTTTTCAGTCTAACTGACCGTCTGGCTAGGTACCACCCTCTTTTAGGTACCTTTTTTTGCCGCCAAATAGCAATGAGTCATAAATACCTAAGACCCGCGTGAAAAAATTATAATGATGAGTCTTATCATATTTGAAGAGCACCTCCCTGCCTCCCTCAACTGCCTGCATCACCGCCATCAAAACACCAATATCACTATCCCCAACACCACCTAATTAGGAAAGACACAACAATGTCACGTGGTTCGCTTCTAAACGATGCCTCGTTCACATCATTAGGAGAAACAGACCCTGCGATGGTTGACCGCTAAGACTTCTTTTTCAAAAACTTTTTTCTTCTTCACTTTATTCTTAGCTAATTAAATTTAATACTCACTTACCACCATGTGGGATTGTGGTTAAGAACTAGCTTATAATAAGTAAAAATAATCTTTAGCGTATGAAATTTCGCAAAGTAACATCTACTTCTATCAATTAAGATACTTGGCAAGCGGATTGGCGATTGCAGTATCACACGTCTCGCACTTTAATGCTTCTCTATGTTGCCGGTCTGGGTATTTAAGTCTAGGATAGTTATACCGCAACTTATATAAAGCTTCATAACTTCATAACTTTCTGGTATTGTAGTGGAGGAAATGTGATGGTGTATACTTTTACGTTTATAACTCTTAAAAAATCCTACTCGTTGTTGACAGGATGATAAGGTCATCATCACACAAAAACCGTGATATAGAGCTGTGGTAGCTCAGGGGCTAACCCCAACCCGTTTGTTGATTGCAATTTTAAGTACTAATTTACCACGTGCTAGAAGATGAAGGAAAAGACTCGATGGTGAAGAAGCCTCACAGCCTGAAATTTTTAAAAAAAATCGAGACATGTGAAGCCATCATGCATTAGGACAGCGCAGCGGACTATGCCTTCCAATAAAACCCTCTTAACCCTTTCAACGCCAGAATATTTTGGTATGGTTATGCTGTATGCCGTCAAACATATAAGCAGCTACGAGATAAATCGTACTTGGCATAGTAGAACATAAATCCATTCGACTATGCCGACTACGAGTATATTCGTATACGACTATACTCGTAGTCGGCAAAGAAAATGGTATTCTTTCGTAATTTGGCGGGAAAACAGGAAGCAGCACGACAGGTTGCTTCGTGTTCGGGAGCTAGACACGAACTAACAGTGCAACTAGTTTCGGCCGGTTAGGGGGCGTGGCTTCTGACCGAGTGGTGGCGTGTGAGTGACATTATTCAGTTTAGCTACGTAATGCAAAGGATGCGCTGTCGTAACAAGTAATTATCTGCATAAAAAATGGCTAAGCGATTAAGTGAACAAGAAATATCTGATTTAGCGAATTGTGATAGTAGTGACGAGAGTGGTGATGACTCCTCTTCGACAGATGAAGACGAATTGTATATGCAACCTGATACAAGCGCTGATAGTTCGTTTTCGGAGCACGAACATGCTGAGTCTCGCTCAAACGCACAAGCTACAAAACAAGCTATTACATTGCGATCCAATACTATTCAATCTTCTTCTTCATTAGATAGTAGTGGTGCTCCAGATACGTCTAACTCAGAACTTCAGCCAAGTTCAGAAGAAAATGTCCCTTTGGTAGGAGAAAACGAGAGTAATGAATGGATAGATATACCCTGGGAAATTTCAGACTTCCCGTTTCTGGGTCCTGAGCCAGGTGCGAAGATAGCTGCTAATAAGAGCACAGCTCCTTCTATGTATGCTGATTTGTTCTTCAACGACAAAATCTTGGAAAATTTAGTTACGGAAACTCACCGTTACGCCACCCAAGTGCTTTCAACGCGTCGTTTGCGACCTTCATCAAGATTGAAAGAATGGAGAGAAACGAATAAAGCCGAGCTGAAGGTATTTATTGCTATTGTTTTACATATAGGTATCTTGCAATTACCTCAAAAACCACTATACTGGAGTAAGCATAAGTTATATGATATATATACTATTCAGATTTTTCCATTCAAACAACGAAGAAGTGACCGTATTTACAAAATAAGATTTTTGATAGACCATTTCAACAAATACAACGAATAAAGATTTATGCATAGATGAATCTGAAATGTCGTGGAAAGGAAGACTTTTTTTCGAGTTTACATAAAAAATAAAAAAACATAGATACGGCATCAAGATATATAAACTATGTGAAAGTAACGGCGTAATACTGAAGATAAAACTTTACACAGGCAAATCAGAAGGTCAGGAAGGTGGACAGACTATAAAAATTGTAACAGATTTATTAGATGGTTACTTGAAAAAAGGTTACAAGGTATATACAGATAACTACTATAACTCCGTTGAGCTGACAAGAAAAATGAGTGCAAATAAAACTTACTTATGCGGAACTTTGCAATCAACCCGTAAGGGTAATCCAAAAGTTGTGACATCGGCAAAGCTGAAGAAAGTTGAGATGATTTGGAGAAGAAAGGGGAAAGTAGCTGTTTGCAAATGGAAAGACAAACGCGATGTTCTAACCATTTCAAATATGCACAATCCTGAAATGATAACTATCAGAAATCGCAAGAATCAACTTAAACTAAAACCTAATATTGTTGTTGAATACAATAACGGAATGGAAGGAGTAGACCACTCTGACCAAATGATTTCCTATTATGAGAGCATGAAAAAACCAAATACTGGTACAAAAAGTTCGCTATTCATATTTTTCAAATGTTTATACATAATCCTGCAAGAATATATAATGGTCAATCTGGATTTAACAGATCGGAGAGAATACCTCTACGGAATTTTACTGAAAATGTTATTATCCACTTGTTAGACCAAAAGTATATCGACTATTCTGAAAGACCAGGGCAGTCCAAAGAGGTCAATCAAAGTGGTCAAGTATTGTTTCAACATTATTTGGAATATATACTACCTACAGAAAAGAAAAGCAAGCCAACTAAACCTTGTGTTGTGTGTAGCAAAAATAAGACTCGCAAAGAAACAAAGTATTTTTGCCCATTGTGTTCAAAAACTCCAGTTTTATGTGTAGTTGATTGTTTCAAAGCTTACCACAACTAAATATTATATTTCTACTGTTGAAAAGACGGAATTACGTCTTCTTTTGTTTGTTTATACTACTACTCAGTACCTTATGTTTGTCATATCATAACTTTTTCCCATTAAAAGTTTGAAGTTTGAAATTACCATGCGTTTTCTTTGCTAATGCCAAACGTACAAAATCCGACCTTACCTGTAGTGCCAATAAATATTTTTTGTGTAGAAGGACCTACAAAATCTACGAATATATTCGTAGTCGGCACCATGGTGAAATCCCGCACTACGAGTAATCTCGTAGCTGGCACGCAAAGGGTTAAAACTGACAGGAGACCTGTAACCAGGAGTGGGACGTATGTATGCTGCAATAAATAACAAACAAAAATCATTGCCAAGTTCTGATTTTATTTTCTAAATAATTCATAGTGAAATTCTACTTAATTTATGCGTGTCTTCGAGCCAACAGGGAGAAACTGAAACACAAGATGGACAGCATCTTTCTGACAGCAACTCAAATTCAAATTCAAATTGTTTTTTTTGCACGTCAAATGACAAACCTAAGATGGTACAATATTCATCGGTATACATGTGACGCCCTGCAAGGGCATAGCAACACTAAATGGCTATTTTTGTATTATCTAACTTTTCATGTCATATCATAAACAATCAATATTATTTTACATAAATAAATTAAATTATATTATATACAATGTAATCGAAGTCTTTTTCTTTGTCATTATTTATCGTCAAAAAATTCATTCAAAATATAATAAAATTTATTAATAACTGAAATGAATAATATTAATAAATGAAATGTTATTAATTGCTTGTTAAATTGCGCAGGGTTTTCTAGGATTTTTATATGATTCGGTAATTGATTAAATCTTTATTGACATAACGTGGGGGCTAGTCAAAACTAATTTTAAATTGGAGAAGGGTATCCTAAGCTTAAATAAATTTCTATTATTTCTTTCAGTTCTAGTAATAGGTGAGTAGAGCTTTGGGTGTTTTCTGACGAATTTAAAACCTCGATAATAACCCCTGGGAATGAGGTGGTCACTTCCAAGCTGTTTCAAAAATAAATTTTGTAAATGGTTAGTAATCATTTATAAGTATTGTAAAATTTATTTTTAAAAAAGTCCCGCTGGGTTTCTTGCTGGTTCTTCCCAGGACAGAGGATTTTTTTCGAACCAGTGGTAATGTGAAAATATGACTTTCAATAAGAATTACTTGTAATCAATACCTGATCAATACTGCAAGCCTGAAAAATTTAAAAAAAATTCGAGGCATGTGAAGTCCGCCATCATGCATTGGGACAGCGCGGCGGACTATTCCTTGCAATAAAACCCTCTCAAAACTGACAGAGGACCTGTAACTAGGAGTGGGACGTATGTCATCATCATCATCATTACAGCCCTTCACAAGTCCACTGCTGAACATAGGCCTCCCCCAAAGAATGCCACAAAGCACGGTCCTGAGCCACCTGCATCCATCGACTTCCTGCATGTCTTACCAGGTCGTCACTCCGTCTCGTGGGGGGACGCCCTACACTTCGCCTACCGGTACGAGGTTGCCACTCGAGAACCTTTCTTCCCCATCGGTTGTCGGTTCTTCGAGCTATATGGCCGGCCCACTGCCACTTCAGCTTACTAATTCGTTGGGCTATGTCGGTTATTCTGGTTCTACTGCGGATATCCTCATTCCTAAGTTTATCACGCAGAGAAACTCCGAGCATAGCCCTCTCCATAGCTCGCTGAGCGACCTTGAGCTTCCTCATACGGCCAGCAGTGAAGGACCACGTCTCAGTTCCGTAAGTCATCACTGGCAACACGCACTGGTTGTACAATTTCGTTTTAAGGTTTTGAGGTATGTCTGACGAGAAGATGTGTCGTAGCTTCCCGAACGCTGCCCAGCCGAGTTGAATCCGTCGATTGACCTCTCGGTCGAAGTTGGACTTACCTAGTCGGACTATTTGTCCCAGGTAAACATACTCGTCAACAACTTCGAGCTTAGTGCTCCCAACAACTACCGGCATAGGTGTGACATGGACATTAAACATAATCTTTGTTTTGTCCATGTTCATCTTAAGACCTATCCGTTGGGAAACACTATTGAGGTCATTGAGCATAGTGCTTAGGCCCTCCAGCGATTCTGCCATAAGGACTATATCGTCGGCAAATCGAAGGTGAGTGATGTACTCGCCATTGATGTTGATACCGTATCCTTTCCAGTCCAGAAGCTTGAAAACGTCTTCCAATGCAGCGGTGAAGAGTTTCGGGGATATGACGTCACCCTGTCTTACACCTCTCTGCAATTGGATAGGTTTCGTACTCTGGTTCTGTACTCGGATAGCCATCGTAGCCCTACTGTACAAGCACTTCAACACCTCGATATACCGACAGTCAATTTGGCACCGCTGAAGGGACTGCAGCACCGCCCAAATTTCGACGGAATCAAAGGCTTTCTCATAGTCCACATACGCCAGACATAGTGGCAAATTGTACTCTTCGGACTTCTGTACAACTTGCCGAAGGGTATGTATGTGGTCTATGGTGCTAAAGCCCTTTCGGAAACCGGCTTGTTCGGGAGGCTGGAAGTCGTCAAGTCTGCGCGCGAGACGATTCGTAATGACTCTCGAAAACAGCACGTAGACGCGGCTCAGAAGGGAAATCGGTCTGTAGTTCTTCAAGAGAGCGTTGTCACCTTTCTTGAAGAACAAGACCACCGCACTTCTGCTCCACGCCTCCGGTGTAATGCCACCATGGAGGACGGAATTAAAGAGCTTCTAAGGACTTCAAGTACCGGTCTTTCACCCGCTTTCAGAAGCCCCGCTGTAATTCCATCCTCGCCTGGGGCCTTACCGTTTTTAAGGTGCTGGAGAGCCATTCTAATCTCGCTCAGACTGACGTCCGGGATATCTTCGGAATAGTGTCGGATGAGACTCGCTCTTGGATCGTTACTCACACTTGCGTGTGGCTCCAACGATGACGTGTACAGCTGCCCATAGAACCTCTCAATCTCACTCAAAATCTCAGGTGTCCCGGAAACGATGCTGCCACATTCCGTCTTCAGCTTTGACAGTTGGCTCTTTCTGGCAGACAGATCTCTGGCAAAGACTTTGGAGCCTTGGTTCCGCTCTATCGCCTCTTCAATACGAGCTGTATTGAAGTTGCGTAAGTCCCGCCGCATGCATTTGGAGATCTGTCTGTTCAGATGCCTTTATGCTGTCAAGTCTGTTGAAGAATGTAGCTTCATCTCCCGTCTAACAGCCATGAGATTAAGAGTGTGATCGGAGAGTTTTTGTGTTCTTCTGCGGCGGGTCTTGCAGAACTTAGCTCCGACCGCATGGACAGTTTCCACGAGCTTGTCATTTATATCGTCCACTTCATTGCAGTCTTCTAGGCACTGAAATCGGTTTTGTAACTCGAGCTGAAAGGTTTCGGGACTTTGGAACAGAGCACGAGGGGGACGGAGCGTTGACTTCATTAGACGAGACCTCTCCAACATAACGTTTAGGTTCAGTGTGCCTCTAACCATTCGGTGATCGCTACCAGTTTTCACCCTCGCGATCACGGAGACATCACTGAACAGTTGTCGTCTGGTCGTCATAATGAAGTCAATCTCATTTTTTGTCGAACCGTCGGGGCTCGACCAGGTCCACTTCCTGTGGGGCCGCTTCTGGAAGAAAGAGTTCATCATAAAGAGTCCCTCTTTCTCCATGAAGTCGGCCAGCTGCTGGCCCCTTGGGTTCCGTTGCCCTATTCCAAATTTCCCTACTTTCAGCTCACCGTTCTCTCTTGTGCCTAGTTTTGCATTGAAGTCTCCCATTAACACCGTATATTGGGTTTTGGAGGAATGCATGGCTCTAGAGATATCCTCATACATTTCCTCCACCTCCTGATCGGGGTGTGCCGAGGTTGGTGCGTAAACCTGTATGACCTTCAGCGAATACCGTTTGGTGATTCTGAGTATAAGGTACGCAACCCTCGTCGACACACTCCCGATCTTTACAACGTTGTTAACGAGAGACTTGTGGACGATAAATCCGACACCTCCTTGGGACAGATGGTCGCCCTCCCGGTGATAGAGCAAGTTGCCGGATTCGAGGATTACCGTGTCCTCCCCCTCTCTTCGGACTTCGGATAATCCTATAATATGCCAGCGCAACTTGTCTATCTCTTCTTCCAGCTCCACGATCTTCTCGTCAGTCCTCAGGGTGCGTGCGTTGTACGTTGCCAGGTCGAGTCGTCTAAGGTGGCAACCGAACCTCCACCGGAGATTCTTAGCACCCCCTGCCCCGCCGTTACCATGGTCGCCACCGTAGCCAGGAATAGCGGGGCCGCCGGGGACTGGGGGCCGTCTGTTTGTTGCTTTAGTCATTGGGGGGTATTTGCCATGGGACGTATGTATGCTGCAATAAATAACAAACAAAAAGCATTGCCAAGTTCTGATTTTATTTTCTAAACCAATTGAAATTCCACTATTAGATACATCTAGTAGTGGAATTTCAATTGTATTAGTATTTTAAGAAATAAAACTAATTGTGAGAAATTTACAACAACGATTGTTAAAAATCTGAATACCAATGTGTTTTTAAATGGGGAGGAATTGAGCCCTGTTGTATCCACCATTTTTCTTGGCATCACTCTCGACGCAAAACTTCAGTGGGGCCCCCATATATCCAAATTAGCAAGCAGACTAAGTTCTGCAGCCTATGCTGTAAAATAGATTAGAGGTCTCACTAGTGTCGAGACAGCTAGATTAGTTTCTAGAATTGTAGCAATCATTACAATAGTACAGTTACTTTAGATGTTGCCTGTCCGATACAACTTAACGATACGCTTAACAAATGGAGCTTCCGTCAGATCACCTTTCAAACTTTTCTAATTTAGAGGAAAGACATTCTCGCAAATATCGATCGATTAATTCCGATAGTTATTACCAGGAACAGTATCAATGCTATCAAAGTAATTTTATTGTTAAAGTTATATGATTTAAAACTAAATGATGTAAGGCGATGTTTTTCAAATATAATAGCTAAGTATAATAGATCTTAAATTTGTAAAAGAACATTAAATGTCGATTCACTGTCATACTGAAAACACAAACCACAGTATACAAATCTAAAAGAATATAGAATATTTCTAGATGTAAAGTTTGCTAATTTGTACCTGTAGCCTGCGTGGCCAACATCAGAGACATTTAATTAATTTATTAATTTAAAATCTTTATGGCGCATAAAGTGTAAAATTGGCGGATTTAATGCCTTTGGGCATTTTCCAATTTGCCTTGGTCTTGCATTTCTTACGCAACACGTGTAATATAAGTTACAATAAGATGCTACGTCAAACACTTTTGCAGCACAATCACACCTAAAATCTAATCAAAACGTTGTGAATGTAACTATCAATTCCTCCCCTTGGTTACGATTTCTTTACAAAAGTCAAACTGTTTTAGTCTCAATAATATATGTATTGTGTAATTTACATCGTAATAATTTCCGTTAAAGCAAATAATAAGATTCATATTCATAGTAATAAGTGCTTAACATACTATGGAACATTACTCGACAGAAAAATTTAAGAAAGATGTAAGATTATGTAGTGAAAATGTAGTGAAAAAGAGATCTGGAATCTCATTTTTACAAAGAGATCGCGTTATATTTCATGTATAAGTAATTTTAATCACATTATTGTTATTTACTTCTATACTTAATAACCTGAAGTGGCACTGAGCCGGCCACATAGCTCGAACAACCGACAACCGATGGGGAAGCAAGGTTCTCAAGTGGCAGCCTCGTACCGGTAGGCGAAGTGTGGGGCGGTCCCCACTAGATTGAGCGACGACTTGGTAAAACATGCAAGAAGTTGATGGATGCAGGTAGATCAGAACCGTGCTTGGTGGCATTCTTTGAGGGACGCCTATGTTCGGCAGTAGACTTATTAAGGGTTGTAATGATGATGATAGTAAATTTTTTTCGTGTTGTTTTGGATTTGTTTTCCAACACAGACCGTTCGCTCTCATATAATACAGATCGATCAAGCGACTCATCCGAGTCTGTATCCGAACTATCGCTGTCAGCGAACAATAGTGTTATAATGTATTTATGTTTGTGTGAAATTGATAGGTTATTGTTTTAGTTGTTATGCGTGAGTTTCGTATTAACAGACGATTTTTTGTGTGCGCAGATTTCTCCCGCAAAACATTACAGACAGTTCTGTATCGGGGAAAAACGCTACGGCCACTCCCCTCCAGTCTGCCCGTAGTGGCCCGTGTTGCTCCGTCGCTTACAGCCTGAAAATTACTATCTTTGATGTCCAGTAACAAAATATTTTTATCAAAACCTTCATTTATTTTAGTATGTGAAACTTTTTGACAAAACCATTTATTTCCTTACAGTGTAAACGATAAACTTAGTTCAATCCTTGAAGAAGTCAACGTCGTCGAGTCCCTTGTCAAACTTTTTCAATTTTATGAAATTTCTTACAAATAGATTTTCAAATGTATTATCGGCGAAAGCAAGAATATCCAATTCGAATTTCTGTTACCTTTACTGTTATAAAAAGTAAAAAATAAAATAACGTAAAATTGAGAAAGATCGTAAAATAACCAGCAATGCATTAAAATAAATAAAAGTTCTTATTTAACAATTTGCCGTACCCATCATTTTCAATTTTAACATTTTATTTATTGATTCATAAATTCCTCGATTTTTTATCAAAACCATAAAAAATGGAACAATATTCCATTATCTATTTTCTTTATTTTATTTATTAAGGACTTGGATTCTATCAGAAAAGAGGAGAAAATAAATAATTCCAATAATTCCTGATTACGGGCCAAGAATATTTTCGATATTAGTAACCTTAGAAACGTTTCAATCTAAACAAAAACATCCACCAACACATAAATGACTAAACCTACAGAAGCAGTCACTAACTGAAATGCCTTTGTCACATTAATGCAACTACTTACCCTGCATTCAGCTTTCAATTCTAGGCTCTGCCGGCTCAAGTTGTCCGTTAGAGTGCACAATTGTGTTTTCGGTTTGAATGCGAGCGATATAACATTATTATAGTTAAAACCACATTGATCGTGGATATTATTGTGTTGTTTTTTTATATAATATGAGCCGCAAATATTTTTGTACAAAATGTTAACAAAAAATCAGTGTAGACTTCGGTGCAGGTGAGGTTAACATTTGAAAACAGATTGGCATATTCGGCATACATTCACGCCGTTAGTAATTCTTAAAAAATCATGGCCGCTTCATTCCCTTCTGTATCTGTGAATAAAGAGAAGTAGTAGATTCTAATATATGTTTTTTTTTTTTGTTTTAGCAAGTACCAATCTAGTCGGCAAATTTACGCAAAGCGTTCGACGCATCGTACAAGATGTCAAAGACGAAGGCACTTCCAGTAAGTATGATGTTTATTTGTAATTAAGTCAATTAAGTATAGTAGAATGCATCGTCGTGAGGTGAACATAAGAAAATCCATCCTTTATATTGCTTCGTAGATGTCGAAAGACTGAACTGTATAAAACCTCACAAATATCTCTTAAGCTTCTAAAGGCAGAATTACCATCTCGTATGTTAGATTTAAAATTTTAAACATCCAGATCGTAAAATTATTTTTACGGATTCATAACAATGATAATAGTAGATATGAAAAACATTATACCATACTAACTTATTTATTAAATCTTATAAGACTTGTTTCATACTCTTATTTATTTGAATTATCGTAGAGGGATATCATCAACCACTAACAGTGGTGACAAAAAGTACTGCTTTGCCGCAGGATTAGCGATTAGTACCAGAGGTCTCGCACACTTGACGCTGCTGAATAGGCATTTTTTAATTTGTTTTTTTTTACATCTGTCGTATACCAGATGTGTGTACCAACATCTACGATATCGACTATTAGAAGCCATGAGATTTTTCCGTATTACAACTTCAACAGTCACTTTTGAACGATGCCACCACACACCTACTTATAATTTACAATGCAGTTATTTTTATTTTATCTCTAACAGGTGGGCAAACTAAGGAAGAAGCCATAGAAACGAATGAGCGTCTGCGCGCAGTACGGATACGTCTCGATGAGAACTACGACACCGCGAAAAAGGCCTTGGTCACACTTATGGCTCGATACAACGAGTCCAAGGCAGAGCGGAACGTGTTTACCAGATATGCGCTATTGAAGGCCATGATTAAGGTAAGGCTATATTTTTATTTTAACTTAATTTTAGTATCTTACCTCCGATTAAAATCAACCAGTGCGGTAGTGTCATAAGAAAAATCATCTTTTGATTACAACACGTGGCTTTCAGTAAGTAAGGGACTATGGTAAATGTGAGAAGCTCTGGCTCTTGTATTGATGGCGGTAAAAACCAACTAAATACTTTTTCCTATTGTAATGTCGGAAGGTGTTGAATGAAAAGGACACGTGCTGCTCAGTTTAAGACTTTAACTGTTGTTTTTTAATTATACTGTTCTCTTATTCTACACTTAATATTAATATCATAATATACATTGTCCACGGTGACGGGCAGGCTATAGGGCACTACAGGCTACAAGTCTGGTGTTACAATTCCCAATACGCTTGCCAATCGGATAAGATAAATCAGTGTGCTTTCCATATTCGGCTTACCGTTAAGTGGCATAGTAGGCAAGCTTACCTATAATAATTAAAAATAGAGATATTTTCTACCAAAGATACTGAAAATCCTCTTAGGGCAACCACATACATACGGAATTCCGTTTCGGGATTCCGTTTCGTAATTCCGAACGGGTCGGCCACACACATACGGAATCCCGTTTTGCCCGCATCATTTCGAACGGAAAACTACCGTACGTGTGTGACGAGTCATAGATTTTATAATGGACTTGCTGCGTTCGGGATTCCGAATCGGAATATCGAAGCGGAATCCCGAAACGGAATTCCGTATGTATGTGGCCGGCCTCTTATAGTAAGAAGTTAACTAAAAGCTACTGTCCGATTCGTGCGGGTACTTTTAGTATGATATGAAAATAAAAATAATATTTAATCAAAATAGATGCGGCTTGGGTGGCTATCAGGCCAATCGTACAAAGGCGCCGTCGCAGACAACGTTGTTGCCAGATTTTAAAAGGTTGTTAAATTTTAAGGAAAGTGTAGTAAGCAAAACATGTTTTAAATAATATGAACAGTTTTATATTCATTAACAATATGATTTTTTTGTGTTAGTATCATTGTGCTATCCACGTGCTCCTTTCAGATCGGATTGGCTGCCCTGTCCGCTAAATAATTACATATCATTTTATATATTTATACATATCAATGTGCTAGGGCCACATTGATATGTATAAATTGTGTTTTTCTCTCCTGGTTAACCTGAGTAACAGGAGATACATTATATAGGACCTCGTGAATTTGCACGTAAATGGCTTAATGCGGCTTGCACTGTCTGTCTCAGACGGCGGACCCATTATAATTGTATTAGTCCATTTTACATCTGCATCTACAATATTTATTGTCTTAATTATCAAGAATATCAACGGCTACGCACGGCGTGAGACAAATACATATAAAGAATATATTTACTTACTTATATACACTATGGTCTTGATATTAATGAGATAATTTAAAACAGATGTGCTCTCAAATTGATGTAACAAGATATCTCTTGAGTCTGTAACAAATTACGCCGTATAACGTAGTACCAATTTTGAATGATTGATGATGATGCTGAGATACGAATTTGAATATTTTAAGATTTTTACTAAGATGAAAATGATACATTAATATTAAATGGCCTTAAATAGTAAGAGCAATTAAATTAGTTTTCAGTTTTGACGAGTATGATCTACCTGGGACAAAATGTCAGTATAGGTAAACCAACTTCAGCCAAGACGTCGACGGATCACGTCATAAAATTAATATCAAAGAACTGAAGAAATTTTACATTCGTATAACTATAATTTACTATATAACTATTTTCATCACAAGTCTTTTATCGGGGAAGCCGATCGTCTTTTGGTCCCTTTTTCAAATGTATGTTTTAGTAGGATAAAAATATACTTTAACCATTGGTACAGTAAAAACTTTAATTTTATTAAAGATCTTCAGATGAATGGTCTATAATTTGAATTTAAACGTAAATAACAATATATTTGCAACTTTAAAATAGTAATTTAATTCAGCCCATAATTCATGTGTTAGTAACAAAATTATTAACTATTTTCAACCGGCTTCAAAAAAGGACAAGGTTCTCATATGTTCACCGATTACTTGAAGGCGCCTGAACCTATTTGGAAAATTCTTTTTTATTTCAAAGGGTATACTTTCCAGGTGGTCTCATTTAAGTTTTATCGAGATCTGTCGAGCGGTTTTAAAAAAATCAACAATAAATTATTTATATTGAAGTCGATTGTACAAAAATTTAATTTTACCAATTGTAGTTTACAATTTAAATAATTAAGACACACTGCTACTTGAAAACACACCTTTTAAAGTTTTCACTATTATCTACGGTGCCAGATACGAGTACATATGCACACATCTACTCAAGGTGCCGTTGTTACATCCCCGGATTCTATGCATCAATGAAGCAACTCTCTTACGTAGGATAACATAAAAGTCGTCTTATATAGACCTCAGATGCTTTACAAAATCGAAGGTATTATTATATTGAATTCGAAGAATGCTAAGATCCCTCTGTGTGTATTTGATCCACAGAACGCACGTGTAGAAAGACTGTATACCGTAAATAGTGTTATTTTTACCTCTCTAGTACATTGCGTAAACCTGCGAGAAAACATATTGTATCTGGCCTTTCCTCCCTATGTCCTCATTGATATTTTTTTATATAAAACTGAAGTAACAAACCAAATAACGGACCACCTGATGGTATGTGGTTACTTCAGTCCATGGACGCCTATAGCCTACTTTAAGCAATGAAGTCTACAGAAGCGTTGTCACCTCTGAGGACTAAGTTATACGTCTGTTCTGTGGAATACCTCACAGCAACAATTATACTAGGTATTCTCTACATTTCAGACCATAACACTACAGGGCAAGTACTGTTATTTGGCGGTAGAAATAGATTGAAGGTTTTTTATCCTTATCTTAAACAGAATATCCTCACTTTTTAATGTATATAAGAGACTCATAATATTTCTCACATACTGGCAGCAGTTTCCTGAGAGCATTAATAGATGCGCAACACACTAGTTTATGCTATTTATAATTTGTCCATCTATTGAACTACCAGCTTCGGTACTACTGAGCTCGACAATCAGTTCGATTATATACAAGTTGAAGAACGCAATTGCAGTTATGAGCACCACTATAGTTTCTAGAAGTTTATCCGTTAAAAGTGTGTTTTAGAATTTTTTTAAAACACTAATGTTTTTATTACCAATATATTGCACGTAAGTACAACTAACCTTAAGTTATCCGACACGCGCTACTTTCAATCAACTAAACCTGTAATAGGAATAGTAATATGAAAAGTTTCTATCCTCGTCTTCCATTTGAAAACTTTCAAAATGAACTAAGGACCTACGTGACTTGTATTAATGTTTACTTGTTAATGAATAAAATAAATAAAGAGAAACCTCGTAGACCACACATTTAGTCCATTACTAAAGATAGACTGTAGTGATAGTGATACTTAAATAACAGGTCAGTTAGCAAAAATCACAGCGGAAAAACGGCATCTTTAAAGGATCACTTTTCAATCCATCTGTCAAGGCATTAACTTATTTTTATTAATTCCCGACGTTTCGGGCGCTTTACAGCACCCATGGTCACGGGAGACTGAGGTGATTGACTTCCCGATGTCAGAGTTAACCCGGAGTACCTTCAACTTGTTTAATTATCAATTTTGGTCCGATCTACGCAGAATGAACTTACTGTGTCTTGAAGTCTTGCAGTGGTATGCTTGGGTTTAGTTTTAATTTTATAAATTACAGGATCCAAAGCAGGTGGTAGTACCCAGCCTCCCCTATATTGAAATATTAGGATGTTTTTTAATATATTTTCCTTTATATATTATTTGCACGGAGAATAGTGAGCTCTGGTCGGTTGCGTAATTTGTACAACGCTTTAATCTCGTCTTTGGGAGATTTAGTTTCGGCGCTGAACTTCGACGTAACAAGGACGAAAGTTCTTGACTTACGGCCTTTAAATCTTTCTTTCCCACATTTTTTTAAACAGACAATCCAAAGCACCCGAAACGTCGGAAATTAAAATAAGTAAATTAAACGCGATAAAATCTGTAAAAATACTTTTATTCAAAACGGCAATTGTTCAGTGATGTCTCAGTGATCGTGAGGATGAAAACTGGTAGCGATCACCAAATGGTAAGAGGCACATTGAAACTAAATGTTAAGCTGGAGAGGTTACGTCTAATGAAGACAAAAACTCAAAAATTCTTTGATCATACTCTTCATCTTATGATTGGCATCTGAACAGACAGATGCGGCAGTATGTGGCGAGACTTACGTAACTTCTATACAGCTCATATTGAAGAACCGATCGAGCTGAACTAAGGCTCCAAAGTCTTTGCCAGAAATTTGCCTGCCAGTAAGAGCCAACTGTCGAAGCTGATAACCGAATACGATAGCGTCGTTTCTGGGACACCTGAAATTGTGAGTGAGATTGAGAGGTTCAACGGGCAGCTGTACACGTCATCGTTGGAGCTACAGGCAAGTGTTAGTAACGATCCAAGAGCAAGTCTTATCCGACACTATTCCAATAAAATTCCGGAGGTCAGTTTGAGCGAGATCAGAATGGCTCTCCAGCACTTTGAAAACTGGAAAGGCCTCGGGCAGGGAAGTAATTACAGCAGAGCTTCTAAAAGTGGGTAGAAAGCCAGTACTTGAAGTTCTTCAGAAGCTCTTGAACTCCGTTCTCACGGTAGCACTACTCCAGGAGCATGAAGCAGAAGATCGATGGTCTTGTTCTTCAAGGAAGGCGACAACGCTCTGTTGAAGAACTGCAGACCGATTTCCCGAAGTGCCGAAGTGTTTATACAATAGGGCTACGATGGCTATCCGAGTACAGAACCAGAGTACGAAACCCATCCAACTGCAGAGAGGTGTAAGACAGGGTGACGGTATATCCCCAAATCTCTTCACAGCTGCATTGAAAGTCGTTATAAAGCTACTAGAGTTGAAAGGATAGAGATTTCCCGCGCTGTAGTTCTTATGGTGGAATTTGTTTGTTTTTTGTTTTTTTTTTTAAAAAACGTTACCACCACACTAGGATTTTCTCCTGTATCGTGGAGGCAGTTTACAAACATAAATTGCACGAGGACAAACATCCAGACCCGGAACAATTATTTGTAAGCCATACAAATACTTGTTCCGTGCGGGATTCGAACCCGCAGCCCCCAGCGCAACAACTCATTGCTAAGCCACTGCGCAAAACTGCACTAAGCAATTGCTGGAGGACCTAAGCACTATACTCAATGACATCAATACTGTCTCTCTATGGAAAGGTCTTAAGATGAACATGGACAAAAAGTCATGTGTAACGTCCATGTGGGAGCACAACGCTCGAATATGTCGACGAGTATGTTTACCTAGAACAAATTGACCGACTAGGTAAGTCCAACTTCGACCGAGAGGTCTATCGACGGATTCAAATCGGCTGGGCAGCGTTCGGGAGATTACCTCACATCTTCTCGTCAGGTAAACCTCAAAACGATTATATAGCCAGTGCGTGTTAACAGTAACGACTTATGTATCTGAGATCTGTTCCTTCACTGCTGGCCGTATGAGGAAGCTCAATGTCGCTCAGCGAGCTATGAACAGGGCTAAGCTTGTGGTTTCCTGCGTGATAGATTAAAAATGAGGAAATCCGTAGTAGAACTAGCGTAACCGACATAGCCCATCGTATTAGTAAGCTGAAGTGGCAAATAATGAATAAGGGTATTAGTAGAGCCACGCGGCAGCCTTTGCTGTTGCATGGATGGGCCGGCTCGAACCGGGGTAGTACCACGACCTCACAGAAAACCAGCGTGAAGTAGAGGTTTACCTCTGCGTTTCGCTTGGTCAGTGCAGGTGGCCGGAGGCCTTTTTTACTGGAAATGAGACATTCCATCTTAGTCCTCACGGGTGACAACGCATCTACATTTTGATTTGTAACAGAGGATAGATGTAGATGTCTATGGGCCGCAGCAACCACTTACCATCAGGTGGACTGTGTGCTCGTTTGTCACCCTTATCCTATAAAAAAAGGGACTAATGTTTAATGGTAGAAGTTGGTAATTTGTCCAACCCTTTGCTATTAATTTCGACGAGAATTCAGTAAACGTTAAAAGTAACTCGGTCCCAATGGGTCTAATGAAAACTGATATCTCAAATACAAAATTGTTTCTACGCCGTTGTTTTAATAAGTGGGATATTGAGAAGTTACTTAGAGTCCTTAGAGGTGTAAAAATAAAAATTTACCAAATATAAAATAACTTTTAGGCTATGATCGCGGTTTCTCCGCAGTAGAACCAGAGCTTAGCCCAACGGAACGAGCGAACGAAACTCGAAGAACCGACTACCGATGGGAAAAAGGCTCTCGAGTGCCAGCCTCTTACCGGTAGGCGTAGTATAGGGTGGCCCCCACTAGATGAAGTGATGACCTGGTAGGACATGCAGGAAGTCGATGCATGCAAATGGCTTAGGACCGTGCTTTTTGACATTGGGGGAGTCCTATTTTCAGCAGTGGACTTGTGAAGGACTGTAATAATAATGATGATGATCCATTTGTAGTTATAACATATAATAAATATTTCATTTGCAGCATCGACTATGATGTAAATTAATGTATGTGAGAACATTTTTCCTCTGCATTGTTAAGATTGTCTGACTTACCTTTTCGTTAAAACAATATTTGGTGCTTATTTTACCAATGGATTATAAATTTCAGTAATTTAATTATATTGATGAATGTTCGAGAACTATCAAGTCATGAAAATTACGCGTAGTTGTCCGTTTTTATTTTAAATAAAAAATATTTTTAAGTACTTCATATTAGAATATTGTAATATAATATTAATACATTTTTATAGGATAGGGTGACAAACGAGCATGCAGTCCACCTCATGGTAAATGGTTGCTGTGACTCATAAACATCTACATTTACCCTCAATCCGTGAGGACTAAGATGGAATGCCTCTTTTCCAGTGAAATGCATCTCCGGTTCTCTACACTCACCATACGAAACACAGCAGTGTCAAGCTACCATTTTACGCTGGTATTCTGTGAGAGCGTGGTCCTTCCGCGGTCGAGTCGACTCATTCGTGCTACAACTATACTACTAATATAGCTACAGCAGAGCTCTAACACATATAAGCAGTTCTATAAGACCACTCTCTTGCGTAGATAAATCCCTAGAGGTTTGCATGTGGCATTCTTTGGGGAAGTCCTATGTTCAGCATTGGACTTGTGAAGGGCTGTAATAATGATGATGAAGATTGTATATTGTATAATGTAACATAATTATGCTTTATAAATAAAAAATAAAATAAAAACAAATTCTTGTAAAAATACGCTACTCATATAGACCGGATGTAGGAAAAACCTTATTAAGTTCTCAAGTGTTACAGCTACATATGTTTTTTCGACACTGAGATAAAAAATATAGTGTTTTGCATTGTATATTTTTATTATTTTTATACATATAAAGGCCTCACAAAATAATTATAGGAAGTACCTCTCCAGACTTTTCTAATGAAGGCCGAGTAAAATACCACGTTAATGGAATGCCGGTAAAAAGTTGTTTGCTATTCCGCTCAGATCTCGCACACCTTGTTATAGAGAATACTGAACGATCTCTAAGTTACAGGTTTTCTTTTTACTTATTACAGTTTACTTTACCGTTACAGTAAAAGTCCACTACTAAACATAGGCCTTCTCCATAGATTGCCTCATATCGTTGACATTTGCCATAGTTGTGATGCTTGCCAGGCAGGTTCGCAACCAACAACAGTTTTTACTCCCAAACACTCTTTCTTGCATCTACACAATGTCAATAAAATTGTGTATATTAAAATAACTAATATCTATTAAACTGAGGCGGTTATTTCCATGATAATAAGACGTAAAAATAACAATTTTTAAGATTTTTGTCTGTCTGTCTATCTGCCTGTACGAGCTAATTTTGGAATAACTGACAAAATTGGAACAAAACTAGAACAGATAGAGAGCAATGTCAATATCTAGGCTATATTTTATAAAAACATGGAAGATATTTATTTAGAATTTTTTTTTTATGATAAATATGTTTTAATGATTATCTCAGAAACTATAAGATAAAGTTTGTAGTTTTACTCAAAAAGGTTGTCAAACTTAAAAACCCTGTCTCTATAACATTTCTTACGTGTTACATTACATGTTTTGATGTGAAATATTTTTTTCAATTTTTTTTATTTCTATTTCATTTGACAACAAAACTATTAGTGTACATTAGTGAACATTTCCCCTATCGCACACACTCTTTACGTGGTAGAGCCATGCTGCAGCTATTAGTAGTGTAGTTGTAGCACGAATGGGTCGGCTCGACCGGGGAAGGACCACGCTCTCACGGAATACCGGCGTAAAATAGTAGCTTAACGCTGCTATGTTTCGTATGGTGAGTGTAGAAAACCGGAGATCTGCTTTACTGGAAAAGATTCATTCCATCTTAGTCCTCACGGGTGAAAACGCATCTGCATTTTGATTTGTAATAGAGGATAGGTGTAACTATGGGCCGCAGCAACCACTTACCATCAGGTGGATTCTGTGCTCGTTTGTCACCCTTATCATATAAAAAAACACTTTTAAACACTTTAAATTCAAGTTTAGTTTTTTGCTATAGGTACCACTATTATAGATGAGCAGGTATATCTGTTTTGTTTGATTTCTACTCGGACAAAATCGTAGATTAAAGTTAGTTTTAAATAAATGCGAGACATCTTTTTTCCAAGCGATTTTTTTGTGTCGACAAGTTCGCCATACTATTAAAGAAGCCCAGCTTACTTAGATTAGTAAACTTAGATTTTTAATAATCATATCGTTTACGCTTGACAAAACTACATAGTATAAATAATGTCATTATAATAAGGTTAGTAAGTTCAGAGTAATTACTAGCATAGACGGAATCCTAAAATAAAAAATAAACAATACTACTACAATAGGAATGTTATTTTTCTAATATATCAGAAGATGATACTCTCATATTTGCCAAAGTATAAAGGCACCAAAGATAAACAAAAGAGCAACAATTTCAATACGTTTCTCTTTTTGACTTATTTGAAATTTAAATTAGAAAAAAAGGAGAAAAGTATATTTTATGTAGAATTGTAGGTCCCCTCTATGCATGAATATATATTATGTAATTATGGAACGTTGACAAAGTAACTACCTAATTATGGCCTCTTGTTGTACAGTTACAAAACTTTACCTCACACAACTTACCTTCTCACCGCAGTTATCGAGCGAATTTGAACAAAAGCGGAGAGAATTTTCGAATAAACAACGTACGTCTAACATGGCTTGACCTGTTAGATTTTTTTTTGATATAAGATAAAAATAAAAACTAATTTCTAAACTGTGGTCTCAACATGACTTAAAATTAATAAGACTTTTCATTTGATATAAATTTTACACTGTTTTTTTTATAGAATTTCTGCAATATACACGTTTAAACATTGATTTAATGTCAGCTTTATGATATTTTTAGCGAATCCAGCTGCTCAATTTTCATAAAATGTTTTTGTTTTTGCACACTAACTTAACATTTATGTAGGTGTCACCTGAAACTTATATCTGTATGTAGTTATTACACCGTTTTTATTCTACTAAACAAGCAAGCTTGTGGCTCTAAATATCTATACCAGAAAATTTATATATACCTTAAACCAAATTCATTTCAAAATTAAAGCGAAATTTCCACGTCTCTGGCAACTACGAGTTGTATTTGCTCTAATTAAGATAGGGAAACCTTCCAAGCCTTAAATTATTTCCGCAAGGCAGTCGAGAACGGAAATTACAGATGTAAATTTGATTATTGTTTTAGTTTTATTGCCAGCCTAGGAGGTTTTGGAGATCGTGCACTTTATTGTTATATTATAATTATTTCATATTAGCTCCGAACGTTATCCTAAACTTCATACAATGCAAGCAATCTGTGCTCAGTCCTTGCTAGCACTTGTTAATTTTGCTTCTACTTACCTAGCGTCTTTCTAGATCTTCGCGAAAGGTGAAATTTAAAATAAATCGTCATCACTTACAATAGCAAAACTATCATTTCCACGCGAACGAAGTCACGGGCACAGCTAGTATATTATATATTTGTACATTTAAACGAAGCTGATACTGTCATTTTCCACAAGATTTTTTTATTAAAATCAAGGTAAGTATACACTTTCTGAAGTTAAAAGTTGGTATCCTCTGTACAATATTGAAAAATTTAAGCCCACCCAGTGTGTGCAATGGCACAATACTTTCAACAAAAGAACTAAATAAAATGTGCAATATAAAATTATTGCAACCATCCTTAATGGGCCTGAAGCGTACATTCCATTAAACACACATACGCTTAAACATAAGAACGTAAATATACATTTAAAGCGGCTTCAATTCCTAGTTAAAGTTTTTTTAACTGTTATTTATTCTGTGGTTAAAGTATCGTTTGTCCTCACGATAAATTTATTTATTTATTTAAACTTTATTGAGCCTTACATATTAAGTATAGGAACAAAAGGCGGACTTAATTCTAAAAGAATTCTCTGCCAGTCAACCTTACGGCAGTGATAGAACTACGAAGGTGGTTACATAGAAATATACATACACACATACATATACATATTATACATACATGTACATATATACATACATATATACACATATACATACATACATACATCAATATACGTAATATACTGATGTAACTAATATACAGAGATTACAACTGTAATGATGACGGAACTTAGCAGTTATAAAGCAATTTTGGAAAATGACCTCCAACATTCTTAAATGTTTGTTTGCGGGTAGGTTATCTTAATTTTTCAGGCAGGTTATTCCATAGGCGCGCGGCCTGGACAGCAAACTATGAAGATATGAAACTCGAACAATGGGAAGAGGTATAAAGAGAGCAAGAGTCTCCGATGAACGAAGTTGTCTGTCATGAGTGTCCCGCAGAAACTGAAACTTATGTTTCGAATAATTTGGATAGTGGTTATCAAATAAATAGAAAAAACTGTGTTAAGTATCCTAATGCGTCTTCGCTGACAAATCGGAAGCCATTTAAGGTGAGTGCGGTATGAGGATACATGATCAAACTTGCGAAGACAAAAAATAAAATGGATACAGTTATTGACGATACGATCCAGCTTATCAAGGAAAACCTCATTGAGATCAGGAAAACATACATCAGCCTAGTCAATAATAGGCAAAATAAGAAATTGCACCAGAATTATCTTTACCTTGACCGGAAGAAAATTCCTGAGACGGTTCAAAGCACTGAGCTTAGCAAAAACAGAACCACTGATATTCTGAATTTGGGTGGACCAACTTAAGGTTGTGTCAAAGTAGACACCCAGATTTTTAACGCTGTCAGAATACAGTATGATAGAATTATCAAACTGTATTCTTAATCCCATTGACAAACTTTCTCGCTGGTGGACATCGACGTAAGGAAAGAGTGCATTCATGATCATCATTACAGCCCTTCACAAGTCCACTGCTGAACATAGGCCTCCCCCAAAGAATGCCACAAAGCACGGTCCTGAGCCACCTGCATCCATCGACTTCCTGCATATCTTACCAGGTCGTCACTCCATCTAGTGGGGGGACGCCCTACACTTCGCCTGCCGGTACGAGGCTGCCACTCGAGAACCTTTCTTCCCCATCAGTTGTCGGTTCTTCGAGCTATGTGGCCGGCCCATTGCCACTTCAGCTTACTAATCCGTTGGGCTATGTCGGTCACTCTGGTTCTAGAAGGGAAATCGGTCTGTAGTTCTTCAAGAGAGCGTTGTCGCCTTTCTTGAAGAACAAGACCACCGCACTTCTGCTCCACGCCGCCGGTGTAATGCCACCATGGAGGACGGAATTAAAGAGCCTCTGAAGGACGTCAAGTACCGGTTTTCCACCCGCTTTCAGAAGCTCCGCTGTAATTCCATCCTCGCCTGGGGCCTTACCGTTTTTAAGATGCTGGAGAGCCATTCTAATCTCACTCAGAATGATGTCCGTGATATCTTCGGAATAGTGTCGGATAAGACTCGCTCTTGGATCGTTACTCACACTTGCGTGCGGCTCCAACGATGACGTGTACAGCTGCCCATAGAACCTCTCAATCTCACTCAAAATCTCAGTTGCCCCGGAAACGATGCTGCCACATTCGGTCTTCAGCTTTGACAGTTGGCTCTTTCTGGCAGACAGATCTCTGGCAAAGACTTTGGAGCCTTGGTTCCGCTCGATCGCTTCTTCAATACGAGCTGTATTGACGTTGCGTAAGTCCCGCCGCATGCATTTGGAGATCTGTCTGTTCAGTTGCTTGTATGCTGTCAAATCTGTTGAAGAATGTAGCTTCATCTCCCGTCTAACAGCCATGAGATTAAGAGTGTGATCGGAGAATTTTTGTGTTCTTCTGCGGCGGGTCTTGCAGAACTTAGCTCCGACCGCATGGACAGTTTCCACGAGCTTGTCATTCAAATCGTCCACTTCATTGCGGTCTTCTAGGCACTGAAAACGGTTTTGTAACTCGAGCTGAAAGGTTTCGGGACTTTGAATTAGAGCACGAGGAGGACGGAGCGTTGACTTCATTAGACGAGACCTCTCCAACTTAACGTTTAGGTCCAGTGTGCCTCTAACCATTCTGCAAAACTAGGCACAAGAGAGAACGGTGAGCTGAAAGTGGGGAAATTTGGAATAGAGCAACGGAACCCAAGGGGCCAGCAGCTGGCCGACTTCATGGAGAAAGAGGGACTCTTTATGATGAACTCTTTCTTCCAGAAGCGGCCCCACAGGAAGTGGACCTGGTCGAGCCCCGACGGTTCGACAAAAAATGAGATTGACTTCATTATGACGACCAGACGACAACTGTTCAGTGATGTCTCAGTGATCGCGAGGGTGAAAACCGGTAGCGATCACCGAAAGAGTGCATTACTCAAGGGCAATTATATGTTAATTTATGTCAAGTGAGATCTCCTGAAAATCAATATATTATGGTATTAGATATCAACACCACTGCATATACTCGCGTTTGACCACCGTCTCACCTAATGATAAGCGATGATGCTGTCGACGATGGATAACACTTACCTAGAAGTACGCTAATCATTCTCGGCTTAAAGAATTCCACTCCTTAGCTAAACGTACATAAAGTATGCCCAAAGCGTTTGACTCACTCAGAGATAGAGTAGCTTTTCAATGGTAAAAAAGTATTAAAAATCGGCATTTATCCACGAGACCGAAGTCGCGAGTGGGTTAGCTAGTATTATTTTAAAATATATTTATTTAGGTAAACAGAATTACTTATAACTAATTGCTGGAGTCTTTTTAAGCATATAAAGCTGTATGTGTATAAGACTGTGCTAGAAGACATCGCTCTTCCATAGCTTATATTCAAACTACATTATGTATTACTCCTTTTTAATTACCACTATCCCACTACCCCATATCGTCCCGCGGGTCTCATACAAAGCGACAGAGTCAAACTGAAACAGGAAATGGACAGCAGCACCTTCCCTGATCATTATCATCATTACAGCCTTTCATAAGTCGACTGCTGAACATAGGCCTCCCCTAAGGAATGCCACAAACCACGGTCCTGAGCCACCTGCATCCATCGACTTCCTGCATGTCTTACCAGGTCGTCACTCCACTCGGACGAGAAGATGTGTCGTAGTTTCTCGAACGCTGCCCAGTCGAGTTGAATCCGTCGATTGACCTCTCGGTCGAAGTTGGACTTACCTAGTCAGACTATTTGTCCCAGGTAAACATACTCGTCAACAACTTTGAGCCTAGTGATCCTAACAACTACCGGCATAGGTGTGACATGGACGTTAAATATGATTTTCTTACACACAGTTGGGAGACACTATTGAGGTTATTGAGCATAGTGCTTAGGTCCTCCAGCGATTCTGCCATAAGGACTATATCGTCGGCAAATTGAAGGTGAATGATGTACTTGCCATTGATGTTAATACCGCATCCTTTCCAGTCCAGTAGCTTGAAAACATCTTCCAATGCAGCGGTGAAGTGTTTCGGGGATATAACGTCACCCTGTCTTACACCTCTCTGCAGTTGGATAGGTTTCATACTCTGATTCTGTACTCGGATAGCCATCGTAGCTCTACTGTACAAACACTTCAGCACTTCGATATACTGACAGTCAACTTGGCATCGCTGAAGGGCCTGCAGTACCGCCCAAATTTCGACGGAATCAAAGGCTTTCTCATAGTCCACATACGCAAGGCAAAATGGCAGATTATACTCCTCTGTCTTCTGTACAATTTGCCGAATAGTGTGTATGTGGTCCATGGTACTAAAGCCTTTTTGGAAACCGGCTTATTGGGGAGGCTGGAAATCGTCAAGTCTGCGTGCGAGACGATTCGTAATGACTCTCGAAAACAGCACGTAGACGCGGCTCAGAAGGGAAATCGGTCTGTAGTTCTTCAAGAGAGCGTTGGAGAGAACTTCAAGTACCGGTTTTCCACCCGCTTTCAAAAGCTCCGCTGTAATTCCATCCTCACCTGGGGCCGTGCCGTTTTTAAGGTGCTGGAGAGCTCTCAATCTCACTTAAAATCTGAGGTATCCCGGAAACGATGCTGCCACACTCGGTCTTCAGCTTTGACAGTTGACTCTTTCTAGCAGACAGATCTCTGGCAAAGACTTTGGAGCCTTGGTTCCGCTCGATCGATTCTTCAATACAAGCTGTATTGAAGTTGCGTAAGTCCCGCCGCATGCATTTAGAGATCTGTCTGTTCAGATGCCTATATGCTTTCAAATCTGTTGAATTGTAGCTTCATCTCCCGTCTAACAGCCATGAGATTAAGAGTGTGATCGGAGAGTTTTTGTGTTCTTCTGCAGCGAGTCTTACATAACTTAGCTCCGACCGCATGGACAGTTTCCACCAGCTTGTCATTCATATCGTCCACGTTCGGGAAAAAGAGTTCATCATAAAGAATCCCACTTTCTCCACGAATTCAGCCAGCTGCTGGTCCCTTGGATTCCGTTGCCCTATTCCAAATTTCCCTACTTTCAGCTCACCGTCCTCTTTTGTGCCTAGTTTTGCATTGAAATCTCCCATTAACACCGTATATTAGGTTTTGGAGGAATGCATGGCTCTAGAGATATCCTCATACATTTCCTCCACCTCCCATTCGGGGTGTGCCGAGGTTGGTGCGTAAACCTGTATGACCTTCAGCGAATACCGTTTGGTGATTCTGAGTATAAGGTACGCAACCCTCGTCGACACACTCCCGATCTTTACAACGTTGTTAACGAGAGACTTGTGGACGATAAATCCGACACCTCCTTGGGACAGATGGTCGCCCTCCCGGTGATAGAGCAAGTTGCCGGATTCGAGGATTACCGTGTCCTCCCCCTCTCTTCGGACTTCGGATAATCCTATAATATGCCAGCGCAACTTGTCTATCTCTTCCTCCAGCTCCACGATCTTCTCATCAGTCCTCAGGGTGCGTGCGTTGTACGTTGCCAGGTCGAGTCGTCTAAGGTGGCAACCGAACCTCCACCGGAGATTCTTAGCACCCCCTTCCCCGCCGTTACCATGGTTGCCACCGTAGCCAGGAATAGCGGGGCTGCCGGGGACTTGGGGCCGTCTGTTTGTTGCTTTAATCATTGGGGGGTATTTGCCATAGGTGCCCCGCTTGGCGAGCGGGTTGGCAATCGCAGATTTTTTTATTTGAAATTTTGCTGTTATCAGGAAGATGCTGCTGCCCATCTCCTGCCTGTTTCCCTTTGTCGCCTTTTTTCCCACGGAATGATATGGAGTAGTGGATATTCTTAACCGCCACTAGACGGCGACACACACACACACCTTCCTGATAACCGTTCAAAATTATAAAAAAACTATGGTTGCCCACCCGTATCAAATATAGCAAATAATCCTCTTATGTGGCAATCTATGAGGGAGACCTATGTTCAGTAATAGTAGGTAATACAGACTCAGATAATGCAAATATATTTGCTTTCACTGTACAGACGTAAATCTAAACTTCTAACGAGGTTTTAGCGTAGACTTCACTAATTGAGTGAAACATTTAACTGAATAAGCAAAGTCAATGTAAGGCATTCACATTTAAACATGCGGGGCACGTACAACCTCAGGTTCACGTAATCCCCCGGTCACCATTTTTACTTTTACTGTGTCCTGAATATATAATATAGAAAACAAAATAAATTAAATTTTGGACGTTTTGTATCTATACAAATAAATTCTTTTTTTATTTTTATTCAACAACAGTCTATAAAATACTACACATGAGCAAAATGCCTAGCCTTCTAGTCTTCCTTTAGAGGCGTGGCAGCTCAGAGGCTAAGCGCTCGTCGTTAATTTCATAGTAAGCGAGCAACCTGGGTTTGATCCCCGCCAGCACTACATATGAAGTTATTGAATGCAATATGAAGTATTGTAGTGGAGGAAGTGTATTTCCGCGTGTTTGTCGATGAAAGAAAGCAAAGGGAAAAATGTAGGAAAGGAAGGAAAACAAAAAAGGAAAATATTTCGAAGACATGTGAAGTCCGCCAACATGAACTGGGGCACAGCGGCAGACATTGCCTTACCATAAAACCCTCTTAGGAATGAGAAAGTATTACTTTATTAACTTTAACTATTAATTACTTAGCAACTATCTATAAATTATAAAAAAAAACACAAATGCATACGTAAAGAATAAAAAAATATTTCAGACATTTGAAGTCTGCTAACACGCGTTAAGTGTTAGCAGACTTCAAATATCACTTTTGATGACACAAATGTTCAATGACACTTTCTTGCCCTAAAACCCAAATTAGAAATGGGAGAAGGCCTGTACCCAAGAATGAGACGTATATAGGCTGCAACTCTTCTCTACTTTACTTTAAAAAATTTGGCTTAAATAAGTTGAATCATAACTGGAATTAACAGCTAAACCTATAAGCTATTTTTAAATGAAATATAATATATCTTCATAAGATAAAGTGATTACTTTACCAAGAATAACCAACATGTGGCAAACATACAATTCTGTTGGCCGTAAATTGAGGATGATTAATTACTGCTCCGTTGATATGTCATTTCTCATAATATCTTTACGGTCCTGTGAATAAATATAAATGCCTAATAGACAAATGGTATCTCCGAGTTCCCATGTAACGAATCAGGTTACGTGGTAGAGCCATGCTGCTGCCATGTTATGGCTGCACCATTATAGCTATTACAGTAGGATCAACTGGAATTGTTGCTATAAGTATCGGTAGGTAAAAAACAGGTTGGGTTAGGTAGATTACACGTGGTAGAGCCAGGCTGCAGCTATGTTATGACTGCAGCCACGAATGAGTCGGATCGTCTGGGGAAGGACCACGCTTTTACAGAATACCAGCGTAAAAATCAGCTCAATGCTGCTGTATTTCTTGTTTCTTGTTGTATGATGAGTGTAGAGAACCGGAGACCATTTTTACTGGTAATTAGGCATCCTACCTCAGTCCTCGGAGGTAACAATGCATCTTCATTTTGATTCTTAATCGAGGATAGATGTAGATGTCTATGGACCACAGCACCCACTAACCATCAATTGGACTGTGTGCTTGCTTGTCACCCTTATTCTTTAAAAAAGGTATTCTTTTTAATGTAATGTAATTTTTAGTGTAGGTACAAAAATTGCTACAGCTTAATATCAATAATAATATCATCGTTATAATCCCGTTTCACTATTGAAATTGGTCCTCTTCAAAAAGATATGCCATCATCATGACGCTCGGCTGAGGCATTGGCGTTCGCAGTACTGGATGTTTTGCACTTTTATTGCTAATCCATCACGGAGGCCGCGAATTTTACCGTCCTTCTCGCCTCTTTTGGGTGTACCCACGGCACAAATTGTGATAATGGATTCTTTTACATCGTCACAACACAGTGTTTTATGCCAAATGTACATATATTATAAAAGAGGTATAAAATATATCTTTAAATTATACTTCAGAACGGCGCAACAAACACCAAGCGCGTTAATTTTATCTGAGCGTGTTTCATTAAATGAAAACGTCTTTGATTATTAAATAGTAAAAGAAAGATGGTTAAAAGCAAATGATTGAGCGATGGTATCAAAACAAAATTAACTAGATAAGTTAAGCTCTTCCTGAAGAATGAGAAAATATATTTATGTAAATATGTGGCTTGTCATAACCTAAAGTATTTTCATTTAAACAAATGTTTAGTTGATATCATTATTAATAAATGACTACATTATATTATTCAAAGCTAGCTACTTATTATAGTGTCTCAATTTGGACTGTTTTCCGTTAAATCTGATTTTTATCTATCGTAAGTGCCTGATAGCGCGCACCGCGATGCTATGATTTGCGGTGCATTTTAAAATGTACTTTAACCGTGATGACGTGCACACTGGTGAAATACCCGCATGTTATATGACCTCTGCAGGTACCTGCCATCAGTTTGTAACATTGCAGGTTTTAGGCCTCGGGGAGTACGCCATTACCCGGACTTCATCGCGGCTCATAACAACACGCCGGTCATGGAAGTCGCGTGGTGCTGCAATTATTTTATAGGATAAGGATGACAAACGAGCACACAGTCCACCTATGGGAAGTGGTTGCTGTGGCCATTAGACATCTACATCTATCCTCATTTGCAAATCAAAATGCAGATGTATTGTCAGCCGTGAGGACTAAGATGGAATTCCTCTTTTCCAGTAAAAATGGTCTCCGGTTCTCTACACTCACTAAACAAAACACAGCAGCATAAAGCTGCTATTTTACGCTGGTATTCTGTGAGAGCGTGGTCTTTCCCCGGGCGTGCCGACCCATTCGTGCTACAACTATACAGTTAATATAGCTGCACCATGGCTCTACCACCTATCAAATTTTAGATGTAGACGGCGAACGGGTTTTTTTTTATTTAGCATATTTTAGCAGCGGCAATGTGGGCTCTTGTAGACGATGAGTAGAAGGCGTTATGGTTCGCATATAGCGTGAGCTCTAGATCGTCTTCCTACTCACGCAGCCCGGCTAGCATGGGCGGGGTACAAAAATTTTATTCCCCGTTTATATTCACTGACAAGAGATAAAATTATCTTGTTATGTCAAACGGGGAGAAGTATATCCCCGTTTGACAAAGTAATCCTGAGTGCCACACTCTGACGAACGCCTTCTCCATATATAGTAACACGCCCAAATGTGTACCACGGTTGTGTTCGGCCACAAAAGAGTGCAGCACCCTGGTCTTGATTACAAACGAACAAAGGAAGCCCACTTAATGGGCAGTGGATACCGTAGCCTTTAGACATCTACATACATAGTCTTCGTGTAGAATGGAGCCGTAACATAATTAGTAAACACATTTTTCAACATTATTACAGGTTTGATCTTTGATTTATCAGTACGATCCAAAAACGATGCATCAGACGACAGTACTACTTTTACAAAATGAACCAACGCCTACCAACGTGAATCGGTCAGGTGGTGCAGGGGAAATTTTTATTGTTAGTTTATTCACTTCGACAGAATCCTAATCAGTCAATACCTTTACAAAAAAATACTTAGAAATTGCTTTCACTGCTACGAAAGACCTAATACAACATTTTGGTGCGAAGAAAGAAAGAGGGGAGGAATTGGTAGCACACAACACTTGACGATTTTTTATCCTTATAACAGCTCTTCACAAGTCCTCTGTTGAACATAGGCTTCCTCCAAATAATGCCACAAAACACGGTCTTGAACCACTTGCATCTGTCGACTACCTGCATCTATCTTACTACAAGTAGGTTATCATTCCAATACAAGTAGGTTGTGGGGGAGTCGTCCTATACTCCGCATGCCGGTACGAGGCTGCCTTTCTACAGCTTTTTTCTCATCGTTTGTCAGTTCTTCGAGTTATATGATCGGGATATTGTTACTTCAGCTTCTTGATCGAGGGAGCTATGATGACTAACCTTTATGTATTTGATAAAAAAACTCCGAGCATAGTAATTCCAAATATTTATACTACTGGGATTTTTTTATAGGATAAGAATGACCAACAAGCACACAGTCCTCCTGATGGTAAGTGGTTGCTGTGACCCATAGACATCTACATCAATCTTTGATTACGAATCAAAATGCAGATGTGTTGTCACCCGTAAGGACTAAGATAGAATGCCTCGTTATCAGTAAAAAGGGTCCTGTATCTCTACACTCACCTTACGCACACACAGCAGCGTTAATTTGTTATTTTACTCTGGTATTCTGTGAGAGCGTGGTCCATTCGTGCTACAACTATACTATTAATATAGCTGCAGTATGGCACTATCACGTATAAAAATATTTATAATAAAAGAAGAAAACTACACAAGAAAAGAAGTTACCAAAATTCAGTTAGATAACGACGTGGCATTTATCGTTTCGAGTTGGCGCTTTTCCAATAAACGTATCTACGAGTACGGTAACATGATTACACAAGAACGTAGAATCCTTATTTGTTCAAATTAACTTTGGCTTAATTTCTTCTAAATTGTATATCACAAGAGTTTTTTTTAACTATTCCCTCATGCATAAGGAACAAGTTATAAATCTGATTTTATTAGTTATTAGGTGTATCCTGCGACTTCGCCCGCGTGTAACTTGGTTTTAATTTTTTTGCGCGAAACCCTTAATCATTTTCTAAAATAAAAGTAGCCTAAGTTACTCCTTATAATATTAGCCAGTGAAAGTCCCATCAAAATCGGTCCAACCGTTTCGGAGATTATCCGGAACAAACAGACAGACAGACAGAAAAAAATTTAAAAATTGTGTTTTTGTTATAACCTACTGTATATACTTTAATGTGCATTTAGTAAAAAGCTGTTATTTTAACATTACAGACACTTCAATTTTATTTATTTGTATAGATTAGCCGTCCCCCGCGACTTCGCCCGCGTGGTTTTTGCTACGATTTCATGAGTTTTAATTTGTTTGCACGGAACCATAATTATTTTTATAAATTAAAAGTAGGATACTTAAGTTACTCCTTATAATATCAGCTATCTGCCAGTGAAAGTCCCGTCAAGATCGGTCGAGCCGTTTCGGAGATTAGCCGGAAAAAAACAGACAGACAAAAATTTTAAAAATTGTTTTTTTGTTATTAGTACCGTATATACTTCCATATGCATTTAGTAATAACCTGTTATTTTAACATTGCAAACAGACACTTCAATTTTATTTATTTATACGGAAGTATAGATTTGCTTTTGTCTGGCTCCTACTCGGCCCGCATGGACACCGAAACGCCTTTCTGTTAATTTTCCTGAAGTAACATTCATTACACAATCTGTGTGCCAAATTTTATTCAACTCCGTCATATCGTTTATGTGTGTTTGAGTAACAAAGTTTCAAACATCTTTACAAACATCATCTATAGGTATAAAAAATTAAAATTGGTGTGTCTGTTTGTAATGTCAAAATAAGTTAATTTGAACAACAATTAATTTTTTTACAACAAAAAATCAATTTTTTTAAGAATTTTGCCTGTCTGTCTCTCTGTTAATTCCGGCTAATTTCCGAAACGGGTGGACCGATTTTAACGGGACTTTCACTGGCAGATAGCTGATTGTTATAAGGAGTAACTTAAGCTACATTTTTTAGAAAAATAAATAGGGTTCCGCCTGAAAAACTTAACACCCATAAAATTGTGAACAAAATCCAAATCGTATAGGGTAATATATTAATAATAATAAAAAATTACTAAAAATGATTTCATGCGAACGAACTCGCAGACACAAATAGTCAAACATATTCACACGGGACATGGGTCTCTCTCATTGTAGAGATGACAATCGCAGTAGATGACATCTCGCATCCTCAACGCTGACCTTTGTCGCCTGGAATATAATATATTATGCTTAAAGATCTTTCAAGGATTTCCCATAATCGCCTATGACACCACCCACGGGATGACATGGAGTAATGGATACTCTTACACCGTGACGACACGGCACTCTCATACGTATGAAATATAATATTAGTTTTAAAGTTACAGTATATAATGTATAAACAGGCACTGACTTCCTTTGCAATTAACAAATTCGGACGAATGTCTAGACCATGAGCTGGCATGGCTAATATCAATATTTGTATATTCTCAACTTATATCGGTATTATCAATTGTCTATATTTTATATCTCGTTCTAAAACTTTTAGCAAACAAGTGCTAACCTTATTTGTAAAACCGACTTCAATATAAATAAAATGAGAACATCATCAATGTACGAGTATTCGAAGTCAATTAAAAACGCATTATTAAGGATAACTCAAAAACTACAACAAATTTATATGGGGCCACATAAAAAGCATCAGCTTTCAAATAAAAAAGAATCATCAAAATCGGTTCACCTAAAAAAAGTTCTGATATAATACACATAAAAAATACAGTCGAATTGAGAACCTCCTCCTTTTTTTAAAGTCGGTTAAAAAGATATATTGTCTTCAGTTTATATTAATGAATATAAATTAATATAAAGCTTAATTTATTATATAACTTTATTTAGGTATCTCTTGCATCTTACGTGTTGCATAAAATATTTTGTTACAAGTACCTTACTTATTATAGTAGTGAAGTGTGAAACAGAATGTTTCTGTAGTATATTAATATTTATTTTTGCCTCCAGTTTGTCACACTACCTTTTTTATAAAATAAGGGTGACACGTTTACGACAAACGAGCACACATAACACCTAATGGTAAGTGGATCCTGTACCCCACAGACATCTACATTTATCCTCAATTAAAAATGAAAATGCAGATGCGTTGTCACCCCTGAAGACTAAGATGGAATGTCTCGTTTCCATTAAAAAGGGTATCCGGTTCTCCGCACTCTTCATACGAACCACAGCAACATTGAGCTGCTATTTTACGCTGGTATTCTGTGAAAACGTGTTCTTTACCCAGTCGAACTGACCTAGTCGTGCTACAACTATACTATTGATATAACTGCAGCATGACTCTACCACGTGTAATCTACCTATCGATACTTATAACAAAACTACTATAACAGGTATAATGGTGGTTTGGGTGTTTCACAAACGGTTTAGTTCCATTTTTAAAAGATGATATTTACTATGCTTTTCAATTTATTTCGCATCTATGTTGTAGTCAAATAGTATTGGGACATCCATTACATAAGTTTTGTTGTTTACTTTGTCTATCTAATCTATAACTGGTCTTTTATTATGTTACATTGTTTTCTCGGTCTGAAGAGATATCACACTTGGTATTTTTACAGTTTTATTTTCTTTCATTAATGGTTTCTTGAACTGTTCCTTCCACCATGGTGTGGATAATTGCATTTTCTGCTTTTTGAATTTCTTTTTAGCTGAACACCAATGCTAATAATGGATAAGATTATGTGGTTTTTGGTAATGACTTCCCGCTAGTTTATTGCAGCGGGATATAATATGTTCTACAGTGGCATCAATGTCAGTACAAAGTCCGTATTTGCCGTCTGTTTCGCGTCTCAATATATCGCGTTCTATCTGTCGTGTAAATATAGCTTGGTCTTGTATAGCAAACACATTTATTTGACTCTACGATAGCAGATGCAGGTGGTTTCTTCACCCATATAAAGGAAGCTTCAATATCAATATCAGCTTGATGTAGCCTTTGGAAATTTTCCGTGTAATTTTTATGTCTCCATTACTCATTCTGTGTTAAAATTATTACTTTCTTTATTTCTTTGTTTGTGTGTGGTTGCAACCGGCTTGCGAAGCGTGGTAACTATGACAAAATCTCCCCATGAGGCAATCTATGAGGAAGGCATATGTTCAGCAGTGGACTTTTATAGACTATAATGTATGGATGATGGATGGTATGGTTGTGTACAAATATCCCCTCTATGAGGCAATCTATGGGGGAGGCTTATGTTTAGCAGTGGACTTTAATAGACTGAACGGTAACGGTGTATCTGATACCTCGCGCATTAAGGGTTCCGCACCATCGTAAAACACGTTTCTAGTAGTGGAGCCCTCTTATATTTTTAATTTATTTTTATTTTTATTATTTGCTGTTATAGTGGCAATATAAATACACATGCTGTGTAAATTTCAACTGCCTACCTATTACAGATCATTAAATACAGCCCGTTGACAGACAGACCGACGGACGGACGGACGGACGGACGGACAGCGGAGGCTTAGTAATAGGGTCCCGTTGGCTACCCTTTGGTACGGAACCCTAAAAAGTATGTTAGGGCTGACTCTAAATGACGAGAAATTGTGTGAGGAAAGAAAAGTGTGGTTTGCAAGAACACTTTTTGACTTGGATTAGTAAAGGAATTTTGTGGTGGTTTAGACACGTAGAAAAAATGCATGAAGAAAGAATTACAAAAAGTGTGAAAGAAGCGAGAGGGGGAGGTATATCAGGATCGTGCCTAATGAAAGTCTGGGTCTCTGCCCACTCTTCTGCTTAACAGACGTGAGATTATATTTATATGTAAGTAAGTATGTATTATAGCTATATAATATTAATAACGACTAATCGTAGCAGATAATATTAAAAAATTTAAAAACCTTTTTTTGTCCTTCTGTCAATGCAACAAACAACAGTGATGTGCGCTGTGGGTTCGGATCATGCACGGGTCAACTATTTATATTGCCTAAAAATAACTATTCTAGGCCTGGATATTTATCCATTATGTAATTTATGTATTTATATGCCTCCGCGTGACAGGGGAAATTCCTTGCGCATTAGGTCTCTTTATCCGCCTAGGAGCCTGTCTGGGTATTTACCAAACTTATACCTATTTATGCCGCCAATCAGCAGGATGTGAACAGCTGCGTTACGGTCTGAAGAGTATACAGCCAGAATTACAGGCGGTGAGGCATTCCATCTGAATCGATAGTGAAGTAATCGATAGTACAGAAGTGATAAATCAAATGTAGACTCTTTGTTTGAAGTTGGTTATAGGTTTATGCTATTGAAAACGACTGCGTATACGTTACGGTTTGTAATATCACGTGTGATATACTCGTACCTGAAAGAAAAAAATGCGAAGCTAAAATTCAATTTTCTAAACATACACGCACAGCCTTTGTAAACTCACGTCACGTCGACTGCTAACGACTCGGGTAAATAGCACAAACGTCTTTGCCTTATATTCTCTCAAAAGATAACCGTTCAAATTGTAAACATAAAATATTATTAAAGTTAGGGTTCATAACAAAAATTCTATTTGCAAAAGTTAAAAAGCAGATTTTGTTCTCTTTAACATATATATACTCAAGTTTTAGTTTCAAGATTATAGTTAAGTGTAACTAAAGAAAATTTTTCAAATCATAGAAATTAATATCACTTGTTGTGGGAACGTATGTAAAGGGAAAAAATGTGAGGAAACAAAACCTACCCATTGGTTTAGCTAATTTTTTATTATATTATCCTATTACTGAAGGCAAAGGAATATTAGCTCATACAGCCTTGAAAGTGATCAAAATACTTACATTTTATTCTTTAAAGCGTTATGTACCGAAAAATTACACTCTATTTACCTTAACGGTAACATAGCATACACATATGACACCTTATGAATGATATAGGTTAAATTCCTCTCTATCATAAAATATTCTTAATCTCATATAAAATTCCCATTCAATTTTCGACGTTCCCGTATAACGTTAATATAATGATTGGCATAGTAAATTAATTGATAATTGCAATTTAAAGTGCCGATACAAATAATCTGCAAATATGTAGTAAATTTTATAAATATGACATCTCTAAGGCCCCACAAATTTTAGTAATTTCTCAAACCATTTATTGAAAGTATGATGATGGGCTTTCAAAGTATGATTCTTATAATTCAAATTCACGTAACGTAAAAAGAAGGGTCTCATCACTCAAGTATGAAACGCAGCTACGTTATGTAGCTATTTTGCTAATTTAAGTCATATTACCTCTCGTGTGATATAAGTTTCATTCCTCTCCTTAAATGAAAAATTCCAAAAAAGGTACTAAGTAATATAACATTTTGCAACTTTAATAATTTTTGAAGTTCACGTATTAATTATAGAAATAACGCAGAATCGTGCGTTATTATTTTGCACCTTTCTTGGTCCATAACAGTCCAAAAGAGTACATGGGACCCTTCTACATTAAAGAGGTAAAAATCATTTTATTCATACGACCAACCGAATTTCGAAAACCGGATAGACCTGATAGGGTGTTTTCATACCCCAATCTTCTACTATAGATATATTTTAGATAGCTAATCCAGCCAAGTATATGGCTTTTTCTCAATCTTATCATGTGTGGTTTAGCCAGAAAAACTCGTAGCTCGTGCTCGATTTGAACAGAAAAAAATCTTCTGTGTTATATTTTTATGTACAAAAACAGAGGATGTGTACTTTTGTTGCGCAGTAGTGACGACTAATTAAGATGCCATAGTTATCACTTGGTGAAACTTTAGCTTCATTTTTGTGATTTGGATACACATTTGTACTTATTTCACAATATTTATTTAAATTAGTTTAAGATAATGTAAGATTACTAACTACTTCTTATATTGCTTTATTGCTGTTTAAAGTGCCATGTAGTGGCGGTTTAAGAATAACCACTACTCTATACTCGTATCATCCCGTGGGTTCGTTTTATCCGACAGAGGGAAACAAATCAGAAGATGGACAGCAGCGTCTTCCTAATAACGACTGAAAATAAAAATAAACTGTGATTGCCAACCCGCTTAGCAAGCGTGGCAACTATGGCAAATATCTTACATTTATTAGACCCTAGATTTAAAAACTTGGTTTTAGGACGCCTCAAGACGCAAACAACGCTGCACAATTACTCCAAAAAGAGTATGCTGCTATAATCGAAGCTAATAGAAGAATAATACTCAAAACAGAAGCATCTTGTAGATGCTTCTGTTTTGAGTATTATTCTTCTACACGGCTAATACATCTACAGAGACGAGTTTGCAATCAGATGAACTACTTTTTTTACCCAATCAGAAACAGCGTCATGTTGTTACACCGATCAGTGATGCTATAATTGACCTACGTCAATATTTTGAAAAAGATGTTATAGATAAGCATTCTTGTGTCTTAAAATATTGGACAGAATCAAATAATATGTTACGTGTAATGGCCCATAAATATTTAAGTTGTCCGGCGACTTCAGTTCCTGCAGAAAGGATTTTTTCAAAAGCAGGTGAAATTATGAACGATAAACGCAATAGACTAAAGGATAAGAATTTAAACACATTGCTTTTTATAAAACAAAATTTGAATATTTTTTAATTAATTATCTATAATTTTTAATAAATAAAAGTAATAATTACTTATTGTTATTATTATTTGTGATACCTGCTGAAAGACAATCGATAGTCTATCGATATATCGATTGTTTTATAAGAAACTATGGATTACTATTGAATACTTAAACAATCGATGTTTAATGAACACTACTGTAGTAGCTCTAATAATGATGATAATGCCATTAACTTAATCTTGAAAAGACCGAAATCCAGTAAGATAAAGATTTAAGTAGATGAAGATTTATAACATTTTTAATATAAAATACACAAAACAAAAATATTATTAATATAAAATATATTTTTTTAGCTATTAAATAATTAATACAAAATTTCCTCTCATACTGATTATTTTCATTGATTTTTATCCATATTTCATAATCCTAACAAGGAAAATAAGAAATAATCTTAAATTCTTTTCAATAGCAATCAGCTTACAAAGATTGTGTCAATAAACCAGTTTATCTGGGACGAGAATTCTGTTAACGCTAGATTGGGACGACTCGTGGGAATTTATTACATTTAAGTTTCAGAATTCTGATTATAATCAATTTATTTGCAATGTTATGTAAATTATATGCTGAAAGTCCTCTAGTTATGTAAATGCGTGCATTAAATAAGTATAAGGTTTAAATATAATTTATTTCCTGAAGAACATAGTTCACTTTGCTTTGAAAAGTACATACATAGGTCACAATACGATCGCAGTAGTGATTAAGATATCTAGTATTCTCATCTGTTTACAAAAGTGACTTTAATTATAAAATAACAATAGTTTGTCACACTAAATATCATTACAAATAAAAATTATGTTATACAAAGCAATGTTTTTTTTTTTTAATATAAGGGCGCGCTAAAGAGCTTGTGGCTCACCTGACGGTAAGTGACTACCGCCAGCCATGAACAACTGCAACACCAGAGGAACTGCAGATGTGTTGCCGGCATAGAAATATAAAAAGCAACACAACAAATTCTTTCTTATGTATATGGTTGCCGGCCTTTATAAAAAGAGTAGGCTGAAGGTCTCCAAGTCGTATCGGTCCGGAAAAATCGCTGGTGGTAGTCGGTTCCACAAGGAAACAAAAAAAAATATAAGTTTAATTTCATTCATAACAGCCTATCGAAAGTCCACTGCTTAACAAAGGCCTAACCCATGAGTTGCCTTATTGTGATTTTCACAGTTTTTACTATTGAGTGATACCAGGAAGATGTTGCTATAATATGCTCGTGTAGTTTTCTTTTCAAAACTATTACAGAGGGTGTTATTCGCAAGACTTAATTTGTAGTGGCGGTGTAAGAATATCCACTACCCCCATATCATCCCGTGGGTGTCGTAAGAGACGACACAGGGAAATGAAACAGGAGACGGGCAGCAGCATCTTCCTGATAACAACTCAGAACAATAAAAAACTGAGGTTGCCTGCCCGCTCCAGGTTCAGGTTCAGGTCCAGGCGTAGCAACTATGGCAAATATCTCCTCTATGAGGTAATCTATGCGAGAGGCGTATGTTCAGCAGTGGACTTTTAATAGGGTGTTATGGTATGGTATGTTATGGTTGTTCCAAAGGGAGATGGAAGTAACTGTAAAAGAGTTTGTCATAAATAATTGTAAAAGTGCTTGCTCCTCTTACATCCAATGATAGTTTAAATAGTTTCTTCGATGAGACTTCTTCCCATAATTTTTCAGAGGTGATCCTATTAATTTAGTATATTTTTTTATTTATTAAGTATATTTATATTATATTATTTTATACAGCACAATAGTAGCATGCAAACCTCTTTGAGTTTATCTACGTTAGAGAGTCGTCTTATAGAAACAAAGCTATTTATTAATGTTAATTTACATCGTTCTATTAATGTGCCGCTCTCCCTTAATTAAGTATTATGTGATTAACCCCCATTTAATCCACACCTAAAAATTTAAGGTAATGACTAATATACGCCTACCTGCCAAACACAGGCCTCCACTAATTTGGGCGGGCGAGATTGCAGAGAGAACATTAATGAAGAGTACGCCGCGCAACCCCAATCATCCACACCTTACCTATAACCAACACAGAAACTTTTAATTGTTAATGTTTTTTTTTTAATAATTTGAAGGAAATATACATAATATAGGTCATAATATAATTTTGAAAGAATTTTAAATGTAAGTACGTTGTTTTTAGTATAACGTAATTTTAACGTAGTTTATTTTACGTGGTAGAGCCATGCTGCAGCTACATATATTAGTAGTATAGTTGTAGCACGAATGGGCCGGCTCGACCGGGGAAGCACCACGCTCTCACAGAATACCAGCGTAAAATAGCAGCTTAACGCTACTGTGTTTCGTATGGTGAGTGTAGACAATCGCAGACCCTTTTTACTGGAAAAGAGGCATTCCATGTTATTCCTCACAGGTGACAACGCATCTGCATTTTGATTCGCAAACGAGGGTAAATGTAGATGTCCATGGGCCACAGTAACCACTTACCATCAGGTGGACTGTGTGCTCATTTGTCACCCTATCCTCTATTAAAAAAAAGTGTTTTTATATTATAATAATACATGTATAATTAAAAAGTGTAATTAATATATATTTAGCTATTTTGTTTTGGACAATGTTTAGGCATACTAAAACAACAAAATAATCCTTCAGTGAGGATTATTTTGCTCCCACTGAACAAATTTCATTAACCTCTATCACTCCACATAATGAGGAACTAAAACTATACTTTTTGTGCGAGATTGACGCCTTGTGAAATACAAGTTTATTCTTTAGATATGTTACATATATTATAAGAATAGTATTGTATGGATAAGTAGGTCTTGTAACTACTTATCCATAATTAAGGTTTAAGTTTTCACCTACATCGTATTTTAAAGTAGGTGACGTAGTTTCTGGTATACATTTTATGCCATTTAGTTAAAGTATACAAAAAAAAACTGTTTTTCACGTTAACAATTCTATAGTTCATTTCAATCGATGGTTTTATTTCAACTAGACTATTTCAGATCAGATCAGACATCTTATGTCAGAATTTGATATTTAAAATTCTATAGAACATAATATTATAGATATTTATACTTTATATATATTTTCAGACTTAATACTCATTGTAATAAAAATCTTGTTATCAAGAATTCACTTTAAAGAAGTTAACATAAATAAAAACATTTGTAAATAAGAACTTTATGAAATAATAGACAATTTTGAAACTAAATATTATGTATTTGTAAAACCATTTAAATATTTCATAAATTGTGACATAAATATATCACCGATAAATTGCCGGAAGGAAGTTAGCGCAGAATATATTTTTAATTAAACTGTATGCCAATTAATTGCTCTCTTAGAATCCGTAATTGCTGCACGTCTATTACTATCAGTTAATTTATAGTTCATTTAAAAAAAATCAATTTTAAATTATTACAAACTATAGAATATCAATTTTTTTTAAGGTTTTTTTTTTTGCTTAAAAAAATTGCTCTCAATTTGCTCTATTAATTAAAAAACAAAAATATTATATTTTTGCAATATTTATAATAATAAATATAAAAAACAGTTTACATGCTAATTGTTGCCCTATGACGTCATCAGTGGTCATTGAAACTACTAAAAACTATGTGTATGTATCCTCATTACGACAATTTCATGGTTGCCCTAATGTTTATATTTTAATTGTGAGCAAATGTAAACAGATGTTTAAGTATATCAAGTACACAGGAGTTAATCTATTATTTATCCCAATAACCAATATCGGGTATACCTATGTTTTTATAAAATTGAAGTGACAATGGGAAGTAGCTACTGCAGCGAATGAACACCTGTTACCAACTTTTAACAAAATAGACTAGAGATACGTTGTCACCTCTAAGGACTGAGATGTATTGCGTCATAGCCTTTAATAATACGGGTTCTCTAAACCCTTCACAGCGGAACACAGCAGCGCACATACTGCTGTTTGGCATCAGAAATAGATAACAGGGACTCTTAGAAATAGATAACACCTACACAGACTGACTCTTAGCTCATAGGCAGAATATGTAGTTTCCATAAGATACATTCTTTCTTCGTCAACCGTAAGAACCTATATAAGCCTTTTAAAGAATACGCTAAATGTCCCATTTCTTAAAGGATTTGTCGTTGTATTGATAAATGCAGAGCCAGTACTTCGCACTGGTAATGATGATCTCTGTAACCAGTCTGTGACATTTATTTTTCGCTCTTTTGGATGAGACTTTTCTCTACCTATGACCGCCAGAGTCTCGTAAATTAAAAATTGCAACAACCACCTATTAATGGTCGTAATTTCTAGATACTCCGATGAATAATGAATAATAATAATTAATGACATGGCCTGATTTGATTTGTTATTATTCATACCAAAGTCGTTAATCGATGTCATACTTTATTCATACTACCCAGGCATTGTACCTGAAGCCCTTATCAATCACTTGCCTTCCATAACATTTGTTTAATTCATTTCCACAGGTCTCTCATTTTCGAGAAGGCTATGGAATCTTACAGTAAAATTAAGAATAATGTATATATAACGTGATCGAATTACGTCTATATTCTTACAGTAATTTTTGGTATTGTAAACAATATTTTTTTTAATATTTGGTAAATTCGTAGAGTATTGTTTATTAAAGAAACTAACTGTTCCCCGCGACTTCGCCCGCGCGTAATTTATCACAATTGGATTTCATGGGTTTTAATTTTTTGCGCGGCACCCTAATTCTTTTTCTAAAATAAAAGTAGCCTTGGTTACTTCTTATAACATCAGCTATCTGCCAGTGAAAGTCCGATCAAAATCGGTCCAGCCGTTTGGGAGATTAGCCGGAACAAACAGACAGACAGACAGACAAAAACTTTAAAATTTGTATTTTTGTTATAAGTACTGTATACTTTCATATGCATTTAGTAAAAAAATTGTTATTTTGACATTACAAACAGACGCTTCAATTTTATTTATTTGTATAGATGTATAGATTACTATTATTTTACGATTATTTATTTACCGAATCATTTGTCATTTTTTTTTCAATTATATCCGAGTATCCTTAATACTGATTTCTATATTTTTAGTTCGATATTGAATAGTGATCGTAACTACGATTATTTTTTTTTAAATAATAATGTCACAATTTAAAAGTGTTTATGTTTTGGCCAATAAGTCAGACCGTTTTGATAGCACTCGCTCAATTTAATATTTTCCTCTGTTATTGGGCATTTTTCAAACAGGTTTCCAGTTCAGGAAATATACACCATAGGCTATCTTTTACATTATACTAATAAAAACAACAATTATGCTATAAAAAGCTAACTTATGAATACGTACAATATAAAAAAGACTGACATTGAAAAAAACTTAATAAATTTTTAAATGTCTTTTGCTTTCGTGTCCCCATTGTCTTCGCTTTTGGCAACCTGCAAGGCTTTATGTAGAAAAAGGTGCGGACCATTTTTGGGCTATGAGCGTATGAGCGTTGGTTTGTGCCTACATTACTACAGAGATGCAAAATTTAGGTTTAAATTCCAGGGAGAAGTCGACACTTGGGTATATGGTCTATTTTAGAAAAAAATAAGTAAGTTCGTTCATCCCGAGCTGTCGATAGCTTCCTAGGGCTCTGGCTATCGCTATCACCTCCTTGTTCTCCAAAATAATGAAAACGATTATTAACTCCCAGCTCATGCGGCACCTTGAGCAGCAGCTGATTAGTGACCGCCAGTACGGTTTCCGTTGAGGTCGCTCAGCTGGTGATCTTCTAGGTTACCTGACTCATAAATAGGTGAAGGCAGTGGAGTCCAAGGGGGAGGCGTTGGCCATTAGTTTGGACATAGCGAAGGCCTTCGATCGGGATTGGCACAAAGCGCTTCTTTCGAAGCTTCCTTCCTATGGGCTTCCCAAGAAATTGTGCAATTGGATCACCAGTTTTCTTGCAATGATATTTTGCAAAGTGGTAACATTCATTGCTATGCAGACGACAGCACTAGTGATGCTTTATACACCGGTTGTGCCAATATAACTCGGGAAAACGTCGCCGAGTACCGGAACAAACTTGTGTCTGAAGTCGAGAATTTGTTGAACAAAGTCTCGGATTGGGGGGACGAAATCTAGTCCAGTTTAATCTTCAGAAGAAACAAGTTTGCGCGTTTACCGGTCAAAAGAACTCCTTTGTCGTATCTCTTCAGTTTCAAGACACTCTCTTTGTTGCTTCAGACAGTATCGGAATCCTCGCTGTCGACATATTGATTGATGTGCAGTTTCGTGATCACTTGGAACAGAAGGCCAAATTGGCCTATAAAAAGCTTGGCATGCTCAGCAGAGCGGGACAGAATTCCATGCCGGCACACTGCTTGCAACATGCACATGGAATACTGTTCGTATCTCTGGGCAAGGGCTCCCCAGTGCCAGCTCCTTCCACTTGACCACATCCAGCGTAGAGCGGTTCGAATGGTCGAGTTTTTATCCAATCGGCTTGACTCATTGGCACTGCGTAGAGATGTTGTATCTCTTTGCGTATTTTATCGCATCTACCACGGTGAATGCTCTGAGAAATTATTCGGACTAATTCCAGCCGCTCAATTTCACCATCGCACATCGCGACAAAACTCGCGATACCATCCATGCTATCTGGATGATTGGAGTTCCACTACTGTGCGATTTAAAAGAAGTTTTCTTCCTCGCACAACTTCCTTTTGGAATCGATTACCACCAGCGATTTTTCCGGACCGATACGACTTAGGGACATTCAAGAAAAGAGCCTACTTCTGCAATTCCCCAAGTGTTGCAGTTTTTCATGAGCGGCGGTAGTCACTTACCATCAGGTGAGCCGCATGCTCGTTTGCCCCCTCTCCTATAAACAAATTTCTAATGATTGCTCAGTTTACTTAATCATAACACGTGTTCACCAAACACACCAACGTCATGTAAGCAGACAGGTTACATCCCATTCACATAAGTAATCTATCTACACGCTATTGATACTAAATCAGCCATTCTAACGATACTTTAGTCAAACCGTTGTCGCCTCTTATACTATAAAGATACGACCATAGACAAATAAAGTAAACAACAACGAAAATACGAGCATCTGTACTTGAATTGTGCTAGCTTGGAAGCTAAGTGGTTGCCATAAATTTCACAGTATCAACCTACGCCATTATCCGGGTGCAATTCCCGCGCGCATCGATGTACGTGCTAATCGCAATTTCAAGTGGTGATTTGCCATATGCTCGATAGTGAAGAAAAACATCGTTTGACAAACAGCATGTCTATAGAATAAATACTTACCCAATTTGACTTCGTAGGAACTCTCGATTGTTATGTCTCCTGTATAACATTATATACGATCCATCCTCTCCCTCATACCTCAGAAGGCCGATTTTCCTTCACCCATCCTCCGGGTAAACCATGCCGATCCCTTCTTAAAACTCTTCTTAACTTTCCCCTCCATAATTCCGGTTTTTCCTCCTACTCCTTTTCTGTCCACGCGGTTAGGTTGAGGAACTCACTACCGCCTAATATAAGAAATTACAAAACTATATTGGCATTTAAGAAACGTGCTAGAGATAATTTCTTTGCATATATATTATTAGTTGATACATATTATATGTAGTTGTCGTATGTATTATTTTTATATATTGTATTATTTTATTTTTAATTATAGTATCATTTAATATAATTTACGTAACATTTTGTACATTATTTATTCTTTAGTAGTCGTAATGTATGCACGAAGTTTGCCTTTTTAATATATTTTCCTTTGGGGTTTACTGGAAAATATTTCAGCAAATTATGGAATAGGTAGAACCTTTGTACGAACTAACTATAAGACTGTTTCTGAATCTTGTTGTGTGTACATAAATACGAGTAAATAAATAAAAACTATTGCCAATATATGGGAAGTCCGTCTGACTATACTTCATTACCCTTTCAAGCACTAAGTACTTAAAATCACAGACTTTTATCTTTGCGCCTATTGACTTAAGTTTTGTACATATTCCTTTTCAATAATATATAATAATGATACGATTGTTTACTTTTGACCCAATTTACTAGTACCTAACCACAGAACACTTTTATACCTAACTAGGCATGTCATCTTAGTTCTCAGCACAGACTAATTCACAGACTAACTAGTAGATTCTAACCGAATATGACAATGAATCTGCGCTTTCATTGTCTATGAACCACAGATATCTAACCATAGACTTAGAAAGTATATTCTAAGTATATTTTTCTAACAAACTAAAAATACTGATAAAAAGATAGAGAAATTACACATTGAATCAATTAAAGTATAATTTCGTTAATAACACCCAGATACGGACTTATGGCATAGGCTTTTTAGAGATTTTTGCCACAATACTAAGTAATCTAATAAACGATAAAAATACAATCAAAATTCTTTGACAGCGTTTGGCACGCTAGTCTATTGGGCAAGCTTTCAGCGTACGGCTTATCCCCTGGCCTGATTGCCTGGTGACTTTTTTAGTGAACGGTCTCTACGGGTCGTCGTCGATGGCTGTTCATCCGGTACTGTGGCGACTAACGCCGGTGTTCCTCAGGTGTCTGTTCTCTCCGTAACTCTCTTCCTGCTGTATATAAATGATCTGCTCATTCCCGGAATCTATGGGTATGCAGACGAGAGCACAGTTGTGGAGAGATACCAACCAAGTGCCCGGGCCAATCGGAATCAAATCCAGTCAGAAAGAGAGGTTATGGTTGAGCGTGTGAGTCTCACACTACAGGCAGTCTCCGAATGGGGCGATGCCAGTCTCGTGAGATTTAACGCCTCCAAAACACAAGCGTGTCTTTTCAACCGCTAAAAGGAGCCCGCTCACCTTGGCTCCTACTTTCCGGAATGTATCCTTGGAGTACACTGACCGCCTTCAGTTGTTAGGGATTGAATTTTCTCCGAACCTAAACTATGGGCGATTCATTGAATCCAGAGCCAAAGCAGCTGCAAGGAAACTTGGTGTCCTTGCAAGGGTACTTCACACCGGGGTAGCTTCTTACCTTATATAAAGCACAAGTCCGGTCGTGCATAGAGTACTGCTGTCACATATGGGCTGGTGCTGCAAAATGCCACCTGGCAGCACTAGATTCAGTGGAGAGACGTGCCAAGAGGCTCATTGGTGACATTGATTTGGTTGATAAATACTATAAGACAGTGCGATTTACCATCTAAGGCTGCATCACCACTTACCACCAGGTGGGATTGTGGTCAAGAACTGTTTAATAATAAGTACAAATTAATATTTTTAAATTTTAACTTTATATAAAATCCACGGATAGCTTACTATCAAAGTATAAAAAAGTGAATCTATAACTACAATTATCGTAGCTATAGAATACAAAGTGTAGTATAATTTACAAAAACCATAAATAAAAGATGTTCCTTTGATTTTTTTTCATTCATTATTATAGCCCACTATTAAGTCCAATGCTGAGTGTAGGCCTCCCCATAGATTACCTCAAAGGCGGTTTTGCTATTGTTGCCACGTATGGCGGGATTGAAAAAGTAGTTTTATATTAATTTCAACTGGTATCAGAAAAATGTTGCTGCCCGTCTCTCTGTTTTATTTACCCCCAGCCGCCTCTTTAGACACCCGCGAGATGATATGGGGGGTTCTGTTACGCCGTCACAATACGTTAATTACATGGGATATATTATTTAAGCAATTTATACTCCCTTATAATATTATGGTATGCGAGCAACCCGAGCCTTGCCGTCAGTGTCGTAGCGTGCTTTAGATGGGCCCTGTATCAAAATTTGTTTTGGGGCCCCAATGAAGACCAAAGATTCCATAACAGGAACAAAGACGCTTGCATTGTATTAAGATAATTATATATTAATGTAATTAATGTATGTTAATATACAATTAACAGTGGTAGAGCCACTCGGCAGCTTTTGTTGTCGCACGGATGGGTCGGCTCGAACCGGGGTGCTACCACGAGCTCACAGAATACCAGCGTGAAGTAGAGGTTTACATCTGCGTTGCGGTTAGTGAGTGCAGGTGGCCCGAGGCCCAATTTAACCGAGACTCAGGTGCTCTTTTTAACCGAGACTCAGGTGTCCTCTCCGGCTGATACTTCATCTCTCCTACCCGGGGTACAAATTAGAACACTCCTTTGTGCCTTGGGCTGGGGTTTGTGTATAGGTCAGAGAGGACATCTGTTTTTGACGCCTCGGCAGTCTTGAAGATATGGACCTGTCCATCCCATGGCTGCGCGTAGACAGCGACGGCCATCCCCGCGTCTACGGGTGCCTCTATAGTTCCCATAGCGGTAATGCCGACACAGACTGACTCGTCGACCACGTCCGAATGGCTGCAGACTCCGTGCTACAACAGGTACCATTCGCAGAGATCGTGATACTCGGTGATTTTAACGCCCACCACTCTGAATGGCTTGGTTCTCGTTTAACCGATCATGCGGGTAGACCTGTCTATGACTTTGCTTTGGCATATGGTCTAACACAACTGGTCACTTCGCCTACGTGGATCCCAGATGTGGAGGATCATGTACCTTCCCTGTTGAACCTTCTACTCATCTCTCATCCGCACGGATATCAGGTCTCCGTCGATGCCCCTCTGGGCTCTTCGGACCACTGTCTGATCCGGAGTACGGTGCCACTCACGCTCCCATCACAGTTGCGATCCGCAGCTTGCCGCCGTGTTTGGCACTATGGGTCAGCCGATTGGGACGGGATGCGTTCTTTTTTTACATCCTACCCTTGGGCGCGGGTTTGCTTCTCGCCGGAAGATCCTAGCGTTGTTGCCGTTTCTGATGTGGTATTTCAGGGTATGGAACTTTTTATTCCATCGTCTGTGGTACCCATCGTAGGCAGATCCCAGCCATGGTTTGGTCGCTCCTATAAAATAGCATCGCGCTATAAGCAGGAGTGCTACCGGGCCTGGGCTGACGCATCAACGTCTCAGGATGTGAACACCAGCGCACTTAAAAAGAAGTATAATTCCGCCTCCAGGTCCTTCAAAAGCTTTATTGCCAAGGCAAGGTCTGAGCACATCGGCAGAATTGGCGAGAAGCTAGTTCGCCTTCCTTCGGGAACCCGTGCATTCTGGTCTCCCGCCACGGCTGTCCAAAGGAACTTCTGTCAGCCATCTCATCCATCTCTGCATAGAGAGGACGACTCACTGGCCCATGCCGCAAGGGAGAAAGCCGATCTTTTAAGCTCTCTTTTTGCGTCCAACTCGACTCTAGATGACGGGGAGAACACACTGCCGACCATCCCGCCGTGTGAGTGCTCCATGCCGGATGTGCGATTTACACAACGCTTGGTTCCTAAAGCACTTATGCCTGGACGTCAGCAAGTAGAGTGGGCCTGATGGAGTCCCCCCATTGTGCTGAAGACGTGTGCTCCGGAGTTGGCAGCAGTTTTAAAGCGTCTTTTCCGGTACGCTTACTCCCAAGGCGTAGTCCCGAATTCATGGAAGACAGTTTTGGTCCACCCGATTCTTAAAAAAGGCGACGGCTCAAACCCGTCCAACTACAGGCCTATCGCCAATACCTCCTTGTTCTCCAAAATAATGGAATCCATTATAAACTGCCAGCTCATGAGGTACCTTGAGGATCACCAGTTGATTAGTGACCGCCAGTACGGTTTTTGTCAGGGTCGATCAGCTGGTGATCTTCTGGTCTACCTAACTCATAGTTGGGCGGAGGCAGTAGAGTCCAAGGGGGAGGCATTGGCCATTATTTTGGACATAGCGAAGACCTTCGATCGGGTCTGGCACAAAGCGCTTCTTTCGAAGCTTCCTTCCTGTGGGCTTACCGAGAAATTGTGCATTTGGATCACCAGTTTCCTTGCTGATCGGAGAATCAAGGCCGTAGTAGACGGTGTATGCTCTGATTTCAAGCCTATCAACGCTGGTGTTCCATAAGGTTGCGTACTATCACCAACGCTGTTTCTCCTGCATATCAATGATATATTGCAAACTAGTAACATTCATTGCTATGCAGACGACAGCACTGGTGATGCCTTATATACCGGCCGTGCCAATATTTCTCGGGAAAACGTCGCCGACTACCGGGACAAACTTGTGTCTGAAGTCGAGTCTTTGCTGAAAAAAGTCTCGGATTGGGGGCGACTAAATCTAGTCCAGTTCAATCCCCAGAAGACACAAGTTTACGCGTTTACCGCTAAAAAGAACCCCTTTGTCGTATCTCCTCAGTTTCAAGGCACTCCCCTTGCTGCCTCAGCTAGCATCGGAATCCTCGGCGTCGACATATCGAATAGTGTGCAGTTTCGTGGTCACTTGGAAGGGTAGACCAAATTGGCCTCTAAAAAGCTTGGCGTGCTCAGCAGAGCGAGACAGTATTTCATGCCGGTACATCGCTTCCAACTTTACAAAGTGCAATCCGGCCTCACATGGAATACTTTTCTCATCTCTGGGGCGGAGCATTCCAGTGCCAGCTCCTTCCACTTGACCGCATCCAACGCAGAGCGGTTCGAATCGTCGCCGACCGAGTTCTTTCTGATCAACTCGATACACTGGCAGTTTGTTGATATGTTGCATCTCTTTGCGTATTTTATCGCATTTACCATGGGGAATGCTCCGAGGAATTGTTCGGACTAATTCCAGCCGCTCAATTTCACTATCGCACATCGCGACAAAACTCGCGATACCATCCATACCACCTGGATAATTGGCGGTCCACCACTGTGCAATTTAGAAGATGTTTTCTTCCTCGCACAACTTCCTTGTGGAATCTTTTACCACCAGCGATTTTTCCGGACCGATACGTCCCTGACCTTCAAGAAAAGAGCCTACTCCTTTTTAAAAGGCCGGCAACGCATCTGCAATTCCCCTGGTGTTGCGGTTGTTCATGGGCGGCGGTAGTCACTTACCATCAGGTGAGCCGCATGCTTGTTTGCCCCCTCTCCTATAAAAAAATAATACTCCTAGGAACTAAGCTAGCCAAACAATTCAAATCAAATATACACTTTTCTTATCTTTTGTTCGGCGAACATAGCTGAAGACTATTCGGCGGCATTCATAGCTGAAGACGATTTCAGTTTTACTAAATTCTTTGCTTTTATAGACAATAGTGATAGCCTTTCATGTCCCATAGAAGTCCTTGGAATTTTTACTTACTCACGTTCGGGGCCCCTGTGGCCCGGGGGCCCCGTATCATTGATACGGCTGATACGGCGGTAGCTACGCCCCTGCTTGCCGTCATCTTAGAGTTTTGCAAGTGCTGAAAATTCGTTGAGTTAACATTGTGAGGAAACGTCTGAGAAGTTCAAATATTTTATAGAAATAATTGGTCGGGGAAAAAGTTTTTCGTATTTTATACACAAATTCTAGACATTTTTTTTCAAACTATAATTATGTTTTATTATAATATACAGGCTGTACCAAAAGTCGACGTCAAGCCGGAATCGGGTGATAGGACAAATCATATTAAACAAATATATATTATACTAGCTGTTTACCCACGGCTTCGCTTGCGTGCGCTTGAATTTAGGAACATCGTTAAATGCTGTTCCGGGCCAAATTTAGAAAAATTCGATCACTTTTAGAGTCACCTCGGTGTCTATGTCTGTATGTCGTCAAAGATTTTTTTTCATTCTAAAATACTATTAGACGTAGATGATTGGTAACATGCTACAGAAACACGTGAATATATAATATGTCTAGAAACTCCTACTATTTTTTTTTATATCGGACATGTCTTCCCATTCCGATGTATCCATAAGAAAGTTAAATAGTCTTGAAATCAAAATGTATTATTATTATTTACATTTTACTCTTTACATTTATTCATAGTTAAAGTTAATTTAGTTTTAACAAAGTATTATAATGTTTATTTGAGACATTTTATTCATATCATTGGTCCTATTTAATATTGATTGGCACCATAAAATAGATGCAGATATTTTTTTGACTTCGAGTAGACTTGAAAATTTCATAAATACAGTTCTATAATAATGAATACTACACATGGATTAAAACTAATGTTACGGGTTTTTTTACGCATCTCGGATGAAAGTTCCGAGTAAAAGAACATATCGTTGATGTTAAGCACTAAAGCTCCGGAAAGTCTAAAGTATGTCAACATGTTTAGTATCGTCCCAACCATTATATCGGATCTGATAGACAACAAATCCTTGCAATAGAACACCGAATCCTACCTATATATATATAGGTAGGATCCTACCTATATAATCCTAATAATAGCTGTGGTTGCCAACCGGCATTTTTACTTTTACCCTCATCTTTGCAAGCCTTAATATTTACTGTAGAGTGAAAACTAAAAGTAACATACTCGAAAACACGACTAAAATAAAAATTGCATATATGACCCCATGAAAAGTAAAAAAGTAGCAGCTTACATGTTAAATGGGCACAGGCCACAGAGATTTTGGCCAAAAAATGTTCGCTGTGCTGATTCCAACGCGGGATGAATCTAATGTTAATGATTCAATTATTTACATCGTATATTCAGTAGCATTGTATTATTTCATTTTATTAATGACTTGCCATTTTAGTTTATTTAGAAGTAATTAGGTGGCGCTAATATTAGATGAAATAATTAAAGCCAAAACCATACAATCTAGTAATATAAGCAATAGAAGCGAACATTTATTTATTATATCAATAAGGGATAAAGTGATGTCAATTCTCTTAAAAGTTCTGTTTCTGTTAAAAAATACGCTATCAGCGCCGCTAGTGGTGAAAAACGATTTAATGATATCGTCATATGACCATATTATGAAATAGCAACGTTGTGTTTAGTCATTAATATCTTCTAACGATTTCTATTCATTGATTTGGTCAAGCTATTATATGATAATGAAAATTTTGCAACAATTGCTGACAGACCAGTTTTAATCACTTTACATATATATTAGTAATTTAAATAAATACCTTATCAATTTTCATATATTTATGATAGACGTCACTATTATCTATTGAAATTATTACACTTTTAACATAAAATAACAAAAATACTAAAAAACTAAACGTTACAGTTTTTTTTATTAATTTATAAATCTAATCATTTAATCATATAAATGTAAGTTACATACATACATACATAAACACTCACGCCTGTCACCCAGAGGGGTAGGCAGAGATTATGGACTTCCATTTGGCACGATCCTGACACACCTCTCTCGCTTCCTCCACATCCATATACCTACGCATACACGCTCGTCGGTTAAAGGTACTCTTGATTTGGCCCATTTTTAATATATCGCCAATTTGGTCGATAAACTTTCGCCTAGGGCGACCCTTCCCGACTATGCCGTTCACCTCTGCAACATAAATTTGCTTTGTCACTCTTTCCTCATTCATTCTTTCTACATGGCCAAACCACCGAAGCATTCCTTTCTTAATCCTGGTCACAACATCATCTTGCAAACCACACTCTTCTCTTATTAAACAATTTCTCACTCTGTCATTCAGCTTCATCCCTAACATACTCCTTAATGACCGCATTTCTACAGCATTTATTCTACTCTCATGCTTCTTCTGCCACACCCAACTTTCACTACCATACATTAAAGTAGGTACTAACACAGCATTGTGAATTGCCATACGTGCCTTTTTGGACACATTCTGACTTTTCACAATAGAGTGTAGAGCCCCATTCACTCTATTTCCTGCATTCACTCGTCGTTCTATATCCTTATCATATCTACCATCCCTGCTAAACACACATCCCAAATATACAAACTCATCTACTTGCTCTACCAACTCCCCTTCTATTCTTATTTCACATATCGTTTTACTTTCTTCTCTTTCAAAAACCATAACTTTCGTCTTACTTGCGTTCACTTTCATTCCCTTTTCTTTTAATGTCCTGTTCATTAATGTAACCATCATTTGCAACTCGGCTGCCGACGACGCAAGTATGACTTGATCATCGGCGTACAAAAGGCATTTGACGGTTAACTCACCCATTCTTAACCCGCATTCTTCTACTTTCAAATTTTCCAAACAACTGTCCATAAACAGGTTGAACAACCACGGGGAAGCCACACAGCCCTGTCTGACACCTTTATGGATGTCAAACCAGTCCGAGTAGGCCCCGTTGATCCTGACACAAGCACTAGAGTCCCTATATAGAGACTTCAATGCCTGTATCAGACCAGCGCTCAACCCAAATGAGTTCAGTGTTTGCCATAACACATCCCTGTCCACTCTGTCATAAGCCTTCTCCAAGTCCATGAACGCACAAAAAACTTTTTGGTTTTTGGCCAAAAACTTCTCGGCGATCATGCGCATGGAAAAGACCTGATCCGTACATCCCATTCCCTTTCTAAATCCCGCTTGCACATCCCAAATTTTTCCGTCAGTTTCTTTCATAACTCTTTCAATTAGTACCTTAGCATACAGTTTTCCCACAATGCTAAGAAGGCTGATACCACGGTAGTTTTTACAGTCCTGCTGTGATCCTTTTCCCTTATATATTGGGACTATCACGGCTTTGCACCAGTCTCCCGGTACCCGCTTAAGTTCCCAACATAAATTAAACAAGGTGTACAGCAGGTCTGCCACCACTCCTTCTCCAGCCCTTAGCATTTCGAGAGATACTCTATCATAACCAGCTGCCTTACCTACTTTCATACTTTTCATTGCTTTCATTATTTCATCTATACTTATATCTCTATCTATTTCCTCTTCTTTCGGAATTTCTATTTCTAAATGTAAGTTATTTATATTATTTCATTTATTAGTAACTGAAGGCATAATATACTACTTTTTCCATTTGATGATAGATGGCGCTGTTTTGAATACCAAATCGTTGTAGTTTCAAATTATTTTACCTAGATTATAACTATATTTTAAACTTTATTTACAAATATGGTATTTATTTGAAAAACACCCGTCATCCCGCCTATAACTAATATATAATAGAAAATTAACATCTAAAGGAAATAAAATACTTAACGTTTCTTTTTTGAAGTTCCGTAATCGGATAAAAAGTAGCCTATAATTTGCCCCGGGTTACTCACTACCTACATATAAAATTTCATGTAAATCGGTTCAGTAGTTTTTGCGTGAATCCGGAATACACAGACAGACAGATGGACAGAAAGACAGACATACAAAATTCTAAAAACCACTAATTTGGCTTCAGAACCCTTTATTTAGTCCTCTGGACTTGTTTTTTCAAGAATATATTAGAATTCCAGAAACGACTTTTCTACAGATTTATTATATGTATATATGCCATTTTGTTCGAAACTTGTTACATCTTGTAGGTAGTGAGATAATCCCGTTGCTGTAGAAATCTTGGGATTTTTAATCAATAAAATGCGACAAGTAGTTTTGACAGTCCTGTCTTGATGTTAACCTAACACTGCCCAAAAAATTCTGAAGAAACCAAAACAGGTAAAAACTTGAGGGTGCAAGGTTAGGACTGGATATGGTGAATGTATTAACACTTCCCAAGCAAGCTCTCTCAATTTTTGCTGAGTGGTCAATATGTATGTGGTCTGGCGTTATCATGATGAAAGACCACTCCTTTTCTGTTGATCAATTCCAGCAGTTTCTTCTCAATTTCTTACTTGAGTCTTATTAGTTGTTGGCAATAGAGATCCGAGTCGATAGTTTTGCCCGGCGATAAAAGCTCATAACAAACGATGCCCTTCCAATCCTACCATAGACACCTTATTGCGTGTTAATCCTTGACTTGGAGCGTGACTACCCTTTGACCATGATCTTTTTCGCAAGTTCTTGCCGTAGGTGATCCACTTTCTATCACCAGTGATCAATATTTTCAAAAATTGTTAATAGCGAATCGTAAATGAGTACACGTTTCACTAGTTTTCTTTCAGTGAGCTCGTCTGGAACCCAAATATCGAGCTTTTTTGTATAGGCAGACTTTTTCAAATGGGTCAAAACTATTTTGTGGTCAATCCTCAATACCTAGGCTATCTTGACTACTAATATGTCTATCTAGCTTTTTTTAAATTTCATCGACTTTATCCTTATGAGGGCGACCAGAGCGAGCTGCATTTTTGACACTTTAAATTCCCGGACTGAAAACGCTTGAAACAACTTTGTGCTACTCTTATTGACATTGCATTAGGTCAATAAACGTCAATTTTTTTTTCAAGACCTGAGTCGCCCTTTTCCTTTTTTGTAATAAAACCTTCAGAATGTATCGAATTTCTTCGTTAGATTTACTCATTTTGGCGGACAGAAAAACAATAGAAAAATACCGGGATATATTTTTTACTCGTTGAGAAAATGGAATTGACTCGAGAAAATTCAAGAGCGATGATTTATTATGACTTTTGAAGTGGTTTAACACAAAAACAGTGTGTTGACCGGATGATTTCTGCATTTGGTGATGAAGCCCCATCCAAAACCACAATTTATCGCTGGTTTGCTGAATTTCAACGTGGACGTGTCAAGCTCAGTGATGATCCCCGTCAAGGTCGTCCAAAAACTGGTCACGAGTTTGGGTGTTCGAAAATGAGTTAAAGCCAACAAAAATTGTTCGTTCACGGAGTGTTGCAAAAAAAAATGGTGGCCACGTTTGTCTCCAAAACCGGCCATGTTACGACTATTCCTCTTGAGGGACAAAGAACGGTTAATGCAGAATGGTATGCTAGCATTTGTTTGCCACAGGTCGTTTCTGAACTCCGTAAAGAGAACTGCAACCGCCGCATCATCCTCCATCACGACAATGCAAGTTCTCACACCGCACACAGAACAAAAGAGTTTTTAGAGCAAGAAAACACAGCAGCATTATTTTGTTGTGTCACGCTGTTATTTCGTGAGAGCGTGGTCATTCTCCGGTCAAGCCGACCCATCATACTGCAACTATAATACAGCTGTTGTGTGGCTCTACCATATAAAAATTTAACGCAGATACTTTATTAACTTCCCGCTTTATTAATTATTAGTAATTTTCAAAAGTAGGAAATTATAGATTTCGGTCCGATTTTGTGAATGCGAGTTTTTATCAGATCTCCACGTTTTTAAGTCCTAGGAAGCCATTCCGACTATTCCCAGCTGGACGCCCGGCCGTATGTAAGTGCGTGTGTGCGTGTGCGTTAGTTTTAATCCATGTGTAGTATTCATTATTATAGAACTGTGTTTATGAAATTTTCAAGTCTACTCGAAGTCAAAAAAATAGAAGGAGTTTCTAGACATATTATATATTCACGTGTTTCTGTAGCATGTTACCAATCATCTACGTCTAATAGTATTTTAAAATGAAAAAAAATCTTTGACGACATACAGACATAGACACCGAGGTGACTCTAAAACTGATCGAATTTTTCTAAATTTGGCACGGAACAGCATTTAATCATGTACCTAAATTCAAGCGCACGCAAGCGAAGCCGCGGTTAAACAGCTAGTATTTAATATTATGTAATATCCGTGTAAATGGAGAGACAACCTGATAAGACATGCAGGAAGTCGATGGATGCAGGTGGCTCGGGACCGTGCTTTGTGGCATTCATTGGGGTAGGTCCATGTTCAGCAGTGGATTTGTGAAGGGCTGTAATGACGGTGATGATAATGATCCGTGTAGAATACATTTGTTTTATTATTTGTTATTATAAAAGTTAGTTAAAGTTAAAGTTGCCGCCTATATAAGTCCCACTGCTGGGTACAGGCCTCCTCTCATTTCTGAGAGGATTTCAGGGCAAGGAAAGGTCCGCCGCGCTGCCCTAATGCGTGTTGGCGAACTTCACATGTCTTCGAAATATTTTTTTTCTTATTTCTAGGACATGCATGTTTCCTAACGATATTTTCCTTCGCCACCGAGCACGTGGTAAATCATTACATAAAATTACAATTAACAATTTCATTGGTCCTGGCGGGAATCGAACCCGGGTTGCTCGTGTACTGTGAAATTTACCGCTTTGTTAGCGCTTTGTAATTATATTATATAATAATGGAATACATCTTAGCTTTCATATAAATACTTCTTTTCCGTCATTTCGTAGTTTTAAATTTAGAAACAGCTTTTCTTTCCGCTGTTGTCAGCAACATGATACTAACGGCAAAATTGTTAACCCTTATATCCTTTTAAATACAATACATTAAAATATTCTTAACATACATAAACAAATATTTCAAAGTCTACATTAGATTTGATAAACCACAAACCCTCGCAAAAGAACACCGATTCCTACCTAGGATGATTCGCGAAGCTATTGAAATTAAAAAACATCCTAATTTCAATAGAAAAGATGGATGGGGAAAAATGCTTGGGAATAAAATTAAATCCAAACCCAAGCATACCACTACAAGATTTCTAGATACTGTAAGCTCATTCTGCGTAGATCGGACCAAAAATTATAAGGTAGCCGGACTAACTATGACATCGGGACGTCAAATATCTCAATACCACCCGTGACCATGGGTGCTATAAAGCACCCGAAACGTCGGGAATTAAAAAGTTAAATTTAACGCGATAGAATCCGTAAAAATTAGTTTCATTTAAATATTTCAAATTGTATTCTACAATGTAAAATTAACATAAATTAACTTCCGAATAGAAAGCAAATAGTGTTTTGATTAATTATGTTTAAATCTGTCTTCAAAAAAATATCTTCTCTACTTCCACCTTTTTCCTTTCTTCTCCTACATGTTGCTGAATTAATATAAACAGCTTCAGGATATAGCTAACACATACACTGCTTATAACACTAGAAGCATTGGAGCATTTCTAATCTTTCTAATAATCACTCCAAGTGGCGTTAAAATGCTTGTGCTATGAGTTATTCAGTTTGATCATTGCAGGTTTTATTTTAATTCAAAATGGCCACCCTATTAAAACATTAACTTTACTTTAACCACTATTAAATATAGAAATAACTAAATATTTTTTAAACAATTTTAAAAACAAGAAGTTGAAAAATTTTACGCTTGGAACAATGGATGCAAATGGAAAACTGAAAACCAGTTTTCAATTAAAAACTGTCAAAGGACAACTCTGGACGTAACAAGCGCTCCTAACAAAGGGGTGTTGTGCCACAGTTGTAGCGTTTGTAAAAGTTTTAACAAGCTTAAACTGCCAATAATAATAATAAAAAGTTAAAACCTTTCTAGCACTAACTTATGCACTAACAAGTGGATAAATTTAAAATGTTGTACAACCGACTACAATATAAATTATTAAGGATATCTCAAAAACTACTGGTCAGACCTTGAACAAATTTATATGAGACCACGTGAGAATCACCAGCTTTCAAATAAAAGTCGTCAAATACATATATATATACATACAAATACATAATAAAAAAGTCATGAAAAATATCTTAAAATGGTTGATCCTGCAGTCCATTCCTGGAACTTTACGATCATTCAGAACTTTTTAAATGGCAATAAGTTTAGTACATGTCATTCGTTTTAACTTGCTTGACGGCATTTGATACAGTTTTATTAAGTACAAAAAAGTGTTTTTGAAGTCTGGAGTTGATTAATCAAATATTTTGAAAGTTATTTAGAAAAAACTTAAAAACATTTTTTTTATTTTTTGAAAACCTATGAAACACACACACACACATGCACGCGCGCGCACACACACACACACGCGCGCGCGCGCACATGCACGCGCATACGCACGAACAAGCGCACGCGCACGCACACGTAGATAGACTAAACACCATAAATAAAAGGAGGAAGAGAGAGGGGTTAGAGAAACAAACAGTGTTCATTAAGTTGTTTCTTGAACACATGTAAAGATTTTTTTATTTAACTTAGTTTATATTATGTATATTTTACTGCATAATTTTTATTTACTACATACTTCTAAAGTGCATCAGTGAGTCTTAATTTATTGCATTGTCCAAACATTACACCGGATTCGAAACCCGCCGGCACGTGCCCAGCAGTGGGACGTATATAGGCTGTAACTTTTATTCTGCCAACTTCCAAAAAGGAAACGGTACTCAATTCGACGCGTATGTTTTTTTTATGTGTGTTACCTCATTACTTTTTACTGGGTGAATCGATTTCGATGATTCTTTTTTTCTATGAAAGCTGATACTTCTTGTGTGGTCCCATATGAATTTGATCAAGGTCAGACCAATAGTTTTTGAGTTATTTGAGTTATTCTTAACAACTTATATTGAAGTCGGCTGTACAAAATTTTTAATTTTTAATTATTTTTAACTATCAAGGACTAAAAAAATATGAAAGCGTCTTTAAATTTTTAATAGCAATAAAACTTATAAAAGTTGAAAATAATTTTATTAACAAACTACACGTACTAGGTTATTGATATGAAATAGGGAACCAGTTGATGTAATTCTGAAGTTAATAAAAAACCCCGGTCTCGATACGTCAGTTTCTTCGGCAGTTATCGTGACCGTATACAAAATCCAGACGTCCACGTAAAATTTATTCAAACCGTTTTTTGTTTCAAACTAGCAATTATATCAAAAGATTTGTTTAGAAAATATAAGATGGATTAATTAAGAGAGTTTTCTTGACAAGTGCAAAATAATTATGATAGAGATATTTTATGAACACAAACCTTGTCGTGTCGAGAGTAAAGCACTACCTAATTACGCTTCGCGTTATGAGGCGTGCAATAATTATTGATCACTTCATTTTCCTAACTGACACAGCCAACAATACCTTGAATGTTTTATAAAATTGAACTCTAAAATATATTAACAAAGATTTGCGCTGGACAGGATTATAGTGCCAGGTACACTGTCTAATCCCTCGATGGAACGTTGACCTGGCACGACCGGAAGAAATCCGTCAAAACACCGCCAATATCCTGACTCCGGGTTGCTATTGAGAATTTCTTGATAAAAAAACCCATATAACCCATTTTTGCCCGACAAGGGATTTGAACCCGGGATTTCATCATCAGCAATCGCGTTTTCGACCACTGGACCGATGAGGCTGTCACTCATTCTAAATAGAAATTATACGTTTCATTTCTCACAGTATTAGGATAATTACGTGTCAAGGAAACTTTTATTGTCAATCAAAGAATTTTTTTACTTTAATATCTAAATGCGTGCAAACCACTGATAGGAAAACAGTAATTGAGTTCAGTCACTCGACATTGTTCATTTTGACAACGGTGACATTTTGCGGGAAATGTGAAAAGTTCTTCTGTCATTATGTTTTATCCATTTATTCTGTGTAACTTTCATTTCTTTATGGACTAACTAAACATTATTGTATTTGTACTCGGGGTACAAAAACTATCATGGGTAAAACAATTTATATGTAAACTAAGTAATTTATTTATGCGTTCCGAAGTATTCTTCATGACGTTTTAAACACGTTTTCATTAGTTCAAACTATTTTCGAAAACAAAACGACCATTGCTCCGAGGGCATATTTTTCACGAGCTGTTTGACTCATATCTTTGATTTTTTTTAAATAAAGAAATAGAATGGTGCGCGGTCCAAACTCCTTGCAGGATGGGTCATAAGATCCACCTTTTCAGAAGCCATAAATGACTTTATTTTGTTCACGGTGTGCTCCGAAGCATTGTCATGCTGCAATTGCATGCGACTTCTTGGTAATTTTTCCTCACTTTTTTAAAGACACTGGGCAAAGACATCGTAGTGTACCACTCAGCATTGACCGCGCAACCACCTGGGAGGAAAAAACGCAATAATTTTTGGCCACGTTTCTTACCTGCCTAAATGTTGTTGGTTTGCTGTTACGAGTTTGAATATCCATACAGAAGACAGTTGCTTTCTTTACGGAATGTAACATGTTTCATCTTCTGTCACAATGTCATTTGAACACAGTATTTGAACGACCATGATGATACTTTAACAACATCTTTTTAAACCAATCAACTCGAGTCCGTTTTGTAACAGAGTTTTCTAACTTTTAAATAATGGTGTAATTTTTTTTTATTTCGCTCGTACTAATACCTAAATTTCCTCGAATCTCCTTATAGGTGATACGCTGGTTTTCTTTAATTCTTCAAAAGAAAGAAACACGGCCACGATCAAATTTTGCGTACCAACGCTTTATGGTGCTCAAAGGAGGTACTTCCCTCCCAAAAGGAATCCTCCCATAGAGTGTACAAAATAAAAATAGAGATATAAAAGTGATAAATAAATTCTCTAAATACCAACCTTGTTTGCACGCGGAGAACTCTGTTAATTTACAAACGAAGGTTGTCGACTGACAATTGAAGGGCGGTATATCACACAGAGTAATTTATATATCCATTCCAAAATACCGAACCTAAATCACTCAGACTGGTGATATGGAGCAGCATAACACCCTTAATAATATCGTAGAATTTTATGTTTTAAAGTTTCATTTTTATTGCATTGTTAGATTTTCTCGACCTACAATGCTAGAAATTATTCTCAACATTGTTTAAACAAAAGAATATTACTTGCTAAAAACTTTATAACACTACACTGTGTTAGAAATAAATACAAGATAACATTAAAATAGAATAATAAGTCTTTGACAATAGATGAAGTATGCAAACCAACAACAATACTGACTGCCTATCACGAGGTGGCACGGGGCAGTTTCTTATAACCTTCTTTACATTTATCAAAAGAATTACCACAAGGGACAGAATTAAGACCCTGATTAAAACTCTTAGAATAACTCATTCCTCCTAACTGGTTGCCTGCACCGTACTTTATACTGCTCGAACGACTAGGGATTTAAAAATTCTACCCTTACTTAAAGCATTTTTATACAACAATATTTACATAGGTATAACAGAAATATTGTTGTCGAGTTTGCTAAGCATCGTTCCATGATTAATTGTTTGTCTCTCATCGAGCAATTTCTAGAAGTAATGCTCAGTTTGGATTTAAATCTTTTCTATTTTACTTAATATAGTTCTGTTTTTTTTTCTCTTATTTTTAATAAACGAAACAAATTAGCTAACGGTCGATCTGGTTGTGAACGCTAACCGATTAATTTATCCTGTTACTTTGTAAGTGTGCAGCTCTTCTCTACAAACAGATTATACTATCCAAAGTCCACTGCTGAACATAGGTCTTCCCATACATTGCATACTAGGGGAACTTTTTTTATATAAAAGGGGGCAAACGAGCACGCAACTCACCTGATGTTAAGTGACTACCACCGCCCATGAACAACTGCAACACAAGGAGAATTGTAGATGCGTTGCCGGCCTTTTAAAAAAGAGTTTTTAAAAGAGGAACTATTTGCTATAGTTGCCACGCTTGGCAGGCGTGGCGTTCTTCGCTCTTCTAACTACACCCAAGCTTATCCCTTGGTTCCAGTACTCCCATTGCTTTTGCTGCTCATGATATTGATTCTGGAAAAGACAAAATTTGGGGAGTTGTAGATCAAAAAATCAGTGCAGTGCTGAGTCAACTCCATACACTTCGGCAGCTATGATTGTTAAACAATATATTGAATTGCCATATCTTGACAGAACATGCGACCCACTTCAGTTTTGGAACGAAAATAAATGTTTATTTCCAGGGTTATTTAAAATTGCGTATAAATATCTTTGTATACCAGCAACATCAGTTTCTTCAGAGCGTTTATTTTCAAAAGCTGGGATTTTGTGCAATGATAGAAGAAACCGTCTAGCACCTATAAAAGTTGACTAAATTCTATTCCTCAATAGCATTCAATAATTGTTTGTCTACTTTATTTTTCGACAGGCACTGATTACACTTTTACTTATCTTTAGTGTATTTACTAAACATAATTTTTATTGACTTTCAAGAAGATAGTTTTTTTTTAGAATATTATTTTATTGCTGAAAATATTAAATTATTTACATGTTAACTTATTAGAAGTTATGATTAGTTATTTGATACTTTTAAGTATGTTAGCTTACAAGAAATTTATTTCGTTATTTGAGTATTATTTTTCTTTTATTTATTCAACAAATTCTTCTAAAGACATAGGACCACTTAGTTAATAACTTTTTAACTAAGTGGCCCTATATCTTTTAATTAAGTAATGAATATTATAATTTGAGTAGAAATAAATAAATGTTCCTATTGCAACAAATTGATTGAAGGCAATAAATGAAGAAAGTCCACAAAGAGCTACAACCAAAATAATTTGTTAACTAGAATTTTATAATACCTAACTAAGTTATTTAAGAATAATTTGACTGTGATAAACTATTAATAGCTTATGTATATCTTAAAGCTAGGCTATATTGTTTCGTGAATACTGATATATAGCTAGTTTCGTTGTTAAATACAGGTACTTACTATAACTAAGATTAAAACATACATATGTGATGAATACTAAATATATCTTTCTAATTTCAATTCTACATAATAAGTTTGGTATTTATAGTTATCTCAACCCACCAAAGAGCTAGATAAAAGTTAAAGTTACAGCCTATATACATCCCACTGCTAGGCACAGGCCTCTTCGAATTTTTTTTTCTTATTTCTTAGACATGCAGGTTTTTTCACAGTTTTCCTTCACCGTGCCGGCGGATTGAACCCGGGTTGCTTGCGTACTGTGAAATTTACAGTGAGCGCTACCCATCTGAGCGCTCTTCAAAACTAGATAGAAAAACAAAATTATAAAAAAGTAATTTGTATGAAATCATTTACTTTGTTACGTACTGCTAACGAGTTGCGTAACTCGAGTTAAAACTCGAGTTGCGTGATTTTTAACTCGAGTTGTAATTTTTCCGAGTTGGCACATCCATATTATCAGTGTACCTCCAGCCATTCGGTGATCACAGTCAGTTTTCATCCTCACGATAACTAAGATGTCACTAAACAATTTATTGTCGTCTGGTCGCAAAATGTCAAACCTTCGATGCTGGGTCAGGTTTACTTTCTGTTATTTCTTTCAAGGCCGCTTCTGGAAAAAGTATTAAACCATTAAGTAAAATACCAGGTTCCCATTGCCTTCCAACATATACCTATAAAAAAACTATACGAGAATAAAATTACGCCTTATTTATTTGAAAGAGAAAACTCAGCGTTGGCAACTTGGTACACGCAATTTAATTTCAGCTGTGCTGTTCATTTGTTAGTGAACAGAGCGAAGTCAACTGAGAATATAACTCATTCCGTTCTTTACTCAATCAACCAAAATTATTTTACAAAGAATAAATATACATATAATATTAGGAATTTAAAGCAAATTTGAAAAATAATAGTGAAAAATTCAACTTTGTGCCAACCAACAGCACTGGATCAGCGAGACGGGTCAAGTACTCCATAAACCTCTCAGAACTCAGAAGTGAGAAAAGGCCTGTGATAACTTCAATTTGTAACTTACATCAGTAAAAGAATCTAATTTAGTTAAATTTTTATTTACCGATAGAGATACTTCTACAGTGATCTTACAGGTTCAAATTTAACCCGGAACCGCTTTTAATGATTTAATTATTGAAAATTGTGTGTTCTTATATAGAATTCTAGTATCACTTTTAACATTACTAATACTCCCCTTAATCACTCAACAGTAAGTTTAAAATCGCAAGCAAGAGTTGACCTCAATAGTCTTGAACCAATCGAGTTTACAGTCCGCACCCTACCATCAGGCTACTGTCGCTTTAGTTGTTTTAAGATAAATCTAATATTATGTTAACTCTCTAGCCAACGGTACGATTTTGTAGCCAACTTCAAAAAGGAGGAGGTCAATATTACGACAAGCTATGCAAAGTTTGGGGAATATTTTTTGTATGTGACACTGGCCAGTTAAAATTTATTAAAAAAATAAACAAATATTTAAAGGTTAAAATACGAATGCTCCAATTTCAAATTTCCGTCCACATTATACAAACAAATTAAAATAGCGTGTTTCATTGAAAAATGGATGCGCCGGGAATATTTTCGAGAGATTTTTTATTATTATTTAGACTTAAAATGGCATTTATGTTGAAATTCATGATGTAGCAGAAAGGTCCATCGCTGGAATATGCGCTAGCAGCGTTCGAGCAGGCTGTGCAAGAGGTGTCTGAGGCGGGCTAGAAAAAGTTATTTGAAATTTGGTTCAGACGCATGAAAATTTGTATAAATGCAGTTTTTTTTTTACTTTCGCATAACTTTCTGAGAAACTCACGTACAAAATAGCTTTTGGCTCTGGAATGACAGTATAAATATGACTAGAGAGAACAACGAGATTCTAGTTTCAACTGGTGTATTCTTAATTTTAAAATCAACGCTTGCAGTAGGATTTATGTCTGCGGTACCAAATCATGTGTGCGACGCTGATAGTTATCGTTACTGTTATTGGTAATTTATATGTTTTATGTACAAGATGGTTATACGCCATCTATTAAAGGTCAAATGGCCTTTCTGACCTTTCCCATAATCGCCTTTAAAGACAACCACAAGACAAAATGGGATAACATATTCTTATAAGCCGCCACCACATGATGATAATAATACATCAACTTAAATATCTACTGTAATGAAGTCACTGCATACACCAACTGCATCAACTTAGCCGAACTCTGAAACCAAAATATAGTTTAAATTGAAGACAGATATTGTGGAATACGATGCAAACAATGTGAAAAGCGTCCGCTATCTCTGGCGGTGCTCCAGCAGAAAGTTTGACTCGATTGCATGTCGCTTATTGAGCAATTTGTAGGAAATTATGTTGCAATTTTGCAACTTACTAGTTTAATTTATGCTTCTTTACATCGTTTTAGACTAAAGTGTATGAATTTTTAACTAGTTTTGGTCTAGCCAGTCAGAATTGATTCTAACAGATTATAGATAGTCACACTAGATCGCTTCGAATTACGAGTGGCTGTATCGGGGCTTGACCAGGAAAGGACCAAAAAGACATAAAATATGTTATAAATAAACTTCAAAATTTTCAAACCCCTGAAACAAATAGAGCTGATTATCATAGCTAATAACACTCTCGATTAAAGCACCTTTCAAATAAAAAAAAAAACTTAATAAAAATCGGTTTATCCGTTCAGGAGCTATGATGCCAGATAGACACGCAGATACACAGATACATAAATATACATATACACAGATACCCAGTACAAACATATAACATCCCTCTGTTTTTTCGTCAGAGGTTAAAAATAAGACAATATGATCATAACTCATAGTGAGTGAATAGAGGATTAATTAATGAATTGTAAAGATTCCAAGCAAGTAAAAGAAAAAAACATTTAAAGAGTAAAAAATCTCTAGTCTTCTACTTTGTGAAGGAAATGAGCCTAGCTGTGTACAAAGTAAGCGGAATTTGTAGACTTTTCGAAACAGAATACGCAAAGGCTTAGGTTGTTTGAAATCATTCAAAATTCTTTTAAATATTTTATATTGTTGTACGTACGAAATTAAAATTCCGTTTGTCACAACGCCTTTTATTTTTTAAATGTACATGCACTCTAAATTGTTCGAGGTTCCACTGGTCGAAAGATAAATTGCAAATTATCTCAGTGGATATTATTTGTAATGTTTATAACCAATAAATAAATAAAATGCGTTTATAAAAATACAATTGATATTGTGCGATAATGGCTACGAGATGTCGATTTAAAATGAATGAAAGTAAAACTTCCTTACGTTTACATATCATTCTTCTTTTATTTTATTACTTATACAGCTGCGGCGGTGAAACGTTACAAGAAAACGTGACTTTTCTTTTAATACCGTACTAAATTTATTCACTACGTCGATAAAGGATTTTCATTTTCATAAAATTGATACTAGGCAAAAAAGTCTCACCAACGTAACCGTTAATACAAAATGGATTAAAAAGCAACCACTGATTTTCCTAACAAGCGATGTTTCGCGGAGCTTGCGAAAAATAACGAGCTAGCGCTACGTGATATATCGCAATTGTAGGAGCAGCAGGCGTTAACTGGACAGCAATGGGACGACAGTTAAAAAATAAATCAAAAAGATATCTTCTTTATGTATAAAAATTACGTGTCACATTGTTTGTCCGCGATGAACACCTAAACTACTGAAGTGATTTCAATGAAATTTTGCACACTGTGTGCAGATTGGTACAGATTGATTTGTACAGAATGCAGATTGATTGTTTGAGAGATAGGATAGTTTTTATCTCTATAAGTGACCCTCAATATTATTATTGCGAATTTAAAAAAAAATTATAGGACTAAATGTCGTCGGAAAGGGCAGAACAACGTGTGCCGGGCTAGCTATTACTTTATATAAATTTTAATTAATATTAACAAAAAAAGTTGATTTCACCGTCGCATTTAGGCACACTATATATAATCAATTATTTACGTGGTAAAGCCATGCTTTAGCTATTTCACACGGGTCGGCCGGGAAATGTACACGCCCTCACAGTTTCAACGCATTTGCTACTGTCTTTCGTATGGTGGGTGTTGAGAACCGGAAACTCTTTTTACTGGTATTGAGGGATTCTTAGTCTTCAGGGATGACAATGGATCTATATTTTCATTTGTAATCGAGGATCTGCTGAGCGCTGAGGGCCGCCGGTTCGAATCTTGCATTGAACAAGTATTTGTATAGCTTACAAATAATTGTTCACGATCTGGATGTTTGTCCTTTTGCAATTTATGTAGGAAAACTGCCTCCACGATAGATCATAGTGTGGTTGACGTTTTTAAAAATTAAAAAATAAATAAATAGAAGTTTCATGAAAAATTATGAGACTACGAAACGTACTGCGATTATCTACTGCGATTGCCAATTCACGTATCAAACGCAGCAAATACGGCAAATCCACTTTACTGCGAGAGAAACTCATTTTGTCAAACAACACTGGAATATTGCGGACTGAAAAAGACAAAGAAACTCTTCTTAAACTATAATACCTAATCAACGTGGCAACCCTACGAAAAGACTATGTAAAAGTTGGCTACAAAATTTTCTTGTTACTACCAAAAAAATATAACCTCAGAAAACTCGTAAAGCCGTTGGTCCTGCGTATGATCTCCCTCCGGTCGCGTCAGATTGCCGTCCCATAGCATAGTCCCCTACGTCGCGCTGCACGGCCAAAAGTGGTCCTTTACATCAGTCTGTCTGATCGGTATATCATCACTGGCAACATGCATTGGTTGTACACTCATGTTTTCTAGATTTGAATTTTGAATATTCGTAAGTTTTCGCCGTCGTTTAAAATACGTCAAGAAGACTTCATCACTATCATATTTGTATTTAAAGTAACACCACATGAGTAAAGAAACCATACAGAGGCAAAACTTCTAAGGAGCTATCAAAATTTTTACCTATTTTGGTAGGGTTGGCACAAGAGGATAAAATTAAATAAAGAAAACTTTTATCAGCTTTTATTATATACTTTAGATACAATATTTTTTATAAACTACTTATTCTAAATATTTTATTTTATAATTTTTGTTTTTGCCTTTTAATTAAGTGGTAAATTATTTATCTAATGTAAAGTTTTTTAATAATCTATTGGAAAGCACTCGCATGGCATAACAAATGTAGTTTGGAAAACCCAAAAGCGCACACCTCATGATCGTTTCATTTGATTTTAATAAAGAAAATAAAAATAGTGACGATAATATTTACACGAAAAAAAAACTATAGAAAATCTGATCAGCTTTTATTAATAACTTTTAAACAGTGTTTATTTCAATAACAAAAATCAATAGGGATCCTCCTTAGAATGTATGGAGTCTTATTTAATACTATATATATCTCTATCTATTGCTTACATTTGTATTAAGCGAGAAGACTCACCGCCGCATAGACTAACAGACGGCAACTCATATATTTTTTCAATTACATTTTTTGTTATGTAATCTAAAGTGAATCAATTCGAAAATAAACTAATCTTATAATTCAATATCTGCAGTTATTATGACGTTCATAATAATATAGATTTGATGTCTAGCTAAAAGTATAAGAACGGTTTTATGTAGCGAAATTGAAGTATGGCCACATATCGAGAGTATAGCACTACCTCACGTTTGAGGCGTTCCAACACTCAACTTGCACACGAATATTTCATTATCAATATTTACAAATATTCTTTCGAGATCAAAATATTCGCGAAATTTTTGCTCAATCAATTCATTTCAGATACATTCTCACATTGGCTGGAAGTCAAACAAGCACCATCATTTGTTAGCAAGTTGAGTGTTGGAAAAGCATTTCCAAATAAATATTTTACAGGTGTTTTTAGAAAACTTAATACAGGATTTTTGGAAGTAATCCTCACAGAGTCCATATTGTTGCCTTTTTCATAGTAAAAAAGTTTTGAACTTTAACCACTCTTGCCCTCTGAAATAACAATAATAAAAAAACATGAACCTACTTATATAAACATTATAAAAATAACTATTCTATCACTTATAGGTAGGTAGGTCTCTTATAGGTGAATTAGGTTGGCTATCTATCACATTAAAAGTAATTAATTATAGTCAAATTACTACTTACCGTCTTTGGGATAATCAAAAAATATATATTTTTTATTTGTTCTATTATTGTTCATACAAACAGTACTGTAAAGCATACTAACACTTTAATATTTTATGTAACAGGAATAATTCTTTAAAAAATAAAATTTTACGCTTATTATTCTTTACACAACCCTGGGTCCGAGCACTGCCCGAGCCGGGTTAAAGCAGTTTCCCTCTGTACGTGACGAGCCGCCAGTGCTCACGCACACACGCGCCTCAAGCTTGTAGTACCATACTGCGGTTGTATGAAGCTTTGCCTCTGTACGGTACGGTTTCTTTACTCATTTGGTAACACCTTTCAATAGTTAGTTAATTCTACGAGAACGTTCTAGTGCCTCAGACAAATTGGCTGTAAGAACGGTATATCTATCACCTTTCGGTAAGAACTGCGCACCATTAAGGATACAGATAAATATATATTTTTTATAGGATAGGGTGACAAGCGAGCACACAGCCCACCTGATGGTAAGTGGTTGCTGTGACCCATAGACATCCACATCTAACCTCAATAAAGAATCAAAATGCAGATGCATTGTTACCCGTGAGGACTAAGATGAAATGTCCTTTTTCCAGTGAAAAGGGTCTCCAGTACTCTACACTCGCCATACGAAACACAGCAGAATTAGGCTGCTATTTTACGCGGGTATTCTGTGAGAGCGTGGTCCTTCCCCGGTCGAGCCGACCCATTCGTGCTAGAACTATACTACTAATATAGCTATAGCATGGCTCTGCCACGTATGAATCCTTTACCGTTACCGTTACAGCCTATTAAAGCCCACTGCTGTACAAAGGCCATATTCGCTTGACAAGCATTATTGATTGACAAGCAGTTTGGCAACCGCAAGTTTTTTGTTTTTAATAGTTATTAGGAAGAAGCTGCTGCCCATCTCCAAATTTGTTTGGGTAGTGGATATTCTTACACCGCCATTACACGGTACTATCCTTTCTCTCATCTATTACCTATCCTTTGAAGGACTTTAAGTACCAATTCTAATTGTTAATCTACATAAGTATGTATAAATACGCTGTACTAATTTTAATAAATCGTTAAACAACAAAGCAATCGTGTCAGTAATATTCAAATATTACTTTATTACAAGTGTAACGAAACATTACAATATAAACATTAAATCACAATAAGACAATAGATTTTATGTAAGAACAGTGACATCATGTTTAACTTTGTTCCACGGCACGAAGCAATAAAACAGAACTAAATTAAACTATACGCATTTTATTATATCATTATTATTTGCTAAGTTGCATGCAAAATATTTACTTATTTTTGCTAACCTGTAAATTGATAATATTAGAAAAAACTAAATTGGTAAATACAATTGGGCATGCCTTAAGCGCATTAAAAAAATTACGTATAACATGTTTTCTATCGGCTTTAACACCCTCGAAACCCATGAAAATGACACCCATGATAAAAAAATTGATGCCTATTGCAGCCGCCACCATGGATTACACCTGGACAGCACTATCGGCTTCAACACCCTCGAAAACTATGAAAATGACACCCATGATGAAAAAATTTATACCTATTGCACCCGCCATCTTGGATTTACATTTCGACAGCACTATCGGCTTCAACACCCTCGAAAACCATGAAAATGACACCCATGGTGAAAAAATTTATACCTATTGCACCCGCCACCTTGGATTTACATTTCGACAGCACTATCGGCTTCAACACCCTCGAAAACCATGAAAATGACACCTATGATGAAAAAATTAATACCTTTTGCGGCCGCCATCTTTGATTTACATTTCGACAACCCTATCGGTTTCAACACCCTCGAAAACATGAAAATGTCACTCATGACAAAAAAATTGATACTACTTACTTTAAGTACGTATAACTATTATTTATTCTGTGCTTTAAAAATATTGCAATAAAAAAAAATCTCTTATTATTATTATAATCAAGTATTTAAGAAATTTGGTTATTCGAGTATTGTGTATTTGTACAGCGATCTTTTTGAGCCGCTGCAAACAACCGAAACAATGTCCACTCACGACGGCGACTGACGCGGAACTGAGTCGAGTGAGTGAGTAAACAAACTACTCTGTGGCTGTAGCTCCCTATTTACAGAAATAATTTACATATAATGCTACCAAATCAAAGAAAATTTCGCCATTTTGAAGCCGAAAAAAATTTATTATAGCTAAACAAAATAAAATTACACTGCTATTTACATTCAGTGGCTTCCCACATGATAGATGAAGAGATTAAAAAATAGATTGAGTTAAGCAATTGATATTTTCAAAAGTTATCGTGTTTACAAGCCTTGGGGACATGATAAATCCACACCATAAGCCACTAAAACCCCTATTTTATGTAAAAATAGCAATTAATCGATTTAAAAAATATATTAATAAGTTCAACAATCATTTATCTTTCTAACAATGTGCTTTTTATATCATTTATAGGTATAATATGATTGCTAGATACGATTTTATTCGATAAAACGTTGGAATCTTAATTTTTAGGCGATAGTAGAACATACCTTGCGCTTTCGCTTAAGGCATGCAAAATTAAATAACTTTTGCATGACGTAGGTATGTTCTACTAGCGCCTAAAAATCAAGATTCCAACGTTTTGTCGCATGAAATCGTATCTAACAATCATATTAAACATATAGATTGTAAAAAAACACATTCTCAGAAAAAAAATTTGGCTCAGTGTAGATTTATCAAGTCCGCATGGAGTGGTAAATACGATAACTTTTAAAAATATCAATTGTTCAACTCCTTCTATTTTATCTCTTCAACTATGGGAAGTCATGGAATGTAAATGGCAGTTTAATTTTGTTTTGTTATAATTTTTTTTTTTCGGCTGAGAAGATATTTATAATAACTTATTTTACTAAATAGTAAATACACTTTGCGTCACTCCGGGCTCGGCTGCCGTCGCGAGTGAATTACTGTATTGTTTGTTTACAGCGGCTCGTGCTGAAAAATATCAATCGCTGTAGAAAAATACCAAATATTCCAAAAACCAAATTTGATACATATACTTGACCAAGGTAAGATCTATTATTATTTTTATAATCACAGATTATTATAAGAATATTTTGTTTCGCTAAAAGTACGCAGGATTTATACATAAATTTACTCATACGTCTTGGACTTTATGGAGTGACCTTGAGGTTCAAAAAATAAAATAAATTCCAAAATCTGCTACTGGAACTCCACGACGAGTAGAACTAGGTGTGCCGAAATTGTGCTCGTTATGTTAGTTATGATGAGACCTTATCCCCGGATTTGACGGAGTGACCTGAAGGTGTACTCCAGTGAATGCTACTGGAACTCCTCGAAGAGTAGTAATAGTAATAGGTGTGCTGTTCTGAGTTTGGGCTCGTTTAGTTAGTTTTTTTTTTTTATAGGAGAGGGGGCAAACGAGCATGCGGCTCACCTGATGGTAAGTGACTACCGCCGCCCATGAACAACTGCAACACCAGGGGAATCGCAGATGCGTTGCCGGCCTTTTAAAAAGGAGTACGCTCTTTTCTTGAAGGTCCCTAAGTCGTATCGGTCCGGAAAAATCGCTGATGGTAATCGATTCCACAAGGAGGTCGTGCGAGGAAGAAAGCATCTTCTAAATCGCACAGTGGTGGACCGCCAATCATCCAGATGGTGTGGATGGTATCGGGAGTTCTGCCGCGATGTGCGTTCGTGAAATTTGGCGGCTGGGATTAATTCGAACAATTCCTCAGAGCACTCCCCATGGTAGATGCGAAAGAAAATGCAAAGGGATACAACATCTCTTCGCAGTACCAATGAATCGAGCCGATCGGAAAGGGCTCGGTCGTCGACAATTCGAGCCGCTCTGCGTTGGATGCGGTCAAGTGGAAGGAGCTGGCACTGGGGAGCCCCTGCCCAGAGATGGGAACAGTATTCCATGTGAGGCCGAACTTGCGCCTTGTAAAGTAGCAGGCGGTGTGCCGGCATGAAATACTGTCCCGCTCTGCTGAGCACGCCAAGCTTTTTAGAGGCCAATTTGGCCTTCCCTTCCAAGTGACCACGAAACTGCACGCTATTCGATATGTCGACGCCAAGGATTCCGATACTGGCTGAGGTAGCAAGGGGAGTGCCTTGAAACTGAGGAGATACGACAAAGGGGTTCTTTTTAGCGGTAAATGCGCAAACTTGTGTCTTCTGGGGATTAAATTGGACTAGATTTAGTCGCCCCCAATCCGAGACTTTGTTCAGCAAAGACTCGACTTCAGACACAAGTTTGTTCCGGTACTCAGCAACGTTTTCCCGAGAAATATTGGCACGGCCGGTGTATAGAGCATCACCAGTGCTGTCATCCGCATAGCAATGAATGTTACCAGTTAGCAACATATCATTGATATGCAGAAGAAACAGCGTTGGTGATAGCACACAGCCTTGTGGAACACCAGCGTTAATAGGCTTGTAGTCAGAGCATGCACCGTCTACAACGACCTTGATGCTCCGATCTACAAGGAAGCTGGTGATCCAATTGCACAATTTTTCGGGAAGCCCATAGGAAGGGAGCTTCGAAAGAAGCGCTTTATGCCAAACCCGATCGAAGGCCTTCGCAATGTCCAGACTAACGGCCAACGCCTCCCCCTTGGACTCTACTGCCTCCGCCCATCTATGGGTCAGGTAGACCAGAAGATCACCAGCTGATCGACCCCGACGAAAACCGTATTGGCGGTCACTAATCAGCTGGTGATCCTCAAGGTACCGGATGAGCTGGCAGTTAATTATGGATTCCATTATTTTGGAGAACAAGGAGGTGATCGCGATAGGCCTATAGTTGGATGGGTCTGAGCGGTCGCCTTTTTTAGGGATCGGGTGGACAAAAGCTGTCTTCCATGAATTCGGGACTACGCCTTGGGAGTAGGAGTACCGGAAAAGACGCGTTAGGACCGGTGCCAACTCCGGAGCACACGTCCTCAGCACAATTGGGGGGATTCCGTCAGGCCCACTCGACTTCTGGATGTCCAGGGAGAGCAGTGCTTTGCGAACCGAGCGCTGTGAGAACAGCACATCCGGCATGGAGCACTCACACCGCGGGATGGTCGGCGGTGTTTTCCCCCCGTCATCAAGAGTCGAGTTGGACGCAAAAAGGGAGCCTAAAAGGTCGGCTTTGTCTTTTGCGTCATGGGCCAGTGAGTCATCCTCCCTGTGCAGAGATGGTAGTGATGGCTTACAGAAATTCCCTTGGACAGCCTTGGCGAGAGACCAGAATGCACGAGTTCCCGAAGAAAGGCGAACTAGTTTCTCGCCAATTCTGCCTATGTGCTCTGACTTTGCCTTGGCAATAACTCTTTTGAAGGACCTGGAGGCGAAGTTATACTTCTTTTTAAGTGTGCTGGTATTTACATCCCGAGTCGCCGAAGCCGCAGCCCAGGCTTGATAACACTCCTGCTTACTGCGTAATGCAGTCTTACAGGAGCGACCAAACCAAGGCTGAGATCTGCCTCCGATGGGTACCACAGGTGATGAAATAAATAGTTCCATTCACTGTAGCACCACATCAGTGACAGAGTCAGCAACAGCGCTGGGATCATCCGGCGAGAAGCAAACCCGCCCCCATGGGTAGGATGCAAAGAAGGACCGCATTCCGTCCCAATCCGCCGACCTGTAATGCCAAACACGGCGGCAACCTGCAGAACGCAACCGCGAAGGGAGCGTGAGTGGCACCACACTCCGGATCAGACAATGGTCCGAAGAGCCGAGAGGGGCATCGACGGAAACCAGATATCCGTCCGGATGAGAGGTCAGCAGAAGGTCCAACAGGGAAGGTGTATGATCCTCCACATCTGGAATCCGCGTAGGCGAAGTAACCAGTTGTGTCAGACTATATGCCAAGGCAAAGTCATAAACAGATCTCCCCGCATGATCGGTTAGACGTGAACCGAGCCATTCGGCATGGTGGGCGTTAAAATCGCCAAGGATCACGATCTCTGCGGATGGGACCTGTTGTAGCAAGAAATCTGTAGCCATTTGGACGTGGTCGATGAGTCGGTCTGTTTCGGCATTACCGCTATGGGACCTATAGAGGCACCCGTAGACGCGCGGATGGTCGTCGCTGTCTACGCGTAGCCAAAGGATGGACAGGTCCGAACCTTCAAGACTGCCGAGGCGTCGAGAACAGATGTCCTCTCTGACATACACGCAAACTCCAGCCCGAGGCACAAAGGAATGCTCCAATTTGTACCCCGGGTAGGAGAGATACGAAATATCAGCCGGAGAGGAAACCTGCGTCTCGGTCAGAAAGAGCAAGGCCGGCTTCTCCGTCTCGAGATGGTAGTGGACGGCGTTTAGGTTAGAGTGAAGTCCCCTGATGTTGCAGAAATTCACGGATAGCGTGGCAGGGGTCGCCTTGGTGTTCTTGCTCAGTTTGCCCCTAGCAGTAATGCTTTTGAGCGGAATTTTGCCCCCCCCCCCAGAATACGCGGGGCAGCCTGAGCACCCACGCTCAGGATCGGAATAACATGGTCGTGGATGCTCAGCGAGGGATTCTCCAGGGGTGCTGGTACCCTCCTGGGGTAGTTCTTCGTGTAATTCCGCTACCATGTTGATGGGGGGGGGGAGGAATTGGGCCTCCGGCCACCTGCACTCACCAGACGAAACGCAGAAGCAAAGCTACTACTTCACGCCGGTATTCTGTGAGGTCGTGGTACCAACCCGGCTCGAGCCGGCCCATACATGCAACAGCAAAAACTGCTGCGTGGCTCTACCACCGTTAAACGAAAAGTTACGATGAGACCTTACCTCCGGACAGTGGCGGATTATCCTTAAGGTACGCTAGGCACATACCTAAGGGTGCAAGGTTAAAAAGGGGCGTGCGCAGAAGTTTTTAAACGAAAAAGATCATCGTATTTGATTACTCCTATATCGCTCTTACTCTCTCATCACATTTTTCATTTATGCCCACCTGTTAATGGTACTCGCATCCGAATTATTTTTAAATTATTAAACTATATTATAAATTGTAATACAGTTTTTGGCAAAATAAGTAGTTTTAATTTATAATAGATATAATATGACCACTAGAGGGGCACCTCGCCGATGAGGTGCTAAGCTAGGCGCTGTCGACATTTAATCTGCCTCTGCCTCCGGACTTGATGAAGTGACCTGAAGGTGTACTTCGATGAATACTACTGGAACTTGTCAAAGAGTAGAACTAGGTGTGCCGGGTTTGGTCTCGTCGAAGACCTTACCTCCAGACTTGATAGAGCGACCTGAAGGTGTACTTTGGTGAATGCTACTGGAATTGATAGAGGTATAATCATGCTTCTTCAGGTTATTACTACATGACAAACTTTTTGAAAATGAAATAAAGTTGATGAGAAAAAGATTACTAACGAGTTAGGTAAAAAAATCTAGTTTTTACGATAATTCCTGAGTACAAATACTTAAAAACTAAAGTAATATTAAAGTTGATTTCTGATCGTTTTAAGATATTTCTGTAAAAAGTTTTTTTTTTAATAAACAATAATAAAAAATAATGATGTTTAAATTCATTTTTGTCTGTTTGTAATATACTTCTAAAAAAATTTTTCAAACTTAGAGCATCTCATTTCACCTATATGTATTTTTATTTTTCTCTCCACATTTGATTTTCATATATTTTAGTATTATTTTGATTTAGCTTTATATTTATTGTGCTACCTTAAAGTTTTGTATTAAAATTTACATTTTTTATACGCCTTTTTTGACACCAAATCTGATATAAAAGTGATATAAAAGTTATTGAATGTTTTTCAACTTGCTTCCACAGACTCGTAATAAATCAATAAACTTACTTATATTTTAATATAGATATTTCAAGTATAATATTCATAATACACCAAGTGATTGCCTTATTGCTTTATTGGTCGTAACTGAGACTGCTGATCAAGTAGTCCTAGGTTCGAATCCAAGCTCAGGTCAAAATCAGTTATTTGGTTTTCTTTTTAACAACAATATTAGTAACAGCTCGGAATCTAGAAGGTGTCGGTGTTTTAATCCCGTGCCTCGAAAAACACGTGAAGCCGCAGATCCTGCGCCTGATCCCTCTCCGATCATGACGAATTTTCGTCATATCGGACTGTATAGAGAGTACACCTGTGCTTTCGCAACGCACAAGAGTACTACATAATAAGATGGGTGATGAAACTGAAGCTGGATGGAACAGAAGCTCAAAGACTTAGCGCTCGCTGTAAATTTCACACCTACGCGAGCAAATCGGATTCGATCCCCGCCGGCACTTAATTTTAATTAATTAATATTATTTCATTTATAGGTTAATTGTAATTTTAAGTGCAGATTTACCACGTGCTCATCGGTGAAGGAAAACATCGTAAGGAAACCTTAATGTCTGAGAAATAATAAAACCAAATATTTCGCAGACATGTGAAGTTCGCCAACACGCATTGGGGCACTAATGGCTCCAGTACACGTTGGCCGAGCATGCTCGCCGAGTGTTTTTTTTTTATAGGATAAGGGTGACAAACGAGCACACAGTCCACCTGATGGTAAGTGGTTGCTGCGGCCCATAGACATCTACATCTATCGTCTATTACAAATCAAAATGTAGATTCGTTGTCACCCGTGAGGACTAAGATGGAATGCCTCATTTCCAGTAAAAAGGGCCTCTGGCCACCTGCATTCACCAAGCGAAACGCAGAGGTAAACCTCTACTTCACGCTGGTTTTCTGTGAGGTCGTGGTACCACCCCGGTTCGAGCCGGGCAATCCGTGCGACAGCAAAAGCTGTCGCATGGCTCTACCACTGTTAAAGTTCATAGTTACGCGTCGAAGTAGACTGTAGTGTCGGCTTAATAAAATTGTTTCAACATGGCGACATGAACTAATGAGGAAATATTTATTTATTTATTTAACAGTTTATGTACACACATAATTCGATAGGAAAATGGTAAAAACATAATTATATACAAAGGCACTGCCTATTCCATGATGAAATTTCTTCCAGCAGGCCTATTGAAGGATAGTTGAAGGAAATAGAGGTAGTCAAAGTGTGCACTTACATAAATATACATATACAATACAAATAATAAGATACATACACACACACACTCACACACACACACACACACACTCACACACACACACACACACACACACACACACACACACAAATACATATGTATATATATATATATCTACGCATGTATATATATAAATAAATATTATATATTATGAAAAAATATATAAGTCAATATAATATATTTTTAATGTTACTTATATGCATACCAACACATTACGATTTAATAATTATGGAGTGAAATATTGATTCATTGTTCATTGATTGATTCTCACAATGAATCAGTTATATGAAACCCCAAACATGAGCAACATAAAAATAAAACCAGAGTAAGTAACTTGCCTAACTGTATTAAATAATACATGTTTAGTTGCGATTTCAGAGTACCTACCTAATGATAAATATTATTATAAATTATCTCTGCGTTTATGTTGCTCAGGGATAATGTAGCTTAGGGGCTTCTTTTGGGCTATCATTTATTTTGAAAAAACCCCCAGCGAAGCGGGCACGGGTCAGCTAGTAGATCCTATAAAGGTTTCGGCCAACGTGTACTGGAGCCATAACATTTGTTGGTTAAAGGCGTTGGCGTGGGAAGGTGGAGCCATTACACTAATACATATGCTTAATTCTAATGGCTCCAGTACACGTTGGCCGCTGGCCGCAGCGCACTCGGCAGATTTTCGTGGTGCCGTTCACACGTTGGCGTGTTTCATTCTGCGTTGGTAGCTAGATGATGATGGACGTTAGGGCGATCGCGGCCGCGGCAATATACTTGTACAGTGCTTTCAAATTTTATTTAGGTGTGCACCAGAGAAGAGTGATGTGTGATGAGTGAAAAAAGATGGCGCAAAAGAAGATGGTGGATGCTGAGTATTCTATGTGTATATACACTACACATACAACAATAATCCCAGTTTGTCCTTTTTAAGGTTCCAACCTCAAAAGGAAAAAAGAAACCCTTATAGGATCTATTGGGTGACCCGTGCCCGCTTGGCTGGGCGTTTTTTCAAAATAAAAGATAAAAAAAGCCCCTAAACTATATTATCCCTGAGCAACATAAACTTAGAGATAATTTATAATAATATTCATCATCAGGTAGGTACTCTGAAATCGCAACTAAACATGTATTATTTAATACAGTTAGGCAAGTTTGGGGTTCCATATAACTGATTCATTGTGATAAGAATCAATGAACCTAAATATTTCCTCATTAGTCCATGTCGCCATGTTCGTGAAACAATTTTATTAAGCCGACACTACAGTCTACACCGACGCGTAACTATGAACTGAACACTCGGCCAACGTGTGAACACTGTTTGCGGCTTGCGCCAAAATTTGTGCACGGAAAACCGACACTATGCGGCTCGTCGGCGAGCGTTGGCTGCAAACGCCAAATATATACTAAACGTCCCAGTACACATGTACTGGAGCCATAAGATACTTTTAAAGTACAGATACGTCCAGGGACTTAAAACGTTATCAATAACAGAATGTATAACGTTATAATAACGTTATAATGGTATCGTTACCTCAGCAAGCATATCGTTTTCAATATTTAGTATAACGTTTTAAGACTAACAGAACGAAATTGTGGACAGCCACTTAACGTTATTATAACGATAAAGACGCGACGTTGCCAAACCTATTCATTTTCAAAAGCGCGCGAATCCGCGCGACTTCGAGATGGGTGAGGTCTGGGATTCAATTGGTCAGCTTGGACGGACGGGGAATTCCTTGCACCGCACGCGCTCCAGAAGCGAACTGGCAACGTTGTAAAGTGAATGAACATTTGATAATATTTAATATCAACCGCTTGCGACTTGCCATTTGCGACGTATTAATAATTATACCTAGATAAATATCATATTACTTAATTATATTTATTTATTTTTTTAAATTGATTCGAACTACACTTGATTACAAATATTGGAAATGGGTCGTAAAAAAATTAATAAATCTTATAGATATTTTAATCTTGATGAAAATAATAAGACTTCAAAATGTTTAGTTGCTGGATGCGAAAAAGTTTTGAAGGTAAGTTAAGCAGAAGTCGTAGATAACGTGTAGAAGAATGCGCCTTTTCCAGTCAATTTTTATTAAGAAAAATATTGTATTTATGTATCTCCTAGAAAACAGGTCACCAACCTACTTTTAAGTTTATTTGTACTTTCATTATGAACAACTTTTTATAAGAAACCTTTGTCTCCGAGCAAAATAAAAATCACCTGTTCCATTTTATTTTACTGTTGATGGTAACAGCTGTTTTTTTTAATCTGAGACAGTAGGGTCCTTAGTAAAATTTGTTCATTTTGATGAGTACAATCAATTGTCATAAACTTACACCATGTTTTTTTAGTCGTTTTACAAACGTATAGATTTGAAAGGGCTCATGATTCTGATCAACTTTAACAAATGGACCCACATCGAAATCGCGAAAAAAGAACAGCTGTTCCATACATTTATGTTTTCTAAACACAGCGAAATGTATGAAACAATAAATATTTTTTCACGATTTCAGGACTGGTTCCATAGTAAAAGTTGGTCAGATTTATTTCCTGTTTTATTAATTGTTGATACCTATACTAATCTGTTGTTTCTAAATTTTAATAAAGCTCTACTTTGTCCTACAAATCAATGTACCTATATTTTTACTATAATTAGAGTTATTTTTTTATAGTATAAGGGAGACAAACGAGCACAGTCCACCTGATGGTAAGTGGTTGCTGTAGCACATAGACATCTACATCTATCCTCCATTACGAATCAAAATGCTGATGCGTTGTCACCCGTGAGGACTAAGATGGATGTCTCGTTTCCAGTAAAACGGGTATCCGGTTCTCTACACTTACCATAAGAAACACAACACGTTACGCTGCTATTTTACGCTGGTATTCTGGGACAGCGTGGTCCTTCCCCGGTCGAGCCGACCCATTCGTACTACAACTACCTATAGTACTAATATAGCTGCAGCATAGCTCTACCACGTCATACCTTGTCATATTTACCTATTAGATAGGTATTCATATCTTAATGTATTATACTTTTTAGATTTACGCAAATATTTAACATTTTAAATAAAACTATCTTCTCGGATTTTCTCGCGGATTTATTTTGATTTTTGGCTCCCGACGTTTCGAATGCTTTACAGCAATCATGTTCACGGGAGAGATTAAAGTCTTAGACGTCTCAAAGGCATTATATAGTTGTTACAGACAGTGCCTACCCACAAAATAAAAAAAATTATTCAAAAATACAATAATGGCACCAAAATGTCTTACAATATTCTAAAAATTTTAATTTTTTCATAATTATTGTAATTATATTAGGGTATATAATTTATAAAAACTTTATTAATTAATAATATTAATAATTAGTGTTGCTATTAATTAATATGTATAACTAAACCATAAAGAAAATTAAAATATTAATTATTTAATTAAGCAATATTATTTTAGTCAATATCATAAAAACTATTGAACTGATTTTTATGAAATTGTTATTATTTTCTAAGTTGAAATAAATGTAAGCAAATAATCTCTAAGTTGAAATTAATAAAAAACGAATGATCACGATCCGACTAGTTTCGGATAAATGCGTGGACAAACATGCATACATACATACATACACCTAAAAATTATTGTATATTTGTTTGTAAGCCCTAATAGATTATTATATGTGAATATTTTGCAGTTCCAATAATACTACATACATTCGTGTCGAATTGATAACCTCATTTTTTGAAGTCGGTTAAAAATTCAAACCGACTTTGACTTATCAGAACATATCTTGAAAACTACTGAGGCGATTTTTATGAAAATTGCACTGTTCTTTAAGTTGAAAGATGCTTAATATAAAAAAGTGTGTGTGTACTTGTGTACGCACGTAGGAAGTTATTCTTCTTTAGCGTAACAAACCAAAAATAACTAAAAATTATAAATGATCCTGGTGACAATTAATTGACGGCTCCGTGGCGCAGTGGCTTAGCAATGAGTTATAGCGCTAAGGGCCGCGGGTTCGATTCCCGAACGGAATAAGTATTTGTATGGCCTACAAATAATTGTTCTAGGTCTGGATGTTTTCTCCTGTGAAATCTATGTATGTAAACGTCCCCCGCGATACAGGAGAAAATCTAATTATAAAAGTAAAATTTGTGGAGATAACGTTTCTAAAAATATATATGATTTGTTTTTATTAAGATTTTTAAACCTTATTATTCTTACTTTTTACTCTTAATATTGTTTCATAAAATAAACATTCATCAATCACGTTTTTTGATGTGTATATTTAACCTCTTTTATCTTTATAAAGATATAAATAAATATATTAACGATTTTACATCATAATGCTGAGAATGCCAAACTGCGATACAATCTTCACACTTAAGTTTGGTTTGCAAAACTATTCCTCTCTATCCACATTTAATACTTAGATCGCAAAACAACGTTTTTTTCTTAGGTGCATGGAAAGAAAATCACTTAATGCTAATATACTTTGAAGTGGTAGAGAATTAGTATTATATAAACATAATATATGTTGAATTATTTTAGATCTATCCTATACTTTTTTTAACTCTTTTCTTTGTCTATTATTATTCTTGTCTTTAATTTAGATATTTTTTTAACATTATCCTATTTCTTGGTAGAAGTTCAATATCTCTGTATTGATATGTAGATGATCTACGTGGAAGATCAACCTGGAATTCAAACAAATGAAATAGAAAAGGCAGACTTATTTCACATTACTTATGTAATGCAAGGGCAATCTAACATATAATCTAGTTTAACAATAATATATAGAAGAATACTTCAACTTCTAAACAATTATTTTGTCTACACAATCCTTAATGTATGCAGTAAGATATTAAGAACATCATTTTATTGTTATGAATGTAATACAAAATTTATGAAGTATATATTTTGAAACACCCATTTTCATCAGAATAGATTACAGCTTTCATTGTTTATTTCACTATCTTTCAGAGAGGAATGTCAGATGATTTGAATAGTCGTACTGCATTAGATAGGTGCATTAAATTCGTTTTCATAAAATTGAAAATCCAACATGAACACACTATAATTATTGTTTAATTTGATAACTGTAACAAATAGGTAACCTGAATGATCTAAAAACCTGTATATACTAACATATTATTTGAATATTATGCAGTTCCAACAATATTACAAACATCTTTTCTACGTGGTAGAGCCATGCTGCAGCTATACTATGGTTGTAGCACGAATGGGTCGGCTCGAACGGGGAAGGACCACGCTCTCACAGAAAACGAGCGTAAAATAGCTGTCCATCCATCTTAGTCCTCACGGGCGACAACGCATCTGTATCTTGAGTGTTTATTGAGGATAGATGTAGATGTCTATGAGTCACATAAACCACTTACCATCAGGTGGACTGTGTGCTCGTTTGTCACCCTATCCTATAAAAAAAACCCTACAGGTCCAATTAATAACCTCTTTTTTTTGAAGAAGGATAAAAAATTACTGGTGAAGTTTATATTTATTATTAAATACAAATATTAGTTGCCATTAAAATTTTAGTCACCCGCATAGTAATTTCCTTTAATATTAAAAATATTTCTTTACAGACCCTACATGGTGCAAATCTTTTAAAGCATTTAAGCAAATACCATGAAAAAGAGTACAAGGAAGTATTATTGCTGAATAAAGAAAATTACAATTTGTCTAAAAAACCCAGATTAAGTACGCAGGATAGTTTACTTCAGGAGTGTACAAATTTAGTTACTGTTCACGGACGTCCATTGACATTAATCGATGATCACGCTTTTCAAAATATTTTATCTATGATACCCAATATTAACTTGGCGATTAATTCTCAAAATGTACGATGTACCCTTAAAGATACTGCTGACCAATTACGTTCAAATTTAGCTAATGAGGTGCGAAATTTACCTATATGCCTCAAAGTGGATGTAGCCTCCTTGTCGAATCGTAGTTTTATGGGAGTCAATGCTCAGTATATTAAGGATGGACAAATTGTTCTTAGAAATCTAGCAGTAATTGAACTGTTTAAACGACATACATCTGAACATTTAAAGGAAAGATTGATTTTCATTTTGCGGCGATTTAGAATCCACAACAAGCAGGTTTATTGTATAACTACCGATAATGGTGCAAACATACTAAAAATGAGTAGATTATTTGCGGCCGATACTATTCATATTGAAAATAACAACGAAAATTATAATCCTGAAGAAGGCGATCGATTCAATAGCAAATTTAGTCAATTAGATGATATCACACATTCTGATTCTGAATCGGACGCAGATGATGTCGATCATGAAACAGAAAATGATTTTAATGACCAAATAATGCAATCTATATTTAATTTTCAATTGAATATTGTAGATGACGAGGATAACATTGCCATTGCAGTAGTCAGATGCGCTGCACATACATGTAGGAAATTATGTTGCAATTTTGCAACTTACTAGTTTAATTTATGCTTCTTTACATCGTTTTAGACTAAAGTGTATGAATTTTTAACTAGTTTTGGTCTAGCCAGTCAGAATTGATTCTAACAGATTATAGATAGTCACACTAGATCGCTTCGAATTACGAGTGGCTGTATCGGGGCTTGACCAGGAAAGGACCAAAAAGACATAAAATATGTTATAAATAAACTTCAAAATTTTCAAACCCCTGAAACAAATAGAGCTGATTATCATAGCTAATAACACTCTCGATTAAAGCACCTTTCAAATAAAAAAAAAAACTTAATAAAAATCGGTTTATCCGTTCAGGAGCTATGATGCCAGATAGACACGCAGATACACAGATACATAAATATACATATACACAGATACCCAGTACAAACATATAACATCCCTCTGTTTTTTCGTCAGAGGTTAAAAATAAGACAATATGATCATAACTCATAGTGAGTGAATAGAGGATTAATTAATGAATTGTAAAGATTCCAAGCAAGTAAAAGAAAAAAACATTTAAAGAGTAAAAAATCTCTAGTCTTCTACTTTGTGAAGGAAATGAGCCTAGCTGTGTACAAAGTAAGCGGAATTTGTAGACTTTTCGAAACAGAATACGCAAAGGCTTAGGTTGTTTGAAATCATTCAAAATTCTTTTAAATATTTTATATTGTTGTACGTACGAAATTAAAATTCCGTTTGTCACAACGCCTTTTATTTTTTAAATGTACATGCACTCTAAATTGTTCGAGGTTCCACTGGTCGAAAGATAAATTGCAAATTATCTCAGTGGATATTATTTGTAATGTTTATAACCAATAAATAAATAAAATGCGTTTATAAAAATACAATTGATATTGTGCGATAATGGCTACGAGATGTCGATTTAAAATGAATGAAAGTAAAACTTCCTTACGTTTACATATCATTCTTCTTTTATTTTATTACTTATACAGCTGCGGCGGTGAAACGTTACAAGAAAACGTGACTTTTCTTTTAATACCGTACTAAATTTATTCACTACGTCGATAAAGGATTTTCATTTTCATAAAATTGATACTAGGCAAAAAAGTCTCACCAACGTAACCGTTAATACAAAATGGATTAAAAAGCAACCACTGATTTTCCTAACAAGCGATGTTTCGCGGAGCTTGCGAAAAATAACGAGCTAGCGCTACGTGATATATCGCAATTGTAGGAGCAGCAGGCGTTAACTGGACAGCAATGGGACGACAGTTAAAAAATAAATCAAAAAGATATCTTCTTTATGTATAAAAATTACGTGTCACATTGTTTGTCCGCGATGAACACCTAAACTACTGAAGTGATTTCAATGAAATTTTGCACACTGTGTGCAGATTGGTACAGATTGATTTGTACAGAATGCAGATTGATTGTTTGAGAGATAGGATAGTTTTTATCTCTATAAGTGACCCTCAATATTATTATTGCGAATTTAAAAAAAAATTATAGGACTAAATGTCGTCGGAAAGGGCAGAACAACGTGTGCCGGGCTAGCTATTACTTTATATAAATTTTAATTAATATTAACAAAAAAAGTTGATTTCACCGTCGCATTTAGGCACACTATATATAATCAATTATTTACGTGGTAAAGCCATGCTTTAGCTATTTCACACGGGTCGGCCGGGAAATGTACACGCCCTCACAGTTTCAACGCATTTGCTACTGTCTTTCGTATGGTGGGTGTTGAGAACCGGAAACTCTTTTTACTGGTATTGAGGGATTCTTAGTCTTCAGGGATGACAATGGATCTATATTTTCATTTGTAATCGAGGATCTGCTGAGCGCTGAGGGCCGCCGGTTCGAATCTTGCATTGAACAAGTATTTGTATAGCTTACAAATAATTGTTCACGATCTGGATGTTTGTCCTTTTGCAATTTATGTAGGAAAACTGCCTCCACGATAGATCATAGTGTGGTTGACGTTTTTAAAAATTAAAAAATAAATAAATAGAAGTTTCATGAAAAATTATGAGACTACGAAACGTACTGCGATTATCTACTGCGATTGCCAATTCACGTATCAAACGCAGCAAATACGGCAAATCCACTTTACTGCGAGAGAAACTCATTTTGTCAAACAACACTGGAATATTGCGGACTGAAAAAGACAAAGAAACTCTTCTTAAACTATAATACCTAATCAACGTGGCAACCCTACGAAAAGACTATGTAAAAGTTGGCTACAAAATTTTCTTGTTACTACCAAAAAAATATAACCTCAGAAAACTCGTAAAGCCGTTGGTCCTGCGTATGATCTCCCTCCGGTCGCGTCAGATTGCCGTCCCATAGCATAGTCCCCTACGTCGCGCTGCACGGCCAAAAGTGGTCCTTTACATCAGTCTGTCTGATCGGTATATCATCACTGGCAACATGCATTGGTTGTACACTCATGTTTTCTAGATTTGAATTTTGAATATTCGTAAGTTTTCGCCGTCGTTTAAAATACGTCAAGAAGACTTCATCACTATCATATTTGTATTTAAAGTAACACCACATGAGTAAAGAAACCATACAGAGGCAAAACTTCTAAGGAGCTATCAAAATTTTTACCTATTTTGGTAGGGTTGGCACAAGAGGATAAAATTAAATAAAGAAAACTTTTATCAGCTTTTATTATATACTTTAGATACAATATTTTTTATAAACTACTTATTCTAAATATTTTATTTTATAATTTTTGTTTTTGCCTTTTAATTAAGTGGTAAATTATTTATCTAATGTAAAGTTTTTTAATAATCTATTGGAAAGCACTCGCATGGCATAACAAATGTAGTTTGGAAAACCCAAAAGCGCACACCTCATGATCGTTTCATTTGATTTTAATAAAGAAAATAAAAATAGTGACGATAATATTTACACGAAAAAAAAACTATAGAAAATCTGATCAGCTTTTATTAATAACTTTTAAACAGTGTTTATTTCAATAACAAAAATCAATAGGGATCCTCCTTAGAATGTATGGAGTCTTATTTAATACTATATATATCTCTATCTATTGCTTACATTTGTATTAAGCGAGAAGACTCACCGCCGCATAGACTAACAGACGGCAACTCATATATTTTTTCAATTACATTTTTTGTTATGTAATCTAAAGTGAATCAATTCGAAAATAAACTAATCTTATAATTCAATATCTGCAGTTATTATGACGTTCATAATAATATAGATTTGATGTCTAGCTAAAAGTATAAGAACGGTTTTATGTAGCGAAATTGAAGTATGGCCACATATCGAGAGTATAGCACTACCTCACGTTTGAGGCGTTCCAACACTCAACTTGCACACGAATATTTCATTATCAATATTTACAAATATTCTTTCGAGATCAAAATATTCGCGAAATTTTTGCTCAATCAATTCATTTCAGATACATTCTCACATTGGCTGGAAGTCAAACAAGCACCATCATTTGTTAGCAAGTTGAGTGTTGGAAAAGCATTTCCAAATAAATATTTTACAGGTGTTTTTAGAAAACTTAATACAGGATTTTTGGAAGTAATCCTCACAGAGTCCATATTGTTGCCTTTTTCATAGTAAAAAAGTTTTGAACTTTAACCACTCTTGCCCTCTGAAATAACAATAATAAAAAAACATGAACCTACTTATATAAACATTATAAAAATAACTATTCTATCACTTATAGGTAGGTAGGTCTCTTATAGGTGAATTAGGTTGGCTATCTATCACATTAAAAGTAATTAATTATAGTCAAATTACTACTTACCGTCTTTGGGATAATCAAAAAATATATATTTTTTATTTGTTCTATTATTGTTCATACAAACAGTACTGTAAAGCATACTAACACTTTAATATTTTATGTAACAGGAATAATTCTTTAAAAAATAAAATTTTACGCTTATTATTCTTTACACAACCCTGGGTCCGAGCACTGCCCGAGCCGGGTTAAAGCAGTTTCCCTCTGTACGTGACGAGCCGCCAGTGCTCACGCACACACGCGCCTCAAGCTTGTAGTACCATACTGCGGTTGTATGAAGCTTTGCCTCTGTACGGTACGGTTTCTTTACTCATTTGGTAACACCTTTCAATAGTTAGTTAATTCTACGAGAACGTTCTAGTGCCTCAGACAAATTGGCTGTAAGAACGGTATATCTATCACCTTTCGGTAAGAACTGCGCACCATTAAGGATACAGATAAATATATATTTTTTATAGGATAGGGTGACAAGCGAGCACACAGCCCACCTGATGGTAAGTGGTTGCTGTGACCCATAGACATCCACATCTAACCTCAATAAAGAATCAAAATGCAGATGCATTGTTACCCGTGAGGACTAAGATGAAATGTCCTTTTTCCAGTGAAAAGGGTCTCCAGTACTCTACACTCGCCATACGAAACACAGCAGAATTAGGCTGCTATTTTACGCGGGTATTCTGTGAGAGCGTGGTCCTTCCCCGGTCGAGCCGACCCATTCGTGCTAGAACTATACTACTAATATAGCTATAGCATGGCTCTGCCACGTATGAATCCTTTACCGTTACCGTTACAGCCTATTAAAGCCCACTGCTGTACAAAGGCCATATTCGCTTGACAAGCATTATTGATTGACAAGCAGTTTGGCAACCGCAAGTTTTTTGTTTTTAATAGTTATTAGGAAGAAGCTGCTGCCCATCTCCAAATTTGTTTGGGTAGTGGATATTCTTACACCGCCATTACACGGTACTATCCTTTCTCTCATCTATTACCTATCCTTTGAAGGACTTTAAGTACCAATTCTAATTGTTAATCTACATAAGTATGTATAAATACGCTGTACTAATTTTAATAAATCGTTAAACAACAAAGCAATCGTGTCAGTAATATTCAAATATTACTTTATTACAAGTGTAACGAAACATTACAATATAAACATTAAATCACAATAAGACAATAGATTTTATGTAAGAACAGTGACATCATGTTTAACTTTGTTCCACGGCACGAAGCAATAAAACAGAACTAAATTAAACTATACGCATTTTATTATATCATTATTATTTGCTAAGTTGCATGCAAAATATTTACTTATTTTTGCTAACCTGTAAATTGATAATATTAGAAAAAACTAAATTGGTAAATACAATTGGGCATGCCTTAAGCGCATTAAAAAAATTACGTATAACATGTTTTCTATCGGCTTTAACACCCTCGAAACCCATGAAAATGACACCCATGATAAAAAAATTGATGCCTATTGCAGCCGCCACCATGGATTACACCTGGACAGCACTATCGGCTTCAACACCCTCGAAAACTATGAAAATGACACCCATGATGAAAAAATTTATACCTATTGCACCCGCCATCTTGGATTTACATTTCGACAGCACTATCGGCTTCAACACCCTCGAAAACCATGAAAATGACACCCATGGTGAAAAAATTTATACCTATTGCACCCGCCACCTTGGATTTACATTTCGACAGCACTATCGGCTTCAACACCCTCGAAAACCATGAAAATGACACCTATGATGAAAAAATTAATACCTTTTGCGGCCGCCATCTTTGATTTACATTTCGACAACCCTATCGGTTTCAACACCCTCGAAAACATGAAAATGTCACTCATGACAAAAAAATTGATACTACTTACTTTAAGTACGTATAACTATTATTTATTCTGTGCTTTAAAAATATTGCAATAAAAAAAAATCTCTTATTATTATTATAATCAAGTATTTAAGAAATTTGGTTATTCGAGTATTGTGTATTTGTACAGCGATCTTTTTGAGCCGCTGCAAACAACCGAAACAATGTCCACTCACGACGGCGACTGACGCGGAACTGAGTCGAGTGAGTGAGTAAACAAACTACTCTGTGGCTGTAGCTCCCTATTTACAGAAATAATTTACATATAATGCTACCAAATCAAAGAAAATTTCGCCATTTTGAAGCCGAAAAAAATTTATTATAGCTAAACAAAATAAAATTACACTGCTATTTACATTCAGTGGCTTCCCACATGATAGATGAAGAGATTAAAAAATAGATTGAGTTAAGCAATTGATATTTTCAAAAGTTATCGTGTTTACAAGCCTTGGGGACATGATAAATCCACACCATAAGCCACTAAAACCCCTATTTTATGTAAAAATAGCAATTAATCGATTTAAAAAATATATTAATAAGTTCAACAATCATTTATCTTTCTAACAATGTGCTTTTTATATCATTTATAGGTATAATATGATTGCTAGATACGATTTTATTCGATAAAACGTTGGAATCTTAATTTTTAGGCGATAGTAGAACATACCTTGCGCTTTCGCTTAAGGCATGCAAAATTAAATAACTTTTGCATGACGTAGGTATGTTCTACTAGCGCCTAAAAATCAAGATTCCAACGTTTTGTCGCATGAAATCGTATCTAACAATCATATTAAACATATAGATTGTAAAAAAACACATTCTCAGAAAAAAAATTTGGCTCAGTGTAGATTTATCAAGTCCGCATGGAGTGGTAAATACGATAACTTTTAAAAATATCAATTGTTCAACTCCTTCTATTTTATCTCTTCAACTATGGGAAGTCATGGAATGTAAATGGCAGTTTAATTTTGTTTTGTTATAATTTTTTTTTTTCGGCTGAGAAGATATTTATAATAACTTATTTTACTAAATAGTAAATACACTTTGCGTCACTCCGGGCTCGGCTGCCGTCGCGAGTGAATTACTGTATTGTTTGTTTACAGCGGCTCGTGCTGAAAAATATCAATCGCTGTAGAAAAATACCAAATATTCCAAAAACCAAATTTGATACATATACTTGACCAAGGTAAGATCTATTATTATTTTTATAATCACAGATTATTATAAGAATATTTTGTTTCGCTAAAAGTACGCAGGATTTATACATAAATTTACTCATACGTCTTGGACTTTATGGAGTGACCTTGAGGTTCAAAAAATAAAATAAATTCCAAAATCTGCTACTGGAACTCCACGACGAGTAGAACTAGGTGTGCCGAAATTGTGCTCGTTATGTTAGTTATGATGAGACCTTATCCCCGGATTTGACGGAGTGACCTGAAGGTGTACTCCAGTGAATGCTACTGGAACTCCTCGAAGAGTAGTAATAGTAATAGGTGTGCTGTTCTGAGTTTGGGCTCGTTTAGTTAGTTTTTTTTTTTTATAGGAGAGGGGGCAAACGAGCATGCGGCTCACCTGATGGTAAGTGACTACCGCCGCCCATGAACAACTGCAACACCAGGGGAATCGCAGATGCGTTGCCGGCCTTTTAAAAAGGAGTACGCTCTTTTCTTGAAGGTCCCTAAGTCGTATCGGTCCGGAAAAATCGCTGATGGTAATCGATTCCACAAGGAGGTCGTGCGAGGAAGAAAGCATCTTCTAAATCGCACAGTGGTGGACCGCCAATCATCCAGATGGTGTGGATGGTATCGGGAGTTCTGCCGCGATGTGCGTTCGTGAAATTTGGCGGCTGGGATTAATTCGAACAATTCCTCAGAGCACTCCCCATGGTAGATGCGAAAGAAAATGCAAAGGGATACAACATCTCTTCGCAGTACCAATGAATCGAGCCGATCGGAAAGGGCTCGGTCGTCGACAATTCGAGCCGCTCTGCGTTGGATGCGGTCAAGTGGAAGGAGCTGGCACTGGGGAGCCCCTGCCCAGAGATGGGAACAGTATTCCATGTGAGGCCGAACTTGCGCCTTGTAAAGTAGCAGGCGGTGTGCCGGCATGAAATACTGTCCCGCTCTGCTGAGCACGCCAAGCTTTTTAGAGGCCAATTTGGCCTTCCCTTCCAAGTGACCACGAAACTGCACGCTATTCGATATGTCGACGCCAAGGATTCCGATACTGGCTGAGGTAGCAAGGGGAGTGCCTTGAAACTGAGGAGATACGACAAAGGGGTTCTTTTTAGCGGTAAATGCGCAAACTTGTGTCTTCTGGGGATTAAATTGGACTAGATTTAGTCGCCCCCAATCCGAGACTTTGTTCAGCAAAGACTCGACTTCAGACACAAGTTTGTTCCGGTACTCAGCAACGTTTTCCCGAGAAATATTGGCACGGCCGGTGTATAGAGCATCACCAGTGCTGTCATCCGCATAGCAATGAATGTTACCAGTTAGCAACATATCATTGATATGCAGAAGAAACAGCGTTGGTGATAGCACACAGCCTTGTGGAACACCAGCGTTAATAGGCTTGTAGTCAGAGCATGCACCGTCTACAACGACCTTGATGCTCCGATCTACAAGGAAGCTGGTGATCCAATTGCACAATTTTTCGGGAAGCCCATAGGAAGGGAGCTTCGAAAGAAGCGCTTTATGCCAAACCCGATCGAAGGCCTTCGCAATGTCCAGACTAACGGCCAACGCCTCCCCCTTGGACTCTACTGCCTCCGCCCATCTATGGGTCAGGTAGACCAGAAGATCACCAGCTGATCGACCCCGACGAAAACCGTATTGGCGGTCACTAATCAGCTGGTGATCCTCAAGGTACCGGATGAGCTGGCAGTTAATTATGGATTCCATTATTTTGGAGAACAAGGAGGTGATCGCGATAGGCCTATAGTTGGATGGGTCTGAGCGGTCGCCTTTTTTAGGGATCGGGTGGACAAAAGCTGTCTTCCATGAATTCGGGACTACGCCTTGGGAGTAGGAGTACCGGAAAAGACGCGTTAGGACCGGTGCCAACTCCGGAGCACACGTCCTCAGCACAATTGGGGGGATTCCGTCAGGCCCACTCGACTTCTGGATGTCCAGGGAGAGCAGTGCTTTGCGAACCGAGCGCTGTGAGAACAGCACATCCGGCATGGAGCACTCACACCGCGGGATGGTCGGCGGTGTTTTCCCCCCGTCATCAAGAGTCGAGTTGGACGCAAAAAGGGAGCCTAAAAGGTCGGCTTTGTCTTTTGCGTCATGGGCCAGTGAGTCATCCTCCCTGTGCAGAGATGGTAGTGATGGCTTACAGAAATTCCCTTGGACAGCCTTGGCGAGAGACCAGAATGCACGAGTTCCCGAAGAAAGGCGAACTAGTTTCTCGCCAATTCTGCCTATGTGCTCTGACTTTGCCTTGGCAATAACTCTTTTGAAGGACCTGGAGGCGAAGTTATACTTCTTTTTAAGTGTGCTGGTATTTACATCCCGAGTCGCCGAAGCCGCAGCCCAGGCTTGATAACACTCCTGCTTACTGCGTAATGCAGTCTTACAGGAGCGACCAAACCAAGGCTGAGATCTGCCTCCGATGGGTACCACAGGTGATGAAATAAATAGTTCCATTCACTGTAGCACCACATCAGTGACAGAGTCAGCAACAGCGCTGGGATCATCCGGCGAGAAGCAAACCCGCCCCCATGGGTAGGATGCAAAGAAGGACCGCATTCCGTCCCAATCCGCCGACCTGTAATGCCAAACACGGCGGCAACCTGCAGAACGCAACCGCGAAGGGAGCGTGAGTGGCACCACACTCCGGATCAGACAATGGTCCGAAGAGCCGAGAGGGGCATCGACGGAAACCAGATATCCGTCCGGATGAGAGGTCAGCAGAAGGTCCAACAGGGAAGGTGTATGATCCTCCACATCTGGAATCCGCGTAGGCGAAGTAACCAGTTGTGTCAGACTATATGCCAAGGCAAAGTCATAAACAGATCTCCCCGCATGATCGGTTAGACGTGAACCGAGCCATTCGGCATGGTGGGCGTTAAAATCGCCAAGGATCACGATCTCTGCGGATGGGACCTGTTGTAGCAAGAAATCTGTAGCCATTTGGACGTGGTCGATGAGTCGGTCTGTTTCGGCATTACCGCTATGGGACCTATAGAGGCACCCGTAGACGCGCGGATGGTCGTCGCTGTCTACGCGTAGCCAAAGGATGGACAGGTCCGAACCTTCAAGACTGCCGAGGCGTCGAGAACAGATGTCCTCTCTGACATACACGCAAACTCCAGCCCGAGGCACAAAGGAATGCTCCAATTTGTACCCCGGGTAGGAGAGATACGAAATATCAGCCGGAGAGGAAACCTGCGTCTCGGTCAGAAAGAGCAAGGCCGGCTTCTCCGTCTCGAGATGGTAGTGGACGGCGTTTAGGTTAGAGTGAAGTCCCCTGATGTTGCAGAAATTCACGGATAGCGTGGCAGGGGTCGCCTTGGTGTTCTTGCTCAGTTTGCCCCTAGCAGTAATGCTTTTGAGCGGAATTTTGCCCCCCCCCCCAGAATACGCGGGGCAGCCTGAGCACCCACGCTCAGGATCGGAATAACATGGTCGTGGATGCTCAGCGAGGGATTCTCCAGGGGTGCTGGTACCCTCCTGGGGTAGTTCTTCGTGTAATTCCGCTACCATGTTGATGGGGGGGGGGAGGAATTGGGCCTCCGGCCACCTGCACTCACCAGACGAAACGCAGAAGCAAAGCTACTACTTCACGCCGGTATTCTGTGAGGTCGTGGTACCAACCCGGCTCGAGCCGGCCCATACATGCAACAGCAAAAACTGCTGCGTGGCTCTACCACCGTTAAACGAAAAGTTACGATGAGACCTTACCTCCGGACAGTGGCGGATTATCCTTAAGGTACGCTAGGCACATACCTAAGGGTGCAAGGTTAAAAAGGGGCGTGCGCAGAAGTTTTTAAACGAAAAAGATCATCGTATTTGATTACTCCTATATCGCTCTTACTCTCTCATCACATTTTTCATTTATGCCCACCTGTTAATGGTACTCGCATCCGAATTATTTTTAAATTATTAAACTATATTATAAATTGTAATACAGTTTTTGGCAAAATAAGTAGTTTTAATTTATAATAGATATAATATGACCACTAGAGGGGCACCTCGCCGATGAGGTGCTAAGCTAGGCGCTGTCGACATTTAATCTGCCTCTGCCTCCGGACTTGATGAAGTGACCTGAAGGTGTACTTCGATGAATACTACTGGAACTTGTCAAAGAGTAGAACTAGGTGTGCCGGGTTTGGTCTCGTCGAAGACCTTACCTCCAGACTTGATAGAGCGACCTGAAGGTGTACTTTGGTGAATGCTACTGGAATTGATAGAGGTATAATCATGCTTCTTCAGGTTATTACTACATGACAAACTTTTTGAAAATGAAATAAAGTTGATGAGAAAAAGATTACTAACGAGTTAGGTAAAAAAATCTAGTTTTTACGATAATTCCTGAGTACAAATACTTAAAAACTAAAGTAATATTAAAGTTGATTTCTGATCGTTTTAAGATATTTCTGTAAAAAGTTTTTTTTTTAATAAACAATAATAAAAAATAATGATGTTTAAATTCATTTTTGTCTGTTTGTAATATACTTCTAAAAAAATTTTTCAAACTTAGAGCATCTCATTTCACCTATATGTATTTTTATTTTTCTCTCCACATTTGATTTTCATATATTTTAGTATTATTTTGATTTAGCTTTATATTTATTGTGCTACCTTAAAGTTTTGTATTAAAATTTACATTTTTTATACGCCTTTTTTGACACCAAATCTGATATAAAAGTGATATAAAAGTTATTGAATGTTTTTCAACTTGCTTCCACAGACTCGTAATAAATCAATAAACTTACTTATATTTTAATATAGATATTTCAAGTATAATATTCATAATACACCAAGTGATTGCCTTATTGCTTTATTGGTCGTAACTGAGACTGCTGATCAAGTAGTCCTAGGTTCGAATCCAAGCTCAGGTCAAAATCAGTTATTTGGTTTTCTTTTTAACAACAATATTAGTAACAGCTCGGAATCTAGAAGGTGTCGGTGTTTTAATCCCGTGCCTCGAAAAACACGTGAAGCCGCAGATCCTGCGCCTGATCCCTCTCCGATCATGACGAATTTTCGTCATATCGGACTGTATAGAGAGTACACCTGTGCTTTCGCAACGCACAAGAGTACTACATAATAAGATGGGTGATGAAACTGAAGCTGGATGGAACAGAAGCTCAAAGACTTAGCGCTCGCTGTAAATTTCACACCTACGCGAGCAAATCGGATTCGATCCCCGCCGGCACTTAATTTTAATTAATTAATATTATTTCATTTATAGGTTAATTGTAATTTTAAGTGCAGATTTACCACGTGCTCATCGGTGAAGGAAAACATCGTAAGGAAACCTTAATGTCTGAGAAATAATAAAACCAAATATTTCGCAGACATGTGAAGTTCGCCAACACGCATTGGGGCACTAATGGCTCCAGTACACGTTGGCCGAGCATGCTCGCCGAGTGTTTTTTTTTTATAGGATAAGGGTGACAAACGAGCACACAGTCCACCTGATGGTAAGTGGTTGCTGCGGCCCATAGACATCTACATCTATCGTCTATTACAAATCAAAATGTAGATTCGTTGTCACCCGTGAGGACTAAGATGGAATGCCTCATTTCCAGTAAAAAGGGCCTCTGGCCACCTGCATTCACCAAGCGAAACGCAGAGGTAAACCTCTACTTCACGCTGGTTTTCTGTGAGGTCGTGGTACCACCCCGGTTCGAGCCGGGCAATCCGTGCGACAGCAAAAGCTGTCGCATGGCTCTACCACTGTTAAAGTTCATAGTTACGCGTCGAAGTAGACTGTAGTGTCGGCTTAATAAAATTGTTTCAACATGGCGACATGAACTAATGAGGAAATATTTATTTATTTATTTAACAGTTTATGTACACACATAATTCGATAGGAAAATGGTAAAAACATAATTATATACAAAGGCACTGCCTATTCCATGATGAAATTTCTTCCAGCAGGCCTATTGAAGGATAGTTGAAGGAAATAGAGGTAGTCAAAGTGTGCACTTACATAAATATACATATACAATACAAATAATAAGATACATACACACACACACTCACACACACACACACACACACTCACACACACACACACACACACACACACACACACACACAAATACATATGTATATATATATATATCTACGCATGTATATATATAAATAAATATTATATATTATGAAAAAATATATAAGTCAATATAATATATTTTTAATGTTACTTATATGCATACCAACACATTACGATTTAATAATTATGGAGTGAAATATTGATTCATTGTTCATTGATTGATTCTCACAATGAATCAGTTATATGAAACCCCAAACATGAGCAACATAAAAATAAAACCAGAGTAAGTAACTTGCCTAACTGTATTAAATAATACATGTTTAGTTGCGATTTCAGAGTACCTACCTAATGATAAATATTATTATAAATTATCTCTGCGTTTATGTTGCTCAGGGATAATGTAGCTTAGGGGCTTCTTTTGGGCTATCATTTATTTTGAAAAAACCCCCAGCGAAGCGGGCACGGGTCAGCTAGTAGATCCTATAAAGGTTTCGGCCAACGTGTACTGGAGCCATAACATTTGTTGGTTAAAGGCGTTGGCGTGGGAAGGTGGAGCCATTACACTAATACATATGCTTAATTCTAATGGCTCCAGTACACGTTGGCCGCTGGCCGCAGCGCACTCGGCAGATTTTCGTGGTGCCGTTCACACGTTGGCGTGTTTCATTCTGCGTTGGTAGCTAGATGATGATGGACGTTAGGGCGATCGCGGCCGCGGCAATATACTTGTACAGTGCTTTCAAATTTTATTTAGGTGTGCACCAGAGAAGAGTGATGTGTGATGAGTGAAAAAAGATGGCGCAAAAGAAGATGGTGGATGCTGAGTATTCTATGTGTATATACACTACACATACAACAATAATCCCAGTTTGTCCTTTTTAAGGTTCCAACCTCAAAAGGAAAAAAGAAACCCTTATAGGATCTATTGGGTGACCCGTGCCCGCTTGGCTGGGCGTTTTTTCAAAATAAAAGATAAAAAAAGCCCCTAAACTATATTATCCCTGAGCAACATAAACTTAGAGATAATTTATAATAATATTCATCATCAGGTAGGTACTCTGAAATCGCAACTAAACATGTATTATTTAATACAGTTAGGCAAGTTTGGGGTTCCATATAACTGATTCATTGTGATAAGAATCAATGAACCTAAATATTTCCTCATTAGTCCATGTCGCCATGTTCGTGAAACAATTTTATTAAGCCGACACTACAGTCTACACCGACGCGTAACTATGAACTGAACACTCGGCCAACGTGTGAACACTGTTTGCGGCTTGCGCCAAAATTTGTGCACGGAAAACCGACACTATGCGGCTCGTCGGCGAGCGTTGGCTGCAAACGCCAAATATATACTAAACGTCCCAGTACACATGTACTGGAGCCATAAGATACTTTTAAAGTACAGATACGTCCAGGGACTTAAAACGTTATCAATAACAGAATGTATAACGTTATAATAACGTTATAATGGTATCGTTACCTCAGCAAGCATATCGTTTTCAATATTTAGTATAACGTTTTAAGACTAACAGAACGAAATTGTGGACAGCCACTTAACGTTATTATAACGATAAAGACGCGACGTTGCCAAACCTATTCATTTTCAAAAGCGCGCGAATCCGCGCGACTTCGAGATGGGTGAGGTCTGGGATTCAATTGGTCAGCTTGGACGGACGGGGAATTCCTTGCACCGCACGCGCTCCAGAAGCGAACTGGCAACGTTGTAAAGTGAATGAACATTTGATAATATTTAATATCAACCGCTTGCGACTTGCCATTTGCGACGTATTAATAATTATACCTAGATAAATATCATATTACTTAATTATATTTATTTATTTTTTTAAATTGATTCGAACTACACTTGATTACAAATATTGGAAATGGGTCGTAAAAAAATTAATAAATCTTATAGATATTTTAATCTTGATGAAAATAATAAGACTTCAAAATGTTTAGTTGCTGGATGCGAAAAAGTTTTGAAGGTAAGTTAAGCAGAAGTCGTAGATAACGTGTAGAAGAATGCGCCTTTTCCAGTCAATTTTTATTAAGAAAAATATTGTATTTATGTATCTCCTAGAAAACAGGTCACCAACCTACTTTTAAGTTTATTTGTACTTTCATTATGAACAACTTTTTATAAGAAACCTTTGTCTCCGAGCAAAATAAAAATCACCTGTTCCATTTTATTTTACTGTTGATGGTAACAGCTGTTTTTTTTAATCTGAGACAGTAGGGTCCTTAGTAAAATTTGTTCATTTTGATGAGTACAATCAATTGTCATAAACTTACACCATGTTTTTTTAGTCGTTTTACAAACGTATAGATTTGAAAGGGCTCATGATTCTGATCAACTTTAACAAATGGACCCACATCGAAATCGCGAAAAAAGAACAGCTGTTCCATACATTTATGTTTTCTAAACACAGCGAAATGTATGAAACAATAAATATTTTTTCACGATTTCAGGACTGGTTCCATAGTAAAAGTTGGTCAGATTTATTTCCTGTTTTATTAATTGTTGATACCTATACTAATCTGTTGTTTCTAAATTTTAATAAAGCTCTACTTTGTCCTACAAATCAATGTACCTATATTTTTACTATAATTAGAGTTATTTTTTTATAGTATAAGGGAGACAAACGAGCACAGTCCACCTGATGGTAAGTGGTTGCTGTAGCACATAGACATCTACATCTATCCTCCATTACGAATCAAAATGCTGATGCGTTGTCACCCGTGAGGACTAAGATGGATGTCTCGTTTCCAGTAAAACGGGTATCCGGTTCTCTACACTTACCATAAGAAACACAACACGTTACGCTGCTATTTTACGCTGGTATTCTGGGACAGCGTGGTCCTTCCCCGGTCGAGCCGACCCATTCGTACTACAACTACCTATAGTACTAATATAGCTGCAGCATAGCTCTACCACGTCATACCTTGTCATATTTACCTATTAGATAGGTATTCATATCTTAATGTATTATACTTTTTAGATTTACGCAAATATTTAACATTTTAAATAAAACTATCTTCTCGGATTTTCTCGCGGATTTATTTTGATTTTTGGCTCCCGACGTTTCGAATGCTTTACAGCAATCATGTTCACGGGAGAGATTAAAGTCTTAGACGTCTCAAAGGCATTATATAGTTGTTACAGACAGTGCCTACCCACAAAATAAAAAAAATTATTCAAAAATACAATAATGGCACCAAAATGTCTTACAATATTCTAAAAATTTTAATTTTTTCATAATTATTGTAATTATATTAGGGTATATAATTTATAAAAACTTTATTAATTAATAATATTAATAATTAGTGTTGCTATTAATTAATATGTATAACTAAACCATAAAGAAAATTAAAATATTAATTATTTAATTAAGCAATATTATTTTAGTCAATATCATAAAAACTATTGAACTGATTTTTATGAAATTGTTATTATTTTCTAAGTTGAAATAAATGTAAGCAAATAATCTCTAAGTTGAAATTAATAAAAAACGAATGATCACGATCCGACTAGTTTCGGATAAATGCGTGGACAAACATGCATACATACATACATACACCTAAAAATTATTGTATATTTGTTTGTAAGCCCTAATAGATTATTATATGTGAATATTTTGCAGTTCCAATAATACTACATACATTCGTGTCGAATTGATAACCTCATTTTTTGAAGTCGGTTAAAAATTCAAACCGACTTTGACTTATCAGAACATATCTTGAAAACTACTGAGGCGATTTTTATGAAAATTGCACTGTTCTTTAAGTTGAAAGATGCTTAATATAAAAAAGTGTGTGTGTACTTGTGTACGCACGTAGGAAGTTATTCTTCTTTAGCGTAACAAACCAAAAATAACTAAAAATTATAAATGATCCTGGTGACAATTAATTGACGGCTCCGTGGCGCAGTGGCTTAGCAATGAGTTATAGCGCTAAGGGCCGCGGGTTCGATTCCCGAACGGAATAAGTATTTGTATGGCCTACAAATAATTGTTCTAGGTCTGGATGTTTTCTCCTGTGAAATCTATGTATGTAAACGTCCCCCGCGATACAGGAGAAAATCTAATTATAAAAGTAAAATTTGTGGAGATAACGTTTCTAAAAATATATATGATTTGTTTTTATTAAGATTTTTAAACCTTATTATTCTTACTTTTTACTCTTAATATTGTTTCATAAAATAAACATTCATCAATCACGTTTTTTGATGTGTATATTTAACCTCTTTTATCTTTATAAAGATATAAATAAATATATTAACGATTTTACATCATAATGCTGAGAATGCCAAACTGCGATACAATCTTCACACTTAAGTTTGGTTTGCAAAACTATTCCTCTCTATCCACATTTAATACTTAGATCGCAAAACAACGTTTTTTTCTTAGGTGCATGGAAAGAAAATCACTTAATGCTAATATACTTTGAAGTGGTAGAGAATTAGTATTATATAAACATAATATATGTTGAATTATTTTAGATCTATCCTATACTTTTTTTAACTCTTTTCTTTGTCTATTATTATTCTTGTCTTTAATTTAGATATTTTTTTAACATTATCCTATTTCTTGGTAGAAGTTCAATATCTCTGTATTGATATGTAGATGATCTACGTGGAAGATCAACCTGGAATTCAAACAAATGAAATAGAAAAGGCAGACTTATTTCACATTACTTATGTAATGCAAGGGCAATCTAACATATAATCTAGTTTAACAATAATATATAGAAGAATACTTCAACTTCTAAACAATTATTTTGTCTACACAATCCTTAATGTATGCAGTAAGATATTAAGAACATCATTTTATTGTTATGAATGTAATACAAAATTTATGAAGTATATATTTTGAAACACCCATTTTCATCAGAATAGATTACAGCTTTCATTGTTTATTTCACTATCTTTCAGAGAGGAATGTCAGATGATTTGAATAGTCGTACTGCATTAGATAGGTGCATTAAATTCGTTTTCATAAAATTGAAAATCCAACATGAACACACTATAATTATTGTTTAATTTGATAACTGTAACAAATAGGTAACCTGAATGATCTAAAAACCTGTATATACTAACATATTATTTGAATATTATGCAGTTCCAACAATATTACAAACATCTTTTCTACGTGGTAGAGCCATGCTGCAGCTATACTATGGTTGTAGCACGAATGGGTCGGCTCGAACGGGGAAGGACCACGCTCTCACAGAAAACGAGCGTAAAATAGCTGTCCATCCATCTTAGTCCTCACGGGCGACAACGCATCTGTATCTTGAGTGTTTATTGAGGATAGATGTAGATGTCTATGAGTCACATAAACCACTTACCATCAGGTGGACTGTGTGCTCGTTTGTCACCCTATCCTATAAAAAAAACCCTACAGGTCCAATTAATAACCTCTTTTTTTTGAAGAAGGATAAAAAATTACTGGTGAAGTTTATATTTATTATTAAATACAAATATTAGTTGCCATTAAAATTTTAGTCACCCGCATAGTAATTTCCTTTAATATTAAAAATATTTCTTTACAGACCCTACATGGTGCAAATCTTTTAAAGCATTTAAGCAAATACCATGAAAAAGAGTACAAGGAAGTATTATTGCTGAATAAAGAAAATTACAATTTGTCTAAAAAACCCAGATTAAGTACGCAGGATAGTTTACTTCAGGAGTGTACAAATTTAGTTACTGTTCACGGACGTCCATTGACATTAATCGATGATCACGCTTTTCAAAATATTTTATCTATGATACCCAATATTAACTTGGCGATTAATTCTCAAAATGTACGATGTACCCTTAAAGATACTGCTGACCAATTACGTTCAAATTTAGCTAATGAGGTGCGAAATTTACCTATATGCCTCAAAGTGGATGTAGCCTCCTTGTCGAATCGTAGTTTTATGGGAGTCAATGCTCAGTATATTAAGGATGGACAAATTGTTCTTAGAAATCTAGCAGTAATTGAACTGTTTAAACGACATACATCTGAACATTTAAAGGAAAGATTGATTTTCATTTTGCGGCGATTTAGAATCCACAACAAGCAGGTTTATTGTATAACTACCGATAATGGTGCAAACATACTAAAAATGAGTAGATTATTTGCGGCCGATACTATTCATATTGAAAATAACAACGAAAATTATAATCCTGAAGAAGGCGATCGATTCAATAGCAAATTTAGTCAATTAGATGATATCACACATTCTGATTCTGAATCGGACGCAGATGATGTCGATCATGAAACAGAAAATGATTTTAATGACCAAATAATGCAATCTATATTTAATTTTCAATTGAATATTGTAGATGACGAGGATAACATTGCCATTGCAGTAGTCAGATGCGCTGCACATACCCTACAACTCGCAATGCAAGATGTTTGCAATGATAATGTTATACAAAGCGTAATAACCAGTGCCCGAAATATAATAAAACGGCTTAGAACACCAACATTCACTGTTATTTTAAAAGAAAAAAGGAAGAAGAAACCTACATTAGATTGCTCCACGAGATGGCATTCTACGATAGATATGGTTGAAAGTATTTTAAACCTAAAAGATATATGTGCAACAAGTGAACTCCTATACTTACCTGATGAGACCTGGAATGATCTAGATTTATTTTTGAAATCTATGCTTCCAGGAAAGAAGCTTACTAAAATTTTGCAAAAAGAACAGCTTACTATGGGTGATTTTTATATCGAATGGATGAAATGTCAATTTGAACTGCAAAAAATTAACACTCTGTTAGCTAGACAGATTATTTGTCACATGAAACACAGACAAGATGTTTTATTTGACAATAATGCATTCTTAAGTGCTATTTATTTAGACCCTAGAGTAAATTCTACTCTCACAAATGAACAGCAAAGTATTGCACAAACCAATTTAATAAATTTATATATCCATATCCAGAAAATGAATTTACTAAATCAGAAGAATACACATATTTCTTCAAGCGTGGAAACGGAAAATATGCCATCTACCTCAAATGACATACAAGCTGTAGGTTCATGTCAGTGCTTGGAGGATTTCTTAAATTCTAGTTATATTGAAAAACATGTACATAACATTTCAACTTTAGTAAGAAGGACCGATCTAACTGGTGAAATAACCAATACTCTTAAAGCATCATTTAAAATATTTTTAGAAGAACCGCTTCTAAAGTCGTCGGAAAGTGTTTTGAAATTCTGGGAGGAAAAACAGCTCATATATCCACAACTTTATCAATTGGCGCGTGTTGCATTAAGTGTACCAGCAACGCAAGTTAGTGTGGAACGACTTTTTTCAGCATTAAAGTTCATAGTTTCCAATTTGAGGATGAATTTAAAAGACGATATTATAGAAGATATTTTATTTGTACGTTGTTACAAGTTATATCGTTAACTGGACAAAGTACATTACAATAAATAGAAAAACTACAGCTAAACTAATACTGGTCTACTCATATCAATAAGAGAAAGTTTATTATTAAAAATATTATGTATCTCATCGGATAATTGTGAAAACCGTTACTTTATATTAAAAAAACTATCAAGATTGTAAATTATGATTGTAAACGAACAATAAGATTTGCAATTTAACATTTTTATTAGATTCGCCTCATTGGTTTTTGCCCCGCCCCATTTACATTTTAAATTTTTTTTTATATTTTAAAGCTTATATTATAATAACTTATATGCTCTTCGTTTATTTTTCTTAGTTGTTGAATGATAACATATTATTGTGATAAAACTTAATGTATCATTACCTTAGATACCACCGTTTTTATTATTATTGATTGTTAAAAAATCACTAAAAGTTGTGTTCATTTAAAATAATTAAAAATTAAATAACTGCCTAGGTATTGTTTTTTATTTATTATAATTTCCTGCATTGGTTAATCAGTTAATTAAATTTATACTTCAATGTTTCAAAGTAATCCTATTTTAGTTATATTCTTTCCGTGTCCGTTACCTCTATTTGATTTGTGTGGTAATTTTTCACTTCATTCAAAAAGTTTAGTATTTTGATGTAACATCTTGTTTTCATACATGGGTTAATATATTTTAGTTCTTCAGTTAGTAATTGGGCAAAGTATTCATTCCTTCTATCGTCGTTGATGTAAGTTGCACAACATTCAGACTTAGTTTGGACCCTTAAACGTGCTTTATTCTTATCTTCTTTTATATTGTACCTTGTAGGCCGTAAGAGTGATGGAGATATTGGACGATTTTTTGTTTCCGAGTCCATTATATCAGGAGTAATACTTCGTTTCATACCTAAAACTAAAAAGATATAGAGACCTTAATAATTAATTATAATATTGTTCCTGCAGAAACATTCGTACAAAATTTTATCCTAATCGGTTCAGCAGATTTTTTGTTGATCCATTACTATGTATGGAATATGCGTGCTAATAAAATTGGGATCGCGCTCGCGACAGCTTCACTAACGGCCGGTTTCAATATTCTATCTATCTGTGGGTTTGGTTACAGATGAGTATTTGACATTAGCTGCATATAAAATACGTCAAAATTCTACTTCTAGACTCCAGTAAAAAAATCCATATGTATAGGATATTGAAACCGGCCGTTAGCCACGCAACGAATTTTGATACAGTTTTCACTATCGTTTAGAGAATGACTTTGTTTATAGATTATTAGAAACATTAATATTAAATTGCACCCGTGAGAAGCCAGGGCGCGTCGTTAGTAACATGTAAAAAAATATTTTATTATCTTACCTTTGATATTCCGAGATTTATATAGTACTACAGTTGATAATTCATTTGCTGCACTGACGACCATAAAACGTACTTTTTAGCCTATAGCTTTAGAGCACTGCGTTCGATAGAAGATACGAGTAAAAGAGATGGCATAGAACAATAAATAATAACATTATCAATTTGTGCTAACAATATTTTAGAAACGTTTATTTGACAAATTTATTGTAACGTAATTATAACGTTATATACATGCAAAGCTTTGCATAATATCGTTTTGACATATGGTTTCTCTTAAACATAACGTTATCTCGCAGTTGCGCAGATATCGTTACTGAATTTTACCGATATTTAAGTCCCTGGATACGTCATACTCGCTCTAAAATGGCAATACGAAAGTCAGGTAATTGCCCGACTCACATTCAGTCGTGCACGCTCTCGCGTCACGGTTATACCTTCGCTACAGCGCGTAAATCTTCTAGTTATTCATGGTAAAAATGCCTTCCTGTGTTTTTAGGTGGTGCACAAATTACTCGGCAACTGTTAGAAACAAGAAAAATGTCGTGTGTATGATGTTTTGTTCATGATTGGTTTTATTATTTCAACAGTAACCGCTAGTGTAAACTTTGATGCTACCTAGTGTGTTCATTTCCATATCGGTATGTCACGCGCTCACGCCAATGAGCGCTTAGCAGCAATCAGTACGCAACTAATGATGTATATTCATCTTTTTCTAACGATAGGTATGCCGTAATATTTTTTTCTTTTTGTTAGTGCAACGTGTTATAATAAATAACTGTACTACCTGCGCCACTTTAAAATACAATAATGTTAGTGTGTAACCTATCTTTTTTAATACGTCTTTGATTGGGGCAGCGCGGCGGACATTTCCTTGCCTTTAGGGCAACCCGCTCAGAAATTAGGGGAGGCCTGTGCCCAGCAGTGGGACGCATAGGTATAGGCTGTAACTTTAAGTTTAACTTAATTTTTATATATAACGTTCAGTCCTAAACGCCTCGTATGTTTATGTAAAACTTATTGCCCGAATATTTAAATATTGCACTAATAGACTACAGTCACAATATTCAATATTTTTCTCAATATGATATCTACTTACTTTCAGGATGTCATTCGTTTGGAAACTCAATATTGGTCACTGGTGGAAATACCAAAACAAGAGAAGGCTGAAACGGTTCCGGCATTCGTTCTTCGCGCATGTGCTATAATGGAAAAAACGCAGAAGTCCGGAGAAGGTGTTAAGACTTCTTCTAAGCTGGCTGAAGAAGCTGCGGACCGGAAGGAGCGAATAGAGCGCCTGAATGGTAAATAAATATTCCGTTTAAAAGCATTATCAAAATTAATTATGAATTGTAGAATACATTATATTTACTTAATTAGCCTCAAAACATACCACCGCGGGATATACTCGTAGGCCTCTGCTATCAGCCTCATTGTGGTATTCTTTACGTTCAGCAGGACAAGCTCACAGAAGACCAGCGTAAAATAGCAGCTCAATGCTACTGTGTTTTGTATTGTAAATGTATAGAACCGGAAACCCTTACTGGAAACGAGGATTAGCGTAGATGTCTAAGGGCCACAGCATCCACTTACCATTAGTACGAATCTGTGCTCGTTTTATATAAAAAAAACATGCGTAAGTGTCGTGTAGCACTCCGTTCGAACGAAGTTCCTTTCGTTTCGTAAACGTATTATATTATTGATTAACAAATACAAATAAATGAATTACTAACGTCTATTAAAATAAAGCGTAATTTAAAATAATATTTCTTTCATGGCAAGATAAGAAAGAGTGCGAGGGAGATGCATATTATTCCATCACGCTTACTTATAGCCGCTAAGGCCGTCTACACTACGTCAGAAGGGGTCGTGACGGAAAAATCTTACACTTTTCTCGCCTAGCCCCCATCCGTGGTAGAGCCACGCTGCTAGCTATACATAAGTGCAGCACAAATGGGTCGGCTCGACCAAGTTAGGACCACGCTCTCTCAGAATACAGAATAATGCTGCAGTTTTTCGTATGGTGAGAACCGGAGACCGTTTTAACTGGTAACAAGGAATTCCATCTTAGTCCTCAGGTGCATAGATGTTGATGTCCATGGGCCATTGCATTTACTTACCATCATATAGACAATATGCTCGTTTGGCACTCTTATTAAAAAAAATGCACTAGTACAACAGATAAATATACTAAAAGTACAATTTAAAAATCTCTTTAAAAAAATTCAATTTCTTCGACCTTATTGTTAAGAACGTTTTTCTTAACCTTCTTCACCATATATAATTTAACATTTTTCTTTCTTTTGTAATATTGGCTGCGAATTTAAAATAAAGGTCAAAGGTTTCATATCGAAATGGAACAAAGAAAAAGAAAATCATAACCTTTCGCAGTAAAATTCTTTCAATTGACAAATGCTTGAGAACTTTTCAATTTAGACAATTTACATTTTTCAAATAAGAATAAGTATCACTGTTGCTTTTATATTTTATATTTACTGTGGTAGATTATGTAGCGAATTCATCGATAAGTATACTTTTACCAAATATCTGAATTCGTAAACCATTTATACCGACCGAACAAGAATTTTGGTAGTAAAATATTTTCTATTGCCTCTAGGAATTTTCACAGCATCATATTATATTGCTCTAGGACAAAGAGCTGTGCCGTGTTGTGATGACGTAAAAGAATCCACTACCCCAAACCATTCCGTGAACGTCAGAACGAAATGAAACCGAAGATGGGCAGGAGCATATTCTAATTAACGACTTAAAATAATAAAAAACTGCGTTTGCCAAGTGCCAACCCGCCTGCCAAAAGTGGCAAGTAAAGCAAATATCTTCTCTTTTAACCCCGCAAGCTATGGGGAAGGTCTATGTTCAGCAGTAGACTTTTGATTGGCTGTAATTTATGAATGAATAAAAAAACAGCTAAACCCAAAACAATTATTTGTTGGCCTTACAAATACTTATTCCGCGCGGGAATCGACCGCACGCACGCACGCCTGCCCGAAATATTATGTAAATTCAATTATAAGCCTTTTTTTTATAATACATGTCAGCATCACCTTAATGTCAGACTTTAAGTTTTAGAAACTGACACTCGTTTACGCCTGGAACCACAGAACTGGAACCAACATTCACCGCGGATGTTACATTATTTCAGAACAATAATTACTGTTCTGTGAAAATTATAACCTATGTAGTGCCTATAGGGACATGCATACAAGAATAATATACAGTGTTAAACGGTCAATCCTCAGATAAAATCTATTCAAAGAATATAATACAACGTAAACAAATTAAAAATGAATGTAGTATTAATAAAGCAGTTCGATTTTTTTACTTTTATATTCAGTCAGGTTATAATTTATTTGACGGATAACATTAATCTGACGATTGAATCATTTAAATTTAAAAATTTTGTACATCGACTTCAATATAAATTATTAAGTATAACTCAAAAGTTATCATTGGTCAGACCTTGATCAAATTTATATGAGACCACATGTGAAACATCAGCTTTCAAACAAAAAAAGATTCATCGAAATCGATTCACCCAGAAAAAAGTTATGAGGTAGCAGGAACATATAAAAAAAACATACAGTCGAATTGAGTACCGTCTCCTTTTTGAAATCGGTAGAAAATCAGGGCTTATTTAGTTAAAAAACAAGACAATGCTATGATTATCAGAATGCTATGATTTTCAAAAGCTAACTCAGTCACTCCATCGACATCATAGCATTATTATGGTTTTGATGTTTTACAAATGAACGAAAGCTCTGAGACAACTTCAAAGAAAGAAGGCCACAGATTCGTTATCACCCCTGAGAACTCACGACATGAAATACAGGCTGTAGTTTTACTTACGCTCCTACTCTTTGAACCATAACCCAGCAGTAAGCGTACAACTGTTTGGCGGTATAAAAAGGTATTAAAATAGAAAAAGGTGGAAAAGTAACCCTACCATCCAGAAAAAGTCAACACCACGCCACCAATACAATCAGCCGTCAGCCGTGTGGTGGCCGCGAAAGAAAAAGCACCACCTTATTTCGTACAATGAATGTCGTGAGATTTGATTATGATAAATGCCAAGAAGACCTCATGGTTCTTTTTTTATAGGATACGGGTGACAAACGAGCACACAGTCCACCTGATGGTAAGTGGTTGCTGTGTCCTACAGATATCTGCATCTATCCTCGATTACGTATCAAAATGCAGATGCGATGCCACCTGTGGGGACCAAAATGGAATGCCTCGTTTCCAGTAAAAAGGGTATCCGGTTCTCCAATCTCACCATACAAAACACAGCAGCGTTAAGCTGCTATTGTATGCTAGTATTCTGTGAGAGCGTGGTCCTTCTTCGGTTGAGCCGACCCATTCGTGCTACTACTATACCAGTAATATAGCTCCAGTATGGCTCTACCACGTAAAATGGCTTTCGAAATATGGTTAGAAATCCTTGTTTATGACAGATATCACACAGACAGGCGGACAGGCGACGGGAAGCAGAGTCAATTTCTACGTAGAAATTAAGGCTGCCTACCGATATTCTGCATTAGATTTTTAGGTATATATATGTATGTATATGTATATGTATATATATATATATATATATATATATATATATGTATATATATATATATATATATATATATATATATATATATATAAACTAAATGATAATAATGATGTGATAATAATTGCTTCTGCACATTGGACTGAAAGAATGATTTGCAAATTTAGCAACGTACTGCAGAGCAGAGACTATCGGTCCGTGGCGTTCACTTGCGGTTAGTACTATTGTTTATTCTGTAGTGCGGTGAAGTTCCTAAAGGTATATTTTTTTATTATGGTTTAAAATGTTGTTAAAGTATGTTAATGTTATGTAAATAAAAAAAAATTAAACTGACTTTAAATATCATCGTACCTTGTTGAAATTTATATGGGACCATTGTGGCTTCTGATATATCGTGTTAAGATACATTAAAATCGCAATTGAATTGATAATATTCTCCTTTTTGTGACGGTTAACAAGAGCATAAACAAAAAATATTATTGTCTGGTGCCAATGGAAGGCCGTCAATCATCTGTCAACCTTGCTGTTGATTAAGGAGGCCACGATTCCTGATTGCTGTTCTGTGTGAGCGATTGTCTGCTTAATTACATTGCATTGCTCGAAACTTGAAGCTCTCTTCCAATATTCTTTTTTTAAACTCGACGTTAATCACCTCTTGATTTTAAGATGAATTAAAGAATAAAATTATTCTTTTATATACATATACTAGCTGACCCGGCAAACGTTGTTTTGCCATTTATACATTATTTCAAGGAAATATTTTTAGTTTTAAAAATTGCGATTAAAAACCAGGGGTTATTCGTAGAAGGGTGAAAATTTTAAATTTTATGCATTTTTCAATGCTAAATCATAATAAAATTAAAATTAAAATTCTGTATAAAAAAATATTTAGGAGTGGGTCACCCTTATCATTTAGCGGTTTGAAAAATAGATGTTGGCCGATTCTCAGACCTACCCGATATGCACACAAAATTTCATACAAATCGGTTCAGCCGTTTCGGAGAAGTTTGGTAACAAACACCGCGACACGAGAATTTTATATATTAGATATTGTGTATTCAGTTTTTAATAATACAAATATTATTAATTTGTAAGAGTAGCTTGTTAAATTCATTTATGAAATTGCTTTCTCTGTTACAACTTTAATATTAAAAATATTTATTAATAAATTGATGAGTGATACTTTAACTGAAATGAAGTGGAATAAATGATGGGAAAGGGAGACCGCTGATGATGAGACTAATAATCAGGGGTGATAAGGCATCAAAATTTTGGTTCTTAATCTAGGATAGACGTAGATGTCAATTAACCACAGTATTCACTTCCCATCAGGTGGACGGTGTGCTCGTTTGTCAACCTTAATTCTTTAAAAAAGTTATAATAAAAAGTAGTAGACGCCTCAGTAAGCGCCACAAGACCTTGTTTTGGAAAAGGGAAATTCTTTGCAACTTTTACGACAAATGAGAAATGCTGTCTTTTTGTGCCATTACCACAAAGTAAATGGTGTTAAAGCCAGAGGTTACAAAGAGAGCCTTAAATAGGCAGCTAGAATTTGACTTCATAATTCGTAAGAAATGAACGGCCTGAAAGCCGCGTGTTCGAATCTTACACGGAATAAGTATTTATATAGCCTACAAATAATTGCTCCGGATCTGTCTTCTAAATACAGGAGAAAATCCTAGTGTGAAGGTATTATTTTAAAAGAAAAACAAATCGAATCGAAAATGAACTCGGCTATACTTAATTAATTATATTTGGATAAAACAATTTTAAATACTTGCATGTCTAAACAACATCATTTTAAGACTTAAGACTTACACTTTTCTTAATTTAACTATCTTAAAAATTAAAATATTTTTATATTCAGGCGAGCAACGGTTAAAGAGACGTAAACATTTGCTCTTAAATTTTTGCACATCCTATTTTAAGTCAGGCCAAGACGAATAGCCAGACTAGAACAGCGTCTGGAAGCTCTGGTATAAACAAGAGCTTCCAAGACGCACACGGAGGCGATGTAAGAATATCCACTAATCCATATCGACCCGCGAATGTCGTAAGAGGCGACGGAGGGATACATATCAGGAGATGAGCAACAGCATTTTCCTGATAACAGCTTGAAAATTAAAAAACTGCGGTTGCCAAACTATCTGCTAAACTGTGGCAAATAACCCCCTAATGAGATAATCTATGGGGAGGCCTATGTTCAGCAGTGAATTTAGAAAGGATGTATTGATGTTGACTAATTGATTTCAAATGTCAATCATGACTTGACAAAGTAAGTCAAGGCTAACTTTATGAGAACAATTAGTGAGCCATCAACACGTTAAAGACTCTCGAGAACAAATGCCATTAAAGTGTAAAAAGTCAATGAGTAAATTATTTAAAAAAAAACTGACTGAAAAGCAAAAGTCTCCCGTAAGGACTAAGATAGAATGCTTCGTTTCCAGTAAAAAGGGTCTCCGGTTCTTTACACTCACTATACGAAACACAGCAATGTTAATCTCCTATTTTACTCCGGTATTCTGTGAGAGCGTGGTCCTTCCCCGGTCGAGCCGATCCATTCGTGCTACAATTATACCAGTAATATCGCTGCAGCATAGCTCTACCACGTATAAACTTCGACGTTCGTGCGAGCGAACTTCACTTGACCTCGAAATATTTAATAACTCAGACTTTAGATATACTGGCTGACTTTTATTATCCACCTTACCGTTCAAATTATTTTGTTTTATTTATTGGGCTATTAGTAACTTGATTTTTTTTTCTTAAAATAAAGCAGGTTTAGCTGGCAACTAGATGCAGCCGTTTGCGATTGGTTAAACTTAGGTGTATTCCGAATTATTAGTGGTACGGTTAGTGGCAAAAGAAATAATAAACCTTAGTTGACCTGCAATTGCGTAACAAGCACTTGATACCGCTAGAGTAATAGCAAAATTATTATTTTTTAATAAAGACGATTCCACCACATCCCAAGACATGGTTAGAATACATAAAAAAATACGAAACAAATACTGGCTTAGCAAAAAACGTCAAGCAAAGATAATGGACTATATTATGTAATTTAGAATAATTTAATTACATATTCGACATGTAATTAAATTATTCTCAGATATTAAAAAAATATTGTGATTAGTATTTGGTTGTTTCTCTTTCTTCATTCCACATAACGACAACTCTCTATAACGAATAAAATTCTCGGCGAGTATCGTTATATAGAGTATAGACTTTATTACATTTTTTATTACAATGATATTTTTTTGTAGATCTGAAGTGACAAACGAACTTACAGACCACCTGATGGTAAGTGGCTACTGCAGCCCATGAACACCTGCAGCCACCTTCAAATAAAGTAAGTTATAGACATAGAAGACATGTACTTACAGATGTGTTGTCACCCCTGAGAACTAAGATGGAATGTCTCACAGCCTGTATATAATACTGGCTCTCTGTACCTTTACGAGCTAAACACAGCAGTGCAAGCACTGCAATTTAATTTCCACTACGAATTAATATATTCATGTGATGCCATTCACCATCTATTTTCTTATTTATACATTGGTAGTATTTAGTTAGTGCGTCGTAGTTTTGGATAATTTATGTTACAACATTACCCCACATTAGGCTCCGATCGGGGACAACGGAGCTAAAACACATCCTAATAAAAAAGCGCCCAAGTGCGAGTCGGACTCGCCCATGAAGGGTTCCGTAGCAGCAAGTAATATAATTTACGATTTATGACGTATTAAAAAAACTACTTACTAGATCTCGTCCAAACCAATTTTCTATTGAAGTTTACATGGTAATGTACATCATACATTTTTTTTTTAGTCTTATCATTCTCTTATTTTAGAAGTTACAGGGGGGAGGGACACATTTTACCACTTTGGAAGTCTCTCTCGCGCAAACTATTTAGTTTAGAAAAAAATTATATAAGAAACATCAATATTATTTTGGAGACCTATCTATAGATACCCCACACGTATGGGCTTGATGAAAAAAAAAATTTTGAGTTTCAGTTCTAAGTATAGGGAACCCCCAAAATTTATTGTTTTTTTTATATATTTTTGTGTGAAAATCTTAATGCGGTTCACAGAATACGTCTACTTACCAAGTTTCAACAGCATAGTTCTTATAGTTTCGGAAAAAAGTGGCTGTGACATACGGACGGACGGACAGACAGACATGACGAATCCATAAGGTTTCCGTTTTTTTGCCATTTGGCTACGGAACCCTAAAAAGTACATACAGTCAGTCATCGCGTTTGATGTTGTCGGAAAAGCCGACATAAACAATAGAACAAGGGAGTAATAAAAAAATAAAAAACTGATTTTATTTTATTTCACGTTTCAAATAATGAATGTGTATGTGGAAACTGATCAAACTAATTCCTTATCTTTAAATGAGGACGACCTACAGTTTTTTACCGCACATGTAGTGTGAACCATTTTAATTTATTTGCGTGAGAGGACAATCCTAGCGGACACTTCCCGAGTGGCTACGGGCCGCTCGGGAAGTCTTCAGGCCGTGTCTCGCCCCGCACCGCACGATTGCCCTGTCTAGACGCCTTCGATGACCGACTGTTATTAGTAGTTAGACTGTGGCTAAACGTTGTTCTATCTCGGCAATCGAAACACTATAAATTGCAACATTTTTAATTTTATTCTTCTTTAACGATTACAGATATGACAACTTCTCAAATTGAAGCTGAGAATACGCAGATGACTAACGATTTGTACCGTCTGCTGAAGAAATATACAGGATTGAGGAATCTAATCAGGGAACTAAAGGTAGGTACTCTGAATCAACAAGACAAGACTGTTGTAAGCGTGTTCTGCATAAATGAATCCAAAAATTTATATTTAAAAACTGATGGGGAAGAAAAGTTCTCCAACTGCAGTAAGCTAGGGCTCTTACTTAATGCAGTAAAGACTTGAATATGAAGTCAATCAGAAATAGAAACTTTTTTATTTAATATAGATTATAAATAATACTTATAGAAAGTCACTCTTTTGTGTAATTACCACTGGCTTGAAAAAAAAACTTCCTTCCTGGGAAGAACCAGCAAGAAACCCAGCGGGACTTTTTTTAAAAATAACAGCTTACAATCATGATGTATGTTACAAAATTAACAACCCAAAACAAATTAGAATTAGCTTGGTAGCGATCACCTCATTCCCAGGGGTTATTATCATCCATAAATTCCTTAATATTATAGTAACCCTTTTTATACAAACTTAGTTTAAAAAAGTTTTTGAACTTTGAACAAGTCAAATTTTGTCCATCGCCCCAAGAATGATTTACTGACTCGGTGGAGTCGAAGCAGGTGGCTCAGGATCGTGTTATGTGGCAGTCTTTGAGCAGGTACCTAGATCAGCAGTAAATTTGTGATGATGATAAATGTCATACATAATACGTCAATAAACACATAGTTTATGAGCATTTTCGTAAGTTTATGTACTTGTACTATTATCTATTCTGTGGTTTATGTCAGCCTTTAATCAATCTCAGTTGCAATAAATTATGTAGATACTTTAATTACATTACGATTTAATCAAAGGTCACTCAATCGCATTGCAATAATGTAAGAAACATGCCTCGATAAATTAATGACATATTATTTAGCGATGAATAATTCCTTTATGATATCATTTGTATTGCGATCCCACGTAATACACAAATAGAATAAGGTTTTTTTCTATGATGTCGTGAATGATTACAAAGGATACTAATACATTTGTATTAAACAAATTAAGAGTCTCTTTCAATAACAACAGTTATACAATAAAAAAAAATCAGAAAAATCTGGTCACTAACCAGATAATAATAATGTTTTGTAACGGGCACCGTGCGCACCGTATAGTAGCGGTGTATGAATTTCCACTATTACGAGATTTCTTAGTAATAAACGGACGTCATTAGGATCTTTACTTATGTGCCTACAATTTATTTCAATAAAGAATAGTGTTATTGTTTATTTTTAGATGTGGTTAAGGTGACCATATGACCAGCTTTGAGTGGGACAGACCCGCGTTTAAGCTGTGTCCCGCCGTCCCCAAAATACGCAAAAAAATATTAAATAAGAACTAGTTATTTCTAAGCAGCATTTATTTGCTCTTCTTAAAATATATAAAAAGCCAGCCACCAGACTGTAAAAGGTTATTTCTCATTTTCACTTTCGATCATTAAATATTTGATAAATAGATATGTTTCATTTTTAAAAACCATAATAAGTTAAGGGTGTCCCGCTCTGAGAGAAAAAAATAAATGGTCACGTTAAGTATGATTGACATTAGTGATTCAATGACTGATACGTCTTTTTTAAGATTGTAAGTAAAAGCAGGCGTTACTTTGCGGAAATCCACTATACCTATTAAAGATATCAAAAATTAATTTGCTAAGATGCGCGTTATATAATTTTTTTTTGTAAATGGAAAGTTATTTTAAATTTTACATAGTTTGTTCAACGCCTATAATTTTATCACGACTTATATTCTTGATTAGAGCTTAGTTGAACAAAGAAAGTTAAGATATTTAAAAATCAACCTGTCATTAAATTTCGGATTATGGTATCAATAAAAATATGCCAAAGTTTATTTTAGAAAATGAAATATATTTTTTTTAATTTGCTAAAGTCAGTTTCTTCGTAAAGATAAAATTAAAAGTTTTGTACAGTCGACTTCAATATAAATTATTAAGAATAACTCAAAAACTATTGGTCAGACATTGGTCATATGGGACCACATGTGAAACATCAGCTTTCAAATAAAAAAAGAATCATCGAAATCGCTTCATCCAGTAAAAAGTTATGAGGTAACACATATAAAAAAGCATACAGTCGAATTGAGTACCGTCTCCTTTTTGAAGTCGGCAGAAAATGAAACGTCTTACCTAGTTTGAAGACGGGAGGTGCTCTTCAAACTAGGTAAGACACATCATTTTATTTTATTACACGGATCTCAGCTAATTAATTTTTAACTTATTTAACTAATAGCTACTTCCCAAAAATCGCAAAAGTAGTTTTAAACAGGGATGGAAAAATCATGATTTTTTTTAATTTTAATCAAACCATGCAGATTTTTTTTAATTTTTGATTTTTTTTGTATATTTTAAAATTCACGAGTTGGTAACACATTTTGACATAGTAGGATTAAAAGTTTACGAATACATATGTGTAAGACTGATCAAAAGTAAAATAATTAATACTGTATTAATTACAGTTCTTATCTTAAGGGTGAATTTGTAAAAAAAGTTTATGAGACTGACAGACCTCATCGCCATGTCTTTGTTGATTTTCCAAAGTTTATGAGACTATTGTAGTATAATAATAAGAATAACATAAAACAATAAAAGATTTTACCTTATTTTAAGCCAGTTTTATTACATTTTCTGCCTATTACATTAATTTATACATGTTGATTTAAAACAATTATTTTTTTAATCCAAATCAAGCGATTTAAATCGTGATTTAAATCAGTCTGATTTATACCAACCCTGGTTTTAAATCATTAGTAAACATGATGCTCAATTTTAATTTGATGGGCATTGGTGTAATATAAAATTGTAGTCTTAATATGTAAAATTGTTACGAATCGTCCGTTGTACAAGGCAAACTAATACAAATGATGTTCCGTCGATTAAATTAACTAGTCGAAAATATATCTAGTTTATGAAATAGTTTATCGTTTATATGACTATGAAACGGTCTTCTTCCGTCGATGGTTAAAAACCTCAACGTCGCACCACTAACAAATATAATTGTTTAATTACAGTCGGAGTACGTCAGCTCAAAGGTGTACCCGATGTTCCCGAGATATACAATGCTGAAGGACATGATCAAGGACATTATGCACGACCCCGATTACATGGAGGTCTGCCACGAGGTGGATCCATAGCGCGGGGTGCGCAATTAAATGAGAAGCTCTTTCACCGACCGCCGAAGGTTGAGTCGTCGCTAGTTGCAAACCAGATGGAAACACACGGATGTGCTGAGAGGGTCTCGTAACTGCGTCCACGTAGGAATCGATTGCAATTTATGTGCTTGATGTTACGCCTGGTGTTCAAGGCTTCAGCTTGTCAGTGTCGCGATGTCTTGCACTGCTTCATTAATATCAATAATCTGCTGTATCTGGATGTAACAAACTTATACCCTTTTATCTAGTTAACGGTATACGTAAGTCATTTGTCTAGATTCTAATAATAAATACCTATACACACAAATTAGGAGCTTCTAATCATATCCCGGTAATATATTACTAGTAGAAAAATAAATAGTCTTGCCCTTTGTTCTAGACATTTCCATAGTTTACATTTCGCATTGTTTAGAAAAGTAGAACCTTCATTTCATTTCGAACTCAAAACTTGACGCCTGATCTGTGGGTATTTCGCGGAGCGTGCAGCGTAGCGGCTGCCAGAGTTTCTATACTTAGGGCACTTTGGCATTGTGTTGACGTCAAACAGAAGAAAATAAGAGCGGCGGCGTTTAGTGAGACGAGTACTCATTTATTTTGCGCTAATGTTTGTTAATTGTAAAATACGTTTAAATGTAAGTTTAATTACTTAGGTATTAACGTACTTGACTCGTCCTTGTGTATAGTCCTTTCGTTATTGAGTTATCCGATAGAGTATAAATGAGATAAGATAATATATCTTAAGATATTATATCTATTTATAAATGCTTCTTTGCCGGTTTCGAGAAGTTTCTCAAATAAACGTTTTCTTTTTCTTTGAAATTTAACCGTATGTGCATGGCGATCTTCGGTTAAATGTCAAAAACTCTAAAACAAACGGGTATAAATATTTCTTGATGTCAATGCCGGATTTAGACTACTAATTCTCCTAACCAATCCACGCATGTGGGACTTGCCACTAGTAAAACAGTATCGATCTTTCAAAAGTTTAACGCAAGTATTTGTGACTAAGAAATCGATCATCTCGTACTTTTTGTACAATATGTACGAAACAGATAACTAAACTAGCTAAAAAGGAAGTAAAAAAAAACCAAATAAAAATAAAAAGCAAATTATTTTATTTTTTATTGAAATTCTGGCTGCAACTTTTCAGGACAGCAAAATAATGTTAAAATTAAATTTTCTTAACATATTTGCCTCTATTTACAATAGGTGGTGATATAACACCGAACCCCTTTAGTAGCATCATCGTTCATTTTTAATTTTTTATGATTTTCAATTTCGAAAATGATCGTTCCGATATATCTACACACAATTTTTTTTCGGTGCAGTTTATGATGCCCCCGAAAACGTCATCTTATAAGCTAATCTGCCACTTTAATGTATGTTATTCATGTAATTTTAACATGTATATGCCATTACATTTATTATAATATGTTACTATATTAACATAGGTTGTTATAATATAAATAAGGACTTTTATTAAATAGACAGTACCATTTTATTTCCCAGGTACTTCTAAGGTCCTCACAGTATAAGTTAGGTATTATTAATTAATTAAAATACATATGAATGTAACTTAACTCAACATATCTGTTATGAATTTGTACAAAATTACCAATCATATCTTATATTGATTATTGATCTCTACGATTTCGTATGTATAACTCTATTGTGTGTGCTTCAAAATGTAGTAACTAAGTATGCGCTTATAAAGAAAAATGCCAAAGTATGTGTTCAAATGTGTAATGATGTGTGTACTGTAATGTGTATGTAATAGTACGTAATACTATTATTGTAATAGTGTTTCAATGTTCAGTCTTAACATAAAAATGGACGTTAAAAATATCGAAAGATATTTATATACCATATAGATACAGAATAGAATTCAATAATAATAACAGAAATTGTTAAACGTTGACAACAGCGCAAAGCGAATAAAATTGACAAAAACTTGGAGAGATATTTTTTTTTCAATTTGAGTTGCTATTCGACAAAAAAAGCTTTTTAGTATGTATGTAATTACTCTGAGATAATGAGATAATAATTGAATAAACTTTTGTCTAAAATAAAATCCGAAAATTAAGTTCGCACAAAATTGTGACAACCATGTTTAATTTTTTGAAATGAAAAGTTAACATTGAACATCACATAAAATAAACATTTATTTTTTCAAATGCAAATATACATTTTTCAAGTGCATTTACTCGTAACCTGCCTCATGAGAGACGACACCCAGTCTACTCTTATTTTAAAATGTTAATGTAAAATTTGTGCAGAAATGTTGATGAAACCACAAAACCTTCACACCATGCAAATTGCTCCATATAGCATTATTTTTCTTCTTCTTTTTATTTTTAACCCCCTTTAATACTCTGGTTTCACACCAGTTTTCGAAAATCGAGGTTTCATCAGATCTCGGAATTTTGAGGCCCTAGGAAGCTATTCTAACTATTCCTACGAGGATGTCACTATGTCTGTATGATTGAACGAACGATATGAACCAATTCGGACCGGTAGATTTTGAGAAATCTCAAAAATAAATTTTGAAAAAATGGTTCTTTTTTAAATATATTTTAAACAGATGTAACGATCAATTCCAAAATCTAATCAGCTCTTAAACTCAAAAAACGCCGTCGATTGCTGCAAACAGCATCAAAATCGGTTGATGCGTTGAAGAGAAATCGTTAACGACAAATTTCGAAAAAAGTATTTTTTTTTTCTAATAACTTTGAAATTTCTTCTCGGATCGTTTTTGATGTACTCGTAATTCATAAGCTCTAAGTGCTTAAAAAATTGCGTCGAACGCCGTCAAGTTCGTCAAAATCGGTTGCTTTGTTCGTAAAATATTCAATGTTGAAAAAAAAATAAAAAACGGGTTTTTCAAAAATAGGTGTAATTTGGAGCCCTTTGCATTTGAAATAAGTGGGAAGTTCCAGGGATGGCCTGTAGGGTCAACCGTATTTTTTTTTTAAAGAATAGGATAATATGAATGGATTCTCGTAGCCGTGTAACGGCGGCATAAGAGCATCCACTCACTATAATGAATAAACTTTTCAGTATTAAAATTTATTAATAAATAAAAAAAACTTCTGTAAATAGTTCTAGTAACATCTCTTTATATATGTTGTATATTTATAACACTTTTTTGGTAACATATAAATATTTCTATAATCACTAAATTATGTTTTGTCTCCGTTTTAAAAATTATATAATATACAAATATAGTTATTACTTTAAATAATATTATACGTGATTATTATTCTGAATTTTGTTCTTTAAAAGACTTTCAATTATTATTTTTTATAATATTAGATTACACGTTATTATACCGTCTATGATCTACTGTTATATAATATAAGTTTGTTACAAAGGATCCTAAAATTAAACATATAGTGTAGCGCGATAGGATATTGCACATTAAAAAAATGACCGAAATATGATCAAAAAGGTGTTTGGTCTATATTTAAAAATTTTGGAGATAACAAAAACTACCAAACCTTTAGAAAACAGCATTAAATGTCGTTTCTCATTCTCATGGATTAATTTTTCTTAATAGGCAAATAAACCTGTTCATTTTGTAAAAAAAAAGAACAGTCATTATAAAAAACTGGCATCAATCCATAGGATCCTAAGATATAACGATTGAGATTCGTGAAAATTGAAGTATTTTTTATATGCTGACAATACGAAACTTTTCTTTTGTAATTGTGTACCGCTAAATGTCATATTATTTTCAACCATTCAGATATATTAAGACCAGTACGACGACGTTGCGACCGACTACCTAGTTGGTCTAGTTGTCGTAAACGCGACTGCTGATCATAAGATCCCGGGTTTGAATCCCGATAGTATATCACTGAATCATTAATTGGCTTTTTATTAAGTCAGGGGTTATCAGGAGTCAGGAAATAGGGGTGTTAGACCTACGTGAATCGAAAAACACGTGAAGTCAAAGCTACGCCTGATTTGTCTCCGGTCGTGTCGGACTGCCGTGCCGTCCCATCGGATGATCGGACTATAAGAGTGAGAATATAGATTATGCAAGCACTCGAACATTATAATGCTATTCTTACGCAGATGGCTATTCTCCGTTGTCACCGCAATTCGATCTGGAGGATATTATTAGCATAAAAACTGCGATCAGTTTTGATTCATTATGATCGCTGCTATGGCTACAATTCATCACTGAGTACTACACTTTCAAAAAAATGCAGTTAGTTTCTTCACTGTGAAGGTTTTATTCTTCTCTGCTTAGTAATTCTCAAATGGATGCAAGTTTTGCGCACTAGGAATCCCAAAGAAGTTTCGTTAAATAAGGTTTGCTAAAGATCATAAAGCCAGGTTAGTTTCTTGTGTTGAAATAAAGATTTTTTTATACTAAATAACTTTTTCAACTTATAACGGAAAAACAACCAAGTGAGACAAATTTATATAATGTAATTTATAATATATTATTTAATAATGATTCACAACTCTCCAATAAAAAGAAGCTTTGGACAAAACTTGAAATGGCTTAATTTCGTATTCGATCTTCTGTGGGTTGTTTTTTCTTTTTATATAGAATAAGGGTGACTAACGAGCGCACAGTCTGCCTGATGGGAAGTGGATGTTGTGGCCTATAGACATCTATATTTATCCTCAATTAAGAATCAAAATGCAGGTGAGTTGTCAACCCTGAGGACTAAGATGGAATGCCTCGTTTCCAGTAAAAAAGGTCTTCGGCTTCCATTTAACGCTGATATTCTGTGAGAGCGTAAAGGTACAATTCCGTACCCGACTGCACGCAGCAGCAGCAGGCGACGTGTCGCCGCGACATGTTGCTGCGTATGATGTGCCGCGACATGTTGCTGCGTATGATGTGGCGTCATGTCGCTGCAGTCATGATTCCGAACCCCACTGCAGGCGGCAGCAGTCCGTGCTCCAATCTGTTCCGAATGTTCTGTGGGTTATCTGTTTATGTAAAAAAAAATTGGTACTTACCGCTTTTATTTAACTCCTTTCCAATATTTTTTCGAATATTATCTTTTGTCACACTGTTGAAATAATTATTGTGAGATGCATCGTACAGTGCGGGATATTGAGCCACCTGGTTTATCAGTTTCTCTTCCTCGGAATCGGTGAAACTCATATTTTGAGTAAAAATTCAACGAGTCGCTCGGGCGTTGGCAGCACTACTGATCTACGGTTGGGATACAGTGTCATCTGCCGCTCGGCCCGTAACGGCAAACGACGTGTCGCTAGCTACGGAAGGTATTTTATAGAACTACATAGAAATCAGTAGTGTCGCGACGACACGTAGCCTCCTGCTGCTGCATGCAGTCGGCTACGGAATTGTACCTTAATCCTACCCAGGTCGAGCCGACCCATTCATACTACAACTATAATATTATATAGCTGCAACGTGGCTCTATCACACATATTACTCCTATTTTACCGCGGTACTCTGTATGTTTATGTACTTTACAGCTGAATTTTTAGTGAGTATTGTTACCTTTATAAAATATAAAACTTATGTGTATATATTTAAATAAATGAAAACAAATTCAAACGTATTTAATTTGAAATTAATAACAGTGGTTCTAGGTTCTAGTATGTAGTAAATGTTAATCATGTAATGTAAATGTAATAATTGTCTAAAATGGAAACTTGAAAGCAAATAGTGAGGCTAACAAATTAGTTTAGAATAAACCCGTATATTACAACGTAATGAAATAATTAAAACATTATTTGTATTAAAATTAAGGGCATACGGACTCAATTTTAAGTTCGATAGTAAAATTAAAAATATATATTATGACTTCATAGGAGCCTTTGCCGTGCCACCAGTGCCGCTTAAATTAATAAACTATTTAATAGCAATGATTTGCAATAGAATTTTTTAATTATAATATTTATGGTTAGTTCCATAGGTTAAAGTGTACTAAACGGAAAGTAAGTTTTATTTTACCATTAATAATGATTTTAATGATAATTTAATCAATTATCTGTTTTCTCTTTTTGTCTATGAGTTTTTTATTAACCCTCATAACTAAAAATCAAACTTTTTCTGTAACATTTTATATCATAATAACCTGTAACTGCTGTAACTTATATAGATGCATAATTCCATGTGCACCATAACTATATAAAATATTGTTATAGTATAGTTGGTATTATTATTTTATAAGCATATCTATGTTAATATTAATATTAGGTTATTAAAGCTTTTGAGGTATTTTATATAATACAAAATACTGCCACTAAAATAAGTAAACGTACATACTATTTCCAGTACTGATTTTCGTACAAAAAAGGTATTATATCTGGTAAGGAAAAACTTTAAAAGGGTTTTGATAGCGCGAATAAAATCATTAAGATTGGTTATCGTAAAAGAATACTCAATCTGTACTTAAGGAAGTTCTTTCCTCGCATCTCACCACATAATTTAAAATATTTAAAAAAATATCTGCCCTGTGCTTTTCGACTCTGCAGTAATTTTTCTACTTGAAAGGCTATTTCAGTTTAGGGAGTTAAATAAACAGATTTTAATATTATCGTTTTTTTTTGCTTTACTTATTTACTAATAAGCATATCTTGTATTAGTAGTTTTAGTGATAAGAAAATAATTATAGATGTTGTCAAAACATTCCGATAAATTTGTTGCTAATATATTATCTAAACTAAATGTTAGGGGTATATTGGACATTTAAGATGGTAAATAATTTAGTACACAAAATGCTTTGTTACATCTAATATATTATTTTTGTGCTATATCGAAGTTTTATTTTATTTTTAAACTTTCAACATATAATAGACAGTTTGATGGTGGAGTAGGTAATAGACTCCATTGCCCCATTGAATCCCGTGGCTTTTTTTTTATAGTATCGGGTGACAAACGAGCACACAGTCCACCTGATGGTAAGTGGTTACTGTGACCCATAGACATCTACATCTATCCTCAATAAAGACTCAAGATGCAGATGCGTTGTCACCCGTGAGGGCGAAGATGGAATGCCTCTTTGCCAGTAAAAAGGGTCTCCGGTTCTCTACACTCACCATACGAAACACAGCAGCGTTAAGCTGCTATTTTACGCTGGTTTTCTGTGAGAGCGTGGTCCTTCCCCGGTCGAGCCGACCCATTCGTGCTACAACCATAATATAGCTGCAGCATGGCTCTACCACGTGGCTTCGTAAGAACGACTATTGAAAATATCTGATGATGTAGTAGCCAATACCGGTGGAAGAGGGTAGCGGCAAAGGTGTGAGACATATAGCATTGCTATCGCTAATCTACCCTATATCAGTCGCGATTTTAGCAAACCCTTCAGGAAATGACATTCATGTCCAGAAGTGGACCTTTACGGGCTGATGAAATAAAACCAGTTTCTTCAGTTTCAGCTTCAGTTCAGTTTCCAGTGGGTGTCTTATGAGACGACTAGGAGAAGTTACAAAAATCTTATGGCTTCCGACAGATGGCGGTATAATATAACCGTCTCATTTACGCCAGACGGAACATATTGGAAGCAACGTAAAATGTGAAAACAGTCTATAAATCGTTATGTTTGATAACGGTCGAATATCCACGGCGGTGTAAGAATATTCAATACTCCATATCATCCCGTGGATGTCGTAAGAGGCGACAAACAAATCAGGGAATGGGCAGCAACGTCTCCTTAATAACGACTTAAAATTAAAATAAACTGTGGTTGCCAACCCGTTTCCCAACTGCAACTATGGCAAATATCCCCCTATGAGGCAATCTATGAGGGATGCCTATGTTCAGCAGTGGACTATAGTAGGCTGTAACGTTGTGGGTCTATGAGTTTGACATACCAGCGAGTCAACAAGCATCAGAATGGAGAACATAAACCGATGAAATCACGTCAAAATCACTCAATACTCAAGATATTCCTAAGTTGATCCATCATAAAGTCAATCTAGCAGAATATGGTCAGTAAATTACAATCCGCCTGTCTAATCCTGCCCACAACGGTGTAGGCCCAGTCCACCATGACTTACACGAGCTGATGAAGGAAAATAATATAAAAATATTTTATGAGATATATCTCGACCCTCTCAACCCCACCAAATCTCACGTGATATTTTTCAAAATGCGTATTTTTAGTATAAATACGTTAATCTGTGCTTGGTTGCGTTAGGTTTATTGAAAAAAAAAAACACAATTTGCAAAATTATTTTTATATAATCTGTGGACGTCGCATAGGTAATAAATATTATAACGTAGGGTTTAGCCATATTTTACTTAATTTAACCCAATTTTCTCTCTGTAGTGCAAAAAAATACGTGATATTTACCGAGGTTCAACACCCTTCCTTGCCCTCAAAACACATGCAATTAATGGACGCCCCGTTCCCCCTATACCAAAAATGTTTGTTGGCTTTTCATTACGAATGGGCTACTTATCACGAGAATAGAGAAGTTTTTGAATTGTCAAGCCTCAAAAATGCCACCCATTGTTGTTTTGTACATCCCATTGCTGTGTACAGGCGTAGGTAATCTAATTTCTGTGAGAATTGAGAGTCGTGGTAGCTTAGAAGTTAAGAGCTCGCTAAATTTCACAGTAAGGGAGCAACCCGGATTCTATTCCTGCCCGCACCAATAAAAAAATTTATTACAATGTTAAGTGTTGATTTTTATATGCTCGACAAGTGCAGTCAGCCAACACACACGGCAATAGAGCACTATTAGGGTACTCCTACAGGGTACTAATTGTTTCATAAGCCTCTTGCTCAGAGCCTGCTATTAATATTATCACGAAAACTGTAATTTATACATTTTACTCAGCGTAGACTTTAGTCTTTCAAAAGTACACTGCTAAACATTGGCCTCCCCCATAGATTATACCTTCTTTGTTTGTGACACATCAGAGGTGTCTCTCGGCGGTGCCAGTATTTTTCCCAAGCATTACGCCAACTTATAAGTTGGTGAACAGATAGCTCTCAATGGCACGTAGTGGAGCGTTTGGCTAGTGTATTTTAGGTCAGTTTTAAGTAAGTTTGGGTAAGCTTAACTCCATAAACACTCAAATACTATTCACAATAGAGTTAAAAGCAGATAATTTAGCTTTCTTAGATGTTTTAGTCATCCCATAGACTGATAACACCATTAGTCAGTCACACGGTGTATAGGAAAAAAGAATACTAACCGTTTAAATGGAAGAATTCGCACCACCACCCATCACAGTTACCTAGTTACCGTCGGAAAATCTTTGTTTTAGAGAGCACAAGTGATCTGTCACAGAGAACACCTGGTTGCCGAGCTCCAGCGCGTCAAGCTAGTAATGCAAGACATTACTGTTAAGATTCTGAGCCCGCGGCTACGTATCAGTGACCGAGTGAAACCTACCACAGTCGACTATGTGCCTGCTGTACTACCATATGTCAGAAGTGTCACAGATAAGATTGGCTACATCTTTGTTAAAAACTGACTCCTAGCCGTCGAAGAATATTAGTCAGTTTTTACCATCCGTCAAGAGTAATATGCCGCCTACAAGATTTTATGTAACCGAGACCCCATTTACAATCTAGAGATATTGATTGTAAATGTTGTCTCGCTTACATAGGACAAACAAAAGGATCGATAAAATGCGCGTAAAAGAACATATAGCAAACGTGAAGCAACGGCACTCCGAGAAGTCTGCGGTCTGTAAACTTGTATTAGTCGTTCGTGTCATTATATCAGGCTGAGGACTAATAATTTTTATACATGGTAGAGCCATGCTGCAGCTATATTAGTAGTATACTTGTAGCACGAATGTGTCGGCTCGACCCGGGAGGGACCACGCGCTCATAGAATACCAGCGTAAAATAGCAGCTTAAAACTGCTGTGTTTCGTATGGTGAGTGTAGAGAACCGGAGACCCTTTTTACTGGAAAAGAGGCATACCATCTTAGTCCTCACGGGTGACAACGCATCTGCATTTTGATTCGCAAACGATGATAGAAGTAGACGTCTATGGGCCACAGCAACCACTTACCATCAGGTGGACTGTGTGCTAGTTTGTCACCCTATCCTATTAAAAAAATCTTAAGCGGCGTATCCACCAAAAATGTTGACAACAGTTATGTTTCCAACTGTTTCCAACGACCCAGGGAACAAATGTTGGCAACATGCGTATTCCTTTGATGTTGCCGCCGAAAATGGAAACAAGTTTTGTTACCAACTGTTGTATTGGCAACAAAATTTTGGTGGAGATGCGGCTCTACGTTCACCAGATGTTGTTAATTGGGACTAAGGTGAACTTATTTGTTGTGCAATTGCTCACACATCATCATTGAAAAGTTGCAATTAGAAGTTTTTCGATTTCTAGTAGGTATATGTACCTATAACTAACTCAAAATAATGCCAGTTGTATTTTTAATTTTTACACTTTTACCTGTTTTTTAAATTCTTCTACTTTAAGAAAATCCGTAGTTTGGTTTATGCATTTCTAATCTAATTCATATCAAACATAACTAATATTTCAGATCTCTTAATATTTCATCGACACTTTTGTAACAAATTTACTTCCCCCGCTATGAATAACTCAAATATTTCGTCATTCGGCGTTTGTTCCAACACATTTTTTTGATAATGTGGTCCACACATTTTGACAATTGATTTTACATACTCGTAGGTACATAGGTCTATCATTGTTTTACAATGATTATTTTTATAAAATCCAATTTGCACGGAATGAAAGTTTCATATATAGTATTTTTGGACATGAGGGTAAAAAAATAAAATAAAAGGAAATACGAACAAATTAATGTAAAATGATAATCTCCCACTTGTTTTAGCAGTATAAAGTATCGCACAGGCAACTAAGAGGCGTCAGTATGTACCTATAAGTTCCACTGTCGTTACCATCATGGTCGTTACTATGCCCGTTGGGGTATTCTACTAGTGTAAACAAGGAAGGTCGTGTTGCTGAGAAGCTGCCCCATAGATAATAATATACTATGGACTGCCCTGTGTTACATTGAGATGGTTAATGATGCTGTTATCATTTAATTGGGGTCCTGATAGTAAGCAGGGTTTGTTACCGGGTAGTGTTCTTTTATTTAAATACTTTTGAGAATAATTTGTAATACCTAACATCAGAAGTGGAATAGTTTCTTACAGTATATAAACTTCAACAACAACTCAAATAATATATGTAACTAGCTGGTACTGGTTTGAATATCGTTTCAAATTTGGAAGACTTTTTATTGTTTAACTAAGAACGATACTACATTTATTGAAGTTGAGTGATATATATTACTTTCAAATAAATTTGTCGATACCATACGAGCGCCACCTATTGTAAGTTAATTGTACTATGCCTGTAACCTTCGCGGAAGTGCAAGCAATAAGTTTACAAAGTTTTACTGTAATCTGATGAACGGTATAGCAGCGCATAAAATACGAACAAACAAATATTAATTTTTATATATTAGATAATATTTATATAAATATTTTTTCTGAATATGAATAAGTGCCATCTAGCGTGAGAATTTGTAAGTATCAAAACATTCAAACAGGCGCACTTAATCTTATGTTGTCCGCATGGTGTTGTTAGCTAATGACAATAGATGTCGCAATTTTTAAAATTGTATTTTTATTGCCATATAAAAGCATTTATATAAATGTAGGCGAAATATAGTGCATCAGTAAGTCTTGCTTGGTATACGTGTACTTATATATACTAAAGTTTCCACGTTAAGCAAGAGGGTTGGCAGCCGCAGATTTTATTTTTTTGAGTAGTTATCAGAAAGATCCTACTGCCCATCTCCTGTTTCATTTCTTTCTGTCACATCTTACAACACCTAGGTTCTTATGGGAAATCGTATAGTACAGTATGATATGGGATATTGGATTCTCTTACGCTTCCACTATACGGCATTGGGTATTTGAAAGTGGTGAAACTAAGAAATAAAGTTTGAATGAAAATCATTACTATAATTAAAAAACGGAAACAGCTCAGTGGCGCAGTAGCTTAAGAATGAATTGCAGCTCTGAAGGCCATAGGTTCCAATCCCGCAAGTAAAGAATATATTTATGGCTTTTAAGTAATTGTTCCGGGTCTGTATGTTAGTCCTTATTAAATATAAGTATGTAAACTGCGTCCTCTATGCAGAAGAAAATCCTATCGGGTTAAAGTTTATTTTTATAAAAAAAACTGACAGCAGTATTTAATTTTTTTAAAAAAAGAACTTTAAAAATAAAATAAACTAAAAATAAAGGAACAACGAAAATGTGTATGGCAACACAGTTTTGCACCAACATTCAACACCTAACCAGTTCAGCTTTACCTATTTCATTCGGCCGGGTAAAGCGGTCTTGTAATGATGTGTATGTATAGCGCCTGATATGGCGGAATCTCGTCAATATGAAAAGTTTCAATAAAACTTTTCTATTTGACTTTTATGAACTAAAAGTAACACATTATAACTAAAACATCTCAAAAACCGCAAGAAATAATCGTATTACTATTGTTTAGTGAAAGTTTACCGGTCAGGATGTCGGTTAATTCAAAGTGGCGGTTACCTGACGTTTTTTGTGTTGTGTGTTAAATGGATGACGGAATTACGTTTAATTCGCGGCGCGGGAATGGGTGAATAAGTGGTGCAAACCGTCTTGGGACTTCTGTCGAAATGCCTTTCGTACAGCGTGCGGTAGAGCCAAAGTTTCTTTCGCGGACGAGTTTGCGTGATGAGAATGGGAAGCCGAAGGTTACAGACGAGGAACTTCAAGCCGTTACTAATTGTACTCTTAGCAATGCGCTTCGACAACTTGCATCGTTAGTGCTTCTAGCTGAGGACATCTTCAGCGACCTGACATTGCAACTTCAAGGAATAACTGAACGTTCGAAAGTGGCTCAAGCGAAAATCGAAAAAATCACTGATGTCGTCGAAAAATATGATCCAAAGAAAGTTCCAGTCCGTAAGTAACACTTCATAGAAACATTTAACTTAAGGTAGAATCGGCAGTGTCAATGGAATTCACAAACAAATATGTTGTGAACTATACCGGAATGCCATAGAACGGGAACCCTTTACATACCCTTTAGGCTAACGGTTCGTTTATTAGCTTAACTGACTTAACACATTAGCTGACCTTGCTTCTGTTACGTTATGCGAAATCTTAATAAAGGCGTTTTATGAACCACTGAAGGCTAAAGTTATTTAAAGCTTACTGAAATCTTTAAACTTTTTGGTCGCTTCAAACTTTTCAGAGGTTGTGATAGTTATAAATTTTGATACCTACCGGAATGGACGTATTACGTTATTTAACAAATCATTGTTATCTCTTCACTGGGTTAGAATTATATCAATGAAAATTAGGCCAAATAAAATTATTGAATGGAATATAACTAGGTAACTGTTGCAATTAATTTGATATTATTATCTTTTAATTGACAGCTATTCCTAAATTATGTTTACGTACTGTGTAATCTTATAATGTAATCCGTAAGTATGCTTATTAAATAATTGAAGAGACATAATATTATATACCTACTAACTCATTAAAGTCAAAATACGCGATGGTTTTTATCACATACAAAAACAAACTTTGTTAGACGGACTGAAGAGCATTAAAGCCTGTACTCGTATAATTGATTCCTATGTGTTTTAACGTCTTCCGCACTGTACCTAAAAGACGCTATTATATTATTCATCTCAGTATAAATCGAGGCAGGCTCATTGAATTAAACTCATTACATCCTCCTTGAATGTGCCGGCTTCACAAAAACATTCCAGGTTGATGCATTACAGAGCGTTATCTAAAAACCTGTTTGGGTGTTCGGGCGGGCCGGCAATGGGAAAAAACATCCAGATTCCGATGCGAACCATAAAAACGTCTCGGCTCGAGATAATTTCAAGCCCGTCTCAGGCTTTCCGAACGCCACGACTCATGCGCTAGAGGATTAGACCACTTGAAAGCTTCTATCACGAAATTAATCTGTACATCAGATTATCAATGAAAGATAGTTAAAAATAGCAAATAAAAGTCATTCTAAACTACGTTTGCTTGATAGATAGCGTTGTTTATAACGTACGCGCCGATAAAACCTAGATGAAGAAATAACGATCACATTGCAATTACGAAAATTAATTTGATTAAAACAGAACAAATACTTGTTTGTTTTTAAACATAACCAACAACTTTTATTTATTAATTATGAGCGTGTTTCAATTAATTTCGGCATAGGAACTTGCTAAATTACTATAGTTAAAGCGGCAACACTTGAGTTCTATCAATAAAAGCTCGCCGAATCGACACTGCTTATGAATCAATTGACCTCCCGACAATTATGCCGATGCTACTCAGAAATAATTTAAGAAAAAATGGTAAGGAGATATGATATAAATACATTTTAAAAGAGCAGACCGTAATTAAATCTTAATTCACAAAAAATTATCGCTTAGATAAAGTTCATACATAAGTTTATTTTATAGTATGAGTCTTGAGTTATATTCCAGTGACAGAGTATCTGTAGCACACAACTCGAATATTTTAAGGAGGGTTTCGTTCATGTAGAAAATAGAAATTAATTCTCATCTTTAGAAGATGTTCACCTCGTCTTATTACTTCAGTTGTATAAATGTACCTATATCGATTAAAATATCATGAAATCTAACGTCAATAGAAACATGGTGACATGAAGATATTATGTGCAAAATATTTGTACTGTATTAAACGATGTGAACCGTGCAGGAGAATATCGACTACCACATACAATATAGGTGGGTGTCGTAAAAGGCAACAGAGGGAAACAAGCCATGAGATGGGCAGCAGCGTTTTGCTAATAACAATAAAAAATACTACGGTTGCCAACCCGCTTGCTAAATATGGCAAAGTAATGGCATGTATTGCAAATATACCCCCCGTGAGATAATCTATGATGAGGCCTATGTTCAGCAGTGGACATTTGATAGACTTAGTACTTTTTAGTTACTTTGAGTAATTATAAATTTCCTCGGGCCAACTTTGAACAGTCGAACAATGTCTGAATTTACCAACTGTTCAGAACGCATAGTGCCATTAGTGTACACGCAAAGTCACAGGTACTCTTCATTTTCTTCTCACTCTTCAACAGGTTTTTACTTTGTATTGTAGCGAATATTTGCCTTAATTGTCTACATTAGGTACATACGTCTAGCGTAATCGAGATGCCTTGAGATCTTACTGACATTTCTCCCATAGTCGCCTCTCACGACACACACCGGAACAAACTTAGCGATAGATTCTCAGCGCCAAAAGATTGTGAAACGAACTATCAGTCCGCATGATAAATGGCTACCGGCGCCCGTAGAAACAAATAACTTAAAGAAAGATGGCCGCAGATACATTGTCATTCGTGAGGGCTAAGGTGAAACATTTTACATCCAATTACATTGTTACTCTCAACTTAAATTACCCTAACACGATAAGGCACTGATGTTTGGTGGCAGCAGTAAAAATAACCTACACGGACGGATTTGTAGGCAAAAGGGCTCCCAGCCCACGTAACGCAAGGCTAGGATGCAGTATCAAAGTCACGATACAACCAAAACCGGAAACCAATCATTTATTTTCAACGATCGTAAATACTATAAGTGGCAATTACTGTGCAGGTATTGAGTCTACTCACACAAAATATCAGCGTGAAATAACATAATAATGTTGCTGTGTTTCGTATGGCGAGTGACAAGAACTGAGATCGTTTTTACTGGTAACGAGGCATTCCTTCTTAGTCCTTAGGTGTGAAACGTGAAACGTATCTGTATTTTGATTCTTACTCGAAGTAACGGACTGTGTGCTTGTTTGTTGGAGTTTTGGCGGGAACTTGACCGGCGGCGGTTTGTTGCTCCTGTTTTATCGTTTAAATAATGGTTTGAAGTGGACTTTGATATGTAAAAGTGGTGCGTTTTTGTGTATTAAGTATCTGCGCATGTGAACTATTATTGGAAACTGTGAACCAAGTGCTCTGATAGTGATGTGATTCTCAAAATAAGGTGCCTGTCTGCTTAGGCGCCTTGAGATACCATCGCCAACCGTCAACTGTCTGCTGGCTCAAGTAACCGTCAAAATCTCCCAAGGGCTGCACAATGTGACGCATCAACATATTGTGAAGCAGTATACTATGAAGAATAATTATTATAATGTAATATTGTAACTTCAGGCTCAGAAGGGCTAGATCCCAGAGCCGTAAAGCCAGTTATCAAGAAGAAGAAGCTTGTTTGTTACCCTTCTATATTAAAAAAAAATAACTTTTCGTCGTTTCATCGTATTTGTTCACTTGTATTTGTGTAGTGCCATCGTATTTCCTTCACTTTTACTCTTCACCACCATTCTACCATCGAGCTTTCTTTGTCATATACAGCAATACCCATTGTAGGTACTCTGTATAGACAAAGCCATGTAATGATTTTTATAATGAATACTTATTATATTATATTATCTGAGTTAAATAAATTTACTGGCCATTTCGTCAGACTTTTCAAGTCTAAATTATCTCTTAATGTTAATACAATCGCTATTTAAAAGGTTTTTAAATATAATTAAGTAATCTTTAATTAAAACTTCGGCTGAAGATAACAGTCATGAGAATATTTTAATAAAATATTTTCTTTGATGAAACGTTTTCTTTTATTATTGGTTTTCGTTATCATCCACCGATTACTTATTAATATAATTTAATACATCATATAATTATTATATACTCTATATAATATACACTCTTTATATACAAACTTTATTTAGTAAATATTTTAAACTTAGAGACAAACCTTGTAGGATATCTGAGGCTTTGTTGTATTAGTGTTTAGCGAATACATTGCCCAATAAATAAATTACTAACTATAGAGTTGACTAACCAGCAAGACTTAACACAGTTCACAGTTGACAGTTCGTGATGAATGTTACATTTCAACATGTTTGCGGAGAGTAGACGTGGAAAAGGCAATATACTCGTAGTTATTGGATTTACGGTGAGCGGTTGAATCAAAACCTGTAACTCGGAGAGAATTAGTGAATGGAATAATTTGTTGCTGCCCTGCGCATTTACGCAATATACTGCAGGTTCACTGACCGATAAAGTCGCTTATCAGTTTTCTTTGTGGGAAATGAATCGCCATTGTATGAATTAATGATCCGCGAAGTATTCCAACTTGCGGTTTTATGGCAACCATTGAGATAATATGTTACTACGTAACAACATATTATCTCAATGATGGCAACGATATTTTATATGAAAGATGTTGATGAGTTGGTCCTATAGTCGACTTCTCTAACACAGTGAGAATATGAGGAGAGGATATGACTTTCATTAATTTCCTGGTAATATTACAGTGTTCTTACATTAATACACTATAAATATTCAAATGTCCTTGTTTAACTGTATGCTACGTTACACTCGTACAAAAAATAGATCATCAACATTTCGTTAAGTCTCGAACTTGACAAATATAGAATTCTATAATCTATCATTGAGATAATATGTTAGTAACATATTATCTCAATGTAATCTATATTGATCGTGTACATATAATTGCGCTGTAAGAATATCCATTACCCCATATCGATCTGTTTGTGCCGTAAGAGGCGTCAGAGAGCCAGAAAATGAACAGCGGCATCGTCCTTATAACAACTAGAAAATATAAAACTGCGATTGCCAAACCGCTTTCCCAGCTTGGCAACTATGCCAAATATCCTTGTTATGACGCAATCTATTGGAAGGCCTATGTTCAGCAGTGATCTTTGATTTTGATAGGCTATAATGTAACAACGTAAAAAAAATATGAAAAGTAAAACATTAATTTTTTATATTAATTTGCGTTTAATTTTACTTATTTTTATTAAAAGAAAATATTTTTATTCAGTAAATATTATCAAAATAATTGTTATCGAAAGCATTTTTTTATTTTACCGAGTGCGTTTTATGTAACAACCAAAATAAAAGACATGTAAACATGTACCTACCCAGGGGTGTCACTTCCACTATGGAAGGTATGGAGCACTCCATACCTCAAGTTTTTCAAGGTATGGAATTCCATAGCTGAAATTAGGAAATAAATCGCATATTACTACTAACCCCATATAAATAAATCGCAAGCCCTTAAACCTCAATACCCCACATCTTATAGTTCAATAAATAAGTTGAGTATATACACTGCAAACTCTTAAACCTTAATACCCCACGAGTAATGCGAACAAATTTGAAAATCGCGCCACCATTTTCCATACCTCAGATTTTTACAAAGTGACACGCCTGTACCTACCTCCATCTTAACACAGATAAATGTACGTGTATTTTTTTGAAAAGCGGCAGTTTATAATAATTAAAGTAATTTTTCAAGGAACTTACAGCGATTATCTTATTCCCATGAGTTGTCATCGATATTCTTTAGTATTAGTGTAAATTATTTTATCCATATTGTAATTTGGTTTAACAATGACACAGCGAGCAACTCCATACTTTGAAAAGAAAACTTTCATATAATTTCGGCTCACGTTGCAAGGTCGGGGTATAGCGGTTTAGGCATATTTTTAATACACTTTAAACTATGAAGTCCTGACCCTATCGCAACGAAGCTTACTTTGGAAAGTGAATGCTATTCTACGGTATACGTGACAATTGATAAAATGTTTTGTGGGAGTTATTAATATAGACCTCAGACTAACATAGGAAGATCGATGCTTAAATTTCAACTTTTTTTTTCTTTCTTTTCTTTTTTTTTAAAAAAAAAACGTTACCCCCACACTAGGATTATCTTCTGTGTCGTGGAGGCAGTTTACAAACATAAAATGCACAAGCACAAACATCCAGACCTGGAACAATTATTTGTAGGCCATACAAATACTTGTTCCGTGCGGGATTCGAACTTCATCAACGTGATGCTGTGATACTTAAACAACTTGAATAAACAAATAAAATTCATATAGCTTCTTGTTCTATCTTTCTATTTCAAGGCTATCAAAAATAAACTAAATGTTTTGAAAGAAAATACACGATACATAACATATGGCTTCGTCTGCTATTTAAAAATCTTTTACGGACAAGGTTTTTCAAACATAAAGCAATTTATATTTGTTAAAATGTCGGATATATTTCTTTTTAAATATAGCCATTTGTTTGCAAGCAAAGAATGGAGCGTCGATTCAACTTAGATTTCCCATAGCTGATTTAAGAACAGACTACGCAAGGTCCATTCAACCTTAAGGCCGCGGTATGCGACAAAGTACGCTACAAGAACATTAATTTAGTCTCACGATTTCTGAGCTTAAAATACATTTATAAAAGTCATTTTTTTATTTGTTTCTCTAGCAGATTTGAAGTTGGAATATTTTATAAAAATTATCTAAAATATTATAACAATCTAAAATTTTTTGTAATTTTTTTAATTTACCTCTGATTCAGAATACAAATATTATAATCTATAAACCTATGCCCTGGGAAGAACCAGTAGCAAGAAGCTCAGCGGCCAGCGGGACTTAAACTGTTTACAATATTATGTTGTGCAATTAATTATTAATACAAATCATTTTAGAAAAAAAAATATCTTGTTAGCGATCACCTCATTTCCAGGTTCAATTCCTTATTCCATCATCTAACCTTTTTTATTCAGTCTTTGTTTATCTTTTAATTTGGCAATAGACAAACATTGTGTATTTTCTGGAATTTTGTTGTATTAACGTATTATATGCCCGATGAATGAAAACACTAAACTCTACAAAGTTTAGTAACTTGTGTCTGTTCTCACAGTTCCTAGTATTTACAGAATGTATGTTACTTTTCTTTTTCAAAGTAGTTGTCTCTGTGTACACACATTACATTTTCGTAAATTTCAAATACTCGTACTTCAAAAGCTAATATATAACAATTTATCGATTATAAATTTTGTCTATAACATTATTAGCACAGTAAGCTACTCAGTTTCATCTAAAATCTCTTCTTAATTCTTAATCCAGGGGATTGAAGAAATGTAATAAAAGTATTTGCCTATAATATTAAAAGTCTATATACCTAAAATCAAAGGGGTATACAAACCCAATAGCATTGATGCTGTATGTGAATCACTATAAATTATATTAAGGCGCTTAAATAATAATAAATGAACAAGACTACGCCAGACATAAATCACTAATCTTGTTTATATGGGGGAGAAAATTATAGGCCATGTTTCCGTAGCCCGCATCTTTCAGATTTATCTTAGATATCCCACGATAGACGCACAGAAGTCTCGAATAAAGCACTGAGTTTATTTCTAGCTTGGGAAAGTAGTTCTGCTACTTGACTTCACCATGAAATTGATATCATATGTGGTCATTTAAAGAGATATATCTCCTAGCGTGTTATGTCTCCCGGATACTTGTAATTTCTTGTAGTATTTAAACGATCATCGCCACGGATGAGAGTAGTCGGTTACTGAGCTGCATAAATTGATGTTTTTTTATAGTGTAGGGTGACAAACGAGCCCACAGTCCACCTGATGGTAGGTGGTTGCTGTGACCCATATACAGATGTATATGGGTCACAGCAACCTATCCTCAATAAAAAATCAAAATGCAGATGCGTTGTCACCCGTGAGGACTAAGATAGAATGCCTCTCTTAACCAGTAAAAAGTGTCTTCGGTTCTCTACACTCACCATACGAAACATAGCAGTGTTAAGCTGCTATTGAGAGCGTGGTCCGTCCCCGGTTGAGCCGACCCATTCGTGCTACAACTATACTACTAATATAGCTGCAGCTACCACGTATATGCTCCTAACGGTCGTTCACATATATCTGTTAAAAAAAATGTTTCTAACTCATTTTAATGTCAAGCAAAAAAGTCTGCTTACTTAAATTAATGTCGTCTTTTTTTGTTTTTATTTGATTACAATACCCAACAATATCCATAATTTTACATCACAGGTCTATGTTATTACGATGATATTAAATTTATTTTGTTTTTTTTTTATGTTTTTTCTTCCATTTGATTATAAAGCTTAGAAACTATTGCCAATGACAATTATGGTAAATCTAGACACAAGCCAATTGTATTTTGAACTTACAGACAATAATCAAAAAGTGTTTGAAACTTCGCTGCTAAAATCAACTTGGAAAATACGTTAATCTCACTTCCGAGAAATCCAGTCTTCAAGAGAAGCATAATATACTTGTAGATATAAGGATAAGCATAAATCCTTTCACTCACTTACCACGTGTCACGTACTCAACTTAATCCTATTAATTATAAATTATTGACTTCAAATAAGATAAATCTTATTAACTGGCAGTAAATTACTGTAATACTCTCGTCATTGGCATTACTCTAGCAATATTTATTTAACGTTGGAAGTCATCCATTAGGAAACGCATTCGGTTTGATTTATAACTTAACTTCTAGCAACCCGCCGGAGGCAGCAGCGCTTGTGGTGTTAAAGATGGATACATAAAGAAAAAATATACTTGCTTTACTACCTTAACGTTTGTATCAATTCATAAACTTGTAGCAATTTGTAGAATATTGGTAATTGAAGACTAAAAAACTTGGGGTTGGGGTATCTTAAAATCGAAAGAAGTCCACGTAAAAAGATGAATATCGTAGTATTGGCATTTTACAAAAAAAAAAACTAAGTTTAAATAAAACTAATTTTACGGATTTTATCGCGTATATTAACTTATTTTACTTTCCCGACGTTTCAAGCACTTTACAGCACCCATGGTCACGGGGAGGACTGAGGTGTATGACGTCCCAATGTCATAGTTAACCACGGCTACCTCCAGATTAAAAATTATTAAGTTTTGTTCCGATCTACGCAATATGAACTTACAGTATCATGAAGTCTTGCAGTTGTATGCTTGGGTTGGGATTTAATTTTATTAATTATGGGATCCCAAGCAGATGGTAGCACCCAGCCATCTTCTCTATTGAAATTAGGATGTTTTTGATTTCAATAGCCTCGCGAATCATCCTTGGAAGGAATCGGTGTTCTTTAGCGAGGATTTGTGGTCTATCAAATCTAATGTAGTGACGGGGGTGATCCTGTACGTGTTCACAGACTGCAGACTTCCCGGAGCGTCTATTCTTCACATCAGCTATGTGTTCTTTAACGCGGGTTTTTATGGATCTTTTAGTTTGTCCTATATAAGAGAGACCACATTCACAATCCAGCTTGTACACTCTTGCATCTTGCAGAGGAATATTACACTTGACTGATGGTAAAAACTGACTAATCTTCTTCGGCGGCTTGAAATATGTTTTAATGGAAGCACGCTTCAAGATGTAGCCAATCTTGTCAGTGACACCTCTGACATATGGCAGTACAGCAGGCACTCGCTCGACTGTGGCCGGCTTCACTCGTTCACTGTGACGTAGGCGCGGGACCCGAAGCTTATTGTCGTGCAAAACTTGCTTGACGTGTTGGAGCTCGGCGGCCAGGTGTTTACTGTCACAGATCCCTCGTGCTCTCTGAAACAAAGATTTACCCACGGTAGCTAACTGCGAAGGATGGTGGTGAGAATCACCGTTTAAATATCTATCTGTATGGGTCTTTTTTCTATACACAGTGTGGCTCAAGGTGTTATCAGGATTCCGAATTACTAACACATCTAGAAAAGCTAAAGAATTGTTTGCCTCTAACTCCATTGTGAACTGAATTTTAGAATTTAAGGAGTTAAGATGGTCTAAAAATGCAGTTACTTTATCTAAAGGTAGAATTGTGAAAGTGTCGTCTACGTCACTACGTCAAGTATACGTCTTTTTTCTTTAAAATTAATTTGTGATAAACTAGTTCCAGGGAGTATTCTATATAAAGCAACAACTTTAATAAAAGATTTTATGTAGATATCTGCGTGTTAAATAATACATTATTGTTAAAAGACTAATAAAAATAATAAATACCAAAAATAAAACCAAAATCCCCCCCAAAGCTTATCCCTAATTCCATAGACAACGAACTCTAAACACATAGTTCGTTGTCCATAGGCGACGTTATAATAGTAGAAGTCAGTATTACGAATTCGGACAGTGAAAGTCGAGTGCTGTTATAGATGCCCCAGTTACCCGCTCATTCGCCGGGTAATTTTAACTGATAATTATTAATCACTCCAACCACAAAAACTAAATTAGAAATTTTTACTTCATACTGTATTAGATACCTATATTGTGTATTGTAATAGAAAACTGTCACTTCGTGTACATATCAAAATAAGGACGGATCGAATGAAGTCAATGTGTACACACTGCGTTCAATTTGCAAACAAACATCTTTTTTATTCATATCACGTTACAATTTTTACATGCCAGCAAGCAAAATAATACGCTCACATACAATATTATACATTATACACATGTATACGTGTATAAGAGTAAAGCTTATATTCAATTCTATAGATCCCGATTGTTCCCTAGTTTCCCTGTCTGCGCAATAGACACAATAGTTAAACAATTGAAATGTTCATATTATATAATTCATGGGACAGGTAAAAGGTTAAACATACAGCACATTCACGCATCGATCGATGTATTACAATGCTAGTCGGTATCTTGGATATAATAGGAAGAATACCTGTTTTAATTAAAAATCGAAAAGCGAAAACGCTCTTAAATAAGAACAGTACGATAACGGCAGCCTACACGGCCCACTGCTGGGCGCAAGTCACTGAGAGGTCAATGGAAAACGAAGAGTTGGATCGGAAACTAGTACGTGTTCGTGGACTTGAGATTACTTCGAAGTAATATGTTACGTTGTAGGATATGGAGATTTCTTCGCAATGTTTATTGGCGACTAGGTAGAGTCCGCACTAAGCATTTTACTAAAGATTCGATTCTCGCACGGAACAATTGATCATGATCCTTTTGGTACAAAAGATATTTCTTGTGTAACTTTACTGTTTTATAGAAGATTTAATATTGTGCATTAGAATATATAAATCCATTATATTAAAAAATAAAAAAAAATGCTAGGAGGACCACGTAATAACATAAAATGTTTACTTAGTTTGAAGAGCATCTCCCGCCCTCCCTCAATTGCGTGCACTATCCCCGTCATTTTGTCCCGCTGGATTTCTTTAGCATCTTTAATTTTGTGCATTATTTTAATATTTTTGCGCTAATCAGAGCAAGTCGCGTATATAATATATTTATTGCCGCAGGATTCGGTGTCACCTTTCGGCACCAATAGCGCCTTTCCTCGTAGCGGTGTAGTTTTGCAAGCTATTGAATGACCGCAGTCAATCCGTATTAAGCAAGTCCTCGTCAAGTAATCCGAGACACCGACTTAATAAAATCAAACGGCTTTGCACGTAATATGTTATGCCTCAGCAAATAACGAAAATAATACCTACAACAGGATTATCGTGAAATATAGCTCTGCTTAAGGAGCAGCAACTTTGTTATGCTTGCGTAGTGGTCAACTGAACTATTTACGGAATCGACTTCGAATAGGCGTCTTTCTAGTGTCGCGGCTAAGCGTTTGGTTACGTCGCGGCGAACGTTCGAACCCCGCACAAACAAGTGTTTGTATGGTCAACAAATAATTGTTCCGGGTCTAGATGCAATTTGTGAGAGAAACGCCCGATACCGGAAAAAACCCTAGTATGTAACATTTTTAGAAAAACCGTGATTTAGAGCTAGACTGCCGGATTAATATTTTTTTAAACTAGGTTACGACTAAGCTCACAGTCCACCTGACTATAATTGGATGTTATGGCCCATAGACGCCTACATCTATCCAGGACTACGAATCATAATCTAGATGCGCTGTCACCCCTAAGTACTTCGATAGAATGCCTTGTTATCAGTAACAAGCCCAATAGTCAAAACTGTAATTTAAAAAACCTGACTGTGTAAAAAGTTTATTTAAAGGAGAAAAATTTAAATATTGCATATGACACTTTCACAACAAAGACAAATCTAACGAGCTAACGACACCCCATTTTGTTAACATCTATCAAGCCGTCTAGATGACATACATATTGGAAAAACATTTTTTTTTTTTTATAAAATAGGGTGACAAACGAGCACACAGTCCACCTGATGGTAAGTGGTTGCTGTGACCCATAGACATCTACATTTATCCTCAATAAAGAATCAAAATGCAGATGCGTCGTCACCCGTGAGGACTAATATGGAATGCCTCTTTTCCAGTAAAATGGGTCTCCGATTCTCTACAATCACCATACGAAACACAACAGTGTCAAGCTGCCATTTTACGCTGGTATTCTGTGAGACCGTGGTCCTTCCCCGGTCGAGCCGAACCATTCGTGCTACAACTATACTACTAATATAGCTGCAGCATGGCTCTACTACGTATAAAATTTACCTCATTACCCTCCTTTTGAGACAGTCCAGTAAAAACTTCCCAGAACGAACCAACTCATTCGTGCCATAATATAGTTGCAGCGTGGATCTGCAACGTTAACAATGTTAGTTAGGTACTTATTTATATATTTATTATTTATTTAGTTGTACTTCTTATGATATATTTCTTTAAAAATGTGTACAATGCTGAGGCAGGTTGCTGAGCGTAGAGTTGATACTCGCACTTGTAATGGAGCTTGCTAGTAGTAGTAGTTGTAGTCTGTGGGATTTGGCTTTGGATTCTTTATATGAATTAACATGGTAGAGCCATGGTAGAGCGTTGTAGGTTATTAAGGCTGCACGAACGATCAGCTATACTGGAGAAGGACGTCGCACAAAATACCAGCATAATGCTGCTCGGTTTCGTATGATAAGTGACAAGACCCAGCGACCTTTTGTACTGGTAACGAAGTATTCTGTCTTAGTACTGAGGCGTCACAACGCATCTGAGTGTTGATTCATAATTGAGGATATATTTAAGTGTCTATTGACTACTGCATCCACTTGTCTTCAAATGGACTGTGTGCTAGTGCCACACTTAATTCTATAGAAAAATACCGGAAGCACACAATAAATAATAGTCCGGAAGTCGGTTGCTTAGAGCATTTTTCTTACAATGTGTGTTTTTTTTCTTACAGTTACAGTGTGCCGTGTGCGTGAGATGGCACTTTTATAAAAAAAAAAGATATAATAACAAAGTCTTGATTTGACTCTGGAAAAATAATGCATTGGTGAACTCCTCTCTAACACCGCCATGATTCTCAGTAAAAAATACTGAGTCAAAATCCACTGTTAGGGCACCATCACCATTACTTTAGAAGTTGCGTTATAGTTTTATCACAGCCATCCATAAATAGAAAAAAGGACAAAAACCGCACTTGAGATAGTCACCCCTCTCGACCGTCTTTATTGTGGGAAGCTTCAAACAATGTGAGAAGGCGTATTTTTTGCCCGCACACGTTCTAGGAACGAAGTTCGTCAGGTAGCCGACAATAAAGTTAGTTGATAGTTGCTAGTTAGTTATTTATATTTCTTCTTAACTCAACTTTAGTATGGTATACTAAAGTAGATGTAGTTTTTGCGATTACATGCATTCATACATTTGAGGAAAGCATTACAGAGAAATAACTTTTTTTATTAATTCATCATAGCCCATCAAAAGTCGACTGCTAAACATAAGTCTTTCCAATATGTTACCGCATAGGACAGTGTCTCCCAACGAATAGGTCTTAGGATGAACATGGACAAAACAAAGATCATGTTTAATGTCCATGTCACACTTATGCCGGTAGTTGTTGGGAGCACTAAGCTCGAAGTTGTTGACGAGTATGTTTACCTGGCACAAATAGTCCGACTAGGTAAGTCAAACTTCGACCGAGAGATAAATCGACGGATTCAACTCGGCTGGCAGCGTTAGGGAAACTACGACACATCTTCTCGTCAGACATACCTCAAAACCTTAAAACGAAATTGTACAACCAGTGCGTGTTGCCAGTGATGAATTACGGATCTGAGACGTGGTCCTTCACTGCTGGCCGTATGAGGAAGCTAAAGGCGCTCAGCGAGCTATGGAGAGGGCTATGCTCGGGGTTTCTCTGCGTGATAAACTTAGAAATGAGGATATCCGCAGTAGAACCAGAGTAACCGACATAGCCCAACGGATTAGTAAGCTGAAGTGGCAGTGGGCCGGCCATATAGCTCGAAGAACCGACAACCGATAAGGAAGAAAGGTTCTTGAGTGGCAGCCTCGTACCGGTAGGCGAAGTGTAGGGCGACCCCCCACGAGATGGAGTGATGACCTGCTAAGACATGCAGGAAGTCGATGGATGCAGGTGGCTCAGGACCGTGCTTTGTGGCATTCCTTGGGGGAGGCCTATGTTCAGCAGTGGCCTTATGAAAGGCTGTAATGATGAATGATGATGATGACCTCATAGGAAGGATATTTGCCATAAATGCTACGCTTAGCAAGTGTGTTAGCAACCGTAGTTTTTGGAACGAAGTTCCTTATCCGGACGGTACGGGTTTGGCGGATGGGAGCTTGGCGACAAAAAGTGTAAGATTTTTTCGTCTCTACACCACATATGTGTCATAGTGGATTTTATTTTAAATAACGTTTCATTTTAATAAACGCTAGTAATACATTTATTTGTATTTGTTAATCAATAATATAATACGTTTATCAATAATAAGGAACTTCTTTCCAACCGAGTGTTCCACGACACTCACGCATGTTTTCAATTAACTAGTTTACTACGCGGTAAATAAATTTTCATTGTGCAAGCTTTTAATTCTTGCTTCTACTTGGATACGATGCCCGAGATAAATGTAATATCCTTAATGCAGGTTTTTTAGGAATAAACATATTACTTCATTCTTACATTTTCCCTCCATTGCCTGCAATAAAACACTTTAGCCGTAACAAAAGCGGGCACGCGTTTTAACTTACTAGATGTTAATGAAAGGTTTAGAACAATGGGACTATACGTCTATTTTAAAATCTGTAGCCTTTCTATGCAGTCAAGCTGTGACAATGACCTTTAACAGCCCACGCTAATTATATACATACGTCTTCTGCGACGGTCTGCGCCAGACTTTTTGTTTTTGGAATGTTCCTTAACATACTTGTCCGAATTTAAAGAAGTTCTTGTTAATTATATACATGTTTTGTAAATTGTACGTTTAAGAATGTGATATCTAAAGAAATTAGCACCATAATTATTTTATATCTTATTTCTATATTATTATTTTTTAATAATGTTGAGTACACACTCATATTCTTATATTATCATTTACATATCAAGACGTAGATGTAAACTGTTCTAAATGTGACGCTCAAGTGAGAAGCATCTATATCTATTAATTACAGACCACCAAGGAAGATACAACATTCATCTTAAAGGAATTTGCAAGTCCTACTTTGCAAACAATCTCAGAATTCTAAATTTCACTATATACATACATATAAGCATATCTTTTGTATACGAGTTACGAGTACTCTTCAATTTATTGTTTAAAAAACTTTTTAATGTCAACTTGAATTTTCAATGTTACCTTAAATTTTCCTTATTTTAAATGACTGAAGAATGAATTTAAACGTGAAGATCTTGAATAAGACAAAATATCAGATTTTATAACTATTTATGTTGAACTATTGTCATTGTTTATATTGAGTCGGTGAATGATGATCTCATCATTCACCGACTGAGTGATATTCTGTAGTCTGCAGTTAAACCAATAATATCTTGTTTATTGTATAAATGATGTAGGTATGAATATTATTAATAAAACTGCTTTTCTTTGACACAAGCCCTTTGGAGTGCATAAGTTGGGAAGCAATACTTGGAAGATTGGCCCCTCTGAGATGAGAGGAAGCCTAAATAGGCTGTGCCTTTCCTTTCCTTTTGTCAATATCACGATGTCGTACCTTTACGTGAACACTACCCATTTAAATAAAACTACTTTCTACATATTTGTACACGTATAAAAATATTTTTTTTATATTTCCGACGATTCGAGCACGGGACTGTCAATCCCCCCCGCCCCCACTACCCTCTCTCGTGACCATGGTTACTGTAAACGCTATAAAATTTATAAAAAGTAGTTTTATTTAAATTTTATCGATATCGTTGTCAAGTAAAGACGAAGCTGTATTAATTAAATTGACCTAATAATATTTGCGATTATACATACGCATTTCTTCATAGAATGAAATAATTACGTACAAAAATACCTTTCATTCATTACAGTCTATCAAAAGTCGTCTGTTGAACATAGGTTTCCTCCATAAATTATATCATTTTATAGGATATTTGCCATACGCTTAGCAAGCGTGTTGGAATAGCTTAAGACATGTCTAACGTTAAATTATATTTTATAAAATAACGGTGAACACAGCTCACAGTCCACCTGATGGTAAGTGGATGCTGTGAAATCTATACATCTTCATCTATCCTCATATAAAAACCAAAATCCAGAAGCGTTGTCACCCCTGAGGACAAAGAGGGTATGCCTCGTTTCTAGAAAAAGGGTCTCCGGTTTTCAGCACTCACCAAACCGCTATTTTACGCTGGTATTCTGTGAGATTGTGGTCCTTTCTTCGGTCGAGCCGATCCATTCGCGCTTCTATCATAATATAGTTACAGCATATTATAGAACGTATAAACAATAATTTCAGGAAAACGCGACTCAATTTTGAAGATGCGAGGACGCATCGTATCATTGTCGCATCGCGTCGAGTCGTGTAATGAAAAAGTATTATATGTAATCGATATTTGCTCATAATGCCGAGCGTTTGTTCCATTACTGTCGTACAGATCAATTAAAACAAACTGCCTTACACTGCATTATCAGTTCGTTTCAAATCAAAAATCATATTAAAAATCAAGTAGTAAAGTGAATAAATTGATAAGTCCAACAAAATTCTCAATACCAAAACATGAACTTGAAACACGAGACATTATGTAGGGGCGCGTAGGAGGTGGTTTTATATTCGAGTATACAATTTATTATCACTTAAAATTATGCAAGTTGAGTAACCTATTTCACAACTTAACGGAACTTGTTCTAACCTTGAAATATGGTCGTGTTTACATTTGGTATATATAGCAATTGTTGGGCAAAAGTAGGGGCAACTTTGTAAAAAAAAATCAACAAATATGGTTATCAATGAGACTATATTTTCCTTAGTTTTTCCAATATTATATACTTCTATATTGGTCCCATGTGCTCAGATTTTTAAAATAATATTACGAAGTGTTAAGTGGTAGAGCCACACGGCAGCTATATTTACGTGGTAGAGACACGCTGCAGCTAGATTATGGCTGCAGCATCATTGGATCGGCTCGACCGGAGTTGGAACACGCTCTCACAGAATACCAGCGTGAAACAGCAGAATAATATTTCGTGTGGTGAGTGTATAGAACCGGAGATTCCTTTTGCTCATAACGAGACATTCATGGAAAAATAAATTCAATGAGATTTAATATTAGAAAGAATCACAAATGCGGGTATTGAGTTGTGTGCGTGTGTGCGTGTGCGCACGCGCTTAATTGCGGTCTCTGCTCAATGACATGTCCACTCCAATAGTCGTCGCTTCTGCGGCAGACGGAACAGACCTTGATATTATGTTGTTTATTTTTATACAATTTGTAACGCTTGTTATGGTAATTGTTGGATACATAAAAAATTAAAATCACGAACGTAAATTAATGTTCAATGGGCTAATCGGAAACGTTTGGTAAAGATCGGGGACGTAAGTAATAGCGTGCTGCGGTGCTTATGACGCAATAAGTGAGACGATTCCGTGGTAATATATTTATCGCACCCCTCCTGTTAGCGACATATGGCGCAATTGGCAATTTACTGCTCCTTGTGCAAATATAACATTAGTTTATACAAGAGACAATCTCAGCTAATTTATAATTTGCTCTTCAGTATATTAATACAGAAAAATTCGACCTAAAAGTCTGCAAATCTTTATTTTATAGTTTTTTTTAAATTTTCCCTTTCGACTACGCAATAACGTAAAATGTAAACAAAATATATTACATTTCGTAAGTTCCGTAGTTTTGAAAGAAGATGTAGTGACAACAATTGAGAAAGGTATGCTGAGATGGTTTGTCCATGTCGAGAGAATGAATGAAGAACGATTGTCGAAAAAGGTGTATAAGGCGAGTGTGAATGAAAGTGTTGGAAAGGGTAGACCTAGGCGGACGTTCCAAGACCAAATCAGGGACGTATTGAAAAAAGGCCAGGTCAAGAGTATCCTAAACCGAAGAGCATGTATGACGGGAGTAATGAAAGTGGACGAAGCGAAACAAGTATGTAAGGATCGTAGCAAGTGGAAAGAAGAGGTATCTGCCTACCCCTACGGGAAAGAGGCGTGATTATATGTATGTATGTATGTAAATTCCGGACAGTAACAAACGTCATTAATTTGTTCAAGTTGTTGTATTGATTGATAAGCCACTCATTCTCACCCTCAATCGGCAAAGATGAATCAACTACGAGTTTGTAAACAAGTAAGGTATAGGATATGTAAGTACTTTAGCAACCCTAATAGACTTTTCTACTTGTTTACAGACGATGTCATTGGTTTATAACAAGATGAATAATTTAAAACCAATTGCAATCAGTTGGTCTATTTTATTAGCATATTTCAAATCTTAACTAGGTAGGTACTACTTGTCTCATGTGACAGAGCATGGGGTTAGACTTTTAAATATGACGCTCGTTACGTTTTTAAGATACGATTTCGATTTTACGTATACGAGTTTCGGCCTTCTGCAACAGTGTTATTCATAGTAATTGTCAGTCAAGTATTGCTAACACTTTAATGCGGCCCATGATCCATTTACAATTCTTAAACGTTAAGATATGCGTGCCACTGCTGAGCAAAGGCTTCCTTTTATTTCCCAGAGATTTTTTAGAGAAAGGAAGCGTCCGGCGCGCATCCGGCGTGTGGGCCGACTCCATGTCTCCGATTTTTTTTTTTTCAGATATATGCACATTTCTTCACGATGTTTTCCTTCACCGCCGGGCACGTGATAAATCAGCATAATATTGCATCTAAATATTTATTTGGTGTTTGAACCCAGGACGTTCGCGTATTGTGAAACTTAACAGCGAGCGCTTTGCCCCTGAGGTACCACGGTTCCTTAAGTTACCACTATACACAGGCTTTAAAAAACCTAATTTATTGCTATCATATCCATAGAAGAATTTCAAACGAATTTTATTTACGAACTAATTTCAACCTTATGTATTCTACAGTAAAGTCGAAATTTATCCGCTAGTCTACCTGTGCTTAAAAATATTATGTCAACAAAAAATGCTAGATCATGCAGTTGTTACTTTAGTGTTGCAAAATGGACATCATAAAATGTTCAAAGTTCAAAGTTTATCTGATTTATCGTCTGAGTTACTTCACTTTCACAGCAAATATGACTCACAACCTTATATTTAATATTAATTTTCTTTATTTTTTTTCTATCTTTCTTATTATATACGTGTTGTGAATACGCTTGTGTATATATGTATAATCTTATTTTTAAATAGTCTGTGTAATTTAATTTACGATTCCAACTTTCAAAGTTATTTAATGTTTTAAAACTTTTTTTAGAAGTAAGCATGACAAACGGGCACGGGTTATGTGTGAATGCCAGACCCATAGACATCTACATCTATTTTCGATTAAGAATTAAAATACATCTAGGTACCCCTGAGGACTAAGGTGGTATATCTATTTACCAGTAATAAGGGTTACCGAGTCTCGTCATTAACAATACGAAACACAGCAACATAGTGCTGCTATTTCACGCTAGTATTCTGTGCAGGCGTTGCCTTTCCCCGGTTGAGCCGACCCCGCACTCACTCACGGAAGCCTACTCTACCACGTACTAAAGCTATAATACTTATTGATTAATCAAATGAAAAATCTATATCTTAATTCCGAACAGGTCATTTGTGGTGGCATCAGTGGCAGTAGGAACATTAAACTAAAGTTCTTGTTAGTGATTAAAATTACCAATGATCTTATATCTCTGCTCTTACGTTTCTGGATGAAACATAAATTAAAAAGAGCTCTAAATTTTTCTTTTATTTTGATCTTATAAAATTTTATTTTATTTTAATTGATTACTATATTAAAGTATAATTCTTTAGCGCTTTTATTTAAAAGTCTGCTGTTTCTCATAGTTTTGGATGTGACTAACGACAAGTTAATATTACCCCGAAGCCCCTTAAAACGTGGGGTGTCGCGACAGCTGATCGGAAGTGGTGCCCTTTGTTCAACTTCCAACCGCACTTTGTCGTTTGAGGAAGGAAGGAAGGAAGAGGGGAGATTATTCGAATCGAACTGGCTTACTATAAATACATTAACCAATTGTGTACTTTTTTCTCTTCTTTCTTTTAAGTTATGTGCATTGACTTTTGAAAATACCGACACTATGTTACTGAATTGAATGCCTTTGCAAAAAAAATACTTTCGAATGTGAATCGGTAAACCATGAAGGATGGTTATGTCTTTGTGATATATATACGATGTTTATTTTTCCGATTTCGTTACGAAATTTTATTGCGAGCCCCATTGTCCCATATGAAATATTCGTGTTTTTTATTCGTACAAACCCAACAGAGTTCCATTATTCAGAGAGTTTTGCTTCACAATGGTGCACGCAGTGGCGCGCGCGCAGCATGTGATTGTTCGAGATACGCGGGTGGTTATTCACAAATTTCGGCTTTTATCATGTACAATAAACGAAGTATGTACTTCCGCACGGCCTACCTTGTAGATTTTGTAAACCATTATTAATTATTTCCTGACCCGCCTGGATTTTTTCCGTTCTCTCGTATCTGTCTGTATCGTGTTATGTACATCCGATGCTAAAAGAACGTTGTAAAATTGTTATTTATTAAGACTCACGCTGTGCATCGTTGAATCTACATATAGCACTCAGAAATCGATATAATTATTATTTAAAATTAGTTAAGTACTTGCTGTTTTCTTATGGAATGAAGGTGACCAACGAGCACACAGTCCACCTGATGCCAAGTGGATGTTGTGGCCCACAGACACCTACATCTATCTTTAATTAAGAATCAAAATAAAGTCGCGTTGTCGCACTTGAAAACTAAGATTAAATACCTCATATCCAGACCCTATAAAGTTCTCGCTATCTCAACACTCACCATACGAAAACCAGCAGTATTAACCTGCTATTTTACTCTGGTATTCAGTGATAACGCGATCCTTTCCCCGGTCGAGCCGACCCTTTCGTGCTACAATCATAATATAGGTGCAGCATGGCTCTACTACGTATAAATATATATGTACAATTATTTCTATACCAGATCAGATGACTCTCCCCCTCCCCTTGCCATCTAATTTGGTAGATGCTAGGACTACTTTTCTGTTTAGTAGTCCGTCTGCGTAGATCATTTTAGAAGCTTTGTCGCAAAATATTTAATAATAAATACCTTTGAATTATCTTCGAAAATCACCCTAGGGGTAAAAAGTTGTAGTTGAAGATCCTTCCCGTTCAGTTACATTTTTAACTATAAGAGCAGGCTTGCATCTAACAAGTAATTGTTGTATCGAATAATATTGCCTTTTTTAATTAATCGTATGAATCATTGCATTACTAATTATTAATGTTATGACAATTCTCTAAACACAAAAATGTGTATGAACCACACCTAATCTACCGACTTCAAAAAGGAGACGGTACTCAATTCGACTGTATGTTTTTTATGTGTGTTACCTCATAACTTTTTACTGGGTGAACCGATTTCGATGATTATTTTTTTATTTGAAAGCTGGTGCTTCTCATGTGGTCCCATATAAATTTGATCAAGTAATGACTAATAGTTTTTGAGTTATCCTTAATAATTACTTACACTTGTTACTGACAGCATGATGTTTCGGCCTTAACGAGGTTCGCCTGTTATTAATACTGCACTCGCAACAGAGTTGAAATTCAGTTTTGTGGCTTCTGCAAATACATTTTATTGCTTCTCACCCACTAACTTACGCGGAAGGCACTTGAAGTTCTTTGAAACCAATTAAATTACTTTTACCAATTTCCTTTATAAACATTTTAATATGTGTCTATACGTGGCGTAGATCTTACAACACGACAAACTATTTCGATTACGTATAATCTTTTATAAGTAATTACTTTACTTGCTCCGTAATACCGCTATTTCCGTATATTTTATGAACCGCCTAATACTGATGATATTATGTCCCTTAAGTACCTTAACCTAAGGCCTCACTTTCGTAACTATCTTTCAGTGAAATTACTTTATCTTGAAAACGGTTACGATTTATGATAGCAAATAAGAGACGGTACATTATTAATGGAAAGTGTTCTGATGCTATCGTTTTTTAAACTTCTGAAATCAACCGTTTAAAACAAAGACTAAAAAAATATTGATCTAGTTTATTACTGCTAACGAACTTTTATAAAATACACGACCAATTTTCATGATTCTTTTATTGTTATTGGTATATATTGGTAAATATTTGTGGAATGGTGTTGGTATATAATGTTATACTTTTTAGTATTTTTAAGATTAATATTAAAACATTAAGAAAAGTTTAATTTTTAAAGAATAAAGTTTTAAACATGAGACTTACTCTTTATTCTTGGCAAATATTTTAATAAAGGATTAATAAAATTGTATATTTTCATGGCATTACATGATTTTTATTACTTTAAAATTTGTATTTGGTCAAAGCCAATACAGAAATTTAACTGTTTACAGAAATATCTATTTCAATTTCTTTGTTAGTATATCAGGAGCGAAACAAGCACCTGGTTTTAAGCAATTTGTCTTTGCCTCTATAAACAAAATGAATAATAGATATGAATGTAATAAAAAAAGTAAACATATGTAACTAAATCAGATGGAAGCAATCTGTCTAATGGACCGCACCGGATGGGTGACGTAGATGACATGGGAATGCGATTCTATTACGTACGAGTTAAAAGATATCAGAGGCTCCTTACAGATGTAATGTGCTCTGATGATTTATACTTACAAAAAAAAACAAACGTTTGTGGTTTCAAATCACGGAGTGCATCGCTTTTATTGCTCTTTATGAGTTTTTTCAGTTGCTACAAGCTGTAAAAACATCTATCTAAGTAAGTTACAATTTACTTACGTAATAAGTAATTTATTAATTGCTTTTAAAAAATTCTTACATTATGCAACTGATAGATTAAAAAGACAGTACGTATTTTTCTTTTGTAGTATTTTCCAGCTTTAAGTAAATGCTAGTATGTAGTAGTTTTTATTTTCATAATCGTTCCCCCAACACTAGGATTTTCTCCTGTATTGTGCAGTTTACCTATCCAAAACCCTAACATGCATATATTACATAAGGACAAACATCTATATTCGCAACAATTATATTTAGGCCATACAAATACTTCTTTCGTGTGGAATTCGAACCTGCGGCACTTTATTGTTCTCAATATAAGTTCACATTTTTCAAATAATGACCATTTTTGATGGGTTCAATGACATGAGTTACGTTCGGACACGATAAAGCGATTTTTTATTATGACGCCTCGCAGTCATCCCGAATACTTTCATATTTTCTGCATAGCAACAAAACTCATTAGCAACGCCGCTGGAACGTATATTAAGTAAAGTGAAGCAGCCAAGCGAGTGTCGGTATGAGCAAAACCAGCTTCCTCTCGTCCATATTCAGGCTACTGTCTGGAAATTTGATTCGTATGCTGGTATCGTGCGGCTTTCTTTTACCGAATGCTCCAAAACGTACAGTAAAATATAGTAGAAAATTCAGTCAACAATTAAGTTGATCTTACACAAGTAAACAAAATAACACTTTGACTGCCTTTTACTTAAAATGGCTCAATACTGACACACCTCTCTCGCCTCATTTACATCAGGTTTATGTACCTACGTATTCATGCTCGTTGGTTAAAGTTACTCCTAATCTGATCCATTTTCAATATATCGCTAATTTCGCCGATAAACTTTCGTCTAGAGCGTCCGAAGACGAAAGTTTACTTAAAATTTAACTATTAAGGAATCTCTTCAATTGGCCCTGAAATCTGAACCGATTGACATTTATCCTTCATAGTCGACCCGCGAATGAAACACGCCGTGTGTTTGTAATAACACGACTGTTGTAACAGCTATAATAACTAACTGTAATATCAATTGCAAACTTTGTTTTGTACGTATTTATTTATTTATTTATTTACACATTATTGTTTACAAATTAACAAAAGGGTTACAAAGGGCGGACTTTTGCCTCTAGGCATTCTCTCCCAGTCATGGGAATACAGAGTTAATGTGATAGGTACATTATGTGTAAATAAAGTTTGAAAGTAACAAAACAATGTACTTGTAGCACGTCTTCATAAAACGAAACAATTGAATAAAAAATTTCTATTAACTTCATTATAAAGCGTGACTTGCTGCTTGCTGTAATCATATTTCGTGATCGATAGAGATCATTTCAGTTTGTACAAGAGGCGCTTTGTACCTTTGTTCTATTATTCCAGTACACGTCTACCATCAGATTTCCATCTCGATTGAAACCCATGGAATGTAATTTCGATGTCAGTAAAACAGAAAGAACGCGGCTGATAATAATTGCATGAGCCGTCACATGAAATGCCGTTTGCCATTTTTAAATTAAGAAAGCGACATTGAGTCATTTGCTACCATAAAAACATTGTCCAATTTTTGTGAATTGTAAATTTATACAATCTATAAGAGTGTTGTAGTACTTAATTCATTCATTCATTTATTACAACCCTTCCCAAGTTCACTGCTGAACATACGCCTCCTCCAAGGAATGCCACAAAACACGGTCCTCAGCCACCTGCATCCATGTAATGAATCTTGTTTTTGTAATGAAAGCGAGAAATACCAAAGCCGTGGTACATTCAGTGAGTGGCATATCACACTCAAGTGGTAAATGTTTTATCGTATTTTATTCTAACGAATTGTACAATCACAAAATATAGGTGAATATGTATTTTTTTTTTTAAATTACAAACAACGGTTGTATTTTTGTAGTTTGAGACTACTGTTAGTGTAAAAACATCATTCCTATGTGGTTTTATAACCAATAAGAAGATTAAAGGTAACAAGTTCTCAAAACTATACCTTAAAAGTTCAAGCTTAGAAATAAACAAAAAATTCACGTTATGGGCCGTCTTTCCTTTTTGTTGAAGGTGATGTTGCATACCCTAAATTGTATGTATTTGTTATAATAGGTAAATTATTTGCCTAAAATATGTAGTCCAATATAGAGCCGATATTATATTCTACGTTAAAAGCAAATCACTACTAAGTGTGGCTAACGTGGAAGGAACACTAGCGCAATATGTTTTTTTTTTTTCAAGCCTAACTTAAAACTCAATGATACAGTTTTCATATCCTTCTTCATTTCATTTTCCTTCGTTTCAACCGATATATGTCAAATACAATCAATTAATGGAGTCTGCTTTTGTATTATTGGGTATAACGACTTATTTTCCTTTTAATTGCTTTCAATTATTGTCAAGTTAGATTTAAATTGCTTTTTTTATGACGCCATAAAAATTCTACCAAAATGAATTGAAATTTTAACTTGCAACAAGGAATACAGATTGCGTCGCTTTATGTTTTAGTCCATATTTGAGCGATACGATGTCGTATACAATATCGTGCGGCTTTTTGACTTTGAAAAAGAAAAAAGTAAGCCCTTGGTTTCACTTGCATGCTATAAAAATGTCAAATTCAAACATTTTATATATAATTTAACTTTGTAAAAAAGCAAAAAGAATAATTTTCTTATAATACTGCATTTAATTAACACTTAATACTTATATGTTGTGACTGCATTTAGTTATATTATAATTACGACAAAATAAATAAATTAAGTATTAAAATGACTTTGTAAGTAAGTATTACAATGATGTCATGAAAATTGACGTTTATCAGTAAACCTAATCCTGGGATAAGAATATCCTCGTAATACAGTACACACCTGGTCTGTGATTTTTATTTAAAGCTCTTATTTAACTTGCAATGTTTGTATGTTTTTAGGGTCAAATCTTGCAATTGAATTTTTATATAAAAGTTAATTTAAAATATTTTCTTTATAAAACTCTTCCTAAAGTAATACCATAACCGTAGCGAGTAATTACTAGTAAACCCATAAATTCCGTCGCTTCCAAATTCATGGACTGGTGATTTATACATGGTGGCCCGTCTGGCGCGGTGAACGAACCCTGTCACTGTGCACCTCGCATTCTGGTTTCGGCAGACGATTTTATACCCGACTGCATATTGACCGTTTATGGGCGTGAAACTGCGCCCGGTCCATTCACTAAAAATCCGGCGTTTTCTCGTTGGATATTTTTATTCGTTTTTTTTTTATAAGTATACAAGCGACGGTTGCCTTCCTTTATTTCATAATTTCATTCTTCTTCCTCTTTATGAGCTCGTAAAAGTCCTCTGGACATGAAGCACGTTCGATGTAGGGAGAATTTGCCATAATAGGCACGCGAGGCAGACGGATCTCTACTCGCCGATCTGGATCTGGATATTTTTGGCTGGCGTTAACTACATAAGGATCTTTTTAGTTACGTGGTAGTCATGCTACAGTTATATTAGTAGAATAGTTGTAGCACGAATGGGTCGGCTCGATCGGGGAAGGATCACGCTCTCCACAGAATACCAGCGTAAAATAGCAACTTAACGCTGCTGTGTTTCGTATGGTGAGTGTAGAGAACCGGAGACCCTTTTTACTGGAAACGAGGCATTCCATCTTAGTCCTCACGGTTGATAACGCATCTATATTTTTATTCGTAATGAAGGATAGATATGAGCCACAGCAATTACTTATAATCGGGTGGACTGTATGTTCGTTTGTCACCCCTCTCCTATAAAAAAAGCATTTCCCGTAGTCGTCTCTTATGACACTCACGAGACAAAATGTGGTAATGGATTCTCCTCCGCCAAAAAACATGGCGGTCCTTTATATTATTCGTAAATGAATATTGCTATGTAACATGATTACAACTTCTCTGTCATGTGCTTCAAGAGCAATAATTTTTAACGTACATATTACGTACCTAGATAAATAATTACAAATCCGATTTTAAAGCGCATTGCTCCAACATTCACCTCAGTAAACACCTTGAAATTCCCGTGTTAATCCCTGTTACTGCAAGCAGCTGCTATTCTAACAATCACTGCAGCTTACCAAATTATTAAAAGCCGTAAAACGAGTCCCCGTTGAAGGGTGAGCCGCCCCATTGTCGACTTACGTGTCTAAAAACTTGCATGATCGTTTTATTATTTGAAGCATGCGATGTAACGGGGTATCACGATCGATTTTAACATTATCTCCATAGATATTCTGAAAAATAAATAAGTCAATGTAAAACAAAATATTAAAATGCACAATGAGTATTGAAAGCTATTTATTTATTCTTTTTGTGTTTAATTCGCCTCTAACGGATAACTTTTAAAATGGCACGGGCTAGGATACAAAATTAGGCAAAGAAAAATGTATGTCGTATTTAAAAAATATATTTTGTATAAAACCGATAAAAAAATTGTTTATTACGAAATTTTGAGAACATATTTGTGCTAAGGGTATTGGCACATGTATTTGAACAACAAAGTAATCAATCTCAATGTAATGTAATTTAATAAATTATAGATTTAAAAGTTTCCTCATTACTCATTTTCTGCCGACTTCCAAAATGTGTTACCTCATAACTTTTTACTGGGTGAACCGATTTCGATGATTTTTTTTTATTTGAAACCTGGTACTTCTCGTGTGGTACCATATGAATTTGATCGAGGTCAGACCAATAGTTTTTGAGTTATTCTTAATAACTTAAATTGAAGTCGGCTGTACAAAATTTTTAATTTTAAATTATATCACGTTGCAATATATACCCGCCATCGCCCTTTGATCAGTGTAGAATGTAGAAGAACCGACGAGATCCGGTCAAAGCAATGCCAATACCAATGTACGAGTACATAATATTTTGGCTGGTAGGTATACTCGTATTTGGCAGAAGCAGAAAAATGGCGGGAAAACTTAGTACAACTATAACAAATATTGTAGTCCATTAAAGCTTAGATTTTTCTTAAATACCTATTGTTTTATAAGTTATTGTTAAAAAAACGTTTTACGCTAAGTTCTCGTCGTGCATGTAGCGCCTACTGACCGTTAGCCGTCCACTTGCGGTAAAACGTCGCCCACTGAACCGAGTGCGACATACGTTCAGCCACGTGCATAGACGCTTCATTTTACATTCTTATTGCTGTGCAAACATTTTTTTGTGTCTGCAACACTTGCCCATGTCATACATTGAAAAAAATATAAAAAGATAAAGGTAAAATATATTCATTTTACTATAGTATTTGAAACAATTCAGTTCTTAAATTAAGTACCGCCGCTCTCTAAATTTTTTTTCATATTTTGAAAAGTTAACACTCATAACTAAGAAAAAGTATTAAGACATTTTAATGTTCACAAATCGCACCCAGCACGTCTCTCCTGTTTTATCCTGTAATCAAATCTCACGTAAAAAAAATCTTGTTTCTGGTTAACCGGGGTTGGTTTAAAAGCTGCTACGTCTTTTAATTTGTACGGATTAGCCTTAAGATGAGGGCAAAATCACATTGTAATATCTGACGTTTGTGGATTTGCAAGAATTTATAAGAGTACGTAAACTAAAACGCAGGCATAGTTTAATAGTACACAATGTTATACAGTTATATACGGGATATTATCTAATCATATAATTATTAACACAGGAAGAGAAATTACCAACATTATAACTTATACTTGCAAAGGTACTTAATGTAGGTAATTTCCACTTTCTACACCAACGTTCAATATGTAAACGTGTAAATCAAACATTTGTAGAGCGCGCCAATGCAAGGCAATGCGTAGATTATTTATTTTATCATATTATGTCAAACAGTTTGCGTGATAAACAGGGTTGCTATGTGACCGCACTGCCAGGGATTCTAACTTAAGAGATGTGAAAAATAATTAACACGCTCGATTCTTATTATCTTTAACCTCTAATATGTAATTCATAACATATATTTTCAAATCTTAAAGTAATTTAATAAATAAAATTAGGCCTTCAGTTTTTCAGTAATTCAGAGCCGTTGTAGCTCAGATGCTTAGCGCTCGCTGTAAATTTCACAGTACGCGAGCAACCCGGGTTCGATCCGGGCCGGTGCCAATAAAATTGTTAATTGCAATTATAAGTGCTGATTTACCATGTGCTCGGCGGTAAAGGAAAACATCGTGAGGAAACCTGCATGTCTGAGAAATAAGAAAAAAAAATTCGAAGACATGTGAAGTTCGCAAATACGCATTGGGGCAGCGCATTTCCTTGCCCTAAAACCCTCTCAGAAATGAGGGGGGCCTGTGCCCAGCTGTGGGACGTATACAGGCTGTATCTTTTATTCAGTTTTTTATTTGGTTAGTTTTTAATTAAATGTAGTTACAATTCTAAGTATCGGATTTTGGCATTTGGCGATCTGTAAAGAATTTAAAATAAAATCGAAGAAATTGTCCAATTTTTTGTTTCGTGTAATACTATTAAACATTTACGAAATATTTCTATTTCATCAGTCGATTTTATTCAATATATTACTATCATATCCTACTCGCAAAATGATTTGCATGTACAAAAATTAGATTAAAAACTAAATAATTGAAATTTTATTTTCACCCCAATATTTCAATCAATTATTGAACGACAAATACCTAAATGTAATAAATAATTATAACTTTTAACAAAAATAAAAAAACCGACTTCAAATTGCTAATAAACCGCATCAACAAAATCGCTCGAGTTGAACTAATATATCGCTTAAAAATTAATGTACATACCAAAACCTCCAGGATGTAACTAATACTTTTGTGAAAACCGCATCAAAATCGGTTCAGCCAAACAAACAAACATACATAATATACATACGAGTCAAACTGAGAAACTCCTTTTAAAAAGTCGTTTAAAAATAAGAATTCAATCATTTATAAAATAACTGTCATCATATGTTTCGAAAAGGGATAGATGGTTGCGGCCCTATAGATAATTGATATAGAATCGTGACGAGCGATCGTTTGACTACACAGATACTCGACACCCTGACACCAGACCTAGCCACCGACGAAGTCCGTTGTGTAATAACACCTTATAAACCAAGTCGTTAGCTAGCTGCGACTTGGTTTTATATGTCGCTTTCGACCTAGTTCTCACACACCAATATTTTTGTCTTTGTAATTACGCTAAGCGGAGCGGTGAATAATAAGTAATAATTTGTTTCACAATGAAACTTTACAAAGCTTTAAGTCGTCGCAGTTCAAAGATCGGGATATGTCCTCAATTCCACAGCGAGCGAGCAACTTTTGATATATTCACAGTGCCAGCGCCGCTGAAAACCTTAATTACAATTTGTACTACTCAAACGTGAATCAAAAATACTCTGTTTTATTCAAATGTTACACTAAGATTCTATTAATACTATTTTCCATCGCTTGACTTTTTACCGTAACAGAATTTAAAACTTTTGGAATAAAATCTATACATCTATACAAATAAATAAAATTAAAGTGTCTGTTTGTAATGTCAAAATTACAGCTTTTTAGTCAATGCATATGAAAATATATACGGTACTTATAACAAAACACATTTAAAATGTTTTTGTCTGTCTGTCTGTTTGTTCCGGCTAATCTCAGAAACGACTGGACCGATTTTGACGGGACTTTCACTGGCAGATAGCTGATGTTATAAAGAGTAACTTAGGCTACTTTTACTTTAGAAAAAGATATAGAGTTCCTCGCAAAAAAAATTTAAACCCTAAATTACACGCGGGCGAAGTCGCGGGGAACAGCTAGTATTAAATATGCTTAAAAATGTTAAATATTAATAATAGATACTAGTTATTGCCTTAAAAATGCGCTCTAACTCAGTGGAAGCGCAGTGGAATCACCGAAATTTATTTATATGCGCGCTTTATCATTTCTAATGAAGGTGCTTGTTTATTCTGTAAATAAAATTGCCACAATAATGGAAATAGATGAAAATTTACAAAGCAACGTAGAATCCTACATTACCGAGAAAATATTGAACTGTGATGTTCATTCATACATTACGAACATAGAGCAACACGGCCGGTTGCTCTATGATTACGAATGCATAAACATTTTATTAATTTATGATTTTTTTTTAAATAACAACTAGCTCGTCAGGCAGACGTTGTTCTGCCCATACCGACGACCCTCTGTCCTATTAAAAAATCCTTAATATCGCAAAAAATATTTTTAAGATCATTTATCGGTATAAAAACTATCCTATCTTTCAAGTTGGACCAAAATGCACACAGTGTGCAAAATTTCATTGAAATCAGTTCAGTAGTTTAGGAGTCCATCGCGGACAAACAACGTGACACATAATTTTTATATATAAAGATTACGCAAAGCAATGATCCTTTGATATCATCCTCAAGAACTACAAGCTCAGAGATAAATTACATTATATTACCGACTTCAAAAAAAGAAGTTTCTCGATTAGACTGTACTTTTCAATTATAACGTATACCTGAACGATGATCAGCTTAATGTAGGGATGTTCGATGTTGTAGAAAATCGATGATGACGTCGATGTTGACATCGATAGCTCAACATCGATGTTCGATGTTTATCCTACTCAAAACATCGACGTTGGCCATTATCGATGTTTTTTGGACATGTATTTAATAGGTTAGAATTAGTTCCCTAGGGGTCGCTTTCGATTCGGGAGAAAGGCCACACAGGCCAATGCCAGTCCCAGGTGGTGTTTAGTGGGTAGGCACTTAGGTTTCACAGTGAGTCCCACATATCCATGCAGCCGGCTGCGTGGTGGTACGCTTAGAGCATTCACAAATCGACTATCGGATTTTTTAAAAAACAACCGACAAAGAAACAGACAACCTACAACGACAACAATAACAAAACGAAATCAGTGACAACTGCGCCATTACATTTGACACTTAAATTAGATACACCATAATGATTTATATATTTTTAGGTTATCGATGCGTTCAAGCATTCTGAATTATTCAAAATTTTAAATATTTTAGAGGAGATGCAAGATTTTAGTTGATATTGATTTCGCGGGTTCGCAGTCTTCGCCAGTATCCAATAATCGATTATGGGTTTATTGACATCGATGTTTCGATGTTTGACATGCGGCAACATCGATGTTAAAACATCGATATTTTCATTTTTGACATCGATGATCATCGAACATCGATGATCATCGATCATCCCTAGCTTAATGTCGGCTTAATTTTTTTTTATAAATCAGATAATTTATAAGTCCAGCTACTTTTGTACTCGTATAATTACAGTAAGAAGCAGACGTAGTGAAAAGGTTTTAACTTGTTTTGCACACAATAGTGCCGGTGCGGGTGCGGTGAGCAAAACAACTTATTTACGGTTCCGTTGCCGCCGTGTCACCAAGTTAAATAATCGACTTTATCACAGAACTCAGAGCATTAACCATAATAGATGCAGGAAATTTTTCCATCGCTTGACTCGTAGAGATGCGCGAATAAATGGACATTGGGTATTGCACTGCCATTGTTGTTTTAGGCATAATAATATCATATTATGTTGAAATTCGCGTAAGTACGTATAGTCACAGAATAAATAATAGTACTACGACTTTATTACAGAACTGAGAGCAATAACCGTAATATTTAGATTTTTTTATTACAGAATATACATGTGACAAGTGGATGCTGTAGCCGATAGATATCTACATCTATCCTCGATTAAGAATTAAAATGCAGATGTTTCGTCACTTTGCTTCATAGAGCCATAGTATGCAGCGTGGGTATATAGATGCACGAAATATGTCCATCGCTATGGTCCATCGCTTGACGTACGCAAAGATGGTCATCGTATATGTTACTCTTCATAAAATATTTATGTATAGTAATAAATATTAAATATATGTAGAGACTCGCCTCAGCCTCTTTCATTTATAAATAAAACAAAAAATATACGTAAACTAATCGACTTTATCACGGAACTGAGATCATTAACCGTAATAGATGCACGAAATTCGTCCGTCGCTAGACGCTTAGAGATGCGCGAATAACGAACATCGGATATCGCACTCATCGTGTTGTTTTAGGTATAATAATAAATGTATTAACATATTTTGTTACTTGTCTTAGCCTCTCTGACATAATTAAAACAAAAATATACGAAAACTAGTCAACTTACTTTATCACAAACTGAGGTTATTAACCGTAATGGATGCACGAAATTTGTCCATCGCTTGACGCGTAGAGATGCGCGAATAATGGACATCAGATATCGCATTCTTCATGTAGTTTTAGGTATAATATTATATGTTATTATGTATGTTATTATAATTATTCGCATTCATAGCTTCTTAAACTTTTTAAAACCAAATAGGTCATTAATATTATTATAATACTACCAAAAAATAAAACCGATTTTTTTTTACAATACAGGTTATATTTAAAAAGTGTCATCTTGTTTTATAGAAACGAGGGCAAGAAACGTGCACACAGTCCACTTGATAAGTAAATACTGGGGTCCATAGACAACGACAGAATCAAAACCCACCCGTAAGTACTAAGATGGAATACCTCATTTCCAGTAAAAAAGGTCTTTTATTCTGCTGTTTTATGCTGATATTCTGTGAGAGCGTGGCCCTTTCTTGGTCTAGTTGAACCAATCGTGCTGCAGGCACATATTTTGTCCTAGATTACACAAGATTAGATTTTTATCTATACTAATATAATAAAGCCGAAGAGTTTTTGTTTGTAAACGCGCTGATCTCTGGAACTTCCAGTCCGATTTGAAAAATTCTTTTTGTATATAATAACCAAATTCATGAGGAATAGTATAGGCTATCTAGCATTGGCCTCTAACACTCAGCTAACCTTAAATATTGATTTTTGTTAAGCAAGTCGGAAGAATAGGCGCTCTCTAACTGCTTTATCCGCGTGCGCTGGCGTTATGTTTAGTATTACATAAATACAATGTTCTACAAAAATATTAGGCTTTACTTCATCTAAAAACAATCCGTGATACCATATATCTATTTCTTATACATAAGCCACAATAAGGTATTTTGTGACAAAAAAGTAATGAAAATTAAAAGTGATTTATGAGCGTTATTATTAGGCATGGTATATACTCCTATATAATCCTTACGAACTAAAGTTACTTCATCATCAAGACGAGTTTATGAAAATAAACTTTGCTCTTTATAGCATCTTATTTGGATACATAGTTTAAGAAATAATGAATAATTAAAATAATGAACACTGCTCGGAGCGCTAACGACCGCTTAGGTCACAGGGAAAAATTGCTATCGCTGTTGCGTCGTCAGGTATTGCTGCTACATTGTTGACAGGCGAACAGAGAACGGCTCATTCTACCTTTAAATTGTATCCATCCAATATCCATTGACAAATACCTTGGTGGAATCGTAACCATCACTGAAGACCTAATCTCTAGAGTATACCCGGATGTCGCTAATATAAACCAAAAAGACTATCAATTGATGTGTGAAAGGGCGACAACATAAACTACCTTGCTATTGATACTGTCATGGATCAAGAAGAGGCAGTACATTACCCTCAAGAATTTTTAAATTCTTTGAATCCTTGTGGGCTGCTCTCCCATATTCATTGAACTTAAAAAGTGGCACCCCCATTACAGACCTGAATGAAAGACCTTTAATACATGGGCTGTTATATGTTGGCTTATCTAGAACCGGATGCGGTGAAAACCAATGTATTTTAATAGCTAATGAAAAGGTTATTAGAAATATTGTCTATACTGAAGTACTATAAATCAATTAATCAATCAGTAATTTCTTAAATAATAAGCGGGTAAAACCGCGAGGCACAGCTAGTAAGATATATTATTAACTTAGTATTTTTATAAATTTTGTAAAAAAAGCAAATTTTTTGATCGTTCTTTACATTGACAACAATGTATTTCCAATAATGATGTTGATTTCCAATAATATAATATGAAACTTTATATAATGTAATATGTAACTATACTAAATCATAAGATTGTACCAAGAAGTAAATGCCATGTTATTAAATATATATCACATGCAGGACATTAAAATTATATTAATATTAGAAGAGAAAGAGGGGAAACAGAATCCATTTTCTTATTACATCCCAGGGGTGTCGTAAAATTAGAATTAACGAAATGACACAAAAATCTCCTAACCGCGTTGCCAGTATCCCAAATATAAAATGCTAAATTTTTGATTAAGTTTGAACTAACATAGCTTTTATTTTCATACACATGTATATTTCATATTTGTTCTGACATAGATAATATTTATAATTATTGTGTATATTTGTAGTGTATGCGTGTATATGTGTATGTATGTATTTATATATGTATATATTGTGTGTATTTAAGTATATATGTCTATGTATGTGTGTGTATATGTATATACAATTTTTTTTTCTTTTAGCGCTTTCTATTTTGATTACTGCTGCACCGCCTCTTGTTTGTATATCTCTGTTTAGCTTAATGGTTGACTGGGAGAGAATGCCCTATGGCATTAAGTCCGCCATATGTACAACTTTGTGCATGAAAGCTGAAATAAATAAATAAATAAATTTCTAGGTAAGGTCAACATAATTACAGGTTAAAGATGTTAAAAATCTATTTGCTAATCCTCGTAATAAAACAAAATTATGTGTCTAACCTAGTTTGAAGAGCACCTCCTGCCCTCCCTAAATTGCATGCACTATCTCCATCACCTATTACCAGCACCACTACTCCCAACACCACTACACTGGGAAAGAAACACTACCGCCGATAATACGACACGTGTTTCGCCTCTACACGAGGCATCCTCAGGTGAAGTAGATCGCGGTGGCTGACCTGACTTAGCGGTCACTATAATCCTGTACTGCGCAGGTAGTCTCCCTTATCACTGGCACAATTCAGTCTGGATGACATTATTATTTTTAAGTTGACTGCAAGTATCCATTAGCTGCAGTACTTAGCCACTTACCACCAGGTGGACAGTAAGTTCGTTTTTCACTTCAGAATTATAAAAGAGGCTCGTTTTCTGCGTAGGAGCCCGCCTGGGTTGATACGATCGCCTATTTATGCTCTGCAACTCATTAGTGTCGGGTGCACATTGTTAGCTGGAATGCCATGTTAGAGACATTGGTACAATCACAACACAAAGAGAGACCTAAAAACCAACCATTTGAGTGTTAAAACAATTATAATAGAGTGAAACGAACACACAGTCCAGCTGAAGATAGTCGGATTCTGTGGCCCATAGGCACATATTATTTTATCCTCAATTAAGAATCAAAATGTAAATGCATTGTCAACCCTGAGGACTAAGATGGAATGCCTCGTTACTAGTAAAAAAGGTATCCGGTTCTTCTTTACACTTACTACACGAAACACAAAAGAATTAAGCATATAAACTATTACTGCTAATTCACGCTGGCGTGTTCAGTGAGAGCGTGATCCTTTCCCGGCCGAGCCGACTCATTCATGCTACAAACATGATATAGCCGCAGCGTGGTTCCGCCTCGTTAAATGTTGGCTTCGTCTAGAATTCCTATTAATTCTAACCCAAGACCTGCCACTCTATAGTCAGGTACTCTTACCACTAACACGTCATGTTCGTAAGTAAGTTTAATAGTAAATTCCCAGAACATAGCAGTAAGAGCACTTCACAAATATTATCTACAATGTTATTCAAATCGCGTTCCTACTTTAAGACAGCTTTTGATTGACATCTTAATGTTTATCTTATCTTAATGTTTTTAAAAAAAAAAAAAAATAACAGTTTATAGAAGAGGAAAACTCTTAGTTTTTTGATTGACAGTAATAATAAACAGATATCTCATATTCAAATCACAAAACATTTTAATATTACCCAAATTAGGATTTTCTCATATTTCGTAGAGGCGTTTTTTGTATACCATAACTAACATATAAATCAATGACCATAACATACAAACACTTACTCGTATTTCGCGTGGAATTAGAACCAGTGTCACAGCAACGCTACAACCAAACGCTTAACAATTGCGCTGCCGTCAAAATCGTAATATATCTCTTTCTTTTTCGTGGTTTGTTTTACTAGTTTGGACAGTCCAAAATGTTTTGGGATTATCTTTTGGTAAAGAAAGTCTTAATGACTTATTGTTTCCTTTCTTTCTTCTTAGTTACATAGATTTTGATATGTATACGTTACGTCACAAGTAACAGGTTAATGTAGCGCCAATATAAAACAATGATTTATATACATCACGTGCTCAGCAGAGCGGGACAGTATTTCATGCCGGCACACCGCCTGCAACTTTACAAGGCGCAGGTTCGGCCTCACATGGAATACTGTTCCCATCTCTGGGCAGGGGCTCCCCAGTGCCAGCTCCTTCCACTTGACCGCATCCAGCGCAGAGCGGCTCGAATCGTCGACGACCGAGCCCTTTCCGATCGGCTCGATTCATTGGCACTGCGAAGAGATGTTGCATCTCTTTGCATTTTCTTTCGCATCTACCATGGGGAGTGCTCTGAGGAATTGTTCGGATTAATCCCAGCCGCCAAATTTCACGAACGCACATCGCGGCAGAACTCCCGATACCATCCACACCATCTGGATGATTGGCGGTCCACCACTGTGCGATTTAGAAGATGTTTTCTTCCTCGCACAACTTCCTTGTGGAATAGTTTACCACCAGGGATTTTTCCGGACCGATACGACTTAGGGACCTTCAAGAAAAGAGCCTACTCCTTTTTAAAAGGCCGGCAACGCATCTGCAATTCCCCTGGTGTTGCGGTTGTTCATGGGCGGCGGTAGTCACTTACCATCAGGTGAGCCGCATGCTCGTTTGCCCCCTCTCCTATAAAAAAAAAAAAAAAAAAACATCATGAGTATATTACTGATTATATACAACAAATGATATAATAATTATTTTAACAGTAAATTTGATCGAATAAAATGAAATTACTTAAAGAATTGTTGTTTGTGGTTGTTGTTTATTTCGATGATATCGAACTATTGACGAAGCGATGGCGCTAAGCCAAAGTCGACGTATTATCTATACATATAATAAAAATGTAAATAGACGATGTCTGTACATTTTAGATTTATATAATAAAAGTGATTGAGTGGTACTAAAAATAAGTAATTAAATACATTTCTACCATTTTTAGAATTTTCTGTCTGTCTGCCTGTCTGTCTGTCTGTCTGTTTGTTTGTTAACGTATCACGTATAAAGTACCAATTTATATCAGAAGAATCGTTAAAGAATTTATAAAGTGTATCTTCAGGTTACATTTAGTCTTTATTTCATTAAAATTAGTTCATTCTATCAAAAGTTATGATAAATATTCTGAAGTATGGCTACAAAGTATAGGTACGAATTTGTTCAATGGTGGCGTTTGTTGAGTCATCAAGTACATTTTAAACTAATATCATATTATAAATCATAACATAATTAAATGATGTAAAATAATGTTCTATAATGATGAAATTATATCTAAAACGCAGGAAACAAAAGTATTGCATAAAGTACGTAATAAATATATTAAAAAATATATTAACCTTATTATGTAAATCTAAAGTACAATAGTTAACCCATTTCATCGATAGATGGTGGTGTTGCACAAATGTCATGCAAGAAGGCAGGTTGTGGTTTTTTTTCTGTAAATGACTTTTCATATTTGCTGTTAATCTTTAAATTACTCGCTGCCCTACTGTGTATTGACAATGTCATTTATTCTTTACCGCCGAGTACTCTACATGGTAAATCAAATTTTAAAAGAGCTATTAACAATTTCGTTGGTTTCGGCGAGGATCAAACTTTCTTTCTTGCTTACGATGTAGGCCTGATTTGTAAGTTCTTTTAAGTTTTTTTATTGTATCAATCGCGTTAATTAATCTCTTTTATTTTTAGAATTGATTTTAACAGCGCCATCTATCCTTATATCTCTATACATGCGGTAATCACATGCTGTGTCTGATTCTGTACATTGTATAGTATATTAATTTGTGACTAAAATCATTATGGAGACTGAAACTCATTAAATAAGTACATTTTTATAATTTTTAGAATTGTCTGTCTGTCTGTTTGTTTATGAACGCATCACGTCTTAAGTAAACATCTTTTTTTCAAAGAAATTGTTTAGAAAATCATAAAGCGTATCATCCAATTCAAAGATTAACTTTGTTTTATTAAAATTGGTTAATTCTATCGAAAGTTTTGATTATTATTTTGAAATGTAGGTTCGATTTGTTTAAAGGCGCCATAAAGCCTCAGAAGTAGTAATAAAATGATTCCTTTTTATAAAAAAACGTTTTATTATAATATATTTATACTTTAAACACAGTAAACAAAAAATATGTTTTCCTTAAATTAAAAAAGGATGTCTTCCACGAAGAACGTAATAGATGGCGTTGTACGTTAACGAGTCCATTCAAGCTGAAAGAGCCGTGTAGGGTGTAAGCTCCTGCCGGGGCTGCGGGCTGTTCGAAAGAGATACCGCGGCTCCGGAACGTAAGGGCACTGAAGGAACACGGATGGTTTTTGGTCAGTAAAAGTCTGACACTCCCTTCCGCTCCACCCACAGCGAAAGGCGTCATTAGATGATTTTCCATCCGCAAAAAAAAAAAGGGTGTAAGCTAACAGCACAAACATCATCAAAAACAGATATCAGAAAAAAGATACGTATGCCCAAGCTAAACGTAGCAAAATTGCATCAAAAACAATATGTCATGATGTTGTTTTATACCAAGAATCCACCTTATATCAAATAACTTTCCTTTCAGTTCTAAGCGTATTCTGTTCCCACTTCCCATTCCCAGTCAGCGTGTGTTATGCGATGACCGATGACCGTAAATAAAGCGCAAGGTCAAACTTTACGCGTTGCAGGAGTGGACCTCAGTACTGACTGTTTTGCACATGGCCAACTCTATGTTGCTTTTTCCCGCGTTAGTAGCTCCCGTAACATTTTTCTGTACGCCCCGGCTGTCTACTTCTAACGTCGTTTACACAGAAGTTCTATCACAAACGACTCAGAACTTTGAGCATAACGATTTATTTTGGTGCCACTTATTCATACAGTAATGATATAAATCTTTTAATATTCTCTTACCTAAACATCAAATTCTTTAAGTAAAACCTATATACGCGAGCTACGCCGCGGGCACAGCTAGTGATGTAAATAAGGAAAGATCGTGTACAATGGAACGTAGGAGTGAGAGTGGGTTTGACGGGCGGGCCACAGTTTGTAAATTAACAACATAGGCGCCCCGCGACTTATACTGCATCGTTGATTTTCAAATGAAACATTCGAAAACATTTGTTTACGAATTCATAGCTGCAATCAAAAATAGTAGTCTTTTATAAGTTATTTAAAAGCTATCCTTCACCGCAACAAAAATATACTGACCAAACTATTTTGATTAAAATTATTATTACAATAGTACGTCTCCTTTCAATATAAAATACTGCAATCGTACTGAAATTATGTAAAATCTGAAGCGTCGTGTGCCCTCGGTTATTCCTCGTGTTAATCCCGGCGCGTGGGTGTAGAGTTTCCAGCTCACATGGCCAGAGAAAGCAAACATTCAGTCAGCGTTCTACATAATGCTTTGGATCGACACTTGACACCTTGGCCTTCGCCGCGCAACTTGACTCATACTATATTTGTTTCGTAAGGTTGGTATCAAATTAATTTATTTTATTTAAAAAAGATAAGAGAATATTCTTTGGATACAGTTATAATTAACCCACATTAAATTCCTTAAATTAATATTGAACGTAATCATAATAGAACGAATCATTTCAAAGCACTTAATTTATTTAATGTAAATGTTATAAATTTTGTTGCATTAATAGCGGAAATATTAATAAATTTATTGATATTTCCAGAGAAGTTACCTTGATGTTTGAAACATTAAAAAATAATTTAATTAAATAAACGTAGGTACAGAGTATTTATTTAAATAGTAACGGCAATTTAAAAAAAAGCAGAAGAGCAGGCATTTGTCTTGTAATTGGACGTTTATTAAAAACCTTATTTTAATTTTATAATAAGTCAGCCTTATTCACTTATAAGCATTTCTCATTATAACAGAATGTGATACATTAGGCCGAAGATCTTAGAATCAAAGAATTAGATCATCAGGCATTGCTCTACAATTAAAGATATAAAACTACAACTATATGTTTGTGCTTTTTAGGACGCTGAACTTTGCAGTAGTAATAAATGCACAAAGAAAACAAGTAAATGCAAACATTACTCTTTGTTCGTTTATATGATTAAAATAATTCAATCGAAATACTAGGTACTAGAAGCTCGCAGAAAAAGAAAGAATAAAACTATTTTAAATGCTTACTCGTACAAATGGTTGGTAATACGGTTTTGGTTATCTCAAAGCACACAGGAATACACTGTACACTCTCTGTGGCGGGTAGCCCACGCAAGAGAATAATTTAAAAGCCGAGTTACACAAGACGCTCCATCATTCTCTCGTCGTAGTAACAACCACCTTCATCATTCAATCTGTGAGTGCATTATGCGAGTTATCAATCAATAGGACCGGTCTCAAGTACACGGTCAAGTTCGATAACCTCGCCTCTTCTTAACCTCCTTTTTGAGTGACAGTCGGTTATTACCAACTATATAATTTGTTCCATTTTAATATATAGGTTAGTGAATTCGAACACTATCTTATCATAATTATATACGCTCATACCAGTCTGATAAGATATTGATAAGGTCATATTATTAACTTGTTTTGTTCACTACATTTTCTTTGAAATAAATAACTTGGAAAATTTCACAGTATTTTTTTATTTAAGCGTTGTGGTGTCATTGTTTTTTTAATAAGAATATATTTCTAATTATAATTAGCTACTGTCCATGGACACATGCACCATATCTCGAAACAAAATATGGCCACATGCATTGAGGAATAATATAAAATGCCTCAGTTTGTATTTACACTGGCACGATCATACGTTATACGATCATACGCGCAGTAAATTAATATAAAATGCTGTAGCTTAAAGAAATTTATTAAAGCAATATAAATTTATAAAGTTATTAACAAAATCGTTAGATTAAAAAACCCAGGGGTCCATAAAACACAAGTAACAGTTACAAATTCATAGAAAGCGGTCTGTAGAGGCCTAAATCGGTTTGCCCATTTAGTGACAGTAGGCGAGAGGCTTGAGCACGCCGCAAAAGCAGTAACTGCAGCATCAACAGCCGCCTTTAAAGCTGTAAGTTTGGAAGTGAAGGAGTGACCTCAACAGGTTTAAAATTATGTCATTCTATATTTAGGTAGATAGTATAAAATAAAATCACAATATTCAAAAGAGCAATACAAGATATTTACAACATTACAACACAGAGAATTAATAAAAGACTGGTTTTGTGTATTTTTGAGATGATTGTATCTTTTTATTATCTGATCTTATTTAGTCATTGACACAAATCCATGCTAATATTATACACGAATGAAAACGTTATGGAAATTATTGAATCTTCGTAGTTTAATAATTACGCATTAAACGGCCACCACCACTACGTTAGTTGAAGGTAGATAATTCATTTTTGATTACATGTTAGAGTCATGCTGTGGCTATATTCCTGGTAGGATCCCCACGCTCTCACATAATACCAGCGTAAAATAGCAACTTAATGCTGCTGCGTATAGTGAGTGGAAAGAACCGGAGACCATTTTTACTGGAAACGAGGGATTTCATCTCAGTCCTCAGGGGTAACAACACATCTGCATTTTGATTTTTAATTGAGGATAAATGTAGATGTCTATGGGCCTCAGCATCCACTTGCCATCAGGTGGACTGTGTGCTCGTTTGTGTCACCCTTATTCTATAAAATAAAAGATAATTCATAAAGAATTTCTCTGTTTCCAAGAGAGTTAGCTTTGCTTCAATGAATATTGTAAGGTAAAATTACTACTAATAACGCACCCACAAATGCTCTGGCAATAAATTGTTCAAATCACTTTTTAACCGCTGTCACGTTGCTTGACGTACTAACCTACCTGTTTTAAAATATCGTGGGCTGTCTGTTATTTTGTTAGTTTACGAGCTCTGTCAATTATAATACTGACCTTATCGGGAAAATGTTTCTGTACATGTTCTGAATTTAAAAAATATAGACCAGGTGCCATTCACATGTTACCATTAAGAAGGTTAGTGCAGCCATTTTTGGATTTCAGTTTCAAGATATGGACTACCACCGCTCTTAAGAAATGAAATGAAATCTCTTTATTTTCGACGTGAGAAATTAAAATTTCATTTATAAAAATCAGCAGTTTTTTAATCTACTATCGTCGCAAAATGAGGTACCTCTGTCCGGAAAAGAAACAAGGAAAGAAACTCGGCAGATACATATATACGTGATAGAGCCATGCTGCATATAAATGAAGCAGGAATGGGTCGGAACGACCGAGAACCATGCTCTCACAAAACACCAGCGTAAAATAGCAGCTTAATGCTGATATGTTTCGTATGGTTATTGCACAGAACGTGAGACCACTTTTAATGGGAATTATTTCATCTTAGTTCTTAGGAGTGAAGGTTTAGGGATAGGTCCTTACATGTCTGTGGACCACTGAATCCACTTAACATGAGGTGGACTGTGTGCTCGTTTATCACTCTTATTCTATAAAAGAAGTTACTAGTTCGTATGTTAACTAATCTGATAATACCTTGCCTCTTGTTTTGGCGTAATTTTGTCCTAGTTTCAGATCTTTACAATGAAACACATCACAACATTATCCATTTAAAATTTTATATTCTTTAGCGGTGTGGTCGAGATTATCAGAATGACGCAACGCGACCAACGCCTTGTTCCATATCACGAAATATTTTTCGTGCGTGTAATTTAGTAATGTCACAGATTATAAATGTTGCGGAATTTTCATTTTTATTCCGCCTTTAAACACTGATAATAACTGACAGTGATGTATATGTAATAAATGGTTGCAACTATTGAAGACATACAAATTAGCCTTTAGTAACAAAATAAATAATAGTACTACGTACAACAATGTCCACTGCAAGGCAGCGGACATTGTTGCCATCGCCAGTCTGAGACACATGCTCACGTGTTTAGGCTTTACTTATTTCCGGGATAATAGTTCCATCCCCATTAAACATTGTTCATATTTTATGTAAAAATATATTTCATCATCATTATTACATAACTAAAGACACCACGTTCCTAAAGAATTCTACACTCATCGATTTATTATAATTTTATACAGAAAATTAGTTACTAAATACTTTATGGATTCTTTTGCCTCTTTTCGTAAAAGATTTCTAATATTATACGTCTGGTTTAGCAGTTGGTTTAAAAGCATTAACTTTAGTAGGTATCGCCGTTCGAGAAGGCTCATGTTCTTCTCAGTACTTACTTGTATATAAGCGATAACGGGCCAAGAGAGTAAAAAACAAACATTTTTTCCAAGTGCCAACTTTAGGTTAAATTTCAGTGGAAAATTATATCTTGCTTTAAATGTTATGGATCTATGAGTAGGCAACATGTTAAAAACTATTGAAATAATTAAATTTAACGGGCTTAATGAATAAAGTTCGTAACTTATTGGGCTGAGTGTAAAAGGATACAACAGTGGTAGAGCCACGCGGCAGCTTTTGCTGTCGCACGGATGGGCCGGCTCGAACCGGGGTGGTACCACGACCTCACAGAAAACCAGCGTGAAGTAGAGATTTACCTCTGCGTTTCGCTTGGTTAGTGCAGGTGGCCGGAGGCCTTTTTACTAGAAATGAGGCATTCCATCTTAGTCCTCACGGGTGACAACGCATCTACATTTTGATTTGTAATAAAGGATAGATGTAGATGTCTATGGGTCGCAGCAACCACTTACCATCAGGTGGACTGTGTGCTCGTTTGTCACCCTTATTCTATAAAAAAAAAGAATAATATTATGTTAAGTTAGGTTATGACCAGAAAATGTGATATATAATGAAGTTTAAATCGGTATTAATCACATAGCCCGATTTGATTTGTCATTATTCATATTGCCCGGGCATTATAAACAGTGCCCTGATTAATTACTTCGCCCATATCATAAAATACTAGAAAAGTGAAATCAATAAAAACGCTTTTCACTTTGATTTACAACCGTCCGACTGTACCTTTGCCAACAGGCGATTTTCTCTTAAACTTTGTGGCGTATAAAATATAGCACAAGGATATAATATAGTGTCATCTAATCATACTGTTAGGCCGTGAAGATGTTTTTTTAATAGTATAGGGTGACAAACAAGCACATAGTCCACCTGATGGTAAGTGGTTGCTGTGACCCATTGACATTCTACATCTTCGTTTGAGGATATACTCAATAAAGAATCAAAATGCAGATGCGTTGTCACACGTGAGGACTAAGATGGAATGCCTCTTTTCCAGTAAAAAGGGTTTCCGGTTCTCTACCTCACCATACGAAACAGCAGTGTTAAGCTGCTATTTTACGCTGGTATTCTGTGAGAGCGTGGTCCTCTCCCGATGGAACCGACCCATTCGTGCAACAACTATACCCGAAATATAGCTGCAGCATGGCTCTATAATTAAACTCAAACTGCTTGCTAAGAACCTTTACTGACTCGTCTTATGAATATACACGCTACACACATCACAGAGATAATTTTACAAGTCATATTATTATTTGAACGATGTTTTTAGACAAACGACTTATAGATGAAAAATAATCGCAATAATCAACTGTCAATATTTTTTGCGTTCGTTATATTGCATTTTGATTGAGCGTTCACATTAAGAGCGCTCATTTGTCTTGATCGTTAAATGTTGGAATTGAAATCTATCGTTCTTTGATTTCTCGGCGTATTATCGATATCTTTTGTTGTGATTAACTATACATGTTCGATATATTCGTGAACATGAACAACAAATATGAGAGTAAATGCCCTATACCCTTTGCCCTTAAGAAAGAACAGACGAACCGAATAATTTATGTTTAGATTACAAACTGAGTACAAAAAATTCAAAAATAATAATTTTATCATCAAGAGATTAGCTGTTGCTGAACATGGATGTTACCCAAGTATGGAAGAATTTACCGTTATCACCTCGTTTGTCATGCATTAGCATTAAGTCGTTTTGCACCTTATTCGCTGATCTCAGTCATCAGTCTAGGTATTTAAGGTATATTAGGTAAGCGGGATGGTTAATCCATCATATGAGTGCAGCTACATAATTTTCTCTAAGTCGTTTTTGCTCACGGGACTAAAGCAGGTATTGTACCTCTACCGATTATGAAAAAAAGGTGTTTTTCATGAAACTCAAACGAAACTTTACCGCAATATTCTCACAAGAGATATTAAATGTAGTAATTTATTGTAAGATTCATTTTATATACATACAAATTCATCATCATCATCATTATAGCCTACCAAAAGTTTCATGCATAACATAGGACTCCTCATAGATTGCCTCAAAGAATGGACATTTGCCAAAGTTGGCTTGGTAAGTGGGTTGGCCACCACAGTCCTTGGGGGAAGCATATGTTCAGCAGTGAACTTGTGAATGAATATGATAATGATGATGACAATATTTGAAATATTCTTATTAATACCTTTTTTAATTCTATACACAGATACATGTGCTTATTACATGGCCCGCCTTCTAATTCACTTTTCTGAAAACAAGTTCCAGTGGTTATAAGAGTTATAACAACAGTAATCTTCAATGTGGTACAAAGGGTAACAATTTAGGCTTATAAAATTATAAGCAAAGTTAAACTATGTTATAACTGAGATATAATATAATATTTAACAATACCTTCACTGCCCCTTTGATAAAGCGCTTATTGAACATTTAAGATCATTCTTTGAATGAACAGTGTTACGAGTATCAGTGATTGTTAAATAATTCCTAAGATGAATGATTAAAATAATAATTGTGTAATTATTGTTTTGTTTTATATTATTATTTTTAATTACAAATATAAAATAGATTATTAGTCATTGTATTGTCATAATAATTATCATAGATAATTTTCTCAGTTTATTTTTAATTCAGAATTTGAGAGATTTGCAAAGAATATTATACTATAAGTAATTTCATTTTCTAACTAACAGTGGTTTACTTATTTTCATACATATTTGGATTGTATAACAATTACACATTCGAACTGTTGCTAGATTCAATTTTGATAGGTAGTATGGATAGGCTACCAGCATTGTATGATATTATTTTACGATTGCAATAATGATTGAGGGGCTTTTCGTGCTGTAAAAGTAGTTAAGAAAACAAGAAATAATCAGGCGTATTATTATTCCTTTCGGCGTATTATTTATCCTGTTATAATAGTTACACAGTGTCCACCCCATCACTGTAAGAGCTATAATTGCTAAGAACTGGTTCGATGCGATATACCAGACTTTCATTTTCTCAGCTTACTTGCATATAAGCTAAGAAAACTTTGTGGTCGTTATTGTCTTTCACTACCAATAAGAATTTAAAATAAGGTATTTCAATTTCAATTAATTTCTTACATCTTTAATATAATGCATTCTATTAAGGTGTTTCAACGTAATATGTGAAAACGTTTACATGTTTGTTTGCCCAATACAATACAATAAAATAAATCAATGTTCACTATAGACTACAGGATAATATACTGATAGGCCTATTTTAAAATTTGATAATTTCTGCTCTGTTAGAACTGAAAAGAGAGTCTCCTACTTAAATTCAAATTTTACTGTAGTAATTTCTCTAAGGTACTCAAACAAAGGTAAAGTAGGTAATGTATCCGATCTCGTTTAAATATAATCGTAGACTTGACAAAAAGAAACTGCGGAACGGAACAGGATGTTCAGTTTTAATTAACAAACTTCAAGTGTATCTTAAGGCTATTAAAGTTTACTTAATTATAAACTGTTTATAACTGGTCATTAAATGTTTATTTTGCTTAAGGGTAAGCAATTTGTCGGCAGCGTGCTGCTCTCTAACATAACTAAAATAGACTGCTTACTCTCTGTTCGTGTTCTTCAAGGTAATAACACAGCATGACATTACACGTGCAAGGTGTGAAGTAAACGCCCTTCGTTACGCGCCCTTCGTTATTTAAAAAAATATATTTTTTTACATATAAATACGTTCTTACTAAGTCTATTTAGGAAAAAGTTCGCGTTAGACCTCGGGGCTAGAAAGACTAATGTGAATGGTTGTTGTTATAGGTTTTATAAGATATTGGTTATTTTAAAGTAAAAAAATATTTGCAAGAGTTGCAGTTTCTTTTTAATGAATATAATTGAACAATGTAATGCCATGTGGTGCGACTACGTTGAAAATAAACGCTATGTGGAATTGGAATTACGTTACAGCTTTACAGCATAAGCTGAGCCCTTTCCATTTGCATTCTTTGTTTTACCTTTTTTGTAATTGTACAATGGCTTAAATTTTTACTTTAAATAAAAAGACAAATATATTTTTTATTATATATACTTACCAACGTCCTCGTCTTTATTGTATGAGGATCATCAACTTCATATTATCATCACCATCGTAGCCATCATCATTACAGCACTTCACAAATTCATAAATTACAGATATTTTAATGAACATTAAATATTATATAATGTTTGCCCGGTATAGAAATTGTATATTTTTACTTCATTATGTAAAAAAAAACTATATGTAATATGCAAATATTTGCTACTGTGAGTTTGTATTTGAAAAACATAATATAACATAATAAACTTTTTGCTACGAATCAACTTCAAAACTAAAAAAAGAAGTTGGTGCAATATTATAGTGTCGAAGAATTCAAGTTCTGTTTTTAGAAGCTATATGTGAAAATAGTTTTATATATATGAAAAATAGCAGCATTTACATACGTGGAAATAGTTTTTTTTTTTTTTTTAGTTTTGAAGGCGGTTCGTACTTCTGATTTAAAGTTTATTATATCACTATTATGAGTGGTCTAAGGAATAAGACAAAAATTCAAGGCAACAACTCGAATGTCGTTTTAATAGTTACACGAAAATCTCCATTCCCTATTTATCTAGGTTGTCACCCCTGAGGTCTAAGATGGAATACCTCGTTTCCAGTAAAAATGGTCTCCGGTTCTCTACACTCACCACATGAAAAATAGCAGCATTAAACTACTATTTTACGCTGGTTTTCTGTGGATTCGTTGTCCTACCCCGGTCGAGCCGACGCATTCATGCTACAACATAAAAAACTAAAAAACACGTGTCGAATATAAAACATTGTTGATTTTGAACTCAGTTCAAATATTACATAACACCAGACGTGATTCTGATAGGTTAAAAGACTAATTTTTATTTCAGAACCTCTTGAATGTTTCGGATTTAGAAAGCAGACACCGAACTACAGTATTGAGTACCTTGAAGCTGTAGAATTAGTTACATTCTAGATAAGCCTCTGTAAAGCTCAAGTGTTAGTCGAAATTAAAAATGTGCATTGAGTTAAAATGTTAAGTAGTTAATTTTACTTGAAAGATTTCAGTAAAATTAAATGAGTAAATTATACGTACAAAGTTAGTTTTGGAAAGGCCCCCAAAACTAACTTTGCGGGATAAAAGAGGCCAATAGTGATGATATTGATGATTGACATTGTTCATACTGCACTTTGAGTGAAAAAATATAAGCGGATTCTTCAGCGCATGGAAAACCCACAACCAAAGTTGAAAAATGAATGTCACCGATGCTTTATCAACCGCGAGGACTAATATGAAATGCGTCACCGCCTGTAATTAATTATGCCGACTTTTTAAAATCTTGAACACAGCAATTTGAGGCCCTGATTTGCGGCAGAAATAGGTTAATGGTTCGCCAGTGTTACCAGATTTAGCAAGATGCTGCGATTATAGCAACATGCTGCGATTCTAGCAAGATGCTGCTAGCAGGATATGTAGCATTTTTTTTAAATCTTACAATATAACCTTTTTTCTATTTCATTTATCTAGTAGGGAATTCTTCGGGAAATGCATATATTTATGTATTTGTTCTCCATCTACGACAAATGTTGTTTAGTTATTTTTTCTTTTTCTTTCTTTTCTTTTTATTTAAAAAGTTATCTCTACACTTCGATTTTCTCCTGCATCGAGGAGGCAGTTAACATACATCTAATATACAAAGACAAATATCCAAACCTAGAACAATTATTTGTAGCCCATACAAATATTTTTTCTGTGCGGGATTCGAACCCGTGGCCCGCAGCGCTACAACTCATTGATAAGCCACTGCGCCACGAAGCCATTAAAACCGTTCTCGTCGTGTATTCAGTGCTATAAATTACATAAGTGCATAAATTATGTTGTCGTGCTATTATGTGTCGTAAATACGAGTACAGATATGGATATATAGATTACATGAACAAAATTAGCGCTAGGAGTGGGAAGACGGTACCATGCTTTGTGCCTAGTTGAAATTTGTGTGGTGTGCATTTTTGTCTATCAAATATGTCAAACAAACTACAAACAAAGTCAAGTCCTATGCTATAGTATGGGTACTGCCGTCCAGAGCCATTTAAAGTCAAAACTTCCCCCAAAACATCCCACCTCCATCTTATCTTATAAATATAAAACCTGTTAAGATGTTCAGACTATTATAAAAGACTTACAGATATTATATTTTTATAGAAGTAATAGTATATTATTTAAAAATTAATAAAACCATGTAATATATTTTTTACACTCATTTCCCTACCCTTCGCATTGGTATTTAGTATGTGCAGATTATTTTTATTTTAAAGGCTACAATGTTCGTTATATTTTATCTAAATTAAGGAAATTTTTACTGACATCATCATCAGTGGTTCTCGTTAAAATCAGCCACCCAGGCCCAGGGCTTCCAGGGATTCTTCTACCGGATTACTTTAAGGCACTTCAAATATGATATATATATATATATATATATATATATATATATATATATATATATATATCATATTTAAAATATATAGTATTTATTTTACCTAGTTCATTATAATATGTTCAGGGACTATTATGTAATAAACTGCCTATATTGAAAACCATTATATTCTACATATGATATAAAAGCGGACAATCTTCTCGGAGGCCGTCGGGCTATACAGGCTACCAAACAAATACTATATTATATACCATGCAATATCATCGTTACACAGCAAATAACACAGATTGATCCATACAATTTTCACAAATTGTATGTCTCCTTTAGATTTTTTAAATGCATGTATACTGAAACAAATGATATTTCCCAACGACGCTTTTTCTTCTCATTATAATGAAACTTTTCATTAAAATCATTATTTTTATTTGGTACTTCTTATTTTCCATCTCTTTGCGGTTAGATTTCCATCTGTTATGGCAAGTTACAAAACCTCATCGCTACAAACCGTTACAACGGTTGAAAGTCGAAGGCTAAACGATTCACTATTGCATAATGTAACGCACATTGCACTATATGAATGTCGCTCTAATGCAAAATTGTAATGTCCAAGCTGGATATTTAAAGGAAATTGCGATGTCTATTTTAGTAATCTATTTCTGCGTGTCGCAGCATACTCGTAGCAAAGGCCAGCGCCCGCGGCACTGCGCAACCAAACAAATGCCGCCTGCGACATTACATTCGAACGAACTTGAACCCAATGATCGTCAATCCATATTAGGCAAGTCGTAACACTGTCTAATGTCTCACGTATTGAACCGAATATAGCAAACTCTCATTTTCTACCAGAGGATGAATTACTCTCGCTTTCAATTGGCTTTTATAACGCTTCCTTGATACACGATACGGCTTCAAACGCCTTAAGTCTCCTCATTCGGATGTTATTTTACAGTCAAAGAGAATGAAGGCTGGCGTTTGGAATTTAACGATAGCAAGCGGCTACCGGTGTAACCGTTAAATTTCTATTGTTTATTGTTGTATAACACAATGACTTTATTCATAAATACTCGACGGAAGCCGATTCATATTTTAAAATACCTTTTTCCCGGTTTAGTAAGCAATTATATTCCTTAAGACTGTCAAGTGAAGTATGGTTATTGCAGTTAATAGAACGATAACCTCGCTTACCAATTAGGCCAATGTAGTACAGATAATATCTGTTAATTTTGTTTTATTTACATTCTGTTATCTCAAAATCATAAATAAATAATGAATAAACTTTCAAATCATGTAGTTTCAAATATCTGTACTAAATTATCTGTATCTTAATATAATTCTAATATCTTAATATAATGTAGCTCTAAGCCCCTTCATATCTGTCATTTTCAAAATTGAATTTTAATAACGTACTTTTTCTGTTCAAATTAAAATTTTTTGGAAACCAGAGACCCTACTTACTGGAAACGAGGCATTCTATCTTAGTCCTCACGGGTGACATCTGCATTTTGATTCGTAATTGATGATAGATGCAGACGCCTATGGGCCACAGCAACCACATACCATCAGGTGGACTGTGTGCTCGTTTGTCACCTTTATCCTATAAAAAAACAACAAACATACATTTTTGTAATATCTTTGGTATTAGAACCCGTGATCCTAATCCATACGCTTAGTCACTGCACTACCGAGCCACCACAATAACATTACATTATTCTCTATTATGTTTCATAAAGTTTTTTTTTTCGAATAATAAAATAAACTTAGCTTCGTTTAATGTTTGCAATCAGTCACGAATGCTTCTATGTTGTTGTAACTTGATATAGTAACAATAAAATGATATAACAATATCATGGTATAAACTACAAAACATACAACTAGCTTTTGTTTCTGCAGTGAAAAGTATGACACAGAAAAGGTGGTAAAGTACCGGTGTAAAGTGAAATGCAAAGGTGAAAGCTATGCAGGTCCTAAGTCACGCTCTAAGGATTCTTTTAAAAGGTACTGCAACCTGAAACAAGGTAAGACCACTTAACACTACACAACACTAGTAGTCGATCGTTTTACTCTGTTTATAATAAAACTATAAGTAGTTTATAATTGAAATATTATAGTCTTTAATTAACACACATTAAAACGTAAATTAAGGTAATTACGAGTATGTTACATTTACATTATAAAAATACAGAAGAAACCTTATTACACATTATAAAAATACCAAACACAATAAGAGATTTGTGTAAGATGCTCTAGGACAATATCCCATATAATCACTTGGGCGTTGTAAGAGGCGACAGAGGAAAGCAAAATGGCAGAACGGCTGCAGAACCTTCCTAATAACACCAAAAACTAAACTTTTATAGCCTATAACGGTAACGGCAGATCTAATACGATACTGCACTTTTATTGTTTTGTTAATGAATTTTATGATATAACTAGCTGTTCCCCGCGACTTCGCCCGCGCGTTATTTTATTACAATTGGCTTTCATGGGTTTTAATTTTTTGCGCGGAACCCTAATTCTTTTTCTAAAACAAAAGTAGCCTAAGTTACTTTTTATAACATCAGCTATCTGCCAGTGAAATTCCGGTCAAAATCGGTCCAGCCGTTTCGGAGATTAGCCGGAACAAACAGCCAGACAGACAGAAATTTTAAAAATCGCTATTTTGTTATAAGTACCGTATATACTTTCATATGCATATTGTAAAAAGGGGGCGTTCAAGTATTACGTAACGCAATTTGGGGGGAGGGGGGGTCTTATAAAACGTTACCATGCGTTACAGGGGCGGGAGGGGGTTTTCCAATAACGCGTTACGTAACGTTTTTTTTATTTCAATAAAAACTAGGAAATTAAAATCTCTCAAGTTGGCAACCCCTTTCGTTTACGTTTTACGGGAAATCCCTCGATTGTATGGTACGTACATTTTTATTCTGTCCTCCCAAGTTGGCAACCTTTTTTGTCTATGTTTTACGGGGAATCGCTCGACTGTATTGCGACTGTGTTCTCTTTTAATGCACCTGGAATACAAAGTACTTTTACCAGTGGCGGATTTACCAGCAGGCTGAGTAGGCTGGAGCCTAGGGCGGCAGATTTTAAGGGCAGGTAATTTGGGGCTAAAACTTTTTCATTTTTCACTTGGTCGATAATTTTTTTCTACAATTTGCATTTGGTTGTGGCGCGAAAACGAGTGACATAACCGTTCGCTGTGTTTTGATCGAAATGCCTGCCCTATGTAGTATATATATAATATCTATGGAAGTAGTAGTATATATAATATATATGGAAATGCTGATGAATTGACGGAACGGGCGAGGCGCGGCAGCCGCGGGAGCCGCAGCAGGATCATATTGTTGAAGGCGTACGCTGCGTATTGGCATTGAGTTCGAAACACATAGATGTATTTACTTCAAAATCAAAAGAAAAGCTGCCTGGCAGGATTCACCTGGTGCGATTTCTAATACGTACTAATATTTCTCTGGCACAATTTTTTGGAAAATTACCTATTGGAAAAACGGTCTGAAGAGGGTTCTTGCCGTAGTATGATAATGCCGCAACATGTCTGGTGTGTGTACAATGGCTGAAATTCAAAGCCAAGCACCTTTTGCTTTTTTCGTTCCTTGGTCTGTCCTCTCTTAAAATTTAGTGGCAATTTCACGAACGCACATCGCGGCAGAACTTCCGATATCACCCACACCATCTGGATGATTGGCGGTTCACCACTGTGCGATTTAGAAGATGTTTTCTTCCTCGCACAACTTCCTTGTGGAATCGATTACCATCAGCGATTTTTCCAGACCGATACGAATTAGTGACCTTCAAGAAAAGAGTCTACTCCTTTTTAAAAGGCCTGTAACTGCAATTCCCCTAGTTCCCCTGGTGTTGCAGTTGTTCATGGGCGGTGGTAGTCACTTACCATCAGGTGAGCCACATGTTCATTTGCCCCCTCAACTATAAAAAAAATGCGACTGCTGAACACAGATTTTTTTAGATTTGCACAGAAGCTTGTCGCTTCGTCAGTTCTTTGAGGCGGAGTGTAGGGCGATCCCCCACTAGATGGAGTGACGACCTGGTAGGATATGCAGGTGGCTCGGGATCGTGTTTTATGGCATTCCTTGGGGGATGCCTTTGTTCAGCAGTGGACTTATGAAAGGCTGTAATCATGATGTTTGGAAAAATTCAATTTTCAGCACGCTGGAGAGACACTTGCTAAGATCTGAAGGGAAATGAAAATTGACAGCTATGATGTTTCGGCGGAATATTGAAAGCCGGAAGATAGCTTGCAGAATCCAGCAGAACGTAATCTGGCATGGTATAGGGCTCACGTTCGTGAATCGCAATATTTCTTACAAGTGATTAAATGCGCGGATGAATCTTGCTGTTTCCGCTGCAGGAGTGCATTGAAATCTGTATTTCCAAATACTTTCCTGCTGCCACCTTGCCCAATCCTTCAAACCCCAAGCAAGCTCGTGGTACCTGGTCAGATGGACAAAGGATCATGCAAGTTGTTAGATGATCTGTCGCCTCCTCTAGAAGGGTTTAAGCAGATGCCTTACGATTTATTTTGCCCATCAGTACAATCTGACCTCAAGAACAGAATATGTGCAACATGTGGGATCTATTTCACATCTCACAAGAGTGTGCAAATGCACAGTCGTTACGTGCATGGCAAGACTGCCCAAGACCGTCGTAAAAATAGAGTACAGCCACAGCGACTGCTGCCAGAAGGGCAAATGAGCTTCTCTGCATTGTGCGATGGTGTGAAACATCGTCTGAGTATGCCGATTGGCTTGACGAAGACGAAGTTGATGCAAGTGGTTTAACAATTCCGGAATCCGCTCGGTCTGCTCTCCGGATGCCAGTAATGAAAGAGTCTGAGTGGCCGGCAAACCCGTGGACAGAGGAATAGTAACTCCAATTAAATTGATCTTTTTTACATACCTACGTATTTTAATTATGGCTGTTTTTATTTTAAATTTTTAGCTAAGAATACAATTTTTTTTTTGACTAAAATGTTTTATTTCAGTTAGGTTTCCATTGCATTGCCAAAGGTTAAAATAAATATGTTATTTTATTTTAATAGTTTATTAGTAAAAAAAAAAGCTTAAACAGGAGAATGCATGAGAAGACCTTGGTGGATTAAGCCAAAAATGTATGTGAGGAAAGGGCCAAGTCAGAAAAACGGCGTAATTAAATGTAAAGTTAGCAGTAAAAGTTTATTAGGACGAATTTTAGCCCATTTTAACATATTATTTAAAACTTAAGCAAATGTTTATTACATTATGTGTGATTATTTATTAAATAACAATATGAATAAATAAAATAAACAATATACGCATCTATTGCTAGTTTTAAGAGATTTCTTATCTCTTGTTTTATTTATTATTACCGCAAACGCGATTAAAACAATAACAATGTTATTTTAGAGACTTTCCGGTACTTTGCACAATATAATTGTGACTCTTAGTTAAAAATGGTCACTTGGGTGTTACGTAACGTTTAGGGAAGGGGAGGGGGGGTCCAGATAAACGTTACGGCGCGTTACATAGGGGGGCGGGAGGGTCAAAAATCTTTAAAAATTGCGTTACGTAATACTTGAACGCCCCCAAAGCTGTTATTTCGACATTACAAACAAACACTTCAATTTTATTTATTTGCCTAGATAATTGTACGTCTGGATATATTTATATTATAAAAAAGAAAAATGTTTTGTATAGTAGACAGAAATCCTAGTCGATTTTGGAATATAGTCGCCTTTTCAAAAGGCCGGTAACGCATCTGCAATTCCCTGGTTCCCCTGGTGTTGCAGTTGTTCATGGGCGGCGGTAGTCACTTACCATCAGGTGAGTCGCATGCTCGTTTACCCCTCTCTTATAAAAAATAAATTTAGCGATCTATCAAATTCGCGACATTCTTGACTCAGGCCAAACGCAAAGAATACATTGTGCCTTTTTACTAGCGACTGTAGATATCTTTCAACTACTAAATCCATTTCCTTATGTAAGGAACGTAGAAATAACTTTTGTGCGCAGTATCTACTTACAACTAGTGAGCAACCATAGCTTAATTTATTTATAAACATCATAAAGTTAAAATTAAAGTAACTTCCCGCTGCTGCATACAGGCCTCCTTTCCATTCTCAGAAGGTTACAGATAAATTGGCGCTCTTCTTCAGTGCGTTACACGTTTTCGTAATATTTTTATTCCTCAGATTTAGCAGTTTACTCGCGGTTTGTCCGTAGAGCAGGTGGTATATCAGAACGGTGATCGACTTGCTCGCATACTTGCGTTTAGTACCTAAGCTATAAGGTTAAAATTTTACAAATCAAAGCAAAATGAAGCAACAAATAACAATTTAAGTTTGAAGCACGACTGTCCCAATATGAATAAAACGTGATGGTAGTACCATGCCAAATTTACAACTTGGCGTCTCTCCGATTGCCGACTGCTCGTTATAATGAATTGGTAGAGCCGAGTGTCTGACATAAATGAATCGTTCTGATGTGGCCATTGTAGTTAATCTATTTGTTTTTCTCTAAGAAAATTATTCCTTTTATGTGCCTTTTAATGGTTTAGTGAGCTGGTTTGACGTTACAGCGAGGGCATAGGTGGTCGTTATTACGTTACACTATGTCGCGTTTTATTTTATTATATTTTATTCTTTGCTTTGGTATCAAACAGTCATTTACGGATAACTAAAAATACCAATGATTTTCTTTAGAAAAAAGGTCTAAATGTCAGTGTCAATAATTAGTATAAATATTGACACGGTAATAATATATATTATTATTTATTTGATAGATATAGTAATAATATATAACAACAAAAAATATTTACAGATTATTATCTGACACCTGTATATAAAATTTAGAAACAAATTTCTTATTTAAAGATTTCTTATATTTACGCGAACACTACACATTTAAATAAAACTAATTTTACGGATTTTATCGCGTATATTAACTTATTTTATATTCCCGACGTTTCCACACTTTACAACACCCATGGTCACGGGGGGATTGAGGTGTATGACGTCCCAATGTCATAGTTAACCACGGCTACCTCCAGATTAAAAATTATTTATTTTTGTTCCGATCTACGCAGTATGAACTACAGTATCTGGAAGTTTTACAGTTGTATGCTTGGGTTGGGATTTAATTTTATTAATTATGGGATCACAAGCAGATGGTAGCACCCAACCATCTTCTCTATTGAAATTAGGATGTTTTTTTAGATCTCAATAGCCTCGCGAATCATCCTTGGAAGGAATCGGTGTTCGTTAGCGAGGATTTTTGTCTATCAAATCTGATGTAGTGACGAGGGCGATCCTGTACGTGTCCACAGACTGCAGACTTCCCTGAGCGTCGATTCTTCACATCAGTTATGTGTTCTTTAACGCGGGTTTTTATGGATCTTTTAGTTTGTCCTATATAAAGCTGTGCCTTAAAATGCTCGAAACGTCGGGAATATAAAATAACTCAATATACGCGATAAAATCCGTAAAATTAGTTTTATTTGAATTTCTTATTGTTATTCGTCACCAAACTATAAATATAGTTTTAAACGTTACAGCAGTGAACGCAAGTAAAACAATTAACTTGCGTTTACTAAGATTTACGTCTTAGTGAGTGGTATTACTACTTCAATTATTAAGATATTTAATATATAAAAACGATCTTCTCTTTCTTTTTCATTAACCTGTATTAGTCCAAAACACAAAACATAATGGTAATCTTAGATAAAAGTTTTACATTGTTACTTTTACGGTAATTTAAAACACGTTTTGGCCCTAGATAGGTGGTAGGTGGGAGGTGACTACGGGAAAAGCTAAAGTGGCGAAAAATGGCGTTATACCATCTTGTATATATAGACAGATGTAAATTATCGAGCAGCGTCAAAGACGTCAAATATCTCGTTGTCGTTACTACGATGCCCAATCAGTCTGCCAAGAGTAGTACTTACGTCAAAGAAAAAAAGAAACTGTAAGAAAGAAGTAGCTACTAGAAGTACTACACTGCTATCTGCTCTATTTTATACAGTCCAAATGATACTGCTTTCAATTTTTTTTGTTAATGTTTATTTATAAGGTTTAAAATTAAAGACAATATAATATTCAGGCATATATTTCCATTTTAGGTCTATGAAACTCGTGAAGTATTTTATATTCACTATTGCATGTTTTTTTTTTAATCCAACTGACGCAACCAACTAGAAAATAAACATGTCTCCCCTTGAAATGGCTTAAACCATTTTATCTAAAACGGATGGTTCGCAGCCACGGGCTACGAAACGTTCCAAATTTCGTATATTGAATTCAACAGTTTGGATTAAGGAACAGCAATATTTTTCTGTATAAATTGGCCGTCCTTGTCGAGTCCTTGGGTTATGTATCTATAATATATACTTATAAATGCGATAGTAATAAAAACATTGTTAAAGTAACGACAGATGGACATGCATGTATTTTTTGTGACGTCAAAAAGTACCCTCAACCGCATGCCAGTTTTATTCGCGTAATATGGACAGCTTGTTTATTGATTCCAAGGCAGATGTTCCGAACCTTGCCTGCCCCTTCAAAATTAGCATTGTGCATTGATCTTTACGTTTAAATTTAAATTATTGACAACCAAGGACTACCGGAATATTTTTTACTTAGATAACATTCTAATTCTATTAGGAGAAATAACAGGAAAACTTACAAGAAGTTAATGTTAGACAGTTGTTTGTTGTATAGTTTATAGTATAAAATAATAATGAAAATTATTTAGAAATTTTTCTTCACATTTCTTGGAAATAACGGTTTGGTGCTAACATTACAACATATTATACAAAATATGTACATAACAATAAACCAATCTTAACACAGTAAACTTCGTTCAGTAATAATCTCGTATAAATCCCTTTGATTTATAGTACTTTTTGAACGTTCAAAAGAAATGTTCTCAAAGGTATGTGAGTGGATTTACAATTCATGTGAAAATAATAAAATCTCCAATGCTTTCGTTGCTTCAGTACTTTTATTTTATTTTAAGAAAGAATTGCAGTGTATGTATACGTAATATTATCGTTTGAAAGTTACACGTTACGGTACGATTTCTTTACTCATGCGACGTAACCTCGTTTTGATATGATGAACTAAATAGTACAAGACGTTGAGTGTTGCATAATTTATCAAACTTTTATCTTGGTCTAATATCCTTAAACTAGTGACTTTTAATAATCTTGACTTCCGATTACCAAATACATACATAACTAAATATTTCATGCAATTTTAAGAAATATCAGAACTCTACAGATTGTAGAGTTTTTATTTCTATTTGTAAGAAGCTTTCTAAACATATAACATATAAACTATAGGAGAACACTACTTCTACAAAAGGAAAACAGCAGGCAACGTCCCATTTAATATAGAATCGATGTATAACTACGATGATGTAAGTTATTCCTTGTTTCAATATTTATTAGGTGATAAATAGAGTGATTGTTATAGAAGTCAATTAATCTAGCAATGCTTGTCGATTGTATATCTTTACGCAATAGTATAATTATGTTTACAAGTTCATACAATTGCATTGTTCTCAGATCAGATGGAAGATGATCAAATACTATTGTGCAATGAATAATGCATATTGTACGAGTCACCAAAACAATATTCATTTGTTTTTTCACCAGCAGTTGGATGACTGGTTTTGTTGGACACGACGATTGCTGGATTATTTTAGATGGTATCCGTAATTAATTACGTCAAAACATTTAGGCAGCTCGTTCCGAAACGTTAGAAGCTAATTAAGAGATCGCTTAATTGCTCAACACGACCCCACTAATGTAATTAGCGAGCAGCAGATTTAGGGACGTTATCGGAATTGTTTTTAACAATGGTGCATTCATAACACACGCTTCGTTTACTTGTGTTACCTTGCATACTTTTAAATAATATAATATAATCAATATAATATAATTAATATAATATTTAATTAATTAATAATTTATTAATATAATATAATACATTATTGATAGGATTTACGTGCTCGTCATTACCCCAAAATCTTGTCATATTTTAAATATTCATGTTGACTTGCATAGTTTCTGGTATTGACTTGATATTAAATAAAATTAATAATTTTCTTAAAAATAATCATCAATATAAGTCTTTTAAAGATTTTTACTCGACTATGTTTTTAACACCTATCCGTGGGATATACAACTAACTTAGTTGAACGAAATACCAAGGTATTCTAAAAATTCTGCGATAGTATTATATCCATCCATTACAGCCTATAAAAGTTCACCGCTGAACATAGGCATCCCCCATAGATTGCCTCGAAGGGGATCTTGCCATTGTTGCCACACCGTCACACAGCCTCAACACGGGCTTGATAGTTTTACACATATTAGTATAAACACAACAGGAAACAGACTAGGACGCTATGTATATGGTGAAACGGAGATTCTTATGTTCCTATATTATTGTCAATTGCGAAAAACAACAAGTTGTGTAAATGTTTTTTTTTTGGCTGGGATTCTAACCCAGAACTTTATTTAATATGACAAATGTGTGTAATGTGGTAATGGGCTGGCCATACAGCTCGTAGGACCGGCAAAGAAATTTTCTCGAGTAGCAGCCTCATATTAATCTATAGGGGAGGCATGTTTGTGCTTGTCTTGGCTATAATGGTGATGATTATAGTGGTGAAGACAAATATATGGCGCTGCTTAAACTATTAATGTACTAAATCTATCTCACGTGCTTAAAAATATATTATGAGAATACATTTTTGACATGGGTCGACCATATTATCTTAAAGTTCCGAGTAAACTTTATATTTTTCACTTTGTTAAAAGACTTAGTCACTAAGGTCAATCACTCGACTTATTTGATTCATAGTATGCGAGTAATTTCAGCTGATCTTCGGTTTCGTTAATAGATAGTGAAAATATTAATTTCAATTATGTTAAAACGAATAAAAAATCGTCTCTCATCATCTCATAAATTATCAACATTAATAGAAAGCTAAATACAAAAAAAAAATGTAATTACAAATACCGCGTTTGTACAAAAGAACACTAAATTATCGCCACCAATGGCAGGTGTATTCTAATGACTAGATCGAAAGCCTCTTAACATGCTTATGTAGAGATTTCCCTTATTAGCTACGAATATAATGTCGCTCGTTACGAAGCCATGCGAGCATAAATTTTGTTTTTACGTGGTAGAGGCACCTTGCAGCAGTATTAATAGCTGGAATGGACCGCCTCAACCGACGAAAGACCACACAGAATATTAACGTAAAATAGCAACATATTGCTGCTGCTTTAAGTATGGTGAAAGACGAGAACTGAAAAATTTTGCTTTTCAATCAATGATAAATGTTAGAGTCTATCCATCCATACATCCATTACAGCCTATTTTTTATACAGAGCACACAGTCCACCTGATGGTAAGTGATTGCTGTGGCCCATACACATCTACATCAATCCTCGATCATCATCATCATCATTACAGCCCTACACAAGTCCACTGCTGAACATAGGCCTCCCCCAAGGAATGCCACAAAGCACGGTCCCGAGCCATCTGCATCCATTGACTTCTTGCATGTCTTACCAGGTCGTCACTCCATCTAGTGAGGAGTCGAGTCGCCCTACACCTCGCCTATCGGTACGAAGCTGCCTCGATGACGAATCAAAATGCAGATGCGTTGTCACCCGTGAGGACTAAGATGGAATGCCTCGTTTCCAGTAAAAAGGGTCTCCGGTTCTCCACACTCACCGTGCGAAACATAGCAGCGTTAAGCTGCTATTTTACGCTGGTGTTCTGTGAGAGTGTGGTCCTTCGACCGTGGTCGAGCCGACCCATTCGTCCTACAACTATAACTATAAAAGCCTACTGCTGAACATGAGCCTCCCCCATAGATTGTTATAGCGGATTAAGCCATAGTTCCCACGCTTAGCAAGCGGGTTTGCAACCACAGTTTTTTATTAATTTAATAATTTCAGTTTTTTTTATATTATTCTATGATTTGTAATCAGACGGCCGAAGTTTAATAATAATACTATTTGAATCTATATACATCAAGGCTTGAAAGCAACTTTATTTACTATAGTTAATACTCAAGCAAACTCGATTTATTTGAAATGTTAAATATCTCTGTAGGTATATGTACCTCTAATGACAGTTGCGTTTATATGTCCATACCGAGAACACAGTCTTGAGTTAATTTCGCAACCGCCTTTGATGTAGACCGAGTGTCGTGGTGTGACTCCGGCGTTTCCTTACCGTTTCCGTTTTGGACCACGCAATCATGATCGACGATAGTTTTGCTTCACTTGTTATAGGCTATAAAAGTCCCGACTACTCACTAAAGTAATTTTTTTTCTTTAGTAATGGACTCGTATTGTTGTACTTGTACTTTTTCCAGTGTCAAGAATATTAATAAATTATCCCTTAAAATGATTTGTTTTAAAACTTCTGCCCAATATGTTGATGCGTCACATTGTGAACTTTTTGGGTGATTTTAACGGCAAATTGATGCAGCACAGTCGATGACGATAGTATCTAAAGACGCCTAAGCAGTCACATTATCTTGAGGTTCACATCAACATAATATGTCTGCTTAGGCGCCACCACCATCGGAGCACTTCAGTGTTTATAATTTACATGCGCTGATATTTATTACACTAAATCGCACCACTTTTACGTATTAAAATCTACTTATTCAAACAATATTATAATATAGAAGCAACAATCTAGCGCCGTTCAAGTTCCCGCCAAAACCTCCTCTTTCTAAAGTTATCACGTTAATTTGCGTTCGTCGACAATTAATTTTCTTTTATATGGCGTCACAATGCGCAAACACGTGCCAGTTTTTATATAGTAAATAACAAAGGGGAAAAATAATGAACTAAAAAATACAAGTGGAGTATGTCGGTTTATAAATATTGTTTTGTCTTTATTTTTGAAATGTGCGCAACGACATTGACTGACACAAGACAAGTGACACGAGACCTGAGCAGGAAACTGCTGAATAATTTATTTATGAGTAGTCCAAAATATTTACTTCTAAAGATGGGTGTGGATGCAATTCGGTCTGTTCTCACTACAATTCCCATTTGATGACTAATTGTAACTATGTTAAACTACTTAATTGATTTTATGAAAGCCTAATGAGTGTTCATTATGCTCTTACTCGTCGAATAAAAATTGGTTTGCAGCATTGAGTTATATGTATTACGTACTAGAGAAGCCATTCCGAACATTTACTATGTTCAACTGAACTGTAGTGCAATCCATACAAACTAAATTTTGCGTAAATTGAAGATTTGTGAATTCCATAAAATAATTATTATAACATTTTATTTAGAAATGTGTTTGTTTAGATTAAATTAAGATATTTTATATTAAATCCTTTACCTTATATTAATTTTATATTAATATCTTATTTTATATCAAGTTAAAGTGTTCGCGCATGCGCGACTACTACTCCCGCGCATGCGCGAATACATAGAGTAGGACACAATTTTTGTTTGGAATGGCTTCTCTAGTACGTAGTACATATAACTCAATGGTTTGCAGTATCATTATTTGTTTCCGAGATACCCTTGATAAATAGTTTACTAATGCACGAACGTGCGCTAGCACACAACCATATCCAAAAATTAGATTATGCAGAAAATTTCTTGACTTTTAGAAATGTAATTTACTAATTTAATTATTATATTTACTCATCTGGTAGATTTTTATGAAATGACAATATTATATTCTCTTTTGACCCAGAAGGGTAGGCAGATACTGACACACCTCTCTCGCCTTCTTTATATCCATATACCTACGCATAGATGCTCGTCAGTTAAGGGTACTTTTAATTTGGCCCATCGTCAATACATCGCAAATTTGGTCGATAAACTTCCTTCTAGGGCGTCCCTTGCCGACTCGGCAACGGTTAACGGCAGTAACTTCTACAACATAAATGTTTTGTCACTCTTTCTTCATTCATTATGTCTACGTGACCAAACAACCATTCTTTTCTTAATCCTAGTCAAAACATCATCTTGTAAATTCTTAAAAAAATAATCTTTCCTTATCGAAAATTCCTGATTCGCTGACAGTGGGCTTTAATTTCTGACATGTCACACAGGATATTTTTTTAAAGAATAAAATTTAAAAGAAGGTTCATAAAACGTGGAGATAATAATAAAATTTGTATTGTTTTTTGCATTCACCAACTTATAAATGTGAAATAATAATAAAATGCATTTGTAAAATCTGTAACCTCGGAGATTTGAGTGTAAAAATAGTAAAATAAAGTAAAGTTGCAGCCTATTTACGTCCCACTGTTGGGCACAGGCCTCCTCTCGTTTCTGAGAGGGTTTTAGGGCAAGGAAGTGTCCGCCGCGCTGCCCCAATGCGTGTTGGCGAACTTCACATGTCTTCGAAATATTTTTTTTCTTATTTCTCAGACATGCAGGTTTCCTCACGATGTTTTCCTTCACCGCCGAGCACGTGGTAAATTGTGTAAATTGAGTGTAAAAATAAACTAACGTAATCCTAATGACTATTAATTGTTATTTTTTTAAACGATGTGCACGTGGGTGAAGTCGTCAGTAATAGCAACTTATTTTTAAATCATTCCCCTCTAATACAAATTATAATATCTATTGTGATCTCGGTGCAATGAGTTTAATTGTAATTTAATGCAAGGGGCGGCGCATTAATGGCTCCGCATTATCACGCTTATCAGTTTCAAATAACTTTTTCATATATGCCAGATGTCCTTTTTAATATCATTTATATTATGGTCACTGCCCGTACTCGTATTATATATTCATATTTTTAAAAAGTTTTTAGTTATACGCAGTAGACATTGCGTTAGAAGTTGGTTAGAAGGAAGCACAATAATGAATATAACTAATTACAAATTAAAAATTTTGTACAACCTACTACAATATAAATTATTAATAATAATTCAAAAACTATTGGTCAGACCTTGATTAAATTTATATGGGATCACATGTGAAGCACCAGCTTTCAAATAAAAAGGAATCATCGAAATCGGTTCACCCAGTAAAAGTTATACACATAAAAAAAACATACAGTTGAATTGAGTACCGGCTCCTTTTTGAAGTCGGTAGAAAAGTAAACCATTTTTAGGGTTCCGTACCTCAAAACGAAAAAACGGAACTCTTATAGGATCACTTTGTTGTCCGTCTGTCTGTCTGTGAAGACCCTTTTTCTCAGGAACGCTTGGAGGTATCAAGTTGAAATTCATATCAAATACTCAAGTCTACTGTCCCTTGGAGCTCTTAAAAAATCAAGCTTCTAAGCCAACGCAATCAAAAGATACAGCCGTTTTTGCCGCAAATTTTCGACATTCGTAAGGGAATCAAAACCTACAGGGTACTTCCCGTGAGCTCAGAATCTTAAAGTATGGTACGAAGCAACGTATTATAGCGCAGATAAAGGAACAATTGCGAAAAGCATAAATTTTTAGTTACATGATAATATAATAAAATATTTTTAATAATTTTAAACTTATATACCTACGGATTTGTTCGGAACCCTCAGTGCGCTCAAACTTATTGCCCACCAATTGGTAGGTCACTACTGCAGTCCATGGACATCTAGAGCCAACTTCAAACAAAGAAAGCTGACATGTGTTTTCACCAAGAGGATCAAGATGGAATGCCTCACAGCCTATAATTACACTGGCTCTATATACACTTTTGTTCCGGACACACCCAGCGCACGCCTAGTCAGAATAAGAGGGGTCCTACTACATACTATGAGTACTTACATATATGTTTTGACTTGAATAAGCGATGATAGTAAACTCCATCATACTTTATGTATTTATCATTTCACGTGTTACATATGTCACCGTTCAAAAAAGTTAAAGTTACAGCCCTATACGTCCCACTACTGGTCACAAGCCTCCTCTCATTTCTGAAAGGGTTTTAGGGCAAGGAAATGTCCGCCGCGCTGCCCCAATGCATGTTGGCGAACTTCACATGACTTCACGTCTTCGAAATATTTTTTTTTTATTTCTCAGACATGCAGGTTTCCTCAAGATGTTTTCCTTCGCCGCCGAGTACGTGATAAATCAGCACTTAAAATTGCAATTAATAATTGGGATCCAACCCGGGTTCCTCGCGTACTGTGAAATATACAGCGAGCGCTAATCATCTGAGCTACCACGGTTTATATTATGTCACCGGCTTGGGTATATTTCTATTTATTGCGTAAATGGGATGATAGGTCATCTATTGAAAGTCATAATGTCTTCCTGGCATTCATCATAGTCGAAATGTGGGTGATGGGTTCCCGTACGCCGCCCCTAAACAGCATAAAACCATATTTTTATAAATAACGTGTTGTTAATATCGTCACTAATTTTTATTAATATACTAAAAAAAATGCATACATCTATAAAAAATGTGAAATCAAATGATCTCGCTGAAATGGATGCAAAATTAGCAGTCGTCGAAATCAGTGTTGCGGTATCGGTTTACACTTTCGCCTGCATCTGTCCCCAATATGTGCGAACATCTGTTCTGCAGGCCCTTAGATGCGTGACCGATACGGTCAGGTCTAATTAGCCTCTATTCTGTTATCTTTACATTCTCAATTCGATCGCTATTATGTGCTCGAGGCTGAGTTGCTCGATTGATCAATGATTAGAATTCATTTAGTTTTACTGTACGGTGTGGCAAGACGTTATTAAAGCTAGCGTTGGTGGTAAAAGCGTCATGGTTTTAATTTTGTAAGTATTTTTAACATCTATATATACATATTCACATACAGTTAAAATAACAGCGTTTTACTGCTTGCATATGAAAGTATATACGGTACTTATAACAAACACAATTATTAAAATTTTTGTCTGTCTATCTGTCTGTTTGTTCCGGCAAAATGGCTGGACCAATATTGACGGGACTTTCACTGGCAGATAGCTGATGTTATATGGAGTAACTTCGGCTACTTTTATTTAGTAAAAGAATTAGGGTTCCGCGCAATTAAAATTAAAACCCATGAAATCCTATCGTAATTAATTCCACGCGGGCAAAGTAGCGGGGAACAGCTAGTTTATAATAATAAAGTAACGCACGATTTAACAGTCCACGTGATGGTAAATGGCTACATATTCTATAGCTCATGGTCAGAACTTCCTTATTTCTGACATCAAGCAGAGTGCGTGGACTCGTTGTGTTCCGGTCTGGAGGGCATAGAGAGCCAGTTTTACAGGCTGAGAGTCATTCCAACTCAGTCCTCATTGGTGAATGGTGACAGCGCATCTATAGCCAGTGTCTTCTTTCTTTAAAATTGGTTGCAGATGTTCATGGGCTGCTGTATGCACTTACCATCAGGTAAACTGTTCGCTTGTCACTTCATTTTCATATAATAATAATAAGCAGGTTTTGTTAACATTTAGTGTGTAACGTTAAAGGTAAAACAATATTACCGAGGTTTTCCAATCAGATCCGATGTTAACTGAAGTAAGTTTATTACTTTAAGAAAGATAAGCAAAAGGTGGAAGTACTTCTTTAGCTTCTACCTAGCGAGGTTGATTAAGCGATCATTCGAGGAAATTGTTGAAAGTTTCTGATGCAAAACTTGCTTTATTGGAAAAGTTGGAATACCTCCAAACCCGAAAACAAATATGTAACTTGCCTAAATGTTACGTTGCATATTTATATACTTCAACTGGAAACCAAAGCTACGGGATAGCAGGAATAATGACGGAAAATCCGTTCAGTTTTTTTACACATTATCAGTGGTCACTTACAACGAACACAAGGCAAGGTAGTGTGATGGATTCACTTACTCAACCAACTAATTACTATGTATAGAAATAAATATGTATACTTGGGGAGTGCTTTTAGCCGGGATGGAAGATGTGATTTAGATGTGGACAGGCGTGTCGCTGCCGGGAACAAAGTCAATGGTGCCCTGACTGCGTTAGTCAAAAGGCAAGGCGTAGCGAAGAGTGCACGCCTTGCAATACATAACGCAGTGTTGATACCGACTTTGTTATATGGCAGCGAAACCTGGGTATGCCAGAAGAAGCATAAAAGTAAGTTGAATGCAGTGGAGATGCGATCTCTTCGTAAAATGTGCGGCGTTACTATGGCCGACCGAAAGCGAAACGAAGAGATTCGCAATATGGCAGGTTTGAAAGATGACCTTATCACAAAAATTGATAAGGGCGTGCTTCGGTGGTTTGGGCACGTTGAGCGAATGAGTGAAGACCGAATGGTGAAGAAAATATATAGCGCGAAAGTTAATATTAAAAGGTGTCGAGGTAGACCGAGACTAACTTTCGAAGACCATGTGAGCAAATTGCTCGAAGAGGGTAGGGTCAAGAGTACTCGGATACCTAGACGTGCATGTATGAAGAAGATAATGAATCTGAAAGAAGCGAAAGAGATATGTAAGGATCGTGACACTTGGCGATCTGTTCTCTCTGGCTACCCCGTCAGGGATTGTGCGTGAAGATAAGTAAAGTAAGTAAGAAATAAATATGTCAAATATTTAGTATATTATAGAGTATTATTTACACGTGGCAGAGCCATGCTGCAGCTATATTAGTAGTAGGTATAGTTGTAGCACGAATGGGTCGGCTCGACCGGGGTAGGACCACGCTCTCACAGAATACCAGCGTAAAATAGTAGCTTAATGCTGTTGTATTTCGTATGGTGAGTGTAGAGAACCGGAGACCGTATTTACTGGAAACGAGGCGTTCTATCTTAGTCCTCAGGGGTGACAACGCATCTGCATTTTGATTCTTAATCGAGGATAAATGTCTATTTTTTTTTTATAGGATAAGGGTGACGAACGAGCACACAGTCCACCTGATGGTAAGTGGTTGCTGCGGCCCATAGACATCTACATCTATCCTCTGTTACAAATCAAAATGTAGATGCGTTGTCACCCGTGAGGACTAAGATGGAATGCCTTATTTCCAGTAAAAAGGGCCTCCGGCCACCTGCACTCACCAAGCGAAACGCAGAGGTAAACCTCTATTTCACGCTGGTTTTCTGTGAGGTCGTGGTACTACCCCGGTTCGAGCCGGCCCATCCGTGCGACAGCAAAAGCTGCCGCATGGCTCTACCACTGTTAAAAATAGCCTATGTCTGGTCTATGGGCCACAGCGTCCACTTACCATCAGGTGGACTGTGTGTCACCCTTATTCCATAAAAAAAAGGTGACAGAGGGGAACAAACAGAAGAGGCAGTAGCGTCTTCCTAATACCGTAACCGTTACAGCCTAATGAAGTACACTGCTTAACATAGACCTCCCCTATAGATTGCCTCATATTGCCTACCTGCTTGCCAAGCGTGGCAACTGTGGTTATTTGCCATAGTTGCATCTATGGCAAATGTTCATAGTTGCCAAGCTTGGTAATTGGGTTGGCAACCGCAGTTTTATTTTTAGTCGTTATTAGGGAGACGCTGCCGCACATCTCCTGATTGGTTTCCCTCTGTCGCCTCTTAGGACTCTCACGGGACGATATGGAGTAGTGGATATTCTTGCACCGTCTCTACACGATAATTTTATTAACACTAAAACTACTACTGGCTAATATCCTTCCTATGAGGCAATCTGTGGGGGAGGTCTATGTTCAGCTGTGGACTTTTGATAGGCTTTAACGGTAACAATTAATTGCATGATATTGCAAATTTGATTTTTCATGGCGCCGCTGAAAGCGGTGCAATACGCCAGCGTAAGTTTAATCCATGCTGAACGCCACGCTGCGCTTACTGTTCCTGTCTATACTAAGGCAAGTTTTGGAGTGTCAGAGAAAATATTATGTAAACATTTTTCTAAGCCTGTCAACCTCATCTGCTTGTACGCAATGCCAAAAGGGGGTCCGGTGACCGACTAAAGGCGAAAGCCTTACAACAGTGCCATAGACTATGTAGTATTGACATTTTGTTCAACAAAACACACTTGCTCTAATCTATAAATAGATTAAAGCAAATATGTTTTTGGGCGATTTGGATTCAATTTCAATAATTTTGCTCGTTATTAATATTTTTTTAAATAATCAAATATGTAATCCCTCTGAAATAAATGTATCCGCCTAAACGAAACCAGTGTAGTTTATACGGAATGGGCATGTTTTATAGCACTTAGAAATTGTTGTTTTTCTTGCGGCGGGTTTCGCAGAAATATATCACATTATCATAAAACGAATCGTTTATTTGTTAAGGTCCAGTTTGCTATGTCTCGTAAAATCCAAATTTGCACTCTCGCTTCGTTGACTACCATGAAAATAAACGGAAAAGTCGTAATTTACATTGCGAGGAGCTTACATACCATGGCATTTTAACATCGCCCGATCGTAAATCACGAGAAATGTTCACTCAAGCTTCACAATCGAATGGAACATTTTTCAATTATCCGTTATTGACCACAATGTTTCGATCTCGATGTTCTTTTGGCTCTCGTAAACAATTTGTATCGACATCTAACTAAAAAGCCTTACCTGAAAGTAGTACTTAATTCTAATGGAATAAGTCATATTATGAATAGTTGAAAATAACATAATTGAACCCGCAGCTCTTTTCATATGTTGGGTCGAACTCGAATATTTCATTGTTGCCAAAGTACTCCGAACCCACAAAATTAAAATTACATTACATTTTGACTCCAATTTGTTAGTGCTATTGTCAATTGTTAATCTATTGTTAATACATTATTATAACATGTATACTAACAATTATTTTCTTTTGTTACAGGTAAGTATAGCCGGGCTTAGATTCACCAGCAGTTATCAGATTTCAACATTAGTAGGAACGCAGTACGGAATTGTACAAATTCTGAATGCGGAAATATAACGGTATTTATGTGCAAACACGCATATTGTTCTCTTTTTACCCGACTGCTCCAAAGGAAGGTAATGTTTTATGGATGTACGTATGTGCTATGTGTGTCTTTTTCTTTGGCACGCTCTGTAGCTTAAACGGCCTGACGGGTAATAAGAATCTGTGGACAAATGACTGTCGTGAAAAGAGATAGACTTTGTCAACTTGGGGATAAAGGCTTTTAGCCAGGTAGCCGGTTTTAAAATTTTCTTCTATCGGCCCAGAATAGTCCATTGCTGTACATAGTCCCCTCCCATTGTAAAAATAACCCCGTTTGGCGGATGGATTTTCATTGCAGCAATATATGTCTCGCTAATTTGACGCTGTTTCCCGTCCTATCGTTACACCTATCGGGATTAAACCTTTGTTTAATTAAACACTTCATTTCTTAACTTTTGTATGGCTTTAAAAAAGCTGGTGTGACGACAGTGTAAGAGAATCCACCAGCCCATTTAGTTTTAGTCCCGTGGGTGTCATAAGAGGTGAAGAATCATGGCTTCAGATAGATGGCGATATACGCCATCTCGTTTACGCTAGGCGTAAAATATACAGATCGGCGATGTACAACAGCGTCTAAGAAGCGAAATCTGTCTGTGTTTGTGTGTCTGTTATCATTGATGATAAATGCATGCTCAAGGTTATTTGGTCAGGGAAACGCCTTAAGGTAAATCTTTAGTACACGGGAGAGGTTGATGTCTAGCAGTGGATCTCTAAGGGCTTATGAAGAAGTAGTAAAAGTGTATGATAATATGTAAGTTTTAATTTAACTCATCACATCTACCATTAATAATAAGACAATAAACAAAAAGTTTGTCTAATTTTGTATTTAATATAAACTTATATCTTAAGGGATTTATGACGCCTCAACCTGGTGGTTCGAAAGCCGCACTGAGTAAGTGCTTGTATGGCCTACAAATATTTTTTTCCAAACATTCATGTGTGTATAATGCGTCATTTTAGTTGTCCGTGTGCAAATTATATAATATGTTAAATATCTCCACGATGCAGGACGTACCCTAGTGTACAAAAAATATAATTTCAAACCGATTTTTCTAAATATATATAATAATTTAAAACAACGTTATTTCATTTAAAAACGGAATCCGTAATGGAGATAAGTTCGTAACTTGTCTGACTTATACGGTAATTTAATAAAATTCCCAAAGTCTTCTCTGTAGAGTAAGTTCGACAAGATTACGAATTTGCCAAGTTTAATTAGGGTCTCATCCATGACCCGTCATTTGTGACGATGGCCCCAGGATACTTATTGCGCAGCAAATTGCTCCTTCCTCTTTCACTCCGAAGTGAAATGCTTCCGAAATGATTATTTATCCCTGACACGCTTTTAGTTTACTGATCGCAGAGGGAACTGGGAAAGATGAATCCATTTGTTCCCCGGGTATTTTCAGTTGCAACGGCTCAATTCCATTATTTTTATTAAAAGGAATCGTTTTAAGAAGAACGAAAATTATGTTGAGGGTATTACAATTTGGTAGACATTGACTGTATATATGTTCTATTCTTAGCAAAATACAGAATTTATAAAACTAATAATTAGTGTCTATAATACTATTCAATACAAATCTTTATATCGAATATGAAAAAGTGTTAATAAGTGAGCTCTTTTGTTTTTTAAACCTTTATGATTATGACTACCACCAATGAACACAGGAAAAGAAAATTAAATGTTATGGGTACCTGAAGAAGTTCCAAAGTACAAAAACCTATGATTTACGAACCATAGTGTAGATAATAAGAAGTAAATCACAACTTCATGCTAAGAGTAATAAAATATAATATCATAGTTCTGCCTCTCAACTTATGAACGGTCAAAAGATGGATCATCCGCTGCACTATTGTGGTAACACTATAAAGCAGTTTTATCTCCGAGGGAGTCCGACAAGTCGAGCGTTTGTCTTTTTATCGTATTCTAGACCGGTCAAGGAATGGCTATTCGTGTAAATAATATCGCAGACTTATCTCGGTCCTACATCGACTACAGTCACGAGCGGCGGCACGACTGAAAGGGCACTAAGGAAGCGACTGTTTGTCTGTTTGTATGCATAAAAATGTCTAATAAACAAGCATTCACTTTCCATCGGCTGTGCGATCGCGATGTGAGTAAAATAATAAATGAGCTATTTAATCTATGATTCTAATATTAAATCGGTAATAAGTAGTCAAAAGTAAAATTTTAAAAGTTTGAAAATATTTTAGAATTTATCATTTTCCGAGCCGTGGTAGCTCAGATGGTTAGCGCTCGCTGTAAGCTTCACAGTACTCGAGCAACCCGGGTTCGATCCCCGCCGGCACCAATGAAATTGTTTATTGCAATTTTAAGTGCTGATTTACTTTTTATCATTTTTTGCCAACTCTTAATAAGATGACATTGAATTATATTTAAAGGTATAGGCACATAAGTGGTAACAAATCAATTCTTTTTTAGCTGTATTTATTACAATAAAAAAAAAAATATTGAAATTATCATACAGTCCTACTTCTCGCGATGCCAAGAACGCTGGCTGCGTTTCCTTGCCTTCCGTTTTTTCATGGTTTGAATCCTGTTATAAATAATTTAAAAATCCTGGAAATATAATTTTAAAAATGTGCCAAACCGAACATTTAAGAATAATAAAATTCTCTCTTAGACCTCAGAGATGAACATTTTTTTCTTTACTTAAATGACAAGAAAAATCAACGTCTTTACTTATTTTGCAATTTTGGCTTGCGAAATAAGTTTTGTTTATTGACTAAGGAAAATACCTTTAAAATATGCATTTGAGCTCTCTAAAGTTCGTACGCAGAAGCACAAATTCGCTCAGTGACCTATAGAAAGAGTTATTGACGGAGTTTCCTACTTGGAATCCGTAACCAAGATGAGCTAAAGTGGTAATGGACATACATATAGTTTGAATAACAGACAGTAGATCGGAAAGAAAAGTTCTCGTAGTGGCCTCGTATCGATTCATGGTCGACTCGAGGTATGCAGTAAATAAGAACGTGTTTTAGTGTCCGTTTTTAAAGGCCTATTTTCAGGGGAAGCCTAGTCACAGGTTGTAAGGATGATGTAGATGATGACGAATACTAAAAACGATCTGGCATAGATGTAAAAAATAATTTTATATATAAATAGCAATTTCCAAAGTTCGATTTGCGATTATTAATAAATTTGGTAGTTATCTTTATTAGTTTTGGTAGTTTTACGTGGTAGAGTACCCAGCCTCCCGTTCTATTGAAATTAGGATGTTTTTTTTTTTTAATTTCAATAGTCTCACGTTCCCTGGCAGGAACCACGGAATGTTTGGCAACTACCACCTGCTTGTGATCCTGTAATTAATAAAATTAAAACTAAACCCAAGCATACCACTGCAAGACTTCAAGACACAGTAAGTTCATTCTGCGTAGATCGGATCAAAACTAATAATTAAAAAAGCTGAAGGTACTTCGGGTTAACTCTGACATCGGGACGTCAGTCACCTCAGTCATCAGTCACATGGGTGCTGTAAAACACCCGAAACGTTGGGAATTTAAAAATAAGTTAATAAACGCGATAGAATCCGTAAAAGTATTTTTATTCAAACTATTTATTAAACGACGAGTGAATGCAGGAAATAGAGTGAATGGGGCTCTACACCCTATTGTGAAAAGTCAGAATGTGTCCAAAAAGGCACGTATGGCAATTCACAATGCTGTGTTAGTACCTACTTTAATGTATGGTAGTGAAAGTTGGGTGTGGCAGAAGAAGCACGAGAGTAGGATAAATGCTGTAGAAATGCGGTCATTAAGGAGTATGTTAGGGATGAATCTGAATGACAGAGTGAGAAATTGTTTAATAAGAGAAGAGTGCGGTTTACAAGATGATGTTGTGATCAGGATTAAGAAAGGAATGCTTCGGTGGTTTGGTCATGTAGAAAGAATGAATGAGGAAAGAGTGACAAAGCAAATTTATGTTGCAGAGGTGAACGGCAGAGTCGGAAAGGGTCGCCCTAGGCAAAATTTATCGACCTAATTGGCGATATATTGAAAATGGGCCAAATCAAGAGTACCTTTAACCGACGAGCGTGTATGCGTAGGTATATGGATGTGGAGGAAGCGAGAGAGGTGTGTCAGGATCGTGCCAAATGGAAGTCCATAGTCTCTGCCTACCTCTCTGGGTGACAGGCGTGAGTGTTTATGTCATTTATATAAGTAAATACATACATTCATATTTATATACATACTATATTTACACTTATACATGTATAGATAATGATTGTATGCTTTTACCCAAAGTACATTTTATAGAAGTATTACCGTAACAATTACCGTACGCCTGAGGGTGGTGAGTGGTGGTGAGTTAATTTTGTGGTCGATAAACACATACATCTATTCTCAATTAAGAATCAAAATTCAGATGCGTTGTCATCCCTGAGGACTGCCTCGTTAGCGGTAAAAATGACCTGCGATTCTCCTTACTCACCGTATAAAACACCAGCAGGTATTTTGTGCGAGCATAGTTCTTTCCCGGTCGACTCGACCCATTCATGTTGTAGCCATAATACTCTGAGCGAGGCTCTACCGCATAACAAAAGTTTGAACTCAAAATAATGCACTGTTTTTAAGTCTTTCTCAACTCAATACAGAGCCTGCATTGCGATGACACTGGGCGCGGTCTATTAAATTACACAGTTCGTTGTACAAAACTAGTTCACAGCCATCGAATTTCCAGCGGAATGAAACTATATTTACCTCTATATATCTACTGAAGCATAACGTGTCACATTCATTACAGCATTGCATTCATATGAATAGCGCTTGTGTAAACCATACTCAGCTAAACTAGTAGAAAAAGTGAAACTACAATTTTTTTTGCATAAAACTGAAGTGACAAACGAACTGACAGTCCTCGCTTCTGCAGCCTATGAACACCTGCAAACAAGTTCAAACCAAGAAGGCTGCAGATACGTTGTCATCTCTAAGAACTAAGTTGGAATGCCTCACAATCTGTAATTATACTGATCCCCTTGACTTTTCTAACCAGAACACAGCAGTACCACTGAGGTCTACGTAATCACCGTTTAAGTTATGTTCTGTTTATTTATCCAACATAAAATGGATGTGATGGCTGTGATGTCTGCCATTAATTACGGAAAGGACCCATCACTCCTTTTAGTCCCGTGACTATCGTAAGAGGCGACTGTGGAATAGGTCAGAAAGACCTCAGATTTCTCAATAGATGCCAGTCTACCAACTACTGTACGTTGATGTACAGCGTCAAAAGGTATGATACATCTGGTGCTCCTGTCGCTAATCCGCCTACCAAGTGTGGTGATAAATACAAATCCTTCGTACTTGCAGAAACTATTATAGCTGATAATGAGAAAATACTGAAAAATTATTAAATAACCATTACCGTCCGGTACCTCAATCAACCTGCTTTATATTAATTTCGTAAGCTTATATTATGCTCATCTAATAAATAGATATTTTTTCTATTAATTAGTTAATCATAATGTAATTATAAATTAAGCAACGTTCTTATAAATCTCATTCTGTTATAGGTTCTATTTTTTTATATTAAAGTAGCTGCCCAGCAGACGTTGTTCGGCCCATTCCGAAAGGTATCGCGATGAGTTTCATTGCAGACTCCGGACGTTTACAATGTAAATATGAAATGTATTAATAATTAGATTCTTTTTTTTGGGACTAACATATATTATGAATAGCCCTTTTTACTAGAAACGAGGCTACTAGTCCTTTTTACTAGTCCTCAGAGGTGACATCTACATAAATGAGTCTATGGACCACAGCATCCACTTACCATCAAGTGGACTGTATGCTCGTTTGTTACCTTATTCTATAATGTTATTTTCATACGTAAATATAAAATTTGTTAATAACTTAACTACAGAGCCATGTATAGAATCCTATTATCACACTACGAAACATTGTTGGTTTGACAAAACAAATATATTATGGTCAATCGGGCCAGGCGATTAGAAGTACGATCACACTACATACGCATTATAGTTATGCATAGATATATAAAGAAGGTAACACTTAGTACATTTTAATTTAACTTATAAATACTACCTACTGACCTCTTACTAACCCCTAGTTTTAAGTGCACTAATAAAATGGGTGTATTTACCTGTATAATTAATAAATAATAATAATAAATAATTAATAGTGTACAGGCTAGACAAAAAAGCTTCCTCATAATAAAATATACGTGTTTATAATAAAATGAAGAGTGACAAAGAAAATTTATGTTGCAGAAGTGAACGGCAGGGTCGGGAAGGGACGCCCTAGACGAAGGTTTATTCGACCAAATCGGCGATACATTAAAAATGGGCCAGATTAGGAGTACCCTTAACCGACGAGCGTGTATGCGTAGATATATGGATGTAAAAGAGGCGAGAGAGGTGTGTCAGGATCGCGCCAAATGGAAGTCCGTAGTCTCTGCCTACCCCTCTGGGTGACAGGCGTGAGTGTTTATGTATGTATGTATGTATGTATATGTATAATAAAATAAACTAACAATCGAAGACAATGAACAAAAAGAAAATAAAGGCAAAAAAGAATGTAAATTGAAATAGTACTAAAATTCTTTTAAAATCAACACAACATAAATAAGTATTCATTTGAAAGCCCCGTGGATCACTAGCCGGACATTCCGACAGCTCTAAGCGACCAAGTCATGCTTGTTGGGTTCTATTTGTGGCCGATTTCAATAAAGGCAACGAGGTTTTTATATCAGAATTAATATTAATTTTCTTGACCTATCTGTAACTTATATACAATTGGATTAATATAAAAGTCAGGAACTTTACATTCGAAACCTACATGTCTATATCAAACGAGAAAAAAATATTCAGGCCTCCTTTGAAATTAAACTATTAAAACATTATTTGCCTCGAAAATTAAAAATGTACCTCATTATCGCATATTTTATGAAATGATGAAGTGCTTTGCTGATAGAAAGATATAATTAATCCACGTCAAACTTAGATTTTAGATAGTTGCAAAGTTGATTGACTTTGTAATTATTGACGCTGATTTCTGAGAATTTCATAGGACTTTATTATCGTGTCTGATGGCTCAAAATTTTGACGCCGGGTGTACGGATTTAATTAATAGCGTCTAACGGTAACACGATTGTCCAGTCATCGCGATGTAATTAAGGAAACGTTTTAATTTAAGCTGCTTTGTTGTCAATGGAAAATACGTAAAATTTTATTATTCGTTTTCTACCAGTTCTAACAAATATTTTAAAATTTGCTAGGTTTCCTTTTTTGTCTACGACACCGATTGGATCCTCTCGCTCATTACTTTAGTCTTCCATCTAAAGCACCTTACACGTTTCAGTTCAAAGGTCAGGAAAGATATTATAATCAAGGCTGTGAGGCACTACATCTTAATCCTAGGGGGTAACAACCTATCTGTAGAGTTCTTACTTTGTAGTTGGTTGCCATGAGGTGAACTATTAGCTAGTTTATCACTATCGTAATTTTAACATGTTTAGCTGTGTACACTGTACATGTCGCGTACCGACATAAGAGAATCTACGTCACCGTCTTTTATTTGGTTAGAAAGTTTAAAATTGAAAAATTTATATTTTTAGAAGTTATCGTCTTTACCCCTCCACGCGGACATGATAAATCCACATCATAAGCCACTAAAACCACTTTTTTATATATAAATAGCAGTTTAGATTAGAAAACAAAATTAATAAGTTCAACAATCATTTATCTTTCTGACAATGTGCTTTTTATTTTATGTATGTGTACAATATGATTGTTAGATACGATTTCATGCGACAAAACGTTGGAACCTTAATTTTTAGGCGCTAGTAGAACATACCTACGCGCGTTGTCGTTGTTCCTTTAAATACGCTAAAATTAAACTTTTCAATCTGATAACGTCAAGTCGCCCGCTAGGCGTGGCTATTTAGACTTAATTCTCTTAAGTATAATATGAAATTAAAATACTTCACGTTTCCTCAGTGTCGTAAAAAATTAAATAGGTTTAGAATTTAGATTAAATGAAACGATATCATTCTGGCTTACGACGCAATCATATGTATCGAATTCATTGTCCATCGTCACGGTTTTTTGTTCTAAATCAACATCCGGGTTGTAAGATCTTGAAGCCGGATAGCGTGAACAACAGCTTCCACTTATTGCTTCCCTCTTATTCATATTATGGATTTTTGACTACAATAAAGTTACTTAATATAATATCATACTTAAAAACACACTATAAAATAGTGTTTGCAATATTGAAAACTGTGTTTGTGCTGTTATTTAAATGACCCTACAAATGTTATTTTTAAACTTAATATCTTATAAGTCTCGTAAGTAAATAATGCACAATTTTTCGCCTTATTTTCATTTGAAACAGATAATCAATTCACATTATTACGTTTATAATGTTTTACTATGTTTCCGGAAACATTTATTTTGAAACGACAAAGAATTGTTGCTCTACTTTAAATTGACGACTACAAATGGCCTCGTTTAGTTTTCAATTGCCCCTTCAAGGGTTTGATTGTGCTCATTATTCTCCAGAGTCGTCGAAAGGGATACTTAAATGGTTGGCTTATCAATAATCTCCTATCATTGGAAAAGTTATCGAAAATAATATGACAATTACGTTATTTTTCAATTGATATATATTTTTATACTAGCTGTTCCCCGCGACTTCGCCCGCGTGTTAATTTTTTTGCACGGAACCCGCAATTAATAGTAACCTAAGTTATTCCTTATAATATCAGCTATCTGCCGATGAACGTCCCATCCAAATCGGTTCACAGGTTTTTGCGTGATGCGTGTTCAGACAGACGTCGTGTGAGAGTTTTTTTATTGTTAGAGTGTAAGATAAAGATAGATATTATAGTATAGATAGAGCTATCCCACTTTTACTACAGCCCATCACAAGTCCACTGCTGAACATAAGTCTCTCCTAAATTGGCACGGTCATGTGCCACCTGCATCCATCGGCTACCTGTATGTTTCACGAGGTCGTCACTAAATCCATGAACCCATACTGATTACTAATTCGTGGGGATATGTCAGTAACTCTTTTTCTTCTGCAAAAAATAGCTATAATATAATTTGATATTTCTATATAAAAAAGTATAAATCTGGACTTTAAAATCTTGGTTTTTTGTTATTAGTTACTTATGTTTCGCCATTTTGTAAGATACCGACTGTGCTATTTCTGGTGAATGAAAACGCGCGACATTACTGAACGTGAATAAAGGCGTTGCGTTGTAGGTATTGTTATGAGATTCAATACTAGTCGGTGTGTATGAATGTATATCCCGTATCCCAGCAGCTGTCCGAGAAACTGACAGGACCAGGGTTTCGCATTCCATTGAGTTCTATTTGCGGACTCTGCGTGAATATTATTATGTTTCCTTGTTTAATTTATATTATTAATATACATTAAGTTATTTACTGAGACAAAATGAGAATGTTTATATATTGATGATGATCTTAAAACTACTTAATAGCTTATGAATTATTTTTTCACTTTTATGACCAAAACTTGAGATTTGAACGCAGCGGAATTATTATAATTCCTTTAAAGCAGGGATGGAAAAAATCATGATTTTTTAAATTTTAATCAAATCATGCTGATTTTTTTTAAAAAATCATGATTTTTTTGAATTTTTTTTTTGTATATTTGGAAATACACGAGTAGGTAACACTTTTTAACATAGTAGGATTAAAACTTGATGAATACACTAGCTGTTCCTCGCGACTTCGCCTGCGTGTTATTTGGGGTTTTAGTTTTTTTGCACGGAACCCTAATTCTTTTTCTAAAATAAAAGTAGCCTAGGTTACTCCTTATGACATCAGCTATCTGCCAGTGAGTCCCGTCAAAATCGGTCCAGCCGTTTCAAAGATTAGCCGGAACAAACAGACACAAAAATTTAAAAAAAATGTATTTTTGTTATACGTATCGTATATACTTTCATATGCATTTAGTAAAAAGCCGTAATTTTGACATAACAAACAGACACTTCAATTTTATTTATTTCCATAGATATGTATGAAACTGATTAAGAGTAAAATAACTAATACATACTGTATTAATTACAGTTCATATATTAAGGGTGAATTTCTAAAAAAAAATTGATTTTACTAAGTTTATGAGACTGACAGACCTCATCGCTAACGTCTTGATTTTCCAGTTTATGAGACTATTGTAGTAGAATAATAAGAATAACATAAAACAACAAAAGATTTTACTTAATTTTAAGCCAGTTTTATTTCATTTTCTGCCTATTACATTAATTTATACATGTTGATTTAAATCAATAATTTTTTAAATCAAAATCAGGCGATTTAAATCGTGATTTAAATCGCCTGATTTAAATCAGTCTGATTTAAATCAGCCAACCCTGCTTTAAAGTATGTTGGTTATTTGTTTATTATGTTGGTACTATTGCAAAAAATACATAAAGTCACGGCTGTCACACTTGATTCAAAAGATTTGCTTATACTCACGACTCTGGTCAGGTGAGTTGGTGAACGGAGAACCAATACCTCTTCGCTGGATATGCTTCTCCACATTAATAGTCCTTGGAGTTTCAGTTCAATAGTTTGAATCGATATAATAGTCCACAAGAGCCGAGTTAGTTTAAACTAGTGAAAAACTAGTAGTTGACTTTGGCACTTGGACAACTTCTACCGTTACTGTCACAGCCTATTAAAGTCCACTGCTGAACATAGGCCACCCCCACAGATTGCTTAGCTATATTTGCTATAGTTGCCACGCTTGGCAAGCGGGTCGGCAACTGCAGTTTATTTTTTATTTTCATTCCTTATTAGGAAGATACGACGCTGCTGCCCATCTCTTGATTTGTTTCCCTCTGTTACGTTACTTGATTTGTTCCCACGGAATGATATGGGGTAGCGGATATTTTTACACCGCTACACGGTTTATTGTTAGCAATGTATTCAAAATATATTTATAAGAAATGACCACTATAGCTGAAAATAAAGTAACACATCATAATAACGTGTATTTAGTATTTTGGAGTAGAAACAGAGATGCAATATATATTTAAACAAAACACTTGAGTGCTACGGATTGATAAACATTTTGCTAAGTTTGCGTGCACAGTCATGGCGAACGTGACTGCCGCTTGTGTTACTTCAGCAGGTGGACGCGATGGCCACGCTTCTGGACTATCTTGATTAATTAAAAACGAAACAATTTGAAAGCCCGGCTCCTCGTCGGATGGTTTAATCTTTTAATGCCCGCTTGAGGAAAATGAAGCTCTAATAGGCACGACTTTTCAAGATTCAATTTTTCATTTAACTACAATGACGGTTGAGCGGGCATTACTTCAGGTTTTTGTTGTAATGGGTAAGGGTGTGGCCCGTGACACCTAAGTCCAATCGATTAACAATCAAAATGAAGATGTGATGCGGCCCCTAAAGACTTTCGTACGCGAAGGTAATATGGTCAGCCGGTTAATATGCTCACTTTCTTATAACTCAAAAACTACAGCCTTGTTTGCATAGATGGCTCTGTGATATGATAGCTCTTCATCAGTTAATCAAATAATAAAAGTCTTGCTTTATCGATGCCATTTTGACAGTTGACATTATAGTAAATATTTTCATTCTACTTTTCCTTAACAAATTGGTAATAGTATACGCCTTTGAATTTTTGTCTCTGTCCTCCTCCTAGTTTTAGTTTTATATATGGCAGCAAAGAAAGCCTATGTTCCGAGGCCTATGTTCAGCAGTGGACTAGTGAAGGGCTGTAATGAGGGCAGCAAAACTTAAGATGACCATGTTATTACCCTCACGTACCTTAAGATATAATGTCCCGTTACCAGTATAAAAGGTCTCCGATTTTCAACAATGACCAAACGAAACACAACAGTAATGCTGTTATTTTCCGCTGGTGTTCTGTAAAGCGTGGTCCTATCCCGGCCGAGCTGACCCATTCGTGCTACATCCATAATATAGCTGCAGCGTGGCTCTATGATGTGACATTGTGGTTTTTTTTATTGAAAGTTATTTTATAACAGACATTATCTGAGTGAAAAATGTGATGAAACTATAATTGAAAGTTTATAACAAGTAAAAAGGATTAAAAAAAAAAAACAAAAATATAATGCTTTTATACACAGTTCACTTATGTGTGGCAACCTTAAAATATACAATAATAATTTAAGAAAGGAAGCAAAATTACCGTAAGCTACATATTTTATTTTGATAAAGGATATTACAGATGGCCGTTTGACCCTCGATCAATTTAATTTTATAACGTTCGTTAATTGTATTGTATTTTTTGTCCCTACTTTATTCAGTTAGAGGAATTAAATATGATGGTTGTTATTGCGTAAAAGTTTGGAATATAAAATTATTGATATTATTTAATATTTGATACAAAATAATGTTGTTTTTATTTTTTAATAGAAGTGAGGATGATAAAAGAGCACACTGTCCACTTGGCGGTAAGTGGGTGCTGTGGCTCACAGACATCTAAATCTATCCTCAATTAAGAAACAAAATACAAACCCGTTGTCACCTCCTGTGGACTTAGACTTAGAAAAATGTCTCTGGTTTCTCTTCACTCACCATAAGAAACACAATAGCATTATGAAGTTTCGTTGCACTAGTGTTACGTGTGAGTGTGTTGCTCCGACGGTCGAGCGGATCCAATGTGAAGTGTGAAAAAACTATGGTAATACGTTGGTTTCGGGGCCTTATAACGAAGAAAACTTACTTACTTTCTAAGTAACATTTTTGCTTACTTATAAAATTCCTAATTTAACCGGCATCCAAAATCATTATTCTCGTTATAGATATTTACAATGAAGTACCTAACAATATATTAATAAAATTTCACTGGACCTTTATAAAGGATAACCAACAAAAGCCGATGTTTTAAATCCAACGATAAATAATGGCGTATGACAAGGCAGTTTCATTGAAATCCTGATAAAAGCTTAGCGCAAATAAACGGACGACGTAACCCACGTCAACGCTAGCTTTTCTCTCAGCTAACTTATAGGTCCATTGTTTCCGTTACAAGTCGCACAAGTATCGCAGAGCGTCCGTCTTGAAACTGCAAGTACATTTTAAATCACTGTCGCCATTGACTATCTACTTATCCATAACATGCCCAATTATTGGATTTGCATTGCTAATTATCAGAAAGTTATGATAAGGAAATGGAACTCTTATGAAATCACCTCTGCCATTGTCTACGGTTCCAGAGGCTTTTCTCCTAAGTGTTTCACAAATATCGTTCAAATTTAACTAGCAAACTAGCATGGAACCTACATGCAGACATGGCGAAACTTTGAATTTCGACTTAGGAAGTTAGTGTTGGGAGTTAAAAAGGAAAGTTGAAATGTTGAAAAAAAAATTGAAGCGATAAACTAAGAAATAAGTTACTTTGTCAGATCTGAGGACTGTGATGGAATATCTCACAGTTTTTATTATACTGGCTCTGTAGACCCTTCAGGCCGGACCACATTAATGCAGGCACTGCTATTTGTAGAAAAAGGTAAGAAATAGGGGAATGGTACCCACCCATACGAACTCCTGGTAGGATTCCATTTCTGTCTAACTAGTGAGTTGTCGGGTGAGTTATCTGATACAAAATTATATGATTTGAAGCCGTAAAGTTTTTATTAAAATCGGCCTCGCAGTGTTTTGTTATGAATCAAAAATACTGTTGTGGAAATAGCAACCGAAGCGAATTTTAAAATTGGTGATCTGTATTATTTATTGAATTTGGTTACAGTATTTTTTCATTATGTAAAAATTTTATTGTATTCCTATTTCATATTCCAGGTTTTCAATTCCTACTTGGAGCTTTGTAGTGTAAACGTCCCAGCCGTTTTATTTTTTATGCATCGTCGCGAACATTTTTCGGGAAAATTGCTGTGAACAATCTAATACATAATTTAAGTGGGAAGGGGAAGAAGGGGGAGAGCTTGTGGCACGAAATGATTGTGCGCAGTACGCACTTGATGGGTTTTTGATTTATATTTAAAGCTATATTAAATTCTAACACATCATCATACCTTTATGCAAATTTCTATGGGTAGGTATAATGTAATCCATTTATCTTATGCCATGTTAGTAATTTTGGCAACCATTAGTAAAATCTGTTTCCATTTGTCATAAGTGTACAAAACAATAGGATAGGATTTATGGATTCATGGTTTACGGACTAGTAACTGCTAGATTCGCAACGTGCTCTTATAAACGAGTATGAACAGTTTGTTACGTAACACGACTCGAAACAAGTAATGCAATGCAATGATTTCAAGATATATAATAGATAGTTGCTATCGGTATACCATCGTGGTGTACAGTTGCATCATTTTAAGTTTATTTTTATTTTTTGTGTACATCTTAATTTAAAAGATTATATAGGGAGAACTTAATGTCTTTTGGCTTACTTTCCTGTAAGCATTCGGCATTATACAGGTGTTTATTTGGGACTTTGGGTATAGGTCACACTAATGTTAGAATTTAGCTATAATCGGTGTTTTAAGCAAACAATTTTGCGATTGCGTTCGAAATTATTATGCATTTATTGCACCCACAAATAAAGGTTATGATTATGTAACGCAATCGTTCGAATAAGGGCTCATAATCTTCCGCTCACCATTAGACGCTAGTTGGGACTGAGTTTTTTTTTACAGACTAAAGGTGACAAACGATCACACAGTCCACCTGATGGTAAGTGGTTGCTATGGCCCACATCATCTAAATTTATCCTCGATTACGAGTCAAAATGCAGATGCGTTGTCACCCATGAGGACTAAGATGGAATGCCTCTTTTCCAGTACAAAAGGTCTCCGGTTCTCTACACTCACCATACGAAACACAGCAGCGTTAAGCTGCTATTTTACGCTGGTATTCTGTGAGAGCGTGGTCCTTCCCCGGTCGAGCCGGCCCATTCGTGTTACAACATATACATTACATATACACACGATAACATATACGGTGAACTTGTATGTGAGATACATGAACACATCCGCAATCAAAAACCAACAGTTTGCGTTTTTTGGTACGGATTTGTGAGCGCATGGATGCATTTTTTAATTAAATTGACAAACTTAAAGTCCACCTGTAGTTATTGTCCCCCGTATTCACCTCCAACTAACTTTAAACGAGCACGGTTACATATGAGTTACTACCTCCGAGGACCAAGAAACAACGCCTCGGATCCTCTAATTATACTGACTTCAATACCCGTCAGTACTAAACACAGCAGTGTAGTCTGTTGTTTGTTGGCAGAAATAGGTTGGAGGATGGTATCTACCGAAAAAATACCCTAGGCGGAAAACGGAGTCCTACCACCTATAGTGAACCTATCTCCTGTTTCATTTGCCTCTTTCGTCTCTTACGACACCCATGGTATGATATGGGATAGTAGGTTATGTTACGCCGCCACTACGCTCCACCTTATTCATCGATCACTAAATTAGTGACCGATGTCCTTATACCATAAACAACATAACTTTTTTTTATAGGATAAGGGTGACAAGCGAGCACACAGTGGACTGTGTGCTCGCTGTGTGTGAACCACTTACCATCAGGTGGACCTGATGGTAAGTGGTTGCTGTGGCCCATAGACATCTACATATTATATCCTCAATTACGAATCAAAATGCAGATGCGTTGTCACCCGTGAGGACTAAGATGGAATGCCTCTTTTCCAGTAAAAAAGGTCTCCGGTTCTCTACACTCACCATACGAAACACAGCAGCATTAAACTGCTATTTTACGCTGGTATTCTGTGAGAGCGTGGTCCTTCCCCGGTCGAGCCGACCCATTCGTGTTACAACTGTACCGGAAATATAGCTGCAGCATGGCTCTACCACGTAAATATTATTTATTTATTTACACTAACAAAATAGATTACAAAGGGCCGACCTAATTCCTTAGGCCTTCTCTCCCAATCAAACCTGTTACCATTATAAATTAAGTGTATAATATATAAAAGGATTTCTATTTTTTTAAATACAAAAATGCTTATCGTAAAACTTATTAAATTCGCTAAGGAAGATAAAAGGACCAAATTATCGTACACTTTAATGGTCTAACTTCCTTTATCGGATTAATTATGAGTTACTTAGTTCCAGTCTAATCATGAACGCGCATTCCAGTTTGTCGACCTTGGCGTCGCCTCGCCAAATGTTGGCCAAACGGCCTTGGATCTAGCGATGGTCTTAGTCACGTCACTTGCTTCAAACCGTCGGCCGATATTAGGTAACGCACGAATAAGATAGCATCCTGTTGATTAAACCGGTTTTGTTTCATTATATATTCTGATTCAGTTTATTTAATAGTGATGACATTTCAGTTTCCATTCTAACGATTGTAAAAAGTAAGCTTAAGATTTATTATTCACGACCTTCCTATTCTGATTTCTTAACTCCGAGTGTGTATGCACAAACGGCATCCGAGTGTTTTTGTATACTCTGCATCAGATCACTCTTAATAATAAAGTTAAAAAGTAAATTTTGAACATTCTTCATTTTATTAAGTGGCGAAGCTTGCGAAGTCACTTATTAAGTGGCGAAGCTTGCGAAGTTACTTATTGATTTCACGATGTCTGTCCGTTTGTCCGTCTGTCCCACGATTATCTCGAGAACGGTTTCGAATTTTCAAATTCGGTTTTCAGCAATAGATTACTGATCACCCAGGCATCTGAACCTCCTATTTTGAAACTGATTGCTCAACGGCAACCGTTAGAAACCGCTACAAAGCTGATTGCTTCGCCACTTTGCTATGCTGTTAGCTTGCTAGGTTTATTGATTTCACGATGTCTGTTCGTCTGTCTGTCTGTCCGTCTGTCCCACGATTATCTCGAGAACGGTTTTGAATTTTCAAATTCTGTTTTCAGCAATCGATTACTGATCACCCAGGCATCTGAACCTCCTATTTTGAAACTGATTGCTCAACGGCAACCATTAGAAACCGCTACAAAGCTGATTGCTTCGCCACTTTGCTATGCTGTTAGCTTGCTAGGTTTATTTTTACATGCAAGTTAGTAGTCCTTCGAGTCGGATATATACCAGTGACTTATGGATCAATATTCCAAGGCTCTGCATCAGATACTTAATTTATTATAATAAAGTTGAAAACCTTGACACATTATGATGACCACCGAGTACCGAGTCACTGGTAATACTAGAACGTTTGTTTGTAATGTATATGTTCGCCCAAGTGTACGACACAAGGAAAGATCTCTGTGACAGCCATTCTAAATGTATGCTGAACACGCCGCTACGCCGTACTCCCTGCCGAACGCTCTTCACCGAGTAACTTAGTAAGTAAAAACAAAATTAATTTGTTGTAGTTTTTATTTATACACAATTCACTTGACATTCTTCTAAGGCCAACTTATATAAGAAATACAAAGCATATAATATAAAAAATTTTGCTCTTCACTCATCAGTAATACTTAATAGTAAACGGTACATCTTAATAAAATCGCTAAAACCATTGATTGAAAGTGAGTGCTATTTTAGTATGTAACTAAAAAAAAATTTACGTGAATCACGAATGGGCTGGTTGATCAGGGAAGGACTTCGTTCTCACATACTACCAGCATGAAATAGCAGCATGGTGCTGCTGTATTTCGTAATTCGTATGGTGTGTGTAGAGAACCGGAGTTCGTAACAAGGCATTCTATCTTAGTCCTAAGGATTGAATATGCATCTACGTTTTGATTTTTAATCGAGGACTAGATGTCTATGGCCACATCATCCACTTAAGATCAAGTGTAATCGTTTTTCACCCTTACTCTATAAAAAATAATATTTCTGCCCTTTTTAATAGTCCCATTTGAACTGTTTTCATTACTTTTATCAACAGGTTTATATCCTCATCATCGGCTTATTCACCAATGGGCGAAGGACCTAATATAGTCTTAGATAATATAGCAGAAATTATCACTGACAGCAATATGTGAAACTCGGCAATAGATAATAAATCGTTAACAGACTGTTACCTCATATATACTGCTAGATTGGGTCATTTAATATGAAATACAATATGCCGCAGTAGTATAATATCAGGTTACAATAAACCTTAAACTGTTGTATGGACCAACCCACGTACCTACTTCGAACTAGAACTAAAGGGAATTAATCATTAAGGTTTTTTTTTTGTTTTATAAACTAGAAACACTTTCATTACTATCTAATTATTAATATTCGATATTTGTAACAAAAATAAATAGGAATATCTAAGAAAACGTCACGCAAATGTTGTAAAATTAAAATTACAGCCTATATAATATACGTCCCATGCCTTCGCACATTTCTGGAGGGTTATAGAGTAATTAGGCCACCGTACTTTTCCGATGCTTATGCGAACCTTAAATGTCCTCGCAACAGTTTAATTTTCACACAGCAGTTTTTCTCGTAATGCTTTCCTCCGCCACTAAGCACGTGGTAAATCAGCACTTGAATTGGAATTAACAATTTCATTGGAACCGGTGGGGATCGAAATATACGCGTACAGTGAATTGTATGTGTATGTATATTTAAATGCCATTTTACTTATCTAAACAAAGTGCTGCAATATCATAATCGTTGGTCTAACAATGGTTAATTTAGCAATTGTTAGAACACCAAGTGTCCCTTAGAACACAGCTAGCGTCATAGACCTATATTTTCATTGCCCGCTTTAAAGTCTAAGCGTATCCAATTTCTCGGAATGCTATCTTCTCTGTGCTCATAAAAGTGAATTATTCAATACTAACCGGCACAAAAGTATTCGAGTCAGAAGCGTCGACGACGGCGCGATGGCGTAAATTAAATGATGGGACTTAGGGATTATGTCATTAAATAAAATCTTTACATTATTTTGATTAACATTAACTCATTTAATTAGATTTTCCATTTTTAGAGCTTGTAATTTTCTCTTGTTCACCTTATAGGATTAATCTCCGAGTTTAATTATTAAATTTCCTATATTATATTTAATTATTTTTGAAATAGCTTAGGATACAATTATATGTGTATTTAGGCTTATTCCAAATTATTTTATAAGATATTTTAATCGAAATAATTTCTCTATTACAAATCAAAATGTAGATGCGTTGTCACCCGTGAGGACTAAGATTGAATGCCTCATTTCCAGTAAAAAGGGCCTCCGTTCACCTGCACTCACCAAGCGAAACGCAGAGGTAAACCTCTACTTCACGCTGGTTTTCTGTGAGGTCGTGGTACCACCCCGGTTCGAGCCGGCCCATCCGTGCGACAGCAAAAGCTGCCGCGTGGCTCTACCACTGTTAAATTAATTATGTAAATTAATTAAATATGCTTTCTTTTACCTGTAACGTAATACATTTCTATTGCTTTTAAATAAAAGTTACTATAATCCCATTTCGTCCCGTGGATCACGTAAGAGGCGAGTATGTTAAATTTCAGAAAGTTTCTTTGCTCGGCGTTAGAAAAAAAAATTGAATTTTTCAGGTATGATAACTATCTAGGCAAACTTGGAGAGTTGAACATTATATAAATACAAATTTCATCCAAATCGTTACGAGTCGTTTCCGATAAATCAATTCTATATATAAATACATACAAGAATTGCTCACTTAAAGTTTAAAGTATAGGATAACAAAGTGCAACTCCGCAGCAGCTACTATTCACATCCCACGCGAGTGAGTCACTTTCCCAGACACTTCACAGACACAGATTAGGCATTAGCACTCTGCGTGGAACTTAATACATGTATTAATATTATTTGCATACAATTATACATGAACTTCCTTGAGAATTTCATACTTCCTTACTCGAAAATGTACGTCATTGTTCTATATTAGTATAATATCAAAAGAACTATATAAACTACAGGGTAGTACAGCTGTGTTCACTGTTCTCCGGCTATTTGTGTGATCAATCAACTATGGCTGCTTGTACTAATGAAGAATATTTATGCTGATATCGTCTTCGTATATGGCAGTTCTGACGGTAATGGATCTTTGGCACGGCGGATTTACGAGGAGCGATATCCGAATCAACACAGTACATACAGTACAGTATAGGGTAGTATAATAAAAACTTGCGTGAGTGTCGTGAAACACTCGGTTGGAATGGAGTTACTTTCATAATATATAATTATTGATAAACGTATTATATTATCGATTAACAAATATAAATAAATAAATTATTAGCGTCTATAAGTCTAAAAAATATGTAGATTCTTATTGTATTTTCTAGTGTAATATTTTATTAAAGATTAATTTGACTACGTTTGTGTTCTAGAGTCGAAATTGTAGCTCCATTCATCTTTATTTTTTATCATTGTATTGTTCTTTATGAAGAATTAGAACTCATAGAAGTTATTTTGCTGTGACGTACTTGGACAGACGAACTAAACGTAATTATAAGGGTCAATTGTTAAAAACTGAATCCAAAAGTTAGTTTTTAGAGTTAACTTTATTTAAACTTCGCTTTTATACCGTTAACGTTTCTTATTCATGATGCTTACTATATCCGTTTCTTTGTCTATATATGAGGCATCAAATCGAGCCCGCGGAGGATTGGCCGACTTACGAAACATCTTTAATTTCCTGCACAAACAATTATCTCCTTGACATTTGACCGCTTTCTTCATAAACGCCGTATCACTTAAGTAACTTCCCGCTTTGTGTAATGACGTTCATTAAGAGGTAGGCAGGGTTTGGCAACAGTTCCTGTATTTAACATTTAAATTAATATGCATCATACTCCTATCTCTTGTTTCAGTTTCTCTCTGTCGCCTCTTACGACACCCATGGGACGATATGGCGTAGTGTATTTTCCTACACCGCCTTTACACAGTAACATCTATTATTATATTTTGATAATAACTCAAAATTTTAAAAAGCCGCCGTCACGCCTTCCAAACGTGACAACTATGGCAAATGTTCGGCAGTGGACTCTCAAAATTATAAAAAACCGCGGTTGCCATCCCGCCTTCCAAACGTGGCAACTATGGCAAATGTTCGGCAGTGGACTCTGTCAGGCTGTATTGATTATGCTTATGATGAACATCTGAATGGTAAGTGGTAAGATTACCTGACTACTGCGTCATCACGATTGTCAAGAACACATCACACGAGGCAATCTATGGAGGAGGCCATGTTAAGAAGTGGACTTTTATCGGCTGTAATGGATGGATGGATACTAATAATAAATACTAGTATCTGTGTTATATAAAATCCATGTTAGTTAACAACCAAATATATTTTGCTATATTTTTTATTGACTTCACTCAAAGAACACGATGTATAAACATTTCCTGGCCGCATCAGAAAGACGCCATAACTGACAACCAGTGTTCTCTAAAGCTGTCACTTCGTTTTAGACAATCGTTCATTCGAAGAGATATAACAGTGTTATAACTGCGTGTTCTCAAACTTAGTACGATCCTTGTCTGTAAAGGTTTAAGCTTCATTTTTGCAAATTTGTAAAACCTCGTATTATGTGTACACGTTTTAACCGGACATACGTAATATTTTCAAATAGACGAACACAAGGCGCTACAACTGATGAACGCCAGTCCGTAGGAATCCTGCTGTGATATAAATTAAATCGCCACTCAACCATCCACTGGATGATGACTTGAAATAATCTTTGTACATAAAGTCGTTAGTACTCCTGAGTAAACCGGCTTTAAATCTACATTTCATATCTATCAAGTTCTCGACTCAGTTGGAAATTAATAATTCGGAGGACACTTTCTGTTTTCTTTTCATTTACTACGTCCTCGTTGTGGATCCGCTATGAATTACTACGTGAAAATTTATTAATATGTACTTATTTTTACATTAATTATTATGAGTACTCCTTTTTAATTTTTTATGCTATACTTGAAATTTAAAATGATATGATATAGTTCGCTACGTATAAATTGGAATTATGTTTTTATGCAATTATTTTTAAACGTGGTAGAGCGATGCTGCAACTATATTAGTAGTATAGTTGTAGCACGAATGGGTCGGCTCGACCGGGGAAAAACCACTCTCTCACAGAATACCAGCGTAAAATAGCAACTTAACACTGCTGTGTTTCGTATGGTGAGTGTAGAGCACCGGAAACCCTTTTTACTGGAATAGAGGCATTCTATCTTAGTCCTCACGGGTGACAACGCATCTGCATTTTGATTCGTAAACGAGGATAGATGTAGATGTCTATGGGCCACAGCAACCACTTACCATCAGGTGGACTGTGTGCTCGTTTGTCATCCTATGCTATAAAAAAAATGTTCAAAGTTCAACATATACTAAATTCATTTTTGTATATTCCTTGTTACGCCTACTTTAAAATCTATATTCCTTATGTATGTATATTTCTATATATAGCAAACTTTGTAAGCGACTGGCGTATCTACCATATAGTGGCACATATATTCCAACTTTTACTTATTATGATCTTCCTTTTTAACCATTTTTACTACATTTTTTTTAATTACGGTGGCAAACGGGCACACAGTCCACCCGCTGGTAAGTGGATACTGTGGTCCACAGGCATCTACATTTATCCTCCATTAAAAATCAAAATGCAAATCCGTTGTCACCCCTGAGAACTAAGATAAAATGCGTCGAATCCGGTAAAAAGGGTCTCCGGTTCTCTGCACTCATATGAAACACAGCAGCATTGAGCTGATATTTTACGCTAGTATTCTGTGAGAGCGTGGTCCTTCTCCAGTCGAGTCGACCCATTCGTGCTACAACCATAATATAGGTGCAACGTAACTTTACCATTACTCTCATGTTTATTCTGGTTGAAAATGCCTATACAAATTAAATCCATCATTTGTGTTCATCTTTAAAAGATATTCCAAGCAGTAGTTTTTTTTTAAAATAAATATTGTTTTTAATATTGTATGTAATAAAATATTTTAAAAATTGTGACATTCTCTATTGAATGTAACTAGTCCTATGCAATGACTAGTTACTTTCAACAACAAAAAATGTTTTATTTACTATGCAGACCTCCAATTGCGCCAAACGCAATATAAATATGAACAAAATTGTCTTTAACAGCTTTCAAAATGAACATGGCTGTGCGCTCACCTTCATTAATTCAATCACGACTATAAATTAATCTCAGCCTCAACTAACCTGTCTCCTTCATCTATACATTATATATATATATATATATATATATATATAGAAAAACGTCCATATTGAAATACATTTGAAGTGAATACATAAGTTGCAGCCTATATACGTCCCTCTGCTGGGCACAAGCCTCCTCTCATTTCTGAGTGGGTTTTAGGACAAGGCAATGTCCGCCGCGCTGCCCCAATGCGTTTTGGCGAACTTCAAATGTCTTCGAGATAATTTTTTCTTTATTTCTCAGACATGCAGGTTTCCTCACGATGTTTATACACAATGTTTATATAATACATTTTTCTCAAAATTTCACTTTTATTCTTATCGAAATACATACACAAAATACTTACAATATGAACACAGATTCGCATATATCTTAACATATTGTGGGTTGAAAGTTATCCAAATTTACCTTATAAGTAGTACGTAGTTTTGACCCTTGCCAAAAATATACAAATATTCCTCATGACCGTGTAATGGCGGTGTTACAATATCCACTACCACCATATTGTCCCGAGATTGTCGTAAGAGGCATCAGAGGGAAACTGAAACATGAGATGGGCAGCAGCATCTTCCTGATAACTACTCAAAATAATAAAAAACTGCGGTTGCCAAGCGTAACAACTATGACAAAATCCCCACACGAGACAATCTATGAGGGAGGCCTATGTTCAGCAGTGGACTTTTATAAGCTGTAATGGATGGATGGGTGGAATGTATTCCTAATGAACGACGAACTTAGTAAGTACTGATTAATATAAAGAAATGGTTTTAATAATCCATTCATTAACAGCCCTTTACAAGCCTATTGTTGAACAAAACACGGTCCTGAGCCACCATCCAGACTTCCTGCATGTCTGTTACTAAGTCGTCGCACCATTTTCTGGGGGGCTGTCCAAGATTAGGTTTACCGGTACAAGATCTTTAAAATAAAAAGACCTTTAACACACAATAATTAAATTATGGAAAGCAATCTCAAATAGTTGCTTATGTTATCATATGCCCCCGAAAGAAATATTATAACAATTACAAATAAAAAAAACACAATTTCTTTAAAATGAGAACTTGCTTTTTTTCCACAGCATTTACAAAAACCTAAATAAAACGCCTCTATCGTTTCGTCATTTTGATGTTTTAGTTCGATATCGTTTACTGAGACTTATGCGGTGGTCAAAATATCTTTAAATTTTTCTAATATTTTCTATAATCGATACACAATGGCTTTGCAAATAGTCTCATGTCCAAATGATCGATGTCCTTGCAAAGCGCTCTCCCGAGCTCTGTATAAAAGCCTGTTCCCATGACTGCTCCTTTGTATGCGCGTCCAACCAGCAACAAAGGGGCGCGTTCGTATCGACAGCTCTTGACATGGAAAAGCTTTTTTGTTATTTGCGATAAGAAACAGTGAGAATGTCGATACTCTTTGCCCACGTCGTCCTTTATGCTTGCTCTGCTTATAAAACCGTCGCAGTTGCTATCAGTGTAGGAAATTATTAGGCAATTCCTCCTGACTAGTAAAAATAACGAAGTTGCTAAAAAGTCGATACTCTTTATCAACACCGTTCTTTATAGTTGTTTTGCTTATAAAACCGCTACGCTATCACTAGGTTATTATTAGGCAATTACTCTTAAGGAGGAAAATTGACGAAGTTACAAGAAAAGAACCCAAAATGTGGTCCAAAGTAATTACATCATTTTAATACTTACTGCGACTTATCTCAATCAAAAATATCAAACCGCAATAGAGCTGTTAAATTATTTGTATCACTTTTAGTTGATAACGCCTAACTTAAATTTCATTTTTTTGGAAATACACGACCTTCAAAACTCGCGTCCCGCAACACTGCTTTTATGTTAAAACATTGTCATAAAAAGAATTATATCAAAATATACAACAAATGCAATTGATGATTACTTTCATGTAGGATGGATGCAGGTGATTCGGGACTCGGTACCGAGTTTTATGGCATTCCTTGGCCTAGAGTAGAGGCCTATGTTCAGTGGACTTGTGATGATAATGATCATGTAAGAAATACAAAGTTATTAATCAAATATTAGTCTAGTTATTAACAAATTTTATATTTATAGACCAATTTATCTTATAATTACAATTTATGTTGGTTTTGCGCCAAAAAATAAAATTACTATTAATACATTTTATATTTACACTATAAAAATAAATCCCGAATGAATTCGAAGTGAATATGGACTTTATTTCAATTCGAATTCCCTCGATTATCACACCATTTACCGGAAAGGTCAAAACAACATCTGCCGAACCAGCTTGTCTGTTATAATTATAATAACTTATTCATCGAATTTGTAGCTTCTATTGGTAGAGCCATCAAAGAAGAAAATCGATTTTAAATAGCTTTTTGACATTTTGATTTAAAAATTAATTTCTTTACCTATATTATGTTCTATTGTTTAATTTTCTACTTTTGATTAAAAAAAATATGTGTGCTAGTTTTGTAAGTTTTTTTAGTATCACAAAACTTTATTTCTTAAACGTACCGAAATTGACAAATTGAAATATATTTTTTAAATAAATCTTTTGGTCTTAAGATTTGACCAAACAAAACCTTGAAAGTGGCATTAACATGTTTTCTAAAATAGAATAACTGACAGTAATGGTTTCCAGGTACATACGTTGATTGACATCGAAAACATTGTTTAGGCTTTACGATGGTTACAATGTAAAGCTAAATAAACCGCGTCAAAGCTTAGCTTTTTCAGAGAGTCCGCTGCAAACACACAAATATTTGTGTTGACACATCACACTGTTCCCACGAGGGCTGAGAATTTCTTAGTACAAAACTCTCTGCACTTTCTTTTCTAAATAACTTATAGTGATCTAACACTACCTTATATTTCTATAACATAGTGATTTGTTATATCGTATATTATCTCTATAAAGTCATTGTAGAAGCGTGCTCGTCGCGACCCCTGCCAGCCCTTTTCAGGGCTGCAATTCTACTAGCTGCGCACCCATGCCAACGAGGGTTAGGGCGTCCCCCCAAGGCGACGCACACCAGCTCGTCCCCGTTGGTGTGGAATGCAGCGTGCAAAGCGGCGATGGGGACCGCCACCCGTCACGCACAGCCCGACACGGCGGAAGGTGGAGGACAGAGTGCAGAGTTGGCACGTGGAATGTTAGAGGAGGCATGAGAGATAAGACGAATGAGTTGATCGAAATAATGAAAGAAAGAGAATTAGATGTCGTGTGTATGTCGGAGACCAAACGGAAGGGCAGTGGTACTGAAGAGCTCCCTGGCGGGGCGTTAGCTCTATGGTCAGGAGTCCCGGAGAGCGAGAACGCTTGCCAGGGAGTGGGGGTGCTGCTGTCTTCTCGGTTGGTCGATGTTATGACTGAATATAAGGTTGTGAACTCAAGACTTCTCTGGGTTCGCTTTAAATTGGGACGACGAAGTTATTCCTTTTGGCTGTTTATGCGCCGGTAGCTTCGTCGTCCAGGGCTGAGCTGGAGGAGTTTTGGGAGAATGTAAGAGAAGTTCTAGATTTAGCTAGGGGAAACGAAAGAATTGTTGTATGTGGTGATTTGAATGGATGGGTTGGTACCGCTCGACCAGGGTACGAGTCGGTACTTGGAAAGTTTGGCGATAAAAGGGTTAATGATGCTGGCAAGCTTATACTGGCGGTGTGCAAGGAAAAGGGTCTTCTTGTGACAAACACTATGTTTAATCACAAGAAAATCCATATGTATACTAGAGAACGAAAGAATGAGAGAAGTATGATTGATTTGTTCCTGGTGGATGACCGACTGCGAAAACAGGTGATGGATACGCGAGTGTTCAGGGGTGCTGACCTGGGAACGGATCACTATCTAGTGATTACTAGATTTAGGGGTCTGTTCGCGGGTTGGCGCTACCGGACGGCAGTAACAGAACCACAGTCGGTCTGTCGCATCCGAAGCTGGAAGCTTCAGGAAGCGGATACTAGGGACAAATATCAAGCGAGGGTAGCCGAAAAGCTTGACACCATCGATGGCAGAAAAGAATGTGTAGAAAGAACTTGGCAGAACCTTAGGGATGGAATGGTAAGTGCAGCGGAAGAAGTGTGTGGAACAATAAAAAGAGGCAGTAGTAAAAGAAGAGATGCATGGTGGAATGATGAAGTGAAAGAAGCTGTAAAGAAGAAGAAGAAAGCATGGTTAGACTACTTGGCCTCTAGTAATGATAAGGATATGAGAGAGAAGATGAAAGAAAGATATAGGCTGCAGAAAGTTCACACGAAAGCACTGATTGAGGAAGTGCGTGAAAGGTGTAGAATGGAAGCGGACGAAAGGTTGTCGCACAACTTTAAGGAGAACTCCAAACTCTTCTGGAAAGAGGTTGGAAGGACCCGGAGTGGTGCGACGGCCTTAAGAATGAACAAAGTGCTTTCGAGAACTAATGACGTCCTCTCAGAAAAATCGGACGTCATGCAGCGATGGAGCGAATTTTATAGAGAAATGTATGCGTGTGATGATCTTAGTGAGGGATCCGGGGATGACGCCGTGACTGGTACGCCAGACCCGGACCTCGATGACACTGAGATCATCAGTATGAAAGAGATTGAACGAGCGATTCGAAGTTTGAAATGTGGTAAGGCTGCGGGACTAGACAGAGTTACTGCTGAAATGGTCAAGTATGGTGGGCCTCGCGTCTGGGACAGCTTTCATCTGCTGTGCAATTTGTGCTGGCGGACGGGGGATGTCCCGGATGATTGGCGATCCGCAGTCATTGTGCCTTTATATAAAGGTAAAGGTTCACATTTTGACTGCGGGTGCTATCGGGCGATCAGCTTGACCAGTTTAGCAAGTAAAGTTTACTCGAAGGTTTTGACACGTAGGATGCAAGAGAAATCGGAAAGATTTCTATGGGAGGCACAATGCGGATTTAGACCTGGAAGAGGATGCACGGATCAAATGTTTTCTCTCCGCATGATCACGGAGAAGCTTCTGGCTGCTAACCAGAAGATTTTCTGTGCTTTTGTGGATCTTGAGAAAGCATTTGATAAGGTTGTAAGGAAGAAAATGTGGGAACTGTTGCCGGGGTATGGTGTGGATGGTCGATTGCTAAGGGCTGTGCAGTCTCTTTACTGTGACTGTAAAGCCTGTGTGCGGGTAGGGCATGACCTGTCACCCATGTTTAACGTCCAAACGGGCGTAAAGCAGGGTTGTGTCATGTCTTCCTGGCTGTTCATACTGTATCTCGACAGCTGTTTACAGAAGCTGAAAGATAGTTGTTTGGGTGTGAAATTGGGTGACATTAAAGTAAATTGTCTGCTGTATGCTGATGATGCAGTGCTTATTGCACCATCAGAGGCAGAACTGCAGGCATTAGTCACGTGTATGAAAGAGGAATGTGAAATTAAAGGTCTCCGTTTGAATGCTAATAAAACTAAGGTTCTGGTATTTGAAAGGGACGAAGAGAGAACGAAGTGTGAAATATGGGTAAATCAGGAATGTCTAGAACAGGTAAATGAAATTGTATACTTGGGGAGTGCTTTTAGCCGGGATGGAAGATGTGATTTAGATGTGGACAGGCGTGTCGCTGCCGGGAACAAAGTCAATGGTGCCCTGACTGCGTTAGTCAAAAGGCAAGGCGTAGCGAAGAGTGCACGCCTTGCAATACATAACGCAGTGTTGGTACCGACTTTGTTATATGGCAGCGAAACCTGGGTATGCCAGAAGAAGCATAAAAGTAAGTTGAATGCAGTGGAGATGCGATCTCTTCGTAAAATGTGCGGCGTTACCATGGCCGACCGAAAGCGAAACGAAGAGATTCGCAATATGGCAGGTTTGAAAGATGACCTTATCACAAAAATTGATAAGGGCGTGCTTCTGTGGTTTGGGCACATTGAGCGAATGAGTGAAGACCGAATGGTGAAGAAAATATATAGCGCGAAAGTTAATATTAAAAGGTGTCGAGGTAGACCGAGACTAACTTTCGAAGACCATGTGAGCAAATTGCTCGAAGAGGGTAGGGTCAAAAGTACTCGGATACCTAGACGTGCATGCATGAAGAAGATAATGAATCTGAAAGAAGCGAAAGAGGTTTGTAAGGATCGTGACACTTGGCGATCTGTTCTCTCTGGCTACCCCGTCAGGGATTGTGCGTGAAGATAAGCAAAAGCATCTCTATAAATAAAAAATCAATTGTCGTCCGTTAGTCTCGCTAAAACTCAAACACGGCTTGACCGATTTTGATAAAATTTTTGTGTGTGTTCGAATAGATGATTTAGATTCACATTTGGGCCCGGTAGGTGGCGCTGTTGCCTATATCCAGTAATCGAAACCGAGTCGGATAGTTAATTATTTAATAAAAATAAATTTTCAATAAATTGTAAAAACCGACGTTAAAGAAGTAAAAAAAATTAAACTAAGACAGTGTATAAAAGAGTTTTAAAACCCCGTCTTAGGAAGCTATTAGGTGGAAATTATTTTAATCTATTTTTTTTTATTATAAAGTTACAGCCTATATACTTCCCACTGCTGGGCACAGGCCTCCTCTCATTTCTGAGAGGGTTTTAGGGCTAGGAAGTGTCCGCCGCGCTGCCCCAATGCGTGTTGGCGAACTTCACATGTCTTCGAAAATATTTTTTTTCTTTTTTCTCAGACATGCAGGTTTCCTTACGATGTTTTCCTTCACTGCCGAGCACGTGGTAAATCAACACTTAAAATTGGAATTAACAATTCCATTGGTGCCGGCGGGGATCGAACCCGGGTTGCTCGCGTATTGTGAAATTTATCGCTAGCGCTTAATTAACTTTAATTAAAAATTTGAGATTTTTACTCCTTTGAGTGGACTATGGAATATCACAAAGTCAAGGTAACAACTAGATTGTATATTTATTCGGTTTTTATTACGTTGATATTAGCAGATTCATTTTTAAGATCTTTAATACCAATAGATTTCCGCAAAGTAACACACGAATCTATCAATTTACTAGAATGACGTTTAAATAGTTTTACATTAAAAACGTCATCCTTTTAGGTGGAATTTCTTCTCCAAATTTATATGGTTTCTTAACACTTTCACTGTCCGGTTTTCAGACACAATAGTGAGACAATATCAATGACCTATATGTAGTAGGTACTCGCGAGAGGGAAAGGGTTAAAACTCCTGATGTACATAACCTGTTTACTATTTAATAAAAACTAATCATTTATAGAAGTCGGTAAAAAACCTACTACGGAATTTATAGCCACCTGTTTAATAGTTGTTACTTATTATTTAATCCGTTAACAGACACAATAAAAACTAAATTCACCTTTCCTAATAAGGATAATATGAAACGAATAATCATCATTAATTCCCTAAAGGTCACTGTATAATATGTTAATTAAAATTCTTTAACCAGTAGACATATCGCAGCTGCGCCAGTAATTTAGCGATCGACCACACAGGCAACGCCTGATGCCTCAAGCTAGTCGTGATCTATAAGTCGCAGAACCGCCGCCCGCTTTTCTATAAAGACTTTCCACTGAGAACCAATTTCGCTATGAAGCCATAAAATGATTTTATTTGTTTCTAGCCCTGATCGCATCGCTCTGTTCGCTATTTTCAACTCTGACACTTCACAATACTGAAACTAATATTAAGTTTAGGAATCACATTTTCAATACGTTCCTTTGTCTAAGGTATCGACTTATACTGATGTATTGTGCGATAACATACCTTTACGCACCGTAGAGTTTTATAAAACTAAACCGTTTTCAATTACAGTGTTAGTAAGATTAATAAACTCAATTTAAAAACAAGCTTTTATAGGCATTACTGAGGCTAGTATCCGAGGCCAACACCAAATGAGCTCCTTCATCTAGCTCTAAACTTCACGCGCCACCCTTGAATTTTTGGTAGGTTCTACCACATTTACTATATTAAATATATAAAATCTAAATCTACGCGTCTAAATAAGTTTTAGCTGTTTTACTATATTTCGCATGATAAAAGTGGTAAAATATATCAAAAATTCAAGGGAGGCGCTAATTTAAAACTGCGAAAACGCAGTTTTAAATTTTTTTTTTTTTTTTTTTTTTTTTGCGCCCGAAGCAATTGGAAAAGGGCTACCACTGAGGGAGGCGGAAAATGCATTATGCATACCACGACAGCCGGTCTGTCCTGGTTATGTGGGACTCACTGCCTACCGGGGGACCTAAGTGATACCCACTAAAAACCGCCTTTGGGGACTGGCAACTAGCTCTATTAAAGCTGCATATGCCGTATCTAAAGCGACCCTCTTTTGGGAAAAGAGGGCGCAGACGGCTAAGTGCCGTTTAGGGACTGCCTACGAAGGCATATTATTAATTTTAACTAATTTTTAATTTAATTAGGATTGGCCTGAGCCGCCAGGAGGCAGTTCAGGTCGTTTGACAACTTATTTGGCGGGTCCGAGAGAGTGTTTCTCGGCCTGCGGACGCTATAGCGAGAAGGGAGTGGGGCGGTATAAGTAACTGCCTCACGAATAAGTGTGTTAGTATGCGACTCTGATACTTTAAAGAAGTTTTCAGAGAATTTTTTAAGACATTGCTGGATTGTTGGGATTTCTAAATCCCGGTGAAGGTCGGCATTACGGACGTACCAAGGTGCGTTCGTAGCTCGACGACAGAAGAGGTTTTGAACTACTTGGAGTTCGTTAATAATTTTATCGTTAGCGTGTGCAAAAATAGGAGCCGAGTAAGTCATAGCCGGTCGTATACAAACCATATAGAGGGTTCGCTTATTTCGCAATGACATTTTGCTATGTCTGCCTAACATACTGTTAAGCCGACCTAAATAGAAACGTGCTAGACGCGTTACTCTTTTGACATGAGACTCAAAAGTAAGCCTATAGTCAAGGGTGACGCCTAAATATTTTGCTGACATGTGCCATGGGACAGGGGTCCCTAGCATTCGTATAGGTGGAGTATTTTTCTTGTTTTTATTACGGCGTCTTTTAATATCGAATTGAACTGCGGAGCTCTTCTCCGGGTTCACATCGATACGCCATTTTTGGAACCAGTCTCCTAGGTCATCGACTGACTTTTGGATCTTGTTCCTTGCTGAAGATATTCTAGGACTTTTGAAGTATAGTGCAGTGTCATCTGCGAAGAGTGAGAGCTGTACACCATTCGACGGGATAGGAATGTCGTTGGTGTACAAGATGTACAGGAGGGGAGCTAGTACTGATCCTTGAGGAACACCAGCTTTAATGGGGCGCTGAGAGGATAACGTGCCTTCGTGTCTAAAACGAAAGGTACGATGTTGTAAATAAGAGGCTACGAGACGTACTAGACGATCGGAGAGTCCTATCCTATATAATTTGAAAATAAGGCCTTCATGCCAGACTCGGTCGAAGGCTTTGGCAATGTCGAAAAAGACCGCGATTGTCTTTAGTCGACGTGGATAAAAACCGCTGAGGATATATTCCACAATGCGGTGTACCTGTTGTGGACACGAGTGTTTTGCGCGGAAACCAAATTGGTGTGGGATGACAATGGGGTCACCGTCTGTGGGAAACAGATGGCGCCTCATTCGATTTTGAATGACTCTTTCAAAGAGTTTGCCCATGGCCTTTAGGAGGCTAATGGGACGATGACTGGAGGGGAGGTTAAGAGGCTTGCCTGGCTTGGGAATACCAATGACAATTGCCTCTTTCCAAGAAGTGGGAAAGTAACTAAGATTAAAACAGGCGTTAAAGATAATAGCTAAGAGGGTTAACACCTGCTCTGGAAAGTATTTAAGGGCTTTGTTGGATATGCCATCCGCGCCCGGAGATTTTTTGGGCTTAAGTCCTTTGATGAGGGAGGAGATCTCATCATTGGACACAGTGATAGGGTCAGAGGTTGTGGGGGGTGAGTTCCGGCGGCGGACCTCATCCTCCACTTCCTGAATATGTGAGGGGTCGACATGTTGAGAGCTAGGAGAGCATTGTGCGGCAATGCTGTCTGCAAAGCACTCAGCCTTCTCGTCGTCCTCGAAGGCAACCGTACCGTCGGGGCGGGAGAGAGGGGGAGTGTGAGTTGTAGCGTCTATACGGAGGGCTCTAGCCATCTGATAGTACGCTGTATGTGAGGGAGATATATTCTCCATGAGTTCACTCCTTTGGAGCTCTCGAAATTCATAAAGGTGCGAACGGAGTTTTCGTTGAAGACGATTAGCCGTATGCCTATATTCGGGGGTGGGATATTTAGCTGCTCTCCGGAAAGCAGCTTTTTTAGCTTTTAATATGTTGCTAATATATAGGGGAAGCCCATTAGTATTAGCAACCGGAACGACCCTTTCATTCTCCTTAAGGGAGGATTTAATTAGGGTTGAAAGTGATTCGACCGCGGTGTCGATTTTTACAGGACTGTCTAAGTCTAAGTCCGACGATAGGTAATTAGGGGAGTCCTGCGAGTCCATAGCTTTTGCTAGTGAGTCCTTGAAACCCTTCCAGTTAGTGAAGGTTTTCGTAGTTATAATTGGGGGTGGCTGATGGCCAAGAATAAGAGAGACCGGTCGGTGATCGGATCCTATATCGTCTAGTGTCTCAATAGACCTGAGGTTGAGTGAAACTCCTTTGAGTAACGCAAAATCTAGTACATCTGGGTTATAATCGGTATTATCGGGATAGTGCGTTGCACCGAGCGGGCTGAAAACGGTTAAGTCAAGAGACTGCGTTATATCACGCAGTATCCTACCATTAGTATTAATCGTACGGCATGTCCATTCAGTATGTTTAGAGTTGAAATCTCCAAACATAATGACTGAATTACTTTGAGATAAGATTGCCTCAAAATCATCTTTGAGGGGGAGGTTTTTAGGGGGAATGTAACAGGAGGCTATGACTAAAGACTGATGTCCCGTCATAGATATCCTGCATAACGTAGCTTCCATATTGGTAAGCTGTGGAGTATCAATAAGAGAGCAATGTAGTGTCTTCTTGTAATAAATGGCCGTGCCGCCGCCTCGGCGGTCGTGCCTATCATTACGAAGAAGAGAATAATTTTTAATGGATAAGCCTTTATTGTCTGTGTGTTTAAGATTGGTTTCCTGTAAGAGGAGAAAATCAGCTTCGCGATCTTTAAGGAAGAGCTTAAGCTCTGGGAGATTATTACGCAATCCGCGAATATTAAATGAAATAAGCGATAGCCCTTTGGGCTTGATACGACCGTGACTTTTAGGCAGAGCAGAAGGCTCTGTCATTATAAGCTAAGTTAATTAAGTTAACTTAGCTTACAACGAACGCAATAAATTACTGTGTTCTGCGAGAGCCAAAAGCCGGTCCTGAGGGGATCGGGCGGCGCGCAGTTTACTCGCTAAAACCGAGATTTCGTTAATGTCGATGTTCCTTATCGCGGCGTAAACCGTGTTAAAGTCATCGCCTATTGTCGACTGTTTCTGCTGCGGAGCAGAAAATACCTGTGGCGGTGGATCTACCTTTTTGGGGCCCCAGGCAAAAACTGGAGCCTGCATAGGCTTTGAGAAGCCCGGTGGTGGCCTAAGCGGTGCCTGCGGTGGTCTCGGGGGACCCTGAGGGGGTCGTGCAAAGCCCTGAGACGGCTGAGATGCGCCCTGACGGGGCTTCCTAACATATAAGGCCGGGAATGAACGGTCATTTACCGGCGGTGGTGCCTGTCTTGCTATGCGCGGACGAGGAGCGCACGGGCATCCTCTGTAGCTCGCCGGGTGGCCTGTCTGTTGACACAGGACGCACGCGGGCGGGGATACGGCATCTTTAGGCCGGGGACACTCTTTGGTGATGTGTGGATCTAGGCACTTAACGCACCTGGGTGGGGCGGAGCAATTGGCCGCCGCGTGACCATATAGTTGGCAGCGGTGGCACTGCGCCGGGAAACCGCGCCTATGCGGTGACTCAACCCTAACTCCCGACAAGCCGCACACCGTGCGTACTTGCCGGAAGATGGTTTGCGCCTCCGGAACGTTGGTTAAGATAGCTAAGACTATCGGGTATCTCAACCCGGTCCTACTGTGCATTTTATGAACAGCTTCGACGGGGAATCCTTGTGACTTAAGGTCATCAAGAATCTCCTCGTTGGAGAGTTCGAACGGGACGCCTCGGATGACGGCCTTGACTTTACGCTCTTCCGGAAGAGCGTATGTATGGTACGATACTCGTTCGTTAGTAAAGAGCCTAGTGAGTCGGCGAAAATCATCAATAGATTGGGGAACTATTTTTATCGCTACGCCCATGTTCGTAGCTATGTCATATTTAATTCCAGAGTCGTAGCATACCTTGCTCAGTCTAGTGAACTCGGCCTTGTCTCTCAAAAAGACAGGGGGCGGAACTGGTTTTTTCGCGAGTTGCGGAGCGCAACGTGAAGCCGGCTTCGACGGCGCTGCAATATCTAAGGGGGTCGAGGCAGCGGCGGGGGCTGCGGAGGTAGACGCGGCAGCGGCGGGGGCTGCGGGGGTGGGGGGAGCGGCACGGGCCGCTTCGGCGGGGGGCGAACGGTTTTTCGCGGCGCGCTTCGCTGCGCGCTTAGACGACACCGTGGTGTACGACGATGTATTGGAGTCACCGGTATCATCGGAGTCAGAGGACTCCGATGTCCTGGTGCCGGACTGTTTGGCAGGCCTCTTCCGGGAGGCAGATGTTGATGACGCGGAATCGGAGTGAGAGCACTCCATGTCGATTTCGAGCGGCGCGAACGAATTACGTGACGCGAGGTAGTCCGCTATAACGGGCGGCGGTGCCTGAAGGGCGGGAGGAGCCAGAAGGGCTGTGATGGCTGCTGTAAGAGCTTGCGGGTCATTATGAAACCTATGGGCTATATCGATCAGGGGACCTAATAAATTCTGCAAGGACATTGTCGTTGGGGACTAACTAACAACTAACAAACTAAAAATAAACTAAAAACTATTAGAACTATCGTATGACGTGGGGGATCACCGTTCTCAAAAGAACGGGACGCTCTTATTCCAAGAAACAGACCCCTGTTCTCAAAAGAACAGGGACTTGCTCTGAAAAGAGCAAGTAACGTTTTACAAGAAACAGATACACGGAATATAATAAACAGATATGTAATAAAATATACTAATAAACTTATACACTAGTATCTAGTGTTCTACAATATAAACAAGCGGTCAGCCAACCTCCCCGACCGAGGGCGGGGGGGTGAGAACTGAAAGTTAGCAGGAAAACACTTACCGGACTTCAGCGCTAGGCGCCCACTATCTGAAGAGCGCGAGGCGCGGAGCGGGGGGGCACTAGCGTTGGGACGCTAGGCACGCGAACTACCTGTACACAACCGCTCGGGGGCGGTGCAACAGGCGGAATGTTTTAAATTAGACGATTGCTAATATTATTGCATTGTCATCGAAGTTACGCTTCAGTTCACGCAGATAAGACAAGTGTTTTAATTGATTACTTTAGAACCTGAATGACATATAAGAAGCTCAGATTATAAAACAAAAGCTTACCTTTTTTATATAATCGGAAACTAAGAAGGCAATTTAAATAAAAGCTTATTAAAAAGGAGAGTCGCGCAATCGCAATATTTTTTTATTTTCAGTTGTTATTAGGAAAATGCACCGTACTACATTATCATTTAATTTATATTCATCATCATTTATTATAAATTTCTTGCGTTAATATAATTTCCTTATTATTCCTATCAGAAATAGAATATACAATTCTTATTATCTGGAGTAGTAAGGCTAACTTAAATAGCAATTTGCTATTAATCTCAGTTGCTTAGCTAGTCTCGTGGACTCCGGCCGCTTAAATGCCGGAATCCTTCAGCACTGTCAGAGCAGCCCCGCGAGATTGACAACTTGCTAAAGGCGACGGTGCGGACAACTTAGCCGCAACACAATCAAAACGCCAACTCCTCGTGAAATATCACACGTCTGTGACTATAAATTAACACTTAATGTTCGAGTTTACCAGAACCTTTAACGTAGCATTCTTTTTTGTTTTACAATGGTATTACTGTTTGGGAAGTTGTTTGTTTAAACTACATTTGTAAGCTACATTTATTGTTTATTTTTGTTATATATGGTGTGGTTAAAGAGCCGTGGTAGTTTAGTGGCTAAGCGCCCGCTATAAATTTTATAGTACGCGAGCAACCCGGGTTCAATCCCCGCCGGCACCAATGAAATTGTTAATTGCTGTTTTAATTGCTGATTTACCATGAAGTAAGATATCGTGAGGAAACCCGCATGTCCGAGACATAAGAAAAAATATATTTCGAAGACATGTGAAGTTCGCCCAACACGCATTGGGGCAGGGCGGTGGACATTTCCTTGCCCTAAAACCCTCTCAGAAATGAGGAGGCCTGTGCCTAGTAGTGGGGATGGTTATAGGCTGTAACTTTTTATGATGTGGTTGTCTCTGCAGCTTTTTTTACATGTAAAAATGTTGTTTTTCGTAACTATTAAGGTACTTATCACTTCCAGCAGGTTTTAGCAGCAGGTAATGTAAAGACAGCAATGCGAGTTGTATCTGAAAAACAAGAAACAATATTGCAGTTTATGCAGCATCGTTCTCGAAACAAACAGTATACACAAACAAACTGTGCAAATTTTTTGCTTCAAGAATGCTAAATTATACAAACAAGCACATAGAAGGCAATAGCAAAAGAAAATCAACGAGCATAGAACGAGCAAGCCCGCAGATTCTTTTATCTTATCATAGCGTTGCGGTAGTAAAATTTTAATGAAGCGGACCCCAGTCTCGGTCCCGCTAATCGAACTAAAGCTTACAGTTACCCAGTGGACACAAATGCTGGCAAAAACATACACCTCGCGTATACAATGTGGCTGTAGCGAAACTAGTTCCACATGAAGCGTTCAGGATTGTTTAAACGAAACCACACGCCGTTAAAAACTCAATTGCAATCACTATATTGGGTCTTGGAATTAAAACGCTATTCATAGATAATTGTTTTTTTTTATTTCCAGAAATTTCAAGAAAAACTCGATTATTACTGATTCTTTCTTGCAACATCACATAGTAAACACGTACTACTATATCAATTTTACATTCAATTTTTTACACTGATCGTAGTGCCAGTCAGTTCAATCTCTTGTAATAATAATGCAGTTCATAATATAGTTATATTGTAGTATATGATCAAGGACGTAAATACGATATATTGTCTTTTCTTTTCTTTTTTTATAAAAACGTTACCCCCACGCTAATATTTTCTTCTGTATTGTGGAGGCAGTTTACATTCATAATTTGCACAAGGGAAACATCCAGACCTGCAACAATTACATGTAGGCCACACAATTACTTATTCCGTGCGGGATTCGAACTCGCGGCCCTCAGTGCCGTAACTCTTTGCTAAGCCACTGCGCCACGGACCCGTCGACGTCCGTAACGTAATACTCCGTAACTGTTATATTATAATTAAATTTTATATATTTTTTTATCAAACTAAAATGACAAACGAGCTGACAGTCCTAGTGATAAATCGCTAATGCAACCCATAGGCACCTGCAACCAACTTCATACAATAATGCTGCAGATGCGTTGTCACTTCTGATGACTAAGATGGAATGCCTCTATCTTGTAATAATACTGGCTCTCTGTACCCTGCGGACTGGATCACAGCACACGCAATGCTGTTTTGCGACAGAAATAGGTAAGAGGGTGTTGTGTGTGACCCACCCAGACAGAAAAGGCAGAAAAGGATACGTACCAATTAGTATAATATCTTTTTTTATTGGATAAGGGTGACAAGCGAGCACAAAGTCCACCTGAGGTTAAGTGGTTGCTGTGGCCCATAGACTTCTACATCTGTCCTCGTTTGCGAATTAAAATGCAGATGCGTTGTCACCTCTGAGGACTAAGATGGAATACCTCATTTCCAGTAAAAAGGGTCTCCGGTTCTGTACACTCACCATACGAAACACAGCAGAGTTAAGCTGCTATTTTACGATGGTATTCTGTGAGAGCGTGGTCCTAACTTGGTCGAGCAGACCCATTCGTGCTACAATTAATATAGCTGCAGCATGGCTCTACCACATATAAATATATAAATCTAAAACTTAGTTCTCAATCGCATTGGTAATCGAGTATAGAAATTGTAAACAAGAATACAATTATTAATTATTATTATTATGAACACATTTTCATTGGTAAGGTGTCGAAATGATGGAATATAATATCATTATTTGAATTTTTTATAAAAACTTTACTCTGGAAATTTATTATATTTCACGGAAATACTTATGTGAAACCGTTTTCTATTAAAGATCGCAGTGCTCAAGTGGACGATAAAACAGTTTTGATCTATTTCTTTCGTTTCGAATTTCCTTATTCTTAACCTCCACAAATGCTGCGACGTTGAGTTGCCGCCCCGCTGTCATTGTTGTACAAAATTTTGTTGTTCAAATATTTGAAGCTTTCATTGTATGACTGTTCCATTTCGCTTATTACGTATAAGGTAAGTCCGCAAAGTTTTCCAGTGAAATAAATTGCTCTTCATTTCTTCGTCCCGATTTGGTGAAACGGCTTCTGTTCCCACCTAGTTACGTTCTGATTTATTTAACGATGCACTTGGAATTAACCGTAATAACAGTAAGAAATACATGATTAAAAATCACACAGCAGTACCTACGTTGAATTAAAGACGAACCTGTGTGGAATGAAGTTTATTGAATTTGACGTTACAGTTTTATCAGCATTCGTAAGTTATATAGGTGTTTGTATTACCTAGCTAATAATTGTTCCGGATCGAAATCACAACCTATGTTCTATGTGCAATTTATTTATGAAAAAAGTCTCGACGATACTGGAGGAAATGTTAATTTTGGGAGTAACGTTTTGATAAAAAAATAACGGCCAAGTGGGAATCCGACTCGGGCATGAAGTGTTCCGTACCGTCGTCAAACATGTTTCTAGTAGGGGAACCCACTAAAATTTTTAATTTATTTTTATTTTTATTATTTGTTGTTATAAAGGCAACAGAAATATCATGAGATACAGACGGACGGAGAGACAGCGGAGGCTTAGTAATAGGATTTCGTTGGTTACCCTTCGGGTACGGAACCCTAAAAAGTTAAATTTCAAAGTAATATAATAAATTTTAATTCAATTATTACTCTCATAGATATTACAAGTAATGTTACTATCAGTTAATATCGTACCTGCACAATGTACATATGCCTTCTAGAAACATTGACCGACCAATATATATCCAAGAACTTGAGTTATTCGTTCAACGGCCTATCGATTCAATCAGACACCTCCATGTACGAACTCGGTCTACATACTCATCCGGCCCAAGTAGCCCAAGAGCTGTCGGATACCCGTTTTGTAAAATTCTTTGAAGACTTTATCGGGGTCGAGCATCTGCTTTTTTCATTACGACGGGTAGATAATGTTTATTAAACTTTTGGTGTTTTCTGTTTATTCCGGCATGTATTGTTATGGAACCAATATTTAAATTTTGTTTCTCTTATGAGCTTGTAAATCTTGAGGAGGACTTTTACTTGGGTAGTGTAGCAGCCGGCTTCAATCTGCTATTCAGCACCAATACCAACTTAGTGAACAGACTATACACCATACATTGTATATTAAGAAATCGAACATACATAACCACCTCCAACCTCCTTACAAGTTTATGTCATAATATTATTTATATATATATATATATATATATATATATATATATATATATATATATATATATATAATCTGGTTTATTCGAACTAAGTTTTTTCTCATTATGAGTTTATTTTTTGCTGCACTACCTCTCATATGTTTATCTCTGCTTAGCCTAATGGTTGACTGGGAGAGGCTTAAGGTATTAAGTCTGCCATATTTACGATTTTATTTTTTGTGCATAAAAGTTTAAATAAATAAATAATAAGTAATGTACCGATGTAGGACTACTTCTTAATATTTATAGATGTATATTTTTTATTTGTGGCAACCTCATTAAAATTTATTATTATAGATATATACACCTTAATATAATTATTTATGTTGTATACACATTTTCTGCTATAGTTGAAATAATTTTAAGTCGCATTAGAAAATATTGACGTATTTCTAATCTCTATTTCTAATAAAACTTTCATTTTAATGTCACTTCAGTACACAATGTATGTAATGTATATTATGTAGTTCCGAAGGCTATTGAAGTGAAGTAAAACAATGGGATCAGCGAGGGGTAGATAACGTGGGCAATATCCTTCGACACGGATACTGAATCCAATTTGTACGGGAGTGCCGTGCCGGTGACGTTTCACATAACCCAACTTTTTCAACACTGACTATTGGGGGATAGCGTTTAGCACTCGACGTTTATTTTACTTCACTACTTTTATATAATAAACAATAACAAAGTAAATTTTTGTAGTTGATCATGCACAATCTTTGAGCTCCGCATAATACAAGTAAATATGGTATTTATCACGTTTTATTTACTCGCTTTCGTTGTCTGTTCAGTTTGAATTTAGCAATTGCTTTTAAACTAACTTCCATATGAGTTTGAGGCTTGAAGATTTGAACATAGCTCAGGATGGGATGACAATGTAAGAATAGAATAGAAGGTTAAAGTTGCTAAAAAATTACTTCGCGTACATCCCCGCTCGATAAAACAAAATGATGTGTCTTACCCAGTTTGAAGAGCACCTTCCGCCCTCCCTCAATTGCGTGCACTATCACCGTCACCACTAATCCCAGCACCACCACTCCCAACACCACTACACTAGGAAAGACACACCACTGACGACAATACGACACGTGTTTCACCTCTACACGAGGCATCTTCAGGTGATCTAGACTCTGCGGTGACTGACCTCTAAGAAGTTCGAAAAAGAAAAAATTGTTATAGCTTATTTTCTTGAACTAAATATATTTCGTATGGGTGTCGTATTGTCGACAATTTTAATATACTATTTTGTTTCTTTTAAAGCCGACTATGTCTCATAACGTCAATCTTCGCTTAGATATAATTTCTTTGTAGGAAAACTTAAATTTAAAATGTAACGTAATCAAATATTGACTAAAAATTGCAATTGTATAAAAGAATAATAAAATATAAATGTCCCACAGCAGCAATTAAATTTCAGAGTCCAAGGAACACAGGTGAAATCGCCTCATGCATGACAAAGCAGTAGACTGGAACTTGAACGCCCAACCGAGCTCAAGTAATTCGCAAACATTGGTTCTCGCACTATTCCCATTCAAAACATTTAGAGATTTATGTTTAGAACTATACGTTAAGTACATAAGATCTATGCGTAGTTAGCATGACGTTCCTTTGTCAGTTTCTACTTGTGTTAAAATGCTATCAAGCAATGACCTATCTCTATTACTCACGCTTTCCATTGTGTTTTGTTCGCGCAAGCATAATTTCAAAAAGTAAATGAACTTTGAAGTACACATTACGTATAACATGTATGGGTAACGTTAACCGAACCCTCTATTCCGTATTTTTAACTCACGAACCTTTTTAATTATCCCGCTACGTAATCTTTTCACGTTATTGGGTCGATGGTATCGATCTGATTATGCACCTTATAGCTCGAGAGTTTGGTATGCGAGTTCTATTTCAAGCTAAAATTTCTTTTCTAAAAATTCTCACTTTTTCTTTATGTAGGTACTGGTATATAACCGTTATCAAAAAGCTTTCGTTCTATTAAGTATAGTTTCTACAGTAAATTATAAAATTAAATTATAGTTTTAATGCCTTTATTTTTAAATTTATAATTGGTTTTAATATGCTTTACCTTTTTCAACAATCACAACAACATCCAGATAGTTTTTCAACACGTTAATAGTTAACTAAAGCTAACTTAAGTGAAATACTCAGAGTACCCGTAGAATAAACAAACAACGAAAATGTCTCAATTTGTTCTCAAATCCAAACACAAGTGCCAGACAGACCGCCAAAGACGTTAAAAGGCCGAGGTGTTGAGGTACACGTAGCCTCATTGTTTGGGGCTGCGTCAAACAACGACGGACACTGGCACTTCAAAGCGGCTGATATCCGCGCCGTACAAACAACAGATACCGCTAATGCAGTGCGAGGTGCACCGTATATTTGTCTGCGGATTCTTGTACAATGCGCCTTTATAATTGCAGCACTTGCGTAGTTATCACTGATGCTTTCATCCGTTCAATCATATCAGCTACTATTTGGAAATTCACAAAACTAAATCATACATTATGAATTGAATTACTATGGTATTAATAGTAGATATTGAAAACGATAATTTAAAATTTAAAATTTTGTACTGCCGACTTCAATATAAGTTATTAAGAATAACTAAAAAACTATTGGTCTGACCTTGATCAAATTCTACATGGACCACACGAGAAGTACCAGCTTTCAAATAAAAAAAAGAATCATCGAAATCGGTTGACCCAGTAAAGAGTTATGAGGTAACACACATTAAAAAAAAACATACAGTCGAATTGAGTACCGTCTCCTTTTTGGAAGTCGGCGGAAAATACATTTAATTTGAATATTGCTTTATATAAAGTTTTTAAAACTTTATATTCAGGAAACACAAGCATGAAATTGGAGCATGGCGCTGCCGTTTCGTATGATTATATGGTTTCGTATGAAGACTGGTTATATAGTTCCAAGACGGGGTACGTGTAGGAAGGTGCGCCTTGCTAGGAGGAAAGGAAGGAGTTGTTGTACTCTTCCGAATCGACCCCTTATTAGCCAGCTTCTCTGGTAGGACTACGACAGTGTGCGAAAACATTCACCTATAACCCTGCAGATACAACTTAACTGGGCCTTGTATCCACCTGCCGAAAATACTACCCACATTTCCCCGTGTGAGAAAGGGCCGCGCTATCAGTTTACCATTAAATGGGCCGATTTTTTTATTTAACTTTATGTCTATACGTATAAAGATAAATCTATACATATAAATAAAATTAAAGTGTCTGCTGTAATATTTATTTACTGAACTTCTCTTCTGTGTGTCGACTTCCAAAAAGGAGACGGTACTCAATTCGACTGTTATGTTTTTTTATGTGTGTTACCTCATAACTTTTTACTGGGTGAACCTTTTTCGATGATTCTTTTTTTGTTTGAAAGCTGATACTTCTCGTGTGGTCCCATATGAATTTGATCAAGGTCAGACCAATAGTTATTGAGTTATTCTTAATAACTTATATTGAAGTCGGCTGTACAAAATTTTTAATTTTAAATTATATTTTCTTAAATCTAAATAACGCCACGTTAAGAGATACTGACCAGTCGTAGCCGGGGCGGGTCCACAGTACACAATAAAATTATGTACACAAACAATCTTAATGCCTCAGTTTTCTCTACTAGTACACCTTAGAGTGGTGCAGAGGTAGGTTTAAAATAAGTTGTTATCAACTGATAGGCTGTTACTCTTAAGATATATGATGGTATTACTCATTGAAGGTTTTGGCACGCGCGACCACGCTGTGGAATTTACTGTCGTCAGTGGTTTTCCCGGACGACTAAGGCACCTACTCTTAAAAGCCTACGCTTTCTAAAAAGCCAGTATCGTAGCTGCAATTCCTCTGGTGTTGCGGATGATCATGGGCGACGGTGATTTACCATCTGGTGAGCCATATACTCGCTGCCACCTCTTCTATAAATAAACCTTTTTTTTTTAAATAAAGAAGCTTTTTATCTTAAACCACCAATGTTTATATATATTTTATAGAGTAGGGGTGACAAATGAACACACAGTCCACTGAATGGTAAGTGGACGCTATGACCCATAGTCATCTACATTTATCCTGGTTAATAATCAAAATGCAGATGCGTTGTCAGCCCTGGCAGGACTAAGATGGAATGCCTCCTTTCCAGTAAAAAGGTTCTCCGGTTCTCTACACTCACCATACGAAAGACAGCAGCGTTAAGCTGCTTTTTCACGCTGGAATTCTGTGGGAGCGTGGTCCTACCCCTTCTGCTACAACCACCACGGCTCTACCACGTAAAATCTGTTTAATACAGATACTAAATAGTCTGGTATGTAAGTACATGTTATAAGTTTCAGATTTCATATTTTATCAATTACTGCATTTAGTAATACAATAAATGTCGTTTGTAGAAAATGTAATATAGCTAAGTATTTGTATATAAGCTTAAGTGAATGCCATTTATTATTATAGTCTTCTGCGACATTGCAAATGAGAGGTTGCGTTATGTCAGCGGAGAAAGATTACACTCTCTTGTCGCATAAAATGTAACAAATTAAGAGATTATTTACAACGACTTGGGCTTTAGAAATTTCTTCGTACATGTTAAGCGCTTGAAACCTTTTCTCGGTTTGTTTTTTAAGCTAGCTTTATATCAGTGTATTTTTTTATTGAGGAGTTGATTAGTTTTTTTTATTGTAATATGTGTTGAATTAAAAAAAACTTAAAAATAGATTTTGCTCCAAAACTTTAAAAGTTATATGATTTAAAATTTCATTTACGTTACATGTATTTATAGTTCTAGATATTTAAAAATAATACCTTTATAGGTTTATTAACACAACAACGTTCCAATGTTTCAATGTTCCAATGAGTACATAATTTAATATTATGTGTTGCTGCGAGGTATAAGAGCGGCTGGATTTTGCGTAAATTGTGATAATTAAGATGGATAAGCGTTAATACATCATATAAAACTAATTTCACGTTACAAATCAACGATATAAAATAGGTAAATGTTGCAATACATTAATAATGTAGCAATATAACCGCATAACCGTGTAGTGTCTGTGTAAGAGTAACCACTATCCGTATAGTCCCGTGGGTGTCGTAAGAGGCGACAGAGAGAAACTGAAACAAGACATGGTCCAGCAGCATCTTCCTGATAACAACTTAAAACTATAAAAAATTGCGTTTGCCAGACCGCCTGCCAAACGCGGTAACTATGGCAAAACCCCTCCATGAGATATGCTGTGGAGAGGCCGATATTGAGCGGTGGACTTTGATAGACAATTTATTTAAAAACTAGCTGTCCCCCGCGACTTCGCCCGCGTGTAATTTATTAGCAACGGATTTCAATTATTTTTCTAAAATTAAAATAGCCAAAGTAGTAGAAAAGTAACTCCTTATAACATCGGCTGGAATTTGACTTTTACGTCCCGTCGAAATTCCAGAAATTCCAGCCGTTACGGAGATTAGCTGGAACAAACCGAAAAACATTTTAAAAATTGTTTTTTGTTATTAGTACAGTATATACTTTCATATGCATTTAGTAAAAAGCTGTTAATTTGACATTACAAATAGATACTTCCGTTTTATTTATTTGTATAGAAGTATATAGAAATATGTATGTTAAATTTATTTAATATGATTATGCTTCGGTTATCCTGTATGTTCCGTATATTACTATGTTAGCTTTTAATGACAAAAGTTTAATAAACTTAGTTAACGATTTAATTTTATAGACGCGCTATCTCACGTAAATGCCGCAGGTTGTAGGACGAAGTTACCAATATGAGTAAATTCATGAAGTCTCAACATAAATCATGTGATATCGTTCGGTGCGATCTGATCAAGGATTTATAAGGTTGGTTGGTTCTAACGAGTGATTTAGGTTTTATATTAATGAGTAGCCGACCCTTCGTTCGCGTAAATTTCAAGGGAAAGGTTTGTCCAAAGTAATTGTACGGTTAGTTCGGCTGTTCTATTCTATCCAGCGGATGCTGATGAAGCAGCCACTAAGCTCATTTTTGCCGGACACGATACGCGATCATATTTTCTTTTTTATCACTATAAAACTAATAAGAAGTAGTGGCGTTGATTTTTATCAGAGAAATAATTTTCAGAACCGGATCAACAGCTGCAGAAATTTTTGTATGTGTGTTTAATTTCTTTTTAATTCCGGATCTAGTCCATATCACAAGTCAAAAATACACATTGAAATTAAAATATTAAATCTAACTTAAGGAGTCTACAAACACATACTTGCGAACAAATTATTAATTTATTATTTTTTAAAACGAACTTACAGTAGGTAAACCTGATAGGTCATCTTCAAGCAAAGAGGGTTAACAGAAGCGTTGTCACCTGTGAGGACTAAGTTAGAATACCTCTGTTCTGTGGAATAATACCTCACAGAAGCATTTATACTAGCAATTATTTACCTTTTCTCCCCGGAACACAGCAGGGCAAGCACTGCTCTTTGTCTGTATGATGTGTTGTCACCTCCGTAGACTAAGATGGAATGCTTCACAAGCTGTAATTATACTGGCTTTCTATACCTTCCAGACCAGAAAACAGCAGTATAAGCACTTCTCTTTGGCCATCCAGACGCATTCCAAGCGCATGAGTAAATAAACGGATTTTTCTTTATAGGATAGGATGACAAACGAGCACACAGTCCACCTGGTGGTAAGTGATTGCAGTGGCCCATAGACATCTACATTTATCCTCGTTTGTGAATCAAAATGCAGATGCGTTGCCACCCTTTAGGACTAAGATGGAATGCCTCTTTTCCAGTAAAAAGGGCCTCCGGTTCTATACACTCACCATGCGAAATACAGCAGTGTTAAGCTGCTATTTTACGCGGGTATTCTGTGAGAGCGTGGTCATTCCCAGGTCGAGCTGACCCATTCGTGCTACAACTATACTACTAATATAGCTGCAGCATGGCTCTACGACGCATAAAAATTTACTCATGTGTTCCAAGGTTGAAAAGGCCGTATAGCTAAAGGAGTCGTGCCACTTCGTAAAGTAGGGAAAATCTCTATGTATAAAAATCATAATTAGTCTCAGAGATAGATATTTCATGTTCAGACTAAAATTATGTACTTAACAATAAATTGTTCAAAAATCATAAACTTCCATCGTATATAATATCTACCAATTATAACGAATTCTTTAGCTATAACAACATTGTTTACCTCGCTTGTGGGTATTCGTGACGTAAGGAATATTGTGAAACTTGCAGTAATATATTTAGTGGCATTATTCGTAATTATCGAAGAGATTACTAATGGCGGCGGGGTCTATGGAGTCAGATATTAATTACACGTAAACACTTCCTAGAGAGCGACGGGTCAATGTACCGACGCACCTCGTGGGATACTGGCACAAGGTTGGCCGCAGCCTACCATAGTTCCCGGACGCGGAGTCAGACAAGAGCAAGAGATTATACTTTATATGTATAATGCCAAATTGTAAAGTTTAAAAAATGAAATATGTAAATCGGTAGTTACTTCTGAAATTTACACTGAACAAAATTGATTTCACGGATTTAATCGCGTTTCATTTTAAGTTATTTTAAAATTCTCGAAATTTCGATTGCATTGCTTTATGAATGCTGCAAGAGCTCATATAACAATGCAACCGAAACCTTTTGCTCTTTGAACCTTGTTATATCTAAAATTAAAGTTTAAATCGAAACAAACTCCTGTGAAATTTATTGCATTCAATATAAATCACAGTAGACTAAATGGTTTAAATGAAGATTAGGTACTATTTTCTTCTCATTCGAACCGTATTTAAAAAAAAACGTTTAAACATAAAATTTTAAGTATGTAGCTAATTTATTTTCATTTTCGACTAACACCACGATATTATAAATTATTTTTATAAATCTCTTAGTATGAAAACTTAAATTAAAAATTACCTTTAATTTAATTTAATACACATTATTGAAAGCGCAAATACTCCTGCTTACAAAATAATATGATCCCCGTAGTAGTTATAAATATTCAAGTTACTTGGAAACTCATGAATGGGCTTCGAATTAAAACTGCTTCAATACTTGCGTCGCACTGTATGCCAATTCCTTGTCATTTAAAGAAAAGACAGCTCTATTCAAATCGCGCTCATACTCGTAACTACTCGGCGTAGATCGGAGCCTATTGTACTATTAATATAAATACTAAGGATTGACGACTGTAAGGATAAGGCCTCATAAATAAATGGAAAATGTTCATTCATCCATCAAGAAAATAGCATGACCGTAGCCTTTCAATAAAAATGGCGGCCGCCGCCGCTTAGGATACACAATACAAGAACATGTGTTTGACATGCACGTGTAATAGGTAGCAGGCAGACTCTTTTTCTGCCTAAAAGTCCGCCTGGGCAGGTACTCGTACCATCCTCTTACATTTTGTTGTGTTGTGTCTGAAGGATATACGTACAGAGCCTGTATAATTACCTACATGCATGTAGCCTTCGTTGTTTGAAGTTGGCTGCAGGTGTATGTGGACCGCAGCACCCACTTCCCAACCATCAGATGGACCGTAAGTTCATCTCATGGTGAATACAGTGTAAGAGGCGCCGAACGCCCCGCCTTTCGCACGCTCTTCACTGGAGCGTTACGCTAGTACCTCAGTGGTGCTTTCAGTTTTTGAACGGTCACAACAAAGCATGAATTTCTTGCAATAAATGTTATATACGAGTAATATTGAATAAATTTAGTCTATTCTATTCAAGAGCCATATGATTGCATACCGAACATTTACTGCACGCTAAACATTTAATTTCTGCGCTACCGCAAACTCAATTTATAGTTGCAATTAAAATGTCTATAGTATTCTGTTCCTTAATAAGTCTATCTTAGACAATTATTAGAGTGTAACCGTGTAATATAAATGTTAAATAACAAATTATTTTATGCCATGTTAAAATAGCGTAAGTGATTTAGATCCTTCCATTTTTTATGACACAGACTACGTAAGTTTGAGCCCGAGGGCTCCAACGCGTGTTTGCACACAACCAAGTCTTAGCGACTCTTCTTGTTTATGGTACATATTACTTCAATTATTATAATTTATAACAATTTTAATTTATTCGTCCATCTAGTATATGGAACGATTGAGTAGGCTGTGATGCAAACCCGTTTAATACCATATTATTACTTTTAAAATCCATGTCTTACAATATTTTTTTTAGGTTTAGGACGATTAAAATGTGCTATTTTTGTACGAAATAATTAAGAAAGTGCCGAGAAATCAATTTTATTATAAATCCCCTAAAGATTCAAAAAGTGCACGTCATCTTACACTTTGACCTTACGTTTGTGATCTTACCTACCAGACGCAAAGCAGTGTAGCGTAAAACTTGGCAAGTTTGGAGAAATATTCGTAAGAAATGATTTTGGTTTTTATGTCGTTGCTCATAAGCCAGCCAGGTACCGCAATATACGCGGCATAATACGCGATTTCGCGCAACCCAATATCCCTGGAAGCCTGTATCCGGTCATTGACGTCACCCGAATTTCAAATCGGATTTTTACAAGAGATATATTCGATCGGGTAAGCTTGCAACCTCACATTATTCATATTTAATTGGTATTTTGAGAGCTCGTGTTTACGTGACAGTTTTGTCAATACGTATCGAGTTGAACAGCGCATGTTAATTGATCAATGCCTTACGCGATCAACAAAGGGATACTCGCGACGCTGTATGAGGTCATTATACATTTTAAAGCTTGTAAATATAGTAACGAAACGAACATAACGACATCATTCGTCTCGAAGTTATTGCAAACGTTGCAATTACGTGAAACTCTTAGGAGTCAAAGCCACACCCGTCCATTGTATGGGCGTCTTAAAATTTATAAGTGAAGCGTTAACGAGCCTCAGATATTATCTCGCTCTGCTCCTGGTCATTTAAACGCCAACAATAATCATATAAACAAACCGACAGTCGCTTCTGTTGTAAATGTTCTTTGATCAATTATTTTATACGGTCTACTCTGAAATATGTACTTCACTCCTACGCGATGAAAAAACAAGAAAAATTACAAAAGCTTATTAAAAGGGAAACTCGGCGATCCTTTGTAGTGTCTGTTTACGCGTTCGTTGTGTTGGGCTAATGTTGCGCCTTAGTCATTAAACCGTTCGGGTCGGGCTTGGAGGGAATAATTATAATTCATTATCCTGTACCCTGTTACGGCGTTTTATATTTGTCGAAAAATGAATTAGTATTTGTAAATATATACACACAGATGTGTGTGATCTTAATGGGTTATTGTGGTTGTTGCGAAAAGCACTAATATCGTAAGTAATGTTTATTTGGTCATTGACAAATTCTATTTCACGGTCAATGAACACCCGCAAACAACTCCTGAGCCGTGAAAGACAACGCGCTACATCGTTACGTGTGTAACATTAAAATGTTCCACAAACTTGTCAGTATCTGTGTGTTTATTATTGTGTGTATTACGTGAATCAATTTTATGTACTCTTGTGGAAACCACAACGAATAGAATTACATGCGGTCACTGACATCCTCCAGTATTGCAAAAATTTCAACTACAATAAAAAATATCCACAATAGAGCTTCGTCAGTTTAAACGTTCTGTCGTTGAATGTACATTTCACGCGGAACGATTCGTTACGAAACATGCAAAACATTTATTGTAGCATTTTACGTCACTGTCACAGTTCCAACATTTTCAACTCAACGCGAACAGTATATAAGAGCTATTTTAAATGGTATATGCAAAAACCGCAAACAAAATGTTAACGGGCTAATCCTCATTGTCTCCTGCAATTTATTGTTGTCACCTCTGAGTGTCAAGCTGATGCGGGCGAAATATTATTGCGACTCGACAACGGTAGTAAACTCGACCTTTACGAACGCCGTAAACCACAACTTTTCATTTATCATTACTAAACAACGTTGAGCAATAAGTATAGCGGGATCTGAAAACTACCGCTACTAGATACTGAATCCAGCTTAAAAGGAAGTCCAGTTAATTATAAGGCGGCTACTTTTTTATCACATTACTGGCGAGCGCCCCGCGGTACCTGCCAGGACCGGTTCAAAGGCTTCCTGCTATGATCCTTAAACGGCCCTACACTTTGTACGACGCGGATAATTTTCTCGATAGGACTGTTTTTATCGCGCTCTTTGAATGGAGTAGTAAAAAATACCTAATCGTTATTGCTTTGGCCTCACTCCGACAGTCAACGAACCTGTGTAATACTGTAGTAGGTATTATAGCATAACAATAACGTATTCTAAAACGAATATAATCTACAATAGTGTACCCATATACCTATGCATAATAGTATATTGCGGATACTTACAGCCAGGTGCATTTTATCGGAGCTTCGGGCGGCGTGCCGTCGTCTTTACGAATACGTAATACCTCTTATTACATGACGTGGCTTGTGTTTAATGAAACGTATCAAGCCGAGAGGTGAAACATTTTAACGACTTTTAATTTAGTTTAATATTAACCTTAAAAAGCTAAACTATATACATAATGAAAAAAACCTCCTATTTAGAAATTGCTGTTGCCAAACCTCCTGCCAACCGTGGCAACTATGGCGAAATTCTACTGATCTGATTCCTCTTATGAAGCAACTATGGGGGGTGGCCTATGTTCAGCAGTGAACCTTTTATAAGCTGTAATTAATGAATGAAAAGATTTTAGAGATTAACTCTTTTGTGTCAGGATTTCCCAAATAAAATTTGTACAATTATAATTAACAAGACGTACGATGTACGTATTAGTACTTGGTGGTGGGACTCCTTTTGCTGCCTAGGACTACATTTTAATAGATATCACCCTCTTACCTGTGTATCACGCGTGTGTGACAGTGCACGCACGCGTTAAAGTTAGGGTTCGGTTAGTCGGTTTTGCTTCGGACTAGGTTTCGTTCCATCTAAATCCTTAGAGATGTTAACGCTATATTATAGAGCTAGGTAGATAATCTTCCATTATTAACGTCGGTTGCTGGTGTCAATTGGTTGCTAAAGCCACTTACAAGGTGGTCTGAAAGTACGTTTTTCACTTCAACTTTATAAGAAAATAAAAATAACGAAACATGCGCGAGGACCACACGCGTGTGTACAGAAACGTTACGCCTCAAGAATACAGTTAAAGAAACTAACTTTTATCCATAAACCTTACTAATAACTACATACCTTTTTTTATGCAAATTTTATTTCTTAAAACACGTTAATTTACTACTATATATTCAGTTTTATTCATATATTATACTACTTTATATTTACAACACGGGGAACTTTATCACGTTTGTCAACCCTGTTAAATTTTCTATATATAGGTAATGTTGCATTATTTTAGTCGTAAATTAAAAATATATATATCCGAAAGTATTGCATAGCCAAGGAAAATTAAACTCAAGTTATGACATTGATTTATTGGGAAATTTAAATACGGCCCTAAGTAGTTCGTTCAAAATTCGGGAGTCCAGCATCTGTGGGATCCGATTCCATTCCCTAAACGTCCCTTGAATCACCTACGCTCTGTTACATTACGGCATTTTATATTAGGATATTCCATTTGCCTACTTTATATATTTGACGTAATTTAAGAATTTATAAAAGTTTAGTAAAGTAAAGTTAAGTAAAGTTTAGTTTAGTTAAGTCTATTCTATTTCCTATTTTGCACAAAATGCAAAAATGGTTTTTTAAACAAAATTCTTATAGTTTTACTATTATCAGTCTGTATAATTCATTTATTCATCATCATCAAAGCTGGTGCTTCTCATGTGGTCCAATATAAATAATTAATGTGCAAGGTCTGACAAGTAGTTTTTTAATTATCCTTAATAATTTATATTGAAGTCGGTTGTGCTATGAATGCTATTAAATTGATTAATGTTCTGTGATATTACACAATATTGTATCTTTGGTGATCTACTTAGTGATCAGTGACAGATTATCCTTAAGGCAAACTAGGCACCTGCTGAGGGAAGCGTGTTTCAAAGGTGCACGCGCGATAGTTCTTAAACGAAGAACTTTTTTGCGTATCGACGGCAGTCAGCAATTGCAGTGGTGAGCGACGTTTTTCTTGCCTGAAGAGAGTGAAAAAATTTCCTCGATCAACCATGACAGTTAAAAGATTAAATTCGTTAGCAATACTTAACATTAAATCAAACTTAATGCTACTATACCTTTTAACTTTGACGATGTAATTGACAAATTCGCAAAATATAAATGTAGACGAATACATTTTTAACCAATAGTTGTTTGTTGGTACCAATTAGTAATAAATAATCCGAACAAAAACAGTTTCACTGTAAAGCATCGCGCCAAGTACACTTTCAACTATAGTTACAAAAATAATAATTACAATTTTACAAAAAATTATAAAATAAAAAGAAACCAAGTACATACCCGTTTTAGATTCGAAAAAAATAATATGCTGAAAAAAGTAATAATAAAAAAATGGTGTACTTGGTGTGCATGATTAAGAGTATCGATCACCCAACTTGACATTGGAAGTCGTTTTTCTGCCGACTTCCAAAAAGGAGCCGGTACTCAATTCGACTGTATGTTTTTTTTTTTCGTTTTTTTTTTTATGTGTGTTACCTCAGAACTTTTTTCTGGGTGAACCGATTTCGATGATTCTTTTTTTATTTGAAAGCTGGTACTTCTCGTGTGGTCCCATATGAATTTGATCAAGGTCAGACCAATAGTTTTTAAGTTATTCTTAAATAACTTATATTGAAGTCGGCTGTACAAAATTTTTAACTTTAAATTATTTATAACTTTTTTTGAGTTATGCTCGTACTTTAAAGTATAATGCACACCAAGTACATAATTTTTTTATTATTACTTTTTTCAGCAAAATTTTTTTTCGAATCTAAAACGGGTATGTACTTGGTTTCTTTTTATTTTATAATTTTTTGTAAAAATTTAATTATTATTTTTGTAACTATAGTTGAAATTGTACTTGGCGCGATGCTTTACAGTGAAATTGTTTTTGTTCGGATTTCATATCTTTTTGTAAAGTACACAATTTTTTTTTTCAAATATCGCACACCTCATACCGCGAAGCGGTTGAGTTTGTGCTTTACTCTCAACACGTCAAGGTCAAGAAATTTATACTACACGGAGCGTTGGCAGCTCTCCGGGTTGAAAAACTTGCCCTACGGGAGATATCTCTTCTTCCTTCCGAGGCCTAAATTATAATATACTTTAATTTGCAATAAAAATAAGTAGTTATAATTTATAATATACCGACGGCAGAGGGGCGCTGATGATGTGCAAGCCTAGGGCCGAGCCTATGTGTTAGTGATCGACAGGCGTAAATTTAATATTTTAATATGTTTTAGTAGTATTGAAGAAAACGCTCATAAAATATTATACAGCGTCGTACTCCTTATTTGAATTGGAAGTCCTATTCTAAAGAGTCGTAAAAAGTTTTATATCTTAACATAGAGATGAAATAAAAATGTTTAAATTACGATGAATTGAAATGATATTAAAATAATCTTATAATTACACGAAGAATTTTTGTTCGGGTTTTATAACTCATTAAGTATGCATGTACTATATTATTATATTGTTTGTTCTATTTTGTTTTGAATGTCGGTAGAATGATCACTTCGAATTTTATTAAACTACTAACTAGTTACCAATCCTATAATTAAATCCGTCTTTAATTAAATTCGACCTAATCTTATAAAGCTTCTCACGTAACAGACCAAAGACCACAATGGAACAACTTACGCAACAAATGAACGGTTTACTTGCAAAAGCTACTTAACGCAGTCTCTTACCTATTTCCCAGTTCCGTTGCGTGTGAACTCACTAATGAATTTAGATACGCTACAATTAATATTGCGGTTTTAAAGGTGTAAAGTATAGAAATTACTTTCGCACTATCGGTTTGTAACCGATCACGACAGGAACTTCCTCCATATTTCATTTGTGCCGCACCCATCGTGATGTATAGCAACACAGTTTCTCTTGCAATAACTGCTTATCTACTAGCCAATTAAACGTTATTTTCTATGAACATAATGCTTCTTTAAGCTCCAGGTACACGCACTGACAAACAATTTGTGCAAAAAATTTGTACAATCAACATGGTGCACTGCACATCGTCCACACGATAGCCTCAACAGCAAACAGTTTTTACAAACTTTTCACAAAGAACGTGTGTGGCGTCCATATAGCATCTTAACATACACACTTGCTTGTGCAACTTTAGTTTGAACAAATTAAGTTTTTGTGCAAGCCATTTGCACTGTATACCATTTTGCTTGCTTGTGCAAATTAAAATGTGTGCAAGTAAGATTGAGCGTGTAGCCAGACCTTAAAGGCGGATACACTTTTTATTGGCAACGAAGCATTTCATGTTACTCCACAAGGGTGACGGTAACGAAGCTGCATTTTAATTCTTGGCCCACATCAGCATTCATTTACTGTATGCTCGTTTTCCACTCATGTATGCATGAATAAAAATAAATTTCTGAATGCTTATTTTTAATTACAATATACGGCTAATATATAATTTCGCTTCATAGAAAAATGGAGGCTTTTAAATTTACTAAAATTTACTTTTAATTTGAATTACTTAAATTCAAAAATAGTCTGAGCTTTTATCACACAAAACGTTTACTTAACTAATTAAAACAAAAAATGTACATATTCAAAGACTTTTATTACAATCATCTAGCAAAACGTTGGTATAATGGTATATTTCAAACTTACTTCACGCAAATTTTAGTAAAGTTTATGTAAACACCCAAACAATTTAATGGTCCCATAGGCTCTTGGGTTCTTTGAATCTTACATTTTATGTGTATAATAGGCTATAATTATATATTTAATCCTTTAATGAAATAACCATTCGCTTTCCTACTTAATTACTCAAGGATTCTTTAAATCATATGCAAAGTTATCCTGCATTTGCGACTTTTTATTGCCAACTGACAATAATTAAAGTTGCCAGTAACGACATATTTAATTCTTAAATTTTGTCAAAAGTGACCAAAACGAATGAATAAATCGCTAAGGTGGCTTAGCGCTTCCGGAAATTAGTGTTGCCAGCATTTCCTCACCACAAGAGACGTTCAGCAGCTTGATGTGCCAAATAAAATATTACTTTTCTCGCAAACTTAAACGTTTAGTTTTTAATGTTTATTTTATGCATGCAAATTTCTATTAAAAGGTTATTATCAAGTTAAGTATGTAGTTTTATTTTTAAAGTTCGATCCCAATCGTTGCCATACTGATTTTTTTTAATAACTTAAATGCTTATTTATCACATGTTGAGATATGAAGGATCACATCATTGTAATGTTAAAACCTAAACCCGTCAATTTTTTACATGTATAAAATAGACAATTTCACGTTAGATACCTAATAGATAGGATAGCATTAAAAATTAAAATGTGATCTGTGGCCGGAGTAATGCGCGAGCTGAAGGCCGCAGCCGGGTACTTGCACTACTGCACAATAAATCCTCCGACCGAATAGCGTCGCACGCGCACCGTCCATAATTTACAACTCGCACCTCGTTTCCGTTAATTAAAAGATATTTTTTATCAAACACACCTGGAGATGCAACACGTAAATGGGTGGTCTTGTATCTTGTTATGTTTATGAAAGTGAATGATACAGTACAAGGTGATCATGAACGAAATTTGGTTAAAGTATTTAGTTGATTCTCCGTCTGGTGGCAGGAGAAGAAAATACATTACCCAATTAACCCAAGTTCATCCCTTGGTTGTTATTCGAGCGTGATTTTTTGTTAGATTATGGTATATATACGTCTCGTTTTCGCTTCGCCTGACGGAAAATATAGAGACCGGCAACGGATACTGCGATCGTCAATCTACCTACTCATACCTAGCTGCTGTCCTCCTGGTAGCATTTTACCAGAAGCTATATACGGCACAAGAGGGATTATAACTGTATGAGCTAACGTAGAACCTCTCACTCGTTCAAATCAAAATATACCCTGTGTAACTATTATGCTATAAAAACAGAGGAAACCTGGAGAGGCAGAAAAAAATCGCTACACAACTTTTTCACAAATGTTGCTACTGATAACGGTTTAGTGGTTCGGTAGCGCGCAGTGGCTAATTCCGAGTTAATTCGAATTATTCCAAGGATAAACATACAAATGCATGTGTAATTTATGTATGTAAAACGTTACAGGAGATAAACCTAATGTGTGTGTGGGGACGGGGGTGATGTTTTTTAAATCCATAATAGAATGTAACCATAATTTATTATTATGAATATAAAACTATAATAATATAATTAGTTAGATAATGGATTATAAAATAATATAAGAATAATAGAATATTAAGATGCATTTCTAACCTTGATTATCTTTCTTGTACAACAAACAATTACAGCTTTCACTAAGTAAACTACTGCAATTCTCTGACACTATATCCACGACAGCCAAGATTCATTGCGTGTACTTTACATGTTTACGTTTCACTAATTATTGTTATCAATATACACAAGTATTGAGAAATTATTTGCTGCGTACCTAATCCATTAAATTGCACAGCAATTTGTTTATCTACTGGTTTCACTGCGATTTCTATACTCACATCTAAAGGAAACCCAACCGTATATATACTGATAATAATAATTACGAACACTAAATACATTTAATTCGTAAAATTATCGGCGCAAGACTCACCTTTCATTGTAATTACGCAGTCGCTCGAGCAAAATTAATCTGCCTAGAACCGTCAGCACCTGCCGACATTAGTAGTTAACGTCCGAGAGATCTGATACTTGTTCGGCTTGTTCCTATTAACACACAAACTGAAGCTTATGTTGTTTTGAAATATTTGTACACTAGACTTTATCATCGCCATCATCAGCTTTTGTTATAAAATTATAGTGGCTACCAAACTACCATCTGATAGTGACTACTTCAAACAAAAAGGCGTTCGTTCCTCCCGAGGACCAAAACAGCATGCCTCACAGCAGTTAGGGTTGCCAACCCTACCATAAAATATAATATGTATTGTACTATACGAACTCTAAGTATTAATCCCACCATAATTGCATACTATATAATTAAAAAATATTTATATATAAATGTTTATAGTAGGCGAAACCAATATATTTTAATAAAGTTTGACTTTGTTAGGCGCAAATAATACAGAAGCGGCATAAGGGAAAGGCATGGCACAGGCGCGGCGCAAGAGTGGAACGGATAGAAATGGCATGCGTGTGCCGCGTCGCTCGAGCAGCATTCGTACATTTTATATCAAAAAGTTTTGAAGCGGCACCATGCCTTTGCCGCACCTGTGCCGAGCCTTCGCCATATGCTGCTTCTGTATAATTTGCGCCTTAGACTGTAAAATATGTAATTGCTCAACATAGCAAAAATAGTCCTTATAAAAATAAAAATATTAATTTGAAACATTGAATGTTTCTTTTTTTGCTAACTATTCTGATGTATTTTTACAGGTAATAGTTTTTAAGTACTATATATGAAATAGAAAAATTGGCAACCCTAGGCGGAAACCCCTAAAACCTAGACTGGAAATTTTTTAGATCTTGTGCGCTAACTGGCATGATACATGACTTGTAAGATTAGTTCATATCCACCACATTAGTTATTGATGAGCGCGAAGCCGATATCCGCGCAATGGTAACGCTGCTCCCTATTACTGGATTGTAGGATTTGGGTTCGACGTTTTCATAGCCATTTATCAGTCGCCATGGCCAATTTCGTTTATTTAAAAAGTTAGAAGGCACGTTAGATTGGCATTTGACCTATTTTACTAGTAACGAGACATTCCATCTTACTTGTTAAGGGTGAGAACGCATCTGAATTTTGATGTTTATTCAATGTTGTTAGATCTTTGGTTACTCTCATTTCTTTAAAAAAATTTGCTGATATTACTTCACTCTTTGCACCTAAACTAGAGTAGAAGCGCAAGATAGAAAAATTAAAACTATATTTTTTTAAATTTAGCTTTATTGAAATGAAAAAAGTAAAGATCTAAAGAAAAATATAAAGAACAGGCAACTTTGTTGCCGTCATATTTTTTAAATAGTAAGTGTCCAAATAATAATACCTTAAATGTACGTGCAGACATGGAATCATTTACTTTTCCTCATTATTATGTATGACTAGCTGTTCCTCGCGACTTCGCCCGCGTGTTATTTGGGGTTTTAATTTTTTTGCGCGGAACCCTAATTCTTTTTGTAAAATAAAAGTAGCTTAAGTTACTTCTTGTGACATCAGCTATCTGCCAGTGAAAATCCCGTCAGAATCGGTCCAGCCGTTTCGGAGATTAGCCGGAACAAACAGACAGACGGACAGACAGACAGGCAAAAACTTTAAAAATTGTATTTTTGTTATTAGTATCTACCGTATATACTTTCATATACATTTAGTAAAAAGCTGTAATTTTGACATTACAAACAGACACTTTAATTTTATTTATTTGTATAATAAGTTTGTTTTTATAATAAGATTGACGAAATTATTAAATTCCATGTTACAAATAGAAAAACACACTAGAATTAGATAAAAAACTCACCGACCCACAACAAGTGAGAAAAACATAACCTACTGTGATGATTTATGCCAAATGTTGCATAAAAAACCTAAAAAATAAAAAAGCACACGAAGTGTTATGAAAATACACACATTGTTTTTAGCAAAGAGAGGCGTGAACGCGTATGGCGTAGCTTTTATCGAAACTATTCGCTTTATAATATACACCGTGGTAGTAATGCGGTCGGATCGTATAAACACTTCGTGGAAGCAATGAATATGCAAGGTTTCGGTGTACAATTTATCTTGCATAATTTCATGGTTTTGCCGAACGAACGCCGACGAATTATTATTTGAGTATCCGATCCAATTAGACGTGACTGGACTGGATTTATATGTCTCCATTTATATTTCAAGTATACAAGGTAATTGCGTCTTACAGCGCATTGACAGTACTTAAAAATGATTTTATTAATGATATTATATATAGATAGGACTAGAAATATTCACACTTAATATAATATACAGAAGAATGAAATAGAATAACCGGGTGATCGCGGCAGAAGAGATGATCCCATGGATTCCGTAAGAGGCGACGTGTGATGTGCTAAAAACATCTTATGGCTTGCGATAGATGATGTTACAGCCTAAATACGTCGTACTGCTGGGCACGGGCCTCCTGTCATTTTTTTGGGCAAAGAAATGTCCCGATGCGTGTTGGCGAACTTCACGTGTCATCAAAATATTTTTTTTCTTATTTCTCAGACATGCTGGTTTTCTCACGACGCTTTCCTTCACCGTCGAGCACTATGTAAATCAACACTTAAAATTGCAATTATCAATTTCATTAGTGCCTCTGAGCTACCACGGCGTATATTAACTTGTTTTAAATTCCCGACGTTTCGGGACTGAAGTGTTTGACGTCCTAATGTCATAGTTACGTGGTAGAGCCATGCTGCAGCTATATTAGTAGTATAGTTGTAACACGAATGAGTCAGCTCGACCGGGTAAGGACCACGCTCTCACAGAATACCAGCATAAAACAGCAGCTTAACACTGCTGTGTTTCGTATGCAGAGTGTAGAGAACCGGAGACCATTTTTACTGGAAAAGAGGCATTCCATCTTAGTCCTCACGGGTGACGACGCATTTGCATTTTGATTCACAAACGAGGATAGATGTAGATAGATGTCTATGGGCCGCAGCAACCACTTACCATCAGGTGGACTGTGTGCTCGTTTGTCACCGTATCCTATAAAAAAAAATAGTTAACCACGGCTACCTTCAGTTTAAATGTTGTATGGATTAACAGGATAGTATAGGATTTAATTTTATTAATTATAAGATACCGAGCAAAAGGTAACGCCCACCCATCTTCTCTGTTGAAATTAGGATGTTTTTGATTTCAATAGCCTCGCGAATCGTCTTTGGCAGGAATCGGTGTTCTTTAGCGAGGATTTTTAATATATCAAATCTAATGTTGTGACGGGGCGATCCTGTACGTGTTCACAGACTGCAGACTTCCCGGAGCGTCGATTCTTCACATCAGCTACGTGTTACGCTGGTTTTAATTGATCTTTTAGTTTGTCCTACTTAAGAGAGACCACATTCACAATACATTCACAGTACAAGCTTGTACACTCCTGCACCTTGTAAAGGGATATTACACTTGACTCATGGTCTTAACTATAGTACGTTACTACTTCTAAAGCTAACTTTATATTTAAAAGAAGTTCGAAGCATAGTAACCATTTTGGCAAGACAAGCAGACCTAGTTTAAATGACTATTAAGGTTAAGTTGTTTTTTTTGTGATGAGACGAGCAAACAAAGTAAACTGCAAGCGACATTTTCTAGAAAATCTCAGAACTACGTTCATTTTTACACAAATAACGCTAATTAAAAGCATGAATTCTCTGACGATTACACCACATACAAAATATAGGTCATGCTCGCGCTTTATGAACAGTCGTGAAAAAAATCCTTACACAGAAAACTGTAGAAAGAATACACTCCTGATTTTTCGAAACCATTACCCGCAACGTAAAACGTGAGCGAACGCCCTATCTAATATTCGTGCGAACTATGCGCTAGGGAGACTAACTGATGCTACGTGTTCCGTATATAAATTTTTTGTTACGGGCACCAACACCATTTTTCGATTAAAATCAATACGCACCATTTTACTTTTTATTTCGGCTTGCAACATTAAAAAGGCTGTCTTATTATCAGAGAAAAATCTATTTATAGAGTACTGCTTCGATACTCCTCTATCAGTTATTCTTCGGATATTTTAAACATGATAGAGCCACGCTGCAGCTATATTATATTTATAGCACTAATGGGTCGGCTTGACCGGGGTATGACCACGCTCTCACAGAATACCAGCGTAAAATAGCAGCTTAATACTGCTGTGTTTCGTATTGTGAGTGTAGAGAACCGGAGACCCTCGGTAGGCGTATTACGTATCTTGCAGAAGGCTAGCAATTGCGAAATTAGAACAATAATTGCTGATAAATCGCAGATTCGTATTATGTACCAGCGGTAACCAAGCCCTAGCTAACTAGCGACCACAAGGCAGCCTTCTGCAAGATACGTAATACGCCTACCTTTTTACTGGAAACGAGGCATTCCATATTAGTCCTCAGGGGTGACAACGCATCTTCATTTTGATTCTTAATCGAAGATAAATGTAGATGTCTATGGGCCACTGCATCCACTTACCATGTGGTGTGTGATCGTTTGTCACCCTTATTCTTAAAAAGAAAAGATAACTAAATCTATTCTAAAGTTGTGAAATAATGTTGCTGCAATAAATCGAGATTTTTGAGATAAGAGATAATATATTTAGCTTCCTAAATATATTATCTCTTGTCTCAAAGACGTTGAACTAAACGACTTTCTATCTATCACTGAGAACTTTAGAGTACCATTTTAATGTCTTCGAACATGACTAAAGTGTTTTACACTAAATTATATAGATCGTAAAAATGTCCCTTTTATTACTTTTCATTGATTGAGTACATATAAACCAGCAACTTTTCTCATTATTATTTTTGATTTAAGTTTTTTTATAGGTAGTAACGTAAAATAAACAAAAATACTTTTTCTATTTGAAACCGACAAATGCCAATGGATCAGAAAGCTTAAGGGGCAATGAGCCGACCGTATATGTCAAAGAATTGACAACAGATGGGAATGAAAGGTTCTTGAGTGGTATTATTGTACCGGTAAGTGTAGGGAGGCCCCTCACAAGATGGAGTGACGACCTGGTAAGATGTCCAGGAAGTCGATGCATGCAGGTGGTTCAGGGGCGTGTTTGTGGCGCTACTTTGGCGTAATGCATAGCAATGACTTGTGAAGAGGTGTTGGATGGTGGTGATGATGATTGTATTTAAATAACTCGTGTAGGTAAGTTTTAAAATCGAATAGCCGAGTTGGTTTGACGCTGCCTGTAATTTTTAGTTGCGGTTGTGGTATCGATCTCATTATTATTAAAAAAATTACATTTGAATGGCGAACATTCATGCTTAATAAGACAGTCATGGGTATTTAGTATAATATGGATACAAATGTATAATTTAAGCAAATTAATACCTTAATTTGTATAATTATTGTAAATCATTGATAAATGTTGATAGTACAGGCGAAATTCTTATTCGGGACCAATAGGTTACAGAATATATACGTCCCACAGCTGGGCACAGACATTCTCTCATTTCTGAGAGGGTTTTAGGGCAAGGAAGTGTCCACCGCGCTGCCACAATGCGTGTTGGCGAACATATCTTCGAATTATTATTTTTTTCTTATTTCTCAGACATGCAGGTTTCCTCACGATGTTTTCCTTCACCGTTAAGCACGTGGTAAATCAGCACTAAAAATTGCAATTAACAATCTCATTGATGCCGACGGGAATTGAACCCGGGTTGCTCGCTTGCTGTGAAGCGCTAACCATCTGAGCCATCACTAAACATACTAACTGATAGAATCCCGTTTCTGTCTGGGTTGTGCATGTTCTTACTTATTTCTGCCACCACGCAGCACTGCACTCACTGCTGTGTCCCCATGAGCGATGACAAAGCATCAGTGCCTTGATCTTCCTTGCTGGAAGTTCTTTGCCAGTGTATACGAACTGTATCGCATATCTAAATAAAGAATGATAATGTAATCTCTAAACCAATTTTAATATACAGTTCCAGGACGAACGAACTTCGATTGATAAGATATTGCGATGAAACCTAACTAGATAAAACTTGGAAACTAATACATTAAGTATCAAAATACAAAATTTGATCCGAATCGTTGGAGCCGTTTGAGAAATTATTATGTATATAGGGTAACCAATTTTTATTTTAAACTCTTAGCTTAAGAATGTATATATTGTTCTAATGATTATTGTAATGTAATAATCTAGGTACGAGAGTATCACAGTAATGGCGTCATAAACTGATACAATATATTTTGCACGCGTTTACGACTGGCCAGTGTAAGCAAAGAATATCCGTCCTAATCACTTGTAATGTCTATTTAACCCTGTGTCGTAATAAGGATTTCAGAACACAATTGGCTTCTTTCGTATATCTTACAGAGGCTCGGTAAACAGTACTGTCATTAGGCCGCTACCCTATCCCATTTCTCCCTCATAATACTCCTGACCTCACATCTACACACGTTTGTATAACGCAAGTAAGTATAATTTTATACCGTATATAAAAATTTATATGCAATAACCATATTTGTTGAGGCAGCGTTGCAAATTATGTTTCGTATACCGAATAGATGATATCAGCAATTCATGAAGCTCCACCCCAAATGCTGAAGTAGTGAATACATTATCTATTTCGATCATGTCATTTATTAGTTGGTGATTCGCCGCTATCGGCCGTAACATACAAAACAGTAAACTATATAGGCCACGATCATAGGCCAATAACTTTCTACTATTCTTAACCGCAAATACGGTAGTCAAGACTCATTAAAATGTTTATCATTCGTTACTTTGTCAGCCTATCAAAATTTCACTGTCGAACGTAGGCCTGCCTCATGGATTGTCACAGCCCGTGACTCGCAGGTGATGTAGTATATGTCATGTAATAAGTCAAAATTTAGGTTTCCATTTTTTACAGGTGAGTTGGCAACCGCAGTCTTTTAATAAGCTGAGTTGTTACCAACTCCTGTTTCATCTTTTTTTTTTATAGAATAAGGGTGACAAACGAGCACGCAGCCCACCTGATGGTAAGTGGTTACTGTGGCCCATAGACATCTACATCTATCTTCGTTTGCGAATCAAAATGCAGATGCGTTGTCACCCTATCCTAGTTATGAGGCCTAAGATGGAATGCCTCTTTTCCAGTAAAAAGGGTCTCCGGTTCTCTACACTCACCATACGAAACACACTGCTATTGTACGCTGGTATTCTGTGAGAGCGTGGTCCTTCCCCGGTCGAGCCGACCCATTCGTGCTACAACTATACTATTAATATAGCTGCAGCATGGCTCTACCACGTAACGTCATCTCCCTGTGTCGCATCTCACGACCACGACACTCACGGGATGAGAGTAGTGGATTTTCTTACACCGCCACTACACAGATAAAATAATAATATTTATTACTTAGTTCTTAGACTGCTTAAATGTTTAAATATTTTGAATGTTCTTTGAGACCACACATTTTAATTAATATAGCTCTAGAAACAGAGGAAGGAACTCCTCGACACAAAAAGATATATATGCAATGTACGACTCAGTACAAAGGGTTTCCTTACAAATTCTTGACCAGTTTCTTTTTTTATTTACTATTTGCTTTTCTTGAGTAGGTTTTGCTGCGGCAATAAAATAAACATTGCCAAGTTCAAACAACGATTGAATGTCGTTGCAGAAATATTTATTTAAAATAATATATGAATAATGACTTTAAATATATATATATATATATATATATATAATAATTTGAGTAATAACTTTAAAAGTGGCGTTCTTCGCTTTGTGATTATTGATTAGTTTAAGTTATAAACCGAATGTATTTAAAAATTATAACTAAGTTTTGTGTCATTTTGTCCGCTTAGTTAGTCCGTGGAGTTATATTAATCGAGACTGCTTGGAACAGTCTGCACTTATAGTGATTCCCAGACGATCCTAAAATATACTGGGGAAGTTGAAATGACTCATCATATATATATATATGCATATAACTTTCTATAGCTACGCATGTAAACTTTTATTTTATTATTTAATTTTTGTTATTGAACGTATTGACATACTACCATAATTTCAATGTGTATATATATATAATCGTAAAATTATCTTTATCTTTTATTACTTTAACGGTTTTATTATAATGTTTTAAGTGGTTTTGGACTTCAAACATTAAAATATCATTTTTACTCGAGAACGAACGTACACACAAGTAGGTATATTGAGATTTTCTTTTAAAACAGTACGAGTATAATCTATTGACTGTTAACCGCAAAACTGCAACATCCATAGAATTATTAAATTCTATGGCAACATCGGACTCATTACGTCAATTTCCAAACGATCAGTTAATAAAAAGAGGATCGAATATTAAACTTCTTTCTTCTTTTTAAAAAAAATTACACCATTTCGTTACAGTGCTCTGAGGTCAAAAAATAAATATTATACTAACGTTATAATAATGTTTAGCTATGTTATTTACTCTTTAGTAGGTCTTATAATGCATAAATTCACTAATCCTCGAAAGAGGATACCCTTCTATAGGCTTAACGGTGTTAGGTGGTTTCGTAGATCAATGTGTGAAGGTGAAAAAGAAATACGATATACTTACTCTTTGCACGATTTCAGTGCAGTGCCCTGAGAACAAATAAACAAATAAATAAATAGACGCAATATTTGTTATGTCACTCTTTAGTAGCTACTTTAATGCATAAATTCACTAATCTTCGAAAGGCGATATCCTTTTTATAGACTTAAAACTTGGATGGCTTCGAAGCTTCGATGTCTGAAGACGAAAAAAAAAACGAAATTCTAACTCCTCGCGAATATAATGCCTCTCGAGAAGCCTCCCAAATTGTAGCGGTTTTAGCTCACATGCTAAAGTATGTTATTTTCACGTCTCCAGATTTTTGTGGTTTTGTGCTTAAATATGGTATAGTTTTCTTGTATTAGATTTATACATTGGATTTTATACATATTATCTGAACGGTTTATAAATCATTATAAAAAGTAAAGTTACAGCCTATATGCTCCCACAGCTGGGCACAGGCCTCCTCTCACTTCTGAGAGAACTTAATGCAAGGAAGTGTCTGCCGCGCTACCCCAATGCGTGTTGGTGAACTTCACATGTCTACGAAATATTTCTCTTCTTATTACTCAGACATGCAGGTTTCCTCACGATGTTTTCCTTCACCACTTGGTACGCGGTAAATCACGATCACGCGTAAAGTATGACCTCGTGGTAAATCAGCACTTAAAATTGCAATTAACAATTTCATTGGTACCGGCGTTTATTGAGCCCGGGTTGCTCGCGTACTGTGAAATTTACAGCGAGCGCTGAATCCCTGAGCTAACACGGCTCTCGTTATAAGTTGGAGAAAAATATACATGCAATGTAATTTTAGCATTTTATGGTATGTTATATAATATATGGCGTGCTATGCTATGTATTATGCGGCTCGACCGGGGAAGCCGGGAAAGAATAGCTCCTGCTGTGTTTCGCATAGTGAGTGACAGAAACGGGAAAACCTTTTTACTGGTAACGAGGCATTTCATCTTGATTCTTATTAATCGAGAAAAATGTAAGTGTACAGGCCACAGAATTTCCTTACCATCGGGTGGACTGGATGCCCGTTTGCCACCATTACTTTAGTTTGTAAAAATCCACTGTCAGAAGTGTACCTGTCCATTTTGCGTTGTTGCTATATTCACCACCTAAAAATTTCCAAGCTGTGCGGCGAACATTGAGTTATATGTACTACGTACTAGAGAAGCTATTCCAAACAAAAATTGTGAGCTACTCTATGGCTTTGCGCATGCGCGGGAAATAGTAGAGTCGCGCATGCGCGAATACTTTAATTTAATATAAAATAAGATATTAATATAAAATACTAATATAATATATATATATATAAGAATTTAATATAAAAGACTTATTTTAATCTAAACAAACATATTTTTAAATAAAATGTAATAATAATTATCTTATGGAATTCACAAATCTTCAATTTACGCAATAGGTTTAGTTTAGTGTACAAGTTGCAGTACAGTTCAGTTAAATATAGTAAATGTTCGGAATGTAAAATCGAGTGCGTAGTACATATATATCGATGGCGGCGAATGTGGCGATACAAATTTCTTTGCATCTTATCCTTGGCGGCAGTTCCGCTTCTCGGCTGAAGATCCGTAGAGCTGCGTGATGCCATAACCGATGTGATACGTCAAGCGATGAAGTATTTCATCCCCTTTGCTGACGTGATCATTGGTGGTAAAGCTTGCCCATGGTTGAACGCCGAATGCGCCCGTGCTGAAAAGCGCAAGCATATGGCGTACTTATCCTGAGCCGATGCTCGAGACCGCAAAGCTCCGGATTTTATCCATAAAAAGAGAGCTATAGTTCTTAAGGTCTGTACGCCTGAATTGTTTCCTGTATTGACGCGCTTTTGCCCCCTATCATTCAGGACTGGAATAGTATAATAAATCTTGGAAGCTAGCCAATGTGTAGCCTGTGCCTAAAAAGGGTGCTGACCTTTTTTTAACATGGGGAAATGCCTACGCATTCCCGCTTCGCAGGCGCAAGGACGGATTATGTCGGACTAGCACCGACTAAAACCTCATGGTGATCCACCTTCGTCGCATATTGGCAGGGCCACGGGAACCCTTTCGCACACATCCGCGGCCCCACCAGCGCTGGCCGCCCCCAGCATGGCAGCTCTTCCTCGAGAGAACACCAATCCTCTCCATCTCCTACTCAGGTAAGGCGCACCAGAACACTTGGTGCGCCTTCATCCACGGCCTCCAACTACACCTGCACAACGGACGCCCCTTGTCCGATTAGTAATATAAAACAACCAAATTGCTTTTTAATTGTATAGTACAGCAATACCCATATGAAACTTTCTTTGTAATGAACATCGATAAAAAAAACATGTTCTCCTTACTTTGTATTCGTATGCACATAATGTTTTGAACTGGATTAATTCACTATAATAATAATAATAATTAGATTCTTTACTAAAAACTTATATAGGCTACAAACAAAATGTTGCACTGATTCCTAAACTAGGATTAATCCTGTATCTTAGGAAACTTTCAATACTTTAGAATTGATTATTATTTGTTTTGTGTATCAAAATAATTTTTCGATTTTTGTTCGATTATTGACGATATCATATTTATTCTATATATAGGTACTTTTAACTACTTAGTTCGTGTAATCTATTAAATATCTACTCTATTTCTTAAAAATTATAAATTAAAAAAAGTAAAGGTTTAGGTTTTTTGTTTTCAATTTACATTTCTTTGTGTCATATATATGCATACGATTAATAGTTTACTCTCTCTTCATGTGAACATTATAGAAGTCAATTGGAAAGACCGATAAAGGTCTGGTGTGCTACTAGTGGATAAAACATTTAAAAAATGATTAATGACCTTTGAAGAGTAGCTGCAGTGCAGCTTGGGTGCTACGGCAAAAGAGAGAGACTCATATCCACTTATATTATTAATATTGCCAGGCTAATAATTATAATCATCGTCATCATCAATACAACCTATCAAACGTCCACTGCGGAAATTAGGCTTCCCCCATATATTTATTACCTTATAAGGTAGCCATTAGTAACCGCATTTTCACCATTTTATTTGTTATCAGGAAGATGATGCACTATGCAGGAAATTCATTTTTTTATATTTTAAATCGCTTCATTTATTATTAAATTTAAAAAAAAAATAATAATTAACAAATAATTATCCTATAGTCTTATACTTTATTTACCTATTACACTCTTTTTTCCCGACAGTAGAAGAGTCAGCCGGTATATCCTGGAATTTGGTGTCCCATTACTAGTGACCCTAACGTTGATACTGTTGGACGCCCTTGTTTTTCAAAGTCGTGACCTCACAGAATACTCCTCGCCTCCGGCGTTTCCACTTACATTCTCGCTCTCGCTTTCTGATTCACAATGTTATTGCTGTCTTTTTCTGCCGACTTCCAAAAAGGAGCCGGTACTCAATTCGACTGTATGTTTTTTTTTTTTTCGTTTTTTTTTTTTTTTTTATGTGTGTTACCTCAGAACTTTTTTCTGGGTGAACCGATTTCGATGATTCTTTTTTTATTTGAAAGCTGGTACTTCTCGTGTGGTCCCATATGAATTTGATCAAGGTCAGACCAATAGTTTTTAAGTTATTCTTAAATAACTTATATTGAAGTCGGCTGTACAAAATTTTTAATTTTAAATTATTTGCTATTACAAAATACCACGGCGATTTCTTTCATTTTTATGCTTTGTTTGTAAGGTTTTATATTGTTATGAGTACGTATGTTATAAATTGAAACTAAGACACCTTATTATCGATAGGATATAAACTGCTAAAAGGAGAATCCCAGACCCTGAGTTTGGGTAAGCTAAATCTAATTGGGTACCAAAATACGTAAGTTATGTGGGTGTTATCAATCAATGTATCTCTGTATTTTAAAGAGTTAGTAACACGACTAGATTCTGTCATATTTGACATTAGTCTTTTAGGTTAGGTTATTAGAGTAAATGTTTAAGTTGATATAACTCAAGAAATCCGGTACTGATTTGAAAATTAATAGTATTTTCTAGAACTACGTAAACCATAAAACCCATAAAATTGTATAGACACAGAACATGTTACAAAAGGGGCCTAAGCTCCATATATTGACTGGCATTGTTCTTTATGTAGTTTCCAAATATTGGTAAATCCAAGCGCATTAAAAAAATTACGTATTAAATATAAATTACGTAAAAAATTATACTACTTACTTTTAGTACGTACTACTATTATTTATTCTGTGCTTTTACAATATTGTAATAAAAGAAATCTCTTATTATTATTATAATCAAGTATTTAAGAAATTTGGTTATTCGAATATTGTGTATTGTACAGCGATCTTTTTGAGCTGCTGCAAACAACAAAAACAATGTCCATTCACGACGGTGACTGAAGCCGAACTAAACTACTCTGTGGCTGTAGCTCCCCATTTACAGAAATAATTTACATACAAGGCTACCAAATCAAAGAAAAATTCGCCATTTTGGAGCCGAAAAAACTTAATTATAGCTAAACAAAACAAAATTACACTGCCATTTACATTCAGTGGGTTTCCACATGATAGATGAAGAGATTAAAAATAGATTGAGTTAAACAATTGATATTTTCAAAAGTTAGAGTGTTGTTTACAAGCCTTGCGGACATGATAAATCCACACCATAAGCCACTAAAACCCCTTTTTTATTTAAAAATAACAATTAATCGATTTAAAAAAAAAATATTAATAAGTTCAACAATCATTTATCTTTCTAACAATGTGCTTTTTATATCATTTGTATGTATAATATGATTGCTGGATACGATTTTATTCGATAAAACGTTGGAATCTTAATATTTAGGCGATAGTAGAACATACCTTGCGCTTTCGCTTAAGGTATGCAATAAAGCCGCCAAAAAGCATAACTAACAAGTCTACCTTCATACTATGTTACTTAAGGTGAAGGTAACGTCCAAGAAATTCACCTTCACCTAAAAACAAAGTTCATTATCGCTCGATTAAAATTCGTTTTCATATGTATAAAATATCTAAAAGTATTACAGCAGACGTCCTCTGCCTCCCACATTGTAAGATCCGCAACTCACGTTTATTACGTTGGAATAAACGTGAGTTGCGGATACTAAGAGCATTTTACAATGGAATCCACTTATTGAACACTGCTTACTTTTACACTTGTATATTGATTTTCTTATATTTGCCTACAATCTTACCTGATGGTAAGTGGTGACCAGTCATGGATGGTAAAACATACGAGTTAAGTGAAAGCATTTTATTCAGACGGAAAGGCTGATTCTTACAAGTTATTTCAACCCATTTTAGTGTGTATTTTATAAAAGACGAAGCAAAAGATAATCCACACAAAAAGTAGAAATCTGGTGATGTGATATAAAAAAGTATTTCAATGTGCCTTTTCACCCAAAACCCTAAGAAAATAAGTCATGTCATGATGAAGAAACAAAATACATACGATCACACATGCAGACCATAGCACTAAATGTCAGTCATACTATATGTAGTGAAAATACACATTTTATTTTTATATTTTTAAATAGTAGAAAATCCTATTTAACGTAAAATGACTAAGTAATTGCTTCATGAACCTCACAAAAATTAGCTGGGAGTAGTAGCCGTTTACTTTTATACTTTTTAAATAAAAATAAAATACGACTAAGTTTTTAGACACAACCAAAAGATGAAACTAAAGCGATACTGAACTAGGTACTACTCAATAATTTATTGATGATGAATCGTCTGTACCGTGTAGTGCAGTGTAAAAATATCCACTACCCCATATCATCTCGTGGGTGTCGTAAGAGGCTACTGAGGGAATCTGAACAGGAGATGGGCAGCAGCGTTTTCCTAATAACTGTGGTTGCCAAGCGTCGCAACTATGGCAAAATCTCACCTATGCTATGAGGCAATCAATTAGGGAGGCCTATGTTCACCAGTGGACTTTAATAGGCTGTAACGGTACCGGATGGATCTTCTATCACTATTCCACTATCTCTATAGCCCATATCAAGTCACAAGTCAAGTCATTGTCACAAAGTACGATCCCGAGCCATATGCATCCATCGACTTCTTACGCGTTTTATCGGGTTTTCACTCAATCTCGTGTTTGCATTACTAGCATCTACTGTGGCATATATCACCTCCGTGGTATCTACTACCCAATAATAATATTACTATATGCAGTGCTACGGGTTTATATACCGCGCGAAACTTTTTGGGACAAAGTCCCTTATCGGACGGTACGAATTTGGCGGATGGGGGCTAGGCGACACAAAGTGTAAGTAGGCTTGGGCCAAAAATACCGAAATATCGATATTTATTGTAGAGTATCGAATTCGTATCAATTTCGATATATTTTAAAATGTTGTATGATGTCCGAAACAGGTAACAACAAAAGGAGCTACAAAAGCATTCATGTGTGGTTGTCGTTTTTTTTTGTTTTTAATGTAATTTTGGGCCTTATCCTTAAATCATGCAAGTGATGTCGATATATCGATATATCAATGTTTATCACGCGATATATATCGATACTATTAAAAAATATCGATTCGATATATATCGATATTTTTTTTACTTGCACATCCCTAAGAGTAAGATATTTCCGTCAAGACCCCTTCTGACGTAGTGTAGACGGCCTTGACGGCTATAAGGAAGCGAGATGGAATAATATTCATCTCCCTCGCACTTTTTCTTATCTTGTAATGAAAGAAAAATTACTTTATTTTAAGGAAATTATTTTATTTTAAATGACGCTTCACTTTAATAGACGCTATTAATTCATTTATTTGTATTTGTTAATCAATAATATAATACGTTTATCAATAATAATATACTACGAAAGGAACTTCTTTCTAACCGACTGTTCCACGCCACTCACGCATGTTTTTTATATGTATAACGACAGTATACTCGTACATACAATTGAACTGAAACAATAAATTCGGCACTCTTGACACCAATGTGCAAATAGCTTTATTGCGTCCCGATACCATTCAATCTCACTATCTGTTTATATGGGAGTAGCTTCCTTTGGTCCTCGCCTGGTATTCCCGGCGGAAACGAATTTGCAATTTTATTATAACTCGCTTTTGTGTCCCATTGATGTATTCATGTGACAATGGGGTTAACAACAACCGTGAACTCCACACGCGCTGGATTTGTTTCTGTATGTATAAAATACAATCTGCTTTAATATTTAACAATATAATTATAATTAAAAACAAGAATGAATGCGGCGAAAAGTGTGAACTCTCGTATATAATAATGTTTTTGTAATTTTTTAGAAAATTAAAGGTGACAAGCACCTGAGCGCGGGGGCCCATCTGCTCTGTAACGAAACAATATCCAAATACGTGAGCACCCCTAAGGACTAAAGGACTTAAAAGGTTTAAGACAGCTACTTATGCTCGGTTACGATATAAAATAGAACTATGTTGTCACCCTTAAGGACTAAGTTGGAGAGCCTCGTTATCGTATATTTATTTATGTAGTAGAGCCATGCTGCAACTATATTATGGTTGTAGCACGAATAGGTCGGCTCAACTGGGGTGGGCCACGCTCTCACAGAATACCAGCGTAAAATAGCAGCTTAATGCTGCTGTGTTTTGTATGGTGAGTGTAGAGAACCAGAGACCCTTTTTACTGGAAACGAGACACTCCATCTAAGTCCGCAGGGTTGACAACACATCTGCAATTTTGATTCTTAATCGAGGATAAATGTAGATGTCTATGGGCCACAGTACCATCAGGTGGACTGTGTGGTCGTTTGTCACCCTTATTCTATTAAAAAAAATCACAAAAAAGTCTCCGGTTCTCGTCACTCACCGTATTGAAAGGTTTTTATGCTTAACCTGATTATTAAAACCATAGAAATTGCATTAACAAAATATATTTTTTATGGCCACATACGTACTTTAATTTTTAATAAGTTATTTTGTTTCACGACGGCGCTTTCACGTTTACATCCCTGAATGAAATTTCATAAAGTTTATTTCATATTCAACAGTTAACTCACTTCGCTCGTAAATAAAGTCACGAACAGTGCCTTTATTTCGTGGCCAGGAAATTCAAAATTTCTTCGTTTTATGAACAAGGTAAAAGTTAACAAAATTGCCCAAGAAAAGTGGCTATTTGTTTTCGCATACCTGCTTCAATTTATATGTTTTTTCAACCTTTGGAATTAATGTCTTTAAATCATAAGCATTGGAAGTTGCAGTCGTTATTTTTGGCTCTAGACGTTTTGTCTATTAAATTTTGTTTGCTAGCACTGACTGGTATCGGGTAGGTATAAATCGAGCACTGAGCAGAACCTGCATGAAGCCCTTGGAGCTCTTTATATTATATTTTAAATAAAAGTACTGTTTTGAAAATTTTGTTTTGATTAAAAATTCTACTGTAGGATTTATTTTAGTAATGGAATAATTATAATGAAATAATTTTTAAATTTAAATGAACACAGCCAGCTTATGACGAATGCAGAAAGATTATTCAGTAAAAAAAAAAAACATGCCACACACATTTGTTTTCTAAATATAAAAATTTTAAGTAAGCTTTTCGACGATGTGTTTGCTAAGACTATGAGAGATACAAACTTAAATAAAAATAAAAACACTGAATTCTATTTAATTTATTTATTTATTTATTGAAACTTACAACTATCATTGCAGAATTACCTTATGCGACAGTGTAGTTCTTCCTATGCTTAACATGATTCATTTATAAACAATCCCATCCTAGTGAATGCACTCAAAGTGCAACAGAACAGGTCAATTCCTTCAGCCATTCTAATAAAGTGTGCGTACCTAATGGTCGCGTTTAAGGCGCCTTGTCGAGTATATTGGTACGGGCGGTAAATAATTCCACAGAGTATAAAAATATGTATATTTAGATTGAAGAGTTTCCATTACTGTTTACAACATGCGCTTGTTATGTAAATCGAGTTTGCACTGCGCCTCTTTACTGCGCCTTCCATATTATGCCGTTAAATTTGCATGCTCTAACTAGGCATATGTTCGGACATAGCGTTTGATTTTATATTCAGCGAGCAAAGCTCATATCAAGCGACTCATTCGTGCGTAGAAATGTATGCACTGCATTAGGACCGCTAAGGAATTTATACATTGATGTCCAGACTAATAGATTGCATGTCGCCGGAGTGTAGCTGCGGCCTGCAACCGACCTTATCTCCAGTTGTTCTACGTCCAGTTTATTATGTTATAAGCTTATAAGTATCTTTAAAAATTCTTTACATAATTTGATAATTATAATATTTATATATTGTCATTACAGTCCTGTAAGTCCACTGCTTAACATAGGCCTCCCCTAAAGAATGCAACAAAGCACGGTCGTAAGCCACCTGCATCCATCGAGTTCCTGCATGTCTTACCAGGTCGTCACTATATACAGTGGGGGGCCGCCCCACACTTCGCTTATCGGTACGAGGCTGCCACTCGAGAACCTTGCATCCCTATCGGTTGTCAGTTCTTCGAGCTATATGGCCGGCCCACTGCCACTTCCACTTACTAATCCGTTGGGCTATGTCGGTTACTCTGGTTCTACTGCGGGTATCTTCATTTCTAAGTTTATCACGCAGAGAAACCTCCAGCACAGTTTTGAGGTATACCTGACGAGCAGATGTGTCGTAATCTCTCGAACGCTGCCCACCCGAGTTGAATTCGACGTTAGACCTCTCGGTCGATCTGGCGTGTGGCTCCAACGATGACAGCTGCTCATAGAACCCTTCAACCAATATATTTATATTATCGCTATAGAAGATGTCGAGACGCTATTCCTGTCACAAATATATATTTACTTAAAAGGATGTCCCACTTACTCCCACACTAAATAGGTAATGTAATATAATATGATCTGTTTAAAGAAATAAACAATTTTTCATTTTTAATTTATATATGTATACACTTTAATATAAAATATGTATCTACATCTTGACATAAATTGGCTTTGATATATTAATCCTTCTTATCATTAAATATCGATTTTCTTATAACTAGTACAATGAGAGTAATGATCTCTTCAATATATTTTCATCATCATCATCATTACAGCCCTTCACAAGTCTACTGCTGAACATAGGCCTCCCCCAAAGAATGCCACAAAGCACGGTCCTGAGCCACCTGCATCCATCGACTTCCTGCAATATTATGCAATATATAATATATTTTACAAACGTGTAATTTTAAGGTACATATAATCCGAGGGGTGGGACCTGGTGACCTATAGAACTATAGAACAGGTAATGTTAAATACCTTTATTAGGCACCAGTCTCTCGCAAACTAAGGTTCAATACATTTATAGTTTATAGTTCAACATACTGTTATATGATCGTAAAACATTCTGTACCTCTTTGTAATTAGAAAATAAATATAAATTATATTCTATTCTACTCATAGGTACGACATCATGTCTTAATATTGGAGGAACTAATAGTTACTAACTTTGAGAGTAACTTTTTTATTATGATACAACATTAAGTTAACGTTTAGTAGAAATTATGTGTAAATTTAAACCATGTAATATTATATATCAATATGTTTTAAAATGTTTGCAACAAGTTTTTTTAAAGTTATGTTACTCTGTATCTTGTCCGTTATAGTTATGTTAATATAAAACGACTGTAATTTTTTTAGAAATATACAAATTTTAAAATCAAGATATAAATAACACTGTGTATGACAAGCACGATACGTCTCTTCAATAATTGTTGCTTTCTTTTACTGACTGTTTATCATAATTGCATATCTGTACAATTACCGCGACTTTCTACAATAGGTAGTGAAATAAGTTGCTGCTATTTGCACCAGTAACTTGATATATTAAAGCCCTCAAGATAATAAGGTCCACTTTTGCACTTTCTTCGGCTTAATCCATTATATTCAATAAATGATTTCAAACATTTGCGAAACACAATCTCGCTCTTTGTTGGCGTGTTAAAGTTTGTTTGTAATGATTAGAGTATCGAAGACCTTTAAACGAACGCTTTAAAGGTTATTTAGTCATGTATACAAGGTGCGATTAACTAAAAGCCAATAGTAAGGTGCTGTCGTCTGCATACTTTCGGTAGTTTGTGCTTTTTGTATTCGTCTGTATAGTCTGTACTAGATTGAGATTTATACGGTTCTTATAATTAGGTACATTGTAGTGTATTTTATTTTTTAGAGGAACACAGATTATCTTCCTTATGTTGGATCTATATTTCTAGTATTTTTAAATTTACTTATTTATTTTATTTTTGTCTATTACATCGTTCTATAAGTTACATAAAGTTTCTTTTTATATATTATGTTAATAGTATTAAATAAAAATTGTAGGTATGTTTAAATTAAACATAGCTTTTTTACTCTTTATTTCTGAATAAATTTTCTAGGAGTTCTTTTGTTGTGCATCGTTCTATTAGTTATTTTGTTTTTACTCTTGCTTGTGTACTACTTGCTTTGCTTTTTATATTACGCCGTCACCCGAATTCGATTAATTATATCTTTTCTCTTTTATATTCACATCTTAATTCTTAATTAAAATTTTGATGTTAATCTATATTGTTTGTGAACAGTTAAACAGGATTCTGTTCTATTTTAATTTCTTATGACGTACGATTGTACGTCGTAAGAAATTAAAATATTAAGGAAATTCTTTGTCCGTCTGGATACCAACTTGCTATCTATTTCTGTCGTCAGATAGCTGTACTTGCACTGCTGTATTCCGGTCTGAACTATTAAAGGCTGTTAGGCAATCTGTCTTAGTTCTGAGAGGTGACAACGCTACAGATGCGTTGCCACCTTCTTTGTTTGAAGTTGACGGCAAATCTATGAACTGCAATAGCCAGTTACTATCAAGTAGACTATTGGCTTATCACTTCAGTTTTATAGGAAAAAAATATCTGTATTTATATCGAATGTCTGTATAGTGCTTATTACGGTGCTAACTTTGTGCGGATTTCGAGACATTTGCGCAGGCAAGTCACTAACGTAGGCGGGAGGGTGCTCGGGGGATTTATTTGTGGACGTTGTCTCATAAATTTAATAAACCTAGTAACATAAAACGATTGACAAAGAATTTTATTTTTAAAAAAATTCTTACGACGAGACATCTTTAGCAAGCAGTCTACGCATCTAACCCTTTCATCACTTGCCATCTCTCACATATCGAGCGAATAACCCTCGTATGTGTATGACAAGTGAACAACAGAAGAAAACACTAGCACGTAATTTAAGTAATTTAAAAAAACAGAAGCAGTCATAGGACTGCCGACAGAAGTGAAAACTCAATGATATATTATGTGTATACATGTATACAGGCCGCTATACTACGCGTCGCTAGTCGCAAGCCAGACCAGCGACGCGTAGTAGACATGCTCGACGCGAACTCATAAGATTTTCCACTACCAAAAATCGTTCAACGCAGCTAAAAATGTTTTCACTTCAATAAAGAACAATAATCTTCATATCATTCAACTTTATGCAGATCTTTAAGTACCTACTTGACTTTAATGCCCAAATTCTGCCTGTTACGCGAACATCATCAGGTAACATGGTATATAAACATTATCTTTGTCCACTGATATAAATACAACCGACATCGCAAGTTTACGGCTTGTTTTACTACTTCGTAAGCAATCAAGTTGGTATCTTAATCGCTCACCTGCAAACAACACTGTTGTAAACGTCGAGTCCGCTTTTACTGTGTCCGCGGAAGTGGCTTTAAATCAGCGTACATATAATGGTCCCGACATATCTTTCAAATTGTGTCATGTACGCACAAAGCTATATTATATATTTATTATACTAAGACTTAGATTCTTGGCGATTATAATAAACAGTTTTTATTTGTTAGTCTAGAATGATAATCAAAATCGTCCATACCTATACAAAAATAAGTGAATGGTGTGTGAATTGGTTGTGATCGATAGGATGAGGTATGCTACCTTTTACTTCAAACGCCAATTTCACATGTCGCTCTGCTATCTGACGAACAACTGATGGAAAATCTGAGAGAAAATTTGAGAAGATTTATTGTAGTACTGTAGTACTTTGCCAAGTATGGTACACGGATTGAGATTTCTGTGACCTAGACCTTCCGCAACTTTATCACTATTTGACGTCGCTGGTTTAAATATTTTACATATTTTAACTTCCCGCTTTGAAAATTAATAATTTTCAAAAGTAGGAAGTTATAGATTTCGGTCTGATTTTGAGAATGCGAGTCTTCATCAGATCTCTACGTTTTGAGTTCCTAGGAAGCCGTTTCGACTATTCCCGGCGTTGTACGATATCTTTAGAACGAACCAACCGATCGAGATGAGCGACACGACGTTCGAAAGTGTTCCTTGAGACTTCGAGCTTCTTTCGAGCTGATTAGATTTTCAAGTCAATCGGCCAAGCCGTTTCAAAGATTTTCAAAAAATAAAAATCATAAAAACAAAAATTTTATAGATTTTCGAGCATTGCGCTCGAAAATAAGCGGGAAGTTCCAGGGATGACCTGCAGCGTTAACAGCTTTTCGGATTTTTTATAAATATGGCTGCTAGGACTAACATGATATGTATCGTTAGCTCGATACCAGTAAAAAGGCTATCCAGTCCGTAAAAACGTATTAAAAATTTTAAACCATTAAAGCGGGTCCACCAAAGTGCACCATTTATCACATCACATTTATAATTTAGATAGGCATAGCCATTATTCATCCAAATCACTAGATAAAATGCCTTTTGATGGCCGAAGTAGAGCCGATTTTTGTTAAACATTAATTTTATTGTAGTACTTACTCGTCAAGGTAGATAATAGTATTAGGTGATATAATTATTGTCAAAGTCTAACGTAGTCTTCAATTCCACGGGCGGTCAACCAGTTTTGCGTGCTTCGTGCCCTATGAGCTGGTGCTGAGTCCTGTTGGAATATCCAATGTCTGTTTTTGAACATTGTTTGAAAAAGAGGTACTACTATTTTTGTTGGACGGTATTTTGTTACACCTCGGCACTGATTTTTACACCTTTTTCACAGAAAAACACCTCAATTAAGCCTGAACTCTCCTGACTCCAAGCCAAATCATGAGTGACGAAGGATAATGTCCTCGTTGAACCCTCGGAATACGCGTGCTGGCTTCTTCACTGCTGTGGGCATACACCTTATCATTTTGTTTATTATAACTTTCTTCGATGTTAAAAATTTTTTCATCCGAAAACAAAATTTTGCGGCATTTATTCCCGGTGTTTTATATGAAAATTTATTGATTTTAGGATTAGTTTTATATGTTTTAAAACGTAATTATTTATTGTATAGTATGTTTCCCTTAAAAAGCTTCATCATCAGGCTTAGTTGATGCTATGTTATATACTCACAGGAGTTTCCTTACGCTCATTACTTATTCTCGTTCATCAACCCGTAAGAGTAAACTATCTCTATCTCTATCTCCTTGTAGGGAGGACTTGCCGTTATTGTCACGTTTAGTCACGTCACCTTTGACGCCGATGCTCGACACTGGTGTGGCTAATTTACGTCTGGTGTAAACGAGATATTTATAGCGCCATATATCTGAAGCTATGAGATTTATCTATCATTTCCAACAATCGCCTTTTACGACACCCACGAAACGCAATGGGTTGATGGATTTAGTTACGAAGCCGTCACATGACTATCAACATAGTTTAGCTAAATAAGTATTACTATTTCTTAGTGACAAGGCTCTTTCTTGCTTAGGAGTCTGTGTCGGTACCTCACTCTTGACTATTTCTGCCACTAAACGGCAATGCACCATTGATACTTATCCGTTTGGATGGTTATAGGAGCCAGTCTAATTGAAGTCTGTGAGGAATTCTATCTTAGTCCTCAAGGGAGCCAAATTTCCTACCTTTTTTGTTTGAAATTGTTTTGCAAGTGTCCGTGAATTGAGGCAGCCTCTTATAAAATGTTCGCGCGTGTGTCGCTTTATTGTATTAAAAAATAAAAGAAACAACAAATTTCTTTTTTTTATATTTAGCCCCAAAAAAAGTAATTGTATTTATACTTGAGTTGTATGAAGACTCGAAGGCTATAAGACGTGCTACAGACTAAGACTTTGATATTCTGTGCCAAGGTAGTGTTACACCTAGTGAGGCGAGCTCTGGGTGCAGAGCACTGTTAATTTTAAACCGACAATATATTTATATGTAAATCATTCGCTGCAGGCTTGAGCTTGTGTTGCAATTACCGCACTCTAATTATTTATCGTTATAATTACCCAACGATCGGAACATGACAACGTCTCATATTACGTCGAAATATCAAAATAGTATCCAATTATCTGTTAATTAACTTGATAAATGTAATCTAGTAACTGTTCAATCCGTTATTTCGTTATTATGACGTACTTCAGTTTGATTTCCCTTATGGAGGCGTTTTCTTTCTATTTCCTGAACAGCAAAACGAGATTATATATTTTATGGACACCCGTTGTTCTTGCACGCATGTGTAAGACGTAATAATTTATTTTAATATCTCATCAAAAGCGTACTCAATAGAAAAAGTATGATAATGAAAATACGAAACAGAGCAGCAACATAAAGCTCTTATTTAACATTAATTTTCTACAGAACAAAAGAAAGCAGCATTTGTTCTTTTCATCATGATCATACGGGACGTTGTTTTTTTCATTGTGTTTTACTTACAAACTTACAATAACTTTTATATCGGTTTCTATATTAAGATATATATGTGATAATATCGCAAAACATATTTAATAACATTTCAGTTTGAAATCAAAATTAAAAAAAAACTTAAGTATGAGCGGTAAGATGGGAAAACCTCTCCGGCGACAAATACGCCCCTTTACTTACACAACGACCGACGAAAATTTCCAATTCCAGTCACTTCCAGTTGCATAATGCACTATGGAATTTGGAAGTGTATGGAAGATTGAATGCAGCTATATTACTGTACAAAATGCGAGACATACAAGAACATTGTTACGCTTATTCCAAATGTTGCTATTATAGATAAAGAAGTTCCCAGTGCACATACTCCGATACTCCAATCGTCATTTATTTCTTGGCTAAATTTAAATTGCACGCGGGTAACAACTGTTACTTTGCTTTAATCTTCGAGACGAAGTTAATTAAGAAAACTACTTACTATTTACGCTTTAGTTGTTTCAACAGAGTTAAATGAGAAAGTTCTCCGGTAAATGGTGATCACTGATATAAAGATTGAATTATTAAACCATCCGTACATTACAGCCTACAAAGTCCACTGCTGAACATAGGCCTTCCTCATAAATCGCCTAATGGGGGGATTTTGCCATAGTTGCCACACTTGGCAAGCGGGTTGGCAACCGCAGTTCTTTATTATTTTGTGTTGTTATCAAGAACATGCTCCTGCCTATCTTCTGTTTCATTTTCCATCTGTCGCCTCTTACTAAACCCTCAGAGACAATATGGAGTAATGAATATTCTTACACCGCCACTACACGGTTAAGTTATTGAACTGGTTAATAGTAATCATATTTCTGCGATATTCTACTATTTTTAATTGTTGTTCTTCTTCTTTGTCAATCCAAAACAGTTCACTGCTGAACATTGGACTCTTGCTTAGACAGATCAATAGGTGGCGGTATACCAACTCGTATATTCCAAATGTAAAATTCCAGACCGGTGATAATATACAGCGTCAAAACAGCGGTACATGGATGGTATTGCAATTCCCAATCCACCTGCCAACCGTGGCGATTAAGGCAAACTCTTCCAATTTGATTTGCTTTATAACACGAAATCCTATTTCAGTTGACAGATAGACGCAGGTCGCTATTAATGTTAGGTTTTTGCTTTCAACGGCTGGATTCAAATAAGAAAATTCGTTGCCGTTTATTATTGAAATATTTATTTTTACCATTTATTTTACATTTAATCATAATATACACTGCAGCATTTTATTCTTCATTGTATGTCTAATGATCAATTTTATTTTCAGCGGAGGGAAGCCTGTCGGACTTTGCGTTGCGCAAAGTCCATTACACGGCCAACAATCCTCTCAAGAAGGGCCTCTTCACGCCCGACAGCAGGTAAAAATCCTAATATAATTAACACTTAAAGGTATTCACCATTAATATATGCTAATTGGGCGGTCTTAAGGCCTCACGTATTTGTAGCCGTAACTTAAAGTGTAATTGGCGATAACCTACATTTTTCTACCTGGTTCGACTGTAACATTTTAATTTTTTTATAGAATAAGGGTGAAAAACGAGCACACAGTCCACCTGATGGTAAATGTATACTGAGGCATATATAATCTATATCTATTTTCAAAAGTGTAGATGCGTTGTCACCCTTGAGGACTATGATGGAATACCTCATTTCCAGTAATAAGGATCTCCGCTTCTCTACACACACCGTATTCTGTTTGCGAAACAGACAAAATAGTTAAACAATTGAAACATTCATATATGATTCATGGGACAGGGAAAAGGTTAAGCGCTATTTTACGCTGGTATACTGTGAGAGCGTGATCCTTCCCCGGTCGAACCAATCCATTCGTTGTCCAATCATAATATAGCTGAAGGGTGGCTCTACCACGTATATAAAATTAATGTATAACACCAAACTATACATTGCTTGTGTAAAAGAAGTTTATTCGCACAACTGTTTAATTTAGAATATTTATTACAATAAAAAAATTATCATATACGAGCACACAGACCACCTGATGATAAATAGATGTTATGGCCCATATACATCTATCCTTAAATAAGAATCAAAATGCAGATGCGTTGTTGTCCCTGAGGACTGAGATGGAATGCCTCGATTCCTGTAAAAGGGATTTCCTACACTCACCGTACGAAACACAGCAGCGTTAAGCTGCTATTTTACGATGGTATTCTGTGAGAGCGTGGTCCTTCCCCGGTCGAGCCGACCCATTCGTACTAAAATAAAGCTGCAGAGTGGCTCTACCACATATCTATACAAATAAATAAAATTGAAGTGTCTGTTTGTAATGTAAAAATTACAGTTTTTTACTAAATGCATATGAAAGTAAATACGGTACTTATAACTAAAATACATAACTAAAATACAATTTTTAAAAATTTCGTTTGTCTGACTGTCTGTTTGTTCCGGCTAATCTCCGAAACGGCTGGACCGATTTTGACGGGACTTTCACTGGCAGATACTGGCTGATATCATAAGGAGGCTTAGGCTACTTTTATTTTAGAAAAAGAATTAGGGTTCTGCGCAAAAACATAAAAACCCTAACACGCGAGCGAAGTCGCGGGGAACAGCTAGTTTGTAAAATAAAAACTAGCGAAGAGCATTTCCCACGTTACTTTTTACTGAGAATTAGTACGGGGAAAATTATGCTTAAATTTTGCTAAACTTTAATAAATTTTTCATAATTTTACGAAAGTGTTATTGTAGAAATAGCTAAGTTTTCCATGGAGAATTTCAGTTTGTGATTAAATGAGTTCCCGCGATTCGCTTTGATACACTTTGGGTCTACGACACTAAAACTGCGAAGCTATGTCCGATTAAACTAATTTAAAATTGCCTTCACATTAACCGACGCGGTAAGACCAAGCAAGGCTAAATGCATTAGTGCCTATTTAGATTAGATAATAAAAGCCACTCAGACGTGTGGGCACTGTAGTGACCAATAGACATCATGTTGCTAGCAAATTCTTACGAATGCGAATGAACAAAGTGCTTTATAACGTTATTTTCCTTGATAAGAAAAACTACCATATGGTGAAATTGTTAGAGGTTTAAATTTAAGCAATACTTTAAGATAAATATCACATTTATTTTAGTTACGAGCCACCAGCGTCAACTACCAGGCATTGGCTATAGCCACCGGTGGCCAACGACAAGCAGTTACATACTTTTTCATGCATCTTGTATGAATACACCGACTGTATATATAGACTGGGGGCGACTAAATTTAGTCCAGTTCAATTTCCAGAAGACACAAGTTTGCGCGTTTACAGGTAAAAAAAAAACCCTTTGTCGTATCTCCTCAGTTTCAAGGCACTCCCCTTGTTGCCTCAGCCAGTATCGGAATCCTCGGCGTCGACATATCGAGTGACGTGCAGTTTCGTGGTCACTTGGAAGAGAAGGCCAAATTGGCCTCTAAAAAGCTTGGCGTGCTCAGCAGAGCGGGACAGTATTTCATGCCGGCACACTGCTTGCAACTTTACAGGCGCAGGTTCGGCCTCACATTGAATACTGTTCCCGTCTCTGGGCAGGGGCTCCCCAGTGCCAGCTCCTTCCACTTAACCGCATCCAGCGCAGAGCGGTTCGAATCTTCGACGACAGAGTTCTTTCCGATCGGCTTGACTCACTGGCACTGCTTAGAGATGTTGCATCTCTTTGTGTATTTTATCGCATTTTTCACGGGGAGTGCTCTGGGGAATTGTTCGGACTAATTCCAGCCGCTCAATTTCACCAGCGCACATCGCGACAAAACTCGTGATACCATCCATACCATCTGGATGATTGGCGGTCCTCCACTGCGATTTAGAATTTTTCTTCCTCAACTTCCTTGTGGAATCGATTACCACCAGCGATTTTTCCGGACCGATACGAATTAGGGACCTTCAAGAAAAGAGCCTACTCCTTTTTTAAAAGAGCGGCAACGTATCGGCAATTCCCCTGGTGTTGCAGTTGTTCATGGGCGGCGGTAGTCACTTACCATCAGGTGAGCCGGATGCTCGTTTGCCCCCTCTCCTATAAAAAAAACACGTGTGGCCAGTGGCGCCCATTCGCTATAGCTGTGTCTTTAATACACCATTTGTCACTCGTTGGTGACAAATGGCGTACCACTGGCTGGTGGCTCGTTTGCGCCAAGTCTAATTGATAACACGTGGTAGAGCCACAATGTGTTATGGCTGCAGCACGAATGGGTCGGCTCGGCCGAGAAAGGACCACGCTCTCACCTCTAGTAGCACCATAATGCTGAAACCGCAGAAGGTTTTAATGGTCACGTGGCTTACTATTTTAGTTCTCATGGGTATCAAAGCATCTGCATTTTGATTCTTAAACAAGAATAGATGTACGTCGCTATAGGCTACAGCATCCAACAAGCACAGGTGGACTGTGTGCTCGTGTGTCACCCTACTTGCATAAAAACATTTTCTAAAACTGTCATGTGTCAAATCATTGAGTCCACCATGGATGACACCAAATGACACATTTTTATAAGCATTATGAGAAATTACGACTGAACGTGAGTATAATTTTCGACCATCGCATCGGCTTAAATTGGCGAAACTATATTGTGATTATGCGTGAATTTTAGTCGGTTAGGTTGTAGGAGTGGCTGGTTAATTTATTAATTTATTTATGACGTTTATACCGGAAGAACACACGATTAGGCCTACAAATTGGGTCAATAATATCATATAGTTTCAACAATCGCATGTCTAATAAGCATTGACTTAAATTTCCACAAATTTGATTTACTGTCTATTAACATACCAAGAGTAGATATTATAAGGTATGACAAGAGTTCTCATATCATATATCTGATGGTGATGTTTTATTTCTAGCCCTAGATGAAGGAGGTATTCTTATTCTACGTGGTAGAGAAATTTTGCAGCTTTATTATGGTAGTAGCACGAATACGTCTGCCCGACCGGGAAAAGACAACGCCCTCACAGAACATCAGCGTAAAATAGCAGCTTTTAATACTGCTGTGTTTGTGTAAGTCATTATTATTTATTCCTTAGGGGTGACAACGATTCTGCATATTGATACTTATTTGTGGATAGATATAGATGTCGATGAGCCACAGCATCCACTTACCATCAGGTGGGCTGTGTCACCCTTACTCTTTAAAAAAAGGCTTAAGTTAAATAGCGCCATAGGCCTAACTTGATTGGCACCCTTATTGTTCTTGTTTATCTTTCTTAGTCTGTAAATGTCCACTATTGGAACTAGGCTTCTCCTATTGTAGGAAGGATTTGACAGAAACATCAGCCTTGACAGGCGAATTGACAAGAGCAGTACCAGACGTTTTGCACGTGTTGTCGCATACCATCGATATCGTATATTGGCAGGTCCGGATAATTTGCGGAAGTCATATCATGCCACAATATAATTTTTTTTAAAAACGTTACCCCCACACTAGGATTTTCTCCTGTGTCGTGGAGGCAGTTTACAAACATAAATTGCACAAGGACAAACATCTAGACCCGGATCAATTATTTGTAGGCCATACAAATACTTGTTCCGTGCGGGATTCGAACCCGCGGCCCCCAGCACAACAACTGATCGCTAAGCCACTGCGCCACGGAGCCGTCAAGTAATATCACAAAGACATCATCGTCATCGCCCTATATGCACACATCTTTGCCAGGCATACTATTTAGCGTGCCTCCTTTCTTAATATTACAGGCATAATTCCTTTCTTTATTAGGCCGGCACATTACCATGTTAAAATAGACCTTTCCCATTGCATCAAGTATCTATTTGCCTTCACCTTCATCGTCAAGCTTGACAGATCGATTAATGATTGCAGTACCAGATGTACTGCACCATTTAGGCTGCTCCACGTCGCCGCGCCGGTCCGAAAACTATATCTGACATATAACAACTCTTGCCCATCTCTTCCAAGGAACAAAATGCGGTGTTGCACATTCTTATACGATACCAACACTCTGAACATAATTTAATACTACCTTCTCCTTCATGAGCCTGTAAAAGTCCACTGCTGATCATGGACCTCACCCTCACGGAGCATTTGCTGTAATCGTCACACTGGCAGGCGGATTCGTATCTATGTATACTATCTACTCGTGTGTATTGCTCACTCTAGAGCATATGTTCCCGGGCACAAATCGATTATTGTGTTTTTGTGTAAAGAAATTCTCATTAGCAACCCGGAGTCAAGAAGTTGGAGGTGTTTCACTGCCGTGGTTCGGAAAGCACGTATAACTATGCACCTGATCTCTCTTACTATAATCCTGTCTTGTGCGATCTGTGTTCAAACTGGCCACCGTGATCGAAATTCGTTTATAGTACATAATTAATGTATTACGAATTTGCTACTATCCTCATAAAACCCAATATATTATTTCAAATATAGAACGTATGAAGTAACTTATTAAATAAAACGAACTTTACAAATTCCAGGCCGGCTAGTTTACGTAACCTGTACGATAGGGCGACGACAGACCGCCTCTCGGCGTCCATCCTCGAACAGTTGAGAAAAGACTCCCACTACTCGCAGTACCTGCTCTGCACGCCCGTGTTGAGTGCAGAACGAAAGCGCATCTACCAGAAATTCGATGCTGATATTGAAACGCACATTGTAAGTATCCAACGAACTTCTTGCTTTTTTTCTCTTGTTGTTTATCAGCAAAACCAATTTTATGAATTTAACGCATTTAATATCTAACTTATTTTATATTTTCGAGGTTTCAAGTATACAACAAGTACGGTGTAGGAGGCCTTAGGTATTTGAGGATCTTTAACTTTTTATTGTTATTTATTATTATTATTATTTATACTCTTCATTGCACATAAAACTAATTGTTAATTTATGGTCGGACCTTCCGAATCACACAACTTCTTTTTTTTATTTTAATAGGCTCCCATTTTCGACAGGTATCAGTGTTCTTTTACAAGAATTTGTAATTTATCAAATGAAATTACACACTGCAAACTTTTACGACGCTTGAATAAATATCTTGTCGCATTCACTACACTACATTCTACAGCCCATCACAAGTACCTATACACTCTTGAACGCAGGCTTCCCCCATAAACTAGTCTAGTTTATTCGTTACTCGATGTTACACGCAATACAAATATTATTGTAGTTTTATTTATTGGCGTAAATACTCGTATATATATATGTATGTATATGTGTATATATACATATACATATACATATGCCGTGTAGTGGCGGTCAAGAATATCCACTACCCCATATCTTCCCGTGGGTGTCGTAAGAGGCGACAAATGGAAACCGGATAATAGACAAAATTACAATAAAAAAACTGCGGTTGCCGACCCGCTCGCCAAGCGTGGCAACTATGGCAAATACCCCCCTATGAAGAGAGTAACAAGGAGACGGCGCCCAGTCCCCTGCGGCCCCGCTATTCCTGGCTACGGTGGCGACCATGGTAACGGCGGGGCAGGGGGTACTAAGAATTTCCAGTGGAGGTTCGGTTGCCACCTTAGACGACGCGACCTGGCAACGTACAACGCACGCACCCTGAGGACTGACGAGAAGATCGTGGAGCTGGAAGAAGAGATAGACAAGTTACGCTGGCATATTATAGGATTATCCGAAGTCCGAAGAGAGGGGGAGGACACGGTAATCCTCGAATCCGGCAACTTGCTCTATCACCGGGAGGGCGACCGTCTGTCCCAAGGAGGTGTCGGATTTATCGTCCACAAGTCTCTCGTTAACAACGTTGTAAAGATCGGGAGTGTGTCGACGAGGGTTGCGTACCTTATACTCAGAATCACCAAACGGTATTCGCTGAAGGTCATACAGGTTTACGCACCAACCTCGGCACACCCCGATGAGGAGGTGGAGGAAATGTATGAGGATATCTCTAGAGCCCTGCATTCCTCCAAAACCCAATATACGGTGTTCATGGGAGACATTAATGCAAAACTAGGCACAAGAGTGAACGGTGAGCTGAAAGTAGGGAAATTTGGAAATTTGGACCGTAAATTTGGAATAGGGTAATGGAACCCAAAGGGCCAGCAGCTGGCCCTTTGGGTTCCGTTACCCTATGATGAACTCTTTCTTCCAGAAGCGGCCCCACAGGAAGTGGACCTGGTCGAACCCCGACGGTTCGACAAAAATGAGATTGACTTCATTATGACGACCAAACGACAACTGTTCAGTGATATCTCCGTGATCGCGAGGGTGAAAACTGGTACCGATCACCGAATGGTTAGAGGCACACTGAACCTAAACGTTAAGTTGGAGAGGTCTCGTCTAGTGAAGTCAACGCTCCGTCCCCCTCGTGGTCTGTTCCAAAGTCCTGAAACCTTTCAGCTCGAGTTACAAAACCGTTTTCAGTGCCTGGAAGACTGCAATGAAGTGGACGATATAAATGATAAGCTCGTGGAAACTGTCCATGAGGTCGGAGCAAAGTTCTGCAAGACCTGCTTCAGAAGAACACAAAAATTCTCCGATCACACTCTTAATCTCATGGCTGTTAGACGGGAGATGAAGCTACATTCTTCAACAGATTTGACAGCATACAGGCAACTGAACAGTCAGATCTTCAAATGCATGCGGCGGGACTTACGCAACTTCAATACAGCTTGTATTGAAGAAGCGATCGAGCGGAACCAAGACTCCAAAGTCTTTGCCAGAGATCTGTCTGCCAGAAAGAGCCAACTGTCAAAGCTGAAGACCGAGTGTGGCAGCATCGTTTCCGGGGCACTTGAGATTTTGAGTGAGATTGAGAGGTTCTATGGACAGCTGTACACGTCATCGTTGGAGCCACACACAAGTGTGAGTAACGATCCAAGAGCGAGTCTTATCCGACACTATTCCGAAGATATCCCGGACGTCAGTCTGAGCGAGATTAGAATGGCTCCAGCATCTTAAAAACGGCAAGGCCCCAGGCGAGGATGGAATTACAGCGGAGCTTCTGAAAGCGGGTGGAAAACCGGTACTGGAAGTCCTTCAGAGGCTCTTTAATTACGTCCTCCATGGAGTCATTACACCGGAGGCGTGGAGCAGAAGTGCGGTGGTCTTGTTCTTCAAGAAAGGTGACAATGCTCTCTTGAAGAACTACAGACCGATTTCTCTTCTGAGCCGCGTCTACGTGCTGTTTTCGAGAGTCATTACGAATCGTCTTGCATGCAGACTTCCAGCCTCCCGAACAAGCTGGTTTCCGAAAAGGCTTTAGCGCCATAGACCACATATACCCTTCGGCAAGTTGTACAGAAGTCCGAGGAGTACAATTTGCCACTATGCCTGGCGTATGTGGACTATGAGAAAGCCTTTGATTCCGTCGAAATTTTTGGCGGTGCTGCAGTCCCTTCAGCGGTGCTAAGTTGACTGTAGGTATATCGAAGTGCTTGTACAATAGGGCTACGATGGCTATCCGAGTACAGAACCAGAACCTATACCTACCGAAACCTATCCAATTGTAGAGAGGTGTAAGTCAGGGTGACGTTATATCCCCGAAACTCTTCACCGCTGCTTTGGAAGACGTTTTCAAGCTACTAGACTGGAAAGGATACGGTATTAACATCAATGGCGAGTATATCACTGACCTTCGATTTGCCGACGATATAGTCCTTATGGCAGAATCGCTGGAGGACCTAAGCACTATGCTCAATGACCTCAATAGTGTCTCCCAACGAATAGGTCTTAAGATGAACATGGACAAAACAAAGATTATGTTTAATGTCCATGTCACACCTATGCCAGTAGTAATTGTTGAGAGCACTAAGCTCGAAGTTGTTGACTCGAGAGAGGTCAATCGACGGATTCAACTCGGCTGGCCAACGTTCGGGAAGCTACGACACATCTTCTCGTCAGACATACCTCAAAACCTTAAAACGAAATTGTACAACCAGTGCGTGTTGCCAGTGATGACTTACGGATCTGAGACGTGATCCTTCACTGCGGGCCGTATGAAGAAGCTCAAGGTCGCTCAGTGAGCTATGGAGAGGGCTATGCTCGGAGTTTCTCTACGTGATAAACTTAGGAATGAGGATATCCGCAGTAGAACCAGAGTAACCGACATAACCCAAAGGATTCGTAAGCTGAAGTGGCAGTGGGCCGGCCATATAGCTCGAAGAACCGACAACCGATAGGGAAGAGAGATTGTTGAGTGGCAGCCTTGTACCGGTAGGCGAAGTGTAGGGCGACCCGCCACGAGATGGAGTGACCACCTGGTAAGACATGCAGGAAGTCGATGGATGCAGGTGGCTCAGGACCGTGCTTTGTGGCATTCCTTGGGGGAGGCCTATGTTGATGATATATATACACATATATTTATATATATATATATATATATATATATTTATATATATATATATAAAGTATCTTTAAAGTGCCATGTATACTAACTGGTAGTAGTACTGAATTGCCGGTATCATATTTATTTTCAGCCGTCGTTCGTGGAACACCTTCGAAAATGGACGTCGAAGGAAGCGGTTGGAGATGTGACGGCTCTCCCAGACGGTTCAATGCGCATAGCCAGCAGCGTAACATTAACGCCTGATGAGCTATCAGAATGCGGTTCTGGCGACGATGAGCCCATAGACCACAGGTTGCCTAGTCCTGAAGAGCAGCTAAGAGTGATCGCTTCCAAGTGAGTTATTTACATTTTTTATTTCTTTCACTTTGTACGAATCTAGAAATTCATCAATGTTAAACCTCATTACGATACAGGAGAAGTGTTGAGGTAGCGTTTATTTAAAAAAAAAAGGTTTGTGCTACAGCAGTCGACGCCTCAGTATTAAAGTAGCAAAGCGTTTGCAAACGTCACTATGGGGCTGCAGGTTCGAATCCTGCATACAACATGTATTTGTATGGCCTACAAATAATTGTTCCGGGTATGTATGTTTGTGCATGTGCAATTTATTTATTATTAAATCTCTCCACGATACAGGAGAAGATACTATAGTGGGGTTAACGTTTTAAAAACAAAAGAAATAGGCTGCCTGAATATAGTCGATTCTACGCACATTTCTTATAAGCAATTACATCTAAATGAGATGATAATGTCAAATGGTGACTTATTTTAAATGATAGGTAAGCTATAGATAAGTAGATTACATATAATCATTGTACCCACTAAAGATTGTTTGATGTTTTTATCTTCTCTAGACAATTGCTATTACTTGTTAGCTTTTTACTGGTGTGGGTATTATTGAGGTTGTTATTTTTTGTCTAATAGTTACCTTCGCGTAAATTGTGACAACGCAACGAACAAAATGGGAGTGATTGACCTTCGTTCTACGTATCGTAAATGAAAAGATCGTATATTACCTAAATAAAAACTTGAATTTTGTTTTTTAAATAAAAGCTAGTATGAACAACGATCACAAACGCCACCTGATGGTAAGTGTATGCCGTAGTACATAAGTACATCTATCCTCGAAGAAAGATTTAGTGTTGTCATCCCTGGGAACAAAGATGGAATGCCCCGTTACCAGTTAAATAGACTTCCATTTTCGTCATCATACGAAAAACAGCCCCATTATGCTGCTATTTCATGCTAGTGTTCTGTGCGAGCGTAGTCCTCCACACTCAATACTCTACCTTGTCAAGTTGTGTGAGATATTTTTGCAATTACGGTCGCTATTATTTTTCATAGGTTTCCTCCGGAACTCGTTGCGATAGACACATCGGGCAAATTCTTCGACAGAATGTGTAGTTCTCGCAAATCGCTACACATAGAGAGTACCGGCGTCGACACCGACACGGTGAAGCGACGCACCCGAACAAGAAAACCACGGGGTAAAAGACGCAACACCATATCCGGCACTGATCAGAAAGAGCTTAGAGAGGCTATAGCTGGGTAAGCTTCTAGTTTGCACCGTACACTCGAGGTTACATTATATGTTAATCATAAATACATATTCGTAAATGTGGACTTAATGACTATACAAAACAATTAATGTAATCTCATTGTCTCAATTAACGACTATAACCCTTAAAAGCACAGTACAATTTGGAGCTTTGAAATGCTCATTTAAATTCTTTGGCACATCTCTAATATGATCCTGCTTCTGTGAATACATTATTTTCTGTAACTGATTGTCATTGTTTATTTGCGTAATATGATTAACAAATTAAAAAAATGCAGAGACAATCCATTCTTGCACTTGTTCACTAATAGTGTCATATGTTCATATGCTTTTATGATTAATGACGTCTTTGTAAGATGCCGCTCTTACAGGACGAAGCGGCTTCTGTCAAAGTATTTTTCCTATAGATTTGCCTTAGCGTGTGACTAATGCTTTGCTTGGTTTGTTTTATCATAGTGATACAACAAATGCTGTGGCTTCTGAAGAAACTGGAGATAACAACACCGTCATCAGATCACAATCTAGCGATTTGCTGAAGAAAAGCCCTATTGACCCTATAACAAAGAAAGGACATTTCAACAGTTTGAAACAATGGGGCAAAAATAGACTAAAACTGATAGGAAGGTCACCAAGCGCCAGCAGAGATAGTTTTAAAGATACATCAAAAACAGAAAAAAGTAGAAATGGTAAATCACCACCTAGAGTTGAAGAAATTCAAATACAAGAAACAGTTACTATGAGAAAGAAACGACCGGATGAAGAGGACAGACGAACCCATCAAAGATGCGCCTCGTACTCATCTTCAGAAAAGAGCATAGGAGTTCCCACTAGCGCCCCAACCACAGCTACTATAAACAGTGGCGTTAAATTAAGGGGAACATCAACACAACGAAGGTTAAGGCGGAACGGACCTGGAAAAGATGAACCTCATTCATCCAGCGGAAATTGGTCAGCGAGTTCTGAATCTGGACGTACTAGTATCGGATCAGAAATCACAACAACTACAGTACCACCTAAAAGCACAACATCTGCCGCCACATCCATCAATTCTCTTAATTTTCACCACGGACCGCCTAGTTCCATTATAAGCAGAAGAAGATTTCCTAATAATTCAGGTTCTGGTAGCGTCACAAGTGAAGGTACACTCACACCAGATATAATACATGACTTACACGAAGATTTAGAAACTAGCTCAGAGTTTTCTTGCGATACAGAAGGTTATTACACATCTTTCCACATGGATTCAGGATTAAAGACACTAAAAGAAGAGGAAATATCACCGAGTACACCATTACATACGAGTACAGCTTTATCGAGTTCTTCAAATAGTCAAAATTTGACGGCAGAAAATGAGTATGAATTATTTGGTAAAGGATCAACAAGTACGACGACTAGTTCTGCAGGTACTGTTTGCACAACTCTAATGGCAGCTGGAAGCGATCGATCTCTAGTTATAGGACCTACAGTTCCAGAGAGAAAGAGTTCGTTGACTAAAATTAATAGAAGCAGAAGCAACAACATCCATAGTGCCAATGCTAGTCTAGATAGGAACGCGAATTCTTCTTTTGCAAAATCACCGTTTAGTACCTTAAGATATAATCCCATTCGACCGTACACTGACGGAGTTAATAATCACTCCTCCAATGAAATACAAGAAATTCCGTCTTCAACAATCACCATTACGAGAAACATCGGTAATCATAGAAACATAACGGCTGTCGCTGAAGTACATACCGAAACTGATGTTGAAAGTGCAAAGAAGAGCACTGGTACTAGTTCACCAGACTCGGGACATAATACATCAAGTTCTCCGATTGAAGATTCTGTATCAAGTGCTCACGGAAAAAATAGCCTATCTGAACAGGATTATTCCGAATCATCCGACCTAGAAGGTACAGATAGAATAGAAAGAATAAGATACAAAACCACCATAAATAGTTCTAGAATTCCTTCTATGTGCGTAATTACACCAACAAATTCCGACGATGAAAGTGAAAACAGCAAGGATTCAGAATCAATTAAAATGCAAGATACAGAAAAAGTGGCGGCGAGTATGGTAAAATCCCTTAGCCGACCAAAACTTGATTTGCCAACTAATGAAAAACCTAAAGAAACTAAAAACAATATTGAACGAACAAACACAAATATCAAGTCTCAAAATCACCCAAAAACTTCTCGTCAGCCATTTAACAATCTTATGTGTAAGTTAAAAGGAGTACTTCCAAATAAGTTATCTAATAAGAAGTCGCCAATTGCAAAAGAAATTGAAGATTTCTATGACTCCGGTGATTACGTGACGATAGCTGATGTTAAAAATAACAATCAGAAAATGAACTTAAACGGAGGCGCTTATGGAAATAACGACATCGGAAAGAATTTACAAGCTGTGTTATCTGGAAAACTTCCAGAAACGGAATATGTTTCACTAAATGAATTACCAAATTGTTTAAATGAAAGCAAAGATTTTGAACCAGGGTTTGAAGAAAAGCCATCTTTAGCATTAGAGGAAATTCAAAGAAAAGGAGCTAAAGTAACTCTTGACTCTCATGGTCAAGTTATTTATTCATCCGATACTTTAAAACGAAGGAAAGGAGCACACACTACTTTTGAACCAGGTCCTTTTGTTCAAGAAATTTGTCCCACTATGTTAACAATACAACGAGAAAATGCCGATGTTGTTCAAATTACCGATGAAACTGATTTTCCATGTGAACCTCCTCCGCCGGCTAGTAAGCCCACGTCCCCACAATTAGGAAAAATGATAATCAAAGCACCAATAGATCGTCATGGTCCTGTAACTACTGAATTCGTGACTTTACCAGCACCGAAACCGAGCACAATAATAACAGCCACTCCAGTAACTGAAACTCCTAATGTAACTGACGCACAGCCAATTTCAGTTGCTAAAAGTAATCAAGACCTACCACGAGTGGTAGAAGCAATAACTAGAACTGGCGCTTATGTAAATATTCATGATGCAGAGGGTGTCAGCTTGTCTCCAACGAAAGATGATACTGCAGGTAAGAATAAAATTTACACAAAATCCCATCTAAAGGATCCTAAATCGAAAACCAATAATTTAAATACTAATGAGGAAATCATTCCTTTCGTTCCCAACTTTCAAACTCCTAATATATTAAAAAGTAAATGTCAATATGATTTTGATAAATTAGGCAGCAATAATAAAGTGGCTGAAGTAATGAGAATGTTTACAAGTAGAAATGCAAACGAGATTAATGTAGATACAAACTCTAGTAAAGATATTTCAAATAAATCACAAATAAGTAAGGTAAAACGCAGTGATAGTTACAAACTTGCAAACTCGCCACTTATGCCAATAAAAAAGCTACTTAAATTTGATAGCTTTGGTAATAGCACGAAAAAAGTTAATTCGTTAGAAATGATCCAAGCTGAAATAGCAGCGGATCTTTTGCGAGAACAAATAAATTATCCATCAACAGTATCTCCTAAGCTTAATCATAGAAATGTTTTTGATGGATTGAATAAATGCGAGTGTATAAATGTTGATGATACTTTCACAGACAATAAATTTGAAGCTGAGTTATCAGCTTTGACCTTAAGCCCATTAACGACACCGTTGCTCAAAAGGCAATCTATTGCATTTGTTCCTAATGCCAGGGACACTGCTATGGATGTTTTAACTGCTATATTAGATTCCGATCCCGATAACATTTGCATTCTTCACTCTCCGCCTCCCTTTTCACTGCCCAATAGCAAAGTAACTGTTCCTATTGATGGTTCAATGCACAGAGCTCGTATTTTATCTATTTCCGAGTCAGATTATGGCACTGAAATTTGGTGATCAGATTAAATTTAATAATTCTTTAGTTCTATGTTATTTAGCATTTTCGAAATTTTTCCTCTGTTACCTTAAAATTGTACCTTTTCTCGAATCTAATACGCTTATTTTTAGATTAATAATTAAATTGTCATGAATTTAGATCAAATTTTCTTTATGTTACTTAAATATTGTTAAGTTTTAGTATGATAGTTTATCCGTCCAATATGAATTTTAACATTTACCACTCGTCTTCCTTATTTCTCAGACTCAATATCTCTGTGATAATTATAACATTTTCTAATATGTGTTAAGATTTATAAAATTTAGATTTTATATTACGCAAATGATTTGCCATTATTGCTCTGAAATAGTTCATTGTAATTAAATTAAATGTTTAATATTTTATGTATAAAAAATTAAGTAATGCATGGTGGCTTTCTTCACCGCAGTGTGCACAGCTAATGACTGGTTAATATTCTCCGTGTGTAAGTGCATGGTGTGATACTATGTATGTCCTTTCGTGTTTTGTAAATAATAATAATAATAATAATATTATAGATTTATTGTGAATTTAATGCACTTATTTCATTTTTTCTCATTCCTTCCTTTTGCACCCTCACTTCACCTACCACAATGCACTGGGTTTCAATACGATACGTTCTGTTATAAATATTTAAGTTTATTCGTAATAATATTTAACTTGATTATTAAGAAAATATTAAATATTTGTAACAAAACTCTTTTAAGAATTATAAACAAAAAAAGTATTAATTACAACTTGCGCACTTGTTTGTAAATAATTAAATTAAATTACACAAGTTCAATTTAGTATAAATTAACAATGAAAATGAATATTAACAGTTAAAATTACCCGAACAATATCACCATAATATAACATCACTAATTTTTAATAACATATCATCATACTTAATGGATAACATACACCACAAAAGAAAAAAAGTGGCAATGGTGGAGCTCGCAACAATAATCTCTATCATATGAAAGTTTTATTCGAATGTATAGTTTTCACTTTGTTTATGAACTGTAGAATATAACTTGGATATATGATAATATAACTTGGTAGTCGATTATTGTTACTACCGCCATATCTATGTCTGTCGGTATTCAGTTCCGTTTCAAACACTCATCATACATCGCTTTGCACAGTGAACGAGATTGCTTCCAATGGTTGCGACTTTGTTAAGGCCAACTCCTTCAAAGGTAAAGTTTTTGTTGCTTTTTGGCATGGTATTTATTTAGCCGATGCATGACGAGTGAAGGGATTTTCAACTAACATATAACACAAACTGTCCATTGATTTTAAATAGGTGTTCATTTATGTAGTCTCTGACGCTTATTCTGCTTGTATTTTCTATAATTTTAAGGTTTCACATTAACGGTTGTTCGTAACTATAATTATATTTTTGCCTAATGCGTGATTGCAGGATGTTATTTTTTTATATTATAATCATGCAAAATATTCAATGTATTGTAAAATAGTTTATAATGTTTCCTAACAAAAATATATTATATAATTTTTTAAAACAGTTTTCATATATATTCATTTAAAAACATCGCGCTTTCATTACCAACTACAAATATAATGGGCATAACTGTATTTTATTATATTATATTATGCTTCCAAACTAGAGGTATGTTAAGATCAAACTGAATAAGATATTTTACTTTTCTGTTATTTTATCTTTCTGCCTTTTATCTTTTTTTATAATACTGAAGTAACAAACAAATTTACGGTCCACCTGATGGTAAATGGTTACTGAGTCCATGTACACCTGCACCTGTAGCCTACAGACAAACAAAGAAGGCTGCAGATGCTCTCTATATCCTTTAGACAGCAATGCAAGCACTGCCATCTGGCGGCGGAAATAGTACGATACGATACGTACGATAGCTACCTATTTATTGTAAGCGATATATATGTACATAATATATAACAACATTAATTTCCTAACGACGTACATAAACTCTAAATCTTATGTACAATATTACGTACATACCTAAACTCTTAATTTTAATAATCTAAGCTAAACTCTGCTTTAATGTAATGTACCGAAATTGGATAAATAACTATACCTAATACGAATACACTCCATCACTTCTGGGTTATAAAAAAAAAGAAAACATTAATAAGCTGAGATCTGCTGGCTATAAGCACAGATGTTGATATAATAATTTTGCAAATGCGATATTCTATTCTATTATAAAGAATTATGTACAAACTACAAGTATATTTATTCAGTTTTGTCTTAACCGTAATAATGCTTTTTAAACATTAAACATTAAACTCACTCGCAATAATAAACTTACTTACATAGTGAAATAATTACGTAATGTGAAAAATCTTTACCACTGCCATGCACTATTTAAGCGTATTGATAAAGAAATTAGATGTATTATTACTATTGAGCAAAATGAATTGTAATTACCAAGTAAACATTATGTAGATATAATTAATAATTAACTGTCACGTATTATACTGCTAAGCTTGTGGAAATGGATAATTTATAAATATGTACCATCATGTGTTTACAAGATGTATTCAATAATTCAATACAATATTTTTATTACTCTGAATGCGTTGATTACATCTTAAGATTATATAAAGTATTTCCAGAAAAAGTGATATATTTTTAAAGACAAATTTAACGTATTTTCTTCACGTTTTCAGACTATCGACATTCACGTGCTGACAGACCCTTAGGTGCATCTCAAAAAGTTCCAGCTAATGGTACTACAATAGACTTAAATGGAATTAATCCAACATTGCATCGACCACAACATACAGCTAATCTACGCGGCAGGTACGGCGTGGTCGATTATGAAAACACATTACACAAAGGACAACCAAAATACTGGACGTTACCAAAAAGAACGCCATTAGACCACAATTTTCAAAAACCTTCTATTTCTGAACAAAACAGAGGAAACAGTTTAACTGATAGAACAACAGTAGCCGATGTGCATCTTTTAGGAAATCAACGAAGTGGAAACATTTATAATGATTCTTTAAAAATATCGCCAATAGATCCACGAAATTCAGGAAACTTTAAATCGTCCACGCCAACTAGCAAAGAAAATACAATTGATATCACTACCAAATTACTATCTCCCGTTAAATCTACGATGACCAATGAAGAATTGTACGCTGTTATTCACAAAAGTAAAAAGAAATTAAATATTAAAGAAACCCCTGAAAGATCAGATTCACCAGCTTTATCTACGTTAAGCCTATCACCAGTAACTTCAGAAACGTCCTTATATAGTAAAGGTACACAGCGTTATCCGGAAACGGGATATTTAGGAGATCCAAGAAGTAGATGGTCACTTACTGATAGACAACTTCTGCCTTCTGCTACATCTAATTTGACAACCGGTATACAAAAACAAGAAAGTACATGCGCAGATCGATTTGGTCCAATACCTCAAACTTCAAGACTCGATTTCAAAAAGCTCTTGTTGCAGCATAGTGTAAAATTGAATACTCTTAATCCCCAAAGTAAGTCAAGTAAATTATCAGCGGTAGAACAGTTAAAACTCTCTAAAGAGAAAACACACATGCCGATGACACCTACTAATAAGTCGCAGATTAACATACTCGATCTCAGTGGTTCTCCAAAGACATATACTCACAGGAAAACGATTAAATCTAATAACCAACCAGCGTCACCGGGCAGAACTAGCGGTTTAATAAAGGAGCATAAAAATACACAGAAAATTTTACTCTCGCCTAAATCTCAATGGCGGTTTTCTAGCCCGAGATCGGATGTACTGTCAACGCCTATACCCGAAGCAAACAATGAGGATGAAACCTCTAACAGTTCAGGCGAAAAACACGATACTTCACCTATCAACCCACCTTCTACAATTCCTATAGTAACTCACCAACATTTTGGTGCTCGAAGGAGTCTAATACCAATATCTGAGAACACCATAGAAGTAGAAAACGACTTTCCTGAATCAATCGATCATGGTGTATTTCCGCTTAACACAGATGAAGTTAAACCACACGGGTTAACAAGATCAGAAATTATGCAAGCAAAACGAGCTGAATTCTTTAGCAGCTCGCCAGATTCATCGCCTCCTAAATTTACATCTTTTAAAAGTCCCACAACTTCTGCGCAGTGCGGGCCCGCTAGAAGCGAGACTTCCCCGGAAAGGGGAAAATGTTCACCGACCACGTTAGAAACGGCGTTATGATAATTCCACTAGTTTAAAAGTGTCGGAGCGGTGCTTTAGAAAATTACTTCTGATTACATCTGTTTTGTAAATATAGCAATGAAATTGATAGAAGCTTTAATCTAGTCTTTCTTGCTTAAGAGCCATTTTTGGAGGCACGAAATGTATTTGAAAACCAGTTTTTATTACTACTTATCCGAAAAGGTATTTAAAGCTCAAAATTTATCATTTTGTTTATTTAATAGCTCTATTGGGGCCAATATTTGTTTATATACTAATGATATTAATAATATAATTCGATGGTTACAAATTAGTGTGTAAGTATTTATTGAATACATAATAGGTATTACCTATGAACGTAGTGTTTTCAATTTTTCAAAGTTTTTAAGTTATTCGAAAAATAATTTTAAATAAATGTGTTGAATAATATGTTTTTTTTTTTAAATTAATTAATAACCTTTTATAAACAGTTTACGAGTTGAATACAGCCCAAGTGGTGTTAGTTTAGGACTTATTCAATCTCAATCTTATTCAAATCTAAGCTCATTAGTAAAGTATAGGTAATGATTTTTTTTGTCAGAATAAGACATCATTTGGAATTATCGCGGCCCATGTACATCTTTATTTTACACTAGCAACCAAAGACCATTTGTTTTAATAAGTATTTCGTTTTTTCAATAAAAAAACATCAAGTTTTTCGGGTAAAATATATAACCTAGGTCCCTCCTAGCATTGCTAAAACTCGTAGTTTCATTTCAATCGGTTTAGCTATTCCCAAGACTAGCCCGGGCAAACAGACAGACTAAGACAGACATGTATTAAACTCAGTAGCCAATTATTTAAATATTAGAGACAAACGAGAAAAAACATGAAAAGCTTTGATAAGAATAAAGATTTTCATACTTTAAACTCTAGGAATAAATAAGCTTGTAATACCAGTTACCTACATACATACATATAATCACGTCTTTTTCCCGTAGGGGTAGGCAGAGACCACTTCTTTCCACTTGCTACGATCCTTACATACTTGTTTCGCTTCGTCCACTTTCATTATTCTCTTAATACATGCTCTACGGTTTAGGGTGCTCTTGACTTGGCCTTTTTTCAAGACGACCCTGATTTGGTCTTGAAAAGTCCGCCTTGGTCTACCCCTTCCAACACTTTCATTCACACTTATACACTTTTTTCGTCAATCGTTCTTCATTCATTCTCTCGACATGGCCAAACCATCTCTGCATACCTTTCTCAATTTTTGTCACTACACCTTTTTTGAGACCAGTTACTAAACTCCACAAAATTTGTTTCATTTATTTTATGGGGCAATGTATACGCGTTTATAACAAAATCCCAGAAAATAATGATTTCTTATATTTACGCGACACTTCACATTGAATAAAACTACTTTTACCCGTGACCATGGGTGCTGGAAAGCACCCGAAACGTAGGGAATTAATAAAAATAAGCAAAATAAGTTAATTAAACGCGATAAAATCCGTAAAAGTAGTTTTATTCAATCTCAGAAAATGTTCAAAGTTTGTCAATAAACAAGTATAAAAGTTTTATTATAGAAAAATTGTACAAAAAATATCAAGGAATACATGAATAAAAATAACCTCTGAGAATGTGGTGATAGCCACCCTGCTGGTTCTATTAAAATTCGTTAAAAAAAATTGTAGTTATATGTCTAAAGAATAGGTTCTTCCCAGGACAAAGGCATTTTCCGAACCAGTGGTAAATGAAAAACATGATTGAAAAAAATATAAAATAAAAATCATTATATTTTATTCTAATTCTATTTATAAATGTTTATATAAATTAACTTTTGCTCGCAACCTCGTCCGCGTAATCGTTTTTTTTTACTACAAACCAACACTGAATGCCTACATTTCAAGAAGCTTCTTTCTACGATTGATTTTGCGTGAAGTCGAAATTGCTTATGTGATACTTATAACTTACCGTTATATTAGTAACTAAAGTATGTTTCTTAGTTTGACTAACTCATCAACGGAGCACTTGTATATCAGAAAAGTATAATGAGAAACCGTGCAAATTGGGCACCTAATTCTCTCGAATAGCCAACATGCAACTGATTATGCGTATATCTGTAGAGCATGGAGCGCCCAAATGAATACCCGCCACCTTTGCAGTCTGACCCTCGGATTTATTAATGGCAACCTTTTAAATTAAAATGGTAAACTATTTGGAACTATTGGAATTATACTAAATAGCTATCCGAACAAAACCGTGTGCATTGTTCAGGAATAAAAAGTATCTATTTTTTTGTTATTACAAGACCTGAGACACATAATTAAGTACTTAATTTGCACGTTAATCATGCATTTCTTTGGTATAAAAAGTAGCCTATATCACTATCGCCCATAAACACTATCTCTGTGCAAAAATCATGTCCGTTGCTGCATGAAAGAAGGACAGTAGCAGTGATAACTTCTGGTCATTCGAAAGTCTATCGGTCATGAGCACATTAACATTACCAACATCATTTCTGACAGGTTTTTGGAACAATTTGTTCACTACGCTCCTTCCGTGCTTGTTGACAGCCTTCATATTTTCTCAAAATATTATATGTTCTACTGATACGCAGGATCCCTCACGATGTTTTTTTTTCACCACCGAGCACGTGGTGAGCTACAACAACTACACTTTTAACATCTTTCAACCAAACAAGAGTGATGGTGCTCATCGACCAAATAGCAGTTTATGCTATGCAACAGACTAATTCGTAATTTTTTTATATTCTACTAAGCCAGTGCTTATCTACGATCCCACCTGATGGTAAGTGGTGATGTAGCCTAAGATGGTGAAGCGCACTGACTTAACAAAAACCTATTCACTCTTGCCTTGAAGACATCCACACTGTAATCGGATGTGAAGACAGATGCTGGCAACTTATTCCACTCCTTTGCTGTACGCATGATGAACGACGTGGCTAACCGTTTGGTTCGAATGCGTGGTAAGTCAACAACGAAAGGGTGGAGACTGGCCGAATGTCTGGTTGTCCGATAGTGGAAGGGAGAGGGAGGAATTAAATTATGCAATTCCTGCGCACACTCTCCGAAATGCATCTAGTAGAAAACCGAAAAGGTGGCTACTTTGCGTCTGTGTTCGAGGCTGGTAAGATTGGTTTCAACCAGATTCGGGTCACCAATAAGCTTCTTAGCACGCCTTTCCATTGAGTCCAAAGCTGCTAGGTGGCATTATGCAGCACCAGCCCATATATGGCAGCAATAATCCATGCATGACCGTACTTGCGCTTTATATAAAGCAGCTGTCCTGGCGTGAAATATCGCCGCACCTTTGCTAGGACTCCCAGCTTCCTTGCAACTGCTTTGGCCTTGGACTCAATGAACCGCCCGAAGTTCAGATTTGAGGATATCTCAAACCCTAACAACTGAAGGCGGTCGGTATATTCCAGTGATACATTTCGGAAAGAAGGAGCCAAGGCTGACTCCTTTTTGCAGTGAAGAGACACGCTTTTGTTTTGGAGGCGTTGAATTTCACAAGATTGGCATCGCCTTATTCGCCGACTGCCTGTAGTGTGAGATTCACACGCTCTACCATAGCTTCTCTTTCGGACTGGAATTGATCCCGACTGCCCCGAGGACTTGGTTGGTATCTCTCCACAACTGTGCTATCGTCTGCACACCCATAGATACAGGGCACTAACAGATCATTAATATGCAGCAGAAAGAGAGTTGCGGAGAGAACGGACCCCTGAGGAACACCGGCGTTAGTCGCCATAGGATCGGATGAGCAGCCATCGACGACGACCCGGTGAGAACGTTCACTCAGAAAGTTTACCCATTCAATCAGACCAGAGAATAAGCCGTACGCTGGAAACTTACCCAAAAGGCTAGTGTTCCAAACTCTGTCAAAGGCCTTCGAGACATAAAGGGAAACAGCAAGTGCTTCCCCACTGAAATTACTTACAATATTTAGAAAAAAGAAACATACGATATGTGAAATAAGAATGGAAGGATAGTTAGTCAAGCAGGCAGATGAGCTTGTGTGTTTAGGACATAACCTTAGAATACACTGGCGTAATTTAGTATGAGTGTTTAGCGTGGATAGTAGACATGACAGGAATATAGATCGACAAATGAATACAGGGCACAGAATGAGGCTCTTCACTCTATTATGAGAAGTCAGAATGTGTCAAAAAAGATACATAATGGCAATACACGATGCTATGTTAGCCCCTACCCTAAGTATAGTAGTTAGGTTTTGCAGAATTAGCATAAGAGTAAAATGAATGATGTGAAAATGTGTTCATTAAGAATTTTGATAAGGATGACTGAATGATAGGGTATATAAGAGAAAAGTGTGGTTTGCAAGAAAATATTATGTACCTACGGTATTAAGAAAGAAATGCTTTAGTGGTTTGGTCACGTAAGAAGAATTAATGAAAAAAGATTATGAGAGCAAACTTATGCTACAGAAGTGAGTGGCAGAGTCGGTAAGGATCGCCCTAGGACCCTAGGCGGAAGTTTGTCGGTCAAATTGGAGATATTTTTTATAGGAATAGGGTGATAAACGAGCACACAGTCCACATGATGGTAAGTGGCTGCTGTGGCCCATTGACATCTACATCTATCGTCATTTGCGAATCAAAATGCACTCACCATACGAAACACAGCGGTGTTAAGCTGCTATTTTACGCTGGTATTCAATGGTGTACATTAAATATAGGCAAAATTAAGAATACCTTTAACCGATAGGATCGTCAGTGCCCTATTTAGAGTTCCGATAGCCCTAGGCTAACTATAAATATGCGCACCCTTCCGTCTACCGGCATTTTCTGACTGTGCCTGCACAGCCCAGGAATATATTTACGAGATTTTTATATTTTACTAGCTTTCCACCTCACGGTTTATCTCATTAAATCTGAACGCTGGATGCTGCTGCTGAATTTATCTGAATAATTTGTCTAAATACTCCTCGTGGAAAATGCGATAGAAAATGCAATAGAATCGAGCCGATCAGATAGAACTCAGTCGTCGACGATTCGAGCCACTTCGCTGGAACCGGACAAGTGTGCCCCGGCCCAGAGATGACGACAGTATTCCATGTGAGCGTGAACTTGCGCCTTGTAAAATTACTTGTAAAGGTGTGCTGGCTAGAAATATTGTTCTGCTCTGCTGAGCACGTCAAGCTTTTTAGAGGCCGATTTAGCCTTCCCTTCCAAGTGACCGCGAAATTGTACGTCATTCGTATGTTGATGCCGAGTATTCCGATGCTGGCTGAGGCAGCACAAAGGGGTTCTTTTTAGCAGTGAACGTACATACATGTCTTCTGAAGTTTAAACTGGAGTCGAGTCGTCACCAATCCAAGATTTTGTTTATTAAAGACTCGACTACAGATACAAGTTTTTTCCTATACTTGTTACGTGTTCCCGAGAAATATTAGCACGACCGGTGTAAAAAGTATCACCAGTGTCATAACAATTAACAGCAACATATAATTGATATAGGTACAGAAGAAACAGCGTAGGCATTCAGCGTAGATTTCCCGTAACGGAGTCTCCGGTTCTCTACACTCACCATAGGAAACACAGCAGCATTAAGTTGCTATTTTACGCTGGTATTCTATAAAATCGTGATCCTTTCCTGGTCGAGCCGTCCCATTTGTGCTACAACTATAATATAGCTGCAGCATGGTTCTACAACGTCAAAAATTATACTTCTCAAAAGATAATATTTAATTTTAAGTAAAAGACACGCAGCCTTGTCACTCTCGTAGTCGGAATATGCAACGTCTACCACGACCTTGATGGTGCGATCTGATGAAAACTTATGATCAAATTGCACTTATTCTCGGGAAGTCCATTAAAAGGACGCTTCTAAAGAAGCATTTTGTGCCAAAGCCTATCGAAGGCTTTCGCTACGTTCAAAGTAACGATCAAAGCCTCCCTCATGGACTCTACTGCTTCCGATCATCAATGAGTCAGGTAAATTAGAAGATTAGAACTAGAACCAGCTGATTAGTGGATATAGCTGATTAGTGGCATTGACGGTCACTAATCTGCTGGTGCTCCTCAAGGTACCTTATAAGCTGGCAGTTTATAATGGATTCCATTATTTTGAAGACCAAGGGGGAGATGGTGATAAGCCTGTAGTTAGATCGCTTTTTTAGGGATTGGGTGCAATAAAGCTGTCTTCGAGTCCAGGATTATCCCTAGGGAGTAGGAGTGCCGGAAAAATGCGTTAGAACCGGTGCTAACTCCTGAGCCGGCCCACTCGACGTGTTGACTTGAAGGTCGTGAACTGTCGAAGGTCGGTTGAGAGATGTGCACACTGGGCGCTGTGTAACCCGCATATCGGCGGTGTGTACTCCCCGTCATCGAGAGTCGAGTTAAACTCAAAAAGAGAACCTAAAAGATCGATTTTCTCCTTTGAGGTATGGCCTAACAGATGGCTAACAGAAGTTCCCTTGGACAGCCTTGGCAATATATCTTAATAAAGGTAGAGCTAGCTTGAGCAGTTTAAAATATTTGAATCAAGTCCAGTCAGTCTATGAAAGACGAAAATATTTACATTCTATTTATTTGTTTTATACCGAAAATAAAAAAGAGCAACGAGTAAAATACTTGCGACATTTACTCTATTATTTATTCAAAATATGACACCAAATTTTATTCTGTACATAAGTGGTGCTTGCAAAGGTAAGCTCAGCGCCCCCTCGAATCTTGCGCCCTAGGCTCAAGCCTAGTTAACCTGTGGGCTATTATCTATTCTATGCTGTGGGTAAATCAGGCCCTGAGGATCGTGTTAAATGGTAAAAGTCTCTCTGCCTAGGCACCCCTCTAGATGAAGAGCTTGAGAGTTTATGGTTGTAAATTATAAAAAATTAAAATTTAGTGGGTATAAGTCAAAATCTATCTCAAATATATAGTAAACTTTTTATTGCAATTGTTATCTTCTCAATGTTTATTTGTCAGTTTGATTGAAGTTGTCTTCTATAATTTTCGAAAAGGTTAGGACAAAATAAATTATTTTACATTTTAACAGAAAATATATAATTAGTTAAATATATCTAATAACCAGTGCACCGTTCACTATTAAGAAGCCATTAATAGAATTGGATGAAGTGATTTCAATATTTGTATGATAATGAATTTTAAAGGTTGTTCAATCAGGGTTAGATTTTTGACGATGGTTATAAATACAGCAGATCTTATTAACGAAACTGCTACACCGTCTGTAGGGATAACTCATTCTCTCGTTATGCCTATCGCAATATTTACTATATACATTTTTCTAGGCGTCTTTATTGTTGGAACACTTCGTAATAAATATACATCATATTTTCTGCAGATGTATGCACTTATCACTTGTTGTGTCCTTGAAATATATCTATCATACGTGGTTTTTAAAGGGATAAAGGCGACACAGCACTCGCAACACGCAGCAGCAGTGCTTAATGGTGTATTACCAATAATAACACTATTCTTACTACTAGCTGATTTAATACTTATAACTTTGTCAAATCGACAGAGATTACCCCCATCATCATTACAAGAACAGCCACAAGCATCAACAGCTGAATGAATAGTTCATAGATAAAATGTTGTTTCTAATAAATTGTTGCTTACTAATCTCTTTTATTTCTTATGAATCTGTTTAAACAGGGTTTTTACACTAAAGGGGGCAAACGAGCATGCAACTCACCTCACGGTAAGTGACTATCGCTATCGCTGCTCATGGACATCCGCAATATCAGAGTAATCGCAGATTCAAGGTAAAGCGTTAGCGGAACCGGAACGTCAATTTTTAGCTCCAGCCTATGCGTAGGCAAGCCCGTTAATTTTAAAGAGTTGAGAACTCCGGTAGGCGTTACTATCGTAAGGCCCTTTATATCAATGCCCTTTCACAAAACCAATCTTCATTATGGATATAATTAAATTTGTGAAAAGTAAGTTCGCCACCGGATAGCAAAATCCTTGTGAGAACTGAATTTTGCGATCTGTGACCATTTTCAGTCGACCCTCTGATTCGTAATCATTTTGTAGTAATTCTTGGTCATTATACCTAACAGTTACGCATATTGCATGCGAGATGTATTTTACACAACCTAGACCACAGTTGCGACGTCATTTGCCGGTGTGCCTCACTCAATAACTGGCATTGTGTCTAAGAGTCGCCTGCGAGCGAAATGGCAAGGACAACACCCCCATCAGAACTCGGTTGCTGTGGATGTCCTGCAGGCTGCTGTTAGGCCTATACCGCACGATTGTGCGACATCGTGTACTCATATTACACGATCATTTGGCACTGCAGCAAGAGAACGCCACGGCCGCTGTTTTTGCTGATCTTGTCCGTTGGCGTTTTTTCGCTTGCAAGATTAAGTGGCAATTTCAACACGTCGACCGTTGAGCTTTCCAGTAATACCCGAGGAAGCTATAGTCAAGGCTATGCTGCGGGCCGATGTTGAGTCGGCAGTAAGTTCGCCACGAATTATCGTATATATCGCCATCGTACTTAACACGTGCCGCCGCTGAAAAAGCACCATTTTATTTACCTGGAAATCTAAATCCTTGGCGTTGTAATTGACCTCCCTTACAACATTTCTTGAAATTGGCGTGGGCGTGAACCCTAATTAGTGACATTAGTCATTACACTGCACTGATTTTACGTTTACGCCCTTACTCATTAAGAGCGAATTTTGGAGCGGCTGGATGTCATGCCACCTATATTTTTTTATAGTATACGGGTGACAAACGAGCACACAGTCCACCTGATGGTAATATGGTGGTGCTGTAGCCCATAGATTTATCCTCGATTAAGAATTAAAATGCAGATGCGTTGTCACACCTGAGGATTAAGATAGAATGCCTCGTTACCTCTACACTCAGCATACAAAACAGCAACATTAAGCTGCCATTTTGCTCTGGTATTCTGTGAGAGCGTGGTCCTACCGCATTCGAGCCGACTCATTCGTGTTACACCCATAATATAGCTGCGGTGTGGCGGCACCACTTAAAAATATAACTAACAAAACGTTCTTGTGGTCCTTCCACAAATAAGGTGTACAAATTTATTACAGACTACCGGTGCCCGCCGGGTAGCTCGCGTATATAGATTTTACTTAAAGAATTTGACGCGAGTTAACGCGAGGAGATGGTAAATGCTTTATGCATACCACGACAGCCGGTCTGTCGTAGTTATGTGGGACTCAGTGTGACTAACCTAACCACCCTTTCTGCCGAATCGGAAGCGACCCTCTTTTGGGAAAAGGGGGCGCAGGCGGCTACGAGCCGCTGAGGGGGAGCCTACTAAGGCAAATTTAAGAAGAATCGGCCTGAGCCGCCAGGAGGCAGTTCAGGTCGGTTGAGTTTGTTTGGCGGGTCCGAGAGAGTTTCTCGGCCTGCGGACTCGATAGCTAGAGGGGAGTGGGGCTGTATAAGTAGCTGCCTCACGAATAAAATGATTGGAGTGAGACTCTTAGGCTTTGAAGAAGTTCTCAGTGTTTTTAGAAATTGAGCAAATATAGGGCCCGCGTAAGACATGACTGGTCGTATACAGACCTTATAAAGGGTACGCTTGTTTCGGAGGGACATTTTACTGTGTCGGCCCAGCATACTGTTGAGCCTACTCAGATAAAAACGTGCGTTTCGGGTTACTCTCTTGACATGGGGCCCGAAGGTGAGCCTCGTTTCAAGGGTGACGCCTAAATATTTGGCAGACGTTTGCCAGGGGACAGGGGTCCCTAGCATACGTATTATCATATACCAGAGTACTCGGCGGTAAAGAATAAATAGAGTTTGTATGAAATATGAAATTGAGTAAATATGAAAACTCATCTACAGGAAAACACCACAACCTGCCTTTTTGTATTACATTTGCACAACACCACCATCTATCGATTAAAATTGATTAACTATTCTACTTTAGATTTAGTTAATAAGGTTAATATAATATTTTTGTATATATTTAATACGTTCTTTAATACTTTTGTTTACTGCGTTTTAGATATATATAATTATATCATTATAGAACATTATTTTACATAATTTAATTATCATTTATGATATGATATAAGTTTAAAATGCACTTGATGACTCAACCAAAGCTACCGTTGAGCAAATTCGTACGTATACTTCGTACCCATACTTCAGAATATTTATCATAACTTTTGATGGGATGAACTGATTTTAATAAAATAAAGACTAAATGTAACCCGAATATACACTTTATACAGTATAAGGAAAGTATAAATTATACTTTCCTTAACGATTTTTATGATAGAAATTAGTACTTTATACGTGATACGTTAACAAACAAACAGACAGACAGACAGAAAATTCTAAAAATGGTAGAAATGTATTTAATTACTTATTTTTAGTACGCCTCAATCACTTTTATTACAAAAATATAAAATGTACAGACGTCTGCTATTTACAGTTTTATTATATGTATAGATAGATAACAACACTCATTTTTCTTTGTTGGACATGGCTGCGCGCCAAAACAGAAATACGAAAACAAAACACCAGCTCTCCGCGCTCGTCGTACAAGTGCCCTAATTGCCCTAAGTATTATTACACTGCACGGTGGTAAGCGCGCTAAAGGAATAGACGCCCTAATTAGGGACCTTTACTACCTTACTTTTATTACATCTCTCTTATTAAGAAGGGCTTAGGGACCCTGATTCAGTGAAGTGTACCATATTATGTAATCAGACTTTTAAAATGGTGGGAATTCATTAGGGCTCTCCGTTTTTGCTATGGTCCGATACTTAGATAAATAAATACGATAAAAGATATAAACTTTTTTCATATCTTATAGTTTATGAGATAAACAACAAAAACCATTTCTTTTCAATTTGTCTCAATCAGTTTTTTATGCAGTTTCATCACAATCGGTTTAGCCATTCCGAAGTTAAGCCCAGACCCCGGACAAACATAGAAAAAAGGCAAACATTAAAAATGGTTGTTCAGACATGAAGTATTAGTATAAAAATTGAGCTTAATAATAGGTAGTTATTTCCAAATTACAGACAGCCACTCCAATTTTATTAACATGTAAAGATATAACGGTATAACACATAATATCATTATAAAAAATAAACACTCTATGTTATAGAAATACAAAAGCTATTCCTGCTAATATTATAAACGTGAAAGTTTGTGAGGATGTCCAAACATCCATATGTTTGTTACTCTTTCACATAAAAACTACTTAATGGATTTTAATGAAACTTAACAATTATACAGCTCATACATCAGAATAACACAAAGGCTATAATTCATAAAGATATTGTTTAAATTGGGCAAAATATAACAATAATTGTTAAGTATATATTGTTATATATTTTGGCATGCGGTGCAAAAACTGTAAGAGTTACCTACATGAAATAATGTATGATGGAATTATTTCTCCTAAATAGGGTAGGTAGGTAAAAAAGTCTGCGACAGTATATATCTATATTTTATGTGTAAGCCATTATTACCAAAATAGTGAACCATAATAAATACAATAATATTTGATGCTTTATTTCCAACGCACATTTTGCAATAACTAATTGGTTTTTATCAAAATAAATACTATTATCTCTTCTGATATTCAAAGTAGACAAACTTTGTCTTTTAAACTACGTAATTTGGTCAAATATTTTAAAAGTTACGATATAAAAATGTGCGGTCCGGCGCGCACTACGTTCGGGCGCATTAAGGGCGAGGAGGGGTAAAAGCTTACGCATGACAGACGCGTGAGCCTAGATTTCTTCTATCTATCTATCTATACTATAATAAAACTCTTAACACGACGTCTGCCTGAACACACATCACGCAAAAACCAGTAAACCGATTTGGATGGGACTTTCACTGGCAGATAGCTGAAATAATTCCACGTGAGCGAAGTCGCGGGGAACAGCTAGTATATAATAAAGGTCAATATGGACTGGGATTATGCAGAATGACTTCATTTTCGAACCTCTACACAGATGAAGTGGCAAAAGCAAAGTTAAAATAAAACAACATTCAACTCTTTCAGTATATTTATCTTATAAAATTGTCTTAAATAATAGATTCACACTAAACTTAAGTTGTATGTTTAAGATTATGTGAAATAAGTATAGTTTTAAAAGAATAAAATTTACCTTGTGCTATGGTACAGAAACTAATCTTTGCTACTGTACATTTGCTAATAATATGGTTAGTGGTTAAAAATTGAACATCAGCAAACAATAATAACTATGAATGAAAAAGAGGAATGTGTTCACTTCAGTTTTAGTCTCAAACAGGCTACAGGTAACGTCTAAGTGCCAATGCTAATGAGTGTTGTGTGGAATGGGGTACCTTGTAGTAGTCACCAGGGGCTGCTCTTATTTATAAGTTAATTATTTGCTACACACCCTGCCACACCGCCTGCCCTATACTTAACACTTGGACAAGCTTCTTATTTACCTTGAGTAATTTTTTTATAAAAAATACTGATACAACAATATCAATGCTGATAATTGAAAACATGTATCATAAAAAGCATTCTGATATATTCAAAAAACTTTATTTAAATGGATACAGACTCCCCAAGTCATTAGTAAAATTATAATGTATTTCCCAAATAGGAAACGAAAACTTGGCCAATAATTAATTTACATAACAGCTACAGTCGGTTCAGAATAAGTGTTTTCCACAGCTGATTTAATCCACACAGAGATATGGTATGGAACTAACTTAAACCAAGTAATTTAAAAATATGATGCTTTTTGAATAAAAGTATACAATAAGTAAATTATAATTATTAATATAAGCAAGTCTGTCACTGTAATTTGAGTGTTTGTTGACAAAACATAGTAAATATTCCTTTTTTTATATAAATGTTGATTTTACCCAATTGTCTTGTTTTACTTAATGTAATTATAATAATCAAAATTCATTTATTATCATAACTATGTAGTGGCAGTAGAATATCCACTACGGCATATCCTGTGGGTCTCATAAGAGGTAACAGAAGCATGCTGAACCAGTAGATGGCCAACAGCATCTCGATAACAGCTGATTAAAAAAAATTGCTAAGCTGCTTCTCAAGCGTGGCAACTATGGCAAATATTCCTCTCATGAGGCAAACTATGGTCAAGTCCTCTGTAATAAAATACAAAAATTAATTACATACAAATATTTTTTTTTATGATCAAGTCCACTAAATTGTTTCAAATTGTCAATAAAATCCTCAATCTATTCATAGTTTTCAAAACTTTAACAATCTCAAGATTTATCATAACACTTTTTTCTCACATAACCTTAAGAACATAACACTAAACTTGTCTGAAATATAATCTTACGTAGGTCATCAATTCTTTGAACACTACTTATTCATAGGAGGTCCATTCATTAACGGTGGACGCATTTGTCCCATTGGTCCCATAGGGCCCATAGGACCCATCAAAGGGCCCATCATAGGTGGTCTCATGCCCATCATTGGCGGCATTGGTCCATGTGGTCCCATCATCATTGGAGGAGCCATTGGTCCACCTGGACCCATTCCAGGAGGAGGTAACATACCAGGAGGACCCCCTGGTGCTGGTACTGGTGGTCTAGGACATCCTGGTGCCATTACTGATGGATCCCAAGGCGGAGGAATAGCTGCACCTTTGGCGCCAAACGGATTTTGGGCGATTTTACCGGCTTTGAAGGCAGCTGTTGTAGCATCAATAAGATGCTGAGCTTGCTCTTCCATCCATTTCTGATAGTAAAACTTGACATTATCTTTGTGTTTTCTTCCAGTACAATGTGTTTTTCTGACGCTAGGCGAATCATGTGTCAAGTAAGTATCGCAATAATCACAATAGTATTTGGGCATTTTTAATAATAATATCTAGCAATTTACCTCGTGTAATAAAAATCACAGTTCTATGGTTCACGCTGTGTTGTTCTTTTTTACAATGCAGGTTCCAGAAGCATTCACAGTTTGACAAGAATGTTTTTCAATCTTCAGGTATTCTAACCAAAGAATAACTTATACAAAATGTATTATTTATCACAAACTACTATTATGAACTGCGTAAGTGCGAAGATCTATGGAGACTAAATTAAATAGTTACCAGGGTTAAATGGTTTCAAATTCAATTTAAATTCAACTAAATATGTACAAAATATCTTACAAGCTTTCAACCACATATATATTTATCTATGCTTTCAACAATCTCTTTTTTTAATTACGATTGGATGCCTGGTTTTTAAGCCAAAACAATCTCTTTTTTATTAAAATATTTGTCTTGGATGCTTGTTCTTTAAGCCATATCTTTATTTCATTCGGAATATACCTTTTTATAGATTTTTAGTATCGAGTGACAATAATCCTATGTAGTATACTATTTCACAAATTGGTCCTTCGCATTGCGTAGTTTTGGGAGATTTTAAGTTGAACAAGCAGACAATTGGCGATAGTATAAGCAGGCAAACACCTCACCTTAAAATTCAAACATAGATTACCTCCTAATAGATTCCGCATACAGGGCCACAAACGCGCGCAACACATACTTGCTATAGCTAGCATACGAAGCGAAGCTAAGAATCACGACATCAGTATCGACCAAGTTTGTGATCCGTAGGCACGTCCGAGTTCTTGACAATTTAAAAATAGTTTTGTATCCAAAATACATTACAAATGGCTTCCTGTGCAGTAAAATGGTGTGACAAGTCAGCTAAGACATCCAGTTATCAAAAAGATGGCATAAATTTTAATTGGTAAGTAAATTCTATTCTTATCACGTTAACCTATTTCAAATGCACCGGAGATCAACTTATACTGGTTTATTAATGGTGCAAAGTGATAACAATTAAGCACCCGTTGATGTCTTTTTGAAATGTCCCTTTCACTCGTTACGTAAATTACAATATTTGTCTTTGTCTAACAACAGCACGTGTATCGATAGTGTTGTGATTTTTAAGTCGATATTTGTTTGGTCATCGTTTAATTATTTTTTTCGAAGTCATATTATTTTATAAAAATAGTGACGTATAATTGTGGTACCTATATTATGTTATAGGTTTCCTAAATGCCCCGAAAGGAAAAAAGATGTGGATCGACGCAAATTGTCGAGGGGACGAATGGTTTCCCACCAAAAATAGTGTACTATGCTCAAAACACTTCACAATATTCATCTTCATAATATTATGAAAAATCGTATAAAGCTGTTGGATTCTTGCCAGTTTTGGTATGGACTTTTTGCATTTTTTTTAAAGATTAGTACTAACGTAGATTACACAATAATATCATTAAGTGGTTGAGTGAAACATGATATTCTTATGTTTAGGTAAATGTTACACGTCGAAATCAAGCTATTTTGAACGGATTTATAAATCATAAAACTTGTAAAAGTTATAATGTGATTAATGTTTTGACTTGGTATTTAGTGTTACATGAACTTCAGTATTATCTTATTATAATTATTAAGTACATCTAAATTTGGAAGACGTGCCATATGGTGTATTAATTAATAATACTATATCGGTAATGTTTTAAAAGAAACGAATATGTATTACTGATTTAGATTACTGGTTCACCGCTGAAAGACGCGAAAAATCCGCCAACACCTAAAAATCAGAGTCATTGCTTAGAAACGCCTACAAAACAAAAAAGAAAATTTTCTCCTATACCTGATACGCCATCTGCATTTGATACTCCAGTTAAAAACGTCTTTGTAGAAGAATCATCGAATTAACCAACGTAATGAACAAAAAAGATAAAAAAGTTAAAAAGTTAAGTGATTCCAACAGAAAACTAAAAACACAAATAGTTTCTTTGAAGTCATTATTGGTAGAATTAGAAAACAAAAATTCATTAGCAGCGGAAAACAATGACGCATTAAGTTCCTTAGAAAACTTAAAATCTAGAAAATCGGGCAAAATTGTTAGAAAAAAATATTCACCACAATTAAGAGCTTTTGCACTCACCATAAATTACTCAGCTAGGCTTATAATTATGTACGCAAAACGTTTAATACTTCTTTACCTTCTGTAAAAACACTAAGAAAGTTTGTAGTTTTAACACAATCTTAATTGATTGCTTAATTATAAATAATAATTATAATAAAATAATATATATATATATATATATATATATATATATATATATATATATATATATATAATAAAAATAATAAATATAAATAAATAAGCAGTTTTGTTAATGATGATATTTTTCATGAAATAAAAAAATCACCAATTCGATCACGAAAGTTGTAATCATGTCATTGATTTAGCTAAGAGTGTTATGGAAAAATACATAGACATACTCGTAAGATTACTCTACCCATCCAGGAAGTTAGATCCTAAGAATTCTGTGAGACAATTTTATACTAAGATTATCCATTTTAAAAATCAGTAAAATATATATTTATAAATTAAATGTACAAATATATGTATACAATGTTTAATTTTGTAATAAACATCAAATAAAAATTGATCAATATATTTATTTATCATTATCAATAATCAATAAATCCCAAATTTATCGATCAACGTCCCAACCCTGTTCCATCACTATGGTTAGGTACATTCTAAGTTTGACCTTTAAATATCCAATCACAGCGCATTTGCCACGTCCCCCGCAACCCTTGCATAGGGCCAAATTTGGTGAACTCGAAACAGAACAAATATTCAATGATGCGGTATCTATTAGGAGGTAATCTATGAATTCAAATTACCATCAGAGCACTTTTTTAAGGTGAAACCGCCAGGGTAGCCAGAGAAATTCAAATTTTCTTACGTTTTTTGCAATTTGCAGGTCAGTGTCAGGCTGTATGTTTAACAAAGTATGATTCGCGGCCGTAACGAGTATGTATTTACAGAATTATAATCATTATAATCGTCAATAAAACCCTCTCAGTTCGTATAATCCCATTGTATGGCTATGGCAATGATCATTGCCGTTTTCTCATACTAGATGGCGTATCATCGACATGGCCTGGTGGCCATTGAGAACTGTCAGATCCATGCATTTAATAACCTAGCATATTGTTAATTTTAGTTTTCTCGAAATATGCCTCTTTGTGCTGTATCAGGATGCGTTAACCCTGGTGTACATTTATTTCCCAAAGATCCAACATTAAAAAAAGTGGGAAAAGGCAATAAGATGCAAAAATTTTGTAGCGACAAGCGTAGCAGGTTATGTCGGAATCATTTCCAAGAATCTGATTATGTGGGAGAATCAGCCTACACAGGTGTGTTATTTTGTGTTTATTTCATTCATTATTATTAATTATAGACTCTACTAGTGGTTTTTCGAAAGTTGAAGAGACCACTTATATAGATACTTAAGTAGTTTTTTGTTTTAGTTTTTGCGAACGAAATCCCGGGTAAAAGTTAGGAAGTAAATGAACCAATTGTTTGCGCTAAATGTTAATTTTTTAATTTCTATTTCGCTGCCGGGCCTCTCTCCCCCGCGCGCGTTCCCCCGCTCACGCCCGGTCACCTGATGTAGCGATTAACGGAACTGGTTTTGCCGAGGCGTCGAGAGCCACGACAGTAGATCGACGCGCGGGCCATCGTATAGTATTGTTTTGCGACCGCTGGGTTGATTGCGTGCGGCTGGTTTAGATTTTTTGACGGTCTAGAATTTGAGTAAATTGTGCGCGCCTAATTTACTATTGAATATTTTGGTCTCGTGTAGACCGCATCGAATTGATTTGTATGAATTGTACGTTTCGTGACGGGAGGCTTGTATTGGGTTTGAATTATTAACTTAACTTTGATTGACGTTAATTTGATTCGACTAGTTGCTTGTGGCATTTAATATCGTACGAAAGAATTTGGCTTGTTCGGGAGAACGCTGAACTTTGTGACTCAAAAAGAGACTGCGTTCGTTCCCGTGTTTGTAATTCTGTGCTGAGTGAACCCGTAACTTTGAATATTGAACTTTGACCTACTGTTCTTTACTTGTGTCGAGTGTCACTTGTTTTAATTCCAATGAACGTTGATTTGGTTGACTTTGAAGTTAATTAAATGTACAATAAAGTTGATAAACTAATACAGTGAAGTGAATGCAGAAGCTTTCAATTGGTGATCGCCCCCCCTTGAGAGATCTCACTTTTGGAGAGAAGCAGCGCTTGTGGATCTGCAGTCCGACTTCAATGGTTAAGTCAGGTTACATTGTACACACTACTACATACTACTTACATGCACATCACTTACCACCTGACTGGTACCCTGTGGTCAACCCTACCTCCGGAAATCGGTAAGTTGAGCTTGCTTATTTGTCAGCCGTATTAGAACATTTATCCATAGGCCATTGGGCCCCTCCCTTGGTTGCCCGTTGTGACTACCACTCATGGGCCCTGGTACGGTCGACCTTTGTTGGGGCAGCTAAGAGCGTGAACACCAATAATGAACCAATAAAATAAATAATGTATGTAATGTTTGCCTTCATACATCAGATTATATTGTGTTAAATTCATAAAATCTATTTTACTTATGTAGATGTACAGTAAAGTTATTTAAGTAATTTAAGGTAATCTTGTACTATTTTTCTCAATTTTTGTTGTTTACAGGACATCCTCAAATATGCAAATATCTGAAAAATGGAACTGTACCAAGTATATTCCCTTGGTCCACCCAGGTGTCAACAACACCTACATCAAGAACCAGTCGATAAATGAAAAGAAGCAGACGCATAATTGATTTCAGACAACCATCTGTAGAAGAAAGTATTCCAGAACCATCTTGTGGCGCCGAAATTGAAATATCTAACATTGAAGGCTCTTTAGAAGATTTTACTCCAAAAACAGTGTCTGTTAGCACTTAATTTGGTAGTTCTTTTGGAATCTTATCACTAGAGGCCATGAGAGGCAATCCACAGGCTATTCATTTTTATACTGGGTTAGAAAAATATGAAAAATTCATGTTGGTGTTAGACACATTAAGTCCAATGTGTTATAATTTAAATTACAGGGGAAGTAAAGTTATCAATGTTTGTATTGGTGACCAACTGTTGATAACACTAATTAAGCTTAGAAGGTATTTGCCAGATTTTGAGTTGGCATTTTTATTTGGTATTTCCCAAACTACTGTTGCTAACATTTTTATAACATGGATTAATTTTATGTATGAAATATGTTCTTTAGTTAATATTTGGCCAAATAAAGAATTGGTTCAATATTATATGCCAGAGTCTTTTAAAAGGGGTTTTCCAAGTACTAGGATTTTTGTGGACAAAACTGAAATACCCATCACACGGCCTGGGAATCCAGTAGCACAGCAGGTGACCTTCCGCAGTTACAAACACAAAAACACTGAGAAGGCTATGATTGAAGCAACACCTGGAGGTCTTATACCATATGTCTCTGAATGTTACGGAGGTTCAGTCAGTGATAGACAGATCATAGAAAGATCCAAACTGATAAATGTGTGTGACAGTGGGGATTCTATTATGGCAGACAGAGGTTTTAATGTGCAGGACATTTTTGCATCAAGAGACGTTACTATTAACATACCAATGTTATTAAAAGGAAAAACACAATTACCAGGCGTTAGAATAATTCAGGATCGAAAACTAGCAAGCAAACGAGTTCATATAGAACATATTATAGGTCTAGCTAAATCATATAAGATTTTAAAAAGTGAATTGAGCCCTTATCATGTACTGCTAGCATCTAGAATTTTATTTGTTTGTGCTATGACTTGTAATTTTAGAGAAAATATCATGAAATAAAAGCTTTTTTACAACTCTTCATATATTTTATTATAAAATCTTAAAAAACAACATAAACACGCCTGTTATCCAGAGGGGTAATCAGAGACTATGGACTTTCATTTGGCATGATCCTGACACACCTCTTTAGCCTCCTTTACATCCATATACATACACTCACATATGCTTGTTGGTTAAGGGTACTGCTAATCTGGCCCATTTTCAATATATTGCCAATTTGGTTGATAAACCTTAGTCTAAGGCGTACCTTCCCTACTCTGCTGTTCACATCTGCAATATAAATTTGCTTTGCTACTCTTTCCTTGTTCATACATGAACAAACCACCAAAGCATTACTTTCTTAATCCTGGTCACAACATCATATTTTAAAACACACTTCTCTTATCACACAATTTCTCACCCTATCATTCAGATTCAGCCTTAGCATACTCCCATATATAATAAAATCTTAATCCTTAAAAAATATTTTTTGGTTACAGCATTTTTAAAGAAGTTGTAATAAAAATAATCAAGTTTTCTCTACATATTCGTAATGAACTGTTCATCACGTTCAATAAATATTACTTTTAAACTTTTATAGGTAAAAACTAATAAACTACAAAATCTTCTTTTTGTTACATGTAATTGCCCTTGAATTTGATAGTAATAAATATTAGTTTTTTTTAAAGTATGTTGTCCATTGTCATCAAATTGTAGGTAAGGTACTGTAAGAGGACTGATTTCTTGGTTTCTGGAAGCATAAGGGCATTTTACTTTATTTATTGTTTCTGATCCTAGTAAGCCATCTGGAGATGCTCCTAGATAAGGTCGTTTCTGAGACAAAAACAATCCACACTCTTCAACACCCACCCCATAAATCTCCATATATTTTCAAATGGCTACTTTTTAAATTTTCTTAAAATTATTGATAGTCAACCAGTTTCAATACAATGAAATGCAAAATCTTCTCATAGAAACTACCTAATCTACAAAAATTTGACAGCAGCCATGGCGCCCTCTACGATTAGCTTTGCATGTGGATCCTCATTGCCAGAAAAACTCATTCAAAGGGTTTATGTGAACTTAGAGGGTAGTATTGGTGATCTTAATGATAATAATTCTGTTAACACATACTCGTTACGGTCACGAATCATATTTTGTTAAACATGCAACCTGACCCTGACCTGCAAATTCTAAAAAACGTAACAAAATTTGAATTTCGCGGGCCACACTGGCCCTTTCACCTTAACCGTTTCCACTAATAGTTCACATGCGCAGAATTTTAGTACACAAAGTCGCACCACTTTTACACATCAAAAACCATTATTTAAACAATAATACAGCACCAGCAACCCGCCGCCAGTCAAGTTTCCCTGTTTCCTCCCAAACTCCAACAATCTCTCTCTTGTATAAACCACAGATTAATAAATATGTAGCAACCATAGACTTAGAATATACTAGCGCATCTTCGAGCATTTTCTATGCTCGATGTGGCGCATAGACATATACTTATAGATAGTATCTTATAGACTAAACATTCAGTGACGTCAACAGCGTGTGAAAGGAATGCACGTATATAGTTAGACTTAAGAGTAAGGGAGAAGCAAAACTATATTTCTTGTCTTTTTCTAAGTATGCGTTTTTGATTGTTTTCCCTCCTTTATTTGACATTGGCATAAACGATGTCAAGCTTTTGTGAATAACATTGATATTGTTACGAGCTTGGGGTTCGAGACGATTAAAAACTGCCGAGTAAATTACCAAAATCGACACTTTAAGTCTGACACACGACAGGTTTAAGTTGTAATTAGTGTTTTGTAATTAATACACAACACTAATTACAACTTAAACCACACTAATAATAAAACACAATTGTACTACTGATCACTTTAGTTCGCAGTTGTATAGCTTCGAAGTATTCGCCTATATCGCCAATTCAATACTGACCCGGTCGTGGTCTATAACCGGCCTTATATAGGGCCTCAGATAGTTTCCAGAACCTTCTACTGTAGAAACATCTAGTATGTTCGAGTACATATCGGTCCCGAAATTTCTAGAAGGATCTCGACTCTCCTGGTTCTGCTACTCGACACTAGAGGGCGCTAGTGGTAACTAGTGTTGCCATGTACAAGACATTAATAGTGGCGCGCAATACTGCCCCCTCCTAGGAAGTGCTCGTCCCGAGCGTTATTGGCCCCATAATAACGCGCCAGTCGATCCACATGGACGATCTTAGGAGTACCTCTGGCACATTTCTGTATCCGGTAGGTTACGTCATTGATCCTTGTCACAATCCGGTACGGTCCGTCCCATTTAGCTTGAAACTTAGGAGCTTTCCCTTTGCTGCGAACTGGATTGTGTAACCACACTAGTGAACCCTCGTCAAACACTTTGTTGTTCATTTTGCGGTCATACCGTGTTTTCATCTTCTCAGACGTTTGCTGGCCCGACTGTGTGACGTGCTCATAAATGTCATTCATTTTGTTCCGCAAGTCATTTGCATAATCGGTTATGCTGCGTGGGGTCAGGTGGTATTCCGGTGAACAGGTCTGCAGGCAGCCGTAATTCTCTCCCAAAGTTTGCGAAAGCTGGTGTCACTGATGTACTTTCGTGAACAGCGCTTCGATATGACAACAACATATCGAATTTACAAGGTCCTAGAAAGTGTACAGGTTCTTTCTATTACCAAGTTTAAATGTTTTATTAAGCTGAAACTGTATAAAAAGGGTTATTATAGTATAAATGAATACATGGTTGATAATAGCACAGATTAGTTAATAGTTTACTAAACAGATACATCACTCCCATACAAAATCGAAAATACCTACGCTATAATAGCCTACAAAATCTTAATAATAATATCTATTGTTCGCAGTGAGAGGAAAATGTACCATAAATACGCGCCTAAAGAGTCGAGATTGTGTTGACCGCCGTGCGACTCACGTGCAAGCCCGTCATCGCACGAATGCTCTAGGGTTGTACCTATGATGATTATTGTAATAAAACGAATCTTGCGAAATTACCATATTTTTTATTTGTCAATAAAATATGTTTGAGTTTTATAAAATGATTTATACATTCTTTTCCTTCAATTTGAATTCTCGGTTATTAAATTTTATCGTTGAAAATGGTTGTCACTCAATTTATAAATTACAGCACTGTTATGTTTTGTTTCGATGTAATCTTATAGTTAAGAAAAAAAAGACAATTTTTCATTTGTTTTTTCACTCTGACACCCCTCCATTGCACAATAATTACGTGGTTTCGGCATTTCGACGAGTAAGCGCGGGAAACGTGTGCAGTGCAAGTGCTCAGGCGGGCGTGCGGCAGCCCAATGTCGGTTGTATCGTGGGCGATACGCAAAACGGTAGGCATAAAACGCAGGGTCTTGAGCGAGTGACGGAGGCCTGATAATAGCCCCTGGGAATGAGGTGGTCGCTTCCAAGCAGTTTCTAAAATAAATTTTGTAAATATTTCGTAATCACTTATATTGTAAAATTTATTTTAAAAAAAAAGTCCCGCTGGGTTTCTTGCTGGTTCTTCCGAGGACAGAGGGTTTTTTTCGAACCAGTGGTAAAGTAAAAAATGACTTTCAATAAGAATTACACATGTAATGTATATTGAATAAAAATTATTCTATTCAACAAAAACAACCGTTTTTGTTGAATAGAATAATTTTGTGGCTGTCCCAGTCTCGTTGCCGTTTTTCCACAACTTTTGCTAGGTACCTCTCCAATGTCTGATTAAATCGTTCTACCATTCAATCAGATTGTGGGTGGTAAGAAGTTGTTCTTGTTTTTTGAGTACTCGTAACTCGGCAAGTTTCCTAGAATATTTGAGACTCAAAATTCAATTCAGTTGAAGCTTCTTGATTTGGAATGGCGAAGACTTCTGGCCACTTGGTTAAGTAATCCATCACAACCATGAAATACTTTTTACCACTTTCACTTTCCGGAAACGGCCCCGCAACGTCAATGGCTATCCTCTCCCATGGTACACCAATATTGTACAATTTCAATGCGCCTCTACTACGAGTAGTAAAACCGTCCTCGGATCTTCAGTAGAATTCGTTTAACTCCCAGGTGGCCTCCTGAACCAGCACTATGGTACAGCTGTAGAACATCCGGTATTTTAGCCTTAGCCATTTGCAAATGACAACAGCCTCCCCGACCATTTTCTCATTTACGGCACAGAACTCCATCCTGAATCAGCAAGCTGTCCCATTGGGCCCAATAGCTTTTCGTGGTCGAACTCATCGCTAAGAAGTCGCTCCTCTTGGGCTTAGGATCACTGGCCTTCATCAATTCCAGAATCGGCTTGATTACCGAATCTTCCTGTTGTGCATGTTGTACGCTGTTCTTCCACTCATGCTGAGCTGGTCTGTCCTCAGCATCCTCACAGATACCACTTCCTTACCCTCTTGCCTAGTACAATGCTTGCAATCTTCAGGGCAAGGTCTTCTTGACAATGCATCTGCATTGCCATGAGATTTCCCGCAGCGATGTTCGATCACAAAGTCGTATTCCTGCAGTAGTTCAATCCATCTCGCAAGTTGTCCTTCCGGATTTTTTAACTGCAATAGCCATTTCAGTGTAGCATGGTCAGTTCGTAAGTGAAATTTCCGCCCCAGAAGATATTTGTTAAATGCTGCAAGTACTTTACCACAGCAAGCAATTCCCGTCTTGTGACACAGTAGTTCCTTTCTGGCTTTGACAACGACTTGCTGAAGTACGCTATCACAACCTCTTGATCACCATTCCATTGAGACACCACACCGCCAAGTCCTGTATCACTTGCGTCTGTGTCAACTATAAATTCCTTTCCCCGCATCAGGGTACCCAAAAAATAGGTGTTTTGTACAGACGGTCCTTGAGCTCCAGGAATGCGATATCGCAACTTTCATCCCAGCAGAAATGTCGCTTCTCCTCAGTTAGCTTGTGCAGAGGTTTGGCTATATCTGCAAAGTTCTTCACAAATCGCCGATAATAGGAGCACAAATCCAAAAATGCTCTAACCTGTGTCTTATCTTTTGGAACTGGCCAATCCTTAACACTGGCAATTTTCTCTGGATCCGTGCGGATACCTTCTTCCGACACTACATACCCCAAAAGCTAACTTGCCGTTTCAATAGTGAGCATTTCTTCGGACTCAACTTGAGGTTGGCACTCTGGATCTTCATGAGCACGCGTTCCAGGTTTTGAAGGTATTCCTCAAACGTACGGCCTACGATGATGATGTCATCCAAGTAGAAGTAGGCCAGACAGGCATCGCCAATTAGCCCGGTAAGTACAAGCTCCATCAACCTTTCAAACGTTGCTGGAGCATTGCACAATCCAAACGGCATGACTTTAAATTGCCACAGACCCTTTCCTGTGGAGAATGAAGTTTTCTCCTTGTCCTTAGTGTTAATTTCAACCTGCAAGTAGTCACTTTTCAGGTCCAGCGTACTAAACCACTTCACGCCTGTAAGCAGGTCCAGCGTGTCATCAATTCTTGGCAAAGGATAGCTGTCCTTCTTCGTAACGTCGTTCAGACGGCAGTAGTCAACACAAAACCGCATGCTGACGTCCTTCTTCTTTACCAGCACCACAGGAGGTGAACACCATGGACTAAATGATGGTTCAATAACACCATCCTTCACCATTCCCTCAATCATGGTTTCCACTTCCTTTTCATGTGCTACAGGCAATCTTCTTGGCCGCTGACGAATAGGCAATTCTTCTGTGTTTATTTTGTGTTGAACTAAGCCAGTCTTTCCTATGTCAGCATCGTTTGACGAGAAAACATCGGCGTACTTGAGTAACAACTTCTTCGCCTTGACCATTTTATTCGGGGAGAGAACGCTGTGACAGTCTTCTAAAAGTGTGGTCACTCTCGTTTGTCCAAGGATGGAAAAACGAGCTGGGGGTCCCAGTCGATAGAAATTGGCACCGCCGCAACCAATCCACTTCCTCACTAGTACCAACCAATGTGCCTTTTTCTACAATCTGTTCCTGATCACCAAGATTCAGCACACGTACTCTTGAGTTGTCGGCGGTTTGGACCAAGTTTCGAGCCACTTTCCATGGAAGGTTATTGTCTACCCTTTCCACGAGTACACAACGAAGAGGTTGTCCAGGATTCCGAGGAAGACTAACCGGCATAATCGTTTCCGATCTCGGCGAAAGAACAATCTTCTTAAGGCTGTACACATTCCCTGGTAACGCCCCTTCCACGAAAAGTTCCTCTTGTCCACATTTCAAAACACCTTGCTTAACGTCGATCTCACAACAATTCTTTCTCATAAAGTCTAGGCCCAGGATGCAGTCGTCCATTATATCAGCCACGATGACATTATGCAGTTAGATCATGATGCCTAGCTTCAACTCTATCTCCTTCTCTCCACGGACGGGTATGCGCTGACCGGTGGCTGTCACCAAATTAATGCGTTCTCGGTTGTATGCGGAGTCCCCAAGGAACTGACTTATAAGTTGGGAACTGACAACCGTGCGAGAGGCTCCAGTGTCTGTGGGCCGTTTACACGGCGTTCCATTGACCTCGCCCTTGATGATTAGGCTGTTCCCATCATGGGTTTTTGACATCAGCCAGCACCCGCCCCGCAGTTCTGGCTCTTACTCGTTTGCCTGCTGCAGCTGGGCGGTGCTGTTAGCCGCACTACCCTCTGGAGATCGATCACCTTCCCTTTCTACAGTTCGCCTAGGGCAACTGGATCGAAGATGGCCCCTTTCCCCACAGTCGTAGCACCTAGGGTTGTATCCTTTATTGCGGTCGCTAACTGTAGCTGCTGAAACATCCCTAACGCGATGGGAACGCTGATCCTGCAGCACGGCTTCCACCTCCAGTGCATGGGCCAACGCGTCCTTAAGCGTCTCGTGGTGCCCGAGCCTCACAGTAGCTCTGACTTCAAGGTTGCGGATGCCGTCGACGAATGTCTGCACCAGGTTCCCTACTATGAGCGTAGGTACAGACTGGTATGCTTTCCGAACCAGCTTCTCCTCCTCAAGGGCCCACTGCTGCAGGTTTTCGTTGCTGCATTGCACGCGATCTTTGAGCTGCGCACGAAAGACGTGTTTCAGGTGAGCGTCACCATATCTCGCCTCCAAAGCCTCAGGAGCTGCTCGTAATTCACTTCCTTACCGAGAAGTTCCAGAACAGTTAAGCCCTGGTCGTGCAGGCCTAAGGTGAGAGCAGTCATGGCCTGACTTTTATTCCAGCCGTTGGCCTTCATGACAACCTCGAACTGGATTTTGTAGGCCGACCAGGAAGAAGTCCCGTCAAACGGTGGCACTTTGAATCCACGTAGCAAAGGTGTTGTAAGTACCACGGGAGCTGTAATTCCATCCCCAGGTTTGAGGTCGTCCAGCGTTTTCTTCACGTCAGCCATCACGTTGTCAACCCGATTGTTCACTTGGTCGATTCGGGTTTCAGCTTCCGACAGGCGGTTGTCATGTTGAGCAACCCTGTCCTTCACCTCCCTTATCTCTTTCCTGAAGTTAGCGTGAAGGTCCTTCGTGAGGAGCATCTGCTCTTCCATAACGCGCTGCATCTGCTCTTCCAACCGACGGGACTGTTCCTCCTGTCGGCGGGCCTGCTCCTGCATCATCATCATCAGAGCACCTAAGTCAGGTGCTGCAGATGCCGGCCTTCGTGGTCGGCAGCTGGCCCGCCGACGTTTGCGACGTTGCACCACCAAACCGTCTCTGGTCCGTCTCCTATTGGCGTTGACTTCGGGTACGGATACCCTCCGTGTCGTCTTTAGGTAAAATCGGCATATTTGATCCCACTTCTGACACCAATCCTTACGAGCTTGGGGCTCGAGACAGTTAAAAACTGCCGAGTGAATTACCAAAATCGACACTTTAATTACAGATCACTAATTACAACTTAAACCACTCTAATAATAAAACACAATTGTACTACTGATCACTTTAGTTCGCAGTTGTATAATTTCGAAGTATTCGCTTGTATCGCCAATTCAATACTGACCCGGTCGTGGTCTATAACCAGTCTTATATAGGGCCTCAGATAGTTTCCAGAACCTTCTACTGTAGAAACATCTAGTATGTTCGAGTACATATCGGTCCCGAAATTTCAAGAAGGATCTCGACTCTCCTGGTTCTGCTACTCGACACTAGAGGGCGCTAGTGGGAACTAGTGTTGCCATGTACAAGACATTAATAGTGGGGCGTAACAATATTATAAGCAAACAGGTTGAACTTAGTGTTTTTGTTATTGGGTAAGGTGAAAAAAGATGGTAAGTTGTAACATTTTAGGATGCAACAGCATCAGTCAACGTAAAATTGATAATATTACCTTTCATCGGTAATTTTCTTTTGTTCTTACCTTTGCTACTTATATTGATTAATATCTATCATTTTGAATATAAAATGTAACATTTCATGTTTTTAATATCCTTTGTGATGAATTTTGTCAAATATTTGGACTCCCAGATTGTAAATTCTTCGTGATAGTGCTCCTTAATTTCAACGTTTATTCGAAAGCTTAAAGTCATATTAAACGTGTACTTTTTGATTTGGTAAAATTATGGAAACTTTAGGGATATCAGCGAGTATGATAATTTTTTCCCATTGTTCAATAGTAATTGTGATTAGTAGTTATGTGCCCCTCGGCACACTGTCGTCGGGCATCAAGTATTGTGAGTAACAAATGGAATTTTTACTACACCGGCACACTGAACCTCGTGTCTCATGTGAAGGCGTCTAGCGGCGCTTCTGGAGCATTACTAAATACCTAACTACACTAAAAGTTTTATCATTGTGACTTGGGAATATAATCCGAAGCTCCGCGTAACCCCTTGGGTAAAACAGCGTGATGTTAAGAATATTGCACTAGTGTGAACGTGAGGTGCGAGTTGTGAAATAAGGTTATACATTTTTTTGGTTAATAAATAGATACATACTTAGTTGGGTTCATAAGGGCTTAAATAGGATAATCTCAAGATTTTTTATTTTTTTGTACTACAGTTTTATAATATATAAAAATCTGTTTCTATTTTTATTTAGAGTTTTGAAAGTAAAATTTTTGAATTCTTATTATAACAATATTAAACTTACTGGTACAAATAATGTAGAAATGGCTTCTTTTAATAAAATTGTTTTTATTCTACTTTTCCTTTTATACTTCTCAAGTAAATGTTTGCTGCAAATTGTTGAGTTTTTCTTTGGATTCCAACCAACCTGTCAAATTAACCTTAATAATTTTTTCTAATTATACAATCCGGAGAGAATCTGTTTGACAAACGCCAAAATAAAATTACATTTATAGAACAAAAACTGAGGATTTATTTTCTTGTTGTGTGGGCAAGTCTATCGATTCAATATAAACATTGAAGATAAATATCGACATTAATTTTGATATAGTTTTGCATAAAAATGTATTTACCAAATTCATTCATGGCCTATATAGATACTGGAAGTAAGCTTAGCATACTTACTATTACACAAGCACAAAAAATGAAACTTAAAACTCGGCCCTCAGTTATTGTAATGAAGGGTTTTGGAGGAGCCTGTTCATATTCGCTAGGTACTTGCCAAATTATTGTAAATGTTGATGATTTATTTTTGGTAGGAGATGTAGAGTTAACCGATTGCAAGCTACCAGACATAGACTTAATAATTGGACAATCAATGATAAATCAAGAAAATGTGAGCTTAGTTACGACGTCGAATCTTGTAAAATTTGTTCCAACCTTCACTTTAGGAGATGTCTTGACAAAAAACAGTTTTAACATATTTCAATATGTTTCAAAATTTCCAGTCTTTACAAAACTAGACGTCACTATACCTAGCCGAACCTTACACTTACGCTAATGATGTATGCATCATTAGCGTAAGTGTCGACTGTGACAGTAATACTGACAAAAACGAGCACGCATTCCTAACACATGCATTATGTTTTCAGCTAGCTTAAAACAAAAAAAATAGCAGCTTAAAACAAAAAAATTAATAACTTTGAAACCAATACTCTTATTATAGACCAAGTCGCCAATAAGTCCGAAATTGAATTGTCCGATATCGATGTGGGTGAGTTAAATCATAGGGAAATAAATGAATTGCTACAATTATTAAATAGGTATGCTCATTCATTTGCCAGAGATACGAAATATTTAGGATGTACTAACTTAATTAAGTTACACATAAAAACTATTTCTAACAACCTGTGTATCGTAAGCCGTACAGAGATTCGCATAAGGAAAATGAAATAATGAACGGCAAAATAAATGAAATCTTGGAAGCAGCTGTTGTCCTAGTCAAGAAAAAAGGAGGAGATTATAGGGCATTGAATGCTAATACTATTAAAGATCGATACCCCATATCTCACATCGAAGACCAAGTTACCCGTCTATCGAGTAAATCCTATTTTACAACACTAGACCTCGCTCAGGGGTACTACCAGGTACCAATTGATGATGAGTCCATAAGAAAAACCGCATTTATTACCCAATCAGGCCTTTATGAGTTTTTAAAAATGCCTTTTGGATTATCCAATGCACCAGCTGTATTTGCGCGACTAATCCAAGTAACTTTAGGGGAAGTATCTCACGAAATACCTCTATATTTAGATGATGTTATTATTCCAACTATATCAGTAAAAAGGGGATTAGAACACTTGGAACAAGTCTTGGGGTTACTTGAAAAAGCTAATTTAAAATTAAATTTAAAAAAGTGTTCCTTTCTTAAAAATACCACAATTTTTTTTTCATTTATTTATCACATCAACAAGCATTACAAATATTTATAGTGATAGCATATAAGAAACCACTAAGGTTTATATCTATGTTATCAAGAGTTTACAATTTTATAAGATAATATCGTAATATTGTATTAAAGATACTGTAAAAAGAAAAAAAAACATGCAAACATTCAGAGAAAAATATATATCAGAAAACACGTTATAATAACTTAAGAAAATGATCCTTTAACTTACACTTAATGTTATTTTTATTGATATTATCCAACAATTCTGACGGCATATTATTGATAAGCCGAGGTATTAAGTAGCTACATGTCCGCTCACCGTACGCATTGCAAGCCCGCGGCTCGATGAGACGTTTCTTAGAAATTGCTCGAGTGTATACAGGATACTCGATCGGTTTTCTTAGGGATTGATTAAAAAATTGTTCTTTTAATAAAATGTTTGATACTTGTATATGTATTGGTAAAATTTTACAGTGTTTGAAAAGACCACTGACGTCATCGCGGAATTTATTTTTTATTTTATTTGGAACTATGATTTTAAGTATTCTTGCTTGTAAATTATAGATCTGGTCAAGATATGTTTTGTAAGTTCGACCGTAGCTACTTAGCCCGTATTGAATGTGCGACTCCGCAAGTGCATTATATAACATTAACTTTATTTTCAATGGAATGCGATTATTGAGAATAGTGATATTTGCTAGAAACTGTCTTAGTTTAGTACATACATGTTCAATATGCTGTTTCCAATTAAAGTTACTGTCAATAACTAGTCCGAGATATGTTTGTGTATCAACTATATGTTTGTGTATGGCCGTGTAGTGGCGGTTAAGAATATCCACTACCCCATATCTTCCCGTGGGTGTCGTAAAAGGCGACAAAGGGAAACAGGCAGGAGATGGGCAGCAGCATCTTCCTAATAATAGCCAAAATAACAATAAAAAAACTGCGGTTGCCAACCCGCTCGCCAAGCGTGGCAACTATGGCAATATACCCCCCATGAGCAATGACAATAATAAACGGCCCCCAGTCCCCGGCGGCCCCGCTATTCCTGGCTACGGTGGCGACCATGGTAACGGCGGGGCAGGGGGTGCTAAGAATCTCCGGTGGAGGTTCGGTTGCCACCTACGACGACTGGACCTGGCAACATACAACGCACGCACCCTGAGAACTGACGAGAAGATTGTGGAGCTGGAAGAAGAGATAGACAAGTTACGCTGGCATATTATAGGATTATCCGAAGTCCGAAGAGAGGGGGAGGACACAGTAATCCTCGAATCCGGCAACTTGCTCTATTACCGGGAGGGCGACCATCTGTCCCAAGGAGGTGTCGGATTTATCGTCCACAAGTCTCTCGTTAACAACGTTGTAAAGATTGAGAGTGTGTCGACGAGGGTTGCGTACCTTATACTCAGAATCACCAAACGGTATTCGCTGAAGGTCATACAGGTTTACGCACCAACCTCGGCACACCCCGATCAGGAGGTGGAGGAAATGTATGAGGATATCTCTAGAGCCATGCATTCCTCCAAAACCCAATATACGGTGTTAATGGGAGACTTCAATGCAAAACTAGGCACAAGAGAGAACGGTGAGCTGAAAGTAGGGAAATTTGGAATAGGGCAACGGAACCCAAGGGGCCAGCAGCTGGCAGACTTCATGGAGAAAGAGGGACTCTTTATGATGAACTCTTTCTTCCAGGAGCGGCCCCACAGGAAGTGGACCTGGTCGAGCCCCGACGGTTCGACAAAAATGAGATTGACTTCATTATGACGACCAGACGACAACTGTTCAGTGATGTCTCAGTGATCGCGAGGGTGAAAACCGGCAGCGATCACCGAATGGTTAGAGGCACACTGAACCTAAACGTTAAGTTGGAGAGGTCTCGTCTAATGAAGTCAACGCTCCGTCCCCCTCGTGCTCTAATCCAAAGTCCCGAAACCTTTCAGCTCGAGTTACAAAACCGTTTTCAGTGCCTAGAAGACTGCAATGAAGTGGACGATTTGAATGACAAGCTCGTGGAAACTGTCCATGCGGTCGGAGCTAAGTTCTGTAAGACCCGCCGCAGAAGAACACAAAAACTCTCCGATCACACTCTTAATCTCATGGCTGTTAGACGGGAGATGAAGCTACATTCTTCAACAGATTTGACAGCATACAGGCAACTGAACAGACAGATCTCCAAATGCATGAGGCGGGACTTACGCAACTTCAATACAGCTCGTATTGAAGAAGCGATCGAGCGGAACCAAGGCTCCAAAGTCTTTGCCAGAGATCTGTCTGCCAGAAAGCGCCAACTGTCAAAGCTGAAGACAGAATGTGGCAGCATCGTTTCCGGGGCACCTGAGATTTTGAGTGAGATTGAGAGGTTCTATGGGCAGCTGTACACGTCATCGTTGGAGCCGCACGCAAGTGTGAGTAACGATCCAAGAGCGAGTCTTATCCGACATTATTCCGATGATATCCCGGACGTCAGTCTGAGCGAGATTAGAATGGCTCTCCAGCACCTTAAAAACGGCAAGGCCCCAGGCGAGGATGGAATTACAGCGGAGCTTCTGAAAGCGGGTGGAAAACCGGTACTTGAAGTCCTTCAGAAGCTCTTTAATTCCGTCCTCCATGGTGGCACTACACCGGAGGCGTGGAGCAGAAGTGCGGTGGTCTTGTTCTTCAAGAAAGGCGACAACGCTCTCTTGAAGAACTACAGACCGATTTCCCTTCTGAGCCGCGTCTACGTGCTGTTTTCGAGAGTCATTACGAATCGTCTCGCGCGCAGACTTGACGACTCCCAGCCTCCCGAACAAGCCGGTTTCCGAAAAGGCTTTAGCACCATAGACCACATACATACCCTTCGGCAAATTGTACAGAAGTCCGAGGAGTACAATTTGCCACTATGTCTGGCGTATGTGGACTATGAGAAAGCCTTTGATTCCGTCGAAATTTGGGCGGTGCTGCAGTCCCTTCAGCGATGCCAAGTTGACTGTCGGTATATCGAAGTGCTGAAGTGCTTGTACAGTAGGGCTACGATGGCTATCCGAGTACAGAACCAGAGTACGAAACCTATCCAATTGCAGAGAGGTGTAAGACAGGGTGACGTCATATCCCCGAAACTCTTTACCGCTGCATTGGAAGATGTTTTCAAGCTTCTGGACTGGAAAGGATACGGTATCAACATCAATGGCGAGTACATCACTCACCTTCGATTTGCCGACGATATAGTCCTTATGGCAGAATCGCTGGAGGACCTAAGCACTATGCTCAATGACCTCAATAGTGTTTCCCAATGGATAGGTCTTAAGATGAACATGGACAAAACAAAGATCATGTTTAATGTCCATGTCACACCTAGGCCGGTAGTTGTTGGGAACACTAAGCTCGAAGTTGTTGACGAGTATGTTTACCTGGGACAAATAGTCCGACTAGGTAAGTCCAACTTCGACCGAGAGGTCAATCGACGGATTCAACTCGGTTGGGCAGCGTTCGGGAAATTACGGCACATCTTCTCGTCAGGTATACCTCAAAACTTGAAAACGAGACTGTACACCCAGTGCGTGTTGCCAGTGATGACATACGGAACTGAGACGTGGTCCTTCACTGCTGGCCGGATGAGGAAGCTCAAGGTCGCTCAGCGAGCTATGGAGAGGGCTATGCTCGGAGTTTCTCTGCGTGATAAACTCAGAAATGAGGATATCCGCAGTAGAACTAGAGTGACCGACATAGCCCAACGGATTAGTAAGCTGAAGTGGCAATGGGCCGGCCATATAGCTCGAAGAACCGACAACCGATGGGGAAGAAAGGTTCTCGAGTGGCAGCCTCGTACCGGCAGGCGAAATGTAGGGCGTCCCCCCACTAGATGGAGTGACGACCTGGTAAGACATGCAGGAAGTCGATGGATGCAGGTGGCTCAGGACCGTGCTTTGTGGCATTCTTTGGGGGAGGCCTATGTTCAGCAGTGGACTTGTGAAGGGCTGTAATGATGATGATGATCAACTATTTCAATTTGTGGGCAGCAACATTCAGTAGCGCTGTTATTATGTAGGCAGATGTGATTATGTGCGACTAATTTTTTAATTGCAGTGGGTTTTAGGTATGGAGATTTGATTACTAACAACTTAGTTTTGCTGGCGTTAAGGACGAGCCCAGCATCATGGCACCATCTTGTTAGGATATCTAGGTCAGACTGTAAAAGGTCACAAGCCTTTTGTGGATTTTTATCACCAATTACAAGGCAAATGTCATCAGCAAACTGGTAGCACGTGCAATTTACGATGCAGCTTCCCATGTCATTGACGTAGGACAAAAAATGCAAGGGTCCTAGTACCGAACCTTGTGCCGTACCCTCCGTCATCAATATAGGCTTGCTGTAGTTATTTTCAATCTTCACAAAAGATTTTCGGTTCTTCAAGTAGTTACGGCACCAGTTAAGCAATGGACCACGTACACCACATTTGTCTAATCTGTCCACAAGCTGTTCATGTAACATGGTGTCAAAAGCACGTGAGAAGTCAATAAATAGGGCAAGCACCTGTCTTTTTTCATTTAGGTGACTATTGACATCATCAGTGAATTTTGATAAAAGACCTGTTGTACTTTTTCCTGATTGGAAACCAAACTGATACGGACTTATTACAGAGTTATTCGTATAAAATTTGTGTATTTGCTCGCCTATGAATTTTTCCACAATTTTATCAATTGACGAAAGTAATGTAATTGGGCGATAATTTAAGTAGTCATCACGTTTTCCTTTCTTATGTACAGGTCTGACACAGCCTTCTTTCAATTGATCAGGATACAAACCATTTTTAATGCTACTGTTGATTAGGTTAGAAATGGTTGGGGAAATATATTCCCCTATCATTTTAATGTCAGAAATCGCAATATTGTCAGCACCTGGCGCCTTTCTTGAGTTTTTAATAATTTTATGAACACTACTGGGGGTCGCTTTCGGAAATAGGATACTGGAGTCTAAGATTTTAGAAGTATTATTTTTGTTCATTAATTTTATTTTACAATTTGGAATTATACTTTTTACCGCTCTGTCGAAGCTATTTGCGAAATTATCTGCAATAGTTTTGGAGGTAAGTCCCTGAGCATCAAACGCCTTGAGTATAGCCGCATCAAAAGACAAGGTCATTCTCCCTAACATTTGATTTACAACATTATAATTTTTTTTAATAGTCTTAAAATTATTATTTATTTGCTTTATATAATATGTATTCTTTTTGATTTCAAGAACTTTATGTACTTTATTGCGTATTTTATTATATTCTAGTCTTAGTTTTGAGTTATTTGGATTATTTTTCCAATTACGATATAATTTGTCCCTTTTATCACAAAGACGAGTAATATTGTTATCAATCCAATGCAAATTAAACTGTTTAGAGGTCTTTTTATTTAATTTATAGGTTTTGATGTTAGTTGCGGAATTTTTTGCGGTCTGAAAAGAATTATATATAAAATTTAGAATCTCGTCTGGGGAATTCATATCTTTAGACTTTGACCAATCCACATTTTTAAGTTCCTTATAAAAAATCTCGTAATCAATCAGTCGTTTTGTTACATCCTGTAAACGCGTGAGCATTATAGGTGCGTCATCAACGCACGCAAAGATAATACCTCGATGATCGGCCAGTACAACATCGAGCACCGCCGAGAAAGAATGTAAGGTGGGGAATCGGGCAAAAATGTGGTCTAAGCAAGATTTAGTAATTAAATTTTGCTTAGTTTCAATTCTTGTGTATTCCGATATTCCACACATCAATCCGTGCTCGCTGAGTGCTCCTACATAAACATCCTTGTATGAGGTTGGAGTTTTTATATCTATGTTAGTGTCACCGATTAAAAGGAAGTTGTGTTCCAATTTAAACTTAGAAATGTACTTGCTTATTTCACTTACAAACAGTTTTTTATTTGTAGATGGTGGTCTATAAACTGCACACACAACTATATTTAGTGACGAGTTTAGTTTTATTATGCCCGAGAGACTTTCAAACGTCTTAGTTTTATGTTGAATTGTAGTAAATTTTAGATGGTTTCGTACGTAAATTATAATTCCGCCTCCCTTCTTATTTTCACGTAGTTGTGCATGCAAACTATAGCCTGGTAATGTGTATAAATTAACAATATTGTTCGAGATACCAGCCTCCGTTATAACTATTACATCTAGTGGATAGCTACAGTTGTGGATTAGTTGTTGCAGTTTAGTAAAATTTTTTATAAGTGACCTAATATTAAAGTGAATACATGAAAATTTCATAAAACTTTTAGGAGGCAACTGTTGAAAGAATTGATTAGGAATTTTACAATTAAGAATTTCATTTATTTGTGTATCCATCTTATTTGAATTTATTGACTTATGAATAAATATAGGTATAAATGAGAACTTTACAATATTGTGGATGAGGATGTCCCGGGTTGTTTATCAGAAAGAGATGAACTTTGTTTTACAATTTGATTTATATCATGCATACTGCGAATATAATAAATTTTACTGTTGTCAGTTTTTCGAGCACATACCTTTCCATTTTTACACCAAACATACTTACACGACTTATTTAATAGCTGTGACTTAGCATTAAATAGAAGTGTTTTCTGGTACTTTGCTAGGGCTTCTCTTATAAAAATACGTTCATCAGCCTTCTCCTTTAGAACGTTCGGCAATATCATCCCTGCGGTAAGACACTTGTCCTTGCCAGCATCTATCCACTGTTGCTGCAAGACTTTAGACTTCAGCTCCACAAGAACTGATCCCGGTTTGTCCTTTGATCCTTGCAACCGTTGAGCTGACTGCACATCCTTCTTATCAACGTCCAATTTAGCGGCAACAGTTTCTATTATTGTATTTAACTCGCTGGGCATTTCCACTGGTAACCCGGCAATTTCCAACGAGTTAGAGAGAGTCTTTTGTTCAAAGTCTCTAAGCCCCTGTTCTAAAGCAGTTACCCTCAGTTCTAAATTCTTGTTTTTGTTCACTAAGTCATAATTCTTATTTTCAAGTTCTTTAATCCTAGTGTCCTGTTTTTTTATAGATTGCTCCATAGTGGAAAGTTGTTCACTTAGAAAATCAAGTGAGCTCTCAAGATTCCCTATCTCCTCACGAAAAGTATTTTTACCTCGCGACTGATGTCTTGTACCAATTTTCTCGCATCTATAACTTGAGCGTTTCCCGTATTTCTAGGGTCGCAGTCCTCATCATCGCCATCATCGTCGGGTATCACGAACGATGACCTACGAGAAATGTTGTTTAGGCACTCTTCACAACTCCACTCTATACCAGACGAACTCTTGATGGTGTTTAGCTGTTTGTTGGATAGCTTTGAACAGGCAGGATCCGCATGAACTATTAGATCGCATCTACTACACTCTATTCCAGGCACTTTTTTAGTGATATTTTTCTTACATTTACCACACTTTTTTACAACGCACAATCGCACGCGTCTCTTCGCAATGGTGTCAACTTGTAAACTTATTACATTATTTGGGCCATGAAATCTCTGCCGGTACAATACAGTAGGGTTGATGAGGAAGTGGTTATGAGGAAGAGGATGCGGATGAGGAACTATTAAAAATACGTTTTGAGGAAGAGGATGAGGATATGAGGAGGAGGATGAGGATGAGGAAGAGAATGCGGAAGAGGAATATAGAACTTGTGATTTGGAATTGAAATTTTAAATAAAAGAAAGATTTCGAATGGGCCCTTTAATATTTAGAAAGAAAAAAAACAATTTAATAGTCAAAATTCACAATAGGGAGGTTGAATTTAACGAAAATTAACTTTGAAGCCGTTTCTCCAGATAGACGGTTTCGTAATTCGTCGTAAACTAATCCAGCGCCACTGAAAAGGCGCTCACTGGGGATACTTGATGGAGGGGCTGAAAGATACTGGCGCACAGCTCTGTAAAGTTCAAAATAGTTGGGGTTCATTTTCCACCACTAAAGACTGTCTTCTTGAAGAGCTATTCTCTTCTCTTTAATATAATTAATTATTAGTGACTTCAGGATAAGAAATCTGTCGATGGGTGCGATTGGACTTTCTTCATCGTCTCTATTAGCAGCTGAGGCCAGCATCTCAGATAACATTGATTGTAAAAATCTGCCTGTAGAAAAATTAGCTCCAGAACTCGTTGATGGTAGGCTCTCGGTATCGGTATCATGAAAGTGTTGATTGTGTTGAATAACATCATGTTCGAATGACTGTATTTGTGGTTGTGCTTGTGCGCCATGGCCTTCTTGATCTTGACATAAAGAAATCAGTTCGGACTCAATACTTTCTTTAGTGATTTCATTAAAAATCTTAGTTTTATATTTTGGATCTAAATAAGTAGCGAGTAGATCTTATTATTATGACGTTCACCAAAGCGATTGGTAATTTCTTCTATCAATTTTTGAATAATATTCCCGCAAGTTTGGTCAGTATTATTTATATTCTGTCTCAATAGATTCTGCAATGTGCAGATCAAGACATGGATTAGAGGGATCTCGGATGAAATACAGGCTTCGGAACTACTCATGGTCTTGGTGGCCTCTTCAAATGGCTTAAGGATTATTGCACAGCTCTTAAGTTGTAGCCAATCGTTTGGAGTAAACTGCGGCAAATTTGTATGTTGTGAGGTATAAAGTACTATGGCATCCTTTATTTCAATTAGACGTTGAATAATATTAAACATACTATTCCATCTTGTAGGACACTCTTGAATAACTGAAAGCAGAGGCAGACCCAGACGTTCTTGAAAACCTTTTAATTTGCTTTGGCCGAAATTATTATTGAGTGGTTAAAATGTGTCGCAATTTGCTTGCATTTTGCCAACAAGAACTAAATATATTCATCAATCGCCAAGGCCGCACGTATGCACAATTGCAATTGATGTATATTGCAATCAATGTCGTTAATCTGTGACACGCGGGCCGCTCTTTTCATGTTAGAACCACCATCGCGAACCATGATATGTATTTTTTGACGGGGAATCTCCCATTCCTCCCGTATTTCGTCCAACTTTTGTGCTATCACATCGCCCGTATGTCGTTCCTTGAGTGGGACACATTTAAGAAATAAAGATACTCTTTGAAAGTCATTGTTGATACTGTGACGCCTCATAATTATTATTAATAAATAATAATTAAATTCATTATACAGACATTTAAAAATGTCTTAGAAATTATAATTTAAACAATAAAATGCAAATAATAAGCATAGAGTTCAAAAATATCCATTTGGAATATTGAATATTATATATATTAGTAAACGCATAAAATGTCTCTAAAAATCTCTAAATTTATTAAAAACCTGCTTAAAATGTTCAAAATGTATCAAATCATATAAATACAAGGCGATTATATTGCAATAACAAAGATAAATAACATTTGTAATATAATAGAAAAAATGGATTAAAATTTTCTAAGTTGATGAAGGTGTTCGTGTAATAATTGGAAAATTTCTAAGTTAATGAACGTGTTCTTGTAATGTTCCCTTATATTGGGGCGTTGTCGGAGACACATACCCAAGGTTGTACATATATATGTGGTGGTCGGCTGACCGACTGCTAGTACTAAGGTTGCACAATGACTAGTCCTATATTAGGGACTTAACATAGTAAGGTCTGACGAACCAAAGCGTTAATATAGAAGGTCTCTATGATGCATAAGCATTATGATAGCAGAGTTATGACTTGAAGTCCCATATGAATAAGACATACAGTAGTATGGTATATGAAATAAAGCAAATATGTGGAAGGTCTCAAATATGTAAAAGCATTATATTGAAAGAAATGGGACTTGAAAAGGATTATTATAGTGGCGTGTAGGTTGCTTCGAAGCCTCTGAGACCGAGATAAACTTGGACTCACTAACCGATGTGTCCTAGACATATCATCTTAGTGCCGGTGGTAAGCGGGTTTGTTGTAGCAATACGACTTGCCCGTGGACATCGCACACCCCTACCGGTTGTGGGCGGCGTCTTAGCGCATAGCGTTATGATGCGTCGGCTATCTTTCGGATTAGGGTGAGGTGTTTGGTAGTACTTTTAAGTGCAGCAAGCATACTCAACTTCATGTCTTAGTGCAATAGCGCTATGATACGTGGAGTTTTGGCTACTGACGTCTTAGTACCGTACTACTATGATACGTTGGTGGTATTTTTAGTTAACAACATTATCAAATTTTGTTACCAAAGTCGATAGGGATCATGTGGGTGTGTTGTGAGGGGGCGCCATCCGTATGATAGTTGCATTGATGCTTACTGCTACTTGCAGTATTGTGTCTTGTGATGGATCTGCGGGTGTGCTGCACTTGATTCGATGCATCTTGTGGTTCTGGTCGATGGAGGTATGCGGGTGGTGATGTCTGCTGGGACTGTATGGGGGACCTTGGGATGGTGTAAGCTTGACTATAGTCGTGTTGATGCTTGTTGCATTCTGTAGCATTGCGTCTCTACGGTGGTCGTTTGGCGGGTCGCTATTCTCAATGGCGCTCTCTGCGTCTTGGTTTGACTCACAACCTAAGTAGCTTTGCCCAAGTCGGGTCCCTTCATTGCGGGGCTGCAGACTGTCTGCCCTCCATGATGTTTTATATAACAACTTAATAATATATCTCTATAAAGTTCCCACCTTTGAGAGTATTTTGAATCCTTTGAGATTTAGAATCTATATCTTACAGATATAGATTCTAAAGAAATACAAGTATAAGTGGATATATAGTAGAAAAGAAAAAAGATGGGGGGGGGTTCGTTACAATACCATGAATTGTAAAACTCAGCAACAAAACTCCTGCTCCTGGTTCAGTCCATATATCAGTGGTGAAAGATAAGTATTGCAAATCTTTAATTAAGTTTTTTACCTTGTTCCTTAATTTAGGATAAATATAATTACACAAATGAGATGTGTAACTTTGACGTCCTCTTAAATTATATTTTGGCTGAACAGCATGAATCAACCGTCTAAAGCCAATTCCTTCAACAAAGTTAAATGGTAAATCTTGAAGAGCTAACATTTCGTAAATTAAATTATCCAGCTCGCAGCTTTTTTCGTAAGATGTATCCCAATACTGATGTCTTTGTAATGCCTCCTGTAAAGTTACTTGTCTCTTAGCCTGTTGAAGAGGAGTCTCTTCCGACAATTTGCGTTTATCAACCGCGGCTTTTTTTAATGCTGTATCCTTTTGTTCATACTCTACTTCATGGCGTAACTTGAGATGACTTCTTAACCCCGAAGTCCCGCGCCCTTTCCTTGAATATGTTTGGTCACATATTTTACATCTAACAGTATCAGCGTCCACTTCACTAAAATACATCCATATAGCACTACATTTTGGCCTCATCTCATAAACTTTTTAACTTAACAATAAACCTAATTACGACTTACGTATTTCTAGTTACGTACGAGTGTACCGCCACTCAAAATCAAAACAAATTTAAGACTGGCTAAGTGGCTACAGTGGGATGGGTACGCGTACGTACACTACAGTACTACACACACACACAGTGAAACACACAATAGCGTGCTGTGTTATATTTCTAAAACACGTTCAAGCCTGATCGTGAAAGTACCTAATGCAGCGAGCAAAAGACGGAGATTACTTTTATTTACATTGAATACGTCAACAACACTTCCTCATAAATTCCTCTTAATTAATGAGGATGTGGAAGAGGAAGAGGAATATTTTATGCCTGATTTTGAGGATGTGGAAGAGGATGAGGAATCGCTAAAAAATGAGGAACTTCCGCATTATGAGGATGAGGAAGAGGAATCCTCATCAACCCTACAATACAGCCAGATCGAGCTAAAATTAACTGCGTAGCTTAATATCGTCGGCCCCGAAATGTACACGAAGTCATGCAGTTTATTGGATTAACGTCTTATTTTAGAAAATATATAAGAAACTTTGCACAAATAGCACAATCCTTAACTGAACTCACTAAAAAGGATGTAGAGTGGCATTGGGATTCCCAACAGGAACAAGCATTTCGTACACTAAAGCAACGGTTAAGAGAAAGACCAGTTTTATGCATATACGACAAGGATGCTAAAACAGAACTTCATACCGAAGCAAGTAAACTCGGCTTAGGTGGGGTGCTTATTCAACACCAAAGAGATGGTAACTTAAAGCTAATCGCGTTTTTAGTAGAGTCACGACGAATGAAGAAAGATGTTATCATAGCTATGAATTGGAAACTCTAGCTGTTGTAGAATCTCTTAAACGTTTTCGTATATACCTTACTTTTTTCGTATATACAGGCATACCCGTAAAGATAGTTACGGATTGTGCGGCTCTACGCACCACGTTAGTTAAAAAGGATTTGATTCCGCGTATAGCCCGATGGTGGCTAACTATCCAAGATTTTGACCTAGAAATAGAGTACCGGCCAGGCGAACGTATGAAGCATGTTAATGCCCTGAGTAGGAACCCATCCTCGAGTTTTGTTCTCATGATAGATAACGATGATTGGTTAAAAACACTGCAAATGCAAGATGAAGGTATTCAAAATATTCTTAAGGATAACCTGCTATTTAGAAAAACTATTGGTGGGGAGAGATTTGTTATTCCTAAATTGGCCAAGTATGGGTTGTTGCAAAATCTTCACGATCAGATAGGGCATCCGGGTTTCGATAAATGCGAGAAGACCATCAAAGCACAATTTTGGTTTCCGGGCATGACACGGTTCATACGTAAGTACATAAACGCTTGCTTACAATGCGCCTTCGGTAAGGGCAACCATGGCAAACTAGAGGGTGAACTATACCCGATAGACAAAGCAGCTTGTCCCATGCATACCATACACGCAGACCATAAAAACGCAGTCCTTTCATAAAAACACGTAAAGGTAATACTTATATTCTTGTCGAGAGCACACAGAGTCGATAACACAGAGAATCGTAGAACACAGAGAATCGTTGAACACAGAGAATCGTAGAACACAGAGAATCGTAGAAAACGCATATCAGAGCTGAGTAAATATATAAAACGGAGTATGAGAAAGGATATAAAACAAAACAGAAGAAAAAAAATAGAAGAGCAAATCATTAGAACAGGAGGAACAAAAAAAGCATATAAAGAACTGTCAGAATCAAAAGATTGAGTTACAAAAGTTAGAAATGAGAAAGGAATAGAACAAAATAGAAGATCAGACATAAAAAATATTGCCACATCAGACTATAAACAATTATATGAGAACACACAAGAAGAACCTGGCGAATTAATAGTACTAAACGATGATGAGGATGAGAGCATACCCTATATACTGCAACGAGAGGTAGAAGTAGCATTACAGTCCCAAAGTAAAGAAAAAGCCCAGGGCCAGATGGCACTGAAAATGAAATCCTATTAATGGCAAAAATTGTCCTGTTACCATTTATCACGAAACTATTTAATGAAATTTTCGCAAACGAATTTATCCCGATACAATGTTCTTAATATAGGTAATTATCGCCCGATCAGCCTTATGTCCAACTTATACAAAATATTTGCGAAAATACTGCTAAGAAGACTGGAAAGAAAATTAGACGACAACCAACCAGACGAGCAAGCAGGTTTTCGTAGAGGGTACTCAGTATTGGACCATATACATGTTATGAGGCAGATTATAGAAAAATCCCATGAACACAACCAATTATAGTACATGGCATATATAGACTACAGCAAGGCTTTCGACTCTTCATTTCACAATAAGATATGGCAGGCCCTAAAAGAACAAGGTATCGAAAGCAAGTACATAAGGATACTGAGAGAGATATACAAGAAAAGTACAGCATATATACAGTTAGAAAAGAAAGGAGAACCATTTAGCATACAAAAAGGTGTGCGACAGGGAGACCCGCTATCCCCAAAACTTTTTTCTGCGGCCCTTGAAATGATATTTAGAAGACTAAATTGGGACGGATATGGAATCAGTATCGATGGAACTTGGTTAACACATTTAAGATTTGCAAAAAGAAATCAACAGGAGAGCATGAAGGAAATAGTGAAAGATAAAGAACTGCACATATCTATTAAGTCTAAAGTATTCAACACATGCATTCTTCCTGTATTGATGTACGGATGTCAAACATGGGCTCCTACTAAATTAAACAGTAAGAAATTAAACATATGCCAGAATTCGATGGAGCGAAGCATGATGGAAATCAGGAAAAAGGATCGAGTCAGGTTAAAAGACATTTGGAAAAACACAAAGGTTCGGGACATAGCAACAAAAGTCAGGAAATTAAAGTGGAAATGGGCTGGGCATATGAGTAGAGGGAAGGAAAAGTGGAGCAGGAAGGTCACAGAATGGTACCCCAGGAATGGCATAAGAAAGAGGGGGAGACCCCGCTAAAGATGGGAGGACGACCTGGTCAAATTCGCGGGTGTGACTTGGAGCCGGGTTGCCAAGGATAGAAACGAGTGGAAAAGGTTGGAGGAAGCCTTTGCCGATTGGCAATCAGCAGAAGACAATCTAGATTTTATATGACTTAGATATTAAGAAATTGTATTACATACTGTTGAATAAATGGCTTTATTATTATTATGGGGTATTTGTATAGTTTTCTCATCTGGTTGGGCTGTATAAATATATAATTGTAAATGAAAATGATAAACTTACATAAATATCAATAAAATAAAATAAATACATAAAAATATAAAAACCCAACCAGATGGAAGCCCTCGGCAGGGGAGACCAAACGGCCGAGGGTTAGGGGGAAAGGGAAAGAAACCGGCGGACGATGCGGGCGGTATCGAGGAGCACCGCCTTCTGCATTTGAACTTGGAGCGATCCGCCACGGAGTCCCAGTCGCCTCAGATGACTTGAGAGGCTGACTGGGATTAACCCGTTCGCAGAGACGACCACAGGAATAATTTCGGCCGGCAGACCACCCCACATGTCGGTCATCTCGTGAGCCAGGTCCAGATATTTTGTCAACTTATCTGTTTCGGCTTTCACGAGGTTCTCGTCATAAGGAATGGTAATGTCGACCAAAAATATCCTTGACTGTGCCCGGTCCATCAGCACAATATCAGGCTTATTCGCAAGAATAGTCCTGTCCGTGATGATGGCCCGGTCCCAGTAGAGCCTGGCGCGGTCATTTTCAAGCACGGCTTCCGGCAAGTAATTATAATATGGCAGTTTCCGATCCACGATACCGTATTTCAGAGCGAGCTCCTGGTGTAGAATCCATATTATTATTTATTATTATTATTATTTATTATTATTGATGCATTTACCAAGTTTGTTGTCGCAAGAGCAGTTAAGAACTGCAGCTCTATAGAGACTATAAGACTGGTGAAAGACATACTGTCCCAATTCGGTAATCAAAGAAGAATTATTACTGACAGAGGCAAGACATTTACTAGCCGCTATTTTAAACTTTTCTCCAATGAGTTACAATTTAAACACGTTTTAAATCCTATAGCATGTCCTCGTTCCAATGGTCAAGTGGAGCGTGTAAACCGTACTTCACTAAATGGCTTAAATACAATTTCTGACAGTGAATGTACATGGGATAACAAATTGTCAGATGTAGTCTGGGGAATTAATAATACCCCTAATTCTACTACGGGACATACACCTTTTAGTTTAATGTTTGGCAACGACAATTCACGTTTCCCATGTTTTCCTAAAGAATTTCCCCAAGATCATGATTCTCAACAACAAAACTTGCAGACTAGAAGGAAAGATGTTAAATTTCTTATTGATATAATATGACCTTAATGAAAAGTAGGTTTGATCGTAAGCATAAAAAATGCCGAAAGTATAAAATAGGAGATTTTTTATGGAAAGGGGGTGTGTCTAGAGATACAACTGCTAAAGTCACCAAAAAGCCTAATAGTTCATACACCATATAAGTTTGCAAGGCCGAGCAATCACTCGATCGTTATAAAATTAGTAGTATTATGGGTATGAAAGGTTATAGAAGGTTCAGTGCCGTAGTCAGTAGTGAGAGTCTACGACCATATAAATCAACACTATCAGATGATGTGAATAAAGTTGTCAACTAAAATATAGTTTTAAATAAAACATGTTGTTTACGTCTGTTGGTTTAATTTGATATAATAACTCTAAATCAATATTTGCAAAGCAGCTAAAGTACAAATATAGCTAAGTCTAACAATAATTAAAATACTAGGACAGCTATGTAGCAGGTCCATAACAAATAGAAGAAGGGACAGCTAGGTGAACAAGTCCATAATAGTTAAAACAAGGGGACAGCTAAGTCACCAAGTCCATAATAGTTATAGATCCAGGATAACTGAGTGACCTAGTCCATAATAGGTTTAATACAAGGACAGCTAAATGTATAAATCCACAATTGTTGAAACACTAGGATGGCTAATTTAACCAGCCCCAGATGGCCAATGTACAAGAACTATTAGGTAAACAACTAGGTATATTAATAGTTTAAACGTTTATTAATGACTTGTAATAAAACAAAATAAATGTCCTCTACATGATTTCTTTTTGGAAATAGCACAATTTACTGTGTAATTTTCTTTTCTCCTTTCAGAGGCAAAATGGTGAATATAATGAGCGCCGCGGGACGCGTACGACTCAGGATGGCCGAATGTTACAAGTGGATTTGAAATCATCGACACCTATATAATAAATTGTTATACATAAGTGATTATTAAATATACATATGTTTCAGATTTAATAAATTATAAAACCATATAGTAACATAGGTAAAAATAATAAGATTAGTGGGTAGTTGTAACAGCGCTGTAAACTATAAATTGAATTGCCATAGGCAAGGAGACTGTCCTCTATTTTTTTAGGTCTAAAGAGAACTTAGGTCATAGATTTATATCTATGACCTAAGTTAATATATTATTATATACTGTCTATGAGCTATGGTCTATGTATTAGTGTTATTAGCGATGGGCAATTGAACAAATATGTCGATATATCGTCATGTTTTGCATGATGTTCTAGGATAAGGCCCAAAATTTTATTACTGACAGTTAGACGACGAAAAAAAAATGACATCAGCACATAAATGCTTTTGTAGGTGCTTTTGTTGCTTAATGTTTTGCCGATTAATACATTTTAAAATACATCGAAATTGATACAAATTCGATATTCTTATGTTTGTTTTGATATTGGTATATCGATATATCGCAATTAAAATATTGATGATATATTTATGAAAAAATATCGATATTTTAATATAGCGATATTTTTACTCAAGCCTAACTGTCATATCATACTGTCAAACTCTCATCTGTCATACCTAGAAACCACATGCCCATAGGGGTGTCCACTTTGAAAATACATCGATGTTTTTTTTCGATGTGATGTATCGAGACTGTGCATCAATATATTTCGATGCATCAGTTAGAAACATCGATGTTTTTGCAACATCGAGTACTTTTTATGACTACATTATAAATTTGTAGTCAGCTTCCTGACATCCCATTCAAACAACCGACAAGTTTGAATGATCTACTCTTACATCGGCACTGTCTTTGTCCGCACGCCTTTTGTGTATGTGTGTGTGTTCAAGGATGTTAGACAGTTAAATAGATATTCTTTATTGCACAAAACAAAGTATCTTAATCTTAAGAACTAATATATTATGGTTAACAGACGTAATATGTTCATAGTTATTTATATTTGTTTATTTATTGTTTTTTTTTTAACTTTTATGCACAAAAGAAAAATCGTACAAATGGCGGACTTAATGCCTTAAGGCATTCTTTCCCAGTCAATTTATATGTACTACTAGCTGACCCGGCAAACGTTGTTTTGCCATATATATTATTTCTAGGAAATATTTTTACTTTTAAAAATCGCGATTAAAAAACAGCTAAATGCTAAATCATAACAAAATAAAAGTAAAAATTTTTGGCAAAAAAATTAAAAAATATATTTAGACGTGGGTCACCCTTATCATTTAGGGGTTTGAAATTTTTTTAAATACTAGTAATGCTATTACTAATTTTAAACAAACATTACTAATATTCCCTTTAACCACTTCTGGTAAGCTTAAAATGCTTGTGTTAGAAGTGGTTCACGACAGTAGTCAAATGGCGGATTCGAACCCACGACGATATTATCCATTTAGTAGTAGGTCAAAGTTTATGATATTATTTTAGTAGAAAAAAAGCATGCACCACATTAAAAATATTTACATATGGAATGTAACTCCATCATTTTGTAAATTTTAAATATTTTGACTGCTTTATGTACACGTTAACCGTACCGATCGGCATGTTTTAAAGAGCACCTACTTCGGCGGAGACGATTCTTGTAATGGTAAATTCGGTTTCGTAAACAGCTTTTATAAATGAATAAGCTTTTAAATACCTAGGCAGAGGGGAATAATTATGCGAGATGAGTCCACTGGGTAAAATGGTCTAAAAGCGGCTATTCACTTGCCTGCCGCAGGGGCAATCTTGTGTGTAGGATTGGGGATGACCCTTAATTGCCTCCTTAATTGTGATGTGTGTATGACAGCAGGGGCAATTTTCTAAGTCGGTCCTGCGGCGGAGCGATATGGGCGCAAGACCTTCCTTGCTCCCTAGATCATAGCTACCGCTGCCACGTATGTAGCGCAATTGGGGTACTTTCAATCAGTTCGTTAGCAACATTCACGCGCAGTACACGTTTTAGTGGATACCAATAAAATATGAAATTTGGACACTGGTGATAGAAGTGTATAAAGAGCGGATTCTTCACCCAGTATCTCCTTTTTGTCTTTTTTTGCGGTAGCACCGCAGAAAGAACATTTGAACGTTGTAACGTTTCTAGACGTGGTAGAGTCATACTGCATCTTTTAACAACTGTGTTATGGGTGTAATTATTAATTAATTAGTTGTTTTATCAATAAATATGGGTTTTATGGGCTACAGTGTCCACTTAACATCCTTATACATCATTTGTCACCCTTATTTTATATAAAAAAGAGCCAAGGCTATATTTACTGATTCATTTATATTTTGATAAAACTAGCACCATTCTCAACGCGTGTGTCCAGCGAGACGTACACTCTCACATAGAACGGCAGACATGTGTGTAGAGACAGTTCTGCTATTGCCCCGATCGCTGTTCGTCCTAGATTGCCCCCGCGGCATGAAAGTGAGTAGCCGCCTTAAGACCGAGACAGACCAGATGATTTTTCTTAGATTCTCTTTAATACACAACCAGCCAATCTCAATTTTTTGATTCCGCTAAGGGATTGACAGCTGCCAACTAGCGCCACCAACAGGTTTAAATGTTATAACTTCTAAATCAGAGCATGTTTTAGTTTTTCTGATATAGACATTATAATATTAATAGTGATAGATAAATATACCTTTTTACAATTGACTGGTTATCATTGATTCGATGTTTTATGAAAATACATCGATACATCGAATATATCAATAACTTTCCAAAACATCGGATCCATTCGATGCATCGTATTGTAAACATCGAGTGAATTCGATGCATCGATGTATATCGAATATCCCTACATGCCCACATGTGAAAATATGTAATTCATAAATAGCCTACATACTAAGTAAGTTTGAAGAATTTGATTATTAAAAGTTTTTTAATAAATATAGAGCAACAGAGTAATTATGCGAACACATTAATCATAAGTGAAAATGCCGGATATGAAGTACATTTTAGTTACTGGCGGCGTCATTAGCGGTGTCGGAAAAGGTGTTATTGCAAGTTCCTTCGGCACAATTTTAAAAAGCTGCGGGATTGATGTTACTTCTATAAAAATTGATCCTTATATCAATATAGACGCTGGTACTTTTTCCCCATACGAACATGGTAAGCTGGTTTAATATAGAAAACGACGTTATCGTAGTCTCGTGTGTGCGAAGGCGATTGCACCTTGCATTTCTATTTTTATTTTCTAGGTGAAGTTTACGTGCTTGATGACGGTGGCGAAGTAGACCTTGATCTTGGCAACTATGAACGCTTTTTAGATATCACGTTGCATCGAGATAATAATATCACCACGGGAAAGATTTATCAACAGGTCATTGAAAGAGAAAGGCGTGGTGATTACCTTGGAAAAACAGTACAGGGTAAGGAGTATTAGTTAAAAATAATAATTACATATTTTACCAGAATCCAAACCTTACAATTAGTGGTTTTATTAAAATGTTATCACTGTATGGTTTTCAAACTGACAGTCTACAACTAATTTTCATTGCTTAATGTTATAGAAAATAAAGCTACATGATTGTCTACTTGGTGGACATTTAATAAACTAACAGTTTTTTAACTTTCTTTTTTGTTGATAAATACAAAGTACACTGTTAAACTAGTTGATTGCCCTGTAGGTCTCTTAGTTGTAAATGTAACATGTTGACTGCCCTGTAAGTCTCTTAGTTGTAAGCGTAACATAACTGCTGACCATGTAGTGGAATGGGTGGGAGGTGGCAGCTGTTTCCCCTCCCACCCTTTCCTCTACCAAGGCATCTAATTTTGTTTTTTTAAAGTATTACTCTAAAAACTGATTTTTAATAAGAAATTTGAAAAAAGCTATGTAGACTCATAGCTTTTTAATAGTAGGGAAAACATATTGACAAATTTAAATGTAATAAGGCAAATAATGAAAAGAATTATTATTAAGTTAAAATTAATATCCAAATATACTTAATGCTTAGTGAAACTAAGAGAATATTGTTGTCAACAGTTATACCCCATATAACGGATGCTATACAAGAATGGGTGCAAAGGGTTGCACATATCCCAGTGACACCGGAGAACACGCCACCAAAGGTGTGCATTATAGAATTAGGAGGAACCATTGGGGACATAGAAGGAATGTCGTTTGTAGAAGCGTTTAGGCAGTTCCAATTTAGAGTAAAAAGGGAGAATTTCTGCTGTGCTCATGTCTCATTAGTTCCAATGGTAAGAAATTATATTAATTTAAAAGTAATTATAGTAACAGACTACAAACATTTCATTGCTAAAGCAGATGAAAAAAGCTGGTAATCAGGGAATAATAAATGTTTACTTGCTCTGCTGTAATTTTTTGAAAAATTGTGGTTCACCCCTTTGCAACTACAACATCAATTTCTGAGAGGGTTAAATATGTATAACATATTAGTAGTCATCTTAAATCGTCAAATTTTTTTTTTATTGATAAGGCATACAGATTTTCCACTGGTTTCCTTCACAAGGTAAATCAACACAGCAATTTGTAAATTTCAATTGCTATTTTACTGTTGTTGGTGCCAGGATATCTCAGGTTATTTACTTCTCTGCTATATCTTTCATTGCATTATGAAAATTTATGTGAATTATATTCATATGTAACTAATATATGTACATCCAAGTATTTAAAGATGGGTCTTTGTATCAACACATTTATGTTCAAGGATTTAGTTCAGTTGCATCCAGGGTTGGATGATTTAAATCAGACTGATTTAAATCACGATTTAAATAGCCTGATTTTGATTAAAAAAAATCATTGATTTAAATCAACATGTATAAATTAATGTAATAGGCAAAAAATGAAATTAAACTGGCTTAAAATTAAGTAAAATCTTTTGTTGTTTTATGTTATTCTTATTATTCTACTACAATAGTCTCATAAACTTTGGAAAATCAACAAAGACGTAGTGATGAGATCTGTCAGTTTTAAAACCAAATTTTTTATTTTTTAGAAATTCACTCTTAATATGTATATGAACTGTAATTAATACAGTATGTATTAATTATTATACTCTTAATCAGTTTCATACATATCTATACAAATAAATAAAATTGAAGTGTCTGTTTGTAATGTCAAAATTATGGCTTTTTACTAAATGCATATGAAAGTATATACGATATGTATAACAAAAATACATTTTTTTTTAATTTTTGTCTGTCTGTTTGTTCCGGCTAATCTTTGAAACGGCTGGACCGATTTTGACGGGACTTTCACTGGCAGATAGCTGATGTCATAAGGAGTAACCTAAGCTACTTTTATTTTAGAAAAAGAATTAGGGTTCCGTGCAAAAAAAAACTAAAACCCCAAATAACACGCAGGCGAAGTCGCGAGGAACAGCTAGTGTATTCATAAACTTTTAATCCTACTATGTAAAAAAGTGTTACCAACTCGTGTATTTCCAAATATACAAAAAAATCAAAAAAAAAAAAGTCATAATTTTTTCCATCCCTGGTTGCATCACAAATAGTACTGAGTCAATATACAATTTATTTAAAATAAAGTAACTTTTACTCTTTAAAGTATACATGTGCTAGTGTGTTATCTTTGCCACACCAAGATCTACTATTCTGATGGATGCAGTGGCGAAAGGTTGCAGCATCTTCGTTTCGAATAATGAATATAAATTATGCAGATGGTGTGCTATAAAATAAACCTTTTACTGTCCTTTTGTTTAAATTAACGTAAAAGTAACAAAAGTTTGTATGTGGATATGGAGACTCACCATAAGACTGTGATTTGAGTAAGGCTTGACAATGTGTGTAAATTGTATAAAGCTTTAGAACTTTTAAAAATTGGTAATGCTATTATGTTTTGTGTTATAAATTGTATATTATATAATTACTATGTAAACTTAATTTCATTCTTTGTGATATGTTTTTGTTATTTATTTATATTAATTGCAATTACAACTTTGGTATAATTTTTTGTCAGCCAAAATCAACAGGTGAACCTAAAACTAAGCCTACACAGTCATCAGTACGAGAATTGCGAGGACTTGGTTTATCACCAGACTTGATCTTGTGCCGTTCAGAAAAACCAATAGGCCATACAGTCAAAGAAAAGATCTCAAATTTTTGTCATGTTGGACCGGAACAGGTATTTTGTTATAATTTATTTAATTAATCTATATCTTTCTAATCATTTTTTTATTTCAGATTTAGGTACACCTTTATCATACTGACTACAACACTTCTATAATAATAATATAATACCAGTGTAAAATAGCAGCTTAATGCTGCTGTTTCGTATGGTGAGTATAGAGAACCGGAGACTCTTTTTACTGGAAATGAGGCATTTCATCTTAGTCCTCACGGGTGACAATGCATCTGCATTTTGATTTGTAAACGTAGATGTCTATGGGTCGCAGCAACCACTTACCATCAGGTGGACTGTGTGCTCGTTTGTTACCCTTATCCTATAAAAAAAAACTTCTCTCGTTTGTCCAAATGAATGTTTTTACCCTCAATTATGTATACCCTCTAGTGCTTTAAATAATTTTTGTTACATTTGTATATTAAAATATCAATTATGTTACAATTATTTTCTATGGTAATTTAAATAATAAAAAAGGGTATGACAAAAGATGCTAGAAGGAAAAAACTGCCCATCCGAAGAGTTGTTGTCTCTTTAAATGTTTACTCAGTTTTAGAGCCTTGCAAAATATTTAAACAATGGCAAGAGACCCTACACTATGGCTTTGAGTTCTCGAAAAACCCTAGTTTAGGATGCTACTTATGTAGACACTTTTGCAGCCTCTCATTTCAGGGATACCTCTTTTAGAGCTGGGACGGCATCAGAGGCATCTGAACTATTTAAGTAGTGCAAATATGAATCTCTGAAAGATTACATATTTGTGCCATTTGCTGTAGAAACTTGGTCCGTGGGGTCCATATGTGATGAAGTTCCTTAAAGAACTTTGTCTGCAACTAATTGTCGCTGCTGATGATAAAATTCTTGATACGATACTGTGTGGAGTAGGATTGTGTGATCATTTTTTAGTTTTAGATTTTTTATTATAGTTTTTTAATATTTTATATTATACCAAAATAATTTTAATTAAAAAGTAATACCACTCAATTGTGTCATAGAGGCAGCTTGCTACTTATATATATATTTCAATCTTATATCACTGGTAATATAAGAATACCTGTTAGTATTTTTAATTAACATGTAAGGATTACTAAAAAAAAATTTTTAGTACATTGCACTTTACCCTGAATTGTACAATGTTGTCAAACACATCCTCTTTCTCAGATGTGAAGATTTACTTATGATATTTTTGTTTTATCCTTGACCATGTGGTAAATCAGCACATAAAATATGATTACCAAATTCATTGCTTGTGGCAGAGCTTACATACTAATTGTTCACAAAATATTGTGCGTTTCATGAACTGTTTGATAAATGCTTAGGCAATAAGCTAGCATGGCTCCCTTAATAACAATAATTAGTTATTTAAACTAATTTCTCAGCTTCTTAATGAAAGTAATTTTCTTCCAACTAGGTTATTTGCATTCATGACTTGAGCTCAGTTTATCATGTGCCTCTACTCATGGAAGCGCAGGGTGTTGTACAGTATTTGAATGAAAGGCTTCAGTTAAATATGTCTGTGCCCCGGCCTGGAAGGTAAGACTTTCTTAATTTGTTTTTTTTTTTGATGGTTGTATCTAGGATTCATTAAAATGATGAATTTTGGTCAAAATTTCATTTTATGCATGCTACAACAATAAGGCGTTAATTTACTACACGAAAAATATCTTGCGGGAAACCTGCATCTTTGACAAATTATAAAAGTGAAAGTATAAGGGAGTTATTACACCAATCGATCGATTGTCAATCGATAGAATCGATCGATGGTGGAATAGATTCGTCGAAGTCAATTGGGCTGCTTGGTTATTTGAGAATCCCCTCCTTCTATTGACCGCTCTCTACTGTCCTATTTTGATTCCTTTTTAAAGATACTGAACAACGTTTTATCAACCAATATCCGTCGATCAGCTAAAGCTACCATCGACGATCGACCACCAAGCTATCGATCGATGATCAATCGACTGGTGTGATAACACCCTAACTTTCCAATTTGCACCAGAATTGTACATTCTTTGTGTAATACTCTTAAAACAGTAGTGAGGTATATAAAATGTGCTTACTACTGCATTTTGCAGCCAACAATATAACCAACAAAACAAATGTATTATGGGAATATGAAATCAATTTGTCAAGTCTTTTAGAAAGTATATGGTCACTAATAGACACCATCTATTGCATATACAAAAATATTTCTTTGTCAGTGCATCATCATAATCATCAGCCTGCGGCAGTCCACTGCTGGACATAGGCCTCTCCCAAGGCGCGCCACTTAGCCCGATTGTCGCTCCATCTGGTCAGGGGGCGTCCCACTCTACTTTTGCCTAGACATGGTCTCCACTCCATAACACGTCGCCTCCACCGGCTGTCACCCTTGCAACAGACGTGGCTAGCCCATTGCCACTTCAGTGGCGGATTTCTTCGTTTCGAATTTTATCCACTAGAGAAACTCCGAGCACAGCTCTTTCCATCGCTCGCTGAGCGACTTTGAGCTTGTGGAGTAGCCGTAACGTCAGTGTCCACGTTTCGGCACCATAAGTGAGTATGGGCAGGACATACTGGTTGAAGACTTTTGTCTTCAGACTTTGCGGTATGGCCGACGAGAAAACCCGACGAAGCTTTCTAAATGGTGGCCAGCCTAACTGAATCCTCCGATCGGCTTCCTTCTCGAAGTTATTCTTACCTAGTTGCAATATCTGCCCGAGGTAGGTATATTATTCCTGGACAACTTCGAGAATTTCACCATGAACAGTAATTGGAACTGGCATGACGTGATCTTAGAAAATAACTTTCGTCTTGTTCAGATTCATACACAGACCAACACGTCGGGAAGATTCATTCAGTCTGTTCAGCATGTCCTGAAGTTCTTGCAGCTATTCTGCCATGACGACGATATCATTAGCAAAGCGTAAGTGTGGGATGTATTCACCGTTTACGTTAATGCCGCGTCCTTTCCAGTCTAGCCTCTTAAAACATCCTCCACCACATTTGTAAACAGTTTAGGGGATATAACATCCTCCTGTCTCACTCCGCTATACAACTGGATTGGTTTTGTTTCACTGTCCTGTACTTGAACGGACATCGTACTGGTATTGTAAAGATATCTCAGCACTTCGATGTACCGCCAGTCAATTTGGCACCACTGCAAAGAATCCAGAACTGCCCAAGTTTCGATGGAGTCAAAGGCTTTCTCATAGTCCACAAATGCAAGACACAGGGGCTGATTATACTCTGTTGTCTTCTGTATTATTTGCCACAGTGTGAATCTGGTCTATAGTGCCAAATCCTCCTCGAAACCCAGCCTGTTCCGCAGGCTGAAAGTCGTCGAGTCTACGCGTGAGTCGATTTGTGATAACCCTCGAAAACAACTTATAAACGTGGCTCAGAAGCGAGATGGGTCGATAATTTTTTAGCATAGTCTTGTCACCTTCCTTGTGAAACAAGACTAATGCTTCTGCTCCACGTCTTTGGAGTTCTCCCATCTCGTAAGATGCAGTTAAAAATCGGCAGAGCTCTTTTAGCAAGGGTTGACTCCCAGCCTTTAAGAGCTCTGTTGTAACTTCATCTTCTCCAGGGGCTTTTCCATTTTTAAGCTGGCCCTCGGCCGGCAGCTCGTCGGTATAGTGGCGGGTCAGCGTGGCTCTAGGATCATCGCATTTAGGGTCAGGTTGGCAGGTGGCTTGTGTGAGGCATATAGTTTGCCATAATAGTCTTCAATCTCAGAGAGAACCTCAGGCTTTGACGTGAGGACTTTGCCATCATGCGTCTGCAGTCTTGCGATGTGACTTCTCCTAAGCTCCTGAGCAGACGTGAGAAGTGGCAATGGGCGGGCCATATAGCTCGAAGAACCCACAATCGATGGGGAAGAAAGGTTCTCGAGTGGCAATTTCGTACCGGCAGGTGAAGTGTATGGCGTCTCCCCCACTAGATGGAGTGACGACCTGGTAAGGCATGCAGGAAGTCAATGGATGCAGGTGGCTCGGGACCGCGCATTGTGGCATTCCTTGGGGGAGGCCTATGTTCAGCAGTGGATTTGTAAATGGCTGTAATGATGATGATGATGATATAAATACCGAATATTGAGCTGATTTGCATGCTGTGAAAACATTAATAACAATTTTTAAACATTTTGCCTGTCTGTCAGTCCGTATGGGTTAATTTTCGGAATGGCTGAACCGATTGTAATGTAACTTTACAAACAGATAGTCAGCAATGCCAGGAGCGATTTACATTTTGGCGATTAAGAAAATATATATGGTGTCCGTGTTTTGTGCAATTATCTTAAATTTAAATAACGCCATATTAATAGAACAAAGGCGAAGCCAATGCGGGTCGCTAGCTCTACATATTATTACTTATTAAAAATGAGTTAATAATCTTGTTACATTATTTCTCGCTCATTACATAACGAGGCTAATGCTTAACATAACATTGAAAATGACATATAATATTTCATAAAAATGTATATGTTTATATTCATAGATTTATGCAGAAATGGCGTAACCTAGCAAAGAGAGTCGAAAATTTGCGTAGAGAAGTAAACATAACACTAGTTGGAAAATACACAAAATTGGAAGACAGCTATGCAAGTGTCACGAAGGCTCTTCAGCACGCATGCATCGCTGCCGGTTATAAGCTCAACTTGACGTACGTAGAAGCGGTTTCTTTGGAAAAGCAGACGAAGATTGACGATCCAGTGAGCTATCATAAAGCTTGGCAGGAACTCTGTAAATGCGAGTAAGTGTTCAAATCAATTATTTATTCTATCTGTTTTACTCTATAACATAAATCTTGTTAATCTGTACATAATAACACTGTGACCAGAATGTAAAATGATTGACAAGTACAAAAAGGTTTCCTTATATTATGAAGCCAATAATTTAAAATTAAAAATTTTGTACAGCCGACTTCAATATAAGTTATTAAGAATAACTCAACAACTATTGGTCTGACCTTGATCAAATTCATATGGGACCCCACGAGAAGTATCAGCTTTCAAATAAAAAAAGAATCATCGAAATCGGTTTACAAAAAAAACATACAGTGGAATTGAGTACCGTCGTCTCCTTTTTGGAAGTCGGCAGAAAAAAGATTTATAACTTATGTCTAGTTATTTATTATATTTATTTAACACTTTATGTACACCCAAAAAACGGAACGGACACGTCATGATGAAGAGTTTGTACAAGAACACTGCTTATTTTTTAATGAAATTTCTTGTAGGCAGTTCGTCATCATAGTCCATATCTAAAGTCCACTGATGAACATATCCTCATAGATTGCCTCATAGTCATAGGGATATTTGCCATAGTTGACACGCATGGTAGGCGGGTTGGCAACCACAGTTTTTTATTTTTAGTTGTTATTAGGAAGATCCTGTTGCCCATCTCATAGTTTGTTGTCCCTCTGTCGGCTCCTACGACAACCACGAGATGATATGGGCTAATGCATATTAGCATCTTACACCACCACTGCATGGTCAATATACTTATCTAATATAGAATTAAATTTGTTTATTTCAGACGATTACATCCATGGAATTGTTAGTGAAAGAAAGGATTATAATCTATGTTAGTAATTAGTATTGTATTGAATTCGCCACAAAAAATTAGTATATAGTAATAATAATAATTATATTATAATTATAAATAAAAATATAACACAGTAACCAAGCTAACTAGCAGATCACACTCTATGTAAAAAAACTTCCAGATAGGAGAGCCGTCGTTCTCCACAACATTTTTCTAGATGATGTTTTGGAGCTATCTTGTACCCTGTTCATCAGGAATACTGACTTTATAATAATAAATCATATAATAAAATAATAATAATTTTATAAGTACATATTTAGGAATCCCATTATGCAATAGAGTTATGCTGCAGCTATATTATGGTTTGTACACTAATGGGTCGGCTCGACCAGAGTAGAACCACGCTCTCACAGAATACCAGTATAAATAGCAATTTGATGCTGCTGTGTTTCGTATGGTGAGTGTAGAGAACCGGAGACCCTTTTTACTGAATACGAGGCATTCCATCTGAGTCCTCACGGGTGACAACGCATCTGCATTTTGTTTCTTAATCGAGGATAAATGTGAATGTCTATAGGCCACAATATCCACTCACCATCAGGTGGACTGTGTGTTCATTTGTCACCCTTATTCTATAAAAATGTTTTTTTATCATGGTCATAAATATTGTATATATTTGAATGTAATAAAATTTATGTATTTAAACTGGGTACATGTTAGATCCAATAAAAAGCCGTAATTTAGGTAAATACGTGTATTGTGATAGGTAGCAAAACTAACGACAAACTGATTAACTTACCTAACATTATTTCTTAACAACGTTATGCAAGTACCCACCTTTATAAATATTTATGACAATCTATGATACCGGGTGTCCCGTGGCAGATTTAGGATTTCTTGATTCAATTAAAGAAGGTTATTCTTTTAGAATTTACATGTATTTGTCATAAAAAGAAAGACTTTAACAGTGGTAGAGCCACCCGGCAGCTTTTGCTGTCGCACGGATGGACCGGCTCGAACCGGGGTAGTACCACGACCTCACAGAAAACCAGCGTGAAGTAGAAGTTTACCTCTGCGTTTCGCTTGGTGAGTGCAGGTGGTCGGAGGCCCTTTTTACTGGAAATGAAGCATTCCATCTTAGTCCTCACGGGTGACAACGCATCTACATTTTGATTTGTAACAGAGGATAAATGTAGATGTCTATGGGCCGCAGCAACCACTTACCATCAGGTGGACTGTGTGCTCGTTTGTCACCCTTATCCTATAAAAAAAAAAAACGAGATATGCGGATTTTATTTTTTGAATATCACTCCGTCCAAATGTTTTCCATCGCGACGTACACACTCGCGGAATCTTTCGAGAGTATTCTGAGCGACGCGCTGCAATACTGACCGAGGAAATAGCTTTCACTTCTCGCACGATATTTTCTTTTAAATCCGATAGATCCGTCGGGTTGCTGTCGTACACTTTTCCCTTTAAGTAACCACATAGAAAAAAATCAAATGGGGGGAGTCTGGCGATCTGGGTGGCCATGCGATGTCCCCAAATCGGCTAATCAATTTTCCGGGGAATTCTTCGCGAAGGAGACTCATGGTGGTTCTTGCTGTGTGCGGCGTGGCGCCATCTTGTTGAAACCACGTGTGAGAGCTGTTCGATGGATGTTCGCTAAAATATTCACTAAGCGCATGCTTAAAAATATACGCTAGACATCACCATCAACAGTTACGGTTACTCCACGAGAATTCTCAAAGAAAAACGGTCCAATTATTCCATTGACAGAAAGAGCTGCCCAAACAGTTACTTCTGGGGTATGCAATGCTTGTTGGTGTTTTAATCGCGGGTTTTGTCCTCTTGGCGCCCAATAGCGGCAGTTTTGTTTATTGACAAAACCATTCAAGTGAAATTAGCTTCATCACTAAACCAAATTGTATTAACAATACGGAATCGGCTCAACATGTTATCACAGAACTCTTTGCGTTCTCTGTAGTCATTTGGTTTAAGTGTCTGTACCAATTGGATCTTGAAGGGGTGGAATTTAATGTCCAAGCTTGCACGTGCACCGTGGTTTTTGGAAGCCGCAAACTTGACGCTCTCTTGCGCACGGACTGGCGGGGATTTTCTTGCACGCTGTTTGCAACGCGTTCAATGTTTTGGGCAGTCCTCGACGTTCGGCTAGGACCTGGGCGTGGCTTGTTAACTGTTGAACCTGTTGCACGGAACTTCTGGACCCACGTCAAAAATCAAACTTTCACTCGGTGCTTCACTTAAGCGACGAATATTGTAGTGAGAACAAAATCTCCGGCGAGCAACAGTGCACGATTTATTATCTTCAAAATACGCTTCAACTGCGAAAGCGCGGTGCGCGCCAGTCCACTGCGACATCGTGACTGACCAATCCGCACAAATGCCGCGCCAAACTGTCACCCCTCCCCGGTCCCCCGCGCAACCATTGCAAAAATATTCGAATTTCAAATCCTAAATCTGCCACGGGACACCATGTTTAACATACCTTTCCCTCAAGTATGTACATACAATATTAATTATTAACAAACTCAACAACCAACATCTAATACGGGTGTTGAGTTTGTCTAATCATCTAATAAACTAAGTATGTATTTCTATTATAACCAGTAAACTTAAGCTATAAAATTATTACTAGGTCTCTCATATGGTGACTTAGAACGAACATTCATTTTATTCCTAATTTTTCCCCCAGAATAAGTTATTTCCGTATTAATTGGTATACTTAACATTTCCGCCCATTTATCCTGACTAGGCATTTCAATAAATTCTTCTCTTACATCATTATCGGTCTTATCTTTTCCTAAGTTATAGTCAATAATTTACTCTGCTAAGTCATTGTTTAATATTTCACTATTATCTACAATATCTTGCTTCTCGGACATCTCTTCATCAATTCAATCATGTCAGATTGTCTTCTGTTAATTACTTGATTAATATGTCTCTTTATTAAAGATCCAACTTCTGTAGCAATCTCATAACTAGATGGTTCCATCCCCAGCCTTTCTTTAATTCCCTGTTGATTTTTTGAGCTAATAATTTGTTGTATTCTCTTTCTTTGCTTGCGATTATCAGGATGTAGTGTATAAGTTCCGCCGGATTCTTTTTAGTCACTGTACAAGGTATAACACGCACACCTAGTAGCTATGGAGTTTGATATCCCATGGGATATCATACATTTTTTGTAGTTTATCCTTAATGGTTTGAAGCATCCTTTCAGTCAAACCATTGGTAGCCGGGTGATATGGTCCTGTAGTGACATGTTTAATTTTATTGGCTTCAAGAAGTATTGTCATTTCTGTCTTTTTTCAACAATTGATACTGCAACTTCTTATCACTCATACCACACACAAGTCTGTCACGAAGCATGCGTTCCAAGTCCGTAAAATTGCACCCTGCAATTATTTTTCTAATATGTGCGATATATTCTGATACTGATCCATTTTCTTTTTGATCGCGTTTATAAAATTGAAACGACACTGAAATCTCGTTTGGTTGGTCTCTCTCAATTTTCGCGAATGTCACATCACAAGATTTTCTAGGCGTAATTAATGCCAAAACAGTCTCATATACATTTGCACCACAAACTGTGTAAAAATTCGCCTTTGTACCGCGTCTGAGACGATTCCATTCGTCTCAAAACAGTACTTCAGTCGTTCTATATAATTGTCCCAATTATCACTTTGTACATGAAATTCGTGAAAATTCACTGATTTATGTTCCATTGTTCCACATTTTATACCTCGTCGCCACTGTTAGATCCAATTAAACGCCGTAATTTAGGTAAAAAAGTGTATTGAGCTAGGTAGCAAAACTAACGACAAACTGGTTGACTTAACTAACATTATTGCTTAACTATTTATGACAATTTATGATAATTTATGATATAACAGTACACCTATACCTGTTCATGAGTTAAAAGTCTTGACAGATGGATGACCACAAAATGATAAATAAATAAATAAAATAAAAATTGTTTATTTTGGACAACAAGATCCATAGAATTTCTTAGTAAAGAAAAACTTACACCTATGAATATATTACAAATATGGATAAGGATTCCGTTTTTTCCTTTCAAGGCGTAAGCCATTTAAAAAGTGTGTAAAATGAAACTGTATGAAAAAAATATTATAATGGAGAATGTAAACTTTTTTTACATTGTAGTGGCGTAATAGTCCCGGGTGGATTCGGCCAAAGAGGAATGGAGGGCAAAATCGAAGCATGTCAGTGGTGTCGAGAAACACAGAAACCTATGCTGGGCATCTGCCTGGGCTTGCAGGCCGCAGTCATAGAGTTCGCTAGGAATGTTCTGGGACTGAAAGGTGCAAACAGTACCGAGGTGGACCCGCAATGCGAGGACAAACTTGTCATAGATATGCCTGAGTATCATCCCGGTATTCTCGGCGGGACAATGAGATTAGGAAAACGCAAAACCTACTTAGAACCGGGTTTGGTATGTAAGTATATAATTTACTATAATTCATTTTACCTTACGTATGACTAGAAAGAATTGTAAAATGATCAGTATTTACTAAAAAAAAAATGTCAATTTTTCTGCTGTTTGAGCCATTACCATAAAATTTTTAATTCTACCTAACTACACTACTTTCTTATATTATTAGATTGACAAACAAGCTAGCAGGCTGCAACCTGCTGGTAAATTCGTACAAATAAGAAACTTAACTTGACTGACATGTTGGTCTAGTTGTAAGCACAATTTCGGATCCCAGGTTGGGTCAAAATCAGTAATTTTTCAATCAGTTTTTCTGCCAAGAAATTTTCAGTAGAGTCAGGCAGTTGATGATGTTTCACCTCGAAAAGCCCGTGAAGCTCATTCCTGCGCCTGATATCTCTCCGGTCGTGTCGGATTGCCATCATCTCGGACTATGAGCGTGGGTGAATAGAGAGTGTACATGTGTTTGCACTTTGCGCGCGCACACACACACACACACACACACACACACACACACACACACACAGTTAAAATGGGCCACCATGAACGAGATTTGGTCTGGAGAACAATTATTATTATTATACAAATAAACAATTTCAAAGAAGGAGTTAATTTTTCATTTATATATGTTCAATTAATTATACTGAAAATTCATTTTACAGCTCAATTATACAAAAAAGATATAATAGAGGAGCGTCATAGGCACCGCTATGAAGTAAACCCGCAATACATTGAGCAGCTGGAAGCGGCGGGTCTGCGTTTTGTTGGCAAAGACGAGAGCAAAACGCGAATGGAAGTCGCCGTAATTGAAGGCCACCCATACTATGTAACTGTTCAGTTCCATCCGGAATACCTCTCAAGGCCGTTGTCACCAAGTCCTTTATTCCTAGGGTAAGTTAGGAAGTAGGAAGGACCTACATGGAACAGTCCACTGTTTATTAGTATTATTTAAGACTTCTAATAGGCTGCTATTGACTATGATATAGACTACAGAGAAGGCAAAATAAAATTAGATTATTAGAAAAATATATTTATTTTACACATAAACACTCATGCCTGTCACCCAGAGGGGTAGGCAGAGACTATGGACTTCCATTTGGCACGATCCTGACACACCTCCTCTCGCCTCCTCTACATCCATATACCTACGCATACACGCTCGGCGGTTAGGGGTACTCTTAATTTGACCCATTTTCAATATATCGCCAATTTGGTCGATAAACTTTCGCCTAGAGCGAACCTTCCTTACTCTGCCGTTCACCTCTACAACATAAATTTGCTTTGTCACTCTTTCTTCATTCATTCTTTCTACATGACCAAACCACCGAAGCATTCCTTTCTTAATCCTGGTCACAACATCCTCTTGCAAACCTCATTCTTCTCTTATCACACAATTTCTCACCCTGTCATTCAGATTCAGCTGAATCTGAATATTTATTTTAGTCAAACCTAATTTGGTTTCATTTTATGAATTGCACATAATTGCGTTTCTTTTATTGCAGGTTAATTCTCGCGTCACTCGGAAAATTGAAGAGCTACATGTCTAAAGGATGCCGTCTTAGTCCCAGGAACCAATCGGATGTTAGTTCTGGTCAGTACAATATTTTTAAAATAACCAAGTTTTTTGTTCATAAATATATTACGGGATTATTTTGCAATAACCGGTCAAATTTGCAAAGAAGTTTCAGCATAAGTAATTTAGGCGAATGGTGAAAAAAAAATTAATTAAAATAAATCTCAAACATTCTGTCCTTTTTGTCTTTTAAATACAAAGTGTACAAACACATTCGTAAGGGTTGATTGGTAGGCAAAAACGTTGTTGCCCATAAATCACATTCAATTTGGAATAATTTCAAATAAAAGTAGAATAAGTAACTCGTATTTTCAAAAACTGTAATAACGGTATATAATCTTTATATATAAAAATTACGTGTCACATTGCTTGTCCGCGATGAACTCTTAAACTACTGAACTGATTTCAATGAAAGTTTGCACACTGTGTGCAATTTGGTCCAACTTGAGAGATAGGATAGTTCTTATGCCGTTAAGTGACCCTCAATATTTTTTATTGGTAATTTAAGGATTTTTATAGGACAAAGTCGGAGAGGGCAGTACGACGTCTGCCTGGCCAGCTAGTTTTTTATATATTTAAACTAAAGTTTAAAATTTGGATAGTCATTGAAAAATAACTCTATAATATTGCCGTAATAACTTACTTGTCTCATACCTATTATACAAGTTACTTGGGGTATTGTGATTTTATTCCATCGATCACTAATAATTTTTATTAGTGATCGATGTTTTATTCATTGAAAAAGAATCCTAGGAAAAGAAGAGAAGAGCATTCTGCTGGGAAGCTGACCAGTATACATCGTGATAAGTCGTGTTGCTGTTTGTTTGCATACTTAATCCTTTATGATGTAATTTTTGTGTTTTGATTTAGAATAAATGTGACAGAGGAGAACACAGTACACCTGATGTTAAGTGGATGCTGTGGCCCATAGACATCTTTCCTCGATTAATAATCAAAATGCAGATACGTTTTCACCCATCAGGACTAAGATGGAATGCTTCGTTTCCAGTAAAAAAGGTCTTACTACATTCAGCATACAAATCATAGTAGCATTGAGCTGCTATTTTACGCACGTAGTCTGTAAGAGCGTGGTCCTTTTCCGGTCAACGGCTCTACCGCGTAAAAAATATGTAACGTTACGTTGTAATCGCCTTATGCTGAGTGTAGTGCGTTACGCTGCTAATAATGATTAATTGCGTAAACAAGAGAGCAAGTTGAACACATTATATTATTTTTGACAATAACCTCTTAGTGATTTGATCCTTCACATGTTAGAGTCATCTTGTAGTGTATTATGGCAGCATCACAAACGGATCTGCTCGAGCGGGGAAGGGCCACAACCGTAAAGAATACCACTGAAATACAAGCATAATGATGCCATGTTTTGTATGGTAAGTCACGAGAACCGGAGACCCTTTTTAACCGGTAATGTGGCATTTCATCTTAGTCCTCGGAGGTTACACAACGCAACATCTGCATTTCAGTTCTTAATTAAGGGTACATGTAGGCGTCTATGAGCCGCAGAATCCACTTGGTGTTCTGTATGCTGCTTATAACTTTAAAAAATTCCAATAAAAAAAAATCTAACTATTTTGGTGATGCGTACTGAGTTATCTCAGCAAAAGGCTCATACACTCTTGCCTTTGAATAGCTGTTTAGAATTTATATATTGTAAATATCTTAATATATTTTAAAATACCTCTTTAATATCTAATGTAAAATTTGTCGGAAACATTTATGGACCTGACAAATGACGACATGCAATTAGAGTCTGCAATGTTTAAATTTGGTTTTTAATAGGAGAACATGGTAGGAGGTCTGCTATGTGGAGGAGCGTTGCGGGCGACCTGCATTCCAGCGAGGTCTGCAGATGTTTCCAACTGGTTATAACGTACCCTGTATATAAAAGTAGAGTATCATACAGTAGTTTATGTCACGTATTGACCGTGTAGAAATAGATGATGTCAACCGCGATATTCGCGTACCTACATACATACTTTGATCTTATGTAGATGAGAAAGAGCGGTAGATCTTGGATGAGAAGAGCTAAGTTGATTTCATTATCGACCCAAGGAATCTAGAAATATCTGTGTATTGTCATGATAAGGATTTTTATATGTAAGCATTAGGTAAACATTGTGCTTACCTCATATAGTGTCCTTATTAAAGTTACGTTTATATTTTATTGTTTCAGATGAGGAAGAGCTCTCCGTGTCATCTCTTAGTTTAATAGAAGAGAAAACTGTTATTGAAAATGGAAAACATGTAAATGGTGTTAAGCATTAAAATATCTCTTTCGTTTATTAAATTTAAGTAATAGTATAAGTAAAAATGATAATTCCATATAAAACTTGAATCTGATAATGATTTGCTTCATGTTTCTGTGTTTAAAATGCATAAGATGCTAGAAATAATAGTATATTTGTGGGTAGCCTACATGTAAGCAAAATGTTTTAATGATATGTATTCGTACATACATATGTACATTTTTTGTAAATTTAAGAATTTGCAGACTTTTCTAACTGGTTAATTAGTAACAGGTTCATTATAAAAAGAACTTTATAGTAAAAATGCTTCTTAATTAGTTATGGCATTCCATTTTAGTCCTTAGGTGACAACATCTGCATTTTGATTCTTAATCAAGGATGGATGTAGATGTCCGTGGACAACAGCATCCACTTACCAGCAGGACTGTGTGCTCGTTTGTCACTCTTAATCTTTAAAAAAGACTTATTGTATATCAGAATCTTAAAATACCAGTGAAGCAAATGTTATTATAGCCACGTTTTTAATAAATGTGTACTACTTAATAGTAAGTGTAGCCACCTCTTATAGCATAATAAATAGTTACATTGCAGTCTGATCAAAACAAAAAATGTATAGTTTTAAGTAAGGAATACTAATATCTTCTATATTAATGGAAATACATTGTGAAACTGGATACGAAATTATTATATTCATTGTTCCAATTTAATTGGATGTTGAAAAAGAAATTTGTAACCATAAGTTTTAAATGTTAACTGAATCTAGCTAACAATTTTTTTAAATGTTGTATAGTAGCAAGTATGTACTGATTTCATATAAAATATAATTAAAGTAAAATAATATGACAGCATTTTAAACGAGTATAATTAGATGGGGGAGGGAGGGGTGGGAAAATATTTTATCACGCTGATCCTTTCTCCTCTTATGCTTGTTGATTAACGTTTCGTATCTTTGAAATACATAGTATTTCTCAATTCATCAGATGTCTCTGTGGTGTTCCCTTTTAAGATTATCTCACCGGGTACCATACTTATAGCCCTGACAACCGTGAATCTGTTGTTTGATCAACACTGACGTTAGTTACTTTAGTTAGTATAGACAGGTTTAACAAGATGTGATATCGTAGTTATCGAAATTCAACCAACTGTGTGGAAACAACGCTAAGTATTTTATTAATTTTTATTATTCATCACAGCCGATCCACTGCTGTACATAGGCCTCCCGTAGTTTCATAAGGGGCTTATTTGGCATAGTTGCCACGGTCGGCAGACAAGTCGGCATTTGAAGTTTTTAATTTTCTAGTTGTTAATGTAAAGACTTCTCTGGTTCTCGATCTTCTGACTTGTTTCCCTCTGTTGCCTCTTAACAGGACATACTTATACCGCCATCTTCTTACCTCATTTTTTTAACTTATTATAAGCCAGTGATTGACCACAATCCCACCTAGTGGTAAGTGGTGATGCAGCCCTAGATGGTAAATCGAAATGTTTTAGCGTAACAAAAGCCAATAAGCTCTCTTGCCTTGAAGACGGTCAGATTGTATTTGGACGGAAAGATAGACGCCGGCAAAATAATCCACTCCTTTTTTGTACGCATTACAAAAGACGAAGCAAACCGTTTGGTTCTAATGCGTGGAATATCGACAACAAAGTGGTGAAGACCCGCCGACCGTCTGATTGTCCCATGGTGGAAAGGAGAGGGAGGAATTAAAGCGTGTAATCCCTGCGCACACTCTCCGAAATGCATCCTATAGAATACCGAGAGACTGGCTACTTTGCGCCTGTGCTCGAGGCTGACAAGATTGGTTTCAACCAAATCAAGGTCACCAATGAGCCTCTTAGCTCGTCCAACGCTGCCAGGAACAGCTATAAACACAATTAATATACAATTTTTGGGGCAAGTTTGCATCCCGCTGGCTGATTAAGGTGGTTACCGACTCTTTTGCTGATGAAGTACTTAAGGCAATGAAATTCTTTATTCTACCATATGTGGTTGCCATCTGAAGCGGATCCCAGCTTTGGTTTGACCGTTCCTTTAAAATTTCATTACACCATTAGCAGGCGTGTTAGTTACCAAGCCTGGGCTGACACATCGGTGTCCCGGGATGCAAACACCATGCAGCCACCATAAAAATAAGTATAATGCTGCCAGGTCCTTCAGAGTTAATTCAAGGCAAGATCAGAGCACATAGAATTGGCGAGAAACTATTTCGCCTTCATTTGGAAACATCACTGCATAGGGTGAACAACTCGCTGCCTCGTGCCGCAAAAAATAAAACCGATTATTTAGATTATTAAGAGCCGATTAGGTCACCAGGTTTCTAACAAATCGGTGTAAGAATATCCTCTGCACCATATTGTCCCATGGGTATATTCAGACGCGACAGAGCAGCTGCACCTTCCTAAAACAAATTAAAATAATAGAAACTGCAGTCGCCAATCCACCTACCAACCGAGGCAAGATGGTAAAATCCCGCTATGCTTAAATCTACCGGGAAGGTCTATTTTCATCAGTATCCTTTTATATGCTGTAACGGATGGACGGCATGAAATAATTTCACTGATTTGGGATGATTACCTAATGTAATATTACCTGACTATTATTAAATAGTTTCAAATTATTATTATGATTATATAGATTAAAAAAATATAAGTGAAACTCCTCTTTAAATGTTGTTTACTCTGTCTGTGTTGTTCACCTACTGTAATAAGTAAGATTGTGACTTGTTTAACCCAATGTAAAACAAATTGTTTCAATTTTTCGTATAAATGTTGAATTTAATTTCAATATAATTTTTTGTTTTATTTATAATAAACTGTTATTAATAATACTGCTACAAATGAGAAGTCTAAACATCCAAGGAGCAACGTCGTCCTTCAGTTCGAATTCATGATTCTAGATCCAGAATTCGGACATCGCAAAAAGCCTTATTTGTAGGATAGGATTGTAGTCCGCGAGTGATTGCGCAAGCGCTCTCTCTTTCTCACTCTCATAGTGCAATGGGACTTTCAATCCGACACGATAAGAGAGACATCAGGAGCTACACCAACGGATTTTCGTGGTTTCTGACTACGAACTGCTGAGTTTCTAGAAAGGAAGACCTATTGTAATTTACAACTGTTACTGCCCTACCTGGGATTCAAACCCGGTACTACGTGACAACTAGACCAACAAAGTAGTTAATAACGAGCACTAATGAAGTATATCGCAGGCTACTAACTAGCTTGAGGTAATATGCATTTAGGAGTCTAATTCAGTGCCGTGCTTCTTGTCAGTTGTGGTGACTCTTAAGGCTCATTTACACGTATTAAATAGTCAAATGATTAAGTGCTTACACTTTTAAGTTCATTAGTTCACTTCCCATCCAATTACAGTCTACAAAAGTCCGCTACTGAACAATTGGTCTCCCTAATAGATTGTCTCATGACGATTTTGTCATAGTTGTCACACTTGGCAGGGTTGCTAGCTTGCTTGCTGCCCATCACGTGTTTCAATTTCTCTCTGTCGCCTCTTACCACATCCAAAACGACCATCTGGCGCAGCCGTTTTCCAAACAGCATACAGACAGTAATGCAACAGCATACAGACAGTAATGCAACAGCATACATACAGTAATGCAACAGCATACAGACAGTAATGCAACAGCATACAGACAGTAATGCAACAGCATACAGACAGTAATGCAACAGCATACAGACAGTAATGCAACAGCATACAGACAGTAATGCAACAGCATACAGACAGTAATGCAACAGCATACAGACAGTAATGCAACAGCATACAGACAGTAATGCAACAGCATACAGACAGTAATGCAACAGCATACAGACAGTAATGCAACAGCATACAGACATTAATTCCATCACAGATAGCCTCGGATTTGCAGGCGCTAATAGACTTAGCAGACTGCGTCCATAATATCCTCAACACCTAAGTCGTCGGTGTAGATTTCCCTCCAAATTCACCTTTACAAACATAGGCTAATCAAATCTGCAAACTGATAAAGCAGGTTGAAGCCCTCTTTATACGGGTTCACAGATCAAGATCTTCGATTCGCAACACCAGGCGTCAACGTAGGTTCAGTCGCTCCAGTTCTGATTATACGGTAGGCAATTTTCCGCGTGTTGCTATTACCACAAATTTGGAAACAAAGCAAATTCAAGCCGTAGATAATGGCGACAGTGATGACGACGAATACTCCGAACAACTGGTCCCTGTTTATTTTGAACCCGAAGAACGAAGATGCAGTTTCCTATCGATACTGACAGCGACTTCAGAGTCTTCCCATACAGCTCGCTCTGCGAACGTAGACCTACGTTCCATGGAAAAATGTCTACGTACACATTATTATATCCACCTCGCGGGTGCAAGGATGGGTTATGTCGCAATCGTACCGATTAAAAACCCCATAGTGGTACCATCTTCGTCGGTCGGAGTTAGGCGCGCCTTACCTCGCGACAGGCCTCCGTAACTCTTGCTAACTGCATGAAATAATTACGTACAATCGCAAAATTAAGATGTGCTATTTGAAATACATCTGTCCTCTCGGTATTCATTGGCTGTCATGGGGGAAAGGGGGGGGGGAGGTGTAGGCAGAGGTCTACGTACTTGACAAACACCATAGTATATTCTAATGCCTCATCCACACGCTTGGCAAACAGCATTCACCAAACAGCAATCACGAACGTGTGGATGGTTGTTTGTTTGTTTGTATGCCATTGATCGTCGTTGGTGTCGGTTTTTGTGCACCAATCAAAGGATGTTCGACAAACATGTTTACGACGTATCCACACGTTTGCCAATCAGTCAGTGGTACGCGCGAGCTTGCGGCTTACGGGCCAATTGCGGGCGGCGCAAGGAGTTACTAGTGGCTATTATTATTATACTCTACGCCAATGTTACCGATCCAAAATTTGTCTCGGAGGTAAATATGATTTCAGAAGTTGAGTTTCCTACCAATTCTAATTCGAAAAGTTAGTAGATCTACCACCTATATTTTTTTAAGTTTTCTAGAGACCTCCCAATAATAATGTGATTGACTCCTAATTAATGTTTCTATTGGGTAACAAATATTTCACCTCTTTTTATAAGGAGCCCCGTGTGAAAGCAGGATCATCAATTCCCAATATAAAATACCAAAAAAATTATATAAGATTAGTATATCCTGCTAATATAAATTATGACGTATTGTCAATCTCAACGGTATATATTAAATAAACAAATATTAGATCACTACACTATTACATTGGGTTAATCCTGTAATAATAGTTGTATTGAGAATATAAATAAATAAATCAATCTTACGTTCAATTCAGAATACGAAAGTTTTGAAACTGTAATTGCTTTAAGATATAGTGAAGCAACAGTCAAAAGTGAGCGAAGAGACGAAGGAAAGAGCACTTGATTGGAGCTTTAACTCCTTTCTTTTCAGAACACGTATACGACGTGCACCAGAATATTATACTGAGTTCGTGCAACGAGCTAACGTTTTTTCGTAACGACAGCAATCTGCACATAAGCACTCCATCCGTGCGTCCCTGGGTCGACGCATGTATTTTTTTTCTCCTCTGCAGAGATTAACGAAACCACCAATGATTTTTTTGTCCAGCCCATGCTGTCCCACTACTGGACAGAAGTCTCCCCTAAGTTTTTCCCAGTGGTTTTGTCCTGCACCACATCGAACCAGCTCCAACGGTATGCGTCCAGGTTGCGTGAATTATGTCATATATATAGACTTTATAGCGGCTGGGAAGTTAGTTGCGACCGCAAGTCCTGTACCTTCACGCTTCGCTTTACGTACTGTGATATGAGACACCATCACGTTTTCTTTCAACTGTATCTGCTCGCTCTTAACTTCCAAGCCGCCATAAAGATTCGACAACACCTTTCTTTCGTAGTAATGGTCGGTTACCAGTTCAAGTCACCATGAACGTGCAGTAGACTTACCTTTATCTTGATTTATTTAAAGTTTGTGGAGCATGTGTTCTTTCATACATAGTTACTAGTCGTCATCTCTCTTTTTTTTGATAATAAAGATTATTTATTTATTTATCTCAGTAATCTAATCGAGTTGAGCAGCCCCTTTCTAACCAACCACCGTTCACACTATCCATTAATCATTGAACTATCCTAACGTATTCCTCAATCTTCAGCATCCCATGTTCATACCATATGACAACCAATTTCCATGCAACATTTCGATCAATAGGGGTGGCTGCGCCACTTCAAGACTTCCAATTGCATACTCATTTCTCATTATATCCCATTTGTGTAACACCACAAAATATCAATTTTATACTGTTTACAACCTGCACGTTGTAATGACTTCCACCAGTAGCGTAATTAGTGGTGGATACTGGAGGTAAACGAGAGAGTAAGGATTAAAAATAAATAAAATAACAATAATGTATACTGATTAAAATCATTTATTCGTGACGAAATAATATTATTTAGTCAGAAAATTTATTTTAGACACATGAACCAAATCACCGTTAAGCCGAACTACATCTATTTAGACATTCTTTTTCAAAATGCAAGGAGCATATTCTTCTTACTACTGCAGGTTTTATGTTTTCCTGGCCTATATTATCAATCCACAATTTTTGAAGGCCTTCATTTTTGGCAACCTAAAATAAATATTATGCATCCTTAAGTACCAATCAAAAATAATCTTATCATCATCAAATCTTTTGATGAAAAAAACTATTATAGAAAATTTACGATCTACACTATTTTCAAGTCCTTTTCTTAAATGAAAGGCTCTCAATAGATCGTTTGATTAAATATACAGTTTACGTATCTAAAACGTTATTTGATCATAGGACTACATTAATATTATTGTTAAAATTTATATCGATAATTTCAAAACATGACAGCACGTAAGGGCAACACTATGTAAACAATCAAAATGTTTACTTGTTTAAATTTACATGATAATAGTCATTGGAAATTCTAGATAATAGCGGGAAACACGATTTAGAACCCATAACATGAACACGAAACACAATTCACACGAAAAAATATATAATTATGGAAAAAAATTACAACTAACCTGAAAAATGTCAATCCTTCTTCATTTTTACGAGAATTTGAATTACATCCATTGATGCAACACTTTGTCATGTTGTTTTTGCTCAATTACCCTTTACTAATGAACAAAAAAGCTCCAAAATAGTCAAAATTCACTGTAACACTGCAAAATAACTCCGAACCACAGAATACTTTACTCCTGCTCCGAACAAGGATCACGGCGGCTCTTCACGTTGGCCAACATACTGGCGAATGTGTTGGCCAACAACGATGGCCATCGTGTAGAACGGGTGTTGCTACGTTGGTATCATATTAGTCTGTGGTTGGTATGTATTGGAACGATGGCCAACAAGTTGGCGCGAGATCCCCGTGAGCCACACTACAATTGTATAAAGGTTAACAAAGTCTGTTGTAAGCAAATAGGAAATGTCTTTTGGTGTAATACTTGCAGGTGCAATAGCTGTAAAAGTAATTAAATTAAAAATATTTTTTTTTTTCAGATTATTTTCATTATGCAAACTCTGATGCAACAATGGCCTCAACAGCAGAAGTTGTTGAATTTTTCGACACACTGACAATGTCAATGGCTACCCGGTTGGTGTGCAAAGAGGAAAGTTAAGACAAGTGGTTAAACAAAATTTACAACATCACACTTTTTGGATTGAAGCCATTAATAAAATTAAAAAAAATGTTTTTTTAGACACCATGCTATATAGTAGCAAACATGCTATCCAAGTAGGAAAACCTCGACTTGTGCGAGGGCCATCCCAACAAGGAAGGATAACTTGTTACTGTAAACTTGTTGATAATTATTATTTGAACAGTATAATGTAGAATATTATTATTACAAAAATATTAGCCAAGACCCTTTAGAAATTTATTTTTGAATGTATAATAGTTATAGATTATAGAAATGTTGACCTAGATGCAAACATATTTATATATGCCTTTAAATATCTGATATTATATAACATGGTTAGTCCATATTTGAAATTCTCTACTTGCGAAGAGGATTATGGAGACACATTATTAAATGTTAGCGGTCTTTTCAAAAATGTTCATAATAATAAAGAAAATTACTCTGAAAACACTCCTAATGTTTTGCTAGCTCTCCTGTCCTCTTCACAAGCAACTTCAAGAGAAAAATTGCTTGTGGGTGATGTAGTCATGGAAAAAATTGAATACCACTGCTCAGCTTATACTGCTGGATACATTTGTCGGAAAATATCGAAAGGTATTCCTTGTAAGGATTGCATCAAAACAGCAGTACAGAGACAAATATTCACTCTTACATAAAATCTAGAGCATAAATTGTTGAAAAATAATAATTTGGCATACCCTAACGAAAAATTACTTAACTTGTACAGGGATGATATTCACTTTATTCATAAGTATTTGAATTATAGCTGTATCAGAAGTAATGTTAAAAGTAAAATATTGAGCACTTTGAGTTTTTCCTGGCTAGGATATAATAAGTATGCCTTAATTGTAAAAAAACTTTCATCAATATTTTAATAAGGTTACACGGGCACAATTGGTATATAAAATTGGCAATAATAAAATATTGAAATTTTGACAAAGATTGTAACTGAATCTTTAGGTGACTAAGCCTCACAAAAGATTGCTTAATGTCCAATCTCTGTCAAAATATAGAGAAGTTGAATGTTAAACAAATAACTTTATTATTAATGTAATTAAAACAATTTAAAAAATGGCCAGGTTTACCCTAAATGAAAAATTAATAGGATGTCTACTAATGAAACAAAGCTTCAAACACTACAAACTTAGAAAAAATGTTTGTCTTGCCTAACAAACAAATGTTATATAGACCAAATAATAATTTGGCATACCCTAGCGAAAAGTTCTTTATCTTATACAGGGAAGGTACTCACTTAATTCATAACCATTTGAATTGTAGCTGTTTTAAAATTAATATAAAAAGTAACTTGTAAAGTAAAATATTACTTACACTATGATTAAATATGATTCCTGTGGTTTAATTTCTTTAATTTGCTATTTGCTTTATCTAATGAACAATAAATATTGCTCTGTTTTCGTCAAATTCTGCCTATATACAATGTTATGTACATTTTTAATATAACCCAATGTACTTTTAATTTAATCCTAAGATTACGTGTGTATGTATATGATATTGGTGTGCTTGAATAAAAAATAAATGTTTATGTACCAAAATTGTTTCATTAAGTAATATTTTAATATAATGCGTCGTTACGTTGATATCGATAAAATAAGAACATCGCTAAATATCGATATCGGTGATTTGAAGGATGTGTGCTTGCAATCCCTAAGCTATATTTTTTTTTATTTTATCACTCACCTGTCAAAATGGGCGACTGCAGCGCCAAAAGGCATAGTTGGGAAACTTGACTAAAAGTCACTGTCGTATCTGTAGCTTGCTACATAATTATATATTTATCTATGTACTGATGTCGTGATTCTTAGCTTCACTTCGTATGCTAGCTACAGCAAGTATGTGTTGCGCGCGTTTGTGGCCCTGTATGCGGAATCTATTAGGAGGTAATCTATGGTTGTGGCAGAGTATTGGCCGTCGCGTCCACACGTTGGGCGCACGTTCAGTTTGCTACGAGCCACAAATTATAAAGTTGCTACGAGCTTCCAGAGTGATTGCACGCACCTGATTTAAATTTTATATGCACGCATCGTAACTAGTGTCTACATAACGGCAGTAACAATGACCAATGAAAAAACTTTTCGCTTTATAGAGCCCTACCAAGCCGAAAATTGTTTGTAAAACACAAGTCTTTTTTTAAAAAGAAATGTTATTATACACTAGGATTTTCTCCTGTATCGTGGAGGCAGTTTAGAAACATAAATTGCATAAGGACAAACATGTCCAGACCCGGAGAAATTATGTGTAGGCTATACAAATACTTGTTCCGTGCGGGATTCAAACCCGCGGCCCCCAGGGCAGCAACTCATTGCTAAGCCACTACGCCACGGAGCCGTCAAGAAATAAAATTTCTTTTTTCCATTTCTTTTTGATTACCCTTATACACATTCACGTTGTAGTGATTAATTGTATATTAATTTTTTTATTGATGTATTAATTGATTTATTAAACATCTTAAAATCTATAATATATATTAAAATCAAATTAAAAGTAGGATACTAAAATCATGTTTTTACTGTTTTTATTATTCCCTATTAGTTACTTTATTTCGTTAATAATACTGTAATTTTTAGCTATGGAAGAGCGAAGTCACCTGTTACAGGCATTATTTTGCTTACTAGGTGACCTCGATCACTGATCGTATAATGTAACTTTAATGTTAGACGAAATAAATTATTTATTATGGGGTATTTGTATAGTTTTCTCATCTGGTTGGGCTGTATAAATATATAATTGTAAATGAAAATGATAAACTTACATAAATATCAATAAAATAAATACATAAAAATTACATAAATATATAAAAACCCAACCAGATGGAAGCCCTCGGTAGGGGAGATCAAACGGCTGAGGGTTAGGGGGAAAGGGAAAGAAACCGGCGGACGATGCGGGCGGTATCGAGGAGCACCGCCTTCTGCATTTGAGCTTGGAGCGATCCGTCACGGAGTCCCAGTCGCTTCAGATGACCCGAGAGGCTGACTGGAATTAACCCGTTCGCAGAGACGACCACAGGAATAATTTCGGCCGGCAGACCACCCCACATGTCGGTCACCTCGTGAGCCAGGTCCAGATATTTTGTCAACTTATCTGTTTCGGCTTTCACGAGGTTCTCGTCATAAGGAATGGTAATGTTGACTAAAAATATCCTTGACTGTGCCTGGTCCATCAGCACAATATCAGGCTTATTCGCAAGAATAGTCCTGTCCGTGATGATGGCCCGGTCCCAGTAGAGCCTGGCGCGGTCATTTTCGAGCACGGCTTCCGGCAAGTAATTATAATATGGCAGTTTCCGATCCACGAGATCGTATTTCAGAGCGAGCTCCTGGTGTAGAATCGTAGCTACTAGGTTGTGTCTGTGCAAATACTCAGAGTTAGAAAGCGCCGAACAACCGGAGATGACATGCCTAAGTGACTCACCGGGATGGCGACAAGCTCGACAGACGTCGACGGTGCCATCCTTTAGGATGTATCACCGATAATTGTTGGTCTTAATAACCTGGTCCTGTATCGCACAGACAAAACCCTCGGTTTCCCCAAAGAGGTCACCGAAACGTAGCCAGTGGAGGGAGGCGACTGTGTCTACGAAAGGCTCGTGTAGAGCCTTGTAGAACCTCCCGTGGAGCTCCTCCTCCTTCCATACGGTCTCCCGGTCGGAAATGCTCTATACTGCCGGGTCCCGCCATTGCTCGTTGGCTAAGGATGGAGGGGTAAGTCCTTTATCACAAGAAATAACGTCCCTATAGTATGGATCATCCACTCTCGTCAGAAAGTAATTACGGAGGCTGCACACTTCGCGATTATGCATGGTAAGCGCGCTTAAAAAGCCGCGCCCACCATGCTTCCGCGGCAAGTACAGCCTCATTACTGACGATCTCGGATGATGCATCCTGTGGGACGTCATTATAGTGAGGACTTTTCTATCCAGAGCGTTTAGTTCGGTCTGAGTCTACCTAAGTATGCCACAGGTATACATGAGAACAGGCATGACCCAACCATTATATGCGTGCGTCTTATTCACACCGGACAAAAGGCTGTTAAGCACTTTGGTCAAGCGTGCATAAAACACACCGCACACTGGCTGTTTCATGTCCGCCTCATCGATACCTATGTTTTGTGACATACCCAGGTATCGGTATGTTTCAGCCTCGGATAGGGTCTTTATGTTGATGGGCATAGATAAGTCTATGCCCTCAGAGTTAGCAACCCTACCCCTTTCGACATGGAGGACCGCACACTTATCCGTCCCCAGCTCTATTCCAATAGAATTGCTAAAATCACAAGTGATGTTTAGCAATTCCATAACTTGAGATCATCCATATAGAAAAGGTGGGTCACTTTTGTACCTCCTCTCCGAAGCTGAAATCCCCTCCCGGAACCCTCCAGTAAGGTACTAAGAGGGTTCAGAGAGAGGCAGAACCAGATTGGACTCAGAAAATCGCCCTGGCCCCTTCTTATCCTTATGTGGTTCTCCGCAGCCGTCATTCGCTCGCCTAGATGACAAAGGATCGTACTCCACTGCCCCATACACTGCCCGAGGAAGTCTCGAACTGTACAGTCAACCTTGTACAGCTCGAGGACCCTCTTCAGCCATGTATGAGTCACCGAGTCGAATGCTTTTTTGTAGTCTATCCAGGCGGCGGAAAGGTTCCGACGGTTGCGTTTAACCACCTTGCCAATGACCGCGTCAATGAGGAGTGGTTCCTTGGTTCCTTGGTTCCACGACCGCCGCCCCGACATCCATTTGAGCGCGCGACATCACCTGATTTGAGTTCAGGTGACGAGTGATTCTCGCGCTCAAAGTGGATGTTAGTGTCTTGTATATGGTAGGTAGACACGTTATGGGGCGGTATTTGCTCGGGTCAGTGGAATCTCGGTCTTTAGGAACCAAATGAGTGATCCCAGTAGTGAAGAGGCTCGGGAGCGACTTTTGGTCGAAATTATTTATTATTATTATTATTTTCGGAAAGTGTTTTTCACTTCTCAGTCCTTGGACTGGAATTGAACTACATTTACGGGCCGAAACCAAAGCAAATGCAGCGTGAGGTGTGTATACTCGTATTTATGTATTTTCATGAGGTCCTATTTCGTTTACTTCTATTTGCATGAATTTCCTGACAATTCTTATTATTATTATTAAGTTTTATTTTTCTATAATTATATAATAAGAATAACCCTATTTAAAAAGGGTTTTGTTTAATAAAATTTTACAACAGTTTCATAGACAGGCTTCGAATATTTTCCAGGCCTTAGTTGTAAAAGTGTTAATTATACCTATGCCTAGGTGTGTTAATGTTTATATAGTTTACTTATCTTTATAACGTTAGTGTATAATAAAGAAATATTAAAAATTTATATTAAATATTAAAAATAGTGAAAATTAAATTAAAAAAAATAGTGGTATGCTGTGAATAAATAAACCGCAGCAGCCGTTAAGCGCATCAATAATCATTTTAATAAATTCGTCCGCACATTGGCCTGAACCAAAGCAAACTGAACGACCTTCCAACGTGTGGACGCGATCACAAATTCTTGGCCAATAACTCTGCCAACACATTCGTCACTATATTGACCAACGTGAAGAGGCGCCATAATAAGCAGCGTCCTGTCTGGTAGACAGGGCACACAATGGACAGGGCCCGATAAATCGTGTAATGTAATAAGCATTTATCCTCTATATTTCTTATATCAATAGAGACTTCTAAGTCAGTGAGTCCTCTGTGCATGGTAGTTGGTAGGTAGTCTGTAATGCTGCCAACTTAGTGGATTTTCCATTAAAATTAGTGGTTTCGACCCTCCTTCTAATGGAGAAATATTGCTTATAGTGGCTGGTGGTTTTTTCTAGTGGTTGAGTAGAATTTAGTTTAAATTAGTGGAAATATGATCATCATCATTACAGCCCTTCACAAGTCCACTGCTGAACATAGGCCTCCCCCAAAGAATGCCACAAAGCACGGTCCTGAGCCACCTGCATCCATCGACTTCCTGCATGTCTTACCAGGTCGTCACTCCATCTCGTGGGGGGACGCCCTACACTTCGCCTACCGGTACGAGGCTGCCACTCGAGAACCTTTCTTCCCCATCGGTTGTCGGTTCTTCGAGCTATATGGCCCGCCCATTGTCACTTCAGCTTACTAATTCGTTGGGCTATGTCGGTTATTCTGGTTCTACTGCGGATATCCTCATTCCTAAGTTTATCACGCAGAGAAACTCCGAGCATAGCCCTCTCCATAGCTCGCTGAGCGACCTTGAGCTTCCTCATACGGCCAGCAGTGAAGGACCACGTCTCAGTTCCGTAAGTCATCACTGGCAACACGCACTGGTTGTACAATTTCGTTTTAAGGTTTTGAGGTATGTCTGACGAGAAGATGTGTCGTAGCTTCCCGAACGCTACCCAGCCGAGTTGAATCCGTCGATTGACCTCTCGGTCGAAGTTGGACTTACCTAGTCGGACTATTTGTCCCAGGTAAACATACTCGTCAACAACTTCGAGCTTAGTGCTCCCAACAACTACCGGCATAGGTGTGACATGGACATTAAACATAATCTTTGTTTTGTCCATGTTCATCTTAAGACCTATCCGTTGGGAAACACTATTGAGGTCATTGAGCATAGTGCTTAGGCCCTCCAGCGATTCTGCCATAAGGACTATATCGTCGGCAAATCGAAGGTGAGTGATGTACTCGCCATTGATGTTGATACCGTACCCTTTCCAGTCCAGAAGCTTGAAAACGTCTTCCAATGCAGCGGTGAAGAGTTTCGGGGATATGACGTCACCCTGTCTTACACCTCTCTGCAATTGGATAGGTTTCGTACTCTGGTTAAACTGTACTCGGATAGCCATCGTAGCCCTACTGTACAAGCACTTCAACACTTCGATATACCGACAGTCAACTTGGCACCGCTGAAGGGACTGCAGCACCGCCCAAATTTCGACGGAATCAAAGGCTTTCTCATAGTCCACATACGCCAGACATAGTGGCAAATTGTACTCTTCGGACTTCTGTACAACTTGCCGAAGGGTATGTATGTGGTCTATGGTGCTAAAGCCCTTTCGGAAACCGGCTTGTTCGGGAGGCTGGAAGTCTGCGCGCGAGACGATTCGTAATGACTCTCAAAAACAGCACGTAGACGCGGCTCAGAAGGGAAATCGGTCTGTAGTTCTTCAAGAGAGCGTTGTCACCTTTCTTGAAGAACAAGACCACCGCACTTCTGCTCCACGCCTCCGGTGTAATGCCACCATGGAGGACGGAATTAAAGAGCCTCTGAAGGACTTCAAGTACCGGTCTTCCACCCGCTTTCAGAAACTCCGCTGTAATTCCATCCTCGCCTGGGGCCTTACCGTTTTTAAGGTGCTGGAGAGCCATTCTAATCTCGCTCAGACTGACGTCCGGGATATCTTCGGAATAGTGTCGGATGAGACTCGCTCTTGGATCGTTACTCACACTTGCGTGTGGCTCCAACGATGACGTGTACAGCTGCCCATAGAACCTCTCAATCTCACTCAAAATCTCAGGTGTCCCGGAAACGATGCTGCCACATTCTGTCTTCAGCTTTGACAGTTGGCTCTTTCTGGCAGACAGATCTCTGGCAAAGACTTTGGAGCCTTGGTTCCGCTCGATCGCTTCTTCAATACGAGCTGTATTGAAGTTGCGTAAGTCCCGCCGCATGCATTTTGAGATCTGTCTGTTCAGATGCCTGTATGCTGTCAAGTCTGTTGAAGAATGTAGCTTCATCTCCCGTCTAACAGCCATGAGATTAAGAGTGTGATCGGAGAGTTTTTGTGTTCTTCTGCGGCGGGTCTTGCAGAACTTAGCTCCGACCGCATGGACAGTTTCCACGAGCTTGTCATTCATATCGTCCACTTCATTGCAGTCTTCTAGGCACTGAAAACGGTTTTGTAACTCGAGCTGAAAGGTTTCGGGACTTTGGATTAGAGCACGAGGGGGACGGAGCGTTGACTTCATTAGACGAGACCTCTCCAACTTAACGTTTAGGTTCAGTGTGCCTCTAACCATTCGGTGATCGCTACCAGTTTTCACCCTTGCGATCACGGAGACATCACTGAACAGTTGTCGTCTGGTCGTCATAATGAAGTCAATCTCATTTTTTGTCGAACCGTCGGGGCTCGACCAGGTCCACTTCCTGTGGGGCTGCTTCTGGAAGAAAGAGTTCATCATAAAGAGTCCCTCTTTCTCCATGAAGTCGGCCAGCTGCTGGCCCCTTGGGTTCCGTTGCCCTATTCCAAATTTTCCTACTTTCAGCTCACCGTTCTCTCTTGTACCTAGTTTTGCATTGAAGTCTCCCATTAACACCGTATATTGGGTTTTGGAGGAATGCATGGCTCTAGAGATATCCTCATACATTTCCTCCACCTCCTGATCGGGGTGTGCCGAGGTTGGTGCGTAAACCTGTATGACCTTCAGCGAATACCGTTTGGTGATTCTGAGTATAAGGTACGCAACCCTCGTCGACACACTCCCGATCTTTACAACGTTGTTAACGAGAGACTTGTGGACGATAAATCCGACACCTCCTTGGTACAGATGGTCGCCCTCCCGGTGATAGAGCAAGTTGCCGGATTCGAGGATTACCGTGTCCTCCCCCTCTCTTCGGACTTCGGATAATCCTATAATATGCCAGCGCAACTTGTCTATCTCTTCTTCCAGCTCCACGATCTTCTCGTCAGTCCTCAGGGTGCGTGCGTTGTACGTTGCCAGGTCGAGTCGTCTAAGGTGGCAACCGAACCTCCACCGGAGATTCTTAGCACCCCCTGCCCCGCCGTTACCATGGTCGCCACCGTAGCCAGGAATAGCGGGGCCGCCGGGGACTGGGGGCCGTCTGTTTGTTGCTTTAGTCATTGGGGGGTATTTGCCATAGTTGCCACGCTTGGCGAGCGGGTTGGCAACCGCAGTTTTTTTATTATAATTTTGGCTATTATCAGGAAGATGCTGCTGCCCATCTTCTGCCTGTTTCCCTTTGTCGCCTTTTACGACACCCATGGGAGGATATGGGGTAGTGGATATTCTTGACCGCCACTACAGGGCAAATGGAAATATGATCACTCAACCATAAAGCCACGTATACGTTTCGATATATAAATATATACTAGTTTGTGATTTTGCAATCAGGATTATTTACTTTTACTCAGTTCTTCAGCATATATGTTAGAGGTCTTATATATGTTATATATGTTAAAACTATAGCTTATATATGTTAAACTAAAGCTTATATATGTTAAAACAGCTAGATTAGTTAATTTTATAGCATAATGTCACATAAAATCTTGCTGTGGCGACTGATATTGAAACTACCTTTGTTTTACAGAAGAAAGCCATACGAGCGATCATGGGCGCCGACAGGATTACTTATAGGGAGGTGCCTCTGCATCTACGTATTATACTGACAAGGTGATGAACGAATTTTTACACACAACTTTTACTTGCGTGTAAAAATTGACATAGATTTCACAAAAATAAAAATATACTGACCTTATCTATCAAAAAGCTAAAAAAATTATTAGGCGAAAATTGCTTAGTAAGGGTTATTTTACTAATAAAGATTGATAATGTCTAATAAATGTCTTCAAATCAATTGTATAAAATAACATATTATAAATTTACTTTATTTAAAAACATGGGTTTCGTGCTGTTTTTTTCCAGGACAGATGTTTTTCCGAACCAGTGGTAAAAGTAAAAAAGTACTTTTAATAAGTGTTCTTTTAATCTATGTTGAATAAAAATAATTCTATTCTATTCTATACTGTGTAGACAATACTGATTCGTCAGGCATAACGTGACCTCAGACGATCCATTCCAGTGGCTACACTATTCGTTGGGATTCCTCGTACAATATATTATAGTAGTAGCTCACTAAACTCAGTGCCGTACTCACAGACTAATATGATGAGGTCGTATTGTTTTTGGGAGTTCATGTCACTATGTCGAAACTTTTGCGTATATTGTATAATTATGCAAAAGTTTCGGGATTCTTGGCTTCAAGACCCACATTTGAAGGATTTTGATCCAAATGATTGAAAGTTTTACGGGTCAAATAGTGAAATGAAAATTTTGTGGTACAATAAGTTATGATGGAAGCCAATGATGATGGTGCCGACATCATGATTCATCTAAAAATGAAGATGGCGTTTTAATTTATAGTAGCCTTTGAACAAATAGTAATTTTCTATTTTTCTTATTTAAATGATGTTGCCTGTACATTAAGATTTTCTCTTGTATCATAAATAAATTTCACAAGAATAAACATCCAGACCCGAAGCAATTACTTATAGGCCATAAAAATACTTGTTCTGTGAGGGATTCGAATCTGTGGCCCTCAGCGCCAGTAATCCTTGTTGATTTACTAATTGTATATTGATTAATTGGTGATTTATATGGAAATTTAATATTTAGTTACACAGTATGTAATAATAAAGGTAACAAATTACTAACATACCTATCGAGTTCTTTCGTAATACACAAACATTTGTTTAGTGGAATATTTAGGTATTAGGGATTTTCACCAGCTTCCTTGCAGATCGGAGCATCAAGGTCGTTGTAGACGGTGCATGCTCTGACTACAAGCCTATTAACGCTGGTGTTCCACAAGGCTGTGTGCTATCACCAACGCTGTTTCTTCTGCATATCAATGATATGTTGCTAACTGGTAACATTCATTGCTATGCGGATGACAGCACTGGTGATGCTCTATACACCGGCCGTGCCAATATTTCTCGGGAAAACGTCGCTGAGTACCGGAACAAACTTGTGTCTGAAGTCGAGTCTTTGCTGAACAAAGTCTCGGATTGGGGGCGACTAAATCTAGTCCAATTTAATCCTCAGAAGACACAAGTTTGCGCGTTTACCGCTAAAAAGAACCCCTTTGTCGTATCTCCTCAGTTTCAAGGTACTCCCCTTCTTGCCTCAGCCAGTATCGGTATCCTCGGAGTCGACATATCGAGTGACGTGCAGTTTCGTGGTCACTTGGAAGGGAAGGCCAAATTGGCCTCTAAAAGCTTGGCGTGCTCAGCAGAGCGGGACAGTATTTCATGCCGGCACACCGCCTGCTACTTTACAAGGCGCAAGTTCGGCCTCACATGGAATACTGTTCCCATCTCTGGGCAGGGGCTCCCCAGTGCCAGCTCCTTCCACTTGACCGCATCCAACGCAGAGCGGCTCGAATTGTCGACGACCGAGCCCTTTCCGATCGGCTCGATTCATTGGCACTGCGAAGAGATGTTGCATCCCTTTGCATTTTCTTTCGCATCAACCACGGGGAGTGCTCTGAGGAATTGTTCGGATTAATCCCAGCCGCCAAATTTCACGAACGCACATCGCGGCAGAACTCCCGATACCATCCACACCATCTGGATGATTGGCGGTCCACCACTGTGCGATTTAGAAGATGTTTTCTTCCTCGCACGACCTCCTTGTGGAATCGATTACCATCAGCGATTTTTCCAGACCGATACGACTTAGGGACCTTCAAGAAAAGAGCGTACTCCTTTTTAAAAGGCCGGCAACGCATCTGCGATTCCCCTGGTGTTGCAGTTGTTCATGGGCGGCGGTAGTCACTTACCATCAGGTGAGCCGCATGCTCGTTTGCCCCCTCTCCTATAAAAAAAATAATAATAGGAGAGTAGGGCCGCCTTTTATTAGTGGTTTTCTGGTAGTTTTAAAAGTTGAATATGGTGGAGAGCTAATTTAACCGTAGGCAACACTAGCAGTTTGTGAAAAAAATTGTCACTGTTTTCTTCGTCTCGTTTAACTGAAATTATATTTAAGATTTAAAAATAAACCTTTTATATTTTAATAGTAATATAATATTATACAAATTTGTTTTAAATAAAATTTCTAATAACGTAAAGGATGTGTGTTTGATATTAGTGTTGAAGTAAAAAGTCAGACCATGACATAAGTAAACGCAATAATTCATAACACTTAGAATTTTAACTATAATAAAATGGTATTTGAATCAATAGTAGTAGATGTGCTAAATAGATTCCTAGGGGATTATGTAGAGAATTTAAACAGATCCCAGTTGAAACTAGGCATATGGGGCGGTAAGTTTTTTAACGTAAAATGATGTCATAGAGTATCTATTACAACAAATCGTTTATTTATGTTTTGGTATATTTTTGCAGGCGACGTAGTACTTGAAAATTTGATATTAAAGCAAAATGCTCTGGAAGAGCTCAACATTCCTGTTCAAACAGTTTATGGTCATTTGGGTGAGTTTTATTCATACATGTAAAAGACTGCACCTGATTGCAAAAATATTGATTGTTTTGTATCTATTTCTTATAGTACATACATTCGTAACATTTATCATTTATTACAGTCTGTACGAAGTCTACTGCTGAATATAGGCCTCTCCATATATTGCCTCATAGGCAAGATATTTACTATAGTTGCAATAGGTGATAGGCAGATTGCAGTTTTTTTATTATTTGAAGATATTATCAGGAAGGTGCTACTGCCTGTCCTCTGTTTTATTTTCTCTAACAACACCATTACAACATGTAACAGCAAATACGTATATGGATGTACTTATACAAAAATGTTCCAGTCCACAATGATTGCAATTGAAGAAAAAGCAATTTTCAGTGGTACACTTTTTTGCCTAATTACACGAACATTATAGGTTTTATTTTAGTAAAATATATGTAAAAAGGGTGGGTAAGTAGGAAAAATGGCATTGAAACATTTTTATAAAATGATTTTTTGTTTGAACCCTCCTTCAAAATAATTTTGCTAAAACACAGTGTTTTACTTTAACATGATATTAAATTTGTAATAAATAAGTTAAAAATATATATTAAAATAGTTGTCTGGCAGATTTAAAAGAGAGTAAAAGTGGGTTGATTGATGATGAATAAGTGATGTTTCAAATGTCTTCTACTTAGATAATCAAGTTCTATTTTAATCATCAGCAGAAAAGTTTCAAGACATGGTTACTGCCATGAATGAAGCATATAAGGTGAAGGGGATATATATTAATCTTAACAAGATGAAAGTTATGGTATTTGAGGAGAGAAGATGATGTATCAATAGTGGTAGAGCCATGCTGCTGCTATATTCATAGTATAGTTGTAGCACGAATGGGTTGGCTCGACTGGGGAAGGACCACGCTCTCACAGAATACCAGCGTACCAGCGTAAAATACTAGCTTAATTCTGTTGTTTCGTATGGTGAAGAGAACTGGAGACCCTTTTTACTGGAAAAGAGGCATTCCATCTTAGTTCTCATGGGTGACAACGCATCTGCATTTTAATTTTCAAATGAAGATAGATGTAGATATCTATGGGCCACAGCAACCACTTACCATCAGGTGGACTGTGTGCATATCTATGGGCCACAGCAACCACTTACCATCAGGTGGACTGTGTGTTCTTTTGTTATCCTTATTCTATAAAAAAATCTCTATGGGATGTGATGGTGTGAGTTGTGTATTTGAGAAGTCTGCTTAAGAGAAATGGAAAATTAATGCAATGGAGTGTGAACGCAGAAAATAAAATTATTTACGCACCATTGTGGTTAACCAGTTGATGTCCGAAAAGGCTCTAAAGGTTTATCATATTGTTAGGTTTATATAATCTTCATCAGGTATATTATCATCTTGTATGTCAAAATCTGGGTCCGCCAAACCATAGATATCATCAATGACATCCTCTGAAGTTGTTGATGATGAAGATAGGATGATGGATTTTATTAGGTTGCCATTATACAAAGTTTTAAGACTAGACTAACAAAAGTAAGACCCTTAAAAAGTTTAAACCTTAAAATATATTGTAGGTTTTCTATCTACATTTGAGTCTTAAACCCTTAGAAAGAATAAAGAGGTTTTCAAGTATTTTTTATGTTGTATACTAGCCTTCAATCTTTGTCAGGTGTCAGGATCGAATTCGAATGCAGTGGTGCAAAACAATAAAAAAAAAATTAATATTAGCTCATAGAACATTTTTATCTGCTTTAGTATATTCAAGCAAGATGTAAGATGAACTAATTTGATGTCATAATATTTATAAATAGTGGAAATGGTATGGTCTTGTAGGATTATTGACCCAATTTGTTAAGCAATTTTACAAATGTTGAATTGATCAATTCCACCTACATAAGCCTTGACATAATCCTTGTGTATACTTTAACATAATCTAATTAATTAGTTGTTCATAGTTGTAATGGCTTCCTCTAGAGTCGTTGTCTTAATATAGTTTTGTCTTTCTTGACCTTGACATCAGCAAATAATATTTGGTAAAACTATGAAAACATTTCAAAAAGAACCTTTTGTTTTCAATAATTTCGTTGACATAAGTTTTTCAAAAATCTTAGAAAATATCCAGCACTTATTATATAGCCTTCATTGTCTTGGGATTCAGATGAAGACCTCTCTGCCTGTCATATGGAGAAAAATTTATAACCTACTAATATGCTGGTATTAAGACTACCTTTTGGGTAAGCTTACATTACTAGCTGTTCCCCACGATTTATTCTGCTTTATTACGATTATTATGATTGGATTTCAATGACGATTCATGAATTTTTATTTGTTAGCGGAACCCTAATTCCTTTCCCAAAATAAAGTCACTTAAGTTATGGTGCTCGTTATAACATCTGCTACCGGTCAATGTAAGTGCCTTCAAAATCGGTCCTGCCAATTCGAAGATAAACCGGAACAGACAGACAGACAAACATTTAAAAAAAATTCTTATAAGTACCATATTATATACTTTCATACACACTATAGTCGGAGAGCTGGCGGCAAATTTTGGGAAGGTCCTTTTGGCAAAAAATATAATTTCGGCAATTGGTGAATCGAATTATTACAGCACTGATCATCAATTGAAACTATATACACAATTATTTACATGGTCACATATGCGTATACATACATGTTAAATCCGAGAACAAGAATGTAATTTTAAAATCTTTAAAAAAGATATAAAAACACTAGATAATTTTTCACAATGTTGCGATTGCTCTCACACAAAATACTCTTGTGTGAACGCAAAGGTGGAACTATACCGGAAGCACGCAGTTTCTCAATAACTATAATAATTAATTAATTAACTATTATAATCACAGTGCGAGGAGTTTGGGCCCCCATCAACTGCTGGCATGCCTCGATAAGCTATCTTTTTCTTACTTATTGTTGTGCATTAGACTCTTTTGTCATATTCATTTGTAAACTTAATTCACGTCTGGGAATTGTTTAAAACCGCTAAATTTGTCTGGCGATTTGCAGGTATTATTAAAATTACTTAGTAAATACGTGATTAAAATTTGAGATTGCCAAAAGTATATTTTTTGGGAGTTTTAATAAAATATGTTTGAAATATGTCTGGTAATAATATTTTATAACCGAGAAAAATGTCTGAGATATTTTTTTGAATTATATAAAAACTAAATTAAAAGATAAAAAAGAAATCAAGTTGCCAAAATATATTTTTTTGGATATTTATTTTACAAATGTTATATGCTGCGCTGTAACAAAATAACCACAAACGCTCTGCCAGATTCGCTGGGCTGGATTCACCAATTGATGATATTATATTTGTTCACAATTTCAACTTGCCAAAAGGACCTTTCCAAAATTCGTCGCCAGGTTTTGGACTGTTAAGTAAAAAGTTGTTATTTTTATATTACAAACGGACACTTCAATTTTATCTATTTGTATAGATAATATCAAATTCAATAATTCATCATTTCAGCCTATCAAAAGTCCACTGCTGAACATAGGCCTACCACATAAATTGTCGCAAATCACGGTTCATTGCCATTCTATCTAGTAAGGGTCTCTTAGCACTGCTTGTCAAGATGAAGCATAATTTTTCTTTTCATCAGTTTTGTCAGTTCATAGTACAGTAAACAGTATTACTAGCCCATTACCACTTCAGACCACTGATTCACTGGGCTATGTCAGTTACTCTTGTTCTTCTGTGGTTATTCTCATTATAGATTTTATCATGCAGACAAACTCCAAGCATATCCCTCTCTGTAGCTCAAATAACAAAGCAAAACTTAAATTAATATATTGGCTTACAGTAACATCATGAATGGTTTCGGACAAAGGAAGTTATCAACTTTAGAGAACATTGATATATTTGTGCCGCAAGTATATGTATGCGCAGAAATACTTGTCTCAAAATACCAGTTTATGATGTAAAATTTTGTACAATAACATCAAAGATCGGTCGAGCTACAGTTGTTAGACACATGAACAATCATATAACGCATGTAGACCCCAAAATGATCACTTTGTAATAGTGGTGGCTTTCTAAAAATGTCGCTTAAATTATTTTGTCTATCACCCGTCTATATATGGTTTTCAACACAATAGTTAAAAAGAGATTTTGTAATATCATTATCATCGTTAACAGATTGAGTCCATTGGTTATTATGGCATTTCCAAGAATGGATTATGTAGAACCTGTATCCATATTTTACTAGGTGGTACGTCCATTGGTTATTATGGCATTTCCAAGAATGGATTATGTAGAACCTGTATCCATATTTTACTAGGTGGTACGTCCATTGGTTATTATGGCATTTCCAAGAATGGTTTATGTAGAACCTGTATCCATATTTTACTAGGTGGTAGGTCCATTGGTTATTATGGCATTTCCAAGAATGGATTATGTAGAACCTGTATCCATATTTTACTAGGTGGTACGTCCATTGGTTATTATGGCATTTCCAAGAATGGATTATGTAGAACCTGTATCCATATTTTACTAGGTGGTACGTCCATTGGTTATTATGGCATTTCCAAGAATGGATTATGTAGAACCTGTATCCATATTTTACTAGGTGGTACGTCCATTGGTTATTATGGCATTTCCAAGAATGGTTTATGTAGAACCTGTATCCATATTTTACTAGGTGGTACGTCCATTGGTTATTATGGCATTTCCAAGAATGGTTTATGTAGAACCTGTATCCATATTTTACTAGGTGGTAGGTCCATTGGTTATTATGGCATTTCCAAGATTGGATTATATAGAACCTGTATCCATATTTTACTAGGTGGTAGGTCCATTGGTTATTATGGCATTTCCAAGAATGGATTATGTAGAACCTGTATCCATATTTTAGTAGGTGGTAGGTCCATTGGTTATTATGGCATTTCCAAGAATGGATTATGTAGAACCTGTATCCATATTTTAGTAGGTGGTAGGTCCATTGGTTATTATGGCATTTCCAAGAATGGATTATGTAGAACCTGTATCCATATTTTACTAGGTGGTAGGTTTCCTTTTCTGTTTAGGAGTTGTCCGGAGTAGGTCACTACCTATCTTTGCCTCCAAACGACTGTGTTCTGGTGTGAAGGGTATACAGAGCCAGTATAATTACAGGCTGTATTCTTAGTCCTTAAACGTGACAGTGTATCTGTATCCTACTTTGTTTGAAGTTGGTTGTAGGTTTCCTGAACTAGTGGGGAACTAAGACTGTAAGTTTGTTTATCACTTGGGATCAAAAAAAAAAATCATATTCATCATCCTTGACAAGGGGTTAGTGAGCGCAGAGCCGTACATCCGTTATTTTAATGCTACTCTACCTAAAGTTTTGGTTCATTAATTTTGGATGGATTTTCCGTCACCATTTCATGTTGGTCTATAACTATTATCGCACATTTGATAATGCTTAAATGAACAGAACCTTTAATGCGAGTCAAGTTAATTACGACGGTTTTTAAAATATATGATAGTTTATATAGCTAGTAGAATTTATATCAAACAATTTTGTAGGATTGGGTGTGTTTTCCACATGCCTATTGTAATTAAATAACGTTAATTATTTCATTCACGGCACGGCGTCGTCACTGCGCTATTATCATGCATCGGTGGACCATGGTCGTTTCTAATTTTTTATACACCTATTAAAGTTCAGACAGTGACATCATGCTCTCATATCGGTCGGTTGATTGTGTAAGTGACTCACACAAACATAACTCGAAGGTCGTTATGCCGCTTGACCTCGCGTAATACGGCAATAACAAATCAGCGCTAATTTCCAGCATAGTCCTTTGCATTCAAAAAGGATGAACTCTAGTTTTATTACCTTGTGAAATGGAGTTTCAGAGAAAATTGAAGTAGGCACAAGTATAAGGAGAGAAAACAATCGATCGTTTTAGCGCTTACTTTGAATTCTTAGGTCGATAGAGATTTTTGATACGTGATTTTAATAACTACACATTATTTAGTAAAGATATCATTAGTTTTTAATCGATTCATGTTATTTTCATAACAGATCTTAAGCAGGTCACTAACTTCCGAAAGAGGCGAATCGGTATAATTAAACTAGCTAAAAATGAGTAAAGTGTTTATCATTTTTTTTATAATACAGGAAAGCTCGTTTTGAAAATACCATGGAAGAACTTGTACGGCGCGTCAGTAGAGGCGTCTATAGAGCGCCTCTTTTTGATTGTAAATCCCTTGGCTGAAATCAAGTATGATCCGGAGAAGGAAGAGAAGATGGCGCTGTCGGCCAAACAGGCCGAGCTGGCGAGGGTCGAGGAGGCCAAGAAGAAAGAAGCTCAAAAAGGTTTGTGTCCACACTATTACATTTACATCTAAGGTTAAAACGGCGACATTAATTTTAGTACCTACCTTATCGTCTACATTAGTATGTTATGAAGATACATTTATGTGTGACAACATACATACACTTAAGGATAGTTATGAAATTTTAATAATTATTTTACAACTTAAAATAATAGTTTCCTGCCTGCTAAAGAGTAGTCAAGGTAAGCTTTCTTAGAAGTAGTCCACTAGGGTAGTCGAACGATGAAGTCACGACTGTTTTAAGTTTCGCAGTTCGTACTCTTAACCAATATCAGTTAACTATCGCTTATATTTCATTATATTGTGGAACAATGATATTAATACAAAATTTCGCTTATCATATACAATAAGCTTTATAATCTTTTACTGTACGTTTATGTACTTATTTATTTATCCGTAGGTTGCTGGTTTATATTGCGGCTGGCAGGGTCAATAACTGTGGGATGTAATTCTTACTCTTGATGATTTAAGATAGAAAATAATGATATAACGTCACTATTATAATATGATAATATTAAGAACTGTCTGCCTCGTTGGTATAATGGATGTAAGCGCGAACTTGAGCATGTGGTCCCGGGTTCGAATGTCAGGTTGGGCTAAAGTCATGTTAATGGATTTTTTCTGTCAAAAAATTCCTTGTAGCAGCCAGGAGTCAGGCAGTTGTCGGTGTTTTACCTTGGTGGTTTGTAAAGTAAGCGAAGGCGTAGATCTTGCGCCTTATCTCTCTCCTATCGTGTCGGATTGTATTCTTATCGGACTTGAGAATAAGGGAAAAGTGTTGAAACCTGTCCTGCGCAGATGATAGCCTCCATAAAGGCGCCTGACCGCCGTGACCACACACTACACAATACACAAGCATCTATACAGTTTCATGCGTCTGAAGCAATTTATGAAAAGTCCTCTCTGCAGACGCCACTTGTACGGCGTGCTCGGACGTTGCTACTTGCTAGCGTATCTGCCGGCGATACATACTGTGTCCGTTTGAGCAGATTTTTATTTTAGAGAATAAAAAGAAGTCGCACGGTGCCTATGTCGGGCTGTAGGGAAAGTGGCCTGCATAAAGATTGAGGGAAACTTGATGATGCTTTTAAATAGTAGGAGTCATAAAGATTATTCATTTGAAATATTTATTCGTTTAATTTTTAAAACCAGTTTTATTAATAGCTTTAAATTTAGTATATTTAAGATAATCATTCATAGAATATGAATACGCCCTTGACATTTTGTTCAAGCCTGATAACATATGTATGATTATTATTACAATAACACTAGTAATGAGCATTGAGTGTACTAACATTGTTTAAACCACCTTTATCAGTAGTAATCGGTAATGCCATAAATAGCAGTATGTGAAGTGCAATCAGTATGCGATATCTGATAACACTACGAACACTTACAAAAATATTGTTGTTAATGATTGGACTTAGTCGATTTTATACATATAAACAAATATTGTCCAAATAATCAAACGCTACCCATGTTTAAGACGTCGTTAAATCTCGTGCTGTCTCTTTCACTTTAAGTCAAAGTGACTGTGATACCATGAGACTTAATAGCGTCTTAAAATTGAGTAGCGTTTGAGTATTTGGCCATATATCCTACAAAAAACGTTCGGGCAGAGAATAAATTGTATAGTTCGGGGTTGTTGGCTTTACAGATAAAAGAGTTGAAATCTGAACGGATGCCAAGCTCCATAACTATTCATTATAGTTATACGAAGGAACAACGTTTGTTTGTTTCTTGCTTTCGTATTGAATTTGTAACTTGCCAAGTTTTATATTATACAACTAAATTGTGGTATAAATTAGTTCAACCAAAAAGCTTATATTAAATAGGTATCATCATGCTTAACATAATTTATTGAGTATTAAAGCTGACCCGGTTATAAATTCAATATCAAAGAATGTAACAAAATATATAGGCTTACTCGTGCAGAATTAATGGATTCCAAGTATAAAAATTATGAGGTATGACGTATGTATGACGTCATTTCTTTTTATTTCGATATCTTAAATACCGATACACAAACTTTTCAGTACCGAAAAATAAGGTTAGCATTATTTTCTTCGCTATATAATTATCAACTAATAGGATTTCTTCTTTTTGTGGTTCAAAATTAGGTACCTTAGTTTTCAATTAATTAGAATTTCTTAATTGACATTTTCAAAACAACAAATACTTTTGGTTACGCAGATATTTTTGATTACCAATATAATTTCGGTTATGTAAAGGTTATACAAAGGTATATCGATATCCCTAAAAATAACGTTACCGTTATTTTATGCCGGTGGCGTATCGGTGAATTTTAACCGCTTTCGGTCTAGCTTTAAAAATAGCGATATTTATATTTTATACCGGTAGCGTAACCTCATACCTTAACCGCAATCAAGCTCTGCTTTTATAAACTTTCATTTCATGAAATGATACCGATGACCTTATACCAATAGACGACAATGGATTGACTTACCGATTGATTTAATTTTAATTTTATAGCTTGTATCAGAATAATTATTACATTTTATAATGATCGTGTTGATGTTTAATTTTTTGTAAGCATACTAACACGCCTTTGAACGGCTATTGCCATAATTCTCAAACGCTGTTCAATTTTAAGCTGCCGTTAAGTCCCGTGCTGTCTCTATCACTTTAAGTCAAAGGGACTGTGACGCCACGGGACTTAATGACATCTTAAAATTGAGTAGTGTTTGAGTATTTGATCATATATATACTAAACGCACCAACGAATCATGTCAGTTTTTATAATATGCCTAAAGCTACTGTGCATAATATCATATTATTCCTGAATCAGCCATCCTAATGATCGTTTAGTTTGCTAAACCATAACTTCTTCTTCTTCTTCTACCTAGCGTTTATCCCGGTTGCTCATCCCGCCCAGCGCGGGAGAACCCAGGGTCCGCTTTCCTACACTTCCTCCTTCACTTTGCCCGGTCTTCGGCGTCCCTCACAACTAGCCCATTGGCGCGCATGTCATCCTGCACGACATCAAGCCAGCGTTTCTTGGGCCGTCCTCTACTCCTGGTACCAGGTAGGGTCATGTCCTGGAATTTGTTTCCCACGTAGCTTGCCGGTCGTCGTAAGACGTGACCGTACCAGCGGAGGCGACTTTCCTGCAAGCTTGTCAGCAATGTCACGGACATGGAGGCGGATGTATGCATTCCGTACAAGGTCTTTCTGCGTGACGCCACACATCCACCGCAGCATGTTCATCTCCGTGACATGCAACAACTGCCGGTGTCACTCCAGCACCGGCCACGCCTCACTGCTGTACGTAAGGACAGGCCTTATGATGATCTTATAGACCTGTCCCTTCAGCTTGACCGGCATTTTAGGGTCACAAATGACACCCGTCACCTCGCGCCATTTCGCCCAAGCCGCTGACATACGTGCCTTGATGTCGCGATCGATGTCCCCGGACGCATCAAGCACAGATCCGAAGTACCTGAAGTTGTCCGTGCGCTCGACGGTGTCGTCGCCTATACGGAGAGACGCCAGATCTGTGCTGTTGCAGGCCATATACTCCGTCTTCGCCACGTTTAGCTTCAGCCCGCCGTTCTCAAGCGCCTCCCTCCATGCGTGCACGCGTCTGGTGAGCCGTCCTTTTTCCCCATCTACTAGTGCGATATCAACAGCGTACATAAGCAGCCAAGGCTGCGGTAGTTTCTGTGCGCTGGCTGACAGTTCGTCTAATATCACACTGAAGAGATAGGGGCTTAAGACGGAGCCCTGATGAACGCCTACGGTTATGGGGAAGGGGGAGGTATCACCAACAACGGTCCTGACTATTGAATCGGAGTTGCGGTATATGTCACGTACGATTTCCACGTAGGTCTCTGGTACCAACTTCGACCGCAACGCCTACCAGATCATCTCCCTAGGAACACAGTCAAAGGCCTGCGTCTAGTAATAAAAAATGCAGAGGCATATTCTTTTCCATGTGCTTCTCAATGAGGATCCTTAGGGCGAATATAGGGTCCATGGTACCGCGTCTTAGTTGGAAACCGTACTGGGAGTCCGACACTGTACACTCCTGTCGGATCCTGGTGTTAATAATGCGCTCGAAGAGCTTCATGATGTGTGACATCACCTTTATACCGCGGTAATTACCGCAACCCTAAACGGACCCTTTACCCTTGTGGACCGGCGTTATTATACTAAGCCGCCACTGATCGGGCATTATTCGGTCGCTCAGGATTCTATTATAAAGGTTAGTAAGAATGCACACACCACGAGCCCCCAGCGCTTTCCACGCTTCAATTGGCACCTCGTCCGGTCCGACAGCTTTCCGATTCTCCATGTGACGAAGAGATGCGAGGACCTCGTGAGGTGTAATCGGTGGCTATGTATAGATCAGCTTGTAGCCGTGCCCAATATTCCGGCTCCTGTTGGCCTTCCACCGTGTCTCCTGCAGGAATGCCACTGCCACTTTACGCCTGGCAAGTATGGCCGCAAGTTCTGCGGAGCATCCCGTAAGCGTGCCAATGTTCCAGTTTGCAAATCGAATCTTCGTAGTTGGTGCTAACGTCTTTAGCCGGGCTCGCACGGGGCCCGGTAGCCCTCGCATACTTGTCGCAGGATTAAGGCGATCCCCATGCGCGTCGTTATGCGGCGACGCCCTAGTCCTAAACGTATATCTCTTTCTTTTACTTTCCATTTTTGAGTGGCTTAGTTGGCTTGGGCTCCAAGATCTTAGCGGAGCCCCTTACACCCTCATACCATACCAGTTTGCTAAACCATGACACGTGTTTCAAACTCCTACCAAACGCACCAATGGTATCCAGGCAGACTGGCTCCATTCTATTCACATAAGTAAGCTATCTACACGCTATTGATACTAAATCAGCCATTCTAACGATACTTTAGTCAAATCGTTGTCGCCTCTTATACTATAAAGAGACGATCATTGACAAATAAAGAAAACAACGTATAACATCTTACGAACTTAGTTTTAATCGTGATATACGAGTATCTGAATTTGAGCTATTGTAGCTTGGAGCTAAGAGATCGCCGTAAATTTCACAGTAACTGAAAGATAGCTTTCGATAGTTTAGTCAATCCGTTGTCGTCTCTTGAAATATGTTAACATCGCAGAGCCTTAAACTTTTTACGACATATTATGAGTGTATATGAAATTAAAAAAGAATCTTACGATCATGTAGTAACACTCGAGATTCTTAATTTGATTAACTCTTGTTAATGGCTGTATGAAGTACTCGTAGAACTGCTGACTCTACAAATTACTATTTGCTTTAAAAACGGAGTAAATATTATATCAGTAAAAATAATTTAGATTTTATGTTCCATTTCAATACATTGTATTTACTTTCACTGTGTGTATTATCTTATGTTTGATGATGACTAGGTACTTAAGATATTTTATTTATTTTAGACATAGTTTTAACTATTTTAAGCCAGTGTATAACTGCTAACTCACTTGATTGATTGATTGAGCCGGGCCGGTGTCCGCAACTCCATGTTAAGGCGCGTATATTGCGTGTGGACTGGAATTAATTATGATTGAAATCACCCGAGCTACTCGAGGAATCTTAAATAAGTTCTTAATATTATCAATAATACGGGAAGCGACATCGATTCTCCGAGGTACTTGGCACTGTATGTAGTGTAGGCCACAGAATGTAAGGCTGTCGTTAACTTCCCCATGCAGGCTCTGCACATAGTCCTGTCTGTAACACCTAAAGTAAAGAGAGGTTTATAAAAGATATCGCGTCCTGTTATTGTACTGATTAAATGTACACAGTCTTAGCTTGACAAAAGCTTATTTCAAAATTGTAGTAGATATGAAAAAAAATTACATTTGACAAACGAATGCGTGGTATGTCGATAACATACTTTTCTCATTCCCTAATCATCTTACAATACTTATAATAATTTAGAGGATATCTGTGTTAGATTATAGTTATTGGTTTAAACTTGCTATTGGATATTTTTTAATTACAGACGAAAATAAATTAGACGAGACGTTCGTCGAGAAATTGGCGACACAGATAATAAAGAATGTACAATTAAAAATAAAGGACATCCACATAAGATACGAGGACAGCATAACAAACCCTAAAGCACCGTTCTCTTTCGGCATCACCCTACACAATATATCCGTCTATACAACCGATGAGAACTGGAAGCAAACCGTCATACAGGAAGCGGTTACGAAGATATTTAAGGTGACATTTTTTTATTTCCGTTTCTTTGATGTGCAAAACACGCCTTAATTACACTTAAAATCTAAAAACATGAACATAAATACGCCTATTACTCAGAGGGGTAGGTAGAGACTACGGACTTCCATTTGCCACGATCTCGCCTCCACATCTAATTACATCTAATTATCTACGCATACGTACTCGTTGCTTAAGGTTATACTCTTAATTTGGCCCCACAGTAATATATCGCCAATGTGGTCGATTAGCTTCCGTTTAGCCATCCCTAGCCAACTCTGCCATTCAGTTCTGCAATATTATATTGCTTCGACTTTTCTCATATATTCTTACTCAGTACCTACTTTAAACCAACGCGTTCGATAATCTTGTTAGCCTGAGAAAAGTCTTGAAGAGACCAATAGAAGATGGCTCTGGTAATTAACCCCAATAAGGGGTTTAAATTCTTAGCTTGGATTTGCTAATTTTTGTTTCAACTAATATTGTGGTGATTTATTTTTTACACACATACTGAATCCACAGCCATTAACTATAATTTACAAATACATGAACATGGCAGATTATTATTGTTAATTTTTCGTATTTTTTTTAAACTGAAGTGACAAGCGAACTTTCGGTTCACATGATGGTATGTGGCTACTGCCGCCCATACACACCTGCAGCCAAATTCAAATAAAAAAGGCACAATCACAGACTGTAATTAGACTTAGTTACGCAAAACGGATCCAATCCGAATCTATACGTGAATTCAAATGTTGAGTTTAGAAATAAAGTTTGTGGTCTATACTCTAGGTATACTATAATGTGATGCAACCATTTTAGCGAAAGTACCACAAATAAGCAGCGTCACTTCAAATATTATATATATATATATATATATATATATATATATATATATATATATATTTTTTTTTTTTTTTTTGCGGTTTTGATCCTTTTTGCATAACCACGTCCAATTATACTTGTTCTCTATGCCCTTCCGACTGGAACACAGTATTTACACTGATAATTGGCAGCAGAAATAGGTAAGAGGGTGCTCCTGCTCCTCTGACTAGGCACTAAGATCCTCTTCTGCCACGACTCCTAGGCGGAAAAGGAAGGATTTTACCACTTAGTAATCTAATGTTACGTAATGGTATGCGGTGTCTATATAAAATAGACTTGCAACGAATAGTATATTCGACTACACGCCGAATACCGAATGTTCTGCGTACTTCCTGGACGAATATCCGAATTTTAGGCAAAAGTATTCGGCCCGGAAGGAAGTAGTGTTTATTCTTCAGAGCGCCTTCTCTGAAGCTGGGATCGTCTGCAAGAAGAAAAGGATTAAAGTACTGCCTGAAAATTAAGAAGAATTAGTATTTCTTCACTATTATCTTCCACTTTAATTACGATAATTCCAATGCATAGACATTTATCTGATAGTCTTTTTTTAATTTTTATAATATGGAAGTTGATTATGTACCTATGAGTACTTTAATGATTACCAGAAAAAAAATCATTATAAAATAAATAAATATTTTCACTTTTCTAATTATTATGTGACTACAATAAAACCTCTTACTTAAGTATTAGGTATTAGGCCGAATAGTACCTAGATATTCAGTATTCGACCGGATGTTAGCCGAATATTCGTTGCAAGTCTAATATAAAACTTTTTAAAACACAATTCTAACTTAGTTATTTATTACACATTTTGACTGTGTATATATTTATGAACATTATTACCATTTTCCTAAAAAAATCTGTTTCCCAGAATAAAAGGAAATGATTAGATAATATGTGTGATTATAACGACATTTTTTCCATACATTTTTGGAAGAGAAAGCCAAAAACTGTTGTGTCATATTATCAATCTAGTAGACTAGAACATTTTTTTTATTTTGTTGAATAAATACTTGCTAATGTACTTGTTTTCCAATTTATTTGAATAGATATTAGATATGGAAGGGTTAGCGATCTATTGGAATCCAGACACCGAATTATACTCTAAGTCGGAACCACAAGATATCAAGACTAGATTACAGAATGAAATTGCTACAAAATCTTCGCGACCACTATCCTATAAATATGGTAAGTTATCATCGTCATAGCTTATCAAAAGTCCGCTGCTGAGCATAGATCCATAGATTGCCTTATATTTGCCATCGAATGAATTATATTATGAAAATTTAACCCATTTACACAGTTTATGAAAAGGTTGTCTATTATCATTTTTTACTGATCATATTTTTCAATGGTTTCTTGTTTAATGTTATAAACAATATTTTATTTTACTTTTATTTCAAAATCATATTTGGTGCTGTATTGATTTAAAAAATGAAATAAGTTTGCTAAAGCTTGCATGGAAAATAATATTTGCATACATATTGTGTATTTGTTACTAGTTTTTGTATGGTGTTTGTTTTTTTATCTTCTTATTTTCTTTTACAATTTTTTAAATCATCCAAACTACTTATTTCAGGATTGTATTTAGCTTCTATCGCTGTCCTTTTATCTTTGTTAAGATTTTAATTTTTAAGCTTAAGAAATAGAACGTAAGTTATATAGAGACTATTCTAGTCTCGTGTTTATTGTTTTGATTTTTACTGTTATCATTTATTTAAAAAGATTTAAAAAAATATACTAATACAGATCACTGCTCGATGTATCGAAATAGATGAAACGGGCTATGGCGCATTTAGACATTTTGCTAGACATTTGGCGCCAAATTGTTGAGTCTGATCCCTTTTCGTCACAATACGAAACGTATAAGTAAATAACGTTTAAAAAGAGAAATATTGTGTACAAAATGATGTGGCGAAATAAAATATTTTCTTTTTTTTTTCTTTTTAAAAAAGTGCCACTGTGTTTCTTGCTGCTTCTAACCAGGACAGATGCTTCTCTCAGAACCAATGGTAATCTATATTGGATAAAAATTATTCTATTCTAATCTATCTAATATAGAATATATTTTTAGCATTGGGACCAATAAACGCTACTGCAAAATTAAAACTCAACCCTAAACCCGAAGGTGACACGCCGAAATTTAGTATACCGAAGGTTATCCTCAACCTCCATATGGAACAGCTCGTTGTGAGCCTTACAAAGGCACAGTACCAAGACATGATGCTGTTGGCCGACTCTATGGACAGAATGAGCAAAGGAGCACCTTATAGGTTTGTATATTCAATCGTTTGTAACATCTTCGCAGAAAAATACATTGCATTCTTGTTATGAAACAATAAGATTACATGATGGATATAAACAACGCCACTTGCGTAGGCGTCTTTGAATAGCAACTGCAAGTGCGGGCAGCTAGTAAGTACGGTATGAACTTTGGCACAAACTGCCTGGACAACGGATAACCGAGTGTTATCCTTTACTATTCTTATCCTGCATTACGGAATTGGATGTACTGTTAATTTCACTACCGAAACGTTGTTTTTCACATGTTGTCATTTTGAGATGAATTGTGGACCTATCCAAATAATATGTTAAAATTGAAATTTGCACCCCGAGTGTCCGCATTAAAAATATTCTCTGTTCATAAACAGCCGTATCAATCCACTGCTGTGCTAGGGCTTTTTCTAGTTAAAGGAGGATTTGAAATAACATATCGCACCCTTGACGCTGTTATCCGTCGCTGATCTGAGTATTTGCATGTAGTACAATACGAATGTTGGACATACGGAATACGGGATAATACGGGATTGGGAAAAGCATACCTACGGAAAGAAATCAGAGATGGATTCTCTTCAGCAACCATAACATGCCAAATTTTTTTGTCCATCCTTCCAACTGTAACATTGAGTTATTTGCCATAATTACCACTTTGGTATTCGGTATGGCAACCACAATTTTTATTATTTATGGGTTGTTATCAGGAAGATGCTGCTATCTAATGACCAAGGAGAATGAAATAGGCGTCATTTTCCTTTATTGCCTCTTACGACTCCCCCGGGATGTATGGGGTAGTGGATTCACTAACACCGTGAGACTACACAGCATATAAATTTTCTGTGCTGCAATAAAATTAAAATTATGGTTTAATTTTTTTTTATAGAAAATACCGTCCAAATCTAAAGACCTACAAGGGTCATTATAAACAGTGGTGGCAGTTTGCATACACTTGCATCTTGGAGGAGGAAGTACGAAGACGTCGTAGAAATTGGAACTGGACACACATGCTTAATCATAGACAACTGTGTAAAGACTATGCGAACGCCTACCAGTGCAAATTGAGCAACAATGGTAAAGTGACCACTGAACAGCAGAATGTTATCTGCCAGGCTGAGAAGTCGTTGGATTTATTCAACTTGGTTGTTATAAGGCAGAAAATAGAAATGGAGGTAAAGTACAAAGCATGTGGAGGAGTATTACGAGGGCGGCACTGAAAATTTCGGGAATGAAAGAAATTACACAACATTACTTTTTAAAAATGTATTTATTGCTTTTCGAAGTATTCTCCGCGAAATTTGACACATTTTTCCTTACGATGGAACCAATCATTGAAGCAACCATTCCATTCGGAAGTTGGGGTCTCCAAAATGGCCGTTTTGTAGGCGTCCACAGCTTCTTCAGGTGATGAAGATCTCTGTCCACGCAATTTATTCTTTATTTTACGGAAAGTATAGAAATCATTAGGGCTTAGGTCGGGGCTGTACGGCGGATGGTCTAATAATTCTATGTTTTCTTGCTCTAAAAACTCTTTTGTTCTGTCTGCGGTGTGAGAACTCGCATTGTCGTGATGGAGGATGATGCGGCGGTTGCAGTTCTCTTTACGGAGTTCAGAAACGACCTGTGGCAAACAAATGCTAGCATACCATTCTGCATTAACCGTTATTTGTCCCTCAAGAGAAATATTCGTAACATGGCCGGTTTTGGAGACAAACGTGGCCACCATTTTTTTTGCAACACTCCGTGAACGAACAATTTTTGTTGGCTTTAACTCATTTTCGAACACCCAAACTCGTGACTGGTTTTTTGTTTCGGGTTCGTACGCGTATTTCCGGGATCGTCACCTGATGTTGTATACAGCATTTGAGGATCCTGCGTGGAATCTTTCGAGAGTTCTGACGCACCAAGTAACGCGAGCCGCTTTTTGCTCTTCACAGAGCGAATGCGGTATCCATCGGGAAAACAACTTTTTTACACCTAATTGTTCATGCAAGATTATTTGTATTTGACTCATGCCAATGTCTATAGTTGCCAGAATTTCGCGGTATGTCAAATGTCGATCTTCCTCAATCAGCTTACGCACAGCATCAACGTTTTCTTGGGTAACTGCAGTTTTTGGACGACCTTGACGGGGATCATCACTGAGCTTGACACGTCCACGTTGAAATTCAGCAAACCAGCGATAAATTGTGGTTTTGGATGGGGCTTCATCACCAAATGCAGAAATCATCCGGTCAACACACTGTTTTTGCGTTAAACCACTTCGAAAGTCATAATAAATCATCGCTCTTGAATTTTCTCGAGTCAATTCCATTTTCTCAACGACTAAACAAGTTTGACAAAACCTTGTGACAAGACCGAGAATCTTTTTTTAAATATATAAATGGTATTCAATTTTAAAAAACCAAGGACTTTTCAATTAAAAAGATTTTAAATATGACAGGAACAGTGGAAATATTCCATTCCCGATACTTTTAGTGCAGCCCTCGTACATCTTATTACTGTTAAAATTGTAGTAGTTGTAGTTATGTACAAAGTTGATTTTCGTTTATTTTCTAGTTTATAATGTTATTGTAGTTAAGTATTAGGTTAGGCACATATTTTATATAGACAGTATCATTTATCTTCTATCTATCTTATTTACGTGGTAGAGCCATGCTGCAGCTATATTAGTAGTATATTTGTAGCACGAATGGGTCGGCTCGACCGGGGAAGGACCACGCTCTCACAGAATACCAGCGTCAAATAGCAGCTCAACACTGCTGTGTTTCGTATGGTGAGTGTAGAGAACCGGAGACCCTTTTTACTGGAAACGAGGCATTCCATCTTAGTCCTCACGGGTGGCAACGCATCTGCATTTTGATTCGCAAACGAGGATAAATGTAGATGTCTATGGGCCACAACAACCACTTACCATCAGGTGGACTGTGTGCTCGTTTGTCACCCTATACTATAAAAAAAATCTTCAAGTAAGAGTGAAACATTCGGATGTTTTGTTACCTCTGAGGACAAAGGTGGAATACCTTATTACCAGTAAAAAGAGTTCTAGCCACTTATAATACGGAATACAGCAGCCTTATGCTTCTATTACGCTGGTATTCTGTGAGAGTGTGGTAATTCCCTGGTTGAGCCAACCCATTCATGATTGTTTCTTGAGCCGACCCATTCATGATTGTTTCTTGAGCCGAAGTATTTATTTGATGGCTTTACAAATACTTGTTGCGTTTGGGAATCGAAGCCGCAGGCTGCAGCGATGAAACCAAACATACGCCTTTACGATATCAACTCGTCAAATTAAAGTTTTTTTGTTTCAGTCATGGTACCAAATTTTTTAATATTATATTTCTTGTTATTATACTGTCTACTTAAGACTCTACTTAATGATAGTAGAATATGTGTAAAGTATTTAGCACTTGAGTTTAACTGTGCAAGCTCACCGAGTTAATTTCTATCGAGGCTTATTTATGTAAGGCGATTATTATAGATTCAAAAACCAACAATAGTGTGTTCACACAAGTGATATGGCTGTAATTCGAACCCGGGACTCGCAATTTAGGATTTAGACTACGCGATCGTCTTTGTTTATATTATAATTTAATCTAATGAATACAAAATAATAGTGTATATTATGTACGTACCAGGTGGAAAGGTTGGGTAAATTGGAGGAGGAAGCCCGCAAGACCCGCGGCTGGTTCGGCGGATGGTGGTCGCGAGGCACCTCCAAGGACGACGAGCTCACTGAGGGCACTGCTATAAGTACGGATTCTGTTTGTTCAATGTTAGGAGTGGAGTAATTTAAGTTTTTTTTAGTAAAATGTGGAAAAAACCGCGTATGACAAAAATGATTTGTTTTACATGATCAAGAATTGCTTTCAAGAAACGCTGTTTCGGATTATTGGCGAAAATCATATTCTATACTAATCATATTTATATTCATTTGAAACATGGTAGAGCCGAGCTTCATTCAACAAAATGGTTGTAGCACGAATGGTTCGGCTCGATCGGGTAGGACTAAGCTCTCACAGAATACCAGCTTAATACTGTTGTGTTTCTTATGGTGAGTGTAGAGAACCGAATGCCCTTTTTACTGAAAACGAGGCATTCAATCTTAGTCCTCAGGGGTGACAACGCATCTGCATTTTGATTCTTAATCGAGGATAAATGTAGATGTTTATAAGCCACAACATTCACATACCATCAGGTGCTCGTTTGTCACCGTTATTCTATTCTACGTCAAATAAAGACAAATAGCGGATATAGTACATAGTAGTAAACTTTGTAGTCAATTGCTAATTACATTCTTTATGTTCTAATCGCATAAGAATTATTCTCTGGCGGATTTGTTTCTGTGACATCTGCTGCGGAAAGTGCGGCCCTTATAGAGTAGCCTGCATACGAACACATTCCCTCCTCCATTCCTTCGCCCTTTCTAATGATGTTAAATTAGGTATACAATTCATTAACTTGGTATAATTGGAACGAAGTTCCTTATCGGACGGTACGAATTGGGCGTATGGGGGCTAGGCGAGAAAAAATGTAAGATTTTTCCGTCACGACCCCTTTTGAAGTAGTGTAGACGGTGTGGCAGCTATAAGGAACCGAGATGGAATAATATCCATCTCCCTCGCACTTTTTCTTATCTTGCCATGTAAGAAATGTTATTTTAAATGACGCTTCATTTTAATATACGCTAGAAATTTATTTATTTGTATTTGTTAATCAAAAATATAATACGTTTATCAATAATAATATACTACGAAAGGTACTTCAATCCAACCGAGTGTTCTACGACACTCACGCACGTTATTTTTGCAGTAAAACAATTCGAGAAAGCGATGACACCGGAGGAGAAGGAGAAGTTGTTCCGCGCGATAGACTACCAGGAGAACACGGCGCCGCTGCACCTGCCCGTGGAGTACGTCGCGATGGAGAGCTTCTTCCACCTCGACAGGCTGCAAGTAACAGTCAACGACGTCGGGGAAGTTCTGAGGGCGTGCGTAGACCACGTGCAGTTGGATATGAAGCAGAGACCCAGCGCTAATGCTCTTAGGTTAGATTTTTATCCCACTAGCGCAATATCTAGCTTACACATTTTAGCACACATTCTCCACATTCTAGGCAGTATGTGTAGTACGTGTTATTGTACGATAGCTTTTGGTTTATTGATGAATTATGACCTTTTCGAACTGAACTGACCTGACCTGACTGTGGGTTTGTCACTCCTAAATTGTCGTATAAATTGAAAAAGTTTTGATTAAATGTATTATTATAGACATTATGAAAATATAACCTCAAAATGAGATTTTTAAAAATTTATAAAAATACTAAGCACGTCCGGCAGGAAAAGGAAGTGGAGAGCGACTCTACAACTCCCCTCTCTCCCCCACCACCCCCACCACCCCCACCACCCCCACCACCCCCACCCGCAATTCAGGTGAAAACCTTACCCTTTTAATACTGTTTGTAAGGGTGCTGTGTTTCGTATGGTGAGCGTAGAGAACCGGAGATCCTTTTTCCTGAATAGGAGGCATTCCATCTTAGTCCTCAGGGTTGACAACGCATCTGCATTTTGATTTGAGGTTAGATATAGATGTCTATGAACCACAGCATCCACTTACCATCAGGTGGGCTGTGTGCTCGCTTGTCACCCTTATTCTTTAAAAAAATATACTGAATGCTCTACTATTAACTTTTACAATATAAAATTTTCTCATTCATCACGTTTGCGTTAAATAGTTAAACGTAAAACGGAACTACTCGCCTCAAATGTCGCAATGGCACCTGCGACTGATTTCATTGATAAGCGAGCTTAGAAGTCTTGTTGCTGCTAGTGTCTGCTTGAGTGTGTCGATTCGGACGTTACTGTTTTTATCGACGATATACCAAAAATACTAATATTGTTACATGAAACACAGACCCACACAGATCCTACTCCGTTGTAGTACTGCTAGAAAGTGTAAATGTTTCTCTTGTGGAGTTGGAGTTGGACCACCAAGTTTCCAGGGGGGGGGGGGGTACTAAATTATTATCTAAGGGAATGTGCCCCTCCAAAATTAGATACACGCATGTCCCTTGAAACCGGTAAAGGCAATAAAAGTTTGTTATGGTTTCCAGGGTTGACGTCCAAATGCAGTCTTTTACAGTTTGGGGCGTGAAGCAAGGCGACTTTGAACCAGAAATGGTTACTTCTCAGGAAGTGACAAAAGATGCCAACTTGTTGAATGTTGTTTTCGAAACAAATCCTCTGGGTAAGTTTTCACTTTGTATATCACTTTTTATTTGTATACCACTGTATTTGGGGCCCGACAAATTGCGTCACATAAAAATACTTTATAATTGATGAGTTATAAAGTTTTTTTTTATTTAATTATTTTTGCCTGAGGCTGGTTTTTAAAGAAATCAACTTTTTAATTTTGTGGCGTGAACACCCGAATGTTAATATCGACTCTAAATAACTTTTAGCCCATTTTCACTGAATCATCTCATTTATTTGACATTTGAAAGTATTGTAATTGCTGTTTAGCGGTCTCGAAAAAGGTAGGTAAAGTGATAAAATCCAGCGAAAATTATTGCTCCGCTTGAGGAGGGTTTCAGCCAATGCTTCGTGGCTCAGAGGCTGAATGAGTCAGGGGTGAGTCGTTCGCCAGTCCAAAGGACCTGGCAGGGCTATCAAGAGACCGGTTCAATCAAGAGAAGGCTTGGTTCTGGAAGAAAGCCATGTACCGAACCACGGGATGATCGCTTTCTTGTGTATCGAGTATTGTGGAATCACAAATCGTATGTGGACCTCAAGAACAACCTCGAATGCAAATTACGTCAATGAGCCAATATACGCAGGCATCGCTCAGCCCGCGGCCCGAAATTCCTCCGTGAGTACCGAGTTGCCAAGCTTAGATTCGCTCAAAATTGTGCGTCATAGACTTTAGAAGACTATAATAGGGTATTGTTCTCCGATGAAGCCACTATATCTCTGTACGGCGAAGACCGACGCAGGCGAGTGTAAGAGAACGCTTTGTAGAGGCATGTTTTGAAGAAATCTCACCTAATGCTGGGGGCTCTGTTATGTTTTAGGCAGGAATAAATTCGTTGGAGCGTACAAAATTAGAATTCATCCAAAACGGCACACTGACTTGTTCTACTGACTGTACTGACTAAGTTCTAATTCCTCATGCACAACTCTCATTGGACGTTCTAGGCAAAAACTCAATTTTTATAGACAACAACAGTCGCACCCACTGGTCTGGAGATGTGGATGCTAGAGGTCGGAAGTCGTCGTTTGGATTGGCCAAATCGAAGTCGCGACCTATATTTCATTGTGCATGTCTGGGACGTTCTGTGGCACCGCAGACGATCACAGAGCTAAAGAATGTGCTTACCGTGGAATGGGAACATATTTCATAAACCATAAGTCATATATACTCGCTAGCATGACCAGACAAAGGCAAGCTTTTTTGCAACGTGGTAGAGCCATGCCATAAAATAGCAGCTTAATGCTGCTGTGTTTCGTATGGTGAGTGTAGAGAACCGCAGACCCATTTTACTGCAAAAGAGGCATTCCATCTTAGTCCTTACGGCTGACAACGCATCTGCATTTCAATTCGCAAACGAAGATAGATGTAGATGTCTATGGGCCACAGCAACCACTTACCAACAGGTGGACTGTGTGCTCGTTTGTCACTCTTATTCTATGAAAAAAAGCTGTGATTTCAGTAAGAGGGGTCACACTTAATACTAAACGTTTATCTGCTTTTACTATATTAAAGAAAAAACAACCAAAAAAACGTGTTTCATTTTTACTTTGCGAGCAATTACACTAGTGCTTTGAACTTTAATATAATTTTTTCTGATTAATTTAATCCAAATGTTATGAATTATGATATAATTGACGAAAACTATTCCTTGCAAAATATAAAATTTACAAAATTCTGACTATAAGACTACCTAAAATTATCGAACAATATAATAGTAAAATAAATGGGGTTGTTATAAACTGATTTGCTTAATTCCGCGTAAAGAAAGAAAATGATGTGTCCTGCCCAATTTTAAGGGGACCTCCCACCCTTCCTCAATCGCGCGCACTATGCGCGCACTATACACAGCACCAGCACACTAGGCACGACACACCACTCTCGAAAATACGACACGTGTTTCGCCTCTACACGAGGCATCCTCAGTTGAAGTAGACTCTGCGGAGGCTGGCCGCTAGGTGAGCGGCGAGCCGAAACTACTGCTATTTATACTACTTGCTGACGCAACCGCGCTCCAATTACGTAGCGAGCGATTACGTCATGCGATCAATCACCGCCTGACGTACGCCGATTTTTGCTGTGAAATTAACAACAAACTACTGCGAAACGTCCGCCTACCCTAAAACCACGCAACCAAACGCTGACCGCCGCACCGTGAGGGTGACAAACGACCATGTTGCGAGGCTATATATCATCAAGGAGCAGGCTTAAACATGTTTAAGAGAGGCGAGTGGGAAACATTTGTTTGTTCATTCAGCAGTGCAACATTACCGTTATTATTTTTTAATATCTCTAACTGTTCCAGCACACACAGTCGTAGCCCTTAATTACAAGAATGTAAGACTTTAAAGAAGTGGTTATTGGATAGGCTGTGTCCAGTGTCTAAGAGATGTTTAGCAAAATGTGATTTATCGGGGTTACAATTCCTGTACGCGGCTAAATGCTCTTTATAACGTGTTTCGAAGTTGCGACCAGTGTCTGACCCCCGTAAAAAAAAAAGTTTACTTGTTTGTGACGAATGCCAAGCCGTTTATTTCATTACGAGTGCGGAAAGCCTGTCATTGCAAAGAGTTCAGAGAACAAGTTGCAATGACGGTTCAACATTTTTGGAAAATGGCGCCAACCGTAAAAGAATATAAGCAGCGATTTTTTTGTTTTCTTCACCCATTCTGGGTAGGCAAAGGGAACTATGTCCATACAGCCAAGTCTTCAGTAGATTTTTTTATTGATATGAAATGAAAATTAAATTTAATGAGATGAAATGAAATGAAACTTAACCTAACTTATTGATTCAAATCATTAAATCTGATATTGAAACAAATTAGTAGCTTCTTTTTAGAAATATTTGCATGAATCATAAAATCTTCTATGAATTTTTTTTAGTAAAAACTTCGTGGTTAGTTTTTTCTTTTTAATAGACATTATTTTGACAGTTGGGAAAGAGAACGCACAAGTTCGAAAAAGGTAAAGAAAAAGCACGAGTATGTAATAGCTCACGTCCCGAACGCTATGCGTCCCTGCAATACGCCACTTTTTGAACAATTGTATTAAAATATACTATTTTTTTTGCTTAAATTTTTCTTTACCGCAGAGCATGGTTTATCGGCTCTTAAAATTACAATTAATAATTTTATTAATGCCAGCGACGATTGAATTTGGTTTTGCTTCCTGATTATTGTGTAAGATACAAAATTACAATTACACCAAATTGTTAATTATTAATCAAATAATTGAGTGATACACATCGTTCGAGGATTAGGCAATGGTGAAGCGTGGTGTTGCACTACCTTAGGTCATAATACTAATGTAATCCGAAGACCGCTTAAAAAAACACAATTTAATAATAAAATCACCTAGGGAAACCAGGAAGACGATGCTGTCCATCTCCTGGTTTGTTTTCCTCTGTCGCCTCTTAGGTTACCCATGGGACAACATGGGGTAGTGGATATTCTTACACCGCCACTATGCGCTTAACTCACACTGTTGTTAATTAGATTTTAAGACAATATGTTTTCTTACAGATGGCAAATGCGATCAACGAGTCAAAGTATTAGCGCAACCACTGCAGATTGTGTATGATGCACAAACGGTAATAGAGATTGTAAACGTCTTCAAACCGCCTTCCGAATCCACTGCTTTGACGACGTAAGTTTTATTCAAGTATTAAATATGTATATTAAATTGATTCAAGTATTATATCAATAATATTTTTAAGTTATTAATACATTCTTGAAAAAAGTAAAGTAGATCAACAGGTTATTAACGTCTTATTGCTTGACATAGGTTTCCTTTTTTGAGATGTTAATGGAACGAGAAGAATTTGCGGCATAGTTTAATACGTGTTAGCGTAATTTACATTTCTTCAAAACATTACAATACATTTTGTATCGAACGTGCAGGTTTTATATATTGATTAAAAGATGTTTGGCTTTCGCCGCAGAGCACAATATAAAAAAAAAATCTCCTAAAATTTAAGCTCTTTTTGTAAAACCAAATAACAGGTTAAATACAAATATTAACAAATACAAATCAGGAGATGGTCAACAGATTCTTCCTAATAATGACTAAAAATAAGAACTGTGGTTTTCAACTAGATTGCCAAGAGTGACAACTATGAAAAATATCTCCCCTATAAGGCAAGCTATGAGCAGTGGACTTTAATAGGCTGTAACGGTAATAACAATTACTATAGTTAGTGAATTGTTCTAGCTTACAAGAGGCAGCAGGTAACAAACTATCTGATTTAAAAGAAAAATCATCACTGGGCATGCAGTATGCAGTGCAGAATCACACATTCATAGATCTGGATATAGATATTGCTGCTTCATATATAATTGTGCCTCAAACTGGAATGTACAGAGGGTAAGTGATTGATGTATTATATATTTACAATTGGTGACTGTTCACTGTTAAAAACAATTGATTAATTAATATCTTTATATATGACTGCCATGTTTATTGGAGGTAAATAATTATAAAAGTGTCTACAATATTAGTAACACTTTATAGTGAACTGTAATTATATAATCAATTTTTTTCATTTTTGGGTTCCAGTGTCACACATATAAATAAACATCTGGTATATTTTTTTTACTATTATAAGCCTAACTACTAAGTAAGTCATCATCATCATCATCATCATTACAGCCCTTCACAAGTCCACTGCTGAACATAGGCCTAAGTAAGTACTAAGTACTAATTATATTTATATGTTACTAGAGATAGGAAATACCTATTACGTCCTACTACGGCGCATACCGTCCTCGCGCGTGCAAGGACGGGTTATGTCGGGCTCGCACCGGCTAAAACTCCATGGTGTTCCATATTCGATGCAAACTGGCTCACACATCCTCGGCCTCACCAGCGGTCTCCTCCTCCGGAGAGGCTACCCCTCTCAGATTAGGCGTATCAGAAAACCAGGCGCTCTTTCCTCTGCGGCCTCCAACTAACTCCATTTACGCAACGGTTCCATCGGTTAAAGCCTTTTAGCACGCCCTTACATTAATTCCAAAGCTGCTTAGGCGGTGGGATTTTGTAGCACCAGCCCATGTGTGGTAACAACCAAATGCACGATCGAAATCTAAAAGATTAGTTTGCGCAAACTTTCACTCATTATTATATAACATAATTTATATAATTTTTTTTTCTATTGTCATAAGATTTTTCTTTCAGCAATGAATCATGTGTGGTAGTGAAACTTGGTGCTATCAGCGTGAAGTCGGAACCTCGCTCGGAAGTTTTAGATGTTCACAAGTTATACAAAGAGGGCCTTGCAGATGAAGACATACTGCGAGAGATAGCGCATCACAGCTACGACAAAATGGCGCTTAAACTCACCGAGATGCAGGTGCAAAATTAATTATATAAGCTGAGTTTACCGTAGGCGCACGGATCTTGTGCTATCGGACTTTAGATGTTCATATAAATCAAGAAGTGTTTGTGATTAAACTAAGTTTGTCTCAAGATATCTGCAAAAAAATTGTCTAAGAAAACCGTTTGAAGTAAACGCAAACAAATTTTTCTGTAATTTTAACAATTCAATGTTTTTTTTTAAAGGAATTAATAATGTGATAATTTATAATTAAAGCCTAAAAATATTAGGTACATAGTAAAATGAGTTAATATAAGTTATAATGTGGAATAAGACAGAAATACCGAAAAACGAGATGCTATACCCTGTCTTCAATCAGAAGCTATGGCTATAGAATTGAATAGAATAGAATAATTTTTTATTCAATATTGATTACAAGTAAAAATTCTTATTGAAAGTAATTTTTTATTTTACCACTAGTTCGAAAAAATCCTCTGTCTTGGGAAGAACCAGTAAGAAACCCAGCGGGACTTTAAAAAAATGAGTTTTATAATATAAATAATTACAAACTGCTATAATAGATGGCATCTCGTAGATGAGAGCTCCTTAAGGCAAACTAGGCACACGCTTAGGGGCGCAGGGTTAAAGAGAGGCGCGCGCGTAAGTTTTTGAATGAAAAAAATTCATGTGATTATTCCTACATCGCCCGCCCTCTCCTCACATCACATTTTTAGATGGTAAAGGAAAACTCAAAATTGTTAAATCTTTTGTTATCCAAACAGAAAGAGAAGGTATGTTATCGAGAATTACGCAAATGAGAAATTATGATATTAGCAAAACAAAACTTAGCACAATGTAATTTTAGCGATGTTGAATTAATTTCATAAATTTGTAGGTAGGGCTTTTTTAAATAGGTCAGTTTAATTGACTAATAGTGATGCTGACTTTCAGATTGTTGTTGCTACAGCTAAAGAGGAATGGCATTCTGCTATTGCTTCTGAAGTTGGGACACCTATGCATCTGCTGCAGCCCACAAACTTAGTGATACAAATACACAAATGTCTCATCACCGATGACCCGAGGTTACCTAAAATAAAAGTCAGGGGAGAGTTGGAGAAGATCGCTGTTAGTGTGTCTGAAGATAGGTAAGTTTATAAGAGATGTGTAAAATGTCGATCTTACTCATAAAAATCGATGTAAATTTATGAAATGCTTAAATTTCCTCTCTCTTTTCAAAAAATGACAATAGAAAGAGACAGGTATGAGCCATAATTACTTAAATTAAGTAAGCGATAGTCAATGATTATAAAGTAAGGCCGTACATGAATGTGATTAGTTTATATTTACGCATTTTTTCTAATAAAATATTATCAGATTGCCTTTAGTTTGTTATTTGACCTCATTATTTGCTTTTAATTGCAATTTTAAGATGAAATTGAGGTGTGAATTGGTTTTTACTCTAGTCTGTTTAATTGATTTCAGATTACTTACACTATGCGAAATATTAGTTAGCATGCCCCTACCACAGTCTGAAGAAACAACACAGTTGAAGGTACGTCTACTCTTATTTAACAAGAAATATATATATTTAAGCCAAAAATAAATATATAATTTTTTTTACAACTAATATTTATTTTTTTGATATTTTATTTTTAATTGTATAGAGCTTTCGTTGCCTTTTATTTCTTACTTTAAATTTCTTTTTTGTTTTTCTTTTTTTTGTGAAGATATTTTGCTACAAATTCGCCTATACAGTGAGCGGTCGCGTGCTTGAATTCTCTCTCTATAATGAAACAAGTCCAGAAAATGTTTTGGTAACTTACATATTATGTGGTTATAATAAATCTGTCGTATGTGTGTAGATAGTAGTCTTGTACCTGACATAGTTCTATTAGTAATTAATTATGTATTAACAATTCTAGAGCGTATTTATTTTTATATTGCAAATAATAGAACTTTGGCCACTTACGAATCAATATTATTTGACAGATCGTTTTATTTAGACTGTAAAATATTTATTATTTTAAAATTATTATGTTTAGATTCATTCCGTAATAGTGTGAAGAAAATAACCAGTTAAATAAAATTTAAAATATTTACTATCCTCTTTCTTTATTTATTTTCATAGATGTTAACAGAGTTTTGATTTCAGGTGAGGTTTTGAAACAGCTATATCGAAAAATAATGTTCCAATTATTCCAAATATCAAATAGACGTGAATTGTGTTAAAAATTAGTAGAATGTCAAAACAAAATATGCAAAACATGCCACAAAAGTGGAAAGTTAAATATAATTATAATTTTATCTCTAGTGGTTTATCATATAAAATCTCAAAATTGCTTAACAAGCTATAGAGAGGGCAATGAGTTTAACCTGCAATGTAATAGATTCCGTAACTATAACTATATCGCCATAGTCTAATAGTAATGATCTGAAATGACAAATGTTTGGCCATAGAAAGGTGCTAGAGTTGCAGAATATGGCTATTGCCTGCAAGCACAGTGATGAGACTACTGAAGTGACGACCTGATCAGGCATGCATGGAAAAGTTCCAGAACTGCTCAGTACTGTGCTTTGCAGACATTTAGGAGGTCAAATTTTGATATTTTGGCGTCTACTAAAACTGCTCGGGGCAAGCGGAGCAATAAGACTAAGGCGACCTCTGTCACGCTATCCGTGAATTTTTGCAACATGAGGGGACTTCATTCCAACTTTAACGCTGTCCATTGCCATCTGGAGACGGCGAAGCCGGCCTTGTTCTTTTTAACCGAGACTCTCCGGTTGATACTTCATATCTCTCCTATCCGGGGTATACATTAGAACAATCCTTTGTACCCCAGGCTGGAGGGGCGTATACATCAGAGAGGACATCTGTTTTCGACGCCTCAGCAGTCTTGAAGGTACGGACCTGTCCATGCTATGGCTACGCGTAGACAGCGGCGACCATCGGATTCCAGATGTGGAGGATCATGCAACTTCACTGTTGGACCTTCTGCTGACCTCTTATCCGGACGGATATCAGATTTCTGTCGACGCCCCTCTAGGCTCGTCGGACCATTGTTTTGTCCGGAGTGTGGTGCCACCAACACACATCTTGGTTACATTCTGCAGGCTGCCGTCGTGTTTGGCATTGTAGGTTGGACTATTGGGATAGGATGCTGTCTTTTTTTTGCATCCTTCTCTTGGGGGTGGGCTTGCTCCTCACCGGACGATCCCAACTGATTCTGTCACTGATATGGTACTTCAGGGTATGGAACATTTTATTTCATGCTATGTGGTGCCCATCCACTATTTGGTCGCTCCCGTAAAATAGCATCACGCTATAAGCAGGAGTGCTACCGGGCCTGGGCTGACGCATCAACTTCTAGGAATGTAAACACCAGCGCTCTTAAAAAGAAGTATAATTCCGCTTCCAGGTCCTTCAGAGTCGTTGCCGAGGCAATGTCTGAACACATCGCCAGAATTGGGGAGTAGCTAGTTCGCCTTCCTTCGGGAACCCGTGCATTTTGGTCTCTCGCTAAGGCTGTCCAATGAATCTTCTGTCAGCCATCTCTTTCATCTCTGCACAGAGAGGACGACTCACTGGCCCATGCCGCTCTCTCTTTGCGTCCAACTCGATGACGGCGGTAACACAGCGCCGACCATCCCGCGGTGTGAGTGCTCCATGTCGGATGTGCAGTTTACACAGCCCTCGGTTCGCAAAGCATTCCTCTCCCTGAACCACTGCAAATCGAGTGGACCTGGTGGAATCCCTCCCATTGTGCTGAAGACGTGTGCTCCGGAGTTGGCACTGGTATTAATGCGTCTTTTCCGGTATTCCTACTCGTAGTCAAGGCGTAATCCCGAATTCATGTAAGAGAAAGCTTTGGTCCACCCGATTCCTAAAAAAGGCGACCGCTCATACCGGTACAACTACAGGCCTATCGCCATCACCTCCTTGTTCTCCATAATAATGGATGGACTCCATATACAATAGTGGATATAAACTGCCGGATCATGGGGTACCTTGAGGATCACCATCTGATTATTGACCACCAATACGGTTTTCGTCAGTGTCGATTAGGTGGTGATCTTCTGGTCTACCTGACTCATAGATGGGCGGAGGCAGTAGAGTCCAGTGCTAAAATTTCTCGGGAAAACATCGCCGAGTACCGGGACAAACTTGTGTCTGAAGTTGTTGAACAAAGTCTCGGATTGGGGGCGACTAAATCTAGTCCAGTTCAATCCCCAGAAGACACAAGTTTGCGTGTTACGGCTAAAGAGAATATTTCTTTGTCGCATCTCCTCAGTTTCAAGGCACTGCCTTGCTGCCTCAGCTAGCATCGGAATCCTCGGCGTCGACATATCAAATAGTGTGTAGTTTCGTGATCACTTAGAAGAGAAGGTCAAATTGGGCTCTAAAAAGCTTGGCGTGCTCAGTAGAGCGAGACAGTATTTCATGCCCTCACATCGCTTGCAACTTTATAAAGCGCAAGTTCGGCCTCACATGGAATACCGTTCTCATCTCTGAGCCGGAGCACCCCAGTGCCAGCTCCTTCCACTTTATCGCATCTGCGATAAAGTTCGAATGTTCGAAGTTCGAAAAGTTTCGAGTCGTCGGCGACCGAGTTCTTTCTGATCGGCTCGATTCACTGGCGCTGCGTAGGGATATTGCATCCCTTTGCATTTTCTATCGCATCTACCACGCGGAGTGCTCTGAGGAATTGTTCGGATTAATTCCAGCCGCCAAATTTTACGAACGCACATCGTGTCAATTTTCACGATACCATCCTTACCATCTGGATGCTTGGCGGTTCTCGTACAAATTCTCTGGAATTGTTTACCACTGGCGACGTTTCCGGACCGATACGACTTAGGGACCTTCAAGAAAAGAGCTAACTCCTTTCTAAAATGCCGGCAACGCACCTGCCCTTGGTGTTGCGGTTGTTCATGGGCGGGGTTGGTCACTTACCATCAAGTGAGCCGGCATGCTCGTTTGCCCCATCTTCTATAAAAAAGTGTAATGGGCCCCAATATTAATAACGATTTTATTTATTGAGTATTGTTAGTCTTATTATTCAAAGATACAGTATAACCTTAATCATCGTTTACAGCCTAGTGATTCAAAGGCGTCAAGTCTATCGTTACTGAAGTACTTGGACCCAGTCGAGAAACAAAAGAGAGATACTGCAAGGTCTAAGCAAAGAAAAAATGAAGAACAAACTGTTCAGCTGACTGAAGTTGAAGCATTCTTTATTATGAAAGGTAATTTAATCATGTATTCAGACACAACATTATTACTCCTACTTTAAATAAGTAAACCAACTGACTAAATGAAGGAAATACTACTTAGTGTCAATTTAAACTTTGGACACTTAAGATATTAACTGACTGAATATTCTAATCTCTAAAGCCTGCTTTTTATGTTAACTTCATTTTAGGGTATAATGGTTTGCTTTAATTCTATTGCTGAGAACAATAGAAACGGGGGCTATATAGTCTGAGAGCTGACGACGAATTTTGCGAGGTCGTTTTGGCAAGTTGAAATTGTGAAAAAATATGATTTCGTCAATTGTCGAATCCAGTCGCGCGAGTCTGGCAGAGCGTTTGCGGTTAGGTATATCGTTACTGCGAAACATATAACATTAGCAAAAGAATAATAATCTAAAAAAATGTTTTTGGCAACTTGATTTCTCTTTTATCTTTTAATTTAGTTTTTATATAATTCAAAAAAATAATCTTAGTCGTTTTTGTCGGTTATAAATAATTATTACCAGACCTCTCCAAAAATATTTTATTAACATTCCCAAAAAATATACTTTTGGCAATCTCAACTTTTAATCACGTATTTATTGAGTAATTTTTATAATACCTGCAAATCGCCATACAAATTTAGCGGTTTTAAACAATTCCCAGACGCGAATAAAGTTTACAAATGAATACGACAAAAAAGTCTAATGCGCAGCCATAAGTACGAGAAAGATAGCTTATCAAGGCATGTTGGCAGCTGATGGGGGTAATACTTTATAATCGACAAAAACGTCTGGGATTTTTTTTTGAATTATATAAAAACTAAATTATAAGATAAAACAAATCAAGTTGCCAAAAAAAAATTTTTTTTGATTTTTTTTGCAAATGTTATATGCTGCGCAGTAACAAAATAACATATGCAGGAAGTCGATGGATGCAGGTGGCTCAGGACCGTGCTTTGTGGCATTCTTTGGGGGAGGCCTATGTTCAGCAGTGGACTTGTGAAGGGCTGTAATGATGATGATGATGAACAAAATAACCGCAAACGCGCTGCCAGACTCGCGGGACTAGATTCTTTTTTCACAATTTTAACTTACCAATAGGACCTTTCCAAAATTCGTCGCCAGCTCTCAGACTAAAAGTGTTATGTATGTATTTGTGTAACGTAAAACCTAGCCTAACGTTAATCCAATTAGATGTAATTGTTTTTGTTAAAAGCTGTTGGTTTTCTAAATAAATAAATGAACCTGCCAATCAACTCCGTGATTAACTCAATACCTCATATAATTCAGACTTAAAATTCTTTACTGCCCAAATGAGTCAGGTTTCAAGATTCGTGTTCACTAGTGTAGCATTTTTATCGTTTATCTATTTTGTTTGCAGAACTGATTCTAAGCGTCAATCGCAAGACAGTAGACCCGTCGCAGGTTTACGATAAATTCCTAGTGTTCTCGCTGAAACTTCTCGAGCTGACTGCCACACAAAAGACGTTTACGCTGGAGGCGACTGTGAGGCTGGGTGCTGTGAACATGCAACATCATAGAACTGGCTTTAGCACCATAAACATGATAGAGACACCAGAAGTACAGAGTATTGCGAATGTGGACAGTACAGACAGTGCAGTCACGACTAATAAATATTTGTTTGCGGTCACTTATAGCAATGTAAGTGCTTTGTTTTTCTTATTTGAATGTCATCCATATATCGCCTGAACTTATAAAAAAAGTAGGTTTACAGCCTAATTAGCCATCTTTGATACTGCTGAAATAATATTTTTAAGCTACCTAATATTTACATTCATTATATATATATATATATTATTAATAGGTCGGGAAAAAAGTTTTTTCGTATTTTGTTTGTATAAAATTGAAGAAAAATCTCTTTGGTAGTAGTGTTTGTATCTGGCTGGTTGTAATATCAATACAATATAGCACGTTAAGAAAAAGAAAAATAAAAGTAAAAAACACTTTCCCGCAATTTTCCAATTGTTTTTCCGTCCGCCAAAATGAGTGAATTTAATGAAGACATTCGATACATTCTGAAGTTTTTTACAAAAAACAGAAAAATGTGACTTACGCTGCGAAAAAAAATTGTGGCGTTTATGGACCTAATGCAGTGTTAGTAAGAGTAGCACAAAGTTCGTTTAAGCATTTTCAGTCCAGGAATTTTGATGTCAAAAATGCAGATCGCTCTGGTCGCCCTCATACGGATAAAGTCGATGCTTATCTTCACGCACAATCCCTGACGGGGTAGCCAGAGAGAACAGATCGCCAAGTGTCACGATCCTTACATACCTCTTTCGCTTCTTTCAGATTCATTATCTTCTTCATGCATGCACGTCTAAGTATCCGAGTACTTTTGACCCTACCCTCTTCGAGCAATTTGCTCACATGGTCTTCGAAAGTTAGTCTCGGTCTACCTCGACACCTTTTAATATTAACGTTCGCGCTATATATTTTCTTCACCATTCGGTCTTCAGTCATTCGCTCAACGTGCCCAAACCACCGAAGCACGCCCTTATCAATTTTTGTGATAAGGTCATCTTTCAAACCTGCCATATTGCGAATCTCTTCGTTTCGCTTTCGGTCGGCCATGGTAACGCCGCACATTTTACGAAGAGATCGCATCTCCACTGCATTCAACTTACTTCTTCTGGCATACCCAGGTTTCGCTGCCATATAACAAAGTCGGTACCAACACTGCGTTATGTATTGCAAGGCGTGCACTCTTCGCTACGCCTTGCCTTTTGACTAACGCAGCCAGGGCACCATTGACTTTGTTCCCGGCAGCGACACGCCTGTCCACATCTAAATCACATCTTCCATCCCGGCTAAAAGCACTCCCCAAGTATACAATTTCATTTACCTGTTCTAGACATTCCTGATTTACCCATATTTCACACTTCGTTCTCTCTTCGTCCCTTTCAAATACCAGAACCTTAGTTTTATTAGCATTCAAACGGAGACCTTTAATTTCACATTCCTCTTTCATACACGTGACTAATGCCTGCAGTTCTGCCTCTGACGGTGCAATAAGCACTGCATCATCAAGTCAATCAAGTCAATAGCAAGTCGATGCTATTTTTGAAAAAGTGGAACAAGATGGGCACATAGCCGATGAATTGGGAATTGACCACAAAACAGTTTTGACCCATTTGAAAAAGTCTAGCTATACAAAAAAGTTCGATATATGGGTACAACACGAGCTCACCGACAGAAACCTAATGAATCATGTACTAATTTTTGATTCTCTATTAAAACGTAATGAAACCGAACCATTTTTGAAAAGATTGATCACTGGTAATGAAAAATGGATCACCCACTACAGGGACGTGTGAAAAAGATCATAGTCAAAGGATAGTCATGCTCCACAGACTGTAGCGAAACCCGGATTAACACGCAATAAGGTTTTTTTTATAGGAGAGGACAAACGAGCATGCGACTCACCTGATGGTAAGTGACTACCGCCGCCCATGAACAGCCGCAACACCAGGGGAATTGCAGATGCGTTGCCGGCCTTTTAAAAAGGAGTAGGCTCTTTTCTTGAATGTCCCTAAGTCGTATCGGTCCGGAAAAATCGCTGGTGGTAAACCATTCCACAAGGAAGTTGTGCGAGCAAGAAAACATGTTCTAAATCGCACAGTGGTGGACCGCCAATCATCCAGATGGTGTGCATGGTATCGGGAGTTCTGCCGCGATGTGCGTTCGTGAAATTTGGCGGCTGGGATTAATCCGAACAATTCCTCAGAGCACTCCCCATGGTAGATGCGAAAGAAAATGCAAAGGGATGCAACATCTCTTCGCAGTGCCAATGAATCGAGCCGATCGGAAAGGGCTCGGTCGTCGACGATTCGAGCCGCTCTGCGTTGGATGCGGTCAAGTGGAAGGAGCTGGCACTGGGGAGCCCCAGCCCAGAGATGGGAACAGTATTCCATGTGAGGCCGAACCTGCACCTTGTAAAGTTGCAGGCGTTGAGCTGGCATGAAATACTGTCCCGCTCTGCTGAGCACGCCAAGCTTTTTAGAGGCCAATTTGCCTTCTCTTCCAAGTGATCGCGAAACTGTACGTCACTCGATATGTCGACGCCGAGGATTCCGATACTGGCTGAGGCAACAAGGGGAGTACCTTGAAACTGAGGAGATACGACAAAGGGGTTCTTTTTAGCGGTAAACGCTTGTGTCTTCTGAGGATTAAACTGGACTAGATTTAGTCGCCCCCAATCCGAGACTTTGTCCAGCAAAGACTCGACTTCAGACACAAGTTTGTTCCGGTACTCGGTGACGTTTTCCCGAGAAATATTGGCACGGCCGGTGTATAGAACATCACCAGTGCTGTCATCCGCATAGCAATAAATGCTACCGGCTTGCAACATATCATTGATATGCAGAAGAAACAGCGTTGGTGATAGCACGCAGCCTTGTGAAACACCAGCGTTAATAGGCTTGTAGTCGGAGCATGCACCGTCTACAACGACCTTGATGCTCCGATCTACAAGAAAGCTGGTGATCCAATTGCATAATTTCTCGGGAAGCCCATAGGAAGGGAGCTTTGAAAGAAGCGCTTTGTGCCAAACCCGATCGAAGGCCTTCGCAATGTCCAAACTAACGGCCAATGCCTCCCCCTTGGACTCTACTGCCTCCGCCCATTTTTTTATTTTTTTTTATAGGAGAGGGGGCAAACGAGCATGCGGCTCACCTGATGGTAAGTGACTACCGCCGCCCATGAACAACTGCAACACCAGGGGAATCGCAGATGCGTTGCCGGCCTTTTAAAAAGGAGTACGCTCTTTTCTTGAAGGTCCCTAAGTCGTATCGGTCCGGAAAAATCGCTGATGGTAATCGATTCCACAAGGAGGTCGTGCGAGGAAGAAAACATCTTCTAAATCGCACAGTGGTGGACCGCCAATCATCCAGATGGTGTGGATGGTATCGGGAGTTCTGCCGCGATGTGCGTTCGTGAAATTTGGCGGCTGGGATTAATCCGAACAATTTCTCAGAGCACTCCCCATGGTAGATGCGAAAGAAAATGCAAAGGGATGCAACATCTCTTCGCAGTGCCAATGAATCGAGCCGATCGGAAAGGGCTCGGTCGTCGACAATTCGAGCCGCTCTGCGTTGGATGCGGTCAAGTGGAAGGAGCTGGCACTGGGGAGCCCCTGCCCAGAGATGGGAACAGTATTCCATGTGAGGCCGAACTTGCGCCTTGTAAAGTAGCAGGCGGTGTGCCGGCATGAAATACTGTCCCGCTCTGCTGAGCACGCCAAGCTTTTTAGAGGCCAATTTGGCCTTCCCTTCCAAGTGACCACGAAACTGCACGTCACTCGCTATGTCGACTCCGAGGATACCGATACTGGCTGAGACAAGAAGGGGAGTGCCTTGAAACTGAGGAGATACGACAAAGGGGTTCTTTTTAGCGGTAAACGCGCAAACTTGTGTCTTCTGAGGATTAAATTGGACTAGATTTAGTCGCCCCCAATCCGAGACTTTGTTCTGCAAAGACTCGACTTCAGACACAAGTTTGTTCCGGTACTCAGCGACGTTTTCCCGAGAAATATTGGCACGGCCGGTGTATAGAGCATCACCAGTGCTGTCATCCGCATAGCAATGAATGTTACCAGTTAGCAACATATCATTGATATGCAGAAGAAACAGCGTTGGTGATAGCACACAGCCTTGTGGAACACCAGTGTTAATAGGCTTGTAGTCAGAGCATGCACCGTCTACAACGACCTTGATGCTCCAATCTACAAGCTTAGGTGAGGTGGCAGCTTCAAAAGGCACTCAGCAAAAATTGAGACAGCTTGACTGGGAAGTGTTAATGCAATGACTTATATGGCCATGACCATGGCCCTGACCTTCAGATTTTCACCTGTTTCGGTATCATCAGAATCCTTTGGGTATTGTTAGGTTAACATCAAGAGAGGATTGTCAAAGCTACTTGTCGCATTTTTTTGATCAAAACAGCAATGGGAATATGTCACTACCTACAAGATGGTACATATATATTTTAAATCTTTAATTACATTTATAATTAAATGTAATTAAACATTGAAAAAAAAAAGTCTTTTATTTGTATATGAAATACGAAGAAACTTATTCCTCAACCTTATCCGTAATAACTAATAACTAATAACACGGTAATTTCCAATAACCTGACCAACAAAATAAAAATCTTGCTGAGTGGATGTTTTTTCGGGACTTTACATAGCAATAAACATTTACATGCAAACATTATTTGGATTACAGCTTTTACCTAAATTTATAATTATGATAATGAACTTTATTTGGCTTTTGTCGCATGTGATTTCATTCAGCTTTTTAAATGGAAATGGAGGTACATTTTTGTCGGCAGTATTATTTTCATTAACAGCCCATACCACATAGTTGTAAGTTTGACATTAAAGAAAAAGTTCTCACATCAGTTTTACATACAATATCTGCTGTTTATTATGATATTTTCTAAAATATTATATGGCGTTGTAGGTTGATAAAAAATGTCCTGAATTCCGAAGTTATTATGGATCAATTGAGCAACTGATTGAGCTGGATTTCACCACTTTAAGAGTTTTGCTGCATCTCCAAGGCTTACAAGAAATACTCATTATTATTAATGAATACCAGGTATTTGTTAATTATTTGTTGCAATTTCTTAATTGATAACAATAATATTCATTTTACACAGTAATATCTTATGAGTTATGTTAATTGTTACTCTTTGTGGTTTTTCCGTAGACACGTTTGCAAGCTATCCAAAGCAAGGTTGACAGATATGCAAATGCTGGTCCCTTAGAGACGATCATGGAAGATGAAGAGTTCTCTGTTGCCAAATCTAAAGGTACATATCTTAATTGTAACATTAATTTTATTTTAAATATTTTGGACAATGATGTTATTTTACACATCATTATAAAATTGGATAATGGCTATTAATGGATACCAAATTCCAAGTCACAAATTAACAGAAACAGCACTGTAACAATGTTTTCCTCACTTCCCAACCTCACCACAATGTTATTCTTTTTAGGTTGCTCTTAAACAAGTTTTTGTAGGTTTAATAAGAGGTAGATTATATTTATAATATGTAATGCTGTTTTCACCTAAACGGGGACTGAATTTGAATTACGGGCAAACCATGGACATGAATTAGGTTTTACTTGCTAATGTAAATTGAAAGCATTACGAGTCTTGTTTCATACACATCAGATTTCTATATATTTTAACGTTTACAGCTAGCATTTCAAAACCAGTCCGTCGTAAACAAGTGGAGAGTATACAATTGAAAATAAACGTTAAGATTGGGGCAGTAGAGATTGGATTTGAGACTGATAGGCGGCCGATATCCATTGTGAAATTACAAGGTGCCAAAGCAGGCCTCATATTGAAGAGTTCATACACGCAAGTCGATTGTACGATCGCCTCCATTAAAGTGGAGGATCTCAATCCAGAAACTGTTCATAAAGAGGTGGGTTGTAAGCTACTTTTGCTTTGAAATATTCTTATAGTGCTGCCCTTAATCCTTATACTAGCCGTAAGATTGAGAGAAGAATGTATTATTCATACCGAAAAAGTTGTTTTTTGCAAGAACAATGCCCTTAACTTGAATAGGGTATTTTACAGCATGTAAAAAAAATCAAAGAATATATATTTATGATAGATTTTGTAAAAGTAAACGAGAAATATAGATTTCTATTTATAAAAATGCATTATAAATTTTATATTTCAATTTAAATAATATTTTTTTTTACCTGGGTCTCAAATCTGCATAACGATGTCCGCCATATTAGATAGCGTCGTGACGTCACTAGGTCAAAGAACTAGGTTATGTGCTGAGTACTAACTAGCTAATTTCGAATTTTTTCAAGTTATCATTACGATTGTTGACTTTTATTCCGAATCTTATTGAAAAGGTATCATGGAAGACGGATTCGTAAATGCGAGCTTATTACTTCGCTTTTAGCACTAATGTTATAAATATTATAATATAAGCTTAGGTGAGAAAAACTTTTTGTTATATTTTTTGTACAAACCCTCAGACGAAATAAAAAGTCATTTATTTGGTCTGAGTACAAACCATGTCTTTATTCCCATATAATAGAAGAAAACAGGAATTAAGTAAAACACTGCACTGCACTTGCAAGGGCTATCAAAATGGCCCACAAAGGGCGGGACAGTCGAGCGATTAATCTAATCTATTACAAAATTTGACTTGCAATAGGTACCTATCACGTCAAGATGTTTTGTTTTGTTTAATCGATAGTTAAATATAAGTCATACTTACATCAAAGTGATCTTCACAGAAGTATAGTTTAGATTTTGTAGACAGTGCTTTCGGGTCTCTTCTTGCCAGTTTAACCAAGCATTTCGCATATTTAAATCAGTTGGCACTTTAATCCGTAAATTCCCCGGCGTTCTTATGCTCGTATTTTTGCAATCAGGCACAACACAACAATGATATAGATGATAACTCATTATTAAACATTCAAAAGTAGCAAAATTATCAAAATTCTAGGACAGTGACGTCACGAGTTGAACAGTATGGCGGCTAGCGTTTTTACGCGAAAATTTAAAACGATAGATTAAAAGTAATTTTTATGTCACTATTCGGTTTTATAAAAAATTATATAAAAATTATAGTGTTTCATTATCACTTTAAGATTCATTTAAAACACTTTTTGAAAATGGGTGTAATACCCTATTCTGTTGTCTGTGCCATTTTTACGACTTCTTATACTTCGTTTTAACTACGCACTGAGTGTAGTGTGTCTCAATACTGATAGTAAAATACAAACAAGAACAGAACCATTGCTGTTATGAACTTTTATGTATGCGTTCTCATCTTCTCCAGTTTGTACTTATTTCATTGCAGTATGTAAGTTTCTCAAATAGCAGGGGAATTGCCATAAACACATAAATTCTTGTCTTGTCAAATGTCTCGTCCGTTTGTTGTTTCACTCCATTACCATTTTGGGGTTTTTAACATCTGGCATATTATATAAGATGGTAATGAACATTTATCTGAAATGGGTATTTCACCAAGTCGACTCTAATAATGCACACAAGTCGACTAGATAAGTAGATTTTCTGATATTGTCACCACATAGATGTGGTTTTTTGCTATTTCAATTAGTGGTTAAATAAACCTTTATATATAAGAAATATGTAAAATAAATAGTATATTGTTATGTTTTCTATGCAGATTCTTAAAGTGCTTGGTGGAGATGTTATGAACGTGCAAATAGTTATGTACAATTTGGACCAATACCCGACCGTGAGCGACGTCAATATGTCGATAGAGGCACAAATCAACTGTTTACGTATAGTCTTTCTCAATTGGTTCGTGACATCTATGTTGGTGAGTAATATATTTTAGTTCCCTCAAGGTTATAAGAAGAAAAAAATTGACCAAAAGAGAGAGAGAGTGAGTGAACGTGAAAGTTAGAAAGAATAATGTCTATGAGTATCCAAAAGTATGGCTTCGTATTTTTAAATGCTGTATTACCAAGAATATACCATTACCTTTACAGCTTATTAAAGTCCATTGTTGAAGATAGTTCTCCCCCATAGACGCCTTACATGAAGGATATTCACCATAGTGGCCACGCTTGGCACGCGGGTTGGTGGTAACCACAGTTTTATTTTTAGTTGTTATTAGGAAGACGTTGTCGCCCTTCTCGGGGTCTGTTTCCCTCTTTAGCCTCTTACGACACATGGGGTTGGGGAAATTCTTACATCGCCACTACACAGAATATGCATGCCGGATAACTAAATTTCTTAACCAAAACGTTAGTGTTTACTAAAATGATATAGAAATCAGAATAAAGTGATTAAATCATTAACATCTATCATTGAAGTATAATGTACTTATGTACGAGAATAGCTATACAGGATTTGTTTTTGCAATAACCGGCCAGATTTGCAGAGAAGGTTCAGAATAAGTAATATAGGCAAATCCTAAAGAAAAATTAATTAAAAAATCTCAAACATTTATTCCTTTTTAATTCAAAATACGTGGTAATGCATTATTTTAACTAATTTGATTAATAAATATCTAACGCCTACTATTTTACTATGCACGCATACATTCGTAAGTATCGATCGGTCGGCAAAAACGTTGTGTATTGAAATGCACACAGCAGCGCACGTACATGAGTTGTTGCCCATAAATCACATTTAATTTGGGATAATTTTAAATAAAATTAGAAGCCTTAATTACTCGTATTTTCAAAAACGGCAGTAACAGTATTTCATTACTTATATATTTGAATTCAAGTTTAAAATTTGGCCACCCTTTAAAAAATAACCCTGTATAGAATAACCTACGTTTTCGCCCATGCGCGAGGAATAGTAGTGTCGCGCATGCGTGGTTGGTGGAAGTGAAAGTCGCGCATGCGTGTTCATCATGGATTAAGTACTGATCAGTATTTAGTTATTATTTATTTAGATCGTTTTGTTAATTATATCGAGTACAATATATTAAAATTTGTCATTTATTTTGAATTACATTTTTACGATATTTTTATTTCAATATTAAGATATATATAACTATGTAAAACATAAAAAAATATAATACATTTATTAACAAAGATTTTCAATATTGCGTTTTATTTACAAATATATTTATTTAGATTAGAATGAGGGTCGTTTGGAAGTGGGAGTCTAAAATGCAATATACTCGTAGCTAAACAAACGTGACACTTTGTTTATATTGGTAATGAATTATTGTAAGGAAACATAGCAGGTTATTTTAATTTTTGCAAAATTTTTTTGCGAAATTTTTGATGAAGCAATTTAACAAATGCGATAAATTTATTGACTTATATGTATTATTCACTTAAGTTTAATAAGTCACTTTTGTCCATTGAATAGTAGCATCTTAGTGCGCATGAAGGCAATTTTATTAGGCTTATGTTAGTCCTCAAACATGTTACATCGCGGCAACCGCCTAGTTCAGCCTAATCGAGTTAGAGCCCGTCTACTGTCACAAGTGTTGCAAACAAACAAGTCTAGCTGTGTATTCTAGTACGTAGTACATATTACTACAATAATATCTATCCCATTTTTTTTCTGCGAAGTACTAATGTTTGGGCACCGTATTTTTACTTATTAACTATAGCCAGCCGTTTGAACGTAATGGCGCCTCTTCACGTTGGTCAACACAGTGGCGAATGTGTTGGAAGAGTTATTGGCCAAGAAATTGTGATCGCGTCCACACGTTGGAAGGTCGTTCAGTTTGCTTTGGTTCAGGCCAATGTGCGGACGAATTTATTAAAATGATTATTGATGCGCTAACGGCTGCTGCGGTTTATTTATTCACAGCATACCACTATTTCTTTATTTAATTTTCACTATTTTTAATATTTAATATTATTTTTAATATAAATTTTTAATATTTCTTTATTATACACTAACGTTATACAGATAAGTAAACTATATAAACATTAACACACCTAGGCATAGGTATAATTAACTAAGGCCTGGAAAATATTCGAAGCCTGTCTATGAAACTGTTGTAAAATTTTTATTAAACAAAACTTTTTTAAAAGGGTTATTATATAATTATAGAATATATTTATTTATTTACACTTTCATGCACAAAGTAGTACATATGGCGAACTTAATAATAATAATAAATAATTTATTTCGTCAAACATTAAAGTTACATTATATGATCAGTGATCGAGGTCACCTAATAAGCAAAATAATGCCTGTAACAGGTGACTTCGCTCTTCCATAGCTAAAAATTACAGTATTATTAACGAAATAAAGTAACTAATAGGGAATAATAAAGACAGTAAAAACATGATTTTAGTATCCTACTTTTCAATTTGATTTTAATATATATTATATATTAGATTTTAAGATATTTTATAAATCAATTAATACATCAATAAATAAATTAATACACAATTAATCACTACAACGTGAATGTGTCTAAGATAAGGGTGATCAAAAAGAAATGGAAAAAAGAAATTTTATTTCTTGACGGCTCCGTGGCGTAGTAGCTTAGCAATGAGTTGCTGCCTTGGGGGCCGCGGGTTCGAATCCTGCACGGAACAAGTATTTGTATAGCTTGCACATAATTTCTCCGGGTCTGGATGTTTGTCCTTATGCAATTTATGTTTCTAAACTGCCTCCACGATACAGGAGAAAATCCTAGTGTATAATAATATTTTTTTAAAAAAAGACGTGTTTTACAAACAATTTTCGGCTTGGTAGGGCTCTATAAATCGAAAAGTTTTTTCATTGGTCATTGTTACTACCGTTATGTAGACACTATTGCCTGCATATAAAATTTAAATCAGGTGCATGCATTCACTCTGGGAGCTCGTAGCAAACTGAACGTGCGGCCAACGTGTGGACGCGGCGGCCAATACTCTGCCACTACCCTTTGATCTTTTGTAAAAAACCGACACCAGACGGATCTCGCGCCAATTTGTGGGCCATCGTTCCAATACGTACCAACACCCGCTCTACACGATGGCCATCGTTGTTGGCCAACACATTAGCCAGTGTGTTGGCCAACGTGAAGAGCCGCCGTAAGAAAAAGTTTTAAGTTGTACTTTGAAGTCTCCGTGGCGCAGCGGTTTAGCAATGAGTTACGGCTCTTAGGCCCGCGGGTTCGAATCTCGCACGGGATACGTATTTATATGATCCAAGGGTTAATTAAAAGTATAGTTGTGTGTTGTTTGGTGCAGGAGTTCCTGAACAACTTCCAAAGCGCGCAAGCGGCGATCATCGAGGCGTCGTCGCAGGCGGCGGACGCGGCGCGCGCCAACGTGCAGAGCGCGTACCAGAACCTCACCAAGCTGGCGCTGCGCGTGCGCCTGGCCGCGCCCATCGTCGTCGTGCCCGAGAACTGCGCCAGCCGCCACGCGCTGCTCGTCGACCTCGGCCGCATGACGCTCAACAACAACTTCGTCGACCTGCCCGTCGCCGTCAGTCCCCCCCCGCCTACTAATATTATAACATATTACTCACTTCACCGCCGGCGGATTGTTGTTCCCGTATTATCGTTTATGTAATAATTTGAAATGGACTTTGATACGTAAAAGTAGCGCGATTTTATGTATTAAATGTTAAAACGAGTGTACTATTAGCGAATGCGAATGCAACAAGTGCTCCAATGACAAAATGAATTCGAAGGTCTTTTTTATTCCCTTAGGCGACTTGAGATACTATCACTATCAACTATCCGCTGCGTCAAACTGTCGTCAGATTTTCCCAAAACTTCGCAATGTGACACATCAAATAAGATTATATGGTGTAAGACCTGCATTTTTTCTCAATATTATTATTAGGTTGTAATCAGAGAGATGCTGCTAGGCATCTCTTATTTCGTTTCCCTTCGCCGCCTCTTACTACATCCACAGGTTGATTGATACTCGTATAGGTAGTGGATTCTCTTACGTTTCGAGTTCTTTGCAGCTCCGATGTTAACATAAGAGATAAACTATTTGACATCATGATGTCATAGCTAAAACGGTTTAGCAGAAAAAACTAATTTTACGGATTTTATCACGTTTAATTTTTACTTTTTAAATCCCCGAAGTTTCAGGCACTTTACTGGACAAGGGGAGACTGAGGTGTTTAACGTCGACATGTAGTTAACGAAGGTTACCTTCAACTTTTAACTATAAAATTTTGGTACGATCTACGCAGAACGAACTTACTGCTTACGATAGTAGTCTTCTTTATTAAAATAAGGATTTTTTTTAAATATCAGTATCCTCACGAATCATCCTTAGTAGGAATCGGTGTTCTTTTGGGAGGATTTGAGGTCTATCAAATGTGATATAATGGATGGGACGATCATGAACATGTTGACATACCGCAGACTTCCTGGAGCGTCGGTGCTTTACATCAGCTATATGTTCTTATTCGCGGGTTATATTATATTTCTATGGATCTTTTTGTTTGTTCTATGTAAGACAGACCACATTCAAAAGCTTGTACACTACTGCATCTTGTAGAAGGATATTACACTTAACAAATAATGGTAAGAACTGACTAATCTTTTTCGGCGGTTTGTAGTATGTTTTTATGGAAACCTGCTTCAAGATGTAACGAATCTTGTCTGTGACTCCTCTGACATATAGTAGTACAGCAGGCACACGCTCGACTGTGGCCGGTTTCACTCGGTCACCGACGCTTGTTGTCGAGCAAAATTTGTTTGACGTGGAGCTCGGCGGCGGTTTACTGTCACAGATTACTTGTGCTCTCTAAAACAAAGATGTTCTCACGGTAGCTAATTACGAAGGATAGTGGTGAGTTTCACCGTTTAAATATCGATAGTATGGTTCTTTTTCTATACACAGTATGACCGATGGTGTTATTAGGATTTCGAATTACTAAAACATCTAGAAAATAAAGAATTATTTACCTCTAATTCCATAGTTAATTGAATTTTAGAGTTTACGGAGTGAAGGTGGTCTAAGAATGCAGTAACATTGTATGATGGTAAAATTGTGAAAGTATCTTCTACGTACCGCATGTAGAATCTTGGATTTATAGGTGCAGTAAGAAGGGCTTTCTTCTCAAAGTCTTCCATGAATATATCGGCGACAATGGGAGATATATGTGAGCCCTTTGCCACACCATCTACCTGCTTGTTGAACTCTTCCTTCCACAATAGATTCCAGTTGTTAGGTAATGTCTGAGTAATACTGCATATTGTGTGGGCGTTTTATTTTCTTTTAGCTTCCTAGTTACAATTGAGATACAGCCTTCAATAGGCATGTAAATAATGACTAGACATCAAAACTTACTATAGTTTAATTGACAAAATGGTATGAATCCTTTGTATGTGCTCTTTTGTGTCCTTTCAGTGATGACATTATTTTTACCAAGTGTTGACGAAAGTGTTCGCCAATTTATACGATGATGAATTAATTTGGATCACAATTTTACATAGTGGAGGAATTTAAAAAAATTATAATTAAACGCGCTAAAATCAGCAAAATTAGTTTTATTCCGTGTGTAGTATTTGCGTAAATATAAGAAATCGTTATGTAAACTGTTTCATTTTAAGTTTTTAAATATCGGACTAGAAATAATTTCTTTGCATTTTAATACTTTCATATGTTACCTATACATTAGTTATTTTACTTTTTAATTATGTTCTAACAGGACGTTAGCAACAAAGTGACAGTAGACGAACTAACGCTCGAACTCGAAGATATGAAGCTATCGTGTGTTGTGCTCAAAGACAACTACCAGGATATAGCTTCCGAACGGAAGCTGTTGCGACCGACCAGTTTTAAGCTGTTTGTTAAACGTAGCCTGTCGCAATGGTATGAAACATTGCCTGATTTAGACATTTCCGGAAGGATGAAGACAATAGCTGTGAGTAGTTTTTATAAAAGAAATATGTGGTTGATGGTTATTGATAACATCCAACGTTTTGTTCGTTTTGGGTTTGTTTTCTGCCGACTTCCAAAAAGGAGACGGTACTCAAATCGACTGTATGTTTTGTTTTTATGTGTGTTACCTTATGACTTTGTACTGGGCGAACCGATTTCGATGATTCTTTTTTTATATGAAAGCTGATAGTTCTCGTGTGGTCCCAGATGAATTTGATCAAGGTCAGACCAATGGTTATTGAGTTATTCTTAAATAACCTATATTGAAGTCGCTTATATTGAAATCGGCTGTACAAAATTTTTAATTTTAAATTATCTTAATTCAATTTTAATAGCTCAGTCTGGGATTACTACATACAATTTCATATTAAGTCATTTTCAAGTTCAGATTTTGTTTATTTAACACTAATTTTATATCTTTATTTAAAGACATACGGACACACAAAAAATGCTTACATATGCTCTCCTTCGCTTTAGCAAATTACAATAATAAAGAAAGATACAGATATAGAGATAATTAATAGTTAAGTAAGGGATAATTTAACCGATTATAAGTAAGGTGGAATATATAAACACGAAACAAATTTGCGCGCTTACTTTTCTACTTTTATATCACGTAATAAAATAAATTTTGTTATTATATGTTTGGTATTTATAAATAAATCGAAGTGATTATTACAGATCACAGTAGGCCACAGCGACTACAAAAGCATAATGAAAATATTAAATCAAAATCTACAAGAGGGCCAGAAGAAAGCAGAAGAGATAAAAGCCGCTCAGAATGTACCAAAGGCCACATCTAAAGCAGCGGTCAAAACTCAAATTAGCAAAGTACAAGTCAAAGCAACTTCGACTCCTGTAACTCCCACGGAAGACAAGAAGCCAAGGACTACTATAAAGTTCGCCTTTACTATGGACAGCTTTGTCATTGATCTTAAGAATACTATAGATGTGAGTATATTTTCAATTTCAATTTTGACTAAAGACTTAATGAAACTAATTTTACGGATTTTATCGCGTTTATATTAACTTGAATTCCCGAGCGTTTCGGGCGCTTTACATCACTCTGGTCACGCGAGGACTGAGCTGTTTGACATCCTGATGTCATAGTTAACGAAGATTACCTTCAACTTTTAAATATTAATCTTTGCAATCTACGTAGAACGAGCTTACAGTATCTTGTAGTCTTGCAGTAGTACGCTTGGGCTTAGATTTAATTTTATCAAGTATGGGATCCCAATCAGTCGTCTTCTCTATTGAAATTGAGATGTTTTTTAATTTCAATAGTTAATTGAAAAAAGAAGTGTACATTTTGTTACATATATACATAACATCGCGCTTGTAATCCTCGAGGGGTTAGGAAGAGTCCGAAGAGCAAATAGATAATCAGATCACGTTTAGCCAAAGAATATTGGTTTAGATGGAAAATTGTGAATGAAGTGATAGATGGCTAGGCCATCACTTACAAAATCACAAACTAAATATCGTATTAGTGGCCTTTTACGACATGCTATGCAAATAACACAGTTGGCACATTCCCACATATACACGGTACCATGTGTTAGAACTAGTTGGACAAACCCACCTCATTCTACCTACTTACAATCTTATCCCATAAGCGTTACAACAATCTATATTTATCTATATAATAATATCTTCTCCAGCTACTGGTAATGCTTTGAATTTAAGCCTGTGATCATAATTGGACTGGAGAACTGAACTTATATGTGGTAGAACCATGCTGCGGCTATATTACTGTATAGTTGTTGTAGCACGAATGGGTCAGCTCGACCGGAAAAGAATCACGTTATCACAGAATACCAGCGTAAAATAGAAGCTTAATGCTGCTGTGTTTCGTATGGTGAGTGTAGAGAACCGGATACCCTTTTTACTGGAAAACAGACATTTCATCTTAGTTCTGGCTGACAACGTATCTCCGTTTAAATTCACAAACGAGGATAGATTTAAGATGTCTATGGGCCACAGCAACCACTTGTGGACTGCGTGCTCGATTGTCACCCATATCCTATAAAAAAATTCTATTATTTAACATTAGTACTAATTAGGTGTTTTCAATTTTCATTCTATTATTTTTAGTTGGATAGCACACTGAGCGGTAATGATGTAGATCTGGCTCGCTTCTGTCTCGCACTACTCTCAGTGAAAGGACGGATGTTCTCTGACGGTTCCATGCACACCTCCGTTCTGCTGGTCGACTGCACTTTGGACGACACTAGGCCTGGACGAGGCGCGAAGATCACACGGTAACTGTGTTATGAGTATAGTACAAAAATGTCTGAGATAGGTATATTTGCTGGTGATATCTTATTATTATTTAAAGTTATAAGAAACCATTTCGCACTGGAACGGCCCAACCACACACAAACAATTTGCTTCCAAACAGAAAAAGAAAATGTTTACAGTTTACACTAAATTGCCGCAGAATGTACACAACAATGTACAAAATCATAATTTAGATTTCGAAAAGTTAAGTGTATTTCTAAGATTTCATTCGATTCCAAGCTCCAGTGGGGAAACACATTGATTCTTCGAAATTTCTGCAGTCTTCGCTACTAGAAGGATTAGAAAGCTGACTGATGCAGTAACAACTAATTAACTCTACTTTGCTCACTTCCACAGTATCTTGTTCTATTATGTATTGTTGTGGGGATCTACAGCAGATTTGAAAATAGTATTCTACTTTGCAAAAACAAGGGATACGGGTTCTATGACTTGAGACTCGCGAATACTACGCGAACTTTTCCAGAGTACTAATATTTTGATACTTCTATTATTATTTATGCTTGTAAATATTAAGTACCTACGGCAAAATATAAATGTGTTTAATATAAAACAGCTCTTTTGTCTTGTTCCCAAAATCAAAAAGTCTTTTCTAAGTAAATGCATAAAATTTTACAATGAAATCTAAAAATATTCAATGTATTATTAAAAGTTGAATATATTATTGTACGTTGTCTATGTTGCTAGTGAGATTTTTATTTTCTCTGATAAAGGTATCTTGAGCGTCGGCGTGATAATAAGGAACCACTACTAGACCAAACCGAAGATCCAGATTCGATCATGGAGGCCCACGATAAGATACGCAGCATGATAGACATTACCTATACTATGAAGAATTCTGATACATTTAGTAAGTTTATTTTAAAATGAATTGTAATTTCAATTGAATGAATGAATTTATTTCAGACCAGATTCATTACTTTGTTAGTAACAATTTTAATTAAATGAATTTATCCTATGTTAGTAAAAGCAAAAAAAAAATGAAAGTATATTTTTTATATCACTTTTATATATATTGGTGCAGATGGTTAAGTAAGAGATCTTTAGCATGCCCCACATAACCTACGTGACACTGCTTTTCTGCCGATTTCCAAAAGCAGACGGTACTCAATCCGACGCGTATGTTTTTTTATGTGTGTTACCTCATAACTTTTTACTGAGTGAACCGATTTCGATGATTCTTTTTTTATATGAAAGCTGATACTTCTCGTGTGGTCCCATATGAATTTGATCAAGGTTAGACAAATAGTTTTTGAGTTATTTGAGTTATTCTTAATAACTTATTTTGTAGTAAGTCGGCTGTACAAAATTTTTAATTTTAAATTATTCGATATACAGACGCCCACAGCATTGACGAGTCCCACACGTTGTTAAATACACTCAGGATGCTGTTTGTACTGGAGCGATAGCAATTTAGTTGAGAAGCGCATTGCTTTCTGATGATAGTATAAAACATTCAAGTGCGCGTAGCAGCAACTTGAACGCAATATTATACTGGATCATTAAGTTGTATGTTGTTAGAGAAATTATCCCACATTTAGTTTTGTAATTGAAGTTCACACTGGGGAATGGCACGAAAATTTTATAAAATCCAGTACATGGCAGAATGACTATCGACTAACGAATTTTACAGACATTACATATCCTGAGTTAGGGACTCTCTTACTTTTTAATTAATTATTGTTAATTACACAGGCACACTTTTAGGCAAACCTATAGTCCTACTCACTCTTGACCGTCTTTTGTGTAAAGAAAATAAATCCTTTTTTAACAAAAAAAAATTAATATAATTTACCTAATACAATTAAATATCTACATACATTGACAAAATGAGTTGCTATGTATATATTTTTTTCAGTCGATATGCGAATATTCAGTTTCAATCTGATTTTGGCGATGGATTTCCTGAACAAAATCGCAGAGTTCATGACCACCGGTCTCGCTGTTGACGCACCTGAGACACCTACTGATGAAGTTGATGTAATCAAGCCTAGTGTAGATAAGTCCGCTGACAATGTCACTGTAAGTTTTTATTCTGCATTCATACATAATTAATATTTACATTAAAATAAACACAATATCATAATTAAAATGTTAAGGTTTCTTCGGTTTCTCTATATCTTCAGTCTCTTTTTAAACTATAGATATTTTATATATCGTAGAGCCATGCTGCAGCTATATGATGTAGCACGAATGGGTCGGCTCGATCGGAGAAAGACCACGCATTTACAGGATACCAGTGTAAAATAGCAGCTTAATGCTGTTGTGTATAGTATGGTGATTTTGGAGAACCGGAGACCCTTTTTACTAGAAACGAGGCATTCCATCTTTGACTGACTCAGAGGTGAAAACGCAACTACATTTTGATTCTTAATTGAGGTTAGATGTCTATGGCCCGTATTAATAAACTTTACTCAACGACGGACTCAAGTGCGTAATCATTTAATACGCCCTCATTACGATATCAGTATCTAAAGATCGTTGCTAATTAAAGCCTTGGATATACTTGGGGAGAAAAGGAGCGGCATGTTGCACAACGTGTCGCTCAACAACTACGTGGGAATGTCCCGAGACATATGTCATGAACTTTTTGCAGGCCACACTAGTCAGTGCCTATAGAAATGTCGCCCGAGGAGGTTGTGGCGATTACTTATTTCGGGAGTGAAACGTAAGCGAAAGAGAAGGTGGTGGTTGCGGAATTTCTTACTCCAACGAGAAGAAAAAAAGAATTAATATTATAAGTGATCCTCGAATGTCTGGGGCTTTTTCTGACGGATCTTTTGTGAATTTTACTCGAATGTTAACATCTGATTTTGAGACTTTATAACAAATGATCAGACCTTACATAACCAAACAGGAAATAATACACACTGGCTACAAGACACGATGTTGGCCCAGATATCAGACTTCCCATTACATTAAGATACTTGTCGACTGGAGATTCTTATGCTTCCTTGTCGTACACTTTTCGAGTGTCGAAACAACTGATCGGTAGTTAATAGTTAGAATCCCACAACAAAACATGACTCTGATAAAGCTCAGGTTCCTTTTCCCCACACTACTGACATGTTGCAAGACAGGTTGCGCACACGATTACACCCGGTATCAAGTGGCGCGACACTGACGCGGGACACGTTCGCTCGGTCTCCGAGAGGGAACAAGCAACATGTCCCGCGTCACGTAAAATGTTGCGGGTCACTTGCAACGTTGCATCGTCACGTAGATTGAGTGTTCCACGTCATGTTGCGGGACATAATGTCCCCTAGTGTATCCGGGGCTTAATAAACACATAAAAACTGTATCTCAAAACGCTGTACGCTGTAGGAATACTGTTCTGTGACTTGAGGGCTTGATCTCGTGAATGATTACGTCACATAGACCGATGTTTAGAATATCATTCATTACGTTTTGTTTTTGCTATATCTTGAGATTTATTGTACACTTTTATTTTGATAAATCTTAAATAAATAGAGCTGTACCACGTCATAAAGTTGTGTTCTATTTTCGAAAACCTTAAATTATTAAAACTATTATTTATATAATTCTAAATACGGACTAAATGTTTACTACTTAATTCAATATGTACAAATAACCTAACGCATTAAAGCGACGACAGTGCCAGTGTCAAATATAAAACTGACGTATCATTTTTTAATTTTGGAAAACATCTTGATTACTTAACTTTGATCTTGCGGGAAATTTAATTTATACAAAAATAGAAAGCAAGAAGCATGTATTTACTCCGGTTGAGCAAAAATGCTTTGCAAATGCTAAAAAAATATAAGGCTGTAGTGGAAAATAAAGAGACCGATGGCACATCTCTGCGTGTTAAAAATGAGACCTGGAGCAAAATAACTGTAGAACACAACGCTAGTCAATACGCATCTCTAGCCAGGTAGGTAATTAATTATAGTACTACAAATATCACTTTTTAAACATTATAACATCAGTATCTGAATTTCTACCTAATTGTACCTAGTCATGACGTTAATTTAATCTCACAAATCGTACAAATCGTAGATGCCTTAATTACCTACTTTAAAATTAAATATATTATATTAATTTAAATAATGAAATAAATTATACCTACTTAAATAAATATAAAATATGTACATAACTGAAATGATGCTGTGGCAAAAAGCCTTAAAGTTAATAAGATGGCTATTTCTGAGGAAAATGGAAAACCTCTCGTATTTCATCAATGAGTCTTTAATAATGTTGTAATATTACTGATTCTTGACTAAATCTGTATCGTTTCTTAAAATGATCACTTCGTAACTTAAAAGAATCGGAGACATCACTTATATAAATTTTTGGTAAACGATATCGCGAAGGCCGTAAAATATCGTCATTGTACTCAATGTCGTCGTAATAATTAATTTTTCTTAAAATATTTTCAATCTCCATGGCAACAATCACGATCTTAAGTCACGGACTGTCCGCACTGAGATTTTAGCATCTCAAATACACACACTCGAGATGCGAGTTTCGTTTATTAATCAGTGCGTCACTCAGCTGATATCGTAAGCCTAAGCATCTTGAGATATGTTTATTAATAAGATCATAACCTCAAGATTGTACTCAAGTGCGTGTACTTGAGCTGAGTAATGTTTATAAATACGGGCCTATGTATCACAGCATCCTCTTACCATCATGTAAACGTGTGCTTGTTTGTCACCCTTATTCTAATTCCAATTACTATAGAATTTGAGTCCGATATATTTCGATAGATTATCCACGTTTGGGACAGATCAACGTAAGGAAGCGCTCCGTCGCTCCGTATATACCGAGCCAAAACTATGCTCAACTTATTGTATGAACATGCACTACACATATGTATCAAAATTTCCAACCAACGGTATAGTTTTAGGTACATATGTGTGCGACCAATGAACTGAATTACAGGCTGTGTTATGGAATGAAAGAAGAAAGCATGGTTTTTGCATTACTTGAAAAATGCGTCTTGCACTCCCTTTATCTTTCTTTTTTGGTCAGAAAATAAGTATAACTATTTTGTAGTTATGTTTATTGTTATTTTTGTACATATATTAGCAATAAGCATTAATTAATAATTATTCTTTTATAATTTCAATTTTAGAAAAAGAAGGCTTCAATGGCGGCTGCACCCCAAACAACAGAGCCACAAAATAATTCTATGATGACTGTAAATATAAAGATTGAGCAGCCTGACATTATTCTTGTGGAGTCTCTTGAACAGAAGAAATGCGATGCCCTCGTGTTAAATGTGAGTAGTTTTTAAGGACTTTTGTAATGTGATTATAATACCCCATATTCAATGAGAGAGACATGCAAATCATACTGAGGGTTGTTTATGAAGATATTATCCGGGCGTATACAAACATATTCCTGTTTTCTGTGATAATTATACTAGAGCAAATATATTTTTTTACGATACAATTTATATGTCCATGTTGCTACCATTACGCTCTACCGATCTAAACTTTGCTTACCTATAGAGTGCGTTTCGTCAAATAGGTCCTTTGCCGTTATGTTGGCAGTAATGTTTGTCAGTGTTGCCACGTTACCTTCAATGACTTACCTCAGAGTTAGGATGATTGTGTATTTTATTTTCGTGAACTAAATCGGTAGAAAAATATATTATGGAAAAATTGTCATCGAGATGTTAATACATATTTACAAATGATTTTCACCATTAAATAAAATAAGACAGTACTGAAAAGCAAAAAATAATTTAATCCTTTTTACTAATAGTATGATCAAGTAAAACATTTGATTTGTAATGGCAATTTCATAGGTATCTAATACTTGAAGAAATTATGGTCATCCAACGGACTTATACCAGATATACTTTCGTCGTCTTCGTATTCCATATCATCCTGGTTATCAGAAGTATCGTTATCGTCTCCTACTTTAATTATGAACTGGTAGATTTCGCTATCTATAGCTGAACCATCGGCGTAATATTTTTATTCAATTCTTCGGACGTGTTTACATTTTTTGAGCCATTCTTCTTCGGTAATCGTTGCAAAGGCTTCTTCTGTTATTTAGACAATTTTATTTACTTCTTCACCAACATTTTTTTTCAGTAACCGTTTTTTACGAGACTCCATATGAGCTCTATGGGGTTTAAATCACAGTGGTAAAATGGAAACCTCACCACTTTATGCCAATGCTTTTCCAACATCTAATCTGCTTTATATGCAGGGGGCTGTCTGTTCTTTTAATTATTTCATATAACTGAGCCTTTACCATCGTCGGCAAATACGAAAGTCCTTTACCTGTAATCCAGTTTTGCATTTCAGTTTTTGTGCTTACCTTTGTAGGTGCTTTGTGAACGTTTACTGTGTGGTAAGGGACATTATCCATGATCACAATTAACTGGGAAGTTAGGTTGGGTATCAGCTTTTCATTAAGCCACTTCATAAGTTGGTTTTGTTCATATCATAATGATAGTCGGCCTCTCGTGACTGAGATCTAAAGATTAGCTGAGCATTGGATATGAAACCCATAGCAACACCCGCGTGGACGATAAACTACCGGGGTCCTTTGGAGTCTGAACATAATACGTCTTCTTCAGATTCGCTTTGGTAGCATTTTCCGGCGCAATATGTTGCATGTATATATGTCTCGTCCAAATAAACAACTGGGCGCTGGTTTCCAAGACGATTATTCTGTAATTCTCCAGGTATCGATATCGCCGGGCGACAATGTCTCGCCATTAGTACTTTGATTTTAGATCTACATTTTTTTTTAAATAAAACCCCATCTCTATTATTCTTTATAAAGTGGTATGACTTTCTTTAAAATCTATTTCGCATCGCATTTTGTGTAATAACTTTGCAAGAGTAGGCATTTCCTTTCTTACGGAATAAAATTCATGAATTTTATGAATTTTACCGTAGTCGTCCATTTCAATTCTCTAATGCCGGGGACCGCTTTTGCGTGGTGTTGAAATCTTTGTCAACGTGCTGGGTGGCACCTCAACTTTGGTGATTTCGGACACAATTTTTTTGGATATACCTAAAACAAATATACTATTTCAATTATCTATTTTTAAAGTCTTACGACTATATACAAACAATAGTCGCAGTACACGTGCTTAAGTCTTGCAAATTATTATCATATCATAAGATTCTACATACGCTGTTGGTTTTCTTAATAAATTAAGTAAATAAATAAATAATTACAAATATATATATATATATATATATATTTTGACTGGTTGAGTGGGGAAATTATTATTTGTCACTGGTAACCCTATTTTACTAACCTGTAAACGCGCTGACACGATCCTGAACACATCGTAAAGGAATTAATGAGGCATCATTACGGTTTCCACGTTTACAAAAGTTCTTCCCCACCATCAATCTTACACCACTTTTTAAAGTTTTGGGCGTGATATTCAGCCAGAAATCAAATGAACCTTAATAAAATCTGCAGTAGTATCTCCGCGTGTCGATATCGTTGTCAGACAGTAAAGCCAAAAACATAGGAATTGTTTATTGAAACGCACTTGAAAAGGCTGTTACGTATGAACTTAGTTGATATAACCTAGATATAGACAATGCAGTAGTTATCTATATCTTTGTAACTTTCACAGTGATAGTTACTTGTTGGTGTTATATAGGTGTCCGGTAATTAATGGCCCCAGACAATCAATCCATTTCTTTGGGTTATAACTGGTACTTATAATAGTTTTGGTAAAACTACGGGTCTTCAATCTTTGTCAGCATTTGTCGGCAAAAGCATAATTTAATCTTGGTAAGGGAGTTTACACTTGTGTGACCTGGAATGGGTTAAATCTATTTTAATTTTTTTAATTAAAAATTTTAAAGAACATCTGCAATAACTAACCGTAATATTTGCTACCTACTAATCAGCATAGTTAATGTAAAGTATGTTATCAGCAACAATCCGATGAAATAATTTAATTTGTGGACATGGGGTACACGAATTTAAAAGAGCAATGGCAGACTTTCATACGTAAAATTAGTTGAGAAGAAATGGTAGCGTCTATATACCAAAAATATCTTAAAATGTTAAGCGTCAGTCCCTTAATAACTCTGTCAAAGAATTTTGTACTGAGAAGGCGTCAAAAAAAAAAGATATTTACATTTGAACCTTTTTAGATTATGTCCTATGTCACTTGGAAAAAGTCATGCTTCCTGTGGTTGTTTGATGTTAGCTTAATACATAATACATAATTGAGAGTTTTTTGATTATTGTATCTCTATTATATATTTGCATACTATAAATGTATATTTCTGGCATGGTTCCAGGGCTTTTCTACCATAGTGACATTCTCAGAAGGGCTAGAACCCAGAGCCGTAAAGCCAGTAAAAAAAACCAGTGACATTTTATTTTAGCTAGTGTTGGCATAACATTAAATGGAATTGTTACATATTACTATGATTGAGATAATGTATTATTGTAGGAAATTCTTTGTAAGAGACTTATTCTCAGCCATATTACTTTTAGTTTTGTTATTACTGATAGTACAGTTATTACTAATAATAACTTAATATAAAAATATTTTGTGTGTTGTGTTGGTAATGTTACAAAGTGTATACGAAAATAGTAGGAATATACTAAATGGCAACATTTGAATAGAGTAAAATGATTTCAGTGGGTTTTTTTGGCGGGAACATCAAACGAGGCGGTCGATTTAATTTTTATATTTATCGTTAAAATATCCTGTTCGGTGTAAATAATTGTACATTTTGTTAATTGTTAAAATGAATGAACCGGAGGATCCAGGTGGAACCCCGAAACGATCCAAAATTGTTCGTAAAAGAGGTACGAAGGAAAGTGGACCTGAAGTAGGCGGCGGTGAGGATGACTTTATTCCGTTTTTTAAGCCAGGTTATCTGAGACTTTATCCTGAACATTGTACAAATACGGACTTCAAAGTTTTTGTTGAAAGCCAGGACAAACAGGTTAAACTTGGAAATAAAAGCCCAGTTTACTTAAATCATATTTTTACTTCGGAGGTGAAAGGTGTGGTAGCTTTACATAGAGTCAATGCCAACAAAATTGCGGTTGTTTTTAAACAATACAACACTGCAAATAATTTCATCACAAATACAGACTTTTTAACAAAGCACAACTTGAAGGCGCATATTCCTGCAGCGCAGATAGAAAAAACTGGAATCATCCGATATGTGCCTACCAACATTTCGAACAAGGAATTATATACGAAACTGTCTTCGATTTATGAAATTATTTCAGTGAGAAGATTCACGAAAAAAGTCGGTCAAAGTACTGTAGGTCTCGAGACGGTCAGTATAACTTTCCTATCAAATGTTCTGCCCGACAACATCCAATATGACCTATTTTCGTTCAGGGTGTTTGAATATGTCCCACCGTTACAACAATGCTTCCGGTGCTTCAAGTTCAACCACCCTGCGAAAATTTGTAATGGTAAACAACGTTGCTCGATATGTGCAGGGGAACATAATTTCAGAGACTGTGATAAAAAAGAAAACCTGTGTTGTGTCAATTGCAGTGGTCCCCACCTGGCCATTTCCAAATCTTGGCCAATAAAAATGAAAAAAATACTTGAAAAAAAGGGTAAAATTACTTATGCCTCTGTAGCTAATACAATTAAGTCATCTGATTTTCCGTCTTTACCTGCACAGTCGAGCAGCATTGTTAAGACCCTACCATCAATAAACCAAAATGTACATAAATTAAATAAAAATGTAAAAATTGTAAATAATGTAAATAAAACAGTGCCTGAACCCAACTTGAACCAAACTCAACTTAAGGCTCAAATTGCAAACAATAAGAATATTTTGATGGCAATGGTCCAAACTTTAGTCGAATTAGGTAATAAAACAGATAATGAACCTGTGATTACACTGTTCATTAAAGACTTACTTTTAAAAAATCTGTCACAATAATGGACAGTACAGTACAGAACATACAGCAGTTATGTATAGCTCAGTACAATATTCAAAGTATACATAGGAAAAAATCCTTATTGTCTAAATTTTTAGATGAACAAAATGTTGATATCTGTCTACTCAATGAAACTTGGCTGAAAGATACTCAGCATTTTAACATTTCGGGATATAATTTCCACTATCATAATGCCCAAAATGAGCATGGTGGAGTAGCAATTTTGATCAAACCGTATTTTAAATATAATATTATTCAAACCAGATTTTACCAAGACATTCAGACTGTGGCATTATTGTTATATGTAAGTGGTAAACAATTAACTATTTTATGTGTATACTGCCCTTCATCGAATGGTAACTTCAGAATAAGTAAACTGCGTGATATAATTAGAGATTTGCCTAAGCCAATATATGTGGCTGGAGATTTCAACGCTCACCATGTGGCATTTGGGTGTATGACCACGAAAAGTCGGGGTCATCAGTTATACGATTTAATTGATGAATTCGATCTATGTGTCCTCAACAATGGTAGCTTCACTACTATTAATTATCCTAACCGAAATCCATCGGCTATTGATGTCAGCTTTTGTAGTGCTTCAATCACTCCACTATGCGAATGGTGGGTGCATGATGATTGTATGGGGAGCTATCATTTTCCTACGCTTACTCGTGTTTTATTGTCAGTTGATAGATACCAAATTAATCCTCCCATTGAAAAATTCTTATACAACAAGACAGACTGGACAAAATACAATGAGCTATCTATAACTGCTTTTTCTAATTTTGAAGTTAATAATGAGAATCCATTACAGTCATATGATGAATTTATTGAAAGGCTTGATACACTTAGGAGAGATACTGTGCCAAAGTTTGTCAAAGCAAACAACTATCGTTGCAAACCTCCAGCACCTTGGTGGAGTGACACATGTGAACAGAGTGTTATTAAAACTTATGAAGCTTTAAAACTGTACAGAAGAGATCCAACCATTGATAATTACATTAATTACAAAAGACTTAATGCTGTTAAGAAAAAGACTATTTCAGAACATAAACGCAATGGTTGGGCTAACATCTGTAATACTTTTAACAGAACTACACCTGTTAGTATTATTTGGAAATACATCAAGTTATTTAAACGAATAAAATGCAATAATAGAACATATAAAGACGAATTTGTAGTCCCTCTTTTAGACAAATTATCTCGAAATGGATGTAGGGTTATTGATAATCTAGAAAGTTATTTTCAAATTAATAATAGTCTTCAGAAGTCCAGTTTCCTCATAGAACCCTTTACTTGGAGTGAGTTTTGTACAAGTTTACAATCCAGACGAAACACAACCCCTGGTTTAGATAATTGTCCATACATTTTGATCAAAAACCTAAATCAGTCCGTACAAAAGAAACTATTAGCTAATCTTAATGCTCTTTGGCACTTAAAAAAAATTCCTGAATCTTGGAAAACACAGTGTGTAATCCCTCTACTTAAGCTTGACAAGCCACCTGAAGATCCTAATTCATATCGTCCTATATCTTTGTCATCTTGTGTTGGAAAGCTTAATGAAAACATGATAAAGATGCGTCTTGAGTGTTATGTAGAGGCGAACAACATCATTCCACATGTTCAATATGGCTTCCGGAGAGGCAGAAGTTGTGCTGACAGCTTCATCTCTCTCTTGTCAGATCTGAAATATGCCAATAATAATAATAAGTCCAGTGTTTGTGTTTTTCTGGATATTGAAGGTGCGTTTGATAATGTAGATCCTGGCATTTTGGTTCAAGTTCTTTCTGACATTGGTATACCAGGCATACTTTGCCATTGGTTATTTAATTTTTTAATAGATAGAACTTTGTATATTAGGCATAATAATATTCTCCATGGTCCCAGAAGGGTCTCCAAAGGTACAATGCAGGGGGCTACATTATCTCCATTGTTGTACAACATATACACTAGTCAAATTCTTAATTTTGTAAATATAGAAGGTGTAAATATTTTACAATTTGCGGATGATCTTGTAATATATTGTACAGACCATAATGTAGATAGAGCTGTAAATAGTATAAATAATGCTTTAGAGCAATTGTACATATATTATAATGACAAGTTGGCTCTACAGATTAACCCTAACAAAAGCAAGGCCATGATTTTTAGTAAAGATTTTCCCTCTAATGGCATACTCTACAATAATCATCCAATTTCAGTTGTATCTAACCATAAATTCCTGGGTGTTGTCATTGATAACAAACTTTGTTTTAATTTACACATCAATCACATTATAACTAACTCTCTTAAGGGCTTAAATATTATAAGATGTTTAGCTGGTGTGACTTGGGGTGCAGACCCCAAAGTTTTAAGTATGCTATATAAATCTATAGTCAGAAGCCATTTCGACTACAGTTGTTTAGCCTACTCAAATAGTAGTTGTGTAAAAAAACTAGACATAATTCAAAACAAAGCTCTGCGAATTATTTCTGGGGCTATGTGTTCAACTCCCATACGAGCTATGGAAGTTGAAACCAAAATAATGCCACTGTGTCTTAGAAGACTTCTGCTAATAGAGAGATATTTACTAAAGCTGGTATCTGGTAATGATAATGTTCTCAAAAAAATAGTACCTTTTCCTTTACAATGCTCGGTCCAGCAGACTTCGGGAGGTGAGCTTTTACAAGGTTATTTTCCAGTTTTGCCTCTCATTGTACAGCAAATGAATGAAGATTTTAAAAATGTAATTAAACAATCAAAGTGGACATGATACACATACCCATATTCCTGTATTATATTTGAGACCAATATTGTTACCAAAAATTTTTTTAATAATTGTGAATTATTAAGTTTTATTTCCGACAACTACTATACTTTGTATACAGATGGTAGCAAAAATGAGCTCTTTGTGCGCAGTGCCGTTTATGATCCACAATGCAAGTTTGCTCAAAGTTTTCTTCTGGACCCTAAATGCAGTGTTTTCACTGCAGAGGTATATGCGGCCCTCGAGGCCCTGAAGAGGATTGCACATATAAATAGTTTTAATAATTTTTTAATTTTAACAGACAGTTTAAGTATGGTCCAAAGTTTAACTAATCTCAGATTTGACTTTAAAAAAAACTATATTTTGTATAATATTAAAAAATTGTTATTTAGTTATGCAAAAAAGGGTATACAGGTCTCTTTCATGTGGATTCCATCACATAGGGGCATAACAGGAAATGAGATAGTAGATAAAATTGCACGTGATGGAACCAACATGTTGGATGTTAGCTCCATAGTAAAAGTACCTTTGACCGACTGTTATCAATCTATTGACAACCAGGTCAATAGCTTATGGGTCGAATTTTGGAAACAAGATCAAGAACAGAAGGGTAAATGTGGTATGGAACTGTTCAAGAAAAACTACGTGTAGCACCATGGTATAACAAACTGAAAATGGCCAGTCGGGACTTTGTTACCACTATAAATAGACTGCGCTTTGGTCACTCCACCGTCCCGGCCCACCTGGCTCGATTGGGCATAGTGGAGAGCAGTTACTGCACCTTCTGCAATAATTCTGTTGGTGATATCGAACATTTCATATTTACATGTGAGTGCTTTTCATTTGACAGATCGATTCTTGTCAGTGAAATTAGTGACATAGTGCAAAATCAAGTGACAGTGCAAGATCCCTCCCGCCGCCTGAGTGATATGTTAAAAAATAGATCCTATTACGTGCCTCTATATAAATTCATCAAAAATACAGTGGGGAAATTATAATAAACCGAATAAAAATACTCAAGACTTGGCCTAAAGGTCTAGATGCCAGGCCATAAACTCCAAAAAAAAAAATGATTTCAGTCATTTGATATTCCCAAAAATGTTTGTTTTTTTCTGTGGCTTTAATTAAAATACATTTTTATTTGAAAAATCATAGAAAAATAATAAAACTCATTTTATATATAACTTATTTCTAGACGCTGTAATTTTTGTCAACTATTTTTCTGCCATTGCTCTTTCTCATTTCAAAAAATATCAGTATTTAAAAAAAAATCATGCTCTAGGTATTACTTGGGATAAGCTTTTTTTGAATGGCTATCAGTTGCTGCAAACTATTTCAAGGTTATCCAATTATTATTACCAGACAGTATATGGACGTTTGAAATATACTCGGCCACGTGTATGATGAGTATATAATGTTACGAGCTTGGGGTTCGAGACAATTAAAAACTGCCGCGTGAATTACCAAAATTGACACTTTAATTACAGAACACTCATTACAACTTAAAACCACACTAATAATAAAACACAATTGTAATACTGATCACTTTAGTTCGCAGTTATTTCGCTTCGAAGTATTGTCTTATATCACCAATTCAATATTGACTCAGTCAGGGCTTCAGATAGTTTTCAGAACCTTCTACCGTGGAAACATCTAGAATGTTTGAGTACATATCGGTCCCGAAACTTCTAGAAGGATCTGAAGGATCTCCTAGTTCTGCTACTCGATACTAAAGTGCGGTAGTGGCAACTAGTATTGCCATGTACAAGACATTAACAATAATATATGTATAAATATGTAAAGCCGCGATTGAATCGTCGGCAGATGGAGGCGCGGCTGAAGGTGCGGCGCACGGCGGAGCGCATGGTGGCGGAGGGCGGCATCTCGGGGCTGCAGCTGGTGCTGCGCGCGCTGGGCCGCGCCGCCGCCGCGCGCACGCTGCTGGCGCCCGCGCACGTGTCGCTGGCGCTCTCGCAGCCGCCCGGCGCCGGCCCGCACCTCGACCTCGCCGTCTCCGACATCAAGCTCACCGTGTCGCCCGGTCAGTGCAGCTCACTCCTCACTCACTCGCGCCCGCGCCCGCGCACGTGTCGCTGGCGCTCTCGCAGCCGCCCGGCGCCGGCCCGCACCTCGACCTCGCCGTCTCCGACATCAAGCTCACCGTGTCGCCCGGTCAGTGCAGCTCACTCCTCACTCACTCGCGCCCGCGCCCGCGCACGTGTCGCTGGCGCTCTCGCAGCCGCCCGGCGCCGGCCCGCACCTCGACCTCGCCGTCTCCGACATCAAGCTCACCGTGTCGCCCGGTCAGTGCAGCTCACTCCTCACTCACTCGCGCCCGCGCACGTGTCGCTGGCGCTCTCGCAGCCGCCCGGCGCCGGCCCACACCTCGACTTCGCCGTCTCCGACATCAAGCTCACCGTGTCGCCCGGTCAGTGCAGCTCACTCCTCACTCACTCGCGCCCGCGCACGTGTCGCTGGCGCTCTCGCAGCCGCCCGGCGCCGACCCGCACCTCGACCTCGCCGTCTCCGACATCAAGCTCACCGTGTCGCCCGGTCAGTGCAGCTCACTCCTCACTCACTCGCGCCCGCGCACGTGTCGCTGGCGCTCTCGCAGCCGCCCGGCGCCGGCCCGCACCTCGACCTCGCCGTCTCCGACATCAAGCTCACCGTGTCGCCCGGTCAGTGCAGCTCACTCCTCACTCACTCGCGCCCGCGCCCGCGCACGTGTCGCTGGCGCTCTCGCAGCCGCCCGGCGCCGGCCCGCACCTCGACCTCGCCGTCTCCGACATCAAGCTCACCTTGTCGCCCGGTCAGTGCAGCTCACTCCTCACTCACTCGCGCCCGCGCCCGCGCACGTGTCGCTGGCGCTCTCGCAGCCGCCCGGCGCCGGCCCGCACCTCGACCTCGCCGTCTCCGACATCAAGCTCACCGTGTCGCCCGGTCAGTGCAGCTCACTCCTCACTCACTCGCGCCCGCGCCCGCGCACGTGTCGCTGGCGCTCTCGCAGCCGCCCGGCGCCGGCCCGCACCTCGACCTCGCCGTCTCCGACATCAAGCTCACCGTGTCGCCCGGTCAGTGCAGCTCACTCCTCACTCACTCGCGCACGCGCACGTGTCGCTGGCGCTCACGCAGCCGCCCGGCGCCGGCCCGCACCTCGACCTCGCCGTCTCCGACATCAAGCTCACCGTGTCGCCCGGTCAGTGCAGCTCACTCCTCACTCACTCGCGCCCGCGCCCGCGCACGTGTCGCTGGCGCTCACGCAGCCGCCCGGCGCCGGCCCGCACCTCGACCTCGCCGTCTCCGACATCAAGCTCACCGTGTCGCCCGGTCAGTGCAGCTCACTCCTCACTCACTCGCGCCCGCGCACGTGTCGCTGGCGCTCTCGCAGCCGCCCGGCGCCGACCCGCACCTCGACCTCGCCGTCTCCGACATCAAGCTCACCGTGTCGCCCGGTCAGTGCAGCTCACTCCTCACTCACTCGCGCCCGCGCACGTGTCGCTGGCGCTCTCGCAGCCGCCCGGCGCCGGCCCGCACCTCGACCTCGCCGTCTCCGACATCAAGCTCACCGTGTCGCCCGGTCAGTGCAGCTCACTCCTCACTCACTCGCGCCCGCGCACGTGTCGCTGGCGCTCTCGCAGCCGCCCGGCGCCGGCCCGCACCTCGACCTCGCCGTCTCCGACATCAAGCTCACCGTGTCGCCCGGTCAGTGCAGCTCACTCCTCACTCACTCGCGCCCGCGCACGTGTCGCTGGCGCTTTCGCAGCCGCCCGGCGCCGGCCCACACCTCGACTTCGCCGTCTCCGACATCAAGCTCACCGTGTCGCCCGGTCAGTGCAGCTCACTCCTCACTCACTCGCGCCCGCGCACGTGTCGCTGGCGCTCACGCAGCCGCCCGGCGCCGGCCCGCACCTCGACCTCGCCGTCTCCGACATCAAGCTCACCGTGTCGCCCGGTCAGTGCAGCTCACTCCTCACTCACTCGCGCCCGCGCACGTGTCGCTGGCGCTCTCGCAGCCGCCCGGCGCCGGCCCGCACCTCGACCTCGCCGTCTCCGACATCAAGCTCACCGTGTCGCCCGGTCAGTGCAGCTCACTCCTCACTCACTCGCGCCCGCGCCCGCGCACGTGTCGCTGGCGCTCTCGCAGCCGCCCGGCGCCGGCCCGCACCTCGACCTCGCCGTCTCCGACATCAAGCTCACCGTGTCGCCCGGTCAATGCAGCTCACTCCTCATTCACTCGCGCCCGCGCACGTGTCGCTGGCGCTTTCGCAGCCGCCCGGCGCCGGCCCACACCTCGACTTCGCCGTCTCCGACATCAAGCTCACCGTGTCGCCCGGTCAGTGCAGCTCACTCCTCACTCACTCGCGCCCGCGCACGTGTCGCTGGCGCTCACGCAGCCGCCCGGCGCCGGCCCGCACCTCGACCTCGCCGTCTCCGACATCAAGCTCACCGTGTCGCCCGGTCAGTGCAGCTCACTCCTCACTCACTCGCGCCCGCGCACGTGTCGCTGGCGCTCTCGCAGCCGCCCGGCGCCGGCCCGCACCTCGACCTCGCCGTCTCCGACATCAAGCTCACCGTGTCGCCCGGTCAGTGCAGCTCACTCCTCACTCACTCGCGCCCGCGCCCGCGCACGTGTCGCTGGCGCTCTGGCAGCCGCCCGGCGCCGGCCCGCACCTCGACCTCGCCGTCTCCGACATCAAGCTCACCGTGTCGCCCGGTCAGTGCAGCTCACTCCTCACTCACTCGCGCCCGCGCCCGCGCACGTGTCGCTGGCGCTCTCGCAGCCGCCCGGCGCCGGCCCGCACCTCGACCTCGCCGTCTCCGACATCAAGCTCACCGTGTCGCCCGGTCAGTGCAGCTCACTCCTCACTCACTCGCGCCCGCGCACGTGTCGCTGGCGCTCTCGCAGCCGCCCGGCGCCGGCCCGCACCTCGACCTCGCCGTCTCCGACATCAAGCTCACCGTGTCGCCCGGTCAGTGCAGCTCACTCCTCACTCACTCGCGCCCGCGCCCGCGCACGTGTCGCTGGCGCTCTCGCAGCCGCCCGGCGCCGGCCCGCACCTCGACCTCGCCGTCTCCGACATCAAGCTCACCGTGTCGCCCGGTCAGTGCAGCTCACTCCTCACTCACTCGCGCCCGCGCACGTGTCGCTGGCGCTCACGCAGCCGCCCGGCGCCGGCCCGCACCTCGACCTCGCCGTCTCCGACATCAAGCTCACCGTGTCGCCCGGTCAGTGCAGCTCACTCCTCACTCACTCGCGCCCGCGCACGTGTCGCTGGCGCTCTCGCAGCCGCCCGGCGCCGACCCGCACCTCGACCTCGCCGTCTCCGACATCAAGCTCACCGTGTCGCCCGGTCAGTGCAGCTCACTCCTCACTCACTCGCGCCCGCGCACGTGTCGCTGGCGCTCTCGCAGCCGCCCGGCGCCGGCCCGCACCTCGACCTCGCCGTCTCCGACATCAAGCTCACCGTGTCGCCCGGTCAGTGCAGCTCACTCCTCACTCACTCGCGCCCGCGCCCGCGCACGTGTCGCTGGCGCTCTCGCAGCCGCCCGGCGCCGGCCCGCACCTCGACCTCGCCGTCTCCGACATCAAGCTCACCGTGTCGCCCGGTCAGTGCAGCTCACTCCTCACTCACTCGCGCCCGCGCCCGCGCACGTGTCGCTGGCGCTCTCGCAGCCGCCCGGCGCCGGCCCGCACCTCGACCTCGCCGTCTCCGACATCAAGCTCACCGTGTCGCCCGGTCAGTGCAGCTCACTCCTCACTCACTCGCGCCCGCGCCCGCGCACGTGTCGCTGGCGCTCTCGCAGCCGCCCGGCGCCGGCCCGCACCTCGACCTCGCCGTCTCCGACATCAAGCTCACCGTGTCGCCCGGTCAGTGCAGCTCACTCCTCACTCACTCGCGCCCGCGCACGTGTCGCTGGCGCTCTCGCAGCCGCCCGGCGCCGGCCCGCACCTCGACCTCGCCGTCTCCGACATCAAGCTCACCGTGTCGCCCGGTCAGTGCAGCTCACTCCTCACTCACTCGCGCCCGCGCCCGCGCACGTGTCGCTGGCGCTCTCGCAGCCGCCCGGCGCCGGCCCGCACCTCGACCTCGCCGTCTCCGACATCAAGCTCACCGTGTCGCCCGGTCAGTGCAGCTCACTCCTCACTCACTCGCGCCCGCGCACGTGTCGCTGGCGCTCACGCAGCCGCCCGGCGCCGGCCCGCACCTCGACCTCGCCGTCTCCGACATCAAGCTCACCGTGTCGCCCGGTCAGTGCAGCTCACTCCTCACTCACTCGCGCCCGCGCACGTGTCGCTGGCGCTCTCGCAGCCGCCCGGCGCCGACCCGCACCTCGACCTCGCCGTCTCCGACATCAAGCTCACCGTGTCGCCCGGTCAGTGCAGCTCACTCCTCACTCACTCGCGCCCGCGCACGTGTCGCTGGCGCTCTCGCAGCCGCCCGGCGCCGGCCCGCACCTCGACCTCGCCGTCTCCGACATCAAGCTCACCGTGTCGCCCGGTCAGTGCAGCTCACTCCTCACTCACTCGCGCCCGCGCCCGCGCACGTGTCGCTGGCGCTCTCGCAGCCGCCCGGCGCCGGCCCGCACCTCGACCTCGCCGTCTCCGACATCAAGCTCACCGTGTCGCCCGGTCAGTGCAGCTCACTCCTCACTCACTCGCGCCCGCGCCCGCGCACGTGTCGCTGGCGCTCTGGCAGCCGCCCGGCGCCGGCCCGCACCTCGACCTCGCCGTCTCCGACATCAAGCTCACCGTGTCGCCCGGTCAGTGCAGCTCACTCCTCACTCACTCGCGCCCGCGCCCGCGCACGTGTCGCTGGCGCTCTCGCAGCCGCCCGGCGCCGGCCCGCACCTCGACCTCGCCGTCTCCGACATCAAGCTCACCGTGTCGCCCGGTCAGTGCAGCTCACTCCTCACTCACTCGCGCCCGCGCACGTGTCGCTGGCGCTCTCGCAGCCGCCCGGCGCCGACCCGCACCTCGACCTCGCCGTCTCCGACATCAAGCTCACCGTGTCGCCCGGTCAGTGCAGCTCACTCCTCACTCACTCGCGCCCGCGCACGTGTCGCTGGCGCTCTCGCAGCCGCCCGGCGCCGACCCGCACCTCGACCTCGCCGTCTCCGACATCAAGCTCACCGTGTCGCCCGGTCAGTGCAGCTCACTCCTCACTCACTCGCGCCCGCGCCCGCGCACGTGTCGCTGGCGCTCTCGCAGCCGCCCGGCGCCGGCCCGCACCTCGACCTCGCCGTCTCCGACATCAAGCTCACCGTGTCGCCCGGTCAGTGCAGCTCACTCCTCACTCACTCGCGCCCGCGCCCGCGCACGTGTCGCTGGCGCTCTCGCAGCCGCCCGGCGCCGGCCCGCACCTCGACCTCGCCGTCTCCGACATCAAGCTCACCGTGTCGCCCGGTCAGTGCAGCTCACTCCTCACTCACTCGCGCCCGCGCCCGCGCACGTGTCGCTGGCGCTCTCGCAGCCGCCCGGCGCCGGCCCGCACCTCGACCTCGCCGTCTCCGACATCAAGCTCACCGTGTCGCCCGGTCAGTGCAGCTCACTCCTCACTCACTCGCGCCCGCGCCCGCGCACGTGTCGCTGGCGCTCTCGCAGCCGCCCGGCGCCGGCCCGCACCTCGACCTCGCCGTCTCCGACATCAAGCTCACCGTGTCGCCCGGTCAGTGCAGCTCACTCCTCACTCACTCGCGCCCGCGCCCGCGCACGTGTCGCTGGCGCTCTCGCAGCCGCCCGGCGCCGGCCCGCACCTCGACCTCGCCGTCTCCGACATCAAGCTCACCGTGTCGCCCGGTCAGTGCAGCTCACTCCTCACTCACTCGCGCCCGCGCACGTGTCGCTGGCGCTCTCGCAGCCGCCCGGCGCCGACCCGCACCTCGACCTCGCCGTCTCCGACATCAAGCTCACCGTGTCGCCCGGTCAGTGCAGCTCACTCCTCACTCACTCGCGCCCGCGCACGTGTCGCTGGCGCTCTCGCAGCCGCCCGGCGCCGACCCGCACCTCGACCTCGCCGTCTCCGACATCAAGCTCACCGTGTCGCCCGGTCAGTGCAGCTCACTCCTCACTCACTCGCGCCCGCGCACGTGTCGCTGGCGCTCTCGCAGCCGCCCGGCGCCGGCCCGCACCTCGACCTCGCCGTCTCCGACATCAAGCTCACCGTGTCGCCCGGTCAGTGCAGCTCACTCCTCACTCACTCGCGCCCGCGCACGTGTCGCTGGCGCTCTCGCAGCCGCCCGGCGCCGGCCCGCACCTCGACCTCGCCGTCTCCGACATCAAGCTCACCGTGTCGCCCGGTCAGTGCAGCTCACTCCTCACTCACTCGCGCCCGCGCACGTGTCGCTGGCGCTCTCGCAGCCGCCCGGCGCCGGCCCGCACCTCGACCTCGCCGTCTCCGACATCAAGCTCACCGTGTCGCCCGGTCAGTGCAGCTCACTCCTCATTCACTCGCGCCCGCGCACGTGTCGCTGGCGCTTTCGCAGCCGCCCGGCGCCGGCCCACACCTCGACTTCGCCGTCTCCGACATCAAGCTCACCGTGTCGCCCGGTCAGTGCAGCTCACTCCTCACTCACTCGCGCCCGCGCACGTGTCGCTGGCGCTCACGCAGCCGCCCGGCGCCGGCCCGCACCTCGACCTCGCCGTCTCCGACATCAAGCTCACCGTGTCGCCCGGTCAGTGCAGCTCACTCCTCACTCACTCGCGCCCGCGCACGTGTCGCTGGCGCTCTCGCAGCCGCCCGGCGCCGGCCCGCACCTCGACCTCGCCGTCTCCGACATCAAGCTCACCGTGTCGCCCGGTCAGTGCAGCTCACTCCTCACTCACTCGCGCCCGCGCCCGCGCACGTGTCGCTGGCGCTCTCGCAGCCGCCCGGCGCCGGCCCGCACCTCGACCTCGCCGTCTCCGACATCAAGCTCACCGTGTCGCCCGGTCAGTGCAGCTCACTCCTCACTCACTCGCGCCCGCGCCCGCGCACGTGTCGCTGGCGCTCTCGCAGCCGCCCGGCGCCGGCCCGCACCTCGACCTCGCCGTCTCCGACATCAAGCTCACCGTGTCGCCCGGTCAGTGCAGCTCACTCCTCACTCACTCGCGCCCGCGCCCGCGCACGTGTCGCTGGCGCTCTCGCAGCCGCCCGGCGCCGGCCCGCACCTCGACCTCGCCGTCTCCGACATCAAGCTCACCGTGTCGCCCGGTCAGTGCAGCTCACTCCTCACTCACTCGCGCCCGCGCCCGCGCACGTGTCGCTGGCGCTCTCGCAGCCGCCCGGCGCCGGCCCGCACCTCGACCTCGCCGTCTCCGACATCAAGCTCACCGTGTCGCCCGGTCAGTGCAGCTCACTCCTCACTCACTCGCGCCCGCGCCCGCGCACGTGTCGCTGGCGCTCTCGCAGCCGCCCGGCGCCGGCCCGCACCTCGACCTCGCCGTCTCCGACATCAAGCTCACCGTGTCGCCCGGTCAGTGCAGCTCACTCCTCACTCACTCGCGCCCGCGCACGTGTCGCTGGCGCTCTCGCAGCCGCCCGGCGCCGGCCCGCACCTCGACCTCGCCGTCTCCGACATCAAGCTCACCGTGTCGCCCGGTCAGTGCAGCTCACTCCTCACTCACTCGCGCCCGCGCCCGCGCACGTGTCGCTGGCGCTCTCGCAGCCGCCCGGCGCCGGCCCGCACCTCGACCTCGCCGTCTCCGACATCAAGCTCACCGTGTCGCCCGGTCAGTGCAGCTCACTCCTCACTCACTCGCGCCCGCGCACGTGTCGCTGGCGCTCACGCAGCCGCCCGGCGCCGGCCCGCACCTCGACCTCGCCGTCTCCGACATCAAGCTCACCGTGTCGCCCGGTCAGTGCAGCTCACTCCTCACTCACTCGCGCCCGCGCCCGCGCACGTGTCGCTGGCGCTCTCGCAGCCGCCCGGCGCCGGCCCGCACCTCGACCTCGCCGTCTCCGACATCAAGCTCACCGTGTCGCCCGGTCAGTGCAGCTCACTCCTCACTCACTCGCGCCCGCGCCCGCGCACGTGTCGCTGGCGCTCTCGCAGCCGCCCGGCGCCGGCCCGCACCTCGACCTCGCCGTCTCCGACATCAAGCTCACCGTGTCGCCCGGTCAGTGCAGCTCACTCCTCACTCACTCGCGCCCGCGCCCGCGCACGTGTCGCTGGCGCTCTCGCAGCCGCCCGGCGCCGGCCCGCACCTCGACCTCGCCGTCTCCGACATCAAGCTCACCGTGTCGCCCGGTCAGTGCAGCTCACTCCTCACTCACTCGCGCCCGCGCCCGCGCACGTGTCGCTGGCGCTCTCGCAGCCGCCCGGCGCCGGCCCGCACCTCGACCTCGCCGTCTCCGACATCAAGCTCACCGTGTCGCCCGGTCAGTGCAGCTCACTCCTCACTCACTCGCGCCCGCGCCCGCGCACGTGTCGCTGGCGCTCTCGCAGCCGCCCGGCGCCGGCCCGCACCTCGACCTCGCCGTCTCCGACATCAAGCTCACCGTGTCGCCCGGTCAGTGCAGCTCACTCCTCACTCACTCGCGCCCGCGCACGTGTCGCTGGCGCTCTCGCAGCCGCCCGGCGCCGGCCCGCACCTCGACCTCGCCGTCTCCGACATCAAGCTCACCGTGTCGCCCGGTCAGTGCAGCTCACTCCTCACTCACTCGCGCCCGCGCCCGCGCACGTGTCGCTGGCGCTCTCGCAGCCGCCCGGCGCCGGCCCGCACCTCGACCTCGCCGTCTCCGACATCAAGCTCACCGTGTCGCCCGGTCAGTGCAGCTCACTCCTCACTCACTCGCGCCCGCGCACGTGTCGCTGGCGCTCACGCAGCCGCCCGGCGCCGGCCCGCACCTCGACCTCGCCGTCTCCGACATCAAGCTCACCGTGTCGCCCGGTCAGTGCAGCTCACTCCTCACTCACTCGCGCCCGCGCACGTGTCGCTGGCGCTCTCGCAGCCGCCCGGCGCCGGCCCGCACCTCGACCTCGCCGTCTCCGACATCAAGCTCACCGTGTCGCCCGGTCAGTGCAGCTCACTCCTCACTCACTCGCGCCCGCGCACGTGTCGCTGGCGCTCTCGCAGCCGCCCGGCGCCGGCCCGCACCTCGACCTCGCCGTCTCCGACATCAAGCTCACCGTGTCGCCCGGTCAGTGCAGCTCACTCCTCACTCACTCGCGCCCGCGCCCGCGCACGTGTCGCTGGCGCTCTCGCAGCCGCCCGGCGCCGGCCCGCACCTCGACCTCGCCGTCTCCGACATCAAGCTCACCGTGTCGCCCGGTCAGTGCAGCTCACTCCTCACTCACTCGCGCCCGCGCCCGCGCACGTGTCGCTGGCGCTCTCGCAGCCGCCCGGCGCCGGCCCGCACCTCGACCTCGCCGTCTCCGACATCAAGCTCACCGTGTCGCCCGGTCAGTGCAGCTCACTCCTCACTCACTCGCGCCCGCGCCCGCGCACGTGTCGCTGGCGCTCTCGCAGCCGCCCGGCGCCGGCCCGCACCTCGACCTCGCCGTCTCCGACATCAAGCTCACCGTGTCGCCCGGTCAGTGCAGCTCACTCCTCACTCACTCGCGCCCGCGCCCGCGCACGTGTCGCTGGCGCTCTCGCAGCCGCCCGGCGCCGGCCCGCACCTCGACCTCGCCGTCTCCGACATCAAGCTCACCGTGTCGCCCGGTCAGTGCAGCTCACTCCTCACTCACTCGCGCCCGCGCCCGCGCACGTGTCGCTGGCGCTCTCGCAGCCGCCCGGCGCCGGCCCGCACCTCGACCTCGCCGTCTCCGACATCAAGCTCACCGTGTCGCCCGGTCAGTGCAGCTCACTCCTCACTCACTCGCGCCCGCGCCCGCGCACGTGTCGCTGGCGCTCTCGCAGCCGCCCGGCGCCGGCCCGCACCTCGACCTCGCCGTCTCCGACATCAAGCTCACCGTGTCGCCCGGTCAGTGCAGCTCACTCCTCACTCACTCGCGCCCGCGCCCGCGCACGTGTCGCTGGCGCTCTCGCAGCCGCCCGGCGCCGGCCCGCACCTCGACCTCGCCGTCTCCGACATCAAGCTCACCGTGTCGCCCGGTCAGTGCAGCTCACTCCTCACTCACTCGCGCCCGCGCCCGCGCACGTGTCGCTGGCGCTCTCGCAGCCGCCCGGCGCCGGCCCGCACCTCGACCTCGCCGTCTCCGACATCAAGCTCACCGTGTCGCCCGGTCAGTGCAGCTCACTCCTCACTCACTCGCGCCCGCGCACGTGTCGCTGGCGCTCTCGCAGCCGCCCGGCGCCGACCCGCACCTCGACCTCGCCGTCTCCGACATCAAGCTCACCGTGTCGCCCGGTCAGTGCAGCTCACTCCTCACTCACTCGCGCCCGCGCACGTGTCGCTGGCGCTCTCGCAGCCGCCCGGCGCCGGCCCGCACCTCGACCTCGCCGTCTCCGACATCAAGCTCACCGTGTCGCCCGGTCAGTGCAGCTCACTCCTCACTCACTCGCGCCCGCGCACGTGTCGCTGGCGCTCTCGCAGCCGCCCGGCGCCGACCCGCACCTCGACCTCGCCGTCTCCGACATCAAGCTCACCGTGTCGCCCGGTCAGTGCAGCTCACTCCTCACTCACTCGCGCCCGCGCCCGCGCACGTGTCGCTGGCGCTCTCGCAGCCGCCCGGCGCCGGCCCGCACCTCGACCTCGCCGTCTCCGACATCAAGCTCACCGTGTCGCCCGGTCAGTGCAGCTCACTCCTCACTCACTCGCGCCCGCGCCCGCGCACGTGTCGCTGGCGCTCTCGCAGCCGCCCGGCGCCGGCCCGCACCTCGACCTCGCCGTCTCCGACATCAAGCTCACCGTGTCGCCCGGTCAGTGCAGCTCACTCCTCACTCACTCGCGCCCGCGCCCGCGCACGTGTCGCTGGCGCTCTCGCAGCCGCCCGGCGCCGGCCCGCACCTCGACCTCGCCGTCTCCGACATCAAGCTCACCGTGTCGCCCGGTCAGTGCAGCTCACTCCTCACTCACTCGCGCCCGCGCCCGCGCACGTGTCGCTGGCGCTCTCGCAGCCGCCCGGCGCCGGCCCGCACCTCGACCTCGCCGTCTCCGACATCAAGCTCACCGTGTCGCCCGGTCAGTGCAGCTCACTCCTCACTCACTCGCGCCCGCGCACGTGTCGCTGGCGCTCTCGCAGCCGCCCGGCGCCGGCCCGCACCTCGACCTCGCCGTCTCCGACATCAAGCTCACCGTGTCGCCCGGTCAGTGCAGCTCACTCCTCACTCACTCGCGCCCGCGCACGTGTCGCTGGCGCTCTCGCAGCCGCCCGGCGCCGGCCCGCACCTCGACCTCGCCGTCTCCGACATCAAGCTCACCGTGTCGCCCGGTCAGTGCAGCTCACTCCTCACTCACTCGCGCCCGCGCACGTGTCGCTGGCGCTCACGCAGCCGCCCGGCGCCGGCCCGCACCTCGACCTCGCCGTCTCCGACATCAAGCTCACCGTGTCGCCCGGTCAGTGCAGCTCACTCCTCACTCACTCGCGCCCGCGCCCGCGCACGTGTCGCTGGCGCTCTCGCAGCCGCCCGGCGCCGGCCTGTGACACCACAAAACTTTACGATCCTCTAAAATTTAGTTTCGTTTGAGTATTTGGCATCGGCGATAATATAAAGTAACAGCCTTTTTACTGTCTATTTTCTTGTTGTATTCTTGTTGTTTTAAATGAAGGCAATAATATCTGTATTTTGTTACAGATATAATAGCGCTTTTGAATCGCGTGCTGGCAACAATGACGAGCCGAGAAGAAGACAATGTCGAGGAAGAAAACAAGGCAATTTTGTACGACAACCTATGGGCTATTCGGCCATTCCGGCCTAATGCCTACTGGTTCTTAAAAACGGGTATGTTAAAAAAAAGGCAAAGCGGATTACCGATATTGGCGAGACCTTTTTTGGTAATCTGCTTTGCCTTCTATTTTATTCTTTCAGTTTACAGGCTTTTGAAGTACATAACATTCATCTTATGTGCGCATACATAACTTAAAAGATTTATCAACACTTATCACCCTCAGCAAGTGGCCTGGTGAATGAAAAGCCAATAGCCTGGTTCTAGTACTGCCCATCAGCAGTCTGTAGTATTTGTTAAATAAATACCACAATAGTTTCCTATTACTTGGAGTTCGTCTGGTTGCATACCATACTTATATATATATATATGGTATGTTTCTGCCGTGAAGTAGCAGTTTATGCTAAATTTTGAAGTTTCTAATTTAGTCCTCAGTGGTGACAACCCATCTGTAGCTTTTGATTAAAATAACAACATTTTAATTTTATATAAAAGAAATTATAAAGTACTATTTAATATCTTTCATACAGAGGAAGCGGAAGAAGCGATCAACATTGATGACGTTACAAACAATGAAGTAGCGAAACCGCCCACGGGCGAAATATGCCTGTTATCCAGCCCTTCTATTGTGATTTCGTTGGAGATGGATATCGGTAACGAAACCATCCCGGTATTAGTCATGCAGGCTTCCCTCACTGCACAGGTTAAGGACTGGAGTTCCGATGTAAGTTTAGCCGCACTACTTTGGAAATTTTAAATTAGCGTTAAGTTTAATGAATAAGTTACATTATATGTACTGTTACGGCCTACGGCTGCTCCCTTAAAGGATCCAATCCTCTGGGGCCCATGAGCAGAAGACTTCCCGAACAGACGTAGGTCGGGCCTCAATGTGGCCACGTGGAAATTCCTAATTACAATAAACCAGATGGGAGGACGTTAGAAGGACATAGTACTTACCATTATCCGAAGCTAACTTCGCACCAAGGCTTGGGCAGGCCGTGAGTGTGTGTAATAGTGGATGGAGAGTAGTGTACAGTGAGGGGTGAATGTGTGGGGCCTTGTCAAGCATAGGCGACCAGCTGCTGCCGAGTTCCAGGCTGCTCCAAAATGCTGCCACACTGCTTCAGACTGCTTCGGCGCCGGACCACAGTCACTTTCTTCTTGTTCGTCACGATGACAGTCACTTAACTCTATCGTACGATTAACTAGTTTACAGAAGCCACTAACTATCGCGGGGTATAAGGTTACCTCACAAAACACCCACGGAGTTTCTGGATCAAAGGTCACTACCGTTTCGCGTTGCAATAGTTAGTTCTAGAATACAGAGGCCGCACTAGCTAATATTGTCGAATGCACTTATAAAGATTCTGAGTCGGACCCAATAAGTCCCGGGGAAGCTCTCCAGTAGGAATACGCGCCACAAAATTCCTAGACCGTATTTTTACTGTCCGCGCTTAATTATTCCGAGTTCCCGCGCTTAATTGGCAGCGTGCCAATCGTGAGCACTGCCTAAGGACGACTGACTGCCCTTGGGCGTTTTTCGCACGACCGAAAGTCAAACCGGTATCGCGCCGAGCCGAGTGACATCTGGCGTCGATTCTTGACAGCGTTGAGCGCGAACATGTACCATTACAGAAACGATAGATTGCTTACACATTGAATCTAAATACTTCAAATGTCTGTGTTTTTATTTCACTGGCAGAATATTAATAATCACTATTCATAATTTGCGACTTTTAATTTTGTATCATTTCTATATTTATTTATGTAAATTTTATGTATATTTGCCTATATAATCTTATGTATGTCTATCATATCTTTATTGTATATACAGTATAACCTTGATATAACAAACGTGGAGGAGATTGGAAAATATTCGTTACACCAAGTAATTTGTTACAATAAGGTTTGTTACATAGAGGTTAGGTTGGTCTAAGAGTCGTTATAGCAAGGTAAGCAAACTTAAAATAAATGTAAAACACATTGTAATGAATGCCCTTTGAACACTAAACATTAATTTATTATGATAGTTTAAATTCCTCGATTGTCTTACGATAATTTAAATATGTCTGTCACCTGTAGAGACGAATTCTTGTTAGATGGATTGGTAGAATACGTTATGCAGAGGTTAATTGTTCTTTCTATTTGTATTCTGCAATTATTAAAAATCGTTATAAAGAGGTTTATACTTCACTTAACCTATAACCCTTATACCTCTTGTTGATTTTTGTATTACCTTTATTAAATTTACTCTTATCTATAAATAAAAATTGGTAAATCCAATTGGGCATGCCTTAAGCGCATTAAAAAAATTACGTATAACATGATTATACGGAATTTTTTAAAGTAGTTTAAATACATTTCGATAGCACTATCGGCTTCAACACCCTCGAAAACCATGAAAATGACACCCATGATGAAAAAATTGGTACCTACTTCAGCCGCCATCTTGGATTTACATTTCGACAGTACTATCGGCTTCAACACCCTCGAAACCCATGAAAGTGACACCCATGACAAAAAAATTTATACTACTTACTTTTAGTACGTACTACTATTATTTATTATGTGCTTTTAAAATATTGTAATAAAAAAATCTCTCATTATTATTATAATCAAGTCTAAGAAATTTGGTTATTCCAATATTGTGTATTTGTACAGCGAGCGATCTTTTTGAGCCGCTGCAAACAACCGAAACAATGTCCACTCACGACGGCGTCTGACACCGATTTGAGTGAGTGAGTAAAGTACTCTGGCTGTAGCTCAGAGTGCGGCTTCCTCTTATTTACAGAAATATTTTACATACAAGGCTACCAAATCAAAGAAAATTTCGCCATTTTGGAGCTGAAAAAAATTAATTATAGCTAAACAAAACAAAATTACACTGCCATTTACATTCAGTGGCTTCCCACATGATAGATGAAGAGATTAAAAAATAGATTGAGTTAACACTAGCAAGACGGGAAAAAACAGCTAACCTACAAAGGCGGTCAAGGGTCATTTGACCCTATCACTGTTACCTAGTCTTGAATTATGTTACCTAGTCTTTAATATATCTTTAATAAATAGTTATTTACAGTTATGACATCTGAATATTTTAGATAGATTACATCTGCCACATAGTGGTTTTTTGCACAAGTCACACACTTTATTAGTTTTATTTTTACTATGAGTTTGATAGCAATTACGCCTCTTCCTCAACTCAGATGCTGGCATTTCTGAGGCGATAGAACGTTACAGTGAGGTTTCACGAGTGGGTTCTTCTAAAATGTCACTCAGTTCAACCGCCAATTGCAGAATAAACTCTCTTCTTCGCATTTTCTTGTTGTTTATTTCTTGGTACAACACCCAGACATTTATTGCAGATAAATCTAAAATATTATAAAATACTTGTACCGGCCATCTTCTAGAAGATGCTTTTGTGCTGTATCTTCTCGCCATTTGATCGACCACGTCAACACCATATTTAGTTGGATTGTAAAACATAACAGTTTCAGATTTTTTCTTAATATCGCCGCTGTGTATATGAACACTATCATGCAATGTACTCAATAACAAAACATTATGCCTTCCTCTTCAATCTGCCACCTCTGAGCCTTTTTTAAATATGGATTTCCACAATATTCCACCTGGCATCATATTATTTTGAGAGGTATTTCCATAAAATGATGTTTGAACGCCACGTACTCTTCATCGCCGAGACGATCTTCCCTTAGTTTGTTGTTGAATGGTAGTCAACGGTATGTTGCTATCTGAATCATCACTAGAACTTGACTCAGCAGACGCAGGAATATATGACTTGCTATCTTCAATTTCTGGTGGTAATGCGACACCTTCCACTTAACTATCCGATTGATCTTCTGGCAACGATTGCAACAATGTCAATATTTCTGCATTACTGATACGATGAGACATTTTCACGAAATATCAACCAAAATAATGAAATTGACTCAATGAGAAAGCGTATAGTAATAAACGTATAAACTAAAATATTTAGGTATGTGAAACAAGATCAGGCAAAAAAATTAAAGTAAATATAATTAACCCACTCACAACAGCAATGCATTCATCTATTGAATAGGTCAAATGACCCTAGCCGTCATTGTATGTAAATGTTATTTTTATTCATATTTGTATAAACATATTACAATGTAAATACTTTTGTTTATAAAACAATCGTAATTCATTAAAAATCATGAAGTACAAAACTGTATAAACAAACAGTGAGAAAATAATCAGCGCTGCAAGTTCAAATAGGGGTCAAAAGACCCTTGCCGCCTTGCTAGTGTTAAACAATTGATATTTTTAAAAGTTATCGTGTTTACAAGCCTTGCGCACTTGATAAATCCACACCATAAGCCACTAAAACCCCTTTTTTATTTAAAAATAGCAATTAATCGATTAAAAAAATATATTAATAAGTTCAACAATCATTTATCTTTCTAACAATATGCTTTTTATATCATTATTTATATGTATAATATGATTGCTAGATACAATTTCATTCGATAAGACTAGTAAGAATAGAAAGAGAAGAATAGTAAAACATACCTTGCGCTTTCGCTTAAAGCATGCAATATAATTACGTATGTAGAAATAAAATTGAATAAAAATAAAAACAAACGTTTTTTTTTCATCCCCATCAATAATTGGGGTGAGGATAATGTCAGCCAGCATAAGTAATAAGCAGGCTAACTTACAAGGTGCTCAGTTCAAAAATTAGTAGGTAGGTATGTTACTTTTCAATACTTGACACGTAAAAATTAACAATAATCAAAAACACATCTGAGAAACATCCTATCTATTTATTTATTCTTTATTGCAACAAATATTTTTACAAAAGGCGAGCTATCTATCTATTTACCTATAGTGAGTAGGTATCTTTTAAAATCACAATTTTCAGTGCTACATTTTTAATATATAATTAATTATAAAATTTTATAATTAGATAATATATGAGAATACATAATTCTAATATAATGCAACTTATATACCGAATAAAAAAATTAAACTTCATTTATCGTTGTACGCCGTGTGTATTTCCATAAAATAGTTTATTGATGTTGAAAAAATAATATTACGTTCGTACAGTAGGTGGCGTCTTGCATATTTCTTACGCGATATATTGTAGCGAGTCGGCGGCTGACTGAATGCTCAAGGCCGTTCGCATGGAGTAGCCTCTTAACTCGTACGGTCAGTTCTAGGGGATTTCTAAGAATTTGTTAAATCGAGGTAATCATTATATTGCGGTTCGTTATACTAAGGTTGTACTGTATTTTGTTATTATATATCGGTTTAGTATGAAAGTTTACTGTAATATACACACCACCTCGCAAATTTTCTCCTAATCGTAAGGTTTTCTAGAATAAATCTTTTTTAAGACCGCCTTATTGTACCTACCTCTTAAATTTTACTCCCTGTAATCTTTTTTTTTTAAATCGTATTCGTGGTGTACAATAAAGTATATATAATATAATAATAATATAATGTGCTTGTTGTTGTAATTCAATAGTGAATTTAAAATTACCTTTACAGCCTATCAAAGTCCACTGCATGTGTTATATTGTGATACATATATTGCCTAATAGGAGTAATATTTGCCATAGTTGCTAAACTTGGCAGGCGAGTTAGAGTTACCACTCTTGTTTGTCACTATATCCTATAAAAAAAAACGTGTTTTTTAGTTTGTTTCCCTCTATCGTCTCTTACATTACTTACGGCACGATATGGGGTAGTAGATATTCTTACACAGCCACTACATTAATAAAAATTAAACGTGTAGTGGCGATGACGGTTAATTTAAAATTATTCTAATAATATATTGTTACAGTTAGTTTTCTGATATAATTGGGTCGCAGAGCACGAAGAATTTTGTGCAATGACTAGTCATTACTTGTCTCCGTAATTTGCGCATTACCGACGCCCTCGCACATAAGCGATGACCACTATCATCAGATATTGCAAGCCTTTCAGGCATAATAATTAGACTTGTTCTTGAGAACGTGTTTTTTGGTTTGCCTTGAAATTGTTATTCATTAATAAATTAGTTTTAACGATATGCCGTATTACGATGTGCTTTTCATTATTTAGTTTTCGGATTAGTTTGAATAGTTTATGAGGTTAAGTTTGCTGTGTTTTACGTTATTTTTCTTGGTATAAAATAAAATCAGTTCCGTCTACCTGACGTCCATTCAGGTTTTGTATCTCCGCTGAAGAAACAAGAAACGTCTCACTTTACTGAAAGTGAGAAGCACAAGAAAACCTGGCCTTTTTGATAAATATCCTTCAATACAAATATGAAGTACAAAACAACCGATATTTTGGGCATATCGAAATAGGCGGATACCAATTTTTAAAATATAAAATCTAAACTTTATCTTAAAATGCTTTTGAACACTAACAGAAGGTTCAAAAGTCATTGTGCGAAATTCTTTGTGCTCGGCGACCGGTTACGACACCCATGGTACGAAATGTGGTGATGGTTCTATTACACAGCCACGACCCGCACATAATATAATAATGTTTTATTTACTATAGCGTTTTATTGCAGCAATTCCAACAGGAATCCTAAAAACAAATTTCTAATGTAGATCGCTAGTAATGTCGTAATTTCCAGCTGTACGTGGAGTCTACGTGGGCGATGCAGGTGTCGTACTACAACATCGGGCGCGCCATGTGGGAGCCACTTATAGAGCCTGTTGAAGTGCTCAAGGATTCCCAGTATAAACACATACCCTGGGAGCTAAAGATGGAGGTACACATTAATGAACTCTCCATGATACATTTTATTTTCGATAAGAATTAATATTCTCTAGAAAAGTGATGTTATTTTAAGCATTTTGTTATTTAATTATGTTTTAACTTTCCAAAACTAAGTATTTAATTAGGTTAACAAATTGAAATGTAACATTATAACTGTCAAACTAATGACAATTTGTTGGAAATAAAATGGGCAATATTTTAATTTAGTGCTCAATTAGCTGGAGCTTTGTAGCTTGTCTCTATATAAAATAGACAACATATTATAAAGTATACATAAACTTATAATAAACTAGGAACTACTTTAATAATTTATAAATAATGTTGCGCGCTACTATTAATGGAAGGTACATGGCAACACTAGTTACCACTAGCACCCTCTAGTATCGAGTAGCAGAACTAGGAGAGTCAAGATCTTTCTAGAAATTTCCATGGAAGAACTTTCTAGAACTATCGTCACCTAGTCAATCGGGACCGATATGTACTCGAACATTCTAGAAGTTTCTATAGTAGAAGGTCCTGGAAACTACCTGAGGCCCTATATAAGGCCGGTATAGACCGCGACCGGGGCAATATTGAATTGGCCATACAAGCGAATACTTCGAAGCAATACAACTGCGAACTAAAGTGATCAGTAGTACAATTGTGTTTCATTATTAGTGTGGTTTTAAGTTGTAATTAGTGTTCTGTAATTAAAGTGTCAATTTTGGTAATTTATTATTTAAATTTTTTATTAAAGTGTCAGTTTTTTTAATTGTCTCTAACCCTAAGCTCGTAACAATAACTACGTAGGACAGAGCCAGGTACTTGTTAAATATTTAAAAAGATGAACGTATGGCATTGTGCAATGATAACTCTGTACAGAGAATGTCCTTCTAGTTTAGCGCGACTATCTAGTATACTACATGACATTTAAAATAACGAAGATTGTAACAAGAAAGTGGTAGGAGCATGCTGCAGCTATATTATGATGGCAGTACGAATGCGTTGTATCGATTGGGGTAGGACCACGCTCCCACGAAATGCCAGCGCGAAACAGCAGGATAATGCATTAGATTAACCATGATCAATGTGTGATGTGTCATAAAAATCTATTTAATATAAAAATATAATTGTTTTAGGTCGTAATGAAACCACAAGACACCAACGCTCAAATCGACACAACCGACGAGGTGACAACTCTGCATGCCGTCGCACACAGGCACGCAAACAAAACTATCACCATTTCAAGCAGTGAACCACTTGAAATCACCATCACCAGAAGTGGAATGGAGGTATGTTATCCGCATTAGGTTAGGTGTTACGCTTGACGTACAGAAAGTAGAATTAAAAATTTATATGTATTTATATATGTAAATAAAACATATAATTAAAATTGAAGTGTTTGTATGTAATATCGAAACCACTTATATTAAGCTAAAGAGGTTCTATACATGCTATTAAGACATAAATAAAACGAATTTAAAAAAAATTGTTTGTCTGTCTGGGATAATCTTCGGAATGGCTCAACCGATTGTGATGAAACTTCACGAGCAGAAACAGAGTAATGCCAGGAGGGATTTAGACTATATTTTAGGCGACAAACTTGAAGATTTTAAAAAAAATGTAATATAGATAAAACAAATGAATAGATCCTATAATCTAAATAATACGAAATGAATAGATCCTATCCAGACGAAGCTTGGCTGGTTAGCTAAATCTAATATAATATGTAAAAATATTTAAATAAAACTAGTTCCAGCACCCGAAACGTCGGGAATATAAAATAAGTTAATATACGCGACAAAATCCGTAAAATTAGTTTTATTTAAATGTGTATGTTCGCGTAAATATAAGAAATCATTATGTAAAAATATTTCTTTGTTCGTATTTTATGCGCTGTCATACCGTTAATCAGAATTATGTTAATTATTGAGCACTAACAAGAAGGTGGCGCGCGTATCGTACCGACAAATTTACGGTGTACCGGGTACCAGCTAGTATATCATAAAAGGATTGGTAAAAAATGTTTTGAAAAAGTAATAGAAAAGAAAATAGTCATTTTTTAAATTAGGCCAATTCTCGGGATAGGACAACTCCTCCCCCCTTCTTCTCATTAAGGCGCACCAGAACACTAGGCGCGCCTTCCTCTGCGGCCTCCAACCAAGTGGGTTCCTGTTTGTTGCCGTGGGTGACCAAACCTACTATGAAGCTCTAAGGCTATTAAGGCGCCCCGCCACGACAAGGCAGGAGAACCCATATGGGGGGAGGGGGGGGGGATCCATACACCTGCGTATTTCATCAGGTTGTTACGCCATCAAATAGGGAGTCGCTCAACACTGCGATTGTCAGTACGAGATTGCCACCCGAGGACCTTTTTCCCATCGGTTGTCGATTTTTCGAGCTATATGGCTGGCTAATTGTTACTGCAGCTTACCGATCCGCTGGGTTATTCTTGTTCTTCTGCTGGCTGCAGGCATCCTCGTTACGTATTTTATCCGTATATTATTCGACGTGAACACACAAACAATTTCACACGTTTGATTTAGCTGCGAGCTTGCCCTCTACTTATATTATACCTGCGTTTCGTACACTTTGATATTATGCCATATCTTTGATATTTCACAAAATAATATTTAATATTTATTTTAGGTATTGACGCAACTAGGCAACTCATTCGCGGCTGCCGTGGCTACGGAAACTGATACCACTCTCGTATCAAAGTCGAGGACTGAAGACGTACGTATTTTTACTATGTTACATTTTTGAATATATTATTTGTTTTAGTCTATTTACACCACAATACATATATAATTTTAGAGCTCAAACAAAGAATTCTTGGGCGCACCATACGTACTTCACAACTGCATCGGTCTGACCACCAAGTTGCTGCTGCAGAATAACGACGATTTCTCCGTGTTTCTTACTGACGAATACAAATCCAATGATTATAGGTAATCTCATATATGAATCGGATGTCTGCGTTAAGTTTTTTTTGTGACTCTGTTGCCAAATATTAACTTTTTTATTACAGGGAAGTTGTTTTAGAGCCAGGCGCATGTGTTCCATTGCAGCTGAAGCATGGTGGACTCAATTTGATGAAATTGAATGAGCCACCGCCACCACTGAAGCTAACTGTTAAGGTAAGTTTGTTTTGGCATTTTTATGCACTTTATTTGTTATGTATGTACTACGCTTTAAACTTATATCAATATTTTTTAATGTACAGGCACCTTTATAACAGTTAACAACATGCGTTCAACCTCCGAGAACTAAAATATAATGATTTATGTATAATATATAATAACAATAAAAATCATTATTATTTTTTACATGCATATAATAATAATAATGACTTCTATATTTCAAACCGAAACTCAGCTGCACTGCTGCATCTGGACAGAAACGAATTCAACAGTCTTATCGACATAAAAAAAGGAAGTTTTGTAATTAACGTGTAATTTGCAGATTGTAGAATTGGATGAAGAGGTGGTAATACCAGTCGAACGTGCAGATAAACGGTATTTCACACTGGGAAGAAGACAAGCGGGTGGCACTCTGGAGAAAAACGTTCCACACGCCGCCGCCGTAGAGCCGCGCGGACTCATTTCCGACGTCCTCATGCAAGATGCTGCGCTGCATATATACCTGCGCAGTGTCGTGCAGGTAACCTTTGTCGCTTAAGTAATTATCTATTCGGCTCATACAGAACACACTTATTGAGCAGAGATTCAGTTTTATTTAGGATTTATGTATATATAGGATTCCATAGCAAATACTCGTTCATACGAGTCCGAAAATTTTATTTGTATTATTCTTAGCACTTTATTACATCTATTTTACTTATCTATAGTTTATGCTAAATATTATTATTACTACGTATTGTTTTTTATTCTCGAAGTAAGACTGATAAACGAGCACACAATCCACCTAATGGTAAATTGATGCTGTGGCCCACAGACACCTAGATTCAGAATGCTTTGTACTCAAAATGAACCTGAAGATCCATTACATCAGATTTGATAAGCGACAAATCCTCGCATACCAGTGCAAGACTTGAAAAGCAATTAAAAATATATCAAATGTAATAAAGTATCATCACTGTTTTAAGGACTTACAGTTATGAAATGCCTTTTGATGTCCGGCGATGCCGCTGCGCGCGTAGTTATTTACGCGGCCAGCGTGTATGCTAGGGGTTGTCACGAAAATAGAAATAAAATGATTTTGTATTACTGATTATCATTTATTAACCTTATCTACGTACTTATAAGTTAAAAACATTTACTGAACAAGATCATTTTTATTACTACAAGAAATAATTCTTGTACGTGGTAGAGCCATGCTGCAGCCATATTTGTAGTAGAGTTGTAGCACGAATGGGTCGGCTCGACCGGGAAAAGACCACGCTCTCGCAGAATACCAGCTTAACGCTGATGTGTTTCGTATGGTGAGGGTAGAGACCCGGAGACCCTTTTTACTGGAAATGAGGCATTCCATCTTAGTCCTCACGGGTGACAACGCATCTGCATTTTGATTTGTAATAGAGGATTGATGTAGATGTCTATGGGCCGCAGTAACCACTTACCATCAGGTGGACTGTGTGCTCGTTTGTCACTCTTATCCTATAAAAAAATAACACATTTACAAATATTGCGCTGCCAAATATTTTCGTAACACTTTCTTTTTATAGATATTTTCAGTTTTCGATTGTCAAATTTTATTATGTAATGTATTCGCATTCGGATACACATATTATCAACAAAAAAAAATGCGGGGAAACAAGCATGGTCGTAATCTTTACTTAGTAACTCATATAACTAACAGTAATTCAGCATTCTTGATATTATATTTTTCGAAAACGGCACTTAAAATTACTTAAATAAGTACTATAAAACAAGCTCGCACCAACCGCATGTATTGTCTATCAGAATCGGTGAAGTGCGCTAGAATAAGAACGGCCCGCCCCGTGCCCCGCAGTACCCCCACCGTTGATCTGCATAAGTAGATTCGTTTCTCAACTATAAGGTCTTTAAACTGTGGTATCATTTTGATATTTTACTGTCTATATATTCATTAATTGTTGTGTCTATAAATAATCATTTGAGGTTTCAAATTGAAAGTTATGGGTTTTAGCTTTTAGTAATTCAACTGCTTTGGATTGTTATCGATATAGCTGTGATCAAACTGACCAGGAATAAAGTGGGCATGGATTTAGATTGTAAACATAGTTTCTAGTGATTTTTTCTTTTACAGGTAACAAATACGCTCGCGGTAAACGTTTCCGTATACTATATGACCGCGAGCGGTAATGAGGTGGGCTTATTAGGGGAAGTCAAGCCTGGCCGAATTCTACGCTTGCCCCTGCAAGCTGTCCATACACCAACTGCTGAGATATTCTTCTCAGTTGAAGGTTTGTATAATTATTGTGATATTTATTGGTTTTAATTGCCATTAATATCCTCGTGGCGGGTGGATAAAAGCTTAAATACCACTGTAAAATATTTTAATAGCAATAGTTACGAGGCGTTTCAACTTAGACCTCAGGGGTGACAACACATCTGCATCCGATCCTTAATCGAGGTAAGATGCCTTAGACCGCAGCATGCACTTATTCCTAAGTTAACAGTCCTGTCTATCTTTTATTTTTTTTCTCTCTTTATTTTTCTATCTTTATTTCTTCTATTCTATCTTTATTTCTTCTATCAGCTCCTTACTTGTACAAAAAATCTGGGACTACGTGTGAGAAAAGTCTTGGTTTTCAGTTCAAATTACTTCAATCAATTCAAGTTCGGCTTTGTTGTTTATTCTGGTTCATCTATGGATATCTACAATACAGATTCTGTCACGAAACGAATCTATAACTCGCAGCGTCGCAGCCCAAATGCACCTTAAGTGAATCTGTCACTCTATTTCTTCCCCAAAAATATATATTAACAGATATTGTTGAAAAATGTTATGATTATGAGCGTTTATTTTTTATTAGCCGATATCGATATCAATAAATTAACACCGACTATCTACTGTTTATATACTGTTTATGTTAAAGTTCAAATTTATGATATATATAATATATCATAAATTTGAATGTAATAATATATAATATTTTAAACAGTATATAACAAATTTTAACTCAAAAATAAACGCGCCTTATTATTGACCAAGGTTTGAGAATTTACCTGTAAAATGTGCAATTATCAGGATTATTTATTTTATTAATACCACAGTCACTCACAGAACAAGTAACCAATTTGGAAAACAATAATTACTTAATAAAAATAATAGTATAATACTATAAAAATTACAAAATATCTAGGAGCTTATTTATTGCCTGCCGAATTGTGCCGACCTGTCATTCAAAATCTGTTATAAAGTATTTGCTATTCTTTTATATCTTGCTGTATTGCCATAAGGAATTTTCTTCTCACTTGCACACTATGTCCGTCTATTACTATCCTAAGTCTATGGGTAGACAATAATTTATATTTATTATATCTACTTCGTCGTACAAAAAATTGTAAAACAATTTTCGTCATCCACTAAAGCACGGTCGCGGAGCAGGAATTTTTATTGCTTTGCATTTTTAAACTTAATTCCCATTATAAAAAGTTTTATTTCTATTGCAACTAATATAGTTTTAGAACCTTTTGAACAGTATTTGTGATTCGAAAACCGAGTTTATTCTCAAGTTTTTAAAGTTCACATTTGTATGAATTGCAATAATTTGAAATTCTTCCTGTTCCGCGATCCCGCCATTGCTATAAGTGAAACACATTGAAGGAGCTTAATTATATACTTGCTGTGCCATCGATTTTATACGCGCAATCATGTATCATCTACGCGATCTATTATATACGTAAAGACAAATGAAATTCGAAAAAAATTACAACAGGAGAAAGTGATATCGTGATAGCAATAATTCGTCACCGATAACCTATCGGCAACGATATATTAGTGTTGTGTCGGTCAATAAAAAGCATCATAATTATGTCACTCCATTTACTTCAGTGCCCCGATATTGGTGAGCGTGTATCGGCGACGATTTATTGATATCATGTCGGCCAGTGAAAAAATCCTCTTATGCCCAAATACTCAAACGCTGCTCAATTTTAAGTCTTCAAAACCCGAAAAATCCAAATGGATTTATTACTAAGAACTCCTCCAAAGAGTATATAATAATTTAATTTAATTAAGGTACCCCTTAGAACAATAGATAAAGAGTATTCAGAACTTAGAGTACAAATAAGCAAGGTATAGAGCGCGCGTATCGCTCAATGCCCATTATGCCAAGCGTAAAATTGACGCTTATGCGTTATTATACTTAAGTTATTAATTTGATTATGTAAGTATTTGTAAATTTTAGGTAAGCGATAATTATAAGGTATGTTTTAGCTCAATAAAACATAGGTACGAATTTATGAAACGATGTTTATTAATCAAACACAAAAATCAAATTAATTTACTCTCCCGTTAAAAACCATATTATACAGGGTTAGTGGGAACTCGACAACTTCCTGGCATAGCATGAATTCACTCATGATCTCTAGGTCAGAATTAAATAAAATACACACAATAATTTGTAGGAAAATATTCCATTAACAATTGCTGTATTTGTTTAATGGTAACTAAATTAGTCAGTACAAGGATAAATATTTTGATTTATGTTTATTTTTGTACTCGTATCGGTATTTTTGCATAATATGTCCCGTTCGTACCTACTATCATATTTCGCTGTCGTGGACGTTGGACATCAATACAATTTTCTAGAAATAAAATTAGTTATTCATCTAACTTATATCTACCTTGTACGGTACACTGACTGATCACCTAGGTTGGGTGAAATTCTTATATTTCGGAAAAAAATATTAGAAGGGTTAAAAAACAACCTGAGCTAAGACAAAACGCCGTTATTACTTCGCTGTTTTGTTTACATCTAAACGTGTCGTTGGTCGGGATGAATGACCGGATTGGTCATCATCAGCTCCGAACAACCGATATATAAACCGAAGGATGTTTTTTCACAGATGATTTTTTAAATTGGCGGTGGACGACTTATAACTTAATACATCCTTACGTTCATTACACGTTGCTTAAAAGTTTTATTGTCTTATTCAAAATGGTGCCATATCACTCTACTGTTTTTACGGGCCGACGCCAACATAGTTAATATTTACACTATGCGACCACTTAAATACCTAAGTACCACTATTCCTGTTTATACTATTCACTATTAACACTTAGAACTTAATACTATGAATAATTATATTTTAGATAATCTCTCAACTTAGAAAACTACTAAATACGTTTAACTTGAACTATGCAAAGCGCATTTCAATGGAGACTAAAAAAATAATGTCAACAAAATTCAAAAATCTGGCTACATATATTGACATGCATTTTTCATATCTATAAGCATTGTAATAGAGCTTACTTTTACAAAACACCGCCCACTTCCAGAGTCGAACACGTGCAGAAAGAGAGATAGCCGTCGAAACAAGCAGTGTGAAGAAAACGGAATGTTCACACACATCTGTTATCATAATCACAAAATTAAATTTACCGATAGACAAGGACAGAGATAGGAAACGTCGTAGTTGTGCGAGCGAAATCGCGTTAGTTAATCGCGTATCGTGTCTTTCGCGCATGTTTGTATTATCTATCTCGCTCTCACAAACATGGCGAAGTCAACAATAAACATCATTATAATTTTCAACAAAATAAAATTTTTAGCTATAATTATGAGTGGTAAGTAATCCCGTGTATCTTATTTTTATTTCTTGAATTATTAGAACACTGTTTAGCTGCACAAGAAGTCATTCAGAGTCTTTTTTTATGTCAACTCTCAATTCCTTTAGTAGTTTCTCTATTTCTGACATTTTGGTGCCTTATAAAACTATATCAACAACTCAACACAATCGTTCTGCAGCGTCCGTACAGTTAACGCCCTCTACGGAAACTCCACAGTACTAATTAATACATATCTCCGCTAACTCAATAACTAACTAATCGAAAAATCGATCGATGTCTTTGAGCGTGGCAAGTGGTTTTGATGATTGAAAATAGATGTCGCTGTTATTGCGCAGACACGGGTCTTGTTGGATGACAAAGCAAAAATAACTTTGTTGTTATAGGTTATAAACATGTGTTTTTTTCACTAATAATATTATATTATTATTATTAATTTTTATATTATTATTTATATTTGGATAAGAACTTAGTAATGACTCTTAAGTTATATTTACCTTCATTTAATAAAAATTGTCTTTGGTCTGACCTACTATACTCTTTGGCTTGATCGTAGATCTAACTAATTTGGTGGTTTTATAAATGGCTCAAGTGGTTAAGATGCCGTTAAGTATCGTGCTGTCTCTATCTTGAAAGTAAAAGTGATGCGTACTGCATAACTTTTACGAAACTTATCGATATGTTTTTTTCATATTTTACTAAGCCAGCGCTTATCTACGATCCAACCTGATGTTAAGTGGTGATGTAGCCTAAGATGGTGAAGCGCACGGGTTTAACAAAAGCCTATTCACTCTTGCCTTGAAGACACCAACACTGTAACGAAAGAAAGACAGATGCTGGCAACTTATTCCACTCCTTTGCTGTACGCATGATGAACGACGTAGCGAACCGTTTGGTTCGAATGGGTGGTAAGTCGACAACGAAAGGGTGGAGACTGACCGAACGTCTAGGTGTCCGATGGTGGAAGGGAGAGGGAGGAATTAAATAATGCAATTCTTGCGTACACTCCAAAATGCATCCTGTAGAAAACCGAAAGACTGGCTACTTCGCGTCTGTCTTCGAGACTGTTAAGATTGGATTTAACCAAAATTGGGCCACCATTATGCTTCTTAGCAAGCCTTTCCATTGAGTCCAAATCTGCTAAGTGGTATTTTGCCCATATATGGGCTGGTGCTGCAAAATGCTACCTAGCAGCCCATATATGATCGTAGTTTGCGTTCAATGTATAGCTCGGCTTTGAATACTCCTTGCGGCGTAACTTCTTTTTATAATAAATCATTTACTTCACAAGCAACCCGACTCTGGAATTCATTACCGATTAACATCCAGCAAGCGCAATCTTTACAGACTTTTAAAAACAACTGAAGGAGTATTATTTGAATTTCCCGTCATAATAATAAATTATAATATGTATTTCCTCTTTTTATTAATATTCATTTTTTCTTTAATTTTCTATGCATATATATGTATATGTATGTATAAATATTTATTTATATACGTTCATTAAATATTATAATATTATATTATTATATAATTCATATATTTATATAAATCTTATTTAATAATAGCATTTTGCCCTCAGTTTTATTTTATATTGCACGTTGCACCTATCCGTCAAAATATATTACATTGTCCCTTTTACGTTCGGTTTGTCTGGTAGAAATCGCTTAAAGCGATATGACCACCGTCTGTAGTTCATAAGTTTTCCGTAATTGTCACCACTTAGTATGAATGCAATAAAGAGTTATCTATCTATCTATGGGGCAGCAATACTCCATGCACGACCGGACTTGCGCTTTATATAAAGTAAGCAACTGTCCTGGCGTGAAGTATCGCCGCACCTTTGCAAGCTTCCTTGCAGCTGCTTTGGCCTTGGACTCAATGAACCGCCCGAAGTTCAGATTTGAGGATATCTCAAACCCTAACAACTGAAGGCGGTCGGTATATTCCAGTGATACATTTTGGAAAGAAGGAGCCAAGGTGAGCTAGCTCCTTTTTGCAATGAAGAGACACGCTTGTGTTTTGGAGGCGTTGAATTTCATAAAATGGGCATCGCCCCAATCGGAGACTGCCTGTAGTGTGAGATTCACACGCTCTACCGTAGCTTCTCTTTCGGACTAGATGTGATCCCGACTGGCCTGAGGACTTGTTTGGTATCTCTCCACAACAGTGCTATCGTCTGCATACCCATAGATACCGGGCATAAGCAGATCATTAATATGCAGCAGGAAGAGAGTTGCGGAGAGAACGGACCCCTGAGGAACACCGGCGTTAGTCGCCATAGGATCGACTGAGCAGCCATCGACGACGACCCGGAGAGACCGTTCACTCAGAAAGTTTACCCATTCAATCAGACCAGGGGATAAGCCGTACGCTGGAAGCTTACCCAAAAGGCTAGTGTGTCAAACTCTATCAAAGACCTTCGAGACATCAAGGGAAACAGCAAGTGCTTCCCCACTGTTCTCGAGTGCCTTCTTGAAATTGAGTAGCGCTTGAGTATTAAGCCATTAGTAGTGTAAATAATATGTATGTAATTAACGATCAACGGATTACCTCGTTGATCTAGTGGTCGTGACTGTTGATCATGAGGTCTATAACAAGTTGGCGGTGTGCCCCCCCCCCACGGGTGCAGCATTCGTATACTATAAACCTGTCCTGTGGAAATGGCTAGTCTATGTTGAGACTGGCCGTCGTAACCGAAATTCGGACCGGAGGATGTTATTATCTTATTAATATATTTTTAAATATATATATATATATATTTTAAATTAGTTTATGGGTGAGCAGGGCAGTTATCAATGAAAAGAATTATGCGTGCTACTCGGCTCGGGTGTGCACAGATGGCGTATTAAACATGATCGTATTAAGCGTGTCTTACTGTATTATCTTTTTATTGTTTAAGGTTTATCTCATTTTATAATTTTAATATATTTGACGGATTGCAGGTTTCACGGTGTCAGTGTCACCATTTATTTGGCGTGAGTTGCAGCAAGAAGTAAAGATTACAAAGTTGCTTCAATGTGATTCCAAGGACAAAACCAGCGGAGAGAAGTTCTATTTGAAGGTAAGAATTCTGAGACTATTTAGTTTACTTAGTCGAACCATCAATTTTTATTTTTTCACCCCTGATCACCCTGTAAGCTTCTCTATCACTGGTGTACTCTAATAGTCCTCCACATTCTAGTTAACTTGTAAAAGGAGAGCCGTAGTAGTGTATAATTTGTAATGTAGTTCTAATGATATTTTCATATGTATGCCATCAGGCTGTGGGCACAATGGAGCAAGTTTACTATGAGCACACAAACCGTCACACCTTTGCCTCATCCTGCTACGACATAGTGCTGAAGCCGGCCGTGAAGTTGCAAAACTCCTTGCCAATTGACATTGTTGTATCGCAGTTGGGTCTAAAGAGAACACAGATATTTAAGCCTGGAGAGATGTTCCACTTGTCACATCTGGCTCCCAACAGGGCCTCCATAGTTGTAATGGTGAGTAAAGTATATCATTTTAACATGTTTTTATTACCTCACTATCTTTTTTTTAACTAACATGTATTTAAAACAGACACAAAGTATGTAATGATTTCTTCTAGTCTCATGTAGAAAGAAAGAGGAAATAAAGACATTTATTCACTGGTACTATACACACCACATAAATAAAAACTACAGTTAAACGTAGCGCGGTTTCAGACTACAAGTGATGGCGTGTGTATCAAGCCAGTGAAATACTTAGTTTTTAGGGAGTTCAGAACGAGGGAATTTTTATAGCTTCCTAGTTACAATTGAGATGCAGTCTTCAATAGGTAGTCATATAAATAGTGATTGAACATCAATGAACATGGATTTCCCTCAAGGAATGTCGCAAAGCACGGTCCAGACCTACCTGCATCCATCGACTTTCTGCATCTCTTACTGGGTTGAACTATTATTATAATCAATTATCCATTGCATGCGCTCCACTTTTTTTGTTTTATTGGTTCGGAATTATAAATCTGTATGAGGCTAGAAGAAATTATTTTATACCAATGTGTCAATTTAAAAAATTGGTATATTAAAAAAAAACAATTATTATTATACATCCCATTCCTACAGCATGTAAGAAAAACGCCCATGTAGTTTATGAAATTTTTGCTAGAACTTTTGTTATAAAGAAAAAATATTAAATTTACTATTAAAGAAATAAAGAACTCCTGAAGGTGATTTTGCATGCTTTTTTTCAGATACAAAGTTATCTTGACAAATGCTGGGTATGTACAAAAAATCTCCCAGATGAGGAAACGGAATTATCTGTGTGGTCATTTGAGTCTCACGACAGTCCCTCAGTAATGACGTTGGACTTGGGCATGCACAGTGTGGACATGGAGGGCACACAAGTGCTCTCATTGTACTGCCCGTTCTGGATGCTGAACAAAACTGGTTTTACATTGTGCTATAGAGTAAGTAAAGTGGATTTATTTCACTTCAATTATGTATTCAAATAAATTTCATCTTGGCCATTCTGTTCATAAATAAGCTTTGCTATTTAAATAATATAGTAAAATCCAAATGTGCATAAAAGATAAAAAAATTATATTATATTTACAAATTTATATTCATAATTTAAAAAGTTATAATCGAAACGTAAAATAATATGTTGAGGAAAAAGTTTCTTCGTATTTCGTTTGTATGAAATTGAAGAAAAATATCTTTGGTTGTACTGTTTGTATCTGGCTGGTTTTAATATCAATACTTATAGGACATTAAGAAAAGGAAAATAAAAAGTACAAAAAAAAAACTTTCCTGCCATTTTTCAATTCTTTTTCTGTCCGCCAAAATGAGTCTAAAAAGAATCTAATAAATAAATTCGATACACTGAAGTTTTATTACAAAAAGGGGAAAAATGCGACTCAAGTCGCGAAAACCTACAAATAATAATTCCGGGTCTAGATGTTAGTCTTCGTGTAATCTATGTTTGTAAACTGCCGCCACGATACAGGAAAAAATCCTAGTGTGGGGGTAAGGTTTTTAAAAAAATCAAATAAATAAATAAAATTAAATAATTAGATTCAAGCAAGAAATTGAGAAAAAACTGCCAGAATTTATCCACAGAAAGGGTCTTTCATAATGATAACGCCAGGCCACTAAGCAAAATTGAGAGAGTCAGCGAAAATTGAAAATTGGGAAGTGTTAATGCATCTACCATAATTATAGTACTGACTTTGCACCCTGAGATTTTCACCTGTTTCGGTCTCTTCAGAATTCTTTGGGTATTGTTAGGTTAACATCAAGAGAGGACTGTCGAGACTACTTGTCGTATTTTTTTGATAAAAAATCCCAAGATTTCTACAGCAACTTGATTATGTCATTACCTACAAGATGGCAACAAGTTATCAAACAAAATGGCACATATATATTATAATGAAATGAATACGAAGAAACTTTTTCCCCGATCCTATATATCTTTAATTATAAAATTCCGGTGTGGTGTGGTTCGTTATTCTTCTTCTAAACTTGACCGAGGCTTGACCGATTTTGATCAAATTTTTATGGGGTACTTATGGGGTTGGATGGTGCTATTCTATAATTGGACCAGGTGGCGCTACTGTCGAGATTCAGATATCTCCCATGCGAAGCCGGGGCAGATCGCTTGTTGTAAATTAAAATAGTGAATTGTGCAGAAAAAAATAGTTGCATTTATATTTTTTAAATAGTTTATTTAATATTTTATGATTTTGAATTTATTGCATTATATAAGAATTTTTATTAATAAAATGAATGATTCATATTATTATTTTAAATAGTTGTGTTAAACTTAATATTTTTCTTAATATTCTATATAATGCACTCCCTGTATTTGCAATAATTTCTATCTATGAAGAATGCAGGTAATTGTGATTCGATTCAATTTATTAGTTTCCAAAATTATACTACTACTAACTTTATCAGTTTCTTGTGTATGTCCAAATTTAAAACATGGCGTCTTGTTTGTTTCATCTGTATTTATACTATAATAGAAATGTGTTTGTTTAATTGGTTCCAAAAATCCGTGGTTACAGAAATCAAAGAAACCAGAAAAAGCCTCCAGCTCACCCAGCAAGGTATCTTTGAGATGCTTTAACATGCTCCAAACGTATTTTTTTATATTTTATTTTGGCAGTTCATTTTTTGTTTATAATAGATTTTATTGCAGTTTGCTTCATGCTTCGTTTTAATCTCTATTAACGAAAATCATCCAAATTAATGATGTTTTAAGGTTTTTTTGGTTTCGAACTTACTTATAACATTTTTTACAGTATTACATAGCCATAATAAATTTTCCAAACCTCTTTTTGCTTTATAGTATTTCATTATCAATTTGTGCTATCTTGATACTATTTGTTTTTTTCGGCATTATTTTTTATTAATGGAGTAAGAAATGCGTTAGAAAAATACGTAGTTTTATTGTAAAACTGCTTTGTCACTACAAATTATACAGAAGTTATTTGTGCTCTTTATTGAGATTATAAGTAAAAAGAGTATTAAAATAAAATCAATGACAAGAAAAAACACAGTATCGAAATGGCACATTGTTATAGAACGAACTCTACATGGCATGGTACAATAGAAATAGAGTATTATTCTAGAGTAATTCTGATTTTCATCAGGTTTCTATACGTTCAAAGTGAGGTTAGTTATTTGGTGAATGCACTCATTAGACTCTGCTAAAACAATTTTTTGACAGATTGCACGTTCACGTTGCAGTGAATTTTTAAAACATCACGCGTCATGCTCGGTGAGTGCAAACGCCATTTTAGCGCTAATTTTATTTCATGCACTAGTACATATTATACCATTTTACCACGTTTTTATTAACTCTATTTTTTTCTCTGTTCGTTTGTTCGGTACAAGTCCAAGAATCGATATTAAAAGAAACTTTAAACTTCAAATATAGCTCAGAACTGGGTGACAATGCAATATAAACTCATTTTCTTGTTTGTTTGTTTGTTAATCTGTTCGGTACAAAGTTTGCAATCAATTTTAAACTAAATTCCTGATGAGCTAGACACTTGAAACTTTAAACATAGCTCAGAACTGGAAACGTGGTAAAAATATCAAATTTTGAATATATTATAATTGAATTTCTTTCGTTGAAATTTTGTAATAAATACAAACATTTTGTTATTGTTAGTATCATTGAATAAAACTATTTTTACGGATTTTATCGCGTTTAATTTACGGGGGACCCCCGTGACCACGGTTGCTGGAAAGCAACCGAAACGTCGGGAATATAAAATAAGTAAATTAAACGCGATAAAATCCGTAAAAATAGTTTTATTCAATGTGTAGTGTTCGCGTAAATATAAGAAATCATTATGTTAGTATCATATTAAAAAAATAGTAAGATTAAGTATCTGTACGGGTATTTTATATTATGACAGGATAGTGTGTCAAAAAGTTGGTTATATTAACTCAAATTTGAAATATGCATGATGCATGTTGCATGTAAACAACATGACTAAATTGTTTTACAACATGACAATGCATGCGCGATCGTATACTTGTATTGATTTATGTAATGACAAGCAAAATATATGTTAGAGCTTAATTGACAAGTAATTTAATTTTTCATTCGGCAAGCTACGATTGTCTTCGGATTGGCATGACATACATATCACAGCTCAGTTTCTTCCGAAATAGGGTCATGTACAGTGCACTGCAAGACGATCGTGAGCGTTGACTGACTAGGTAAATGGTTGATGGCATTGCATGGGGATCGGTACATCGAACACAGTTCAGTTTAGGCCCTGAAATATCGACTAATTGTGTGGAAATATGCTAAGTATTAGTAAACTGCTGAACATAGACCTCCCGTGCCTTGGCACGGTCCATGGACACGGACCATACCACAAATCATGGTCCTGAACCATCTACATCCTACATCTCTCGTCACTCCATCTAGTGAGGGAATTGCTGAGAACCCTTCTTCTGTTCTTTCTTGTTCATCAGTTTACCATTCTTTGAGCTACATGGCCGGCCCATTGCCACATCGGCTTAAGCTATGTCGGTTATTCTGGTGCTAGTATAGATATTCTAATTATAAAGTCTATCACGCAGAGAAACTCCGAGCATATCAGTCTCCATAACTCGCTGATCGGAACTGAGTTTCCTCATTCGGCCAGTAATGAAGAACTAGGTCTCAGATCCATATTAACTTCAACTAGGCACCACTGAGGAATAGTAGCATTGCCCAAATTAAAAATCAAAGGCTTTCTCATAGTTCACATGCGCAGAACAAAGTTCCAGATTGTACTCTTCGGTCTTCTGTACAATTTGCCGAAGAGTATGTACGCCGACGAGTATATAGTACTACAGCTTTTTCGGAAAGCGGCTTGATCGGGACGCTGGAAGTCTTCAAGTCTGTGCGAGACGATTCGTAATGACTCAAAGACGGCACGTAGACGCGATTTAGAAGGGAAATCGGTCTGTAATTTTTCAATAGAACTTTGTCGCCTTTCTTGAAGAACAAGCCAACCGCTTCTTCCTTTCTCTCTTCACCGCCCTTCACTTCTGCTTCACACCTGCGGATTAGTGCCACCATGAGGACGTAATTGAAGAGTTGAAAGATTTAATTATTGGTTTTCTACCCCCTTTAATTCTATCCCATCTAAGGCCCTCCGGTTTTAAGGTTCTGGAGAGCGATTCTAACCTCGCTTCGACTGGCGTCCGGGATATCATTGGAATAGTGTCGGATGAGACACCTAATAATATAATGATTTGTCTTTAACATTCTACTACACAAAATGAGTGTAATGAGTTCTTTAGTCATTAACATTTAAATAAACATTTGAAGTAAGATGAGAATACCCTTTTTATTATCCTATTCATATATTGTCGATTTTTTATATGCCTTTATTCTTATTTTAGAGCGCAGATGAAACGGGAAATGTCATCTTCCATCCTAAGGATTATAAGGAACCAATATTATTTTCGTTTCGAGCCAAGAATTTCTTCGGTAAGAAAAAGGCGGCCATTAGAGTGGAGTTTGGGGAATGGTCTGACAAGTTCTCTCTTGATGTGCCTGGCAGTTCTGGCGTTGTCATATGCAAGAATGAGGACAGAACATACCAAGTAAGTAATCATAATTTAAATTTGCTGATTTTTTATCCTAGTGCACATAGTTATGAAATCAAATGAATACTTTTCCACCTTTAAACGAAAGTAATTCATATTTTTTAAAACAACAAAGACATTTTGAGAATTTCCCTATGAGGAGAAATATATTTTGATGATAGAGAGAATACAGCGCAAATTTGCACGATGGCTATATAAGCAGAATTACGGTTATTACCCCTATCTGTATCCGTCCTTATTTGTTACTGGTATGGTGGGTTTGGACACTCTTAAACTTAGGCGGACCATGCAATTGATAACATTCTACCTAGCAATCATCCATAATAAAATAGATAGCCCGACGATATTAAGCAGAGTGGGGTTATTGGCTCCGAAGCGTTTGGGCTGTGATGGTGAGGGGACGGTGGCACCGCGGCGGCGGCCGCGTCTTCTGTGGCGGCCGCCGGCGCGCTCCAGGTGCGCACTACTCGCGCTATACGGCTTATTGGAGATATGCTCGCACATGATTACGAGACTGACTTATTTGCTGATAGCTTTACGCAACTATGTAATAAAACCCTTCTATTTTTGACATTCAATTTTGACATATTGTAATATATTAATTTAATCTTAGCTTAGTTAATTTGAAAATGATATTTTGTTTACTCTATTTGACATAGTATAATCTTCTATTTGGCATCTATTTTTTTTATCTATTTGATATCTACTTTTTATTTATTTTTTATTTGGACATGTATCTTAATCAATTAGGTACTTATTATTTAAAAGTGTAATTTGTAAATTAGCATGCTGACGTTTTGGGCATACTGTAAGCCAGCATGTACAATGTTTTAAAATAAATAAATAAATAAATTTTTACTATACTTTTTCTGTTGAACCATTCTAATATGAACTAGTTATTTTAATAATGAATTATTGTTAATTATGTTATTAATTTTAAAAATAGGTATAAAACTGATAGTTTTGAAACTTATTTGTGCAGGTGGCAGTTACGAATCAGCTGACTTTTAATAGCTTGACGAAGATGGTGATATTTACACCATTCTTCTTAATCATTAACGAAGCACCCTTCGCCATTCAGTACCAAGAGCTACATAGACCTGGTGATCCTTGGAGAGAGGTAAATATTTTTTATTTTTAACAAATAATTTATTGTCATTTTCTACTATTATCAACTTTCATCTTTATATTACTTGTTTTTTATTTTGTTATTAGCTTTAATTGTTTGATTACACTGTACAATTATATCCCTGCAGGGACAATTTTATCCCCAGCGAAAGGAAAAAATGTTTATCCCCCCGCTTAGTTTTATCCACCTTTCGAGCATAGGCACACCGGTGTATATAATCTCCACAGTAGATAAAATGGGAGATAGATAGATTTTTTGTAGGAATATAAACATAAACTCACTTCCAATGAACTAGGATAAAATTGTCCCTTTCAAATGTCAAAAAAGCATATTTTTTTCTCTTTCATTTGACTCCATGCTACGGACGGGAGATATATGGCTACTCATTATGTTAAACGGGGATATACATCTCCCCGTTGCTGTGCTTTGGCATAAGGACAAGATAATTTTATCTCTTGTCAGTGGATATAATCGGGGGATAAATATTTTGTCCCCAGCCCGTGCTAGCCGTGCTGAAACAAAGAAATATTTTTTTAATGTATGAAAATGAATATTAGTTTGTTCGTATTTTATGCGTTGCCATACCGTCCATTAGATTGCGCTAAATCTTTGTCAACTTATTGTTTACACTCGCGCAAAGGTATTGTAGAATGACGCGCGTATCCTACCAAAAAAAATATCATTCCTATCGTAATAATTAATATAACTCTTCCAAATTTAAAACAATATTTCCACAATTATTTTTTCTGTGGCAGCTACGCGCTGGGTACCAAGTTAAAGTTGTAACGGCAGACATTATGTCATTATGAGATCGCATAATATTGAAAGCGCAATCTATCACATAGAAACATTCTCATATTTCAGAATGATAACGTTCGCAGATTTTAAGTTAGTCTAAGGCCTTTCTAATAGTAAGAACCGCTCTCAAATTCTTTCCCTTCGTACTCCAGTAGCTGTACCCTTGTGGGATTTGGGGGAGCATGCTCACTCAATCCTTTTTTTATTCAAAACTAGCGATCCGCCCCGGCTTCGCACGGTTGATTTCTGGATCTCAACAATAGCGCCACCTACTGGGTCCCAATGTGAATCTAAACTATCTAGGGCCCCATTCAAACACACAAAATTTTTATCAAAATTGGTTTAACCGTTGAGTTTTAGCGAGACTAACGGACAGCAATTGATTTTTATATATAGAGATTCATTCTTACGCTTATTACTTGGAACTCTATTAATATTTCCCACCATGCTTCTTGTCCTTTCTTGTATTTATCCTACTTTCCTCAACTTTCATTATCATGTGTTTCTATTTTATTATCACATTTTTATTAAGTCACTTGTTTGTCTGTCTGTCTGTCGTTCCGGGTGAAATTTAGTAATTTATTCTACAGCTGACAGTTACTTGTTTGGTTGTCATGTACTGACAAGGCAGTCTAGGATCTTATCCGTAATTTTTATAGAATAAGGGTGACACACACGCACACAATTCACCTGATGGTTAGTTAATGCTGTGGTCCATAGATATTTATTCTTGATTAATAACCAAATTTGTCACCCTGGAGACTAAGGTGTTCCGTGAGAGAGTGGCCCTACCCCTACCCCTACCCCTACCCCATCGAGCCGTATGATATATATATATATATATATTCCCGGATAATATTCCTATAAACGCTGAATGCACATTGTCATCATCATTTAAAAATTTACGATTTAATATTTTTTTTTGGTTTATAGTGTATGCATATACACAATATATATATATAATTACTAATATAAAATATTTCATTAAGAAACATTAAATTTTTCACTTTACTAACAAATTATTTATGTACCCTTCTATGAAAATCACTCAAATATTCAACCTCATTCCAAAGTGGCGCTGGCGCCAAAATTACGCCCTGGTTGCAGAAAAAGTCGTGGAAGCCCTCACTCTTTGAGTGGAGCTTATGTTCAACAATGGACATGCGATGAGCTGAACAATATTGATATTGTGCGTGTTGTCTCTAAGGTTGAACAAAACGCGAGTTCGCCTCTGTGGCCGGTGGTGGAGAAGGAGGACAAACTGTTGCTGCTGCGAGTCGCCGGCTCTACGGAACACGCCGCTCCTTTCCTCTATACTGAGCAACACACTGTGTGTTTAAAGCTTAATAACGAGGTAAATAAAAGTTACTTTTGTGCCGTTAGATTAGTGTTATATATGTAATAATAACTTTTGTTTGTTAAAGCATCAACTCATTTATAAAATTTAACATTTTATATCAAAGTATACTTAATTATTATTGAATTTATGAGAATTAGTCATATGGCGTCTTAAGGAGTGAACCTTATTTACGTTACCAAATTTGCAAACATTGGAACTCCATCGTTTATTAGTTACACAGTAACGGACTGAAAAATGAAGAAAAAGTCGACCTAATAGTTAGTAGCTTTTTGTCTCAATTTCAATTATAGGTCGCTTACAACATTTTTACGACGCCATTGCTCTCAATCTGTCGTTGCCCGGGATGGTTTTGCAAGAAGGTGTAATGCAAATAATTAATTGTATTTATGCAATGACGGCATTAATTATTAAAATTGTCTTAAGCTTTTGCGATATATGGTTAAAGAAAATTTATTTTCTCATAAAAAATACATTATTTCACTTGATGAGAAATTTAAAAGAAAGATATTTAACAAGATTTAAGGTCGATAAACACAAACATAAGATACAATATACACAATAACAACTAAATCGAGGCTACATTGTACAATGCAACACCTAATGTCGTTGCAAAGAAACTAGAAACAAAAAATCTATAATATTTGTGGGTTGAAATTAATAAAAATGCTATGCTTATAATATAAACTATACCAGGGCCAGATTCAAATATAATTTAATTTAACACTGTTGATTACAATATCGTTTTAGTTTGTTTTTGAAGACCGTAAATTTATTGGATATATTTATATCTAAAGATAATTTATTGTTTGGTAATTTATTTTGCCGTAATTTGTGGGTGGTTTTGGAAGATTAATGTTATTTGTACTTCGAAGAGGTCGAAGGCCTAGATCCTAGTTAGTTAGTAGTTAGTTTTAAAACGTAATTGTATTGTATTTTATTGTGCAGTATTTGACATATTTTTTTTTTCATTAGAATGCATGTATTAACATGATATCATTGATTGATGTTCATTAATTTTGTTTCTGTATAATATTTTTGTGTTGGTATTAAGAAGTCGTAGACTTCAGAAGCTTGCGATATACTTTTTTGAACATATGAAAATCGTAATTTCTTATGTGTACTTAAATTTATCCTATTTGTTTATGTCCATCCATACTGTTATCTTCTAAATTAACATATAATATAGTTCTCTTAGTTTTGGAACATTTGAAAAATTCAAAGAAGAATCGTGATATTAAAGGAGCATCGTCATTTTTGATAGAGCAAAAATATTTTTAAAGTCGAGAGCCAATATAATATAGGTAAACTCTCTTTGCAACGGGAGAAGCCAGATATCTAGCAGCCGACTTTACGACCGGTGAAGTTGAAGGAAATTAATAATTTTGTGCTTAAAGTAATTCTGTGTTTGTGTGTATGGGGGTGCAAACATCTACGCAGTTGATAACTTCTTATTGTTCGGAAGCTGTCTTCTTAGTTCTATCACAGCCAGGAGAACATCATCGTCCTTTACTACTTAATCATTAACTTCCTATTTGGTAGTTGTTTCAATGTGTTTAATTTTCTTCTCTCCAAATTTCAATATATCGTCACGTTTTAAAGTAATTATATTTTTGTCTAACATGTCTGTCATGAAAACAAACGACGCCATCGTCTTCGTCAAACCAATTTCATTCTAAGCTTTAGTAAAAATACCTGTATAAGTTTATATTGAAACCGATTTTAAACAAAACAATTTAAAACAATAATAATAGGCACCAAATGGGAAGTTGTAGTGTAGGGCGAGTGTATCACAAGCACACAGGCACACAGGCACGGAGGTTGTATGTAATGACATTGTGTGGGTGCGCGCAGTACGGCGGGCTGCACGTGGAGGTGCAGCTGAGCGAGGGCGGCACGTACGTCACGGTGCGCCAGTACCGCGACGGACACGCGCCCGCGCTGCTCGTCAACTTCTCGCCGCACACCATCACCGTCTACGAGAAGGAGAACGTCAACGTCAAGTCAGTACTTACGTTATTATTACAATGCATAATGACAATTCGATTCATTTCTAATATATTAAATGCAACAAACTAACGTTTAATACTATTTCTAAACAAATAAAACTTACAGAAAAGTACACAAATACCCCCAGTTTATTATCGGTTCTACTCTGAAGAGGTTTCACTTTTTTGACGTCTATAAGTGCTTTAAATAAGCATACAAAAAATTAAAATACTTTGACTTTTATTTTAAAGATACGTTTTCCAACGCGTCTCACACCATCTTTACTACAACCTTTTTAAGTTCACTGCTGAACACAGTCTTTCGAAAATGCTCCAGTAGGTACAGAGTTACTCACCGTAACCACGCTGCAGGATAGACGGGTTGGAGAAAGTATAATAGGGTTGCCAACCGTCCTGTTTTCCTGGAACATGTGCTAGTTTCTGTAGTGTCCTGGATAGTTTTTAAGCAGCATCCTGGGTTTTTAAAACGGCCTGATAAGGTCATATATTTTTAAGATCACGGCATTGAAAATAACGACGAAAAGTTATTTGGCGAAATAGGCAGCAAACCGATAGCGTGGCGAAGCGAAAACGAAAATGAACCGAAACTTGCATACATAGCACATACATTCGCTAAGTTTTCAGTTCGGTTCGGTTCGCAGTTATGTTTAACAAGGCCTTTACTGCGTCCTGTTTTTAAACTGAATTGTTCTGGTTTTTCCAACTTCAAATCCTAGTTTTTTAAATTTACTGTTGGCAACCCTAGAGTATAACCAATACCATCACAATAGAATGTTACTCTCTATTCCTAGTCTCGGTGGTTTCAGAATTTTTGAGTGGATTTCCCGCTAATAATTACCAAAACCTTTCCGGTAAATCGGCAGGGTCCGTTGAAGTTGCCTTGAAGTTGACATTTAGAGAAAACGTGTCATATTCTTCTTTTGCGATAAAGGGCGCCAACAAAAACTAGTTCTTTTTTTTTATAGAATAAGGGCAACAAACGAGCACACAGTCCACCTGATGGTAAGTGGTTGCTGTGAACCATAGACATCTACATTTCTCCTCAATAAAATCAGACTAAGATGGAATGCCTCTTTTACAGTAAAAAGTGTCTCCGGTTCTCTACACTCACCATACGAAACACAGCAATGTCAAGCTGCGTTTTACGCTGGTATTCTGTGAGAGCGTGGTCCTTCCCCGGTCAAGCCTACCCATTCGTGCTACAACTATACTACTAATATAGCTGCAGCATGGCTCTACCACGTACAATGTAGAATGATTATTTAAATGTTTTTCCAATCTAATGCTTTTCAACGAATTGAAATTCCATCCCATTTCAATGTAAACATTTATGTTATCCAATGTTATCTGAATTAAATTAACTTTTAAATACAGAAATTATAAAACCAAACTAAATCTTAATATGAAACAAAAAAAAATTAAAGCTAAGCAAACAACAGTTTATACGCATATTAGGAATTTGTTGTTGTTAATTTATCCAGGAAAATACAACCTATGCACCAAATGCTCTTCACGTGGGACAATCCGGCTGGACCTCGTATTCTTATATTCGAAGGCCACAAGAAGAAAGAAATCGAAAATGATCTCAGAAAAGACGGCATTGGCGAATTTATGTAAGTGACAAAACTCTTAAACTATGCGTCCAAATAACCTTGTGTACAAAGTTTATCTTCATAAAATTGTCTTGATAAATAGGCCATGTTTAATAATAACGCTTATAAATCACTTTTTAATTTTCAATATTTTTTTGTCACAAAATACCTAATGGCTATCTCTCTACCTACCTATGGCTTTTGTATAAGAAATAGACATATGGTATCGCAATTTTTTTTAGAAGATCTATATTTTTCTAGAACATTGTATTTACGTATCCCTAACCATAACACCAGTGTACGCGGATAAATAATTTCGGGGGCGCTTTTTCTTCTGACTTGCTTAACAAATATCCATATTTAAGGCTAGCTGAGTGATATAGCTTAATGCTAGATAGGCTATACTATTCTACATGAATCTGGCTATAATATACAAAAATAATTTTTCAAATAGGACTGGTAGTTCCAGAGATTAGCGCGTTTAAACAAACAAAAAAACAAACAAACAAACTCTTCCGCTTTATTATGTTATATAGTATAGGTAAAAATTGTTGGCTTATCACGGTAATATAAATAGACTTTATCTTCGAAATTAGCTTAAATTTAATTTAATATTGGTTATCACTATGAAAGTGTACTCTTTAAAATAATCATCTCTTTAAAATGCAGCCATATCCTAATTTTGTCAGAGAACAAGACAGCCTAATCAAACGTCCAATCTTGATTAGGGATGGAAAAGGCGCGCGTAAAATCGAATCTTGATTTTAGAATCGACTTTCAGTTATTAAATTCTTGAAGTTGATTAAGCATCTCTAACAATCGACTTTTTTTTTTAAAAATCCATTAAAAGACCTCATATCATATTTCATGTAATGTATGCAATGTGTTACGTTGCGCGTGTGTGTCAGGATAAAGGAGGGGACGCTTGTGTCGTGGGTGTCGTTCCTGGACGGGCTGCAGCGCGTGGTGCTGGTGGCGGAGGACGCGGCGCTGGCGGCGGCCGCGCACACGCTGGGCGAGGCCGAGCCGCTGCACACCGAGCTCGTGCTCTCCATACACGGCTTCGGCCTGTCGCTCGTCGACGACCGCGAGCTGCTCGAGATCGTCTACCTCAGCGTCTCCAAGTGAGTGCGCACCGCGCCGCAGCCTCGCTACTCACTACTCACTACTCGCTACTCACTACACACAACTCACACGCTGGGCGAGGCCGAGCCGCTGCACACCGAGCTCGTGCTCTCCATACACGGCTTCGGCCTGTCGCTCGTCGACGACCGCGAGCTGCTCGAGATCGTCTACCTCAGCGTCTCCAAGTGAGTGCGCACCGCGCCGCAGCCTCGCTACTCACTACTCACTACTCGCTACTCACTACACACAACTCACACGCTGGGCGAGGCCGAGCCGCTGCACACCGAGCTCGTGCTCTCCATACACGGCTTCGGCCTGTCGCTCGTCGACGACCGCGAGCTGCTCGAGATCGTCTACCTCAGCGTCTCCAAGTGAGTGCGCACCGCGCCGCAGCCTCGCTACTCACTACTCACTACTCGCTACTCACTACACACAACTCACACGCTGGGCGAGGCCGAGCCGCTGCACACCGAGCTCGTGCTCTCCATACACGGCTTCGGCCTGTCGCTCGTCGACGACCGCGAGCTGCTCGAGATCGTCTACCTCAGCGTCTCCAAGTGAGTGCGCACCGCGCCGCAGCCTCGCTACTCACTACTCACTACTCGCTACTCACTACACACAACTCACACGCTGGGCGAGGCCGAGCCGCTGCACACCGAGCTCGTGCTCTCCATACACGGCTTCGGCCTGTCGCTCGTCGACGACCGCGAGCTGCTCGAGATCGTCTACCTCAGCGTCTCCAAGTGAGTGCGCACCGCGCCGCAGCCTCGCTACTCACTACTCACTACTCGCTACTCACTACACACAACTCACACGCTGGGCGAGGCCGAGCCGCTGCACACCGAGCTCGTGCTCTCCATACACGGCTTCGGCCTGTCGCTCGTCGACGACCGCGAGCTGCTCGAGATCGTCTACCTCAGCGTCTCCAAGTGAGTGCGCACCGCGCCGCAGCCTCGCTACTCACTACTCACTACTCGCTACTCACTACACACAACTCACACGCTGGGCGAGGCCGAGCCGATGCACACCGAGCTCGTGCTCTCCATACACGGCTTCGGCCTGTCGCTCGTCGACGACCGCGAGCTGCTCGAGATCGTCTACCTCAGCGTCTCCAAGTGAGTGCGCACCGCGCCGCAGCCTCGCTACTCACTACTCACTACTCGCTACTCACTACACACAACTCACACGCTGGGCGAGGCCGAGCCGCTGCACACCGAGCTCGTGCTCTCCATACACGGCTTCGGCCTGTCGCTCGTCGACGACCGCGAGCTGCTCGAGATCGTCTACCTCAGCGTCTCCAAGTGAGTGCGCACCGCGCCGCAGCCTCGCTACTCACTACTCACTACTCGCTACTCACTACACACAACTCACACGCTGGGCGAGGCCGAGCCGCTGCACACCGAGCTCGTGCTCTCCATACACGGCTTCGGCCTGTCGCTCGTCGACGACCGCGAGCTGCTCGAGATCGTCTACCTCAGCGTCTCCAAGTGAGTGCGCACCGCGCCGCAGCCTCGCTACTCACTACTCACTACTCGCTACTCACTACACACAACTCACACGCTGGGCGAGGCCGAGCCGCTGCACACCGAGCTCGTGCTCTCCATACACGGCTTCGGCCTGTCGCTCGTCGACGACCGCGAGCTGCTCGAGATCGTCTACCTCAGCGTCTCCAAGTGAGTGCGCACCGCGCCGCAGCCTCGCTACTCACTACTCACTACTCGCTACTCACTACACACAACTCACACGCTGGGCGAGGCCGAGCCGCTGCACACCGAGCTCGTGCTCTCCATACACGGCTTCGGCCTGTCGCTCGTCGACGACCGCGAGCTGCTCGAGATCGTCTACCTCAGCGTCTCCAAGTGAGTGCGCACCGCGCCGCAGCCTCGCTACTCACTACTCACTACTCGCTACTCACTACACACAACTCACACGCTGGGCGAGGCCGAGCCGCTGCACACCGAGCTCGTGCTCTCCATACACGGCTTCGGCCTGTCGCTCGTCGACGACCGCGAGCTGCTCGAGATCGTCTACCTCAGCGTCTCCAAGTGAGTGCGCACCGCGCCGCAGCCTCGCTACTCACTACTCACTACTCGCTACTCACTACACACAACTCACACGCTGGGCGAGGCCGAGCCGCTGCACACCGAGCTCGTGCTCTCCATACACGGCTTCGGCCTGTCGCTCGTCGACGACCGCGAGCTGCTCGAGATCGTCTACCTCAGCGTCTCCAAGTGAGTGCGCACCGCGCCGCAGCCTCGCTACTCACTACTCACTACTCACTACTCACTACTCGCTACTCACTACACACAACTCACACGCTGGGCGAGGCCGAGCCGCTGCACACCGAGCTCGTGCTCTCCATACACGGCTTCGGCCTGTCGCTCGTCGACGACCGCGAGCTGCTCGAGATCGTCTACCTCAGCGTCTCCAAGTGAGTGCGCACCGCGCCGCAGCCTCGCTACTCACTACTCACTACTCGCTACTCACTACACACAACTCACACGCTGGGCGAGGCCGAGCCGCTGCACACCGAGCTCGTGCTCTCCATACACGGCTTCGGCCTGTCGCTCGTCGACGACCGCGAGCTGCTCGAGATCGTCTACCTCAGCGTCTCCAAGTGAGTGCGCACCGCGCCGCAGCCTCGCTACTCACTACTCACTACTCGCTACTCACTACACACAACTCACACGCTGGGCGAGGCCGAGCCGCTGCACACCGAGCTCGTGCTCTCCATACACGGCTTCGGCCTGTCGCTCGTCGACGACCGCGAGCTGCTCGAGATCGTCTACCTCAGCGTCTCCAAGTGAGTGCGCACCGCGCCGCAGCCTCGCTACTCACTACTCACTACTCGCTACTCACTACACACAACTCACACGCTGGGCGAGGCCGAGCCGCTGCACACCGAGCTCGTGCTCTCCATACACGGCTTCGGCCTGTCGCTCGTCGACGACCGCGAGCTGCTCGAGATCGTCTACCTCAGCGTCTCCAAGTGAGTGCGCACCGCGCCGCAGCCTCGCTACTCACTACTCACTACTCGCTACTCACTACACACAACTCACACGCTGGGCGAGGCCGAGCCGCTGCACACCGAGCTCGTGCTCTCCATACACGGCTTCGGCCTGTCGCTCGTCGACGACCGCGAGCTGCTCGAGATCGTCTACCTCAGCGTCTCCAAGTGAGTGCGCACCGCGCCGCAGCCTCGCTACTCACTACTCACTACTCGCTACTCACTACACACAACTCACACGCTGGGCGAGGCCGAGCCGCTGCACACCGAGCTCGTGCTCTCCATACACGGCTTCGGCCTGTCGCTCGTCGACGACCGCGAGCTGCTCCAGATCGTCTACCTCAGCGTCTCCAAGTGAGTGCGCACCGCGCCGCAGCCTCGCTACTCACTACTCACTACTCGCTACTCACTACACACAACTCACACGCTGGGCGAGGCCGAGCCGCTGCACACCGAGCTCGTGCTCTCCATACACGGCTTCGGCCTGTCGCTCGTCGACGACCGCGAGCTGCTCGAGATCGTCTACCTCAGCGTCTCCAAGTGAGTGCGCACCGCGCCGCAGCCTCGCTACTCACTACTCACTACTCGCTACTCACTACACACAACTCACACGCTGGGCGAGGCCGAGCCGCTGCACACCGAGCTCGTGCTCTCCATACACGGCTTCGGCCTGTCGCTCGTCGACGACCGCGAGCTGCTCCAGATCGTCTACCTCAGCGTCTCCAAGTGAGTGCGCACCGCGCCGCAGCCTCGCTACTCACTACTCACTACTCGCTACTCACTACGCACAACTCACACGCTGGGCGAGGCCGAGCCGCTGCACACCGAGCTCGTGCTCTCTATACACGGCTTCGGCCTGTCGCTCGTCGACGACCGCGAGCTGCTCGAGATCGTCTACCTCAGCGTCTCCAAGTGAGTGCGCACCGCGCCGCAGCCTCGCTACTCACTACTCACTACTCGCTACTCACTACACACAACTCACACGCTGGGCGAGGCCGAGCCGCTGCACACCGAGCTCGTGCTCTCCATACACGGCTTCGGCCTGTCGCTCGTCGACGACCGCGAGCTGCTCGAGATCGTCTACCTCAGCGTCTCCAAGTGAGTGCGCACCGCGCCGCAGCCTCGCTACTCACTACTCACTACTCGCTACTCACTACACACAACTCACACGCTGGGCGAGGCCGAGCCGCTGCACACCGAGCTCGTGCTCTCCATACACGGCTTCGGCCTGTCGCTCGTCGACGACCGCGAGCTGCTCGAGATCGTCTACCTCAGCGTCTCCAAGTGAGTGCGCACCGCGCCGCAGCCTCGCTACTCACTACTCACTACTCGCTACTCACTACACACAACTCACACGCTGGGCGAGGCCGAGCCGCTGCACACCGAGCTCGTGCTCTCCATACACGGCTTCGGCCTGTCGCTCGTCGACGACCGCGAGCTGCTCGAGATCGTCTACCTCAGCGTCTCCAAGTGAGTGCGCACCGCGCCGCAGCCTCGCTACTCACTACTCACTACTCGCTACTCACTACACACAACTCACACGCTGGGCGAGGCCGAGCCGCTGCACACCGAGCTCGTGCTCTCCATACACGGCTTCGGCCTGTCGCTCGTCGACGACCGCGAGCTGCTCGAGATCGTCTACCTCAGCGTCTCCAAGTGAGTGCGCACCGCGCCGCAGCCTCGCTACTCACTACTCACTACTCGCTACTCACTACACACAACTCACACGCTGGGCGAGGCCGAGCCGCTGCACACCGAGCTCGTGCTCTCCATACACGGCTTCGGCCTGTCGCTCGTCGACGACCGCGAGCTGCTCGAGATCGTCTACCTCAGCGTCTCCAAGTGAGTGCGCACCGCGCCGCAGCCTCGCTACTCACTACTCACTACTCGCTACTCACTACACACAACTCACACGCTGGGCGAGGCCGAGCCGCTGCACACCGAGCTCGTGCTCTCCATACACGGCTTCGGCCTCTCGCTCGTCGACGACCGCGAGCTGCTCGAGATCGTCTACCTCAGCGTCTCCAAGTGAGTGCGCACCGCGCCGCAGCCTCGCTACTCACTACTCACTACTCGCTACTCACTACACACAACTCACACGCTGGGCGAGGCCGAGCCGCTGCACACCGAGCTCGTGCTCTCCATACACGGCTTCGGCCTGTCGCTCGTCGACGACCGCGAGCTGCTCGAGATCGTCTACCTCAGCGTCTCCAAGTGAGTGCGCACCGCGCCGCAGCCTCGCTACTCACTACTCACTACTCGCTACTCACTACACACAACTCACACGCTGGGCGAGGCCGAGCCGCTGCACACCGAGCTCGTGCTCTCCATACACGGCTTCGGCCTGTCGCTCGTCGACGACCGCGAGCTGCTCGAGATCGTCTACCTCAGCGTCTCCAAGTGAGTGCGCACCGCGCCGCAGCCTCGCTACTCACTACTCACTACTCGCTACTCACTACACACAACTCACACGCTGGGCGAGGCCGAGCCGCTGCACACCGAGCTCGTGCTCTCCATACACGGCTTCGGCCTGTCGCTCGTCGACGACCGCGAGCTGCTCGAGATCGTCTACCTCAGCGTCTCCAAGTGAGTGCGCACCGCGCCGCAGCCTCGCTACTCACTACTCACTACTCGCTACTCACTACACACAACTCACACGCTGGGCGAGGCCGAGCCGCTGCACACCGAGCTCGTGCTCTCCATACACGGCTTCGGCCTGTCGCTCGTCGACGACCGCGAGCTGCTCGAGATCGTCTACCTCAGCGTCTCCAAGTGCCGAGCCGCTGCACACCGAGCTCGTGCTCTCCGTACAAGGCCCGCAAAATTTTAAATGATAAGACTAAAAACTACCATGCAATTACCAGCTGTTCATTATGACCATATTACTGACTTTTAAAACAAAATCATACACAATAATAATATTAAGTTTAAAAACAAGTATTTGTGTGTATTTAGTTTCTAGTTGGTCCTTCCCAGGACAAAGGTATTTTCCGAACCAGCAGTAAATAAAAAAAATGTATTGCAATGAGTATTATGTAGTAATTCTATAGTGAATAAAAACGATTCTATTGTATTCTATTTTAAAGTTATTAGTGGAAATCAGAAAATTAAATATGGTTTTGTTTCTATTAGCTCTGGAATAATATGGGAGCAGTGTAAAATTGGTGCGCGACGCTATAAGAGGATCGAAGGTCCAAAACTCATACAATTGGAGGAGGCATACCAACGTTACATTGCCGAAAAGATGGTCAGCGATGACCCCGTGTCGCCTAGAGTCATAATTGATGAGAAGATGGAGGTATGGACACAATCGTATTATAGGTGTTTAATTTTATATAATGACAAATATAATGATATAATAGAAAAATTATATACTATTATAGATAGGTGACGTTTTCCACGAAGTTTATAACCGAAATCTTGATAATTTGAATATGAAAGACGTAAAATTTTATTTTAAACGATTCGTTTTTTTTTGCGCAACGTTGCTTTTGGTTGTGATTTGAATTCTATATATATATATATATATATATATATATATATATATATATATATATATATATATAATATATATATATATATATGCATATATATATAATATATATATACACACACATATATATATATATATATACTCAGGAAGTTTGTAAGTCAAGGTTTGCAACTGTGGCAGCGATTGTTGTAACTAGGACCTATATAGGTGTAAATTATCTCATAATATATGTATTATATCAAATAAGTCTCAAAACTTAGTTGTTTATTATTGCTGCTTTTTATAATATGTCGGCGGTTCAAAGTTAAATCCGTTCATTAACTAACATCCTAGGCCATTTATATAACGAAAACGTTTAAGCGTACTAACGCTGGGGGAACCCCAACAAGGCTTCGTGCTATCACCAACGCTGTTTCTTTTGCATATCAATGATATATTGCAAACTGGTAACATTCATTGCTATGCAAGACGACAGCACTGGTGATGCCTTATACACCGGCCGTGCCAATATTTCTCGGGAAAACGTCGCTTCGAGTACCGGGACAAACTTATGTCTGAAGTCCTATCTTTGCTGAACAAAGTCTCGGATTGGGGCGACTAAATCTAGTCCAGTTGAATCCCCAGAAGACACAAGTTTGCGCGTTTACCGCTAAAATGAACTCCTTTGTCGTATCTCCTCAGTTTCAAGGCACTCCCCTTGCTGCCTCAGTCAGTATCGGAATCCTCGGCGTCGACATATCGAATCGTGTGCAGTTTCGTGGTTATTTGGAAGAGAAGTCCAAATTGGCCTCTAAAAAGCTTGGCGTGCTCAGCAGAGCGAGACAGTATTTCATGCCGGAACATCGCTTGCCGTGTAGTGGCGGTTAAGAATATCCACTACCCCATATCTTCCCGTGGGTGTCGTAAAAGGCGACAAAGGGAAACAGGCAGGAGATGGGCAGCAGCATCTTCCTGGTAACGGCAAAAATACAATAAAAAACTGCGGTTGCCAACCCGCTCGCCAAGCGTGGCAACTATGGCAATATACCCCCCATGATGAAAGTTACGAAGAGACGGCCCCCAGTCCCCGGCGGCCCCGCTATTCCTGGCTACGGTGGCGACCATGGTAACGGCGGGGCAGGGGGTGCTAAGAATCTCCGGTGGAGGTTCGGTTGCCACCTACGACGACTCGACCTGGCAACATACAACGCACGCACCCTGAGGACTGACGAGAAGATTGTGGAGCTGGAAGAAGAGATAGACAAGTTACGCTGGCACATTATAGGATTATCCGAAGTCCGAAGAGAGGGGGAGGACACTGTAGTCCTCGAATCCGGCAACTTGCTCTATTACCGGGAGGGGGACCATCTGTCCCAAGGAGGTGTCGGATTTATCGTCCACAAGTCTCTCGTTAACAACGTTGTAAAGATTGAGAGTGCGTCGACGAGGGTTGCGTACCTTATACTCAGAATCACAAAACGGTATTCGCTGAACGCCATACAGGTTTACGCACCAACCTCGGCACACCCCGATCAGGAGGTGGAGGAAATGTATGAGGATATCTCTAGAGCCATGCATTCCTCCAAAACCCAATATACGGTGTTAACGGGAGACTTCAATGCAAAACTAGGCACAAGAGAGAACGGTGAGCTGAAAGTGGGGAAATTTGGAATAGGGCAACGGAACCCAAGGGGCCAGCAGCTGGCCGACTTCATGGAGAAAGAGGGACTCTTTATGATGAACTCTTTCTTCCAGAAGCCGCCCGACAGGAAGTGGACCTGGTCGAGCCCCGACGGTTCGACAAAAAATGAGATTGACTTCATTATGACGACCAGACGACAACTGTTCAATGATGTCTCAGTGATCGCGAGGGTGAAAACCGGCAGCGATCACCGAATGGTTAGAGGCACACTGAACCTAAACGTTAAGTTGGAGAGGTCTCGTCTAATGAATTCAACGCTCCGTCCCCCTCGTGCTCTAATCCAAAGTCCCGAAACCTTTCAGCTCGAGTTACAAAACCGTTTTCAGTGCCTAGAAGACTGCAATGAAGTGGACGATATAAATGATAAGCTCGTGGAAACTGTCCATGCGGTCGGAGCTAAGTTCTGCAAGACCCGCCGCAGAAGAACACAAAAACTCTCCGATCACACTCTTAATCTCATGGCTGTTAGACGGGAGATGAAGCTACATTCTTCAACAGACTTGACAGCATACAGGCATCTGAACAGACAGATCTCCAAATGCATGCGACGGGACTTACGCAACTTCAATATAGCTCGTATTGAAGAAGCAATCGAGCGGAACCAAGGCTCTAAAGTCTTTGCCAGAGATCTGTCTGCCAGAAAGAGCCAACTGTCAAAGCTGAAGACCGAATGTGGCAGCATCGTTTCCGGGGCACCTGAGATTTTTAGTGAGATTGAGAGGTTCTATGGGCAGCTGTACACGTCATCGTTGAAGCCGCACGCAAGTGTGAGTAACGATCCAAGAGCGAGTCTTATCCGACATTATTCCGATGATATACCGGACGTCAGTCTGAGCGAGATTAGAATGGCTCTCCAGCACCTTAAAAACGGCAAGGCCCCAAGCGAGGATGGAATTACAGCGGAGCTTCTGAAAGCGGGTGGAAAACCGGTACTTGAAGTCCTTCAGAAGCTCTTTAATTCCGTCCTCCATGGTGGCATTACACCGGAGGCGTGGAGCAGAAGTGCGGTGGTCTTGTTGTTCAAGAAAGGCGACAACGCTCTCTTGAAGAACTACAGACCGATTTACCTTCTGAGCCGCGTCTACGTGCTGTTTTCGAGAGTCATTACGAATCGTCTCGCGCGCAGTCTTCACGACTTCCAGCCTCCCGAACAAGCCGGTTTCCGAAAAGGCTTTAGCACCATAGACCACATTACATACCCTTCGGCAAATTGTACAGAAGTCCGAGGAATACAATTTGCCACTATGTCTGGCGTATGTGGACTATGAGAAAGCCTTTGATTCCGTCGAAATTTGGGCGGTGCTGCAGTCCCTTCAGCGATGCCAAGTTGACTGTCGGTATATCGAATTGTTGAAGTGCTTGTACAGTAGGGCTACGATGGCTATCCGAGTACAGAACCAGAGTACGAAACCTATCCAATTGCAGAGAGGTGTAAGACAGGGTGACGTCATATCCCCGAAACTCTTTACCGCTGCATTGGAAGATGTTTTCAAGCTTCTGGACTGGAAAGGATACGGTATCAACATCATCAATGGCGAGTACATCACTCACCTTCGATTTGCCAACGATATAGTCCTTATGGCAGAATCGCTGGAGGACCTAAGCACTATGCTCAATGACCTCAATAGTGTTTCCCAACGGATAGGTCTTAAGATGAACATGGACAAAACAAAGATCATGTTTAATGTCCATGTCACACCTATGCCGGTAGTTGTTGGGAACACTAAGCTCGAAGTTGTTGACGAGTATGTTTACCTGGGACAAATAGTCCGGCTAGGTAAGTCCAACTTCGACCGAGAGGTCAATCGACGGATTCAACTCGGTTGGGCAGCGTTCGGGAAATTACGGCACATCTTCTCGTCAGGTATACCTCAAAACTTGAAAACGAGACTGTACACCCAGTGCGTGTTGCCAGTGATGACATACGGAACTGAGACGTGGTCCTTCACTGCTGGCCGGAAGAGGAAGCTCAAGGTCGCTCAGCGAGCTATGGAGAGGGCTATGCTCGGAGTTTCTCTGCGTGATAAACTCAGAAATGAAGATATCCGCAGTAGAACCAGAGTGACCGACATAGCCCAACGGATTAGTAAGCTGAAGTGGCAATGGGCCGGCCATATAGCTCGAAGAACCGACAACCGATGGGGAAGAAAGGTTCTCGAGTGGCAGCCTCGTACCGGCAGGCGAAGTGTAGGGCGTCCCCCCACTAGATGGAGTGACGACCTGGTAAGATATGCAGGAAGTCGATGGATGCAGGTGGCTCAGGACCGTGCTTTGTGGCATTCTTTGGGGGAGGCCTATGTTCAGCAGTGGCCTTGTGAAGGGCTGTAATGATGATGATGATGACATCGCTTACAACCTTACAAAGCGCAAGTTCGGCCTCATATGGAATACTGTTCTCATCTCTGGGCTGGGGAACCCCAGTGCCAGCTCCTTCTACTTGACCGCATCCAATCCCAGAATGGTTCGAATCGTTGACGACCAGTTCTTTCTGATCGGCTCGATTCACTGGCGCTGCGTAGGCATGTTGCATCTCTTTTAATTTGATATCGAATCTACCATGGAGAGTGCTCTGAGGAATTGTTCGGATTAATTCCAGCTACCAAATTTCACGAACGCACATTGCGTCAAAATTGATGTTTGGCGGTCCACCACTGTGCGTTTTATTAGGAGTTTTTTTCCTCGTACAATTTCTCTGTGGAATTGTTTACCACCGGCGATTTTTCCGGACCGATACGACTTAAGGACCTTCAAGAAAAGAGCTTACTCCTTTGTAAAAGACTGACAACGCACCTACAATTCCCCTGGTGTTGTGGTTGTTCATGGGCGGCAGTAGTCACTTACCGTCAGGTGAGCCGCATGCTCGTTTGCCCCCTCTTCTATAAAAAAGAAAACAAAAATTATTGTTTAAATAGTAGTTTGAAGTAGATTTTAGTGATAAAAAAATAATGATAACGAATATTAAACATGGTGATTATAGTTAAAAAAAAATACTTTTTTGTACACATTCTTCTAACAAGTCTATGTATTTAGTCCACTCTTTTTTCTAAACTCAGAATACCCTTAGAAAAAAAATTCTCTTGACCCTCCAACAAAAGCCTGAACAGCAATGATCACTATGTCTGGAAATTTATTGCCTTGAAGGTGTTCAGAAACAGACAGAAGTCGTTGGGGGCTAGATCTGGCGAATATGGTGGGTGTTCGAGCAGTTCAAACCCTGTTTCTTGAAGGACAGCCATTGCAATTGCTGCTTTGTGAGCCGGAGCGTGGTCTTGGTGGAACAGCACTCCAGCTCGCAGTTTGCCGCGTCTTTTTTCCTTAATAGCCTTCCGCAATCTTCTTATTTGGCCTGCGTAGTAAGAGCCTAAAATAGTGGCTTCCTTTTCCAAATATTGCACTATAATTATTCCTTTAGCGTCAAAAAAACGGATGCCATAACCTATCGCGATTTATACTTGACACTTTGAATTTTTTTCGGCGTCGGTGAGGTTTGTTTCCTTTGGTTTAAGAATTTAAATGGTGGATCGAGATTTCGTCCATGGTCACGAAACGTGATAAAAAAAATTCTTGATCTGCTTGGTACCTTTTAGATTATCCCTCTAAATGCCGACTCGTTTTTCCTTTGGCTTGTCGGTTAAAATTCTCGGAACTCAACGCGCAGAGACCTTTTTCATATGCAGTTCGTTCGCAAGGATTTTTTGAACATTGCTATATGAGATCCTTCTGAGCTTAGCTATATGCGTGATGGTCACTTTTCTGCCGATTTCCAAAAAGGAGACGGTACTCAATTCGACTGTATGTTTTTTTTATGTGTGTTACCTCATAACTTTGTACTGGGCGAACCGATTTCGATGATTCTTTTTTTATATGAAAGCTGATAGTTCTCGTGTGGTCTCATATGAAATGATCAAGGTCAGACCAATGGTTATTGAGTTATTTTTAAATAACCTACATTGAAGTCGCTTATATTGAAGTCGGCTGTACAAAATTTTAAATTATAGGTCTGCTAATAAGACATCTTCGGCTTTTTTTTACGTTATCTTAAGTGAGGGATGTAGATGGACGTCCTTCGCTATGTTTATCTTCTGTGGATGTTTTGCCCAGTTTAAACTTCTTTGCCCAGTGGATTGTGGAATATAGAAGAGCAGAGTCCCTCAATGTTTGCACTAAGTCGCGATCATGTCATTTCTTTGGTAGACATTTTTTTAATAGAGGTACTTGATAACCGCTCTAGTTTTTTTTTCTATTTTGATGTTATCTCTTCCATGATTTGTATTCAAATGAATGTATCTCTTGGCAATCGTAACTTATTTATATGATTTTTTTATGCTGATCTTTAGTAGGTAACATAATTAGCAAGAAAAAAAAATTTTGTTTTACATTTTTGTGTGCACTAAAATAATCGATTATTATTACTTTTAGATCACTTTTCGTATTAGTGGAAACGATGCAATAAGAGTAGGTCAATTGTGTTGTCGACTTAAGGCTTTAACTAGCCTGAATGACCTTGACGAAACGGCGATCGTAGAGATTTTAGCCGATGTCAACACCGTCTAGCAACTACGTTCTGTATTACCTATAAAAGTGCAAAGATTAATAGACTGCAGAGATGACAATTATATAAGTGACATACTGCCTGTTATGCTTGCGCATCACTGAGAATTATGTCGCGGTTACGCATCTCCAATTACATTGTACGGTGTGGGGCTGTAGCTTTGTCCGGTAGGCATCACGAGCTATCAAGTGTTCAAGTTTCAAGCACGTAAGAACTTTTATTATATATGTTAAATCGTATTTATTTGTGTCGTATTAAATATATGTCGTCAAAGCGTTCGCTGTAAATTTTCCCGGGTTTGATCCCCGACAGCACGAATGAAATTTGTAATTGCAATTTTCGTCAACACGCATTGGGGAAGCACGGCGGGCATTTCCTTGCCCTAAAACCCTCTCAGAAATAAAAAAAGAGTCCTGTGCCCAGTAGAGGGACATGTATAGCCTATTACTTTACTTTGTAGCAATATTTATATTCGTTTCAGATATAGAAGGTTACCTTATGCTGACAAAAATATCATGTGGAGGGCACGAAAACGTAAAACATCTTTGTATCTAGATAAAACGTTCGAAAGATTGTCAGTCATGTCATACGCCACATTTTCTATAGAGCGTAGAACATTGCAGATAGAGCAAAATAAAAAATAATCCAATATATTATAGGAACTATTTATTAATAATATATACATTTATAGGTATTTATAATAAAAATAATGAACAAGCTGCAAGGTTCAACTAATAATGTTTTTTGTAAACACAATCGTAAAATTCCTGTTTTAATTTTTACCGATGGTTAATTGATGAAACGTAGTCAAGATCACTTCATATAAAATATATTTAATTAAAATTGACACGTGACCTATTCGGCCTTCTACTTACAACTCGGCGGAAATTTGAAAAGAAATTTTGTCTTTTCACACAAGTATTGTTTACAACTGGCGTGGTTTCGAAAAGCATGATTAAGTGTCAGCGGTATATAATCAATTACATACTGAACTTTATTGAAATTTATTTTTTTGTTTATTTTTGTTATATCTTCTTAAAAACTGACGCCATCTCACTATTTTATTATTTGTTTTTTTTTGTACGCATAAGGATAAGTTAGACTAAGTTAGATTAACTTGGATAAGTTTATATTTTTTTTAATTTTATCACAAAATTTCCGGAATAAATTATTACCTTTTCTACAGTGATTCTCTCCTCTTAGTTTCGACGTGACTGTAGGATGTTATAGTGAGTCACCGTCAGTTACTAAGCGGCCATAAATCATTATATGTATGTATAGACATACATATATACATTTTTTGATTTTAATATTTATGTTTTTTGAATTTTGATTGATTTTTTGAGACCTGGTAAAATTATTTTTTTCCATACCAATTGATGGGCCTGAATATAATGCCAGTTATTCTCTTTGGCTGAAGTTATTTTTTATTTTATGCTCAATTGCAGACAAAACAATATTGATTGCGCATTTCTAAAACAAAATTTTACCTCTTCTCCTTCTAATAATAGCTCCTGCACATAACACGGCGGAATAGTTATTATTATCTATAAGACCATTTGCGAAAACAGTTTTTGTTAACAGTTATGAGTGTAACATTTTATCAGCTACTTTGTTTATAGTGCCTTGAGCAACACTTTGCCGGTTTCTGTACAGAAAATGATTCTGGCTTTGCCAATACGGATGGCCGCTACCATTGAATATAATACCCGCTATGTTACGCTTATTTACATAGAAACTTTAATTATCATTTGCATAAAATTCTAAATAGCACTTTTTACACAAGAAAGTAAACTTTTAGATCAGTCCATTTTGTTTTTCACTAATTAAGTAAAAAGTAAAACAAACCAATAGGGCCGGGAATTAAAATTTCTTGCAACTTTTTATAGAAAAGCATGACCTTATCATAATATAAAAGTCAATCATTTAGCCATGTGATAAAACTTTTAAGTGTGCCAGTCAAACATTAATGATGATATGTCATTATACTGGAAATAGTCTTTTAAATATTTTGTAGTACAATTGATAATCTTCAGTATGATTGACCGTGTATATGACTTTTATAAGTCTATGTTATTTTTGATGAAAATTATTATTGCAGATAAAAGCCCTTTCACATTTATTTTAGTCTCGAATTAAATTAATCAAAATGAAAATAATAACATTGGCTCTTTATAACTGATATTTAAATGTAAAACACTGACTTGAAATTATATAATTATTAGCATTTTTTTAATTCATTGAACTTTTTTAAGATTTTGTTGAAACTCTACTGGTAAAAAAAACAAATATATATAAAAAATATATATTATAGTTCTTGATAAAAATAATGTATGCGCGTTACATCGCATCCCATCAAGAATTTCTAATGTAATTCTTGGTGTAAAGCTAAGACGTGATAATAACTGTAAACAATAGAATAACAAAATAATGAAAACATTTACATTTACATACAAAACATTTACAAAAATACTTGCTTTATAACCTAATAAATATTATTTGACCGTAATAAAATAAAACAAGGTAGTCTTGGGCATAAAAGTAAAAATAAATATTTTCGATTATTTTTGCTATATCTATCAGCCGGATCAGCGGGCGATTCTGATCCATCTATAGATGCTAAATTTCAGCAAGCACTGTCAAATTCAATAGGAGTGACAGGAAAACGGTTCTTGATATAGAAAGGTAAATAAATTATTTAACCTATAAAGTAAAATCACTTTATTACAAATCAAAATAGCCCAATAGCTTTATTAACATGAGACATAATTGTACGAGTGCTTACAATACTTCGATTACGTATCAAAATGTAGATGCGTTGTCACCCGTGAGGACTAAGATGTAATGCCTCGTTTCCAGTAAAAAGGTTCTCCGGTTTTCTACACTCACCATACGAAACACAGCAGGGTTAAACTGCTATTTTACATGTTATTCCGTGAGAGCGTGGCCCTTCCCCGATCGAGCCGACCCATTCGTGTTACAACTATACCTAATAAATATAGCTGTAGCAACCACGTAAAAAAATTGACGTTGAAAATTTAAAATTATTTTTAGAAGCAACTTTGCAATTATTTGTTATTGAGTTAATTTTTGTGGAATCGTGTTTTGCAAACCGCCACCTAAAATACGTACAAATTTTTTTTCGATAATGACGTGAAATTACAAAACGATCCCCATGCATTTCAATGTGGCTCTATTCAGCCTCTTAATATGAACATACCTCGGATTTCAGAGATAATGGAAGATATAATATTATATTATTACTGTTCCGTGTGAGGCAACCTTTATACTTATATACATATTCTCATCATATTTTTATGGTTGGTTAGAAAAATTATATCTAAATGCAAACTTTCACAGGGTAATTTTTTTTTTACTATTTTACCCAGCAAGTAGTAAAGCAACTACAATTCCATCGGTAAGTGGTTATGTAGTCTAAGATGGTGAATTGCACTGACTTAACAAAAACCTATTCACTCTTGCCTAATAGTACTAGGTAAGTATTATTTGCGACCTATTTGTGTGTGTGTGTGTGTGTGTGTGTGTGTGCGCGCGTGAGTGCTTGCGCGCATGTGCGTTTGTGTGTGTGTGTGTGTGTGTGTGTGTGTGTGTGTGTGTGTGTGTGTGTGTGTGTGTGAAGAAAAGTGTATGAGAATACGTGAAGAGGAATAAAAGTTGAGTACTAATTCGCTTACCTGTACGAGGTTGCCACTCGAGGACCTTTCTTCCTATTTTTTATATGTTTTCCAAGTTATATAGCTAGCCCATTGCCATTTCACTGTAATATTCCGTTGAGCTATGTCAATTACTCTGATTCTAATGCAAATACCTTCATTTCTAACTTTATCACGTAGAGAAACCCCTCTCCAATTTAAATTTTTTACATTTTTTAGATGATAGTTTGTCTAACATAAAAAAAAAACCATAAACCCAAGAATATCATTATATAGTTATTTATACTTAGGTAAGCATAACATTAACATTTTATTTTATTTTATTTTATTCTTTTATTTATTTAAATTGTTTGATTTAATTTGATAACAGTGTACCTAAATGTGTATCTTTATTTCTCTCCCCAATAATATTTTATAAAGTCATACTTATAAAAACAGCGTTTTATTGTAATACATAATTATAAAATTCATTATCAAATAATTAATAAAAATATGCAACAATAAAATTACATGGGTATTAAAAACTATCGAAATCTAAGTAACGAGAGCATGTTCGTCGTTCCACATCTAAATTATATAAAAATGCATTTTTCAATTTCACTAATCAACGTCGCCGCAAAAATTTCTTCTTCTTTGGGCACTTTAAAAATTCATTTATTTAGAAAATAATATTTACAGGTACCAGTGTACAGATATTAACTAAATTAAGTATTTCTAGTCATAAAAATATTTATAATTGAGTATAAACTTTTAAAAAACTAATATATATTTGAACGAAGTCGCTCCAACACCGACGTGTGGTCCACCCTCGACGATGTCCGAAAACGGACTGTGACAGAGCTTACATGGCGACGGAGCATGCGCGCTCGCGTAAATATATTCAATTTCAGGGAAAAATGATATATTCTCTTATAAAACGGGTAATAAAAATAAAACTCTCAATTAAAAATATTGATATTTTTAAGACCTTTTTTTTAGTGTAAGAACTATTTAAAAAGCTTGTGCCGTTTTGGAGAAATTTTGCAAAATATGACAAAGATAGGTGCTCTTTGGGGATTTTTTTTCTAATAAGGGGTTGACAAAAATACAATTTTGTTAAATTAAAAACATTTACCAAATCTTCTTCTGTTACCTTGTATTTTTTTTTGTGGATTAAATGAACAGTTATTGAGATTTTTTTACTTAAATATCCTAGATTTAAGCATTTCAACCACTGTTAAGGCCTTAAAGATAATGTCTGCTTTGGCGACTTAAGATGTTATTTTTATCGACTGTTGGTTTAAGTTGCCGCCAAAATCTCCTTAAAATTTCACAATGTAACACAAACATATTGGGAAGGAGTGTTTTAAACAAATTAATATAAAGGATAATTTAATTTATTTAAAAAAAGTATTTTTGTAGAAAAGTTTTGGTCTAAAGAGTTGGTAATTGTTGAGTTTTGCGCAGGTGGACCTGGAGGAGATGCGGCTGCTGCGGCCGGCGGCGCGGCTGCTGCGGCGCACGGCCGAGCCGGGCGTGTGGGCCAGCCTGGGCCTGTCCGCGCACTCGCGCCGCCTGCACGCGCGCCTGCACCGCCTGCAGCTGGACCAGCAGCTGCCGCTGCCCACCTTCCCCGTCGTGCTGGCGCCCGTGCCGCCGCCCAAGTCCGTCGCGCACGACCAGCCCAACGGTACCCACCCCACCACGCGCTGCCACCAGCCCGCCGCCACAACACTATTAAATATTATATTTGACACATTCCATGGCAAGGGAAGTTAAATTAGATATTTTAGTTAAAAAAAAATTATATATTTTTTATGTTTTCATATTAATTTAATTAGAAATCGATAAACCCCAAACTACATAATACCTCTAGAAGCATAAAAATTAAAAAATTAAAGAACACGCCACTGAGGTCTTGTTTTGTGTAAACGGATAAACTAGAAACCGAAATACTTTCATTTAAAACGCAACTTTTCTATGATGAGCTTTTCAATGGTAAACACTATGACCATTTCCGTAATAAATAAAACTCACTTCAGTCCCAACCAACGACATCTAATTAAAGTAACATTATTAGCCCTCATTGATTTAGAACGGCGCCTGAGCGAGGAAGGTACATCATTCTACCATACCAATAACATGTCACACGGTTCGTGCGACATCACGCAGATCGACAAAAAATAAACGCAACCACGAAATATTAAAAACACAAAGAATTGACTATCTACATGGTAGAACTACTGCTGCAAGTGGTTCTACTACATCATACTCTACTATAACACGAATAGGTCAGCTGGCAAGAATCACACTATCACAGAATACCCGCAAAAACAACGCATTCCAGATATGGATGACTATAGGACACGACATCCGCTTACTGTCACATGGACTATGTGCTCGTTTGTCACCCTATTTCTATAAAAAGAGACAAAGCGCGTACTTATACTAGAACCAGTACCGCCAAACTCATTTTTTAAAAACATTCATTAGCATTAGTACAAACCATAAGGTATATAAAAAAGGATCATTGCATGCCTCTAACGCAAAACGGATAGGTATGTTCTACTAACGTCTAAAAATCAAGATTTCAACGTTTTATCTCATGAAATCATATCTAACAATTATTGAACATATAAATGATATAAAAGGCACATTGTCAGAAAGATAAATGATTTTTACATAAAAAAGTGGTTTTAGTGGCTTATGGTGTAGAATTATCAAGTCCGTAAACACGATAACTTTTGAAAATATTAATATATTTGTTTAACACAATCTATTTTTAATCTCTTCATCTATCATGTGGGAAGCCATGGAATGTAAATAGTAGTTTAATTTTGTTTTGTTTAGTTATTTAATTTCCTTCTGTTGGATTTAACAATAGTTTATTTTTATAAAATTTCCAGGATTGACGAACTAATTCAGCTAATTAACGTGAGATGTCAAAGTAATGCCGTGATCATTTGAAAATGCACCATAAGTTCACACAAAGAGCATTATGACTTTAATTCAAGAAGATTCGAACATTGTCGAATATATTCCGTTATTCGACTTTACTTAATGCCATTATAAGCAGAATTCCGATCGGTTTTAAGTAGACTTTGCAGTAAATTACCGGGAACTCGAACAACTACATGACTTAATAATACAAAATAACCTGATGATTCAATCGTTATTAAAATATGAAAATAAAATTAGTGACTTAAAGAAATTTATTGGACTGTATATTCATTTATGTATGAAGTAGCGACATATAACCTCATGTCAATAAAAACATGCAACAGTCTTAGGCAGTGCTGCGCCTATTTGTGGCATGTGTACCCTGCCCAATTAGCGTTTCCTCTTTTTAATATTCCTTGCGCGCAAAGGGCTAGGGGAGCAGAGAAATGAAGCGGGAAGGGATGATGCAGTGCGACATCAGGGCTATAGACAATGTTTGTTGCGTGCTCAAACGTTTGCCAACAGCGTCGCGGCGTTGCAACGTCCTCGTAGTGTGGCACTCAATCTTACTTAACAGAGATTTGATAAATATTTGCTTCATGCAAATAAGTTCTACCCGCAATACCCTAATATTTTTGTCCTAACACTCAATATGACCAGTTTTTTTTTTATAGGAGAGGGGGCAAACGAGCATGCGGCTCACCTGATGGTAAGTGACTACCGCCGCCCATGAACAACCGCAACACCAGGGGAATTGCAGATGCGTTGCCGGCCTTTTAAAAAGGAGTAGGCTCTTTTCTTGAAGGTCCCTAAGTCGTATCGGTCCGGAAAAATCGCTGGTGGTAAGCTATTCCACAAGGAAGTTGTGCGAGGAAGAAAACATCTTCTAAATCGCACAGTGGTGGACCGCCAATCATCCAGATGGTGTGGATGGTATCGGGAGTTCTGCCGCGATGTGTGTTCGTGAAATTTGGCGGCTGGGATTAATCCGAACAATTCCTCAGAGCACTCCCCATGGTAAATGCGAAAGAAAATGCTAAGAGATGCAACATCTCTTCGCAGTGCCAATGAGTCGAGCCGATCGGAAAGGACTCGGTCGTCGACGATTCGAGCCGCTCTGCGCTGGATGCGGTCAAGTGGAAGGAGCTGGCACTGGGGAGCCCCAGCCCAGAGATGGGAACAGTATTCCATGTGAGGCCGAACCTGCGCCTTGTAAAGTTGCAGGCGTTGAGCCGGCATGAAATACTGTCCCGCTCTACTGAGCACGCCAAGCTTTTTAGAGGCCAATTTGGCCTTCTCTTCCAAGTGACCACGAAACTGCACATTACTCGATATGTCGACGCCGAGGATTCCGATATTGTCTGGGCAACAAGGGGAGTACCTTGAAACTGAGGAGATACGACAAAGGGGTTCTTTTTAGCGGTAAACGCGCAAACTTGTGTCTTCTGAGGATTAAACTGGACTAGATTTAGTCGCCCCCAATCCGAGACTTTGTCCAGCAAAGACTCTACTTCAGACACAAGTTTGTTCCGGTACTCGGTGACGTTTTCCCGAGAAATATTAACTGTGGTAGAGCCACGCAGCAGTTTTTGCTGTTGCACGTATGGGCCGGCTCGAGGCGGGTTAGTACCACGACCTCACAGAATACCGGCGTGAAGTGGAAGCTCTACTTCCGCGTTTCGTCTGGTGAGTGCAGGTGACCGGAGGCCCAATTCCCCCCCCCCCCCCCCCCCCATCAACATGGTAGCGGAATTACGTCATAAACTACCCCAGGAGGGTACCAGTACCCCTGGAGAATCCCTCGCTGAGCATCGACGACCATGCTATTCCACTCCTGAGCGTGGGTGCTCAGGCTGCCCCGCGTATTCTGGGGGGGGGGGGGGGGGGGGGGGGCAAAATTCCGCTCAACACAATAACTACTCGGGGCAAACTGAGCAACAAGACCAAGGCGACCTCTGCCACGCTATCCGTAAATTTCTGCAACATCAGGGGACTTCACTCGAACCTAAACGCCGTCCACTACCATCTTGAGACGGCGAAGCCGGCCTTGCTCTTTCTGACCGAGACGCAGGTGTCCTCTCCGGCTGATACTTCGTATCTCTCCTGCCCGGGATAATATTGGAGCACTCCTTTGTGCCTCGGGCTGGAGTTTGCGTGTATGTCAGAGAGGACATCGGTTCTCGACGCCTCGGTAGTCTTGAAGGTTCGGACCTGTCCATCCTTTGGCTACGCGTAGACAGCGACGACCATCCGCGCGTCTACGGGTGCCTCTATAGGTCCCATAGCGGTAATGCCGAAACAGACCGACTTATTGACCACGTCCAAATGGCTACAGATTACTTGCTACAACAGGTCCCATCCGCAGAGATCGTGATCCTTGGTGATTTTAACGCCCACCACGCCGAATGGCTCGGTTCACGTTTAACCGATCATGCGGGGAGATCTGTTTATGACTTTGCCTTGGCATATGGTCTGACACAACTGGTTACATCGCCTACGCGGATTCCAGATGTTGAGGATCATACACCTTCCCTGTTGGACCTTCTGCTGACCTCTCATCCGGACGGATATCAGGTTTCTGTCGATGCCCCTCTTGGCTCTTCGGACCATTGTCTGATCCGGAGTGTGGTGCCACTCACGCTCCCCTCGCGGTTGCGTTCTGCAGGTTGCCGCCGTGTTTGGCATTACAGGTCGGCGGATTGGGACGGAATGCGGTCTTTCTTTGCTTCCTACCCATGGGGGCGGGTTTGCTTCTTGTCGGATGATCCCAGCGCTGTTGCTGACTCTGTCACTGATGTGGCGCTACAGGGAATGGAACTATTTATTCCATCATCTGTGGTACCCATCGGAGGCAGATCTCAGCCTTGGTTTGGTCGCTCCTGTAAGACTGCTTTACGCAGTAAACAGGAGTGTTATCAAGCCTGGGCTGCGGCTTCGGCGACTCGGGATGTAAACACCAGCATACTTAAAAAGAAGTATAACTTCGCCTCCAGGTCCTTCAAAAGAGTTATTGCCAAGGCAAAGTCAGAGCACATAGGCAGAATTGGCGAGAAACTAGTTCGCCTTCCTTCGGGAACCCGTGCATTCTGGTCTCTCGCCAAGGCTGTCCAAGGGAATTTCTGTAAGCCATCACTACCATCTCTGCACAGGGAGGACGACTCACTGGCCCACGACGCAAAAGAGAAGGCCGACCTTTTAGGCTCCCTTTTTGCGTCGAACTCGACTGTTGATGACGGGGGGAACACACCGCCGACCATCCCGCGGTGTGAGTGCTCCATGCCGGATGTGCGGTTCTCACAGCGTTCGGTTCGCAGAGCACTCCTCTCCCTTGACATCCACAAGTCGAGTGGGTCTGACGGAATCCCCCCAATTGTGCTGAGGACGTGTGCTCCGGAGTTGGCACCGGTTCTAACGCGTCTTTTCCGGTACTCCTACTCCCTAGGCGTAGTCCCGAAATCATGGAAGACAGCTTTTGTCCACCCGATCCCTAAAAAAGGCGACCGCTCAGACCCGTCCAACTACAGGCCTATCGCCATCACCCCCTTGTTCTCCAAAATAATGGAATCCGTTATAAACTGCCACCTCATGCGGTACCTTGAGGATCACCAGCTGATTAGTGACCACCAGTACGGTTTTCGTCGGGGTCGATCAGCTGGTGATCTTCTGGTCTACTTAACTCATAGATGGGCGGAGGCAGTAGAGTCCAAGGGGGAGGCATTGGCCGTTAGTTTGGACATTGCGAAGGCCTTCGATCGGGTTTGGCACAAAGCGCTTCTTTCGAAGCTCCCTTCCTATGGGCTTCCCGAGAAATTATGCAATTGGATCACCAGCTTTCTTGCAGATCGGAGCATCAAGGTCGTTGTAGACGGTGCATGCTCCGACTACAAGCCTATTAACGCTGGTGTTCCACAAGGCTGCGTGCTATCACCAACGCTGTTTCTTCTGCATATCAATGATATGTTGCAAGCCGGTAGCATTCATTGCTATGCGGATGACAGCACTGGTGATGCTCTATACACCGGCCGTGCCAATAGTTAATGTTATGCCAACAAATGTTATAAAAATGACTCTAAAATTAATGTGTAAATGACTAGTTTCAAGATAGTAAAATGATATAGTATCTGTTAACTTTGTAAAAAGTTCTTTAACTTAAAAAAACACCTTACAGGTTTCTGATATATTGATGTGCAATAGTAACTCTAAAGTATTAGCCATAACTTCTAGCTTTCCCTATATATTATAATCTGTTAATAATTTGTATTAACAGGTATGAAGCCATTCATCGAGGTGTCGATAGTGGAGCGTATCATGGAGCACAGTAAGGTCCGCCAGTACAGATACTACAAGGTCCTGATCCAAGAGTTCCATGTAAAGGTTGATATGGGGCTTATCAATGCACTTATGGGCATGTTCCCACAAAAGCTTCTCACTGAACAAGAAGCGGTGAGTAATTACTTAAAACTGCTTGTACGTTATTTTATTTTACTTAAATATAGGATCTAAACCATTGCAGACGTTATGTAATTTAAAATCATTATTATTTTTGTAATTTATTTAATATATCATTCTCACATCGAGCGCAACCAATTGTAACAATGATAATACATATAGTAAGACAATATTACATATAATATGATAACATATAAATCTTAAACTAAAAGTTATGGGTAACAGACCACAAGTCAAACAGGTCCTCCTGATGTTAAGTGGATGCTGTGGCCCATATACACCGCCATGGATAATATCAAAGAAATCAAAAATAGGCAACTCAAGATCCAGTTTTCAAAACTGTACTGTTTTTAATAGGCGTAGTTGATAAGTCTATTAGTTCTATCCGTTGGTTGTAGGCAATATAATAATTAAAAAAATTTGACGTACCAAAATTTATGCCGAGTTTCGCAAAATATATATTGTTAAATCGAATAACTTTCCGGGTTTATGCATTGCAGCATGAAACCCATGGATTTTAATTTAACGCTACATATTAGCGATACTTACACCACATGATAAGAGAGGAAAGTGGTTTACGTGGTAGATTAATAGTATAGTTCTAGCACGAACGGGTCGGCTCGGCCGGGGAAGGACCACGCTCTCACATAATACCAGCGTAAAATAGCAGCTTAACGCTGCTGTGTTCCGCATGGCGATTGTAGAGAATCGGAGATCCTTTTCACTGGAAATGAGGCATCCCATCTTAGTCCTCACGGCTGACAACGCATCTCCATTTTATTCGCAAACGAGGAAAAATGTAGATGTCTATGGGCCACAGCAACCACTTACCATCAGGTGGACTGTGTGTTCGCTTGTCACCCATATCCTATAAAAAAAAAGCATTTTTCATCGCAAAAATATATATTAATGTGAAATAGTAAGTGACGCAGGGATTGCTATGTAAGGATACATTGTATGCTGATGTATTTGCTGAGTATGCATTATGACGCTTTTGTGAGAAGCGGGCCACGGCCTAGCGCTCTCCAGCCGCTCTCCGTCACGCCTCTCGTTAATCCATACTCGCTAATTAAAGAGCAATGGCAGACTTTCATACATAACATTAGTTGAGAAGAAATGGTAGCGTCTATATATCAAAAATATCTTAAAATGTTAAGCGTCACTCTCTTAATAACTCTGTCAAAGAATTTTGTCCTGAGAAGGCGTCAAAAAAAAGATATTTACCTTTGAACCTTTTTAGATTATGTCCTTGGAAAAAGTCATGCTTCCAGTGATTGTTTGATGTTAGCTTAATACATAATACATAATTGAGAGTTTTTAGATTATTGTATATCTATTATATATTTGCATACTATAAATGTATATTTCTGGCATGACTGGCCTTTGTATCATAGTGACATTCTCAGAAGGGCTAGAACCCAGAGCCGTAAAGCCAGTAAAAAAACGTGTTGGCATAACATTAAATGGAATTGTTACATAGTACTATTTATTGAGATAATGTATTATTGTAGGACATTCTTTGTAAGAGACTTATTCTCAGCCATATCTCTTTTATTTTTATTATTACTGATAGTACAGTTATTACTAATAATAACTTAATATAAAAATATCTTGTTTGTTGTGTTGGTAGTCTTACAAAGTATATACGAAAATAGTACGAATATACTAAATGGCAACACTTGAACAGAGTAAAATGATTTAAGTCATTTGATATTCCCAAAAATGTTTGCTTTTTCTGTGGCTTTAATTAAAATACATTTTTATTTGAAAAATCATAGAAAAATAATAAAACTCATTTCATATATAACTTATTTCTAGACGCGATAATTTTTGTCAACTATTTTTCTGCCATTGCTCTTTTTGAAGTGAAATCTTTAGAATCGTTGTGATTTGAAACTCGATGAAACGAAAAAGTTTCACTAAAAAGAGGCAAACATATATGTATATTTATAAGATTTAGCCTGCGAGAGAATGAGATAGAATACAGTATACAGTGTTTCCTATAATCTCGGTCTCAGTGACAGAAAAAAAATTCCGATGAGCGTATGTAGGTTCACGTCATTCTCCGCACTAAATACCACAGCATTATATTGTTATTTTACCCTGATATTTTGTAAGAGTTTAGTAGCTGATTAAAATATTTAATATAATATTTCCTAATTTTCATAGCTGGAAGCGTTCCAGTTGGACTTAGAAAGAGCTGCTCAACCGTTAGAAGCACTCGCCGCATTGGGTGCAGCGTCCGATCAAAAGAATTTCTATGACAACTTACATTTATCACCACTTAAGGTAATGCTTATGTAAATTTTATTGTAATATGCATTTGTATTGAGACGTCCGTAAAAATGACTGAATTGGGAGACGGAGTTTTTGTGCATTTTAAAACAAAATAACATTTATTTCAGGTTCACGTTTCATTTTCACTCGGCGGTACCACTCAACTGCCCACTTTCGTAGGAACGATCCTACAAAGTATTGGCGTCACATTAACGGATATGAACGATGTTGTATTTAAGTTAGTAAATTATTGGCAATATTTCACATTGTTATAATATTGTAAAATGTTCTTAATTTCATTTTCTTGCTTTTAGGCTGTCATACTATGAAAGAAATTACGAATTCTTGTCGCAGAAAGAGTTGATAAACCAAGTACAAAGTCATTACACAGGCCAAGCTTTAAAACAATTGTATGTTTTGGTGCTCGGATTGGACGTCATTGGTAACCCATATGGACTAGTCATTGGGCTAAAGAAAGGCGTTGAAGATCTATTCTACGAACCATTCCAAGTAAGTTCTTTTTTTAAGAATATAGTTTTTTTACTTAATATAAGGCAGTGCTTGACCACAATCTCACTTGGTGGTAAGTGGTGATGCAGGCCTAGATGGTAAATCGCACTGTCTTAGCGTAACAAAAGCCTATTCATTCTTGGCTTGAAGACGCCCAGATTGTATTCGGACGGAGAGATAGACGCCGGCAAGTTATTCCACTTCTTTGTTGTACGCATTACAAAAGACGAAGCAAACCGTTTGGTTCTAATGCGTGGAATATCGACAACACAGGGGTGAAGGCCCTCCGACCGCCTGGTTGTCCGATGGTGGAAAGGAGAGGGAGGAATTAAAGCGTGTAATTCCTGCGCACACTTACCGAAATGCATCCTATAGAATACCAAGAGACTGGCTACTTCTGCGCCTTTGTTCGAGGCTGACAAGATTGGTTTCAACCAAATGAAGGTCACCAATGAGCCTCTTAGCACGTCTCTCCACGGAGTTCAACGCTGCCAGGTGGCATTTTGCAGCACCAGCCCATATGTGACAGCAGTACTCCATGCACGACCGGACTTGCGCTTTATATTAGGTAAGAAGCTGCCCCGGCGTGAAGTACCGCCGCACCCTGCAAGGATACCAAGTTTCCTTGCGGCTGCCTTGGTTCTGGACTCAATGAACCGCCCAAAGTTGAGGTTCGGAGAAAATTCAACCCCTAACATCTGAAGGCGGTCAGTGTACCCATTCGGACACTGCCCGTAGTGTGAGATTCACACGCTCAACCATAGCCTTTCGTTCGGACTGGATTTGATCTCGACTGGCCCGAGCACTTGGTTGGTATCTCTCCACATCTGTGCTGTCGTCTGCATACCCATAGATGCATGGAATGAGTAAATCATTTATATACAGCAGGAACAGAGTTGCGGAGAGAACGGACCCCTGAGGAACTCCGGCGTTTGTCGCGATAGGACAGGACGAGCAGTCATCGATGACAACTCGGAGAAGTCGATCACTCAGAAAGTCCTTCACCCTGTCAATCAGCCAGTAAGCCGTACGCTGAAAGTTTGCTCAATAGACTAGCGTGCCAAACCTTGTCGAAAGCCTTCGAAACATCGAGGGAAACAGCAAGTGCTTCACCACTGTTCTCGAGGGCTTCGAACTCACATGACTGGCATACGCTAAAAGGTTGATCTGTTTCGGCGAAACCAGTACTGGCGGTCATTGAAAAGATCATTCCGGTCTAGTTATGCCATGAGGTGGGCGTTCAATATACGCTCCATAATCTTGCAGAGAATGGAGGTAATTGAAATTGGCCGATAGTTGGCAGGGTCGGTACGGCTATCTTTTTTAAGCACAGGCTGCACATTTGCCTGCTTCAAAGATTTGGGCACTATTCCAGTCCTGAATGAGAGGCGGAACATGGCCGTTAACACAGGAGACAACTCAGGTCCGCAGACCTTTAGAACTATAGCTGGTATACCATCAGGTCCACTAGTTTTGTTCACGTCTACACTTCGCAAGGTTTTAAGAACCTTTTGGTGATACGGATCTCTGACATAGAGGTACCGCAGTGAGGTAATTGAGATGGTACGCTGTTGCTACTGTCCAGACGTGAATTGCAAGCAAAAAGAGAAGCAAATAACTCCGCTTTCTCCTAAGGCGCTTGCGCCAGTGAGCCATATGGTTTTATCAGCGGAGGCAGGGTAGATCGACAGAAGTTTGTCTCGACCGCTTTGGCAAGAAACCAAAAAGCTCTACTGCTAAATGGTTTGACAGAGAGCTTTGTACAGATTCATATAACGCGGTCGAAACTGGCATACTGTAATGCCTTTTTGCAGGACTTGGCGGCTTGGTTAAAGGCTCTCTTCTTAAGGCTAACATCCGGAGCTTTGCGGTCTCGAGCATCGAGCCAGGATAAGTACGTCATATGCTTGTGCTTATCAGCACGAGTACACTCAGCGTTAAACCATGGGCGAGCTTTACCACCAATGGGCACGTCAGTAAAGGGGATGAAATACTTCATCGCTTAACGTATCACATTGGTTATGGCATCCGCACAGCTCGACGGGTCTTCAGAGGAGAGGTAGACCTGTCGCCAAGGATAAGATGCAAAGAAATACCGCATCTTATCCGAATCTGCTGACTTGTATCGCCACACTCGCCGCACACTGTGGAAATTGTAGTTAGATGAGGAATATAATGACACAAATTTCACCAGATAGTGGTTAGAAGTTCCCAAGGGTGAGGTGGTAACCTTAACAATGTACCTGTCTGGATCGGTTGTCAGCAGAAGGTCCAGGCAATTGGCTGTGTCCATCCATATCAGATACCCTAGTCGCTTGTTGTACCAGTTGGGAGAGCCCCAGCGACACAGATTACCCCCTAATAGATACCGCATCGTTGAATATTTGTTCTGTTTCGAGTTCACCAAATTTGGCCCTATGCAAGGTTTGCGGGGGACGTGGCAAATGCGCTGTGATTGGATATTTAAAGGTCAAACTTAGAATGTACCAAACCATAGTGATGGAACAGGGTTGGGACGTTGATCGATAAATTTGGGATTTATTGATTATTGATAATGATAAATAAATATATTGATCAATTTTTATTTGATGTTTATTAAAAAATTAAACATTGTATACATATATTTGTACATTTAATTTATAAATATATATTTGACTGATTTTTAAAATGGATAATCTTAGTATAAAATTGTCTCACAGAATTCTTAGGATCTGTCTTCCTGGATGAGTAGAGTAATCTTACAAGTATGTCTATGTATTTTTCCATAACACTCTTAGCTAAATCAATGACATGATTACAACCTTCGTGATCGAATTGGTGTTTTTTTTTATTTCATGAAAAATATCCTCATTAACAAAACTGCTTATTTATTTGTTTAATTATGCTTATTTATTTATATTTTTTTATTGTATATATTATTATTATTATTATTTATAATTAAGCTTAATTGATTGTGTTAAAACTACAAACTTTCCTAGTGTTTTTACAGAAGGTAGTAGTATAGTTTAAGAAAGAAGTATTAAATGTTTTGCGTACATAAAACTTTTTTATCTTTTTTGTTCATTACTTTGGTTAATTCGATGATTCTTCTACAAAGACGTTTTTAACTGGAGTATCAAATGCAGATGGTGTATCAGGTATAGGAGAAAATTTTCTTTTTTGTTTTGTAGGCATTTCTAAGCAATGACTCTGATTTTTAGGTGTTGGCGGGTTTTTCGCGTCTTTCAGCGGTGAACCAGTAATCTAAATCAGAAATACATATTCGTTTCTTTTAAAACATTACCGATATAGTATTATTAATTAATACACCATACGGCATGTCTTCCAAATTTAGATGTACTTAATAATTATAATAAGATAATACTGAAGTTCATGTAACACTAAATACTAAGTCAAAACAATAATCACATTATAACTTTTACAAGTTTTATGATTTATAAATCCGTTCAAAATAGCTTGATTTCAACGTGTAACATTTACCTAAATATAAGAATATCATGTTTCTCTCAACCACTTAATGATATTATTGTGTAATCTACGTTAGTACTAATCTTTAAAAAAAATGCAAAAGTCCATACCAAAACTGGCAAGAATCCAACAGCTTTATACGGTTTTTCATAATATTATGAAGATTGTCTTCTGTAAAGTGTTTTGAGCATAGTACACTATTTTTGGTAGGAAACCATTCGTCCCCTCGACAATTTGCGTTGATCCACATCTTTTTTCCTTTCGGGGCATTTAGGAAACCTATAACATATAGGTACCACAATGATACGTCACTATTTTTATAAAATAATATGACTTCGAAAAAAATTATTAAACGATGACCAAACAAATATCGACTTAAAAATCACAACACTATCGATACACGTGCTGTTGTCAGACAAAGACAACTATTGTAATTTACATAACGAGTGAAAGGGACATTTCAAAAAGACATCAACGGGTGCTTAATTGTTATCACTTTGCACCATTAATATACCAGTATAAGTTGATCTCCGGTGCATTTGAAATAGGTTAACGTGATAAGAATAGAATTTACTTACCAATTAAAATTTATGCCATCTTTTTGATAACTGGATGACTTAGCTGACTTGTCACACCATTTTACTGCACAGGAAGCCATTTGTAATGTATTTTAGATACAAAACTATTTTTAAATTGTCAAGAACTCGGACGTGCCTACGGATCACAAACTTGGTTTGTGATCCGTAGGCTACTGATGAGCAACTGAGGCAACTGATGTTGTGATTCTTAGCTTCACTTCGTATGCTAGCTACAGCAAGTATGTGTTGCGCGCGTTTGTGGCCCTGTATGCGGAATCTATTAGGAGGTAATCTATGCCCAGTGACAAGGCAAAATTCCACGCCTCTCTCTCAGCGTGGTCGATCTTCTGGTATGGGAACAGCCAGTCCTGATCACAGGCATTAAATTCCCCCAGAAAAACCAACTGTGCATTAGGGTACCGATTTAGAGCCACATCAGAGGCTTCACTGAGGTGTTCAAATAGCCTGGTTGTTTCCCGGTCACCGCTGTACGATCGGTAGACACAAGAATAAATAATTTTATCCGTTCCTGTGTCTATTAATATCCAGATCGTAGAGAAAGTGGGGTCTTCAAGGTGACGGAGACGCTTACAGCAAATGTCGTTGCGGACGTAAACACGGACTCCGGCGCGCTGATGGAAATTATGCTCCAATGTGTACCCAGGGTAGCCAAGGTACGCCGCATCTAGGATATTTGCTATAACATTATGTGTGCCCCTATGAATGCCCCTCCTCAAATGGAATCCTTAAGTTTGTGAAACTATTTCTCTTTTCTTTCGAACAATCGAGCCTGACGTGCGCCTTTTTACAGCCACTGACTTTGCAAAGGATGTCAAACTGATACTTGTAAGCAGTCCATGATGATGTCCCGTCGAAGCATGGTAAATCACATTTGTCTCATGTTGGCGCCGTTGTAACCTAGACCGAGGTATTCTGACTGATTTTCATTTTTTGAAAATCTCCAGAGTGCTTGAAGGCGGCAATCGGTGTTGTTGTGAGTCTGTCTTCAAGCGTTTCAGTTTTAAACTCAACTTCTTTTATTTATTCTTCTATCGTTTTCATTTTATCACCGTGCTTTTGAAGCCTTTTGTGTGTTTGTGTGCCTTGTGTGCTGGCTGATAAAGTTCTGTAATTCTTGCCGATGATGAACGAAACGCAATGTACTAAGGGCGCAGGGACCGACTAGCAGTATGAATAGAGGTGTATTACAGCAAGTAATGTGTGTGGTGGTGTTATTGCGCAGGGCGCGATCCAGGGGCCGGGCGAGTTCGCGGAGGGGCTGCTGCTGGGCGTGCGCTCGCTGGTGGGGCACACGGTTGGCGGTGCGGCGGGCGCCATGTCGCGCATCACCGGCGCCATGGGGCACGGCCTCGCCGCACTCTCGCTCGACAAGGTACCGCACCTCGCACCACGCATGTGTCACATACACACTGCAAGTTCGCGGAGGGACTGCTGCTGGGCGTGCGCTCGCTGGTGGGGCACGCAGTTGGCGGCGCGGCGGGTGCCATGTCGCGCATCACCGGTGCTATGGGGCACGGCCTCGCTGCACTCTCGCTCGACAAGGTACCGCACCTCGCACCAGGCATGTGTCACATACACACTGCAAGTTCGCGGAGGGACTGCTGCTGGGCGTGCGCTCGCTGGTGGGGCACGCAGTTGGCGGCGCGGCGGGTGCCATGTCGCGCATCACCGGCGCTATGGGGCACGGCCTCGCTGCACTCTCGCTCGACAAGGTACCGCACCTCGCACCAGGCATGTGTCACATACACACTGCAAGTTCGCGGGGGGACTGCTGCTGGGCGTGCGCTCGCTGGTGGGGCACGCAGTTGGCGGCGCGGCGGGTGCCATGTCGCGCATCACCGGCGCTATGGGGCACGCCCTCGCTGCACTCTCGCTCGACAAGGTACCGCACCTCGCACCAGGCATGTGTCACATACACACTGCAACTTCGCGGGGGGACTGCTGCTGGGCGTGCGCTCGCTGGTGGGGCACGCAGTTGGCGGCGCGGCGGGTGCCATGTCGCGCATCACCGGCGCTATGGGGCACGGCCTCGCTGCACTCTCGCTCGACAAGGTACCGCACCTCGCACCACGCATGTGTCACATACATACTGCAAGTTCGCGGAGGGACTGCTGCTGGGCGTGCGCTCGCTGGTGGGGCACGCAGTTGGCGGCGCGGCGGGTGCCATGTCGCGCATCACCGGCGCTATGGGGCACGGCCTCGCTGCACTCTCGCTCGACAAAGTACCCCTTCGTCCTCCGATGTCACACAGACACTGTAACTTCATTTTATAATGTGGCAATTATTAAATGCAATCTAATCGCGGCGTGTGTTAGGAATTACCCTCGAAATTATGTACCATTAATGAAACACTAAATACGCGATAACACTAAATTAGGTAATTATGCAAATCAACAGCAACACGACGTTTAAATCAACTAGTATGTATACATTTTTGCCTCCCATTTTTTTTTAAATTAATCGTAGTTTTTTATGCCTAATTTATATTCTGCAACTTAATCTTTTTTAATCTCAAATTTTTCAATTATAACTAATGGTTATCAATTTTTGTAGGATTACCAACGCCGTCGAAGAGATAACATCAACAAACCACCTGCAAATTTGCAAGAAGGACTTGCAAGAAGCGGAAAGGGTCTCGTTATGGTATGCAATGATTTTGCTGTAAATTTTACTTAGTAACGTCTTTATATTATACTTTAACATGTTTGTAATACATCATTTTCTTTGTTCTTAAGATATTGCTACTGTTATGTGCTTTTCTATAACTGTTGTTGACTGAACGTAAATTGGTGTTAAAACTCAGGGCTTGGTAGACGGCGTAACCGGGGTGTTCACGAAGCCTTTTGAGGGCGCGCGTGATCACGGAGTGGAGGGTTTCTTCAAGGGACTGGGCATGGGCGCCGTGGGACTGGTGGCGCGCCCCACCGCTGGAGTCGTGGACTTCGCGTCTGGCTCGTTTGACGCCGTCAAGAGGTGATCGGTCACATTCCTTGTTGTACCTCCTTGTTTGCGTTTTTATATATAGATATATTGCATGGTTTCTCTCTTGCACCTTAAACATATGTCATGCACGAATTGTGTTATTTTGCATAATTTTTGCTGTAATATTAAATTAAATTATAACAGTGATTAAAAGGAATTACTTTGTTTTTAATACTCGGTTGAAAGTTATTTAGACCGAGGATATTTTTCTCTCTGTGATATTCTTACCTGAATGAGTTTTTCAACTTTTCGAACATGTTCTTAAGAGACCGTGGTTGGTGGGTTGGCTTACTTCAAAGCTTCCCCGTCATTTTTGGAATTCAGCAAATCAATTAAACTGTTACTTCTAAATATGCTTATAAATTATACATTACTTAAACAAAATGTAAATGCATGTACAAAGAATTTTACATTTCATAAAATATCATCAAAAGATATTTTAAAATATTTTAAAACTATTGATATTAAGAAAACTGCAGATCTGTGGGGGATTTCCGTTAAAGTTATTGCGTCATAATAGATATAATTGCGCCTCAACTAGCTATTATTTTTAATACTAGTATCGAATATGGCATGTTTCCTGATTTAATGAAGCATAGTAAAGTAATACCTTTATTTAAATCTGGTAGTACATTAGACCCCGCTAATTTAGACCAATTTCTGTATTGCCAACACTTAGAAAGATTTTTGAAAAAATTATTCTTGATCAAATGTTAAAAAATTTTAATGTAAATAGTTAACTTCATAAAAATTAATTCAGTTTCACAAGGGGTCGCTCGACAACTGATGCTGGTGTTGAGCTGATTAAATATATTTTCAATGCATCGGAGAATTCATAGGATGCTTTAGGTATATTTTGTAAACCTATCCAAAGCCTTCGATTATGGTCACCATGACACATTAATCAGGAAACTACAACACTACGATGTAGGAAGCAATACTCTTTAATTAATTGTTTCGTATTCAAGTAACAGAACGCAAAAAGTTGTCATTAATAGTATGAGGTCTTCCAGGTCGATGGTACAAATGGGCGTGCCTCAAGGCTTAATTCTCGGCCCCTTTCTGTTTCTTGTGTACATTAATGACTTACCTTACATAGTAGGGGATAACCATAATATAGTATTATTTGCTGATAATACTTCATTAATTTTCAAATTAGAACGACAATTATTAAAATATGACGAAGTAAATAATGCTATATTTAAATTAGTAAATTGAATAATCTTAATAACTTGCATTCAAATGGCACTAAAACGAAATGTATGAAATATATGACTCCGAATGTCAAAAAATTAAATAATGTAATTTTAAATGGGGAGGAACTGAATCTTGTCGATACCACCATTTTTCTTGGTTTAACACTAGATGCGAAGCTTCAATGGAGCCTCCATATAAACTTAGTTCTGCAGCATATGCTGTAAAAAAGATTAGAAATCTTATCAGTGTGGAAATAGCTAGACTTGTTTACTTTAGCTATTTCCATAGCATAATGTCGTGTGGTATTTTGCTATGGGGACACGTGACTGACACTGAAATTATATTTGTTTAAGAGGGCCATAAGAGCAATCTATGATTTAAAACAAAAATTTAAGAAAGGGAGAATGGGATTTTTGGACCTGAAGTTAACTAATTTTATGCTGTAAAAAATTGCCTATATTTTTCTAAAGTAGAATACACAAAAGTAGCCCTTATTACAATCTAGAATTCGAAAAAACAATAAAATAACAAGTAAGTTCGAAAATCAATTGTATTAATACAAAAGATATTATATTTATTCGGATCAATCTATGATTTAAAACAAAAATATAAGGAAGGGAGAATGGGATTTTTGGACCTGAAGTTAACTAATTTTATGCTGTAAAAAATTGCCTATATTTTTCTAAAGTAGAATACACAAAAGTAGCTCTTTTTACAACCTAGAATTCGAAAAAACAATAAAATAACAAATAAGTTAGAAAATCAATTGTATTAATATAAAAGATATTATATTTATTCCGATCCACAAAATAAAATGAAAAAGCTTGCAAGGTTTCATTAAAATTATATTATTTACTTTGAATGATATATTCATTTGGAAATAAATTATATTATTCGTTTATAGAAAAAAGAAATATAAACATAGTACATAGGTATTACCTACACTGTAACAAAAATCACCTGTTACAGTGTAGGTAATACCTCATCTCACTTTTACTTATTTTACAATAACTCAGCTCCTAGATTGACAAATCTTATCAGATTTTCAGCTATGAATTGTTTATATATACGCTTTCAAATGGTCCTACTTTAAAGGTTACTTGCTAAACTATCGTATTACATTTTTTTTTCAGTACAGTCAGTTAAAATTGGGCAAAGTAATTTTTTTTTCAACTTTGAATACTTAGGTGGGCTAAAAGTGACAAACTTAATTTTTTTATTTTATTTTTCTGATAAGTCTCATGACTTGGCCTGTCGTCCATTTCCCGCATGATGTCGATTTTTGACACCTTTAGAAGAAGTATATGTACGTGGAACGATTTCCAAGTTGAATTGTGGCGTTCTAACTTAAAAAGTTATGTTATAAATTTAAATAATTAAATAACTCTGCCCCTTTTTATCCGCTCCACGGCCACACCTAGTGTTATGGATGCCATACATGATCCAGTTTATCGTCAAGTTTGCAGCGCGCTTGAAGCGGCGTCCAGTTTGCTGTACATCCATACAGACCACTCACGTTAAAGTTCGCCGTTAAGTTTACATGATGCCACACTAGTTGAAACCACGGCGTTTCTCGCTTATTGCTCCGACTAACGTCATGCATACTTGACCGTTCATACATACGTTCAAGTTTACATGTCAAGCTTGATCAAGTCGGCAGAATCGAAATTCAATTTTTGCTTCAAGTAGATTTATCATGCACACTGATAGCCATACACCGTCAAGTTTACCGGATGCCGCTTCAAGCGCGCGGTAAACTTGACGGTAAGCTGGAACGTGTATGGCATCCATTACATACACTAACGACTTGTGTTTCCACGATACTGGAGACATTCCTACTTTGTGGATAATTATAAGTATGTATATAAAAAAAAATATCAAAGTGGTGTGGTGTGACGTGTGTCGCAGGGCGGCGGATCTGTCGGAGGAGGTGACGAAGCGGCGCGCGGCGCGCTACCTGCCGCCCGACGCCGGCGTGCGCCCCTACTCGCGCCTGCAGGCCGAGGGCTACAAGATGCTCTCCGACCTCGAGAAGGTAACGATGTGTCGCAGGAGCTGACTACTCGCGCCTGCAGGCCGAGGGCTACAAGATGCTCTCCGACCTCGAGAAGGTAACGATGTGTCGCAGGAGCTGACTACTCGCGCCTGCAGGCCGAGGGCTACAAGATGCTCTCCGACCTCGAGAAGGTAACGATGTGTCGCAGGAGCTGACTACTCGCGCCTGCAGGCCGAGGGCTACAAGATGCTCTCCGACCTCGAGAAGGTAACGATGTGTCGCAGGAGCTGACTACTCGCGCCTGCAGGCCGAGGGCTACAAGATGCTCTCCGACCTCGAGAAGGTAACGATGTGTCGCAGGAGCTGACTACTCGCGCCTGCAGGCCGAGGGCTACAAGATGCTCTCCGACCTCGAGAAGGTAACGATGTGTCGCAGGAGCTGACTACTCGCGCCTGCAGGCCGAGGGCTACAAGATGCTCTCCGACCTCGAGAAGGTAACGATGTGTCGCAGGAGCTGACTACTCGCGCCTGCAGGCCGAGGGCTACAAGATGCTCTCCGACCTCGAGAAGGTAACGATGTGTCGCAGGAGCTGACTACTCGCGCCTGCAGGCCGAGGGCTACAAGATGCTCTCCGACCTCGAGAAGGTAACGATGTGTCGCAGGAGCTGACTACTCGCGCCTGCAGGCCGAGGGCTACAAGATGCTCTCCGACCTCGAGAAGGTAACGATGTGTCGCAGGAGCTGACTACTCGCGCCTGCAGGCCGAGGGCTACAAGATGCTCTCCGACCTCGAGAAGGTAACGATGTGTCGCAGGAGCTGACTACTCGCGCCTGCAGGCCGAGGGCTACAAGATGCTCTCCGACCTCGAGAAGGTAACGATGTGTCGCAGGAGCTGACTACTCGCGCCTGCAGGCCGAGGGCTACAAGATGCTCTCCGACCTCGAGAAGGTAACGATGTGTCGCAGGAGCTGACTACTCGCGCCTGCAGGCCGAGGGCTACAAGATGCTCTCCGACCTCGAGAAGGTAACGATGTGTCGCAGGAGCTGACTACTCGCGCCTGCAGGCCGAGGGCTACAAGATGCTCTCCGACCTCGAGAAGGTAACGATGTGTCGCAGGAGCTGACTACTCGCGCCTGCAGGCCGAGGGCTACAAGATGCTCTCCGACCTCGAGAAGGTAACGATGTGTCGCAGGAGCTGACTACTCGCGCCTGCAGGCCGAGGGCTACAAGATGCTCTCCGACCTCGAGAAGGTAACGATGTGTCGCAGGAGCTGACTACTCGCGCCTGCAGGCCGAGGGCTACAAGATGCTCTCCGACCTCGAGAAGGTAACGATGTGTCGCAGGAGCTGACTACTCGCGCCTGCAGGCCGAGGGCTACAAGATGCTCTCCGACCTCGAGAAGGTAACGATGTGTCGCAGGAGCTGACTACTCGCGCCTGCAGGCCGAGGGCTACAAGATGCTCTCCGACCTCGAGAAGGTAACGATGTGTCGCAGGAGCTGACTACTCGCGCCTGCAGGCCGAGGGCTACAAGATGCTCTCCGACCTCGAGAAGGTAACGATGTGTCGCAGGAGCTGACTACTCGCGCCTGCAGGCCGAGGGCTACAAGATGCTCTCCGACCTCGAGAAGGTAACGATGTGTCGCAGGAGCTGACTACTCGCGCCTGCAGGCCGAGGGCTACAAGATGCTCTCCGACCTCGAGAAGGTAACGATGTGTCGCAGGAGCTGACTACTCGCGCCTGCAGGCCGAGGGCTACAAGATGCTCTCCGACCTCGAGAAGGTAACGATGTGTCGCAGGAGCTGACTACTCGCGCCTGCAGGCCGAGGGCTACAAGATGCTCTCCGACCTCGAGAAGGTAACGATGTGTCGCAGGAGCTGACTACTCGCGCCTGCAGGCCGAGGGCTACAAGATGCTCTCCGACCTCGAGAAGGTAACGATGTGTCGCAGGAGCTGACTACTCGCGCCTGCAGGCCGAGGGCTACAAGATGCTCTCCGACCTCGAGAAGGTAACGATGTGTCGCAGGAGCTGACTACTCGCGCCTGCAGGCCGAGGGCTACAAGATGCTCTCCGACCTCGAGAAGGTAACGATGTGTCGCAGGAGCTGACTACTCGCGCCTGCAGGCCGAGGGCTACAAGATGCTCTCCGACCTCGAGAAGGTAACGATGTGTCGCAGGAGCTGACTACTCGCGCCTGCAGGCCGAGGGCTACAAGATGCTCTCCGACCTCGAGAAGGTAACGATGTGTCGCAGGAGCTGACTACTCGCGCCTGCAGGCCGAGGGCTACAAGATGCTCTCCGACCTCGAGAAGGTAACGATGTGTCGCAGGAGCTGACTACTCGCGCCTGCAGGCCGAGGGCTACAAGATGCTCTCCGACCTCGAGAAGGTAACGATGTGTCGCAGGAGCTGACTACTCGCGCCTGCAGGCCGAGGGCTACAAGATGCTCTCCGACCTCGAGAAGGTAACGATGTGTCGCAGGAGCTGACTACTCGCGCCTGCAGGCCGAGGGCTACAAGATGCTCTCCGACCTCGAGAAGGTAACGATGTGTCGCAGGAGCTGACTACTCGCGCCTGCAGGCCGAGGGCTACAAGATGCTCTCCGACCTCGAGAAGGTAACGATGTGTCGCAGGAGCTGACTACTCGCGCCTGCAGGCCGAGGGCTACAAGATGCTCTCCGACCTCGAGAAGGTAACGATGTGTCGCAGGAGCTGACTACTCGCGCCTGCAGGCCGAGGGCTACAAGATGCTCTCCGACCTCGAGAAGGTAACGATGTGTCGCAGGAGCTGACTACTCGCGCCTGCAGGCCGAGGGCTACAAGATGCTCTCCGACCTCGAGAAGGTAACGATGTGTCGCAGGAGCTGACTACTCGCGCCTGCAGGCCGAGGGCTACAAGATGCTCTCCGACCTCGAGAAGGTAACGATGTGTCGCAGGAGCTGACTACTCGCGCCTGCAGGCCGAGGGCTACAAGATGCTCTCCGACCTCGAGAAGGTAACGATGTGTCGCAGGAGCTGACTACTCGCGCCTGCAGGCCGAGGGCTACAAGATGCTCTCCGACCTCGAGAAGGTAACGATGTGTCGCAGGAGCTGACTACTCGCGCCTGCAGGCCGAGGGCTACAAGATGCTCTCCGACCTCGAGAAGGTAACGATGTGTCGCAGGAGCTGACTACTCGCGCCTGCAGGCCGAGGGCTACAAGATGCTCTCCGACCTCGAGAAGGTAACGATGTGTCGCAGGAGCTGACTACTCGCGCCTGCAGGCCGAGGGCTACAAGATGCTCTCCGACCTCGAGAAGGTAACGATGTGTCGCAGGAGCTGACTACTCGCGCCTGCAGGCCGAGGGCTACAAGATGCTCTCCGACCTCGAGAAGGTAACGATGTGTCGCAGGAGCTGACTACTCGCGCCTGCAGGCCGAGGGCTACAAGATGCTCTCCGACCTCGAGAAGGTAACGATGTGTCGCAGGAGCTGACTACTCGCGCCTGCAGGCCGAGGGCTACAAGATGCTCTCCGACCTCGAGAAGGTAACGATGTGTCGCAGGAGCTGACTACTCGCGCCTGCAGGCCGAGGGCTACAAGATGCTCTCCGACCTCGAGAAGGTAACGATGTGTCGCAGGAGCTGACTACTCGCGCCTGCAGGCCGAGGGCTACAAGATGCTCTCCGACCTCGAGAAGGTAACGATGTGTCGCAGGAGCTGACTACTCGCGCCTGCAGGCCGAGGGCTACAAGATGCTCTCCGACCTCGAGAAGGTAACGATGTGTCGCAGGAGCTGACTACTCGCGCCTGCAGGCCGAGGGCTACAAGATGCTCTCCGACCTCGAGAAGGTAACGATGTGTCGCAGGAGCTGACTACTCGCGCCTGCAGGCCGAGGGCTACAAGATGCTCTCCGACCTCGAGAAGGTAACGATGTGTCGCAGGAGCTGACTACTCGCGCCTGCAGGCCGAGGGCTACAAGATGCTCTCCGACCTCGAGAAGGTAACGATGTGTCGCAGGAGCTGACTACTCGCGCCTGCAGGCCGAGGGCTACAAGATGCTCTCCGACCTCGAGAAGGTAACGATGTGTCGCAGGAGCTGACTACTCGCGCCTGCAGGCCGAGGGCTACAAGATGCTCTCCGACCTCGAGAAGGTAACGATGTGTCGCAGGAGCTGACTACTCGCGCCTGCAGGCCGAGGGCTACAAGATGCTCTCCGACCTCGAGAAGGTAACGATGTGTCGCAGGAGCTGACTACTCGCGCCTGCAGGCCGAGGGCTACAAGATGCTCTCCGACCTCGAGAAGGTAACGATGTGTCGCAGGAGCTGACTACTCGCGCCTGCAGGCCGAGGGCTACAAGATGCTCTCCGACCTCGAGAAGGTAACGATGTGTCGCAGGAGCTGACTACTCGCGCCTGCAGGCCGAGGGCTACAAGATGCTCTCCGACCTCGAGAAGGTAACGATGTGTCGCAGGAGCTGACTACTCGCGCCTGCAGGCCGAGGGCTACAAGATGCTCTCCGACCTCGAGAAGGTAACGATGTGTCGCAGGAGCTGACTACTCGCGCCTGCAGGCCGAGGGCTACAAGATGCTCTCCGACCTCGAGAAGGTAACGATGTGTCGCAGGAGCTGACTACTCGCGCCTGCAGGCCGAGGGCTACAAGATGCTCTCCGACCTCGAGAAGGTAACGATGTGTCGCAGGAGCTGACTACTCGCGCCTGCAGGCCGAGGGCTACAAGATGCTCTCCGACCTCGAGAAGGTAACGATGTGTCGCAGGAGCTGACTACTCGCGCCTGCAGGCCGAGGGCTACAAGATGCTCTCCGACCTCGAGAAGGTAACGATGTGTCGCAGGAGCTGACTACTCGCGCCTGCAGGCCGAGGGCTACAAGATGCTCTCCGACCTCGAGAAGGTAACGATGTGTCGCAGGAGCTGACTACTCGCGCCTGCAGGCCGAGGGCTACAAGATGCTCTCCGACCTCGAGAAGGTAACGATGTGTCGCAGGAGCTGACTACTCGCGCCTGCAGGCCGAGGGCTACAAGATGCTCTCCGACCTCGAGAAGGTAACGATGTGTCGCAGGAGCTGACTACTCGCGCCTGCAGGCCGAGGGCTACAAGATGCTCTCCGACCTCGAGAAGGTAACGATGTGTCGCAGGAGCTGACTACTCGCGCCTGCAGGCCGAGGGCTACAAGATGCTCTCCGACCTCGAGAAGGTAACGATGTGTCGCAGGAGCTGACTACTCGCGCCTGCAGGCCGAGGGCTACAAGATGCTCTCCGACCTCGAGAAGGTAACGATGTGTCGCAGGAGCTGACTACTCGCGCCTGCAGGCCGAGGGCTACAAGATGCTCTCCGACCTCGAGAAGGTAACGATGTGTCGCAGGAGCTGACTACTCGCGCCTGCAGGCCGAGGGCTACAAGATGCTCTCCGACCTCGAGAAGGTAACGATGTGTCGCAGGAGCTGACTACTCGCGCCTGCAGGCCGAGGGCTACAAGATGCTCTCCGACCTCGAGAAGGTAACGATGTGTCGCAGGAGCTGACTACTCGCGCCTGCAGGCCGAGCGCTACAAGATGCTCTCCGACCTCGAGAAGGTAACGATGTGTCGCAGGAGCTGACTACTCGCGCCTGCAGGCCGAGCGCTACAAGATGCTCTCCGACCTCGAGAAGGTAACGATGTGTCGCAGGAGCTGACTACTCGCGCCTGCAGGCCGAGCGCTACAAGATGCTCTCCGACCTCGAGAAGGTAACGATGTGTCGCAGGAGCTGACTACTCGCGCCTGCAGGCCGAGCGCTACAAGATGCTCTCCGACCTCGAGAAGGTAACGATGTGTCGCAGGAGCTGACTACTCGCGCCTGCAGGCCGAGGGCTACAAGATGCTCTCCGACCTCGAGAAGGTAACGATGTGTCGCAGGAGCTGACTACTCGCGCCTGCAGGCCGAGGGCTACAAGATGCTCTCCGACCTCGAGAAGGTAACGATGTGTCGCAGGAGCTGACTACTCGCGCCTGCAGGCCGAGGGCTACAAGATGCTCTCCGACCTCGAGAAGGTAACGATGTGTCGCAGGAGCTGACTACTCGCGCCTGCAGGCCGAGGGCTACAAGATGCTCTCCGACCTCGAGAAGGTAACGATGTGTCGCAGGAGCTGACTACTCGCGCCTGCAGGCCGAGGGCTACAAGATGCTCTCCGACCTCGAGAAGGTAACGATGTGTCGCAGGAGCTGACTACTCGCGCCTGCAGGCCGAGCGCTACAAGATGCTCTCCGACCTCGAGAAGGTAACGATGTGTCGCAGGAGCTGACTACTCGCGCCTGCAGGCCGAGCGCTACAAGATGCTCTCCGACCTCGAGAAGGTAACGATGTGTCGCAGGAGCTGACTACTCGCGCCTGCAGGCCGAGCGCTACAAGATGCTCTCCGACCTCGAGAAGGTAACGATGTGTCGCAGGAGCTGACTACTCGCGCCTGCAGGCCGAGCGCTACAAGATGCTCTCCGACCTCGAGAAGGTAACGATGTGTCGCAGGAGCTGACTACTCGCGCCTGCAGGCCGAGGGCTACAAGATGCTCTCCGACCTCGAGAAGGTAACGATGTGTCGCAGGAGCTGACTACTCGCGCCTGCAGGCCGAGGGCTACAAGATGCTCTCCGACCTCGAGAAGGTAACGATGTGTCGCAGGAGCTGACTACTCGCGCCTGCAGGCCGAGGGCTACAAGATGCTCTCCGACCTCGAGAAGGTAACGATGTGTCGCAGGAGCTGACTACTCGCGCCTGCAGGCCGAGGGCTACAAGATGCTCTCCGACCTCGAGAAGGTAACGATGTGTCGCAGGAGCTGACTACTCGCGCCTGCAGGCCGAGGGCTACAAGATGCTCTCCGACCTCGAGAAGGTAACGATGTGTCGCAGGAGCTGACTACTCGCGCCTGCAGGCCGAGGGCTACAAGATGCTCTCCGACCTCGAGAAGGTAACGATGTGTCGCAGGAGCTGACTACTCGCGCCTGCAGGCCGAGGGCTACAAGATGCTCTCCGACCTCGAGAAGGTAACGATGTGTCGCAGGAGCTGACTACTCGCGCCTGCAGGCCGAGGGCTACAAGATGCTCTCCGACCTCGAGAAGGTAACGATGTGTCGCAGGAGCTGACTACTGGCGCCTGCAGGCCGAGGGCTACAAGATGCTCTCCGACCTCGAGAAGGTAACGATGTGTCGCAGGAGCTGACTACTCGCGCCTGCAGGCCGAGGGCTACAAGATGCTCTCCGACCTCGAGAAGGTAACGATGTGTCGCAGGAGCTGACTACTCGCGCCTGCAGGCCGAGGGCTACAAGATGCTCTCCGACCTCGAGAAGGTAACGATGTGTCGCAGGAGCTGACTACTCGCGCCTGCAGGCCGAGGGCTACAAGATGCTCTCCGACCTCGAGAAGGTAACGATGTGTCGCAGGAGCTGACTACTCGCGCCTGCAGGCCGAGGGCTACAAGATGCTCTCCGACCTCGAGAAGGTAACGATGTGTCGCAGGAGCTGACTACTCGCGCCTGCAGGCCGAGGGCTACAAGATGCTCTCCGACCTCGAGAAGGTAACGATGTGTCGCAGGAGCTGACTACTCGCGCCTGCAGGCCGAGGGCTACAAGATGCTCTCCGACCTCGAGAAGGTAACGATGTGTCGCAGGAGCTGACTACTCGCGCCTGCAGGCCGAGGGCTACAAGATGCTCTCCGACCTCGAGAAGGTAACGATGTGTCGCAGGAGCTGACTACTGGCGCCTGCAGGCCGAGGGCTACAAGATGCTCTCCGACCTCGAGAAGGTAACGATGTGTCGCAGGAGCTGACTACTCGCGCCTGCAGGCCGAGGGCTACAAGATGCTCTCCGACCTCGAGAAGGTAACGATGTGTCGCAGGAGCTGACTACTCGCGCCTGCAGGCCGAGGGCTACAAGATGCTCTCCGACCTCGAGAAGGTAACGATGTGTCGCAGGAGCTGACTACTCGCGCCTGCAGGCCGAGGGCTACAAGATGCTCTCCGACCTCGAGAAGGTAACGATGTGTCGCAGGAGCTGACTACTCGCGCCTGCAGGCCGAGGGCTACAAGATGCTCTCCGACCTCGAGAAGGTAACGATGTGTCGCAGGAGCTGACTACTCGCGCCTGCAGGCCGAGGGCTACAAGATGCTCTCCGACCTCGAGAAGGTAACGATGTGTCGCAGGAGCTGACTACTCGCGCCTGCAGGCCGAGGGCTACAAGATGCTCTCCGACCTCGAGAAGGTAACGATGTGTCGCAGGAGCTGACTACTCGCGCCTGCAGGCCGAGGGCTACAAGATGCTCTCCGACCTCGAGAAGGTAACGATGTGTCGCAGGAGCTGACTACTCGCGCCTGCAGGCCGAGGGCTACAAGATGCTCTCCGACCTCGAGAAGGTAACGATGTGTCGCAGGAGCTGACTACTGGCGCCTGCAGGCCGAGGGCTACAAGATGCTCTCCGACCTCGAGAAGGTAACGATGTGTCGCAGGAGCTGACTACTCGCGCCTGCAGGCCGAGGGCTACAAGATGCTCTCCGACCTCGAGAAGGTAACGATGTGTCGCAGGAGCTGACTACTCGCGCCTGCAGGCCGAGGGCTACAAGATGCTCTCCGACCTCGAGAAGGTAACGATGTGTCGCAGGAGCTGACTACTCGCGCCTGCAGGCCGAGGGCTACAAGATGCTCTCCGACCTCGAGAAGGTAACGATGTGTCGCAGGAGCTGACTACTCGCGCCTGCAGGCCGAGGGCTACAAGATGCTCTCCGACCTCGAGAAGGTAACGATGTGTCGCAGGAGCTGACTACTCGCGCCTGCAGGCCGAGGGCTACAAGATGCTCTCCGACCTCGAGAAGGTAACGATGTGTCGCAGGAGCTGACTACTCGCGCCTGCAGGCCGAGGGCTACAAGATGCTCTCCGACCTCGAGAAGGTAACGATGTGTCGCAGGAGCTGACTACTCGCGCCTGCAGGCCGAGGGCTACAAGATGCTCTCCGACCTCGAGAAGGTAACGATGTGTCGCAGGAGCTGACTACTCGCGCCTGCAGGCCGAGGGCTACAAGATGCTCTCCGACCTCGAGAAGGTAACGATGTGTCGCAGGAGCTGACTACTCGCGCCTGCAGGCCGAGGGCTACAAGATGCTCTCCGACCTCGAGAAGGTAACGATGTGTCGCAGGAGCTGACTACTCGCGCCTGCAGGCCGAGGGCTACAAGATGCTCTCCGACCTCGAGAAGGTAACGATGTGTCGCAGGAGCTGACTACTCGCGCCTGCAGGCCGAGGGCTACAAGATGCTCTCCGACCTCGAGAAGGTAACGATGTGTCGCAGGAGCTGACTACTCGCGCCTGCAGGCCGAGGGCTACAAGATGCTCTCCGACCTCGAGAAGGTAACGATGTGTCGCAGGAGCTGACTACTCGCGCCTGCAGGCCGAGGGCTACAAGATGCTCTCCGACCTCGAGAAGGTAACGATGTGTCGCAGGAGCTGACTACTCGCGCCTGCAGGCCGAGGGCTACAAGATGCTCTCCGACCTCGAGAAGGTAACGATGTGTCGCAGGAGCTGACTACTCGCGCCTGCAGGCCGAGGGCTACAAGATGCTCTCCGACCTCGAGAAGGTAACGATGTGTCGCAGGAGCTGACTACTCGCGCCTGCAGGCCGAGGGCTACAAGATGCTCTCCGACCTCGAGAAGGTAACGATGTGTCGCAGGAGCTGACGAAGCGCTACCTGCCGCCCGACGCTGGCGTGTATATAAATAGTATTTTAACTTACTTTTATTTCAGTTTCATTTAATTCTTTTACGTTACGTGAAATTTAACTAATGCGATGTTAAAAAGTTTGCTGATTTTGCTGTTTCGTTAAAAATTACTGTTGTGTTTCGTAACGATCAAATACAAAAATAGACGAAATTTTTCAGTCAGAACTTAGAACTATCGTTTTAAAACTTAGTGCCTTGAAGTTTAAAACATTGAATAGTAGTTACAAATATTCTATGTAATACAGAATGCAGTTATTATACAGGGTTTTTCAATAGGTACCGGGTATATTTGAATTGAAATAAAAACATATTGATGGTTTACAATTAGATTATATTTTTTAAGACTTACTCTTTGGCATTATGTATGTAATACCTGCTATTAAATGACCACTTGGCTTCGTATGGTAGCATGAATATGATAGTTCCTATTTTCCATCACTTTTTGACATAATGGTGCCTCTATCTAATCTAATCATTGATGACGCGAGTGATGTTACTCTTTATGTCTTCGACAGTTCTTGGCCTGTTAACATACCATGATATCACATAACCCCTCAAAAATTAATCAATGGGCGTTATATCACAGAATCATGGATGCTACGTGTTGTCCCCAAATTTTGAAATCAGGAACCTGTTGAATTTCTTTTTCAGTAAATTAACTGTTTCTCTGGTGGTATGATAGGTGGCACCGCCGTCCTGTTGAAACCAGATGTCTGTCAGACCCATTTCTTCCAATTTCTGCCACAAAAAATCCCAATCATGTGCCGGTAACGATCACCATTCACAGTTATGGCAGCACCGACCTTGTTATCAAAAAATTAAGGACCAATTAGGCCTCCCAGCCCCAAATGCGCAATAGATAGTCACTCTTTCAGAATGTAACAACCTTTCATATACCTTTGAAGGATTTTCATTTGCCCAATTTCGATAATTTTGCTTCTTTACGAAACAGTTGAGCCATAATTGAGCTTCTTCGCTAAAGATAATTTTCTGCGAAAAATGGGGGTGGTCCTGAAGTTGCTGTGAATCGCAATTAGCGAAATGGTCAATTAGACCCGTATTAATAAACATTCTTCAGCTAAAGTGCACGCACTGGGGAAATTATATTAAATTATCGTAATTGTACTTTTAAAAAAAAATTAAAAAATTAATTTCACTCAAACTTTTTTTTATAGTTTTTTTTTTTATAGTATAGGGTGACAAACGAGCACACAGTCCATCTGATGGTAAGTGTCTGCTGTGGCCCATAGACATCTACATTTATCCTCTTTTGCGAATCAAAATGCAGATGCGTTGTCACCCCTGAGGACTAAGATAGAATGCCTCGTTTCCAATAAAAAGGGTCTCCGGTTCTCTACACTCACCATACGATCCTACTAATATAGCAGCACCATGGCTCTACCACGTACAAAACTATTTCAAACTCCATGATTCGCCTATTACAATCACGATCTCAAGTCACGGACCGCCTGCACTCGGACTTTAGCATCATACACAATAGGTGAGTGTACTTGAGAGTCGAGTTTCGTTTATTAATTAGTACGTCATGTCACTCAGCTGATAAAATAAACCTAAGCCGCGACTTGAGATTGAGGTTGAGGTATATTTATTAATACGATCGTTAGTTCTTGCGTCAACTGAATTTTGTAAGGGTGTAGACCCACATTTCGACAACGGATAAGAAGAGGTATATGAATCAGCTCTGAGCCAGTGATTTCAAATTTTTTCACTATGTGTCGGATAGTGTCGTCCTTAGGACGATTATAACGCACGAAACGTTTGACGAATTGAACTGCCGTTTTTATAGTATACTTTAATTATTTCACCGCGTTGTTTGACGGTATAGCGACTCATCTTGATAAACGCCGAACATTTAATGACTCGCCTGTTAAAAAATTCGCGCCAATAGACAGTCTAGCATGGCCACCGTCTGTTGTCTAAATACCTATATTGAAAAACCCTTTACAAATAAACTACAATGCTTATATCTGTTTGCTTATTTTTTAAGTTTTAAGATTCAATGCGGTTTTCAGGATTTTAGTAAAGCAAACCGCGAATTTTGACTTAAACAGGTTTATTTTTTAAAGAGTATCCAAATTTTAAACTTAAGTTCAATTATATAAATAACAATATACCGTTATTGGACTTTTTGAAAATACGAGTAAGTAGTGTTCCTACTTTTATTTGAAATTATCCTAAATTGTATGTGATTTATGGGCAACAACGTTTTTGCCTACCGATCGACAAATACGAATGTGTATTATGCGCAGTAAAATCAGTTAAAATAATGCATCACCACGTATTTTGAATTTAAAAGATAAAAAGGACAGAACGTTTGAGATTATTTTTAATTAATTTTTCTTCACCACTTGCCTATATTACTTATTCTGAACCTTCTCTGCAAATTTGGAGGTTATTGCAAAGTAACCCTGTATAGAGATACCGCCACTGTGAATATCGTCTCAACTTTGCACACGTTTCAGGGCAAATACGTGAGCACGGACACGTATGAGGCGCACGTGTGGGTGATTCCGGCCAAGGAGGTGGTCATGTGCACCGACAAGCGGCTACTCTACCTCGAGAGGAATCACGTCTTCGGCGGCTGGCAGGTAAGCACATTGTGCCTTTCACTTTAGTATCGTATGGAGAAGAGAGGGATTGGACTAGAAAGCTGCGATTGCGATTAAAATTCAACTTCACTTTGGAGTAAAATGTATGAGTATTGAATTGATTAATGTAAAACTTAAATGCAGTTACGTACGAGTGTATATACCAGAGTTATACCATCACGCTGCGGGCCTTTCTTTTTGAGGGTAATGAAATAGAAAAGACTCTTTGATAGTTTTTGAAGACAAATGCACAAATTTTATTAATATATTTTGTTCTGTATCAACTACCCCATATCATCCCGTGGGAGTTGTAAGGGGCGACAGAGGGAAATGAACAGGAGATGGACAGCAGTGTCTTCCTGACAACTGAAAGTATTAAAACGTAAAGTATTAGTGCGGTTGCCAACCTATGAGGGAATGTAAGGGTGAGGTATATGTTCAGCCTTGGACTTTCGATATGCGGTAATTGGTAAATGAATGAATATTTTGTTACTGATATTTGTTTATTATTATTAATTATCTCGACGCCTGAAAATCGATAAATTCGTACTTAAAAATTTTATTAAAACTCAGTCAAGTACTTCTGTTCGATTCAGATTTATTGTTTTCATTATTTTCAATATTTTAAAATGTAAGGCAACTGTACTGATAGCTAAAATGATTGTGAAAACTTAATTTGGAAACTATTCGTCATATTTATACTGAACATATTTTTGACAGATTGTTTGGACTTACCTCTGGACAGAGATACCGGAGGTCCCGACGGCGGTTAACAAAGGTGTCTTTATACCCACAGCTAAGAAAAAAGTTCTCGGAATGTTCTCCAGCTCCGGTTCCGGAAAAGTGATATTCCTATACGACGAACAACAGAAGAAATTTTTGTTGGCACAATGCGAAAGGCTTATGCGTTCAGCGCATTGACATGAGGTCGTAGAAAGAATGTCGTCAGCGGAATGGCTGAGAGAGTTCTTTCTACTTATATTCGATTTTCGCACTATGCTGTTTGCCTTCGCATACTATTTTAGTCTGCACCACTTGAACCTGAAAGGCTTCCGCTAAGCTGCCGTGGCTAGCTTGGCTTCTATGAACCTTTTTTAACGAGACTATAATTGTGTGGCATATATTACTTAGTTCACTTCTTATATATGTAACGTACAAATGCATTGCTAAGTACATTCGAGAATACAATATATTATTGGCGAGATTAATGTAACATGACACTATCTGCTAACGGTGGACGTGTATTCAAACGAATTAAGGTCCATTTGTGTATTTATTTTATACAGATAATAGAAAGTAAATACACATGTTTTGAATAAATACTTCACATTTTATTGATACGTTTATACCTCTTAATAGTCTAATATTCTAATAATAATTTATTTTGTATAGTATATCTACATTTGTTTATTGCGAATATATTATGAACAAATTAGTAACACTAGGCATGCAGTTTATATTGTACGAACAAGTTCTCTGTTGTGATTACTACCGGTATGCATTTATACATTTTAATTTATACAGGATTTTGTAACTATTTTGTAAAAATTTTCAGTCTTCCTCTGTTTTTATATTTGATTAATGGTTCATCTTAATGTTTGCTATTAAAGGTAAATAAATATGTTACAGGTTTGTTAAAATACCTTTAAATTACTTCAAAATAAGAAGGTCCTGTGTATTTTTTGTATGTACATATGTAACGTTGTGTTTTATATGTATAAACAATAGCATCGTTGATTGTAGATCGATTTTAATGATTTTTTTTTTTGAAAGAAAAAACCACCTCTAAAGGTGGAAAAAGAGGAGATGAGATTATATATTAATAAAAAAAAGGAAATAAAGAAATACTTATTGGACTCCCGTATAAGTAAATTTTTTTCATAACCTCTTTTAACCAATATTTAATCTCTTCCCGATAGTTTTATAGTTTCATGTTGATTATCAGAACTTTAGTATATAGTAAGTATATTTTCAACTTATTCGAGTGTTGTGTACACATCATAGGACAGTACGTATTGTGTTCAATTACTTTTCTGTTGTTTTATTATTATTTATGAGTACAAACATTTGTTACAGACTCTTAGTTTTAATAAAAGTACATTTTTGGGAATTGATTTTCAGTTATTATATTCTAAGAAACAGTGCCTTATATAAGCGTGTATTTTTTCCCCGATTTGTTTTTTATAAATAAACATTGAATATTTTGTCTATAATAAGAGAGAATGTAAATTTTTGTTTGCTATCGTATAAGATTTATTTGTTAAGTTTATGTGCCAGTGTTATCTAGATGTGAAGCTACATTGATGTCCTGCTTTTTGCACGATCTAATTATTTGAATTTAATATTCATTATGTCAAGCTTGTGTAATATTGTTTTAAATATACATAATATATAAAAAAAAAATTGTTTTTTTTTTATTTTATGAACTTTTATAAATCGCTTTTTTATAGCTCAGTGACAAACAAACTTAAGTCTTTTATTAATTTTCTCTAAAGTATCAAGATTTAATTATATATTAAGAACCTATTAAACGACTAAATTAATAATGCCTCCGTGTTGCCTTCGTGTCAATGGTAGGAATTTGTTATGAACCACAAAGCGAAGAGAAACGAAGAGAAGATTAACAACCAACATAGGAATAAGCTTGATTACACATGTTCTAAAGTTTTTAATAATTAATACCACAATTATCTTATGATAAATTAGATTAGAACATGAACACATATTTTTTTTGTTTATAAAATTTTATCCCCACTAGGATTTTCTCCTGTACCGTGGAGGCAGTTTACATACTCAAATATACAAGAACAAACATCCAGACCCGGAACAATTACTTGTGGGCCATACAAAAACTTATACCGTGTCCGCGATTCAAACACGAGCATATATATAGTACGTGGGTGGATAAATGGATTTGAAAGAAGCGAGAGTGGAGCATCAGGATCGTACCAGATGGAAGTACGTATTCTGCCTACCCTTCTGAGTAACAGGCGTGAGAGTTTGTTTAGTTTAGTTTCAATTAACTCATTCTAGGGATATTTTAAGTTATGTATTGAAAATAAACAACAAAGAATTTCTTGAAACATCTTTGAGTCCAAATGCGTATTATTCTATACTATAGTTCATCATCATCATTCATCATTACAGCCTTTCATAAGTACACTGCTGAACATAGAGCTTCCCAAAGGAATGCAACAAAGCACGGACCTGAGCCACCTTCATCCATCGACTTCCTGCATGTCTTACCAGGTCGTTACTCCATCTAGTGGGGGGTCGCCCTACACTTCGCCTACCGGTACGAGGCTGCCACTCAAGAACCTTTCTTCCCCATCGGTTGTCGGTTCTTGGAGTTATATGGCCGGCCCACTGCCACTTCAGCTTACTAATCCTAATAGTTGGGCTATGTCGGTTACTCTGGTTCTACTGCAGAAATCCTCATTTCTAATTTTATCACGCAGAGAAACCTCGAGCATATAGCCCTCTCCATAGCTCGCTGAGCGACCTTGAGCTTCCTCATACGGCCAGCAGTGAAGGACCACGTCTCGAGATCCGTAAGTCATCATTGGCAACACGCACTGGTTGTACAATTTCGTTTTCAGGTTTTGAGGAATGTCTAACGAGAATATGTGTCGTAGTTTCCCGAACGCTGCCCAGCCGAGTTGAATCCGTCGATTGACCTCTCGGCCGAAGTTGGACTTACCTAGTCGGACTATTTGTCCCAGCTAAACATACTCGTCAACAACTTCGAGCTTAGTGCTCCCAACAACTACCGGCATAGGTGTGACATGGACGTTAAATATGTTTTTTGTTTTGTCCATGTTTATCTTAAGATCTATCCGTTGGGAGACACTATTGAGGTCATTGAGCATAGTGCTTAAGTCCTCCAGAGATTCTGCCATAAGAACTATATCGTCGGCAAATCGAAGGTGAGTGATGTACTCGGCATTGATGTTAATACCGCATCATTTCCAGTCCAGTAGCTTGAAAACGTCTTCCAATGTAGCGGTGAAGAGTTTCGGGAATATAACGTCACCCTGTCTTACACCTCTCTGCAGTTGGATAGGTTTCGTACTCTGATTCTGTACTCGGATAGCCATCGTAGCTCTACTGTACAAACACTTTAGAACCTCGATATATCGACAGTCAATTTGGCACCGCTGAAGAGACTGCAGTACCGCCCAAATTTCGACTGAATCAAAGGCTTTCTCATAGTCCACATACGCAAGACAAAGTGGCCTCCTCTGTCTTCTGTACAATCTGCCGCAGGGTATGTATGTGGTCTATGGTACTAAAGCCTTTTCGGAAACCGGCTTGTTCGGGAGGCTGGAAGTCGTCAAGTCTTCGTGCGAGACGGTTCATAATGACTCTCGAAAACAGCACGTAGACGCGGCTCAGAAGTGAAATAGGTCTGTAGTTCTTCAAGAGAGCGTTGTTGCCTTTCTTGAAGAATAAGACCACCGCACTTCTGCTCCACGCCTCCGGAGTAGTGCCACTATGGAAGACGGAATTAAAGAGCTTCTGAAGGACTTCAAGTACCGGTTTTCCACCCGCTTTCAAAAGCTCCGGTGTAATTCCATCTTCGCCCGGGGACTTGCCGTTTTTAAGGTGCTGGAGAGCTCGCTCAGACTGACGTCCGGGATATCTTCGGAATAGTGTCGGATAAGACTCGCTCTTGGATCGTTACTCACACTTGCGTGTTGCTCCAACGATGACGTGTACAGCTGCCCATAGAACCTCTCAATCTCACTCAAAATCTCAGGTGTCCCGGAAACGATGCTGCCACACTCGGTATTCAGCTTTGACTGTTGGATCTTTCTGGCAGACAGATCTCTGGCAAAGACTGGAGCCTTGGTTCCGCTCGATCGCTTTTTCAATACACGCTGTATTGAAGTTGCGTAAGTCCCGCCGCATGCATTTGGAGATCTGTCTGTTCAGTTGCCTGTATGCTGTCAAATCTGTTGAAGAATGTAGCTTCATCTCCCGTCTAACAGCCATGAGATTAAGAGTGTGATCGGAGAGTTTTTGTGTTCTTCTGCGACGGGTCTTGCAGAACTTAGCTCCGATCGCATGGACAGTTTCTTCGAGCTTGTCATTCATATCGTCCACTTCATTGCAGTCTTCTAGGCACTGAAAACGGTTTTGTAACTCGAGCTGAAAGGTTTCGGGACTTTGGAACAGAGCACAAGGGGGACGGAGCGTTGACTTCATTAGACGAGACCTCTCCAACTTAACGTTTAGGTTCAGTGTGCTTCTAACCATTCGGTGATTGCTACCAGTTTTCAACCTCTCGATCATGGAGACATCACTGAACAGTTGTCGTCATAATGAAGTCAATCTCATTTTTTGTCGAACCGTCGGGGCTCGGCCAGGTCCACTTCCTGTGAGGCCGCTTCTGGAAGGAGGAGTTCACCATAAAGAGCCCCTCTTTCTCCATGAAGTCGGCCAGCTGCTGGGCCCTTGGGTTCCGTTGCCCTATTCCAAATCCCTACTTTCAGCTCACCGTTCTCTCTTGTGCCTAGTTTTGCATTGAAGTCTCCCATTAACACCGTATAGTGGGTTTTGGAGGAATGCATGGCTCTAGAGATATCCTCATACAATTCCTCCACCTCCTCATCAGGTTGTGCTGAGTTTGGTGCGTAAACCTGTATGACCTTCAGCGAATACCGTTTGGTGATTCTGAGTATAAGGTACGCAACCCTTGTCGTCGCACTCAATCTTTACAAAGTTGTTAACGAGAGACTTGTGGACGATAAATCCGACACCTCCTTGGGACAGATGGTCACCCTCCCGGTGATAGAGCAAGTTACCGGATTCGAGGATTACCGTGTCCTCCCCCTCTTTTCGGACCTCGGATAATCCTATAATATGCCAGCGTAACTTGTCTATCTCTTCTTCCAGCTCCACGATCTCGCCATTCCTCAGGGTGCGTGCGTTGTATGTTGCCAGGTCGATTCGTCTTAGGTGGCAACCGAACCTCCACCGGAGATTCTTAGCACCCCCTGCCTCGCCGTTACCATGGTCGCCACCGTAGCCAGGAATAGCGGGGCCGCCGGGGACTGGGGGTCGTCTCTTCGTTGCTCTCATCATTGGGGGGTATATGCCATAGTTGCCACGCTTGGCGAGCGGGTTGGCAACCGCAGTTTTTTTTATTGTAATTTTGCTGTTATCAGGAAGATGCTGCTGCCCATCTCTTGACTGTTTCCCTTTGTCGCCTTTTACGACACCCACGGGAAGATATGGGGTAGTGAATATTCTTAACCGCCACTACACGGCTTATACATTAGGGTTTCCATAACTTTCAGGAGACAATACGGGACTTTTAATACTTTCGATGCCCAAAACTTTATATTTTAACTCTAAACGCAGCATTTCAACGACACCAAAGTGTACATAATTTACTAGTTAAAGATTAACCACGCATCTTGTTGACATTTTTGGCTACTCTCTGATATCAATCCTGGTGGGCATTAAAAGTATAAAATAAATGAAATAAAAATTGAAATCCAACTTTTTATTTATTGTAGTAACAATTTTTATTTAAATAAACATTAGATTATTTATTCGCCTAATCATATTTTGAGGTTGATGTTAGTTTTGTGTTGTTTTGTAGTTTTCTTTTTTAACAATCGTAGAATTGGGCGCATATCATTTTGAAATTACAATGACAAATCAATATAGTATTTACCTCTACCTTATAACCTGTTTCGTCCGTCCATTGAACCGTCATCAACGAAAATATTCTTTCTACATTTACGTGATGGGATTAGCGTTTTACAAGGACTGAGGTGCGAGCTGTGGGTGAGCGCCGAACGGCTTGTATCGTCCACTCACCTCAAAAATGTGCGCGCCGACATGCAGCAATACGGGACAAGGTCGTTATGGTTACACCAGCACCACCCATAATACAGATAAAGCATCCATCAGCATAAATACATAAACGCTGAGTATGTAGTAATTTAAGTAGACTGTAAGCATAGGATTAAGTATTGTAAAAGACAATGGACAGAATAAATTCACATCTCTCTCTGTGAACACGTAGTTTTTATTTAGTTTTAAGTCTTAGTTTGTATTTAGTTTTAAAAAAGCTCTCGGCAGCTCCCGCAACTTGACTAGGTGGTGAAATAAGGATATGTACGGGACGAATAGCAACTCTAATTATAGGAATTTCTCACGTCCAAGTATGTACCTATTCTTCGTGAATCTGGATGGAAGTCGAACCGTGATTAATTTGAGAATATCACACTAGCCTAAACCATTGCCAATCGTTCAAGTTAACTGTTCGTCAGCCTATTGTGATCTCTATCCTAGATAGATTCGTTGTAGTGCTAGTTTCTGAACGGATCTAAAAAAAAACATCGGTATTCATTCAGTTAACACATTAATTTTAAAAAAAAATTAGTCGAACGTCGTTTATATCGAACTTGGCCCACATCATATTTTACAGCTTATAAACTATGATTATGGTTCGGCTGTAGCAACGGCTAGTAACAAACTTCATCACCTCTACCAATGATTTTATTCTTTATAGTTATTTGAAGTCAGCTTTTAACTTTTAATCTTTTAAATTGATTCACACGAAGATATCGCGTAGCATACATAAAAAATAAGAACATGCAGTGGAATGGAAAACCTTCTTATTTTTTTTGAAGTGGGCTTAAATAAAAACATATGTTTTAGGTAAGATTTGTAATAATTCACTAGTTACAAATGTAAAAATGGGTAATAATCAATCACGAGTGCTTATACGCTACAAATCTTAAGGAAATTGAAGTTTTTCACTGCAGTAACGCGTTTTGTAAAGTACCTATATCTACAACTTTACGGTTATTACGCATTTCCGTGGATGCTTTAGAAAAACTACAAAAACTAGAAAACATTATCTATAATATAAAAATGAATAGCTGAATGTGTTGCTAAGCGCAGAGAAGCTAAGCTATCTCGAGAGCAGCTGAACCTATTTCTCTAATTCTTTTTTTATAATATTCCTTGAAGTACGAAGATGGTTCCTACGGAGAGAAAAATTTAAAAAACTGCCTGAAAAAGTCTAAAAACAACACTTTACTATATTCCCATACAAAAGATTCGTAAAGCCGATATTACACGAATCAACCAAATTGAAACAATTCCATTGAAAAGCATTGAACATTGCACATTGAACGGCTTTACCAATGTACATGTAAATCATTTAAATGACATTCAATGTTCAAAGCGCAATGAGATGTCGCGCCAACTCATACCTACGTGCGGATTTTTTTTTTATAGGATAAGGGTGACAAACGATAACACAGTTCACCTGATGATAAGTGGTTGCTGCGGCCCATAGACATCTACATCTATCCTCGTTTGCGAATCAAAATGCAGATGCGTTGCCACCCGTGAGGACTAAGATGGAATGCCTCATTTCCAGTAAAAAGGGCCTCCGGCCACCTGCACTCACCAAGCGAAACGCAGAGGTAAACCTCTACTTCACGCTGGTATTCTGTCAGGTCGTGGTACCACCCCGGTTCGAGCCAGTCCATCCGTGCGACAGCAAAAGCTGCCGCGTGGGTCTACCACTGTGATTTCGTTAATCTGCGACTATTTAATAAATGAGTTAAATAATTAAAAAAACATGCGTGAGTGTCGTAGAACACTCGGTTGGAAAGAAGTTCCTTTCGTAGTATATTATGAATGAAAAACGTATTATATTATTGATTAACAAAATAAATACAAATAAATGAATTACTAGCGTCTATTAAAATGAAGCGTCATTTAAAATAAAAAATAAAGTTCCTTTCGTACTATATTATTATTGTTAAACGTATTATATTATTGATTAACAAATACAAACAAATAAATAATTCAAATAAAAATTTTTTGCACACTATGACACAAGGGGCAGTGACGAAAATCTATACATATAATAAAACTGTAAATAGCAGATGTCTGTACATTTAATATTTTTGTAATAAAAGTGATTGAGGGGTACTAAAAATAAGTAATTAAATACATTTCTACCATTTTTAGAATTTTCTGTCTGTCTGTCTGTCTGTCTGTCTGTCTGTTTGTTTGTTAACGTATCACGTATAAAGTACTAATTTATATCATAAGAATTGTTAAGGAAATTATAAAGTGTATCTTCGGGTTACATTTAGTCTTTATTTCATTAAAATCAGTTCATTCCATCAAAAGTTATGATAAATATTCTGAAGTATGGGTAGGGAAGTATAGGTACGAATTGCTCAACGGTGGCTTTGTTTGAGTCATCAAGTGCATTTTAAACTAATATCATATCATAAATCATAGTTAAATTATGTAAAATAATGATATAATTATGTATATCTAAAACGCAGTAAACAAAAGTAATAAAGAACGTATTAAATATATTATACAAAAATATATTAACGTTATTAACTAAATCTGAAGCACAATAGTTAACCCATTTCTTCGATAGATGGTGGTGTTGTGAAAATGCAATGCAATGTTTTATTAAAATTGGTTAATTCTATCGAAAGTAATGATTATTATTTTGAAATGTAGGTTCGAATTTGTTCAATGGCGCCATAAAATCTCTGAAATAGTAATAAAAAGATTTCTGTGTAAAAAAAACGTTCCATAATAATTAATATATTTATACTTAAAACACAAAAAGAGATAGGATGTTTTCTCACACAAAGGACGTAATAGATGGAGTTGTACAAATTACAAACTTTTCTGAATTGCTGTATTGAGATTTTTCGCCGATGTATCGTATCGTAGATGACGCCTTGACACATATGAGTATTGGTATTGTATAGTTTGTAATATGTAGTATATTGTAATTGTAATTTGTATTGTATAGCCAATATTATTTGTAAATTATGTGTTTCATTTTTAAGTTATCTGTGATGGCGTCATTTTGGAGAATAAACCTTTCTTTCTTTCTTTCTTTCTATTGAGACTTACTGAAGAAATTTGTATCCATCGAAGCCATACAACGGAACCCGACCAAAAATAAAAATTTCGCAACGAAATGTCGTGATATTGTATTTATTATATACGCAAAATCAGAACTGCCATTTTAACGCTTTGGGAACTAGATTTAGCACTTTTTTGGAATGTATAGCGCGCATTTCGAAATTTTAGCACCTAGCGCTTAATCCAGCGCTTTTTGGTGTATTTAGCACACATTTCAATATTTTAGCGACTAGCGGGTTATTAACTCTTTTATAGGAGCACTGTTAGTCCACATTACCGATAATAATAATAATGACCTTTATTATTTTTTCTCACAAATAGTACCTACATTGCAGTTTATCTTTTTCAAACATATTTCTTCCACAAAACAAAGAGCATGGGAGACGAGTCCAAACTAGGATACCCTGTGCTATGGATCTCCTGGCTTCCCCTTTAGGATGATCAACTTGATTTTTTTACCGACGACTATAAGCGGGGAAATCCCCTTTATTAAAGTTTTCGTTCATGGTTTTGGCAACGCATTTATTTTGCTTTATTCAGTTTCAGTCAGTTGCTTAGAGCACAGCTAAGTTAAAAGTTACTTAGAAGTTATAACACAAAGAAACTGTGTAGCAACCGCAATCAGATGCTGACATCTGAAACTAAGTTGCGAAATACATTGCACTTTAAAACAATTAATGACATTTTTATTGTTCGTACAGTACTAACTACTGTTGACAGCAATTGCTATAATTATAAGTCGATGTCCTGCGAAGTATTGATACATCAAAAAAATATTGCCAGAAAAAAAAACTTAATGTTGTTTTCTTTATTATGATTATATAAAAATACACAAACTTTGTTTGTAGTTAATTTAGCGCGAAATCTAGGGCTTTTTTAAAGCGCTGTTTTCATGAAATCTAGCGCTTTTTGTGTTGTCCTAGAGCTGAATGAGTTTTTTTTTATCTGGCAGCACTGCCCAAAAACCCTCTATTAAGAAGTAACTTTCCTTTCAGTTTTAAGCGCGTTCAGTTCCCAGTTACAGTGAGTTTATGTTATGCGATGACCGTAAATAAAGCGCAAGGTCAAACTTTACGCGTTGTAGGAGTGTACCTCAGTACTGACTGTTTTGCACATGGCCAACTCTATGTTGCTTTTTCCCGCGTTAGTAGCCCCCATAACCTTTTTGTGTACACCCCGGCTAAGCCTACTTCTAACGTCGTTTACACAGAAGCTCTATCATAAACGACTTAGAACTTTGATGATAATGATTTATTTAGTTACCACTTATTGATACAGTAATGAAATAAATCGTTTAATATTCTCTTACCTAAACGACAAATTCTTTATGTAAAACCTGTATACGCGAGCTACGCCGCGGGCACAGCTAGTATCTAATAAAATAAAAGCTCCCATCCGCCAAAGCCGTACCGTCCGATAAGGAACTTCGTTTCAAAAAAAAGAAAATCTCGGCGTTGGTGGGTGTGCCCATGGATTTCGAGTTTTCGAGAAGGATAACTAAAGGAGCCTCAAGCACCTTATTAGTAGAATTGGCAGAAGATCCAAATTCTTATTTGAACGATTTGCAAATGACAGTGTCAATATAATGAACTTCTAAAAACCCATTTTCACGCCACAAAATCCATGTGCGCACGCGAAATAGGTATCGTGTGGTGCGTGGAATGAGTCACCGATCATCGTTCAATCTTCACGTATACACGTTTCAACCGCATTGAACAATGACAATATTAATACTATTGCATTGAAAGCGTTCGTTGAATCTAAGTTTTCAATGAGATTGTGCGATCGCATTAAAATGTATTTAGATGTATCAATGCCATTGAAGCAATGAAATTGAAAGCAGTATTGAACTGAAATTGATCCGTGTAATATCGGCTTAAATACTTAAAAGTCAATTTCTTCAATTTAATTGTTAGTGGAGGGGTTCTGGAAAGGCAAAACAATTGAGTGATGTTAGTATCGTATAAAGAATCGTGGGGCTTGGTTGTAGTGGCTGTAGTTGGCTTCTTGCCCACAGAACATCTGACTTCGAATGAAAGTGTTAAATAAGGTTTTCATAGATAGATCCCCAAATTACTGACAATACGTGTTTATTATTATTTTATACTTGGGTACGTATGGACATAGTACAATTAACTTACAGGCGCGTATAGTACCGACACATTTGTAAATTATATACAACATCAATGTCATTCCTAATAATATAACTCTTCCAAATTTAAAACGATATTACCACAATTATTTTTCTACAGCTGCAACGCGCCGGGTACCTGCTAGTTTTTTTATAAAATTTTAACTAGATTTTGGTTATTGGTTTGTATCATTGGTTTGTATTGAGCAAAGTTTGAACACATTTTTTACATAGGAGTAAAAGGTCGGGAAAAAAGTTTCTTTGTATTTTATATACAAATTCAAGACATTTTTTTTCCATTTCTTTTGACAGTGGACAGATTAACACTTCCCAACCAAGCTCTCTCCGTTTTTGCTAAATGGCCAAAGATGTGTGTGGTCTGGCGTTATTGTGATGAAAGACCACTCCCTTTTCTGTTGATCAATTCCGGCTGTTTTTTCTCAATTTCTTGCTTGAGTCTCATTAGTTGTTGGTAGTAGAGATCCGATTCGATGGTTTTGCCCGGCTGTAAAAGTTCATAATAAACGATGCCCTTCCAATCGCACCATACACATAGCACCTTATTGCGTGTTAATCCTTTGACGATAATCTTTTTCGCACGTTCTTGTCGTAGGTGATCCACTTTTCATCACCAGTGATCAATCTTATCAAAACTGGTTCGGTTTCATTACGTTTCAATAGAAGGAGAAGGAGAGCATTAAGTTTCTTTCAGTGAGCTCGTGTGGTACGCAAATATCGAGCTTATTGTATAGCCAGACTTCTTTAAATGGTTCAAAACAGTTTTTTTGTCAATCCTCAATTCCTCGGCTATGTCTATACCAATCTTGCTCCACTTTTCAAAAATGGCATCGACTTTATGCGTATGAGGGCGACCAGAGTGAGCTGCATCTTTCACATCAAAATTCCCGAACTGAAAACGCTAGAACCAACTTTGTGCTATTCTTACTGACACTGCATTAGGGTCATAAATGTCACCATTTTTTTTTTCGCGGCTTGAGTCGCATTTTTCCCTTTTTTGTAATAAAACTTTAGAATGTATCGAATTTCTTCCTTAGATTAACTCATTTTGGCGTTCAGATAAACAATTGAACAATGGCGTGAAAGATTTTTTTTTTACTTTTTATTTTTATTTTTCTTAATGTCCTACATGTATTGATATTAAAACCAGCCAGATACAAAAAGTAAAACCAAAGAGATTTTTCTTCAATTTTATACAAACAAAATACATATTTTTCTCCGACCTTATTAATAAATATTGTGTGCGCAAATGGGAACGCAAATATACTTGACAGACTTGATTTAAACATTTTCTCTCACTTTTATCGCAATAAAATGGCTAACAGAATGGACGACTATTTAAAAGACACCGTATCTCTGTTTTATTTGGCTGGTTTTAATTATACTCTATTTTAATAAATTAAACTAAAATCCGGAAACGGGGATCATGAAAGGAAAATATAGTTACGATTTTCATGATCCCCGTTTTTCGAATTCCATTTTTTTATAGTATAGGGGGCAAACGAGCATTCGGCTCACCTGATGGTAAGTGACTGCCGCTGCAACAATTGCAACACCAGGGGTATTGCAGGTGCATTGCCGACCTTTTAGAAAGGAGTAACCTCTTTTCTTGATTGGCCCTAAGTATGGTGGTCGTATCGGTTGGAGAAAAATTGCCGGTGGTAAATGATTCCACAAAGAGATTGTGCGAAAACTAGTAAAACGCACAGTGTGTGAACTGCCAAGCATCCAGGTGGTGTGGTTGGTATCGTGAGGTTTGTCGCGATGTGCGTTCGTAAAAATTTGCGGCTGCAATTAATCCGAACAATTCCTCAGTGCACTCCCGTGGTAGATGCGATAGATAATTCAAAAGGCATGCAACATCCCTTCTCAGCACCAGTGAATCGAGCCGATAAAAAAGAACTCGGTCGTCGACGATTCGACAAGCGGCTCGAATCGTTGGCGGTCAATTGGAAGGAGCTGGCACTGGGGTGCCCCGGCCCAGAGATGAGAACAGTCTTCCGTGTGAAGCCGAACTTGCGCCTTGTAAAGTTCCAAGCGGTGGGCCGTCATGAAATACTGTTTCGCTCTGCCGAGCACGCCAAGCGTTTTAGAGGCCAATTTAGCCGTCCCTTCCAAGTAACCACGAGACTGCACATTATTCGATATGTTGATGCCGAGGATTTCGATGCTAGCTGAGGCTGCAATGCAAACCAGTTTCTCCTTAGGGTAAAACTGAAGTAGATTTAGTCGTCGCCAATCCGAGACTTTGTTTAACAATTAGGTACTCGATTTAAAAAACAAGTTTGTTCCGGTACTAAAATGACGTGATCCCTAGAAATATTGGTACGGCCGGTGTAAAAAGCATCAACATCATTAACGACTAGACGTAGAAAATATACAGTACCCTACGAAGATTCATTTAAGACTAAGTTTGCATCAAGGCAGTATACAAGACTTTCAATTTACTTATATAATAAAATAAACCAAAAAATCAATATTTACCCTATGAATTACAATGACTGTAAAAAAACCGTAGCAGACTGGTTAAGAAAACTTACCTATGTAGAAACTGAATCCCTTCTAGAAAACAATGCCTCATAAATTTTCACAATTACAGACTTCTCACACACACACACACACACACAACCACACACACAACACACACACACACACACACACACACACACAACACACACACACACACACACACACATTCTTGCACACAATTACACAAATATTATTAATTATAACTTACTGCAAGTTTTAAAGTGTGTAGCTTTTTAATTCTAATTTAATTTAATGTAGTAATATAATTGTACTACGGAAGGGCGGGTCCCTCTACTACAGGTATATATTTACTTAAAAGAGAGTACTCAACAATATTGTAACAACTTACTACTTATTTTAAAGCAATAAATTATTCATTACAGCCCTTCACAAGTCCACTGCTGAACATAGGCCTCCCCCAAAGAATGCCACAAAGCACGGTCCTGAGCCACCTGCATCCATCGACTTCCTGCATATCTTACCAGGTCGTCACTCCATCCATGGGGAGACGCCCTACACTTCGCCTGCCGGTACGAGGCTGCCACTCGAGAACCTTTCTTCCCCATCGGTTGTCGGTTCTTCGAGCTATATGGCCGGCCCATTGCCACTTCAGCTTACTAATCCGTTGGGCTATGTCGGTCACTCTAGTTCTACTGCGGATATCCTCATTTCTGAGTATATCACGCAGAGAAACTCCGAGCATAGCCCTCTCCATAGCTCGCTGAGCGACCTTGAGCTTCCTCATCCGGCCAGCAGTGAAGGACCACGTCTCAGTTCCGTATGTCATCACTGGCAACACGCACTGGGTGTACAGTCTCGTTTTCAAGTTTTGAGGTATACCTGACGAGAAGATGTGCCGTAATTTCCCGAACGCTGCCCAACCGAGTTGAATCCGTCGATTGACCTCTCGGTCGAAGTTGGACTTACCTAGTCGGACTATTTGTCCCAGGTAAACATATTCGTCAACAACTTAGAGCTTAGTGTTCCCAACAACTACCGGCATAGGTGTGACATGGACATTAAACATGATCTTTGTTTTGTCCATGTTCATCTTAAGACCTCTCCGTTGGGAAACACTATTGAGGTCATTGAGCATAGTGCTTAGGTCCTCCAGCGATACTGCCATAAGGACTATATCGTCGGCAAATCGAAGGTGAGTGATGTACTCGCCATTGATGTTGATACCGTATCCTTTCCAGTCCAGAAGCTTGAAAACATCTTCCAATGCAGCGGTAAAGAGTTTCGGGGATATGACGTCACCCTGTCTTACACCTCTCTGCAATTGGATAGGTTTCGTACTCTGGTTCTGTACTCAGTAAATTATTATTATTATTATATTATTATTATTATTAACTGTGCTGTCGTCCTCATAGCAATGAATGCTACTGGTTTGCAACATATCATTGAAAATAACAAAATTCCGCTCAATACAATAACTGCTCGGGGCAAACTGAGCAACATGACTAAGGCGACCCCTGCCACGCTGTCCGTGTATTTCTGCAACATCAGGGGACTTCACTCGAACCTAAACGCCGTCCACTACCATCTCGAGACGGCGAAGCCGGGCTTGCTCTTTCTGACCGAGACGCAGGTGTCCTCTCCGGCTGATACTTCGTATCTCTCCTACCCGGGGTACAAATTGGAGTACTCCTTTGTGCCTCGGGCTGGAGTTTGCGTATCGTCAGAGAGGACATCTGTTCTCGACGCCTCGGCAGTCTTGAAGGTTCGGACCTGTCCATCCTTTGGCTACGCGTAGACAGCGGCGACCATCCACACGTCTACGGGTGCCTCTATAGGTCCCATAGCGGTAATGCCGAAACAGACCGACTCATCGACCACGTCCAAATGGCTACAGATTCCTTGCTACAACAGGTCCCATCCGCAGAGATCGTGATCCTTGGCGATTTTAACGCCCACCACGCCGAATGGCTCGGTTCACGTTTAACCGATCATGCGGGGAGATCTGTTCATGACTTTGCCTTGGCATATGGTCTGACACAACTGGTTACATCGCCTACGCGGATTCCAGATGTTGAGGATCATACACCTTCCCTGTTCGACCTTCTGCTGACCTCTCATCCGGACGGATATCAGGTTTCCGTCGATGCCCCTCTCGGCTCTTCGGACCATTGTCTGATCCGGAGTGTGGTGCCACTCACGCTCCCCTCGCGGTTGCGTTCTGCAGGTTGCCGCTGTGTTTGGCATTACAGGTCGGCGGATTGGGACGGAATGCGGTCTTTCTTTGCTTCCTACCCATGGGGGCGGGTTTGCTTCTCGCCGGATGATCTCAGCGCTGTTGCTGACTCTGTCACTGATGTGGTGCTACAGGGAATGGAACTATTTATTCCATCATCTGTGGTACCCATCGGAGGCAGATCTCAGCCTTGGTTTGGTCGCTCCTGTAAGACTGCATTACGCAGTAAGCAGGAGTGTTATCAAGCCTGGGCTGCGGCTTCGGTGACTCGGGATGTAAACACCAGCATACTTAAAAAGAAGTATAACTTCGCCTCCAGGTCCTTCAAAAGAGTTATTGCCAAGGCAATGTCAGAGCACATCGGCAGAATTGGCGAGAAACTAGTTCGCCTTCCTTTGGGAACTCGTGCATTCCGGTCTCTCGCCAAGGCTGTCCAAGAGAATTTCTGTAAGCCATCACTACCATCTCTGCACAGGGAGGACGACTGGCCCACGACGCAAAAGAGAAAGCTGACCTTTTAGGCTCCCTTTTTGCGTCCAACTCGACTGTTGATGACGGGGGGAACACACCGCCGACCATCCCGTGGTGTGAGTGCTCCATGCCGGATGTGCGGTTCTCACAACGCTCGGTTCGCAGAGCACTCCTCTCCCTGGACATCCACAAGTCGAGTGGGCCTGACGGAATCCCCCCAATTGTGCTGAGGACGTGTGCTTCGGAGTTGACACAGGTTCTAACGCGTCTTTTCCGGTACTCCTACTCCCTAGGCGTAGTCCCGAAATCATGGAAGACAGCTTTTGTCCACCCGAACCCTAAAAAAGGCGACCGGCCAGACCCGTCCAACTATAGGCCTATCGCGATCACCCCCTTGTTCTCCAAAATAATGGAATCCGTTATAAACTGCCACCTCATGCGGTACCTCGAGGATCACCAGCTGATTAGTGACCGCCAATACGGTTTTCGTCGGGGTCGATCAGCTGGTGATCTTCTGGTCTACTTAACTCATAGATTGGCGGAGGCAGTAGAGTCCAAGGGGGAGGCATTGGCCGTTAGTTTGGACATTGTGAAGGCATTCGATCGGGTTTGGCACAAAGCGCTTCTTTCGAAGCTCCCTTCCTATGGGCTTCCCGAGAAATTATGCAATTGGATCACTAGCTTTCTTGCAGATCGGAGCATCAAGGTCGTTGTAGACGGTGCATGCTCCGAATACAAGCCTATTAACGCTGGTGTTCCACAAGGTTTCTTCTGCATATTAATGATATGTTGCAAACCGGTAGCATTCATTGTTATGCGGATGACAGCACTGGTGATGCTCTATACACCGGCCGTGCCAATATTTCTCGGGAAAACGTCACCGAGTACCGGAACAAACTTGTGTCTGAAGTTGAGTCTTTGCTGGACAAAGTCTCAGATTGGGGGCGACTAAATCTAGTCTAATTTAATCCCCAGAAGTCACAAGTTAGCGAGTTTACCGCTAAAAAGAACCCCTTTGTCGTATCTCCTCAGTTTCAAGGTACTCCCCTTGTTGCCTCAGCCAGTATCGGAATCCTCGGCGTCGACATATCGAGTGACGTGCAGTTTCGTGGTCACTTGGAAGAGAAGGCCAAATTGGCCTCTAAAAAGCTTGGCGTGCTCAGCAGAGCGGGACAGTATTTCATGCCGGCACAACGCCTGCAACTTTACAAGGCGCAGGTTCGACCTCACATGGAATACTGTTCCCATCTCTGGGCAGGGGCTTCGCAGTGCCAGCTCCTTCCACTTGACCCCATCCAGCGCAGAGCGGCTCGAATCGTCGACGACCGTGTCCTTTCCGATCGGCTCGACTCATTGGCGCTGCGAAGAGATGTTGCATCTCTTTGCATTTTCTTTCGCATTTACCATGGGGAGTGCTCTGAGGAATTGTTCGGATTAATCCCAGCCGCCAAATTTCACGAACGCACATCGCGGCAGAACTCCCGATACCATCCACACCATCTGGATGATTGGCGGTCCACCACTGTGCGATTTAGAAGATGTTTTCTTCCTCGCACGACTTCTTTGTGGAATCGATTACCATCCGGACCGATACGACTTAGGAACCTTCAAGAAAAGAGCCTACTCCTATTTAAAAGGCCGGCAACGCATCTGCAATTCCCCTGGTGTTGCGGCTGTTCATGGTCGGCGGTAGTCACTTACCATCAAGTGAGCCGCATGCTGTATTTATTTACATAAAGTGTTGAATTTAAATACAGTAGAACGCCGATTATCCGAATTAATTGGGACGGGGGTCGATTCGGATAATCGAAAATTCGGATAATCGGAAATAGACTGGTATGTAATATAGAAAAACGATCTGTCATACATAAAATAAACTTTATTAAGTTTATAAACCTTGTAGTGGCGGTCAAGAATACCACTACCCCATATCCTCCCGTGGGTGTCGTAAAAGGCGACAAAGGGAAACAGGCAGGAGATGGGCAGCAGCATCTTCCTGATAATAGTCAAAATTACAATAAAAAAACTGCGGTTGCCAACCCGCTCGCCAAGCGTGGCAACTATGGCAAATACCCCCCTATGAATGTAACAAAGAGACGGCCCCCAGTCCCCGGCGGCCCCGCTATTCCTGGCTACGGTGGCGACCATGGTAACGGCGGGGCAGGGGGTGCTAAGAATCTCCGGTGGAGGTTCGGTTGCCACCTTAGACGACTCGACCTGGCAACGTACAACGCACGCACCCTGAGGACTGACGAGAAGATCGTGGAGCTGGAAGAAGAGATAGACAAGTTGCGCTGGCATATTATAGGATTATCCGAAGTCCGAAGAGAGGGGGAGGACACGGTAATCCTCGAATCCGGCAACTTGCTCTATCACCGGGAGGGCGACCATCTGTCCCAAGGAGGTGTCGGATTTATCGTCCACAAGTCTCTCGTTAACAACGTTGTAAAGATCGGGAGTGTGTCGACGAGGGTTGCGTACCTTATACTCAGAATCACCAAACGGTATTCGCTGAAGGTCATACAGGTTTACGCACCAACCTCGGCACACCCCGATGATGAGGTGGAGGAAATGTATGAGGATATCTCTAGAGCCATGCATTCCTCCAAAACCCAATATACGGTGTTAATGGGAGACTTCAATGCAAAACTAGGCACAAGAGAGAACGGTGAGCTGAAAGTAGGGAAATTTGGAATAGGGCAACGGAAACCAAGGGGCCAGCAGCTGGCCGACTTCATGGAGAAAGAGGGACTCTTTATGATGAACTCTTTCTTCCAGAAGCGGCCGCACAGGAAGTGGACCTGGTCGAGCCCCGACGGTTCGACAAAAAATGAGATTGACTTCATTATGACGACCAGACGACAACTGTTCAGTGATGTCTCCGTGATCGCGAGGGTGAAAACTGGTAGCGATCACCGAATGGTTAGAGGCACACTGAACCTAAACGTTAAGTTGGAGAGGTCTCGTCTAATGAAGTCAACGCTCCGTCCCCCTCGTGCTCTGTTCCAAAGTCCCGAAACCTTTCAGCTCGAGTTACAAAACCGTTTTCAGTGCCTAGAATACTGCAATGATGTGGACGATATGAATGACAAGCTCGTGGAAACTGTCCATGCGGTCGGAGCTAAGTTCTGCAAGACCCGCCGCAGAAGAACACAAAAACTCTCCGATCACACTCTTAATCTCATGGCTGTTAGACGGGAGATGAAGCTACATTCTTCAACAGACTTGACAGCATACAGGCATCTGAACAGACAGATCTCCAAATGCATGCGGCGGGACTTACGCAACTTCAATACAGCTCGTATTGAAGAAGCGATCGAGCGGAACCAAGGCTCCAAAGTCTTTGCCAGAGATCTGTCTGCCAGAAAGAGCCACCTGTCAAAGCTGAAGACAGAATGTGGCAGCATCGTTTCCGGGACACCTGAGATTTTGAGTGAGATTGAGAGGTTCTATGGGCAGCTGTACACGTCATCGTTGGAGCCACACGCAAGTGTGAGTAACGATCCAAGAGCGAGTCTCATCCGACACTATTCCGAAGATATCCCGGACGTCAGTCTGAGCGAGATTAGAATGGCTCTCCAGCACCTTAAAAACGGTAAGGCCCCAGGCGAGGATGGAATTACAGCGGAGCTTCTGAAAGCGGGTGGAAGACCGGTACTTGAAGTCCTTCAGAAGCTCTTTAATTCCGTCCTCCATGGTGGCATTACACCGGAGGCGTGGAGCAGAAGTGCGGTGGTCTTGTTCTTCAAGAAAGGTGACAACGCTCTCTTGAAGAACTACAGACCGATTTCCCTTCTGAGCCGCGTCTACGTGCTGTTTTCGAGAGTCATTACGAATCGTCTCGCGCGCAGACTTGACGACTTCCAGCCTCCCGAACAAGCCGGTTTCCGAAAGGGCTTTAGCACCATAGACCACATACATACCCTTCGGCAAATTGTACAGAAGTCCGAAGAGTACAATTTGCCACTATGTCTGGCGTATGTGGACTATGAGAAAGCCTTTGATTCCGTCGAAATTTGGGCGGTGCTGCAGTCCCTTCAGCGGTGCCAAGTTGACTGTCGGTATATCGAAGTGTTGAAGTGCTTGTACAGTAGGGCTACGATGGCTATCCGAGTACAGAACCAGAGTACGAAACCTATCCAATTGCAGAGAGGTGTAAGACAGGGTGACGTCATATCCCCGAAACTCTTCACCGCTGCATTGGAAGACGTTTTCAAGCTTCTGGACTGGAAAGGATACGGTATCAACATCAATGGCGAGTACATCACTCACCTTCGATTTGCCGACGATATAGTCCTTATGGCAGAATCGCTGGAGGACCTAAGCACTATGCTCAATGACCTCGATAGTGTTTCCCAACGGATAGGTCTTAAGATGAACATGGACAAAACAAAGATCATGTTCAATGTCCATGTCACACCTATGCCGGTAGTTGTTGGGAGCACTAAGCTCGAAGTTGTTGACGATTATGTTTACCTGGGACAAATAGTCCGACTAGGTAAGTCCAACTTCGACCGAGAGGTCAATCGACGGATTCAACTCGGCTGGGCAGCGTTCGGGAAGCTACGACACATTTTCTCGTCAGACATACCTCAAAACCTGAAAACGAAATTATACAACCAGTGCGTGTTGCCAGTGATGACTTATGGAACTGAGACGTGGTCCTTCACTGCTGGCCGTATGAGGAAGCTCAAGGTCGCTCAGCGAGCTATGGAGAGGGCTATGCTCGGAGTTTCTCTGCGTGATAAACTTAGGAATGAGGATATCCGCAGTAGAACCAGAGTAACCGACATAGCCCAACGGATTAGTAAGCTGAAGTGGCAGTGGGCCGGCCATATAGCTCGAAGAACCGACAACCGATGGGGAAGAAAGGTTCTCGAGTGGCAGCCTCGTACCGGTAGGCGAAGTGTAGGGCGTCCCCCCACGAGATGGAGTGACGACCTGGTAAGACATGCAGGAAGTCGATGGATGCAGGTGGCTCAGGACCGTGCTTTGTGGCATTCTTTGGGGGAGGCCTATGTTCAGCAGTGGACTTGTGAAGGGCTGTAATGATGATGATGAATGATGAAGTTTAATAATAATAATAATAATAATAATAATTCTTTTATTGTCAAAAATAAATCACAAGAAATTTTATGAAGTCTCTGACTCCTAAACTAGACGAGTCTGTATCTTAGGAGTCAGCGGCCTCTCCCAGAGTTGTACTAAAAGAACGGGTAATACTAAAAGAACTATGCATGTTTTCATTGTTGAAACAAAAGAAAAGTAAACAACTTTACAAATTTAACAAATTTACAAAATTAAATCAAAAAATGATAAAAGTTGTAATATAATAAAGTATTCTATGTGTTATATTTAATACTAAACATCTATACTATACATATATTTAATATACATATATACAAGACGAGCACACACATATATATGTGTATATATACTTATATAATTATCAATATATATATATATATATATATATATATATATATATATATATACATATATAAATATTAAAGTTCATATATAAATTATGCATAACCATAAACGAAACGTTAATATTAATTGTCCACACATTAATCACTTCCCTGTTTTTGTTTATTTATTTATTTTGAAACTATAAATTAAATTAATAAATTAAATTAAATCAAATTAAATTAATAAATTTTCTGTTTTATTGTAATCTAATGACAACAACCAATCACGAACTCTAATTTTACACTCGTGTTTTGAAAGAGGATAGAAATTTAGAATTTTGTTAAGTTTGTTATAGAGTACTATAGAGAGATATGCGCTTTGTCGTCTAGCAAAAACAGTGCGGCATCTAAACGGTGCCAGTACGTTGGGTATTCTACGTTTATTACGACAGATCTCGGGGTCGTAGGGAGTGCGATCGTGTTGCTTGGTGATCAAATTTTGAACGTATAATTGCCTGACAGACAGCAACTTGCATTCGCTGTATAATAATTTTGTTGAGTACCTATAAGGTTTGAAAGTCATAGTTTTTAATAAACATCTTTGTGCTCTTTCGAGCTTAATTAAAAAACTTTTGCACGATCCTCCCCAGACACTTATGCAATAGCCTATAATTGATTGTGCTAAAGTAAAGTATACTGTGCGCAATAAATCAAAATCAGCAATGTGTCTTAGCTTTTTAAATGTCCAAATAAGTATACGAGTCCGGGATGAAATAAGATCAATGTGTGGGAGCCAGCTAAGTTTTTCGTCTAACAATACGCCGAGGTATTTTACAGTTTTACATCTAGTTATATTAAGGCAAGAGCATTTGTCTGTTGACTTTAGATCACAAAAATAAATGGTTTTTCACTTTATAAAGTTTTATAAAGAGTAAAACCAGCTACACTCATATTTCCACTGAACATTCGCGCCTTTTCACGTAAAATCGATCCTGAAATCGGTTGTCCAATAGATCGTTGCTGCAGAAACGACGTAAAAGCAGCATTCTCAAGCTGTTCATCTTTTGCCTTTTTCATTACTTTTCACGACGAACATCCATCACCACTTTCCAACGCGATCACAAAACTTAAAATTTTTTCACTGTTATTTTTAATATCAGTTAATCAAGTATTGTATAAGTAATCTAAGTAATGTTACTTACTGTACTTGGTTATAATTTTTTATATTAAGCTCAGGACCGATTTGGATAATTGGCGATTCGGTTAATCGGCGTTCAGATAATCGGCGTTCTACTGTACTTGTATAAAGATTGCGCGCAAAGCCACTAATGAAAAAATAAATATTATTACGAGCTTTTATATAGGAATTAAATACAGCAAGCACCGACAGGAATAAGAAAAACACGCACAAACTCGTTTATCTCTTTCAACGCTCAATCGTACTGAACAAGTTAAGACAAGTATCGATGAACCAGGCAATGGCTATCGGATTGCACCAATAGCGTTATTTAACAAAAACTTGTTACAACTTGATTCCGTACGGCGTACGGGCTATCCTACGAAATCTATGTTAAGTATTTCTAGTTTATATACCATCATACAGGGCAGAAATATAAACTAATTATTCGATATTGAGTAGTAGGTAGGTTTTAATTTTAGTAAATTTTAAAATATAATGTATCTAAATGAAATTACAAATGAACCAACGCCCCCTTAAACACCGCCAACGCCCCATTTTTTTCTGGGTCTCTTAACCCCCCTCTAGGTCTCCAACGCCCACAAGGGGGTGTTATCGCCCATTTTGAGAAAGACTGGTCTACAACGACCTTAATGCACCGATCAGCGAGAAAACTAGTGATCCAATTGCACAATTTCTCGGGAAGTCCTTAAGATGGAAGCTTCGAAAGAAGTGCTTTGTGGGTAAGGCTCAAATTTTTCGCGCACTATCTAAAAATGCGCTGTCCGAGAAATTGAAGAGAAGAAATAAAATATCAAAAATAATAAATACTTTATTTTTATTATTAACTCAAGGAAATTAGCTATTTTTCATCTTGTTTGTTTTTTTATTTAAATTTTATTCCATAATATCCCTATTTTATAATTAAAAATAATAATGTTCATATTTTCCTCCCATACAATTTGTTGATGTCCGTGTACGTACACTTTTCAAAAACTATTCGAAATTTTTGAGAAACCGCTGTTGTTTTAGTCTGCGTATTTTATGGCCTACAGAATATGAAAGGTTTAATTTTACTAAAACAAGCTAATTATATTATCAACGCGTTTTGATTATATATTTATTAATTTCAAAATGTCCTAAATTTCAATCCAGTATGACACTTCAGTTGTGCAACGCTGATTTGGGATTTATTTCTATTCTACCATGGAACTGCCCATATATTTAAAGTGGCAACACAGGCCCATGAAATTGGACTAACTTCTGGATGCTTCCGCCATTTTGTTTTTGCGTCAGATGGACGAACGTGTCGGACCTACCTACGTGTCATTAAGAAATTGTAAGTTTACTTTGTTATATTTTCGAAATTGAAATGGTTTTCCTGATTTAAGAGAGTAAATCATATCTATCATGTATTTAATTGTCAAAATATAACAATTAGAATGAGCAATATAGTAAATTTCTTGAATTATGATTTTTTTTAGGTTAAGTTGTGTACAATATTTGATCCGTTGTGCGACGTATGACACAAAATTGTGTGACGTGTCACAATGGAAATCGTAAAGCTGTGTACCTATCAACTTTCTACTCAATTTATGAAATCATATTAAAATGCTTGCGAATTTTTTTTTTAATCTATTTAATAATCAATATTTTTCAGATGCCTTTGTCCGTGGCTGAAAGGTGCCGAAGTTACCGCGAAAACCTTAGACAATCTCCATCCAGAAAAAGAAGAATACTGAGAGAAAAAAGCATAAAAAAATTAAAAATAGCGAATATGAGTAAACATGAAAAAATATCGCGATGAGAAAGCAATGGCGGGTCGCTAAACGCAATAAAAAAGACGAAAAGGTGGAAAAGCTAGTCGTACCCAATATTGATAATAGACAACGTCGCAAATATCGTAGTAAATTACTACGTGAAAACACAGCAAACACAAACACAACAACCCAGATGTGCCTGAACTATATAAAATAAGAGACAGTATATTAATAAGACAAAGAAAGAGCTGGAAATATTGCGAAGGCTTTATTGATAAGATTGAAATTAAATATATGAAATCAAACACTTTTTATGAAGTTCATTTTGTAAAGACAATTAAAGAACAAGATCGTAATATAAAATTCATAAAAATACCGAAAAATAAAGATATTGAAATTGTTACCAACGTTTCAATAGTTAAAAAAGTTAAATTAACTGCACTTGAGAAATCAGGAGAGTACAGTTTAACTGAAAATTGTGACGAAATATTTAAGAGTATACAATAAATATACTCTCAATATATTACATTTTTCGATACTGTTAACAGCTTGTATCATCTCATCTATACTCTTTTTTTAATAAATATTTTTGAATTTTGCATATTATATTAGTTTTATTTAATAGTTTACCCCAATAATTATGTAGGTAATTAAGTACTTACGACCAGGGTATACCCGGATCACAGGATCAGGTCCGCCATCTCGCACTATGCAATCGTAATGAGCTAAGACTATGAATATATTGATCTCCCTCACTATTTCAAGGGGTATATTCTAGGCAGCCGTTACCCGTTAGTAGTGGCGTAAGTATACTTAATTATTATTATTGATTTATAAATAAAATTAAAACAAACAGTTTATGTACAAAAATATTTTACAACCCATGTGCACTACACTTTACAAATTCCGTTGTACAACGTTTTTTTCTTTTTGACACATTCAGTTGTAATTTCCATTGTGTGACTGCGCAAAAAATTTGAGCCTTACCCTTGTGCCAAACCCGATCGAATGCCTTCGCTATGTCCAAACTAACCGCTAAGGCCTCCCCATTGGACTCGACCGCCTGTATCCATCGGTGTGTTAGGCAAACAAGAAGATCACCAGCTGAGCGAACCCGACGGAAACCGTACTGGTAGTCACTATTCAGCTGGTGCTCGTCAAGATACCGCATGAGTTGGCGGTTAACGATATACTCCATTATTTTCGAGAACAAGGAGGTGATGTCGATAGGCCTGTAATTGGACGGATCAGAGCGGTTACTTCTTTAAGGGATTGGGTGCACGAAAGCTGTCTTTCACAATTTGGTACTATGCCTAGGGATTAGGAGTGCTGGAAAAAACGAGTAAGAAGCGGCCCTAACTTTAGAGCACACGTTCTCAGCACAATTGGGGCGATTCCGTCAGACCCACTCAACTTGTGGATGTCCAAGAAGAGCAGTGCTTTGCATACTGAGCACTGTGTGAATGGCACATCAGGCATAGAGCACTCATACCGCGGGATGGTTGGTGGTGTGTTCCCCCCGTCATCGAATATTGACCCTGCTTAAAGTAGCTTGAGAAATTCGATATATTTATAGAATATATTGTTGTAGAGTCGTTTTACATATTTAATTGCACATGAAGCACCCAGCCGTGAAATAGTTATTTATAGGCCATACAAACTGTTGATCCATGCAGGATTTGAATTAGAAACCCAAGTGCTGCAGTCTATTTGCGCTTAAATCGTAGTTATATACTCTTTGATTACGCTACCGAGCGTTTTTAATAAACTCATTAAACACAATTTTTATATGATATTTTTACAAACGAATAATTTATCAGTTGTATGAGCAATCACGCTCTCCTCAAATCTTTTAAGCACCGACACGTAAAACGTTACCCTTCACTCGGATACATATAGATTCGATTCAAAAGCGAATATTAAATGAAACGAGCCTCTCCTAAATTTTAACGTCCGTAAAGTAGTCATTACAGTGTAGACGTAAGCCATCATTCCAAGTACCAATTTTATTGTTTGAATATAAAACCTCTTAATACCTCGCTCTGATTGTAACACGTTTACGAATTTAGTTTATGTCGAAATTTAACATAATATTATTAGATAATTCTGTAAATTCTGGCAATGTCTTAAGATATCATATTATAGGATAATAGATGAGTATTATCTCCGTATTCATTTTTATTTGATTAGAGTAAAAGTTTTTATCATATTGTTGATTTTATTTCAATTCTTGAGCAAAAACGCCTCACCAATTTTAACATGTGGTAAAGGGTAGTTAAAATTAAAAGAGCACAACTTTTTTATGGATTTCAGGGATATTAATACGGCCAGACATATAGTCTACAAATACAAAATGTCGAATTTAAAACAAACGTAAAGTAACTGTGTTAACAAACTAAATATAATATTATCTATGTGAATAAAAGCGGGAAAAAGACCTGTATTCATTTGCATAAACTGCGGACATAATGGCACAGGAATGCTAACTAGGATAACATGGAAATACGGGAACCAATAATCTTATTAGGAATAGTATGAAAACTCTGCCAGTTACCGTACATGCAGCTATTGCATTAGAAACTGCTTTGCCGTGGGGTTTGTATTAATATTTGTTATTATAACATAACTTCACATATTTATGGTTTAAAATATAAGTGTATTATTATAATACTAGCTGTGCCTGCGACTTCGTTCGCGTGGAATTATTGCTTTTGCAATGATAAGTGTTTATGACTTATTTGTACCGTTGACTGTCGCGATACCTAGAAAGACACTAATATAAATAATACATTCAGTTGAGAATCAGACAAACTAACGAAATAACATACGGACGGATCCACAAACAAAACAAAAAACGAATTGAACAAACTATACGCTTGTGATTCATACTGTAAATAAATAACAAATAACGACCACCAACGTAACCGACAATTTGCTCCGAATTTCTCTATCCAACATTTCATTCCCATACAACAGATAGAGCCCTGAATAAGCAAGCTACATCACCAATTATAGATCCCACAGTACCATTTTTGCCGTTAATATTTTTTCTTTATTTTACTAAACAGATCGACACAACCTTATAATAAAACATATTCCCACAAAACTGTTTACACAGTTTGTCTATGGAATCCAGAGTTTCACAATAATACTTAATGGATAGCTATGACACAAAATTTTATTTTGTTGATATGTTTACGCCAAATATAGGCATTTGAAACGGCATCGTGCGCGTTTAATTCGATATTGAGTTTGTGGAGTTTAGAAAAAATAGACGGCGGGTCGATTAATTGTTTGGAAGTTAATGTTTAATTGTACCGTCGCGTTAAGTGCATTTGTGTGTTGTCTATTTAGTTAGATAGTCTGATTTTGAATCTTAAATCGTACGAAGGAACTTAGTTTGTCGGTTGTAACGCTGAACTTTGTGACTCGACAAGAGATTGCGTTCTGGTTCGTGATTATAATCTTGTTGCTACGTGAAACGGAAGTGAACTTTGATCCGCCGTTTATTAGTCGTGCCGTGTGTCACATTTTTGATTACGATTAACGGGGATTTAGTCGAATTTGAAGTTAATTAAATGTACAATAAAGTTGATGGATTGAAATAGTGTACAATAAAGTTGATAAACTGAAATAGTGAAGTGACGTCAGACTTGAGGTCGGATAAAGTGAACTACCACCTTTGGAGAGAAGCAACGCTGGATCTGCAGTCCGATTTCAACGGTTAAGTCAGGTCAAACATCATACACACTACCATACACTACTTACACGCACCTACACCTACCTACGGCCTGACCGAGCCTTAGGGCGGTTTTAGCTTATGATATAATGATAGAAAGTGTCTATAAACCATCTTTTTAAATACATTTTTCTTGGTCTAATATCGAATATCTTTGGTTCAGAAGATACGGTATTTTTGTTTCTAAGAAATTCTAAGTAGCAGGCTGGAGTCAGGATGTTAGTGGTATTTCATCCAGGTGCCCAAGAAAGTACATAAAGCTGTTGGTTCTGTGTCTGATTTTTCTATATTCGTGTCGGATTACCGTCTCATCGGCTATATGAGTGAAGGGACAGACAAAGTGCACCTGTGCTTGTGCACACACTTGTGAGCCATAATCCTGTCCTGCGCCATTAAAGTATAATGTACTTCCTTGGTACCTACGTACGTACCACAGAACACTATTACTCTTTATCGAAAGAAGGTTCGTACATAAAATATCAATATCCTGCATAGATAGCTAGTCTCTGTTGAGGCTGGCCGCCACGACCCAAAATTCGCCATATGTGCGAACATGTAGGAAAATTATTTTTAAAACGATATAATATAACCTACTGTGGTAACAAAACAACAAATCTTTGAATTAAACGCTATCTTCATCTGTTTGCAAGTTGCAATAATACTAATGTACATATACACAATGATAAATAGACAACTTTATCACATAACAATTTTCTACTTATCAGGTAGAAAATTGTTATGTGATAAAGTTCAATCGCCTCGTGAAATAAAAAGTTTACAAACTGTTTCATAACGACTATTTGTAAACGAAATAAAAAGAAAACTTCTGTGTATGTCTCATTATTAAACCCAAATTTTAAAAATTTAAGTAAATAAAATGAATGAGTCATCAACGTGCAGTAAGGCGATAGACTTTTCCCTGCTCCAAGTAAACCCTCTCAGAAATATGAGATTTCCTGACCTGTAACCAGTAGTGGGCCTATTTATATTCACCGATAAGTAATATAAATATGGGCAGTAATTATGAAAATCTCGGAGAAAGGAAACTTCTAAAGAGATCTAAAGATCAGGAAAATAATTTGCCTTATTACAACGTCATAGTCGGATAAAGGTAAGAAAATTCTATTCACTGATCTACAAAAAAAACATTGCTTTGAAAGCTCTATCTATCTACTGATGTGTCTTGGATGTGTACCTAATAAATAATAATTAACTCGCGTATAATAAAACCATACAGTGTTTTAAATAAATATAGCACCATCTACTTCGATCAACAATATTGTTGATCGAAGACCATCTAGGTAAAAGTATAGTGATTCATTGATTATTGTTTACGTGGTAGACCCCTGCTGCAGCTATATATTATTGGTATAGTTGTAGCGCGAATGGGTCCGCTCGACCGCGGAAGGACCGCGCTCTCACAGAATACTGGCGTAAAATAGCAGCTAAACGCTGCTATGTTTCGTATGTTAAGTGTAGAGAATCGACAACCCTTTTTACTGGAAAGAGGCATTCCATCTTAGTCCATGCGTTGTCACCCGTACAACGCATCTGTATTTTGACTCGTAATCGTGAATAGATGTACGAGTAGATGTCTATAGGCCACAGCATCCACTCACCATTAGGTGGACTGTCTACCCGTTTGTCAACCTCGTTCTATAAAGAAATATTTGCAAAAGATTTGTTAATTTGCAATTTTAAGTGCTGATTCACATGTTTTTTAGAGCCATATTGCAATATTATGGCTGCAGCACAAAAGTGCCGTACCCTATCGGGAACAGACCACGTTTACACAGAATATCACCGTAAAGCAACATAATGCTGTGCTATGTTTCGTATGCTTTACGACGAGGAACCCTTTTTGCTGTTAATGAGGCATTCCATCTCAGTCCTCAAGGGTAACAACGGATTTGCATTTTGATTCGTAATAGATGATAAATGTAGGTGTCTATAGGCCACTGCATCCACTTACCATCAGGTGGAATGTGTGCTCATTTGTCACTCTTATTCTATAAAAAAATGTGCTCAGTGGTAAAGAAAACATCGTGAGCAAATCTGAATGTTTGAGGAATTACAGATTACACCCTATCAGGATTGAGAGGAGGCCTGTGCCCAGTAGTGGGATGTATATAGGCTGTAACTTTACTTTTTAATTAAGATTGAATCTTCTATCTTTATATACAGTGGCGGCTCATATTATTAGAGCCATATACTTAAATAATCGATTTGACATTTTAATCAATATAATATATTGTATTCAAACTATGTATGCTAAGTTTCTATTTTGTTATTATGAATTTATTGATGGAGGGAACGATGCGGCAGGATCAATATATCCAGGTCCTTGAGACAAAGATGCTGCCCCAGGTCCAGGAGTGGTTTCCGAACGGCGAATTTACATTCATGCATGACTCTGCTCCTTGCCACAAAGCAAAAAAGGTCACGAAATTCCTAAATGCCCAGAAAGTAAAGGTTCTTGACTGGCCTGGGAATTCGCCTGACCTCAACTGAATCCCATAGAAAACCTCTGGGAGTTGATGAAACGAGAAATTTCCAAAGAACTCGTCACTAATAAACGCCCACTGATCGAGCGTTTGATAGATGTTTGGCACAGGAGCGAATCAATTAAGATAAACTGCTCAAAATTTATCGAAAGTATGCCCAGAAGAATTCAGGCGGTTATAGAAGCAAAAGGCGGTGTTACTAAATATTGATTTAATTTATATTTTTAAATTTATTGCACTTATTCAATACATAAGTTCCGTTTTCTTAAGTGTATTAATAACGCAATATACTTAATAAAATATATTCTCAACAAAAAACCTTCACATCCCGATTTTATTTCTACCTAAACTAATATTGATCTACTTTTTTACTGTGGCTCTAATAATATGAGCCCCGACTGTATATAAAAAGACAAGTCCTGATTCACTCATCAACGCCCAGCCCAAACCCTTGGACCTAAAGAGCTGAAAATTTGCAGTTTCATTTTATGATGTATACAAGGAATAAGGAATGATATTTCGAAATTCAACCCCTAAAGGGGTAAAATGGTGATTAAAAATTTGTATGGCGAAATAATATTAAATAGACATTTCGATTCGAAACTTCGTAGGAGTAACCTACTCCCAAAAATAAATAAGCAAATACGTCTTTCGTGATTTTCCGAAAATGAACCCCTTAGGTGGTGAAATGGGGTAAATAAACCTAATAAGCGACATGGGTGTCGTTATTTAGGTTTTTTGGGACGTTGATAGCGAAAACGGCAGTTATTTCGAAGTCTAAGACGGCGGACATGACATAAAATTAATTAAATTGTTTCCCAATACAAACTCTGAACTCCCGTTTCACCACTATAGGGTGACTATTCAATTCGAACCTTCGTAGGTGTACTCCAATAAATAAAAAAGTAATTATAAGTTTTCAAACTTCAAATACATCATTATAAGATTAATTTGAATTAGTGTTTTATTTGTGCTGAAGTATAATTACTACAATTTGTAGCATGGCGTATCGATATGAACCCGGAGAAGAGCTCCGCCGTTGCCGATGCCGCCTCACTAATATTCCGCCAATCTGTATGCTAGGGACCCCTGTCCCCTGGCATACGACCGCCAAATATTTAGGTGTCACCCTTGACACGAGGCTCACCTTCGGGCTCCATGTCAAAAGAGTAACCCGCAACGCACGTTTCTATCTGAGTAGGCTCAACAGTATGCTGGGCCGACGCAGTAAAATGGCAACAAGCGAACCCTTTATAAGGTCTGTATACGACCAGTCATGACTTATGCGGGCCCTATATTTGCCCACGCTAATTCCAAAACCATTAACGAACCCCAAATAGTTCAAAACCTCTTCTGTCGTCGAGCTACGAACGCACCCTGGTACGTTCGTAACGCCGACCTTCATCGAGATTTAGAGCTCCCCACAATGCAACAATTTCTAAAAACACTCTCTGAGAACTTCTTCAAAGTCTCACTCTAATCACTTCATTCGCGAGGCAGCTTCCTATGTAGCCCCACTCCCCTCTCGCTATCGAGTTCGAAGACCGAGAAACTCTCTCTCGGACCCGCCAAACAAGATTTCGGCCGACCTGAAATGCCTCCTAGCGGCTTAGGCCGATTCTTCTTAATTTGCCTTAGTTAGGCTCCCCCTCAGCGGCTCGTCGCCGCCTGCGCCCCTTTTTTCCTAAAGAGGGTCGCCTCCAATTCGGCAGAAAGGCCTCATAAGCCAATGCCAGTCTCACAGGTGGTGTTTAGTGGGTAGGCACTTAGGTTTGCGTTTCAGCGCAATTTTTTGTGTTCCGAATTTTTTAAATTGATACACTTAATTTCTGCATTTCAGCGCAAAACACTGAATATATTGAATATAATATAGATTTTCTTTGTCATTATAGTTTGTCATTATAGATATATAGATTTTGTTTGTCATATATAGATTTTGTATGTCATTTATCACAATGACTGTTGAATTATTGAAAATTGATGGGACTATGGTGCCTCACACCGTAGTTCCTATAGGTGGAGATGCAGGCTGTCTGTTTAGGGCCATCTCCTATCTATTGTATGACACACAGTTGATGGCCAGAGAAATACGCGAGCAAATCGTTAGACATGTGGTGGCCAACTGGGAAGAGTTTGCCATTATGTCCCATGACATTAACGGGGACAATTACTCCAGTGCCGCTGAAAACTGCATTGACATGTCACGCCCTTTTACTTATGGTAGTTTATGTGAGCTGGAAGGGGCAGGGCAACTCTTTCCATGGGTCTTTGAAGTTTACCGAAAGCCTTACATATAAACGTGGTAGAGGCCATTATATTTACTGGCTGTGCTCGAGGTGAATCGGTATATATACCGCGGATACCACTTATACGAACGGAGTACCCATTCGAGTTTAAAAGATTGCAATTCCCCCTTAAGATCTGTTTCGCAATAACGATCAATAAGTCTCAGGGCCAGTCACTGAAAACAGCAGGATCTTAGAGGGGATTGCTTTTTGCACGGCCAGTTTTACGTGGCCTGCTCGAGAGTGAGCTCAACTAACAACTTGGTCGTGTTAGCATCTGAAAGGCAGAACCTCTAATGTAGTATATAAAGAAGTACTTTCAGCATAGACTGAAAAAATAAATAGTCTTAACCCTTAGGTAGGTTTCCTACGCGAGCGAAGCCGCGGGCAAAAACTAGTATCAAAATATATATTCTTATATCTACTACTGATCATGTCATATTTGAGTTAAAAAAAAACTAGAAACCATAGGCCGGGCGCTCGTTATTTGTTTTCATTGTAACTTGCATGACCCATGTAACTAGATAGAGTTTAATCGCCGGTGCTCGTATCATTGAAAATTTTATCTATTTTCCTTGCAAAATAGAGTCAATGTTGGGGAAAGATAATATAGCAAATTGTATTTTGGGGACATAAATATTTAATAAAATAAAGTTAGTTATAGCAGTTCCTGAAGTGCTTCTTCCTAAGGTGCATGCTTAATAGATGAATCTTTCTCTAAGAGAGTGAGCGAGAGAAAAACACCAAACAGGTATTACCTATATATTATTATGTTAGACAGCTAATTCTCAATGCGAGCTGAGTGATTTTGAACGTCATATGACTAGCAGGTTCTAATAGCAAGTAGGCAAGTAGGGATGCATCAGTATTTGCAAAATGTCTTTAATCCCTAGGGATAACAGCGCATCTAAATTTTAATTTCTAATCGAGGCCACTTGTACAAGGTCTATGGGCTACAGAAACTATTTAACATCGGGTGGGATGTTTGATTATTTTGATCTTAATGTTTTTAGTGACATACAAACATTCCATTTTGTATAACTTAAAACTTAAGGTGCTCAAAAAAGTTTTGCAACCATTAATGCACAATTATGTTATTAGATTTAATCCATATTTTTATATCTTTAGAAACTATTTTTATATAAATAGCACACGGTCAAAAGAAGATATACTTATTTTATAATAAGGTCATTCAAACCAAAGCAGAGGACCAGAATAAGTGGACCCTTATTATGCGAAGGTCCACGGAGATCAATTTTTAAAGACGTCAACTTTCACTATTATCATATAAGTAATAACCGGGACAGCTATTTATATTAGACATTCATGAATCAAACTTTCTATTCAAATATTTTAGCACAAAAGCTGATTCCAATAATAGTGTGGATTCCAAAATCTGACAATATTATTAAGTATAACTTTATTTATTGAAATATTTTGTTACCAGATTCTAACGACTTGTCTTCAAATGATTATATTTTTTGTCGCAATGCAGGGTTATCGGAATTCCGTAGTATTTTATTTATAGCTAATTTCATGCCTTATTACTACGTATAACGTTGTAGAGCCATGCTGCAGCTATATTATAGTTGTAGCACGAATAGGTCGCCTCGACCGAGGTAGGACCACACTCTCACAGAGTAATACCAGCGTAAAATAGCAGCTCAATGCTGCTTTGTTCCATATGGTGAATGCAGAGAACCCATTTTACTAGATAGGAGGCATTTCATCTTAGTCCTCAGGGATGACAACGCGTATTCATTTATATTCTTAATCGAAGATAGATGTAGATGAATATGGGCCACAGTATCCACTTACCAAGGAGGTGGGCGGGTTGCACGCTTGCCACCCTAATTCTATAAAAGAAATGTTCTATTCGTTTTTCTCTACAATTCTTATATAGCCGAACCCATAAATAACAAAATACACTCGTCCAGATTGAATCAAATATTTATGTCAAAAAAAATATGATGGGCTGCTTCAAAACAGACACCTTCAAGGTTGCGTTAGTGAGTACCAGGAACGTTATACTATAAAAGAGGTCAAAACGGTGTTAAGGAGAGTTAAACTTGCCATAGACAAAAATAATTAATTTAAGAAGCAAAGAAGAGCAGAAATTCCTCATTGACTACCTTATCGTATATTTACCTTTTTTTATAGAAGAGGGGGCAAACGAGCATGCGGCTCACCTGATGGTAGGTGACTACTGCCGCCTATGAACAACTACAATGTCAGGGGAATTGCAGATGCGTTGCCTTTTATAAAGAAGAAGGCTCTTTTTTTGAAGGTGGCTAAGTCGTATCGGTCCGGAAAAATTGCAGGTGGTAATCGATTTCACAATGAAGTTGTGCGAGGAAGAAAACTATTTTTAAATTGCACAGTGGTGGACCGCCAATCATCCAGGTGGTATTGATGGTATCGCGAGTTTTGTCGCGATGGGGTATGGTGAAATTTAGCGACTGGAATTAGGCCGAACAATTCCTCAGAGCACTCCCCGTGGTAGGTGCGATAAAATACGCAAAGAGATGCAACATCTCTACGCAGTGCTAGTGCGTCAAACTGCTCGGAAAGAACTCGGTCGTCGACGATTCAAACCGCTCTGCGCTGGATGCGGTCAAGTGGAAGGAGCTGGCACTGGGGAGCCCATGCCCAGAGATGGGAATGTGTGGTTAAACCTGCGCCTTGTTTGTGTGTGCCGGCTTGTTGCAAGCGGTTTGCCGGCATGAAATACTGTCCCGCTCTGCTGAGCACGCCAAGCTTTATAGAGGCCAATTTGGCATTTTGTTTCAAATGACTTACTCGATATGTCGACACCCAGGATTCCAATGCTGGCTGAGCCAACAAGGCCTTGAAACTGAGGAGACACGACAAAGGGGTTCATTTTTAGTGGTAAACGCGTAAACTTGTGTCTTCTGGGGATTGAACTGTACTAGATTTAGTCGCCCCCAGGTCGAGACTTTGTTCAACAAAGTCTCGACTTCAGACACAAGTTTGTTCCGGTACTCGGCGACGTTTTCTCGAGGAATATTGGCACGGCCGGTGTATAAAGCATCACCAGTGCTGTCGTCTGCATAGCAATGAATGTTAACAGTTTGCAACATATCACTGATATGGAGAAGAAACAGCGTTGAAGATAGCACGCAGCCTTGCGGAACACCAGCGTTAATGGGCTTGTATCGGAGAATGCACCGTCTACTACGACCTTGGTGCTCCGATCTACAAGAAAACTGGTGATCCAATTGCAAAATTTGTCGGGAAGCCCATAGGAAGGAAGCTTCGAAAGAAGCGCTTTGTGCCAAACCCAATCGAAGGCCTTCGCTATGTCCAAACTAACGGCCAACGCCTCCCCCTTGTACCCCACTGCCTCCGCCCATCTATGAGTTAATAGTTTTCATTACTTTGGAGAACAAGGAGGTGATAGCGATAGGCCTGTACTTAGACGGATCTGTGCGGTCGCTTTTTTAGGGATTGGGTAAGTTCAGGACTGTGCCTAGGGAGTAGGAATACCGGAAAATATGCGTTAAAACCGGTGCCAACTCCGGAGTACACGTCTTAAGCACAATAGGTGGGACTCCATCGGGCCCACTCGACTTGTTGACGGCCAGGGAGAGGAGTGCTTTGCGCACCTATCGCTGTCTAAACAGCACTTCCTGTATGGAGCACTCACACCGCGGGATGGTCGGCGGTGTGTTCCACCCGTCGTCGAGAGTCAAGTTGGAAGCAAAAAGAGAGCCTAGCAGATCGGCTTTGTCCTCTGCGTCATGGGGCGGTGGTCATCCTCCCTGTTCAAAGATGGCAGAGACTAGCTGGCAGAAGTTCCCTTGGACAGCCTTGGCGAGAGAACAGAATGCACGTGTTCCCGAAGGAAGATGAACTAGTTTTTCACCAATTCTGCCGATGTGCTCTGACTTTGCCTTGGCAATGACACTTTTGAAGGACCTGGAGGCGGAATTATACATCTATTCAAGAGCGCTGGTGTTTACATCCCGGGACGTTGATGCGTCAGCCCAGGCTCGGTAGCACTCCTGTTGATAGCGCGATGCAATTTTACAGGAGCGACCAAACCATGGCTGAGTTCTGCCTCCGATAAGCATCACAGATGATGGAAAAAATAATTCCATTTCCTGAAGTACCACATCAGCGACAGAATCAGCAAAAATGTTGCGATCATCCGGCGAGAAGTAAACCCGCTCCCAAGGGTAGGATGCAAAAAAAGACCGCATCTCGTCCCGATCGGCCGACCTATAGTGCAAAACACGGTGGCAAGCTGCAGATCGTAACTGCGATGGGAGCGTGAGTGGTACCGTACTTCGGATCAGACAATGGTCCGAAGAGCCAAGAGGGGCATCGACGCAGATCTGATATCCGTCCGGATGAGAGGTCAGCAAAAGGTCCAACAGGGAAGGTACATGATCCTCCACATCTGGGATCCACGTAGGCGAATAACCAGTTGTGTCAGACCATATGCCAAGGCAAAGTCATAAAAAGATCTACCCTCATGATCGGTTAAACGGGAACCAAGCCATTCAGTGTGGTGGGCGTTAAAAGCACCGAGCATCACGAATTCTGCGGATGGGACCTGTTGTAGTACGGAGTCTGCAGCCATTTGGACGTGGTCGATGAGTCAGTTTGTGTCGGCATTACCGCTATAGGATCTATAGAGCCACCCGTGGAGGTGGGGATGATTGACGCTGTCTACGCGCAGCCATAGGATAGACAGAAGCCGAGGCGTCGAAAACAGATGACCTCTCTGACGTACACGCAAACTCAAGCCCGGGGCAAAAAGGAGTGTTCTAATTTGTACCATGGGTAAGAGAGATATGAAGTATCAGCCGGAGAGAACACCTGTGTCTCGGTTAGAAAGAGCAAGACCGGCTTTGCCGTCGCCAAATGGTAGTGGACAGTATTAAGGTTTGAATGAAGTCTCCTGATATTGCAGAAATTCACGGAAAGCGTGGCAGGAGTTGCCTTTGTCTTATTGCTCAGCTTGCCCCAAGCAGGTTTCGTCTTGAGCTGAATTTCGCCCCCCCCCCCAGAATTCACGGGGCAACCGAAGCACCCACTCTCAGAAAAAGTAGGGTAGCTTGGGCGTGGATGTTCAGCGAGGGTTTCACCGCCACCAGGGGTGCTGGTACCCTCCTGGGGTAATCTTCCATTTAACTCCGCTACCATGTTAAGGGGGGGGGGGGGGAATTGGGCCTCCGGCCACCTGTACACTTCTACTTCGCGCTGGTATTCTGTGAGTTCGTGGTACCACCCGGTTCGAGCCGACCAATCCGTGCGACAACAAAAGCTGCCGCGTGGCAGTTTTATTATTTAGTTTTACATACTTTCAAAAGATAATTTGCTAACGCATTCTATTTTTAAATGGGTCTGAACAGTGGTATGCTATTAGATTTTCTAATTAAAGTTCTTAATGTATTTAATTTTTATAATGATGATTTCTTATATTTACGCGAACACTACACATTGAATAAAACTACCGAGGTGATTGACCTCAGTCCCCCGTGACCACGGTTGCTGGAACCGAAACGTCGCGAATATAAAATAAGTTAATTAAACGCGATAAAATCCGTAAAAATAGTTGTATTCAATATTAAATTTTTTTTAGTATATACAATGAGTGGACAATAGCATAAATCTCTATTCAAATCATTAGCTCGGTAGTAGAATTTTTAAATAAAAGCCGGCCAAGTGCGAGTCGTAATCGCGCATGAAGGGTTCCGTACCATAGTAAAACACGTTTCTAGTAGGGGAGCCCCTTTTAATTTTTAATTTATTTTTATTATTTGTTGTTATAGCGGCAATAGAAATACAGATACTACGTAGTACTATTATTTATTCTGTGCTTTTACGGATCATGAGATACAGCCCGCTAACAGACAGACGGACGAACAGCGCAGGCTATAATATGGTTTTTTATATGATAGGGTGACAAACGAGCACACAGTCCAACTGATGGTAAGTTTTGCTGCGACCCATAGACATCTACATCTATCCTCAATAAAGAAGAAAAAGTGTTACTAAGTGTGTACGTGTGTAAGTGAGTACTAAGATGGAATGCCTCTTTTCCAGTAAAAAGGGTCTCCGGTCCTCTACACTCACCATACGAAACACAGCAATGTTAATCTACTATTTTACGCTGGTATTCTGTGAGAGAGTGGTCCTTCATCGGTCGAGCCGACCCATTCGTGCTATAACTATACTACTAATATAGCTGCAGCATGGCTGTATCACGTATAAACATCCCGTTGGATACCCTTTGTGTACGGAACCCTAAAAAGAGATGGCGCACAAGAAACCACTGACCTTTACATAAAGTGGTTGTTTTAACAGCAGGTAGGTATATTGATTTCTTTCTAGAACGTTCTTGCGAATGGGAATATTACTCCTCAACATAATTGTAAGAGTCATAAAGTCAAATATTCTGACTGATTAAAACAAATCTAAGGAGTCCAAGCTCGATGGGAAGTTTTTCGTAAAATAATTCAGAAGAGGACTTCCGTCTCCCTGGTGGAGGCAAAAGGTGGGTTAGCATCAGCTCGACTACGTTGCCTTATTGCGTCAGCATCATCCTTTTGTGTCGTTATCAAAGTACATTAACAAACTTTCAAATTGCTAGGACAGTTAAAAATCGATGAAAATTTAGTCGTTTCGTTAACAGAATATAAACGTATGTAAAATATGCAACTTAAACTTAGAAAACAAAATTACGTTTAATAAAATTTACTACTGAGTTATGGTAGATAATTTATGGTACATCTATGAATTGAATTACAATCTAAAATAACCATCCGGGTTACTAGGTAGCAGGAACGGCCGATAGCTGCGGGCGCGTGCCCGGCAGATGCAGGTCATGCTCGAATGCACTTATCCTATTAATAGGAAGACGGCGTGGACTTACCTCTAAAGCCTATATTTTTATTGACCTTACATTGATATACTTACCGAAGTTAAAAGCTTTTTAAGTCTAGTGTTCTGAATACAGAAAATATTTAGAAAATTTCGTGTAGTCGTACGTATAAATACATATAATATTTATACCGGGTGTCCAGTAAGGGTACCGGGTATTTGACAGTTAAATAAAATGAGAAATACAATTAATTAAATATATACTTTATTTTTAATTCAAAAACAGTGTCGGCGAGATTTTACCTTCTATGAACAGATGGCGCTAATTGTAACTTAACTCGCGCTATACAAATTGGTTTTTTTGTATCATAATATTGTTGTTTTTTAAAGTATAGTCAGTTCTTTATTACAGATTTATACCTTCAAATAGTGTTTAATTTAGTCGGTAATTCATCGGAACAAAGTGGTCCTACGAGTCGGATAAGTGAGTGCGTAGTAGGAAGTTAGGAAGTGTTAACGAAAATAGGACAGTGCGGTATACAAGTGAAGTGTTGTGTAGTGACAAACTTACGGATTTCAGTGTTGTGGATTGAACTTCGATAACCGTGAGTAAAAGAATAGTAGCAGGGACTTGTAAAATCTTTCGCGAGTGTAAAAACATAGAACAATTTCGGAGTGAAATCGTATGAACATTGGACTTAGAAAATTCGCGTATGAAAACAAAAACACTTAGAAAAAAAAAATTGATTCGTTTTGTATGAAAGTTGGACTTAGAAAATTCGCGAGTGAAATAAACACTTAGAAAAATTTCGACTCATTTTGTATGGACATTGACTTTAACGCTAAATAAAACATCTGTACTTTAAATAAATATCAGTGAAAGGAACTTCTAGTTGAACTTTGATCGAAAGTTATATCAAAATATTTTCATAACCTTAAAATGGAACAAATAAATAAATCGTTAAACCTACAAAATGAAAGACTAGACGAAATTAGAAAAGCACAAATAAACTACGGGAAATCTCCAAAGTCCAGGATTAATTTAGCATACTTGCAGACGCGTTTAGAAATATTGGAGATGAAATGGAATTCATTCAAAACTACCCATGAATACCTTGTGCAAGATACACCTGTAGAATCAAGAAGTGCCTTAAACTATTTTAACGATGATTTATATGAGACCTGTGAGGAGATTTACATCAATTACAAAAGTGATTTAAAAACAAAAATATCCGAATTGTCACCCGTTACGCCTACTACCGCCTTACCTGAAAACAAAAAAACAATGCCCGAGTTAAAGTTGCCGACAATTAACATACCACAATTCTCTGAAAAATACACCGAGTGGCCATCGTTTCATGATTTATTCAATTCCATCATACATACTAATCAATCAATAGATGACGTTCAGAAGCTCCACTATTTAAAATCAAGTTTGTTTGGTGAAGCGGAACAGCTGCTGCGTACAATAACAGTTACAAGTCAAAATTATAAGGAAGCGTGGGAAATACTGAAAAACAGATACAACAATAAAAGATATATTTCAAACAGCATTTTCAAAAAACTTTTTAATATCAAAAATATAACAACACAGTCAGCTTATCAGATTAAATACCTGCTTGATACAACTGTTGAATGTTTAAGCTCATTGAGGAACCTAGGGTTGCCAATTAAGTCTTGGGATGCGATCATGATTTATATGACAGTTTCTAAATTAGATACAGAAAGCCATCGTTTGTGGGAACAGCATATTGCTTCAGAAAAAGATGATTTTCCTTCTTTTGACACTTTAAAAGAATTTTTAGAAACTAGATTCCGGTCTTTAGAAATGATTGAACACACCACTAAACCAACGAGAACCAAAGCCTTTCACACCTCAATAGAACCTACAAATATCTCTTGTGCATTCTGCAAAGAAAACCACTACATTTATCAGTGTAAACAATTTGCCAAACTACAATACGTAGAGAGACACCGCTTCGTTCAAGAGAATAATTTATGTTTTAATTGTTTGATACCAAACCATTCATCTAATAAATGTATGAGGAAGACGTCGTGCCGAATTTGCCATAAGAAACACCACTCGTTGCTACACCCGGAGAAAAGGGATGAATCTGTAAGGGAAAATTGTCATAAAGACTCAAGTCAAAACATAGTATCACATTTCGTACATCAGCCTGGTCAAATACTATTAGCCACCGCATCGGTAGATGTGACTTCGCGTCAGGGTCAAAAACACGTCTATCGTGCTCTCATTGACCAAGGTTCACAAGCCTCGTTCGTCACCGAAGATATCGTCAAGACATTGGGTTTGAAAAAGATAAGAATCAACGGCGTGGTTTCAGGATTGAGTGAAGGCAAACAGCTTCACACCAAATACATGGTTGAAGTACAATTGCGGTCAAGACATAACATAACCTTCACTATTCCGGTAAAAGCTTACATTTTGAAATCAATCACAACATATTTACCACAACAATCAATTACAATTTCTAACTGGCCTGAGCTGGAGCACATGGATCTGGCAGATCCGAAGTATAATACACCAGAACAGGTTCATCTACTGTTAGGCGCTGAAGTCTATAGTAAAATCATAGAAGTTGGATTGATCAAGAGTCCGTCTGGTATTATTGCACAGAAAACACAACTGGGCTGGATTCTTTCTGGTGATACTAGTAACACACAACCTGTAAAACAAAACAAAGTTATTAGCATGCATGTATGTGTATGTGAGAATGATCTTTTAAGAAAATTCTGGGAAGTAGAAAATGAAATACTTACCTGTGAGAGGAGGTTAAGTAAAGACAAGCAACAATGCGAAGACATCTACAACAAAACCACAGTACGAACAGAATCGGGGAGATATAAAGTAAACTTACCTTTTAAAGAAAACATAGAGACACCTGTAGACAAATGTGGAAATACAAAAGAAATTGCTATTTCAAGATTTTTACAATTAGAAAGAAAATTAGAACAGAACCCAAAAATGAAAGAAGAATACACTAGAGTAATAAAAGAATACGAAGAATTAGGACACATGGCTTTGACTAATGAAGACGATTCAAATCGTATATTTTTACCTCACCATGCTGTAATCCGGGAAGATAAAGATACCACAAAGCTAAGAGTGGTATTTGACGCTTCCGCAAGAGGTTCCAAGGGACAATCACTAAACGATACACTGCTAACCGGACCTGTAATACAAGATGATTTACGAACTTTGATAACTAAATGGCGACAGCATAAAATAGCATTAATAAGTGATATAACAAAAATGTACAGACAAATTTTAGTGCAGTAGCAGGGATGGTAGATATGATAAGGATATAGAACGACGAGTGAACGCAGGAAATAGAGTGAATGGGGCTCTACACGCTATTGTGAGGAGTCAGAATGTGTCAACTAAGGCACGTATGGCAATTCATAATGCTGTGTTAGTACCCACTTTAATGTATGGTAGTGAAAGTTGGGTCTGGCAGAAGAAGCATGAGAGTAGAATAAATGCTGTAGAAATGCGTTCCTTAAGGAGTATGCTAGGGCTGAATCTGAATGACAGGGTGAGAAATAGTGTAATAAGAGAAAAGTGTGGTTTGCAACATGACGTTGTGACAAGGATTAAGAAAGGAATGCTTCGGTGGTTTGGTCACGTAGAAAGAATGAACGAGGAAAGAGTGACAAAGCAAATTTATGTTGCAAAAGTGAACGGCAGGGTCGGGAAGGGACGCCCTAGACGAAGGTTTATCGACCAGATCGGCGATACATTGAAAATGGGCCAGATTAGGAGTACCCTTAACCGACGAGCGTGTATGCGTAGATATATGGATGTGAAAGAGGCGAGAGAGGTGTGTCAGGATCGCGCCAAATGGAAGTCCGTAGTCTCTGCCTACCCCTCTGGGTGACAGGCGTGAGTGTTTATATGAGAAAGATACATACTACCAATGTATTGTATGGAGAGACAACCCTAATGAAAATTGTAGATTCTATAGATTGCTAACTGTTACATTTGGAACTGCATGCGCTCCGTACCTGGCGGTTAGAACTTTAGTTAAGGTAGCTGATGATGAAAGTGACAAATATCCTGAAGCTGCAGAAATTGTTAAGACGTCATTTTATATGGATGATCTGATGACAGGTGCTAACACTGAAAAACAGGCTATAGCAATCTATGAACAAGTCAACAAGCTATTAGAAAGCGCTGGTTTCATACTGCAGAAATGGTCTAGTAATTCAGAAAATTTGTTACAAATAATACAGCAAAACAAGGAAAACATACAACCATTTGAGATAAAATTAGACAAAATCATAAAAATATTAGGAGTTGCATGGGATAGAAATGATGACCAATTCAAAATATCTGTCAACTTGCCTGAACCTATCAAACCAATCACGAAAAGAAGAGTACTTTCGGACGTGGCTCGTTTATTTGATCCCTTTGGATGGCTGGCTCCAGTTATTATCAAAGCAAAAGTGATAATACAGAAACTTTGGCTATGTAGTTCTGACTGGGATGAAGAAATACCATCAGACCTTCTGCAGGAATGGTTGATTTTTAGACAACAACTACTTACATTGCAAAATTTAAAAATAAATAGATGGATACATACTCACCCTGAAAATGACAAGGTTGAATTATTTGGCTTCGCAGATGCATCAACAGCAGCATACGCTGCAGTACTCTACATAAGAGTGATACAAGGAGATGAAGTCTATGTCACTATTCTGGAAAGTAAAACAAAAGTTGCTCCATTAAAACAAATCTCCATAGCACGATTAGAACTATGTGCCGCCGTTTTATTGGCAAAATTACTGGCTGAAACATCAAAGAAATTGAAAATACCTAGAAATCAAATATACGCCTACACCGATTCAACCATTGTTTTAGCTTGGATTCAATCACAACCTATAAGATGGCAAACATTTGTAGCTAACCGTATAACAGAAATACAAACCAGACTGGATAATGATAGATGGAATCATGTAGCTTCAGCAGAAAACCCAGCAGATATTGCTTCTCGTGGAATAGAGCCCTCAGAACTGCAAACCGCTGAACTGTGGTGGAACGGACCTCATTGGATGAAGAAACCTAACATACATACTAACAAAATACAGGTACCTGAAACAACATTAGAAGAAAGAAAACAACACACAAAAGTATTTCACAACAATGCAGAAGAATCAATACTAAATAGATTCTCAAGTTTTAAGAAAATGATACGGGTACTTACCTATTGCAGACGATTCCTAAACCTAAAAGAAAATAAAGAAAATAGAAATAAAATGTCTACTTACCTTACCGCGGAAGAAATGAAGACAACTCTCGACGCATGTATTAAAACTACTCAAGATATCGAATTTGCTGAAGAAATTGAAGACCTGAAAACAAAGGGAAAAGTTAAAAGAAGTAGTAAATTAATCACACTGACACCATACATAGATGACAAGGGCTTGTTACGAGTTGGTGGCAGATTACAATCAGCTAATATATCACAAGATTATAAACACCCAATAATTATTCCAAAAAATACTCACCTGGGATATTTGTTGATTAGAGATGCACATGAAAGAGTGATGCACGGAGGAACTTCTTTAACAATCAACTACCTAAAAAGCAAATATTGGATAATAGGTTTAAAACAGTCAGTGAAAAAATACCTCAGTAAATGCGTTACATGCACTAGATACAATGCTAGAACGCAACAACCAATTATGGGTGAACTTCCGAGTGTAAGAGTAACCCCTGGAAGAGCTTTTGAGTGTTGTGGTGTAGATTTTGCCGGACCGATACAGATGAGAGTGTCAAAGGGTAGGGGACAAAAATCTTATAAAGGCTACATCTCATTGTTTGTATGTATGAAAACAAAAGCTATACACTTAGAAGCTGTAAGTGACCTTACCACACCTGGATTCATTGCAGCATTTCGACGATTTGTGTCACGCAGGGGTCACTGCGCTGAAATGTGGAGTGACAATGGTTTGAACTTTGTTGGCGCTGCAAATGAGCTTACAAGAATGCTTAATCAAAGCATGACGAATGTATTAAAGGAGATAGCAGAAATGCTTGAAAGTGATGGAACCTCATGGCACTTTATTCCCCCAAAATCACCGAACTTTGGAGGTCTATGGGAATCGGGTGTGAAATCTGTTAAGGCACATCTGATGAAGACAATTGGCAACGCGACACTTACCTTCGAAGAATTTTCTACGGTCCTTTGTCAGATCGAAGCGGTTCTGAACTCACGTCCGATTAGCAGTCTCAGTGATGATCCGAACGATACCTCCCCATTAACTCCAAGTCACTTTTTAGTAGGAGAACCTTTAATAGTGATACCAGAACCTAACAATATCACTGATACCATAAGTCCTCTCCAACGTTGGAAACTGACACAACGCATGATAAAAATCTTTTGGACTCGATGGTCCAAAGAATATTTGAATACCTTACAACAAAAACACAAATGGCACACAAAAGTGGACGCACCAAAGGTTGGCGATTTGGTCGTCATAAAAGAAACAGACCTCCCTCCAGCGAAATGGTTATTGGGACGAATAATACAGCTTCATCCTGGACCCGATGATCAAGTCAGGGTAGTAAGCTTGAAGTGCAGAGGATCGACCCTGAAGCGTCCTGTATCTAAGCTGATCCTGTTACCATGAAGAAGGACGGAGTCCTTGGCGGGCGGGATGTCGGCGAGATTTTACCTTCTATGAACAGATGGCGCTAATTGTAACTTAACTCGCGCTATACAAATTGGTTTTTTTGTATCATAATATTGTTGTTTTTTAAAGTATAGTCAGTTCTTTATTACAGATTTATACCTTCAAATAGTGTTTAATTTAGTCGGTAATTCATCGGAACAAACAGTTTCTTGAAAATTTGTTTGGCGAATATAACATTATCTAAATGCGTACCCCCACGCTGCTGGTACTCCTCTAATCTTAAACGCAGGTTGATTAGAGGATTAATTTATGGGTTTTTATTTAGGAGTAATTTATGATAGTTATATTATGATAAAGTGTTAAAATCATGTTGTTCATTTCGTTATTCACACTCGGGCACTTCATTAAAGCCTATCGTTATTTCCTAAACCAAAGCTGATTTATCATTTTTGAAGTCATCTAAAAACCTCTGAAGTTTTCTTATCATACGAATTAAATCCGTGAATGGGCTAACACCATTCGCCAATCTAATAATATAAAACAAAACTGTGATAAACATACAACACCATACCACGCCATATAGATTTGGAGTAAGCAGGATAATATTTAAGATATAGCATGCTTTCTGGCTTAATATTTTAATTGCCATCACTATTGCTGCGTATTACTGTCTATTTAGATGTATCTCTAAATGACTGCAAGCCATAGTTCCAAATCAGTTCAATTCAGCATCAATCGAGTCCCGGCATGCATCGGTCATACTACACTTAACTGCCTTAAAAAATTTACCCTGATAGATGTCGTTTTAACCACGATTAATGTAATGCTGCTAGATTTCGACATGGTTGGCTCAACCGGGGAAAAAATCTTGAAATGGTTAAAACCAATCCTGTAAGCACAGTTGCAGAGAGATCTTACGATATTCTATGGGATGCATTTCAGAGTGTGCGCAGGAAACACATACTTTATTTCCCCGTTCCCTTTCAACAACAAGGTGGCCGGCGGGTCGTCACCTCTTTGTTGTCGATATTCCACGCATTCAAACCAAACAATTAGCTCTATCTTTTGTGAACCGTACAGCAAAGGCTTAAAATAATTTGCCGGCGTCTGTCTTTTCGCCCGAGTTTGTCTTTAGAGGTGATAACGCATCTGCGTTTCTTTTAATCGAGGGTATATAAAGGTGGCTATGGATAACAGGTGGACTGTGTGCTCGTTTTTTACACTCAATTCCATAAAAAAACTTATTAAAGGTTCTCCTATATCAATTCCATCACGTGGTAGAGCCATGCTGCAGCTATATTAATTGTATAGTTGTAGCACGAATGGGTCGGCTCGACCGGGGAAGGACCGCGCTCTCATAGAATACCAGCGTAAAATAGCAGCTCAATGCTGCTCTGTTTCGTATGGTGAGTGTAGAGAACCGGAGACCCTTTTTACTGGTAAAGAGGCATTCCATCTTAGTCCTCACGGCTGACAACGCATCTGCATTTTGACTCGCAAACGAGAATAGATGTAGATGTCTATGGGCCACAGCAACCACTTACCATCAGATGGACTGTGTGCTCGCTTGTCACCCTTTTCCTATAAAAAAAAATCCGTAAAATCCAATGCTGGACATGGGTCTCTCGCATTTGTAAAGGGTTTACCACCATCTTTTAGAGACCATGTCATCTTTCACACTTTGTACGAAACCCAAGAGTCATGTGATGGATTCCCTTCACACCTACACACCAGACAAAATAAAATGTATTAAATGTAAGATAAGCCCAAAAAGCTTTTAGAGTAAATATTTAAATTTTTATTTCTTCATCATCAATACAGTCCTTCACAAGTAAACTGTTTGAAATGGGATTCCCCCGAGGAATGCCACTAAACACGGTCCTGAGCTACCTGCATTCATCGGCTTCCTGCATGACTTAACTGGTCGTCACTCCATCTAGTGGAGAGCTGCATTGTTCCTCGAGCTATATGGCTGGCCCATTGCCACTTCAGTTTGTTAATATGATTTCTTCTGTTATGGAGGTTACTTTAGTTTTATTCAGATATACTTATTTCTAGTTCTATCACGCAGATACATTCTAAGCCTAACTCTCGCCAAAGCTTGTTGATCGACTTTGAGATTCTTACATAGTCTGCAGTGAAGGACCACGTCTCGGATCCATATGTCAATACTGGGAACACGCACTGGTTATGGCCTCTTTTTTCAATTTTGAGGTATATGCAACGAGAAGATGTGTCGTAATCTTCCGAACGCGGTCCCACAGCGATTCTGCCACAGTGATTACCGTCGGCATTCTTATTATTATATAATATGAATATATGAATACCATCAACGATTAAATGAGGTATATAAATACAATAATGTGACTCTACAAGGATCAAGGGACGCAGTGAATTCAGGAGTAACGATTCAGCAGACGAACTGGGCAGGAGAGGGTCGGCTTTGCTCGCCATAGGACTGGGACCGATCATACCGATTGCCTTTGGAACGTTCATTCACTGGTACGAAAGCACTACACTAATCAAAACGCTCAGCTATTGAAAAATCTAGAAGACTGTAGGCAAGCTAGCAAGGCCCTGTCACTAATAAACAGAATAGCAACAGTGCTATTACAGGACATGGCTCTTTTAACAAACATTTATTTACCATAGGTGTTACAGACATTTTCTTGTGTAGGGCATGATGTATGAGGGCAGACGAAATGGCGGCCCATGTGTTGCTGGTCTTACGTGGTAGAGCCATGCTGCAGCTATATATTAAGTAGTATAGTTGTAGCACGAATGGGTCGGCTCGACCGGGGAAGGACCACGCTCTCACAGAATACCAGCGTAAAATAGCAGCTTAACACTGCTGTGTTTCGTGTGGTGAGTGTAGAGAACTGGAGATCCTTTTTACTGGAAAAGAGGCATTCCACGTTAGTCCTCAGGGGTGACAACGCGTCTGCATTATGATTCGCAAACGAGGATGTAGATGTCTATGGACCACAGCAACCACTTACCATCAGGTGGATTGTATGCTCGTTTGTCACCCTATCCAAAAAAATATATCCAAAGGTCACGCCGAGATAACTCCGCGAAATTGTTGACAACATCATAGGACTGCTGAATTTCTTTGAGGAATTTTTCATGACTCGGAATAATCACGATATTCCTACCCACACGCAAAATACGCGCTTAAACGTGGAGTTGCAGAACACAGCCCGTCGAAACTAAACTAAACTATACCGTCGGCAAATAGAAGAGGAGTTATGTATTCGCAGTGCCGTGTAGTTGCGGTTAAGAATATCCACTACCCCAAATCTTCCCGTGGGTGTCGTAAAAGGCGACAAAGGGAAACAGGCAGGAGACGGGCAGCAGCATCTTCCTGCTGTCAGCGCGTTTGGTGCCGCGTTTGCTCACGTTAAACGAGTTCAAATGAACATTTCCAAGGCTCTGTTGGCGCAGTATAGGCGCAATAAAGCAGAATTTTAGAACCGATTAATTCCTTCAAATGAAACTTGGATACACCATTATACGCCCGAAACAAAAATACAGTCAAAACAGTAGACTCCAAAGGGGGAACCGACTCCAAAAACAACAAAATCTGTTTTTTCGGCTTGGAAAGTGATGGCGACTTTTTTGGGATAGTCATGGAGTTATCTTAATCGATTATCTCTAAAAAGAAAAAAACTATCACAGAAGTATATCATGCATCATTATTTGACAAATTGAAGGCAGTAATTGCGGATAAACGGCCACATTTGCAGAAAAAGAAAATACTGTTTCACCATGACAATGCGTTGTCTCACACCTCAGCGGTTGCCATGGCGAAAATCCACGAATTACGGCTTGAACTGCTTGACCATTCGCCTTACTCATCAGATCTAGAGCGACTTCTTTTTGTTCCCTCATCTTAAGATCGGAGGACAGAGATTTTCGTCAAATGCGGAGGCAATCACCTTCATGAACAATTATTTTGCGGAGAAAAACGGTCAGTACTGTTCGGACGGGTTAGAGAGATGAGAGCACCACTGGGAGAAGTGGGTAGAGTTACAAGGACACTTTTTTTTATAGAATAAGGGTAACAAACGAGCACACAGTCCAGCTGATGGTAAGTGGTTGCTGAGACCCATAGACATCTACATTTATCCTTAATAAAGAATCAAAATGCAGATGCGTCATTACCCGTGAGGACTAAGATGGAATGCCTCTTTTCCATTAAAAAGGGTCTCCGGTAGACTACAATCATCATACGAAACACAGCAGTGTCAAGCTGCCATTTTACGCTGGTATTCTGTGAGAGCGTGGTCCTTCCCCGGTCGAGCCGACCCATTCGTGCTACAACTATACTACTAATATAACTGCATCATGGCTCTCTACCATGTACAAAAGTAGACTATGTAGAAAAATAAAATAAATTTTAAGAAAAAATGTCTTGTATCTTTGTTAGGTAGGAAACTTTTCAGATCACCCACGTATATAAGATTGTTTCATCAATAATCATTCAGAATATAAAAATACCAAGAGACATATATAAAATTTGTACTTATTTTTACATAAGAAACAGAAAGTTATAATTGGCCATTACGCAAATTGGCAAAAATAAAACAACGGACTGTTTTAATTATTTAACTTTAAAAATTGTTCGTTAAACAAATTTTGTTTCTATGTATCGAACGACTTTGTATTAAATAGTTTTTATATTAAGTAATATAGTTACATAGCAAAAATTCAAAATTTGTAAAAACGTTAGTCGTATCAAAGTCGTGTCAGTTCAGTACCATATTTATAGACAGTAACAGTTCAACACTAGACACTACTGATAGACTATTATCCTATTTATAATAATCTTATAAAATTAAAATAGAATTTTTAACATTTATAGTCTCTTGTTTTCACTAAGTACAAAAGTTTTGTAAGTAAAAATTTTGTAAGTAAAGTGAAGTAAAAGATGCGTCCAAGAATTATAGCACCCACTTCAGAAACTATTAAATTATGTGGTAATTATTCCTTTTCTTTTAGTTTTTTGAAGCCGATTTTACCTTCTTTTTAAGTTTTTTTATAAGATAAGCCTATACCTAACTAAAATTAAAGATACGCTTTACGCAAGAAAATTAATGACTGATGTCATGTGGTGTAATGTAAAGGCTAATTAATATCTAGAGTCGTACTAATAACCGAATGTATTGTAGGCGTATAAAATTAGGAAAATATCGTATTTACTTAGCTTATATCAGAGCTACTAAGACTATTATGCTATCACAATAAATATGGGTGTTTTATTATCTAGAGCATTATTAAAGACATTAGTATCCCATGCCGAGACATTGATGACGCATTTGTTATGATTTGATGTCGAAAAGGGAATTCGCTGAGAGCAAAAGCGCTCACCTCCATCGCCACGGTAACGACAAGAAAGAAACGATACTTTTCTGTACATTGCGGGCTATGAAGAAAAATTAAATTTCAAAAAGTAATACGAAGTAAAATGTCATTTTAATTGTAATTTAGTTGTTGTATATTAAGCACCTTGCTTTTTGCCGGAAAATGACTCGAAATTGATCCAAAAATGTTGAAGATTATCCTAGGAAGTAGAGTTAGGGGCATTCGTTTTTTGTGTGGACGGGGATCAAACTGTGTTATCTCAAGTAATATAAATATTAAGGTGAACGCTTATCTCATAAACTACGGCACTTTTTTTACTTATAATAAGCCAGTGGTTGACCACAATCCAACCCGGTGGTAAGTGGTGATGCAGCCCTAGATGGTCATCATCATCATCATTATAGCCTTTCACAAATCCACTGCTGAACATAAGCCAAAGCCAAAGAATAAGCCAAAAAATGCCACAAAGCACGGTCCTGAGCCACCTGCATCCATCGACTTCCTGAGTGATGTACGTGAGTGATGTACTCGCCATTGATGTTAATACCGTATCCTTTCCAGTCCAGAAGCTTGAAAACGTCTTCCAATGCAGCGGTCTTACACCTCTCTGCAATTGGGTAGGTTTCGTACTCTGGTTCTGTACTCGGATAGCCATCGTAGCCCTACTGTGCAAGCACTTCAGCACTTCGATATACCGACAGTCAACTTGGCACCGCTGAAGGGACTGCAGCATCGCCCAAATTTCGGAACGGAATCAAAGGCTTTCTCATAGTCCACATACACCAGACATAGTGGCAAATTGTACTCCTCGGACTTCTGTACAATTTGCCGAAGGGTATGTATGTGGTCTATGGTGCTAAAGCCCTTTCGGAAACCGGCTAGTTCGGGAGGCTGGAAGTCGTCAAGTCTGCGCGAGAGACGGTTCGTCATGACTCTCGAAAACAGCACGTAGATGCGGCTCAGAAGGGAAATCGGTCTGAAGTTCTTCAAGAGAGCGTTGTCACCTTGAAGAACAAGACCACCGCACTTCTGCTCAACGCCTCCGGTGTAATGCCACCATGGAGGACGGAATTAAAGAGCTTCTGAAGGACTTCAAGTACCGGTTTTCCACCCGCTTTCAGAAACTCCGCTGTAATTCCATCCTCGCCTGGGGCCTTACCGTTTTTAAGGTGCTAGAGAGCCATTCTAATCTCGCTCAGAGTGACGTCCGGGATATCTTCGGAATAGTGTCGGATAAGACTCGTTCTTGGATCGTTATTCACACTCGCGTGTGGCTCCAACGATGACGTGTACAGCTGCCCATAGAACCTCTCAATCTCACTCAAAATCTCAGGTGCCCCGGAAACGATGCTGCCACACTCTGTCTTCAGCTTTGACAGTTGGCTCTTTCTGGCAGACAGATCTCTGGCAAAGACTTTGGAGCCTTGGTTCCGCTCGATCGCTTCTTCAATACAAGCTGTATTGAAGTTGCGTAAGTCCCGCCGCATGCATTTGGAGATCTGTCTGTTCAGTTGCCTATATGCTGTCAAATCTGTTGAAGAATGCAGCTTCATCTCCCGTCTAACAGCCATGAAATTAAGAGTGTGAATGGAGAGTTTTTGTGTTCTTCTGCGGCGGGTCTTGCAGAACTGAGCTCCGGCCGCTTGGACAGTTTCCACGAGCTTGTCATTCATATCGTCCACTTCATTGCAGTCTTCTAGACACTGAAAACGGTTTTGTAACTCGAGCTGAAAGGTTTCGGGACTTTGGAACAGAGCACGAGGGGGACGGAGCGTTGACTTCATTAGACGAGACCTCTCCAACTTAACGTTTAGGTTCAGTGTGCCTCTAACCATTCGGTGATCGCTACCAGTTTCCACCCTCGCGATCACGGAGACATCACTGAACAGTTGTCTTCTGGTCGTCATAATGAAGTTAATCGAATTTTTTGTCGAACCGTCGGGGCTCGACCAGGTCCACTTCCTGTGGGGCCTCTTCTAGAAGAAAGAGTTCATCATAAAGAGTCCCTCTTTCTCCATGAAGTCGGTCAGCTGCTGGCCCCTTGGGTTCCGTTGCCCTATTCCAAATTTCCCCACTTTCAGCTCACCGTTCTCTCTTGTGCCTAGTTTTGCATTGAAGTATCCCATTAACACCGTATATTGGGTTTTGGAGGAATGCAGGGCTCTAGAGATATCCTCATACATTTCCTCCACCTCCTCGTCGGGGTGTGCCGAGGTTGGTGCGTAAATCTGTATGAACTTCAGCGAATAACGTTTGGTGATTCTGAGTATAAGCTACGCAACCCTTGTCAACACACTCTCAATCTTTACAAGATTGTTAACGAGAGACTTGTGGACGATAAATCCGACACCTCCTTGGGATAGATTGTCGCCCTCCCGGTGATAGAGCAAGTTGACGGATTCGAGGATTACCGTGTCCTCCCCCTCTCTTCGGACTTCGGATAATCCTATAATATGCCAGCGTAACTTGTCTATCTCTTCTTCCATATCCACGATCTTCTCGTCAGTCCTCAGGGTGCGTTCGTTGTATGTTGCCAAGTCAAGTCGTCTTAGGTGGCAACCGAACCTCCACCGGAGATTTTTAGCACCCCCTGCCCCACCGTTACTATGGTCGCCACCGTAGCTAGGAATAGCGGGGCCGCCGGGGTCTGGGGGCCGTGTTTTGTTACTCTTATCATAGGGGGGTATTTGCCATAGTTGCCACGCTTGGCGAGCGGGTTTGCAACCGCAGTTTTTTTTATTGTAAGTTTATTATTAACAGGAAGATGCTGCTGCCCATCTCTTGCCTGTTTCCCTTTGTCGCCTTTTACGACACCCACGGGAAGATATGGGGTAGAGGATATTCTTAACCGCCACTACACGGCACGTTTTTTTGGGCCCTAGATGGTGTGACGACCAAAATGGAATATCTCGTATCCTGTAATAAGGCGTTCTCTACACTCACCATATGAAACATAGCAGTATTGAGCTGCTATTTTTCGCTGATATTCTTTGAGCGATAGAGTGATAATATAGCTGGCAACATTGGAACAACTCAACAACTTGATTACTTACTTTAATTGGTTAAAATACGGAGCAGTGTATGATAAAATTGTTAGCCACCCAACAATATCACAGAATACGATGATCATGAATATGTCTCATAATTTTATGGGTGACGCGGAAGAGTCCATTAAGAGCCATTGTTTTATGTGCGCGTTATTTGTTCTCATAAGTGGATATATGTATGCTATGACAATCCGCTGCTATAGCAGAGGATTCGAGCTATGTTTAAGCTTAGTTTAACTGATAGAAACGAAAAGCATGTTTCGCAGTTGCCAATCGTTTATATATTTTTATCGTTACAGTCTTGGGTAAACACTCTCCCATTCACAATGTTTGTATGGAGCTCAGTCAAAACAGTACAATCAACGAGACGATATAAAAAGTAATTTAGACGCATTACTTAAAATAATCACTGAAATGATCTAACAAAGTTTTCTACAGTTTTTGTAAATATGCAAAATTTTAGTGACCATTTGCTTTCCAAAAAAAAAAAACTCCTGAAATTAGCAATAAAAAAATTGAGAGTCACTTATCGGGATAAAAACTATCCTATCTCTCAAGTTGAACCAAGCTGCACACATTATGCAAAATTATAATATATAATTTTAATATATAAAATTTAATATATAAATAGAATAAATTAGAGACGTGATTCGCCCCGGCTTTGCGCGGGTGATTTTTGGATCACGACAACAGCGCTATCCAATTGTGAATCAAAACCTTATAGGACCTCAAACAAACACGAAAAAATTCATCTAAATCGATCGAGTCGTTTTAGAGTTTTAGCGAGATTAACGGACAGCAATTGATTTTTATGTACCTATAGAAATTAAGAACAATGTTTCCTTGCGTTTGGGTTTCGCAAAAGCATTCCACGTTTTTTATTTAATACAAGTTTTCTTTTTAAAAATATTGATAGAGATTTCGATATATCGGAAAAAATATCGATATATTGTTGAAACTTTATAAAAAATATTTTTAATTTATGAATTTTTATTGCGTTTGCTTTTATTAGTATAGTTCAATAAATCTATTAGTACTTCCATTCATATAAATAACAAGCTAGAAACATAGTTTCTGATAATCACAGGGACAGTAATGTAAAATCATAAATCAATAAAAAATTTATAAAAATATAATGCATTTTAATCGAATGAAATAGAATATCATACACTTAAATGCACTAATGCAAACCAATACTTATACGAAAGAAACAAAAAAAAAAACTATAAATTTGATGTGCTTTGCTGAAAGTCGACTACAGCTATTGTGGGTAGGCTAAATGTAACAACTGATGCCACTCTCTCGGATGAAATTAAGAACTCTAGTGAAATCGCGGCTGTCAGTCTAAAATTTTAATAGATTATCTGAATTCCAGCGGTTTTAGTCAGCGGCGATAAAGGTTTATATTTCTATTGGAAATATGTCGTTTTTTATACATTTCGATACTTGATATTTTATATCGAAATATCGAATTAAAAATATCGCCCAAAATATCGATATATCGATACATCGATATTTTTTTCTACAAGCCTACCGCAAAGCCTACTTTCATGAATAACAAAGCAGTATCTGGTAAAAGGAATATGATTTACAAATGTTGAATGTATCTGTTACGTTGTTGTTTCTTTTTTAATTTTATTATGCCTTTAATGGATGTGTGTACAAATATTTAAATTTAAGTGACTAATTTATGTGTGTGGCGTGTTTGTATTAAATGTTTCTTTCTTTCTTTTTATTTAATAAAATTCCATAGATGTACGACATACAGATTGATACTTTCCGATTTCAGTCTTGGATTACTTCCCGCTAAAGTTTTATTTATTAAAAATAATGATTATAATATAAAAGGATAAAAAACTGTACAGTAACACCCACATTAAATGAAATTTTCCTTATAAGAAGTGTCGACCATTCACCCATGAACAACTGCAACACCATGGAAATAGCAGGTGCGTTGCCGACATTTATAAAAGGAGCAAACTCGTTTCTTGAAGGTCTTGAAGTCGTATCGGTCCCGAAAAATCTCCGATGCGAGGAAGAAAACTCCTAGTAAATCGTGCACACAGTCAAGTTGGACCTCCAAGCATTCAGATGGTGTGGATGTTGCCGCGAATTTTGTCCCGATATGGGCTGGTGGAAAATGCAATAGAAAATGTAATGGGATGCAACATCTCTTCGCAGCGCTATTTAATTGAGCCGATCAGAAAGAACTCGGTCGTCAACAATTTGAGCCACTCTTCGCTGGATTACATGAAAAGAGAAAGGTGCTGGCAGTGGGATGGGCAATCCAGTGCCAGTTCCTCAGCAGCTCCGGTCCAGAAATGAGCAAAATAGTCCATGTGAAGGCGAACCTTTTAAAGTTGCAAGAGGTATGCCGGCATGAAATACTGTCCCGCTCTGTAGAGCACGTCAAGCTTTTAAGAGGACAATTTAGCCTTCCCTTCCAAGTGGCTGCGGAAGTGTAGTCATTAAAGATATCACTGCCGAGAATTCCGATGCTGGCTGACGCAGCATGGGGAGTACCCTGAAATTGAGAAGGTACGACAAGGGATCTTTTTAGCGGTAAACACGCAAACCTGTGCCTTCTGAAGCTTAAACCTTACTAGAGTCGCCCCCAATCCAAGCTTTCGTTTCTTAGAGACTCGACTTCAGACACAAGTTTGTACCGATACTCGATGTGTTTCCGAGACATATTAGCACGGCCTTTGTAAAAAGCATCACCAGTGTTACACTCTGTAACAGCAACATGCGAGTATGATTGATATATAGAAGAAACAGTGTGGGTCATAACATGCAGCCTTGTGGAACACTAGCATTAATAGGCGCGTAGTCGGAGTATCCACCGTCTACTACGACCTTGATGCTCCGATCTGCAAGAAAACTGATGATCTAATTGAACGATTTCTCGGTAGTTTATAATAGATTCCATTATTTTGGACAACAAGGAGGCGATGGCGAGTATGTATTTGTTATTTTTCATTCAGTCTACGAAAGACGAAAGGTACCAAGTAATTCATAGTCTTATTTTTGTAATCTATTTATTTGTTTTGTACCAAAAATAAAGAAAGAGCAACAAGTAATATACTTGCAGCACTTACTTTTTTATTTCTTGAGAATTTTATACCAAATTTTACTGTGGTGCTTGCAAAGGCAAGCTCATCGTCCCCACGAACTTTGCGCCCTAAGCTCGAAACTAGTTAGTCTGTGGGTAAATCAGTCCCTGGAGGCGACTGTAGTATATTTACAATTACAGCCTATAAATGTCCATTAGATATATTAAATGCTCATGCTCCATTCTAATTTTAATTGAAAAAGAAATCACGTCCACCATTGTTCTATGTGCACGCTCTCTCCAAACTTCTGATCGGCGATTGTACCGTACGGGTTGTTACGTGTGTTCCTTTTATTCTTTGCAGTCTGGCAATGCGAAGGATAAGCGTTGTTTTGGCACGTCGTTTTTTCTAAAAAGTCACGTGACGTAATTCGGTGGATCATCAGTGTTTTTTTTTTCACTGTAACGTTATGTATCTTAATCTCACACAGCTTAATACTGCGTTCAAGACTACAACTCTTATTTTCAGTGGGTCCAAGTGAGCTGAACGAGTCCTATATTTTATTTTGACGAGATCCTACGAAAAAAATTAACCCTGAAAGCATTATACACGTTCCAGGGCTTATTATAAAGTATAAAACAAAATTATACTTCAATATCGCGCTAAATTAATTCTTTAACACTAATGTAATATATAAAATAAGATTAGGGTATATGTGTACACTATCCTATAAACTTTTACAATGTTCATTCACTTACTTACTTGATGTAAAGTTTAAAATATTTTTCACTACATGTGCTCAAGGTAATATGCACCTTTCTTAGATACATTTAAAATATAATTTCTGGTGCATGATCGAATCTGTTGGTTTTATCTTTAGTTAACAGATGATTGAGCGTCCACGCAGTAGAAGAATATGTGAAAGTTTAATATTTTTCCATCAGTTCTTGAAACACTGCAAATTGAGTATCTCAGTATCTCGTTTTTTTGTTCTTTGTCATTGATATTAAAACAATATAGTAAAAACAATTTATGTTGGTAAAATTGAAATCGATAAGTGAGTGAGTGAAAGTATGTTTTTAATCATTGTACGAGTATGTGAGCATCAGGATCGAGTATCATTAAGTAATTAAATTAAGAGTTGTGGATTAAAGGAATATTCTCAATTCTCGTATATCTATTTATCTTTCTGTCTGCGTTTTAGTTACTCGATAAGAAAAGATACGGTATTAACATCAGTAACGAACACATCACTTAACTTTGATTTGTTGAAGATATAGTCATTATGGCAGAATTGTAAAGGACATTAGCACTATGCCCAATTACCTTAATGCAAGTAGCTCAAATGTTGGTTTCAGCTTATCTATAAACCAAAAACGTACTTGCTCTACGGCTCTACGGTAGTATAGACACAGGTATTATTAATAAACAGGTATTGGACAGATAGTTTTTCGTGACGCTTATGTCACGGATGATCCTCTATGCAGCTCTTTGCCCGCCCTGCTCCCAGCTGCGGGGAAGCTAAGAAGGTGCTAAGTACCTCGGAATGCCGGGGTCGCTTTCTGACGCTTACAATTGGATTGTCCAGAAGATGTAGAGACATATATTCATAGAGCAGGCCGCACAGCAAGGGGTGTGTTTGGCAAAGGCGAGGGTTTGTTGATGCTTCTTCCGCATGAAGAAAAAATTGTAGAAGATCTAAGAAAAAATAAAATTCCAATTAATAAAATTACAGTTGACCCATCTAAAGTTGTAGCGCCTCAAAGAAAAATTGAAGGCTTACTTTCAGATAATACTGACATCTTTATACCACCACGCAAAATACCACGAAAAATACACGCTAAGTCAAACATTCAATCGTTTATTCTCAAAAAAGACAATAAAACACTTACGTGAGTATAATATATCATAATATACACGAATTCTACGTAATGATCACTAAACCAAAACATTTAGAACAACTTATAATTAAAATATTAATTTATTATATTTTCAAAAGTTAATTTAAAAGCGCATAGTTTCAATACTATATTCTTATAGTTAGACTTAAAACTGTTAAATATACTGGGCTATTTTGCAATAACCGGCCAAAGCAGCAAATAAGGTTTAGAATACGTAAAAAGCAGCAGCAAAATGCGAAGAAAAATTTATTAAAAATAATTTCAAACATTCTGTCTTTTTTATTTTTAAATTCAAAATGCGTGGTAATGCATTTTTAATGACAATCATCATTCATAAATATCTAACGCTTACTATTTTACTACGCACGCAAAATCATTGTGAATTGAATCGCACACAGAGGAGCACGCGTACGCTTAGTTGTTGCCCATAAATAACATTCAATTTGGGATTATTTCAAATAAAAGTAGAAACCTTATTTACTCGTATTTTTAAAAACTGCAATAACGGTATATCATAATTTATATATTTGAACTTAAGTTTAAAATTTGTCTGCTCTTTGAAAAATAAGCCTGTATAACATTGTAATATAAATATATTATACCTAGTTTATAACTCATAATAATATGTAGAAAGGTAGAAAGGTTTGTTTCATAATTTTCATAGTGACCAAGATCGACTAAGGAATCTCGTCGCTTGTTACACGCATTACCATCAGAATTCGACAAGGAGCGGCGATTTGCAAGGGCACTCCCTTGTGGTTGCAGCGTCGACGAGATTAGGCTTCACGGTCCTTCATGCAACGCAGGCATCTGAACTAAGTTAAGTGGCGCCAATAAGAATCTCTGACAGATGACTACATGCTTTAGAGACTAGCTGCGATTTGATGTAGAGACTATTAGCCCATGGGGTCCATGAGCGGTGAAGTTCCTAAAGGAACTGTATCCGCCACTGGTCGGTGCCGCTGGTTATAGGAAGGCTGGTTCCTTTTTCCCTTAAAGGCTAAGTATGGCCATTCAACAAGGAAACACAGCCAATATTCTTGGCACTATACAGCGTGGAGTAGGACTATATGATAATTTTAGTGTTTAGCTTTAGTTTTCTTTTATCATGGTAATAAATATTGTATATTTTGTTCTAATAAATATTATAATGGTAATTATATGAATTATGAAGTATTATATGAATATTTATTGCATATTATGGTATATAATACATATTTTAAATGCTTAAGTTGTGTAGCATGTATAATTATATTGCTCCACCTACCCTGTATCTTATTTCTTTAAGCCTTTAAGTGCCTGGAAGAGATACTATGCAGCAATAAGGCCGTCAAACTTTACGTTCTGCTCATCTTGGTCTCTTAATGTTTCCTGTATCTTTTTGTTTTGTGGTATAGGTAATATAAAAGTATATTCAGTCATTCTCCGGGTCGATGTGGTAACTAACTTTTGTATGACAGTCACAACATCGCTATATTGTTGGAATTGACTGTCTCGTTTTTATAGTGGTCATAAACGCGACTACTGAGCAAGCAGTCCCGGTTTAGAGTCCCGGTTCTGGCCAAAAATTCCGTTATTAAGTTATTCTGTTAAGAAAGCACTTGTGCGTACATTCCGGGACTTGTACATACATACCGCATACATTCGGGGACTATAATCATGTCCTGTGCAGATGGCTAGTCTCCGTTAAGACTGACCGCCGCACCTTTACCGAAATCGGTCTGGAGGACATTACAATATTACTGTTGAAAATTATAAATAATAAGATTCATCAACAGAGACAATCACTCATCTTAACTTATTTGTGTCTAATGTAAAGAGCTCCATTATCTCCTATCGTATGTGAAAGTAATACCAGCTGTTACGTTCTCATTAACATGAGTGCAATTTATCCATCTAAAAAAAGAAGTCGGTGTAAGTATATTTGTTTTTCCTAATGATGACAACAAACGTATTAACTCAGAAATGTGATTTTAATTACCATTTGTAAACATTCATGCAATCAGATCAAGTGGGTTAATACTGTGATTGATGAGTGTGAACATGCATAATAATGTCATATCTTGCCAACTTTATTTATCCTGGTTTTTGTGACTGATTTTAGTAAGTGTAAATATAAAAGATTGTAATACAACACCTAAGTTGCCTTTAACGACGCCCACGGCCTATGGGATGAGATGGGGTGATGGATTCCCATACTATGCGATTTAGATAAGAATAGGACTGATCTGGTGCCATATTGTGACGTCATAACTGTCAATTCAAACCAGTTAGGTAGGGTTAGCAAAACAGATATTTTTGCAATAATATTTATTTATAAAAGAACCATGAACTTTTTATTAATCTGAATCTAGCATTTCAATTTCGTTCATCTCTACATCACTATCTGAGTAGTCATTATTGTCATCCTTATCATCAATCCTGCTTTCCCTTATAAAAATAGAACATGGATATACCGACCAGTATTAACACTTTAGATTAATTTTTAAAAATGTTTATGAGTTCAATAGGTTTGATAACACTAAGGCTCAGTTAAAAAAAGCTGAAAAAAATAACGTTATTAATAAGCCAATTAATTTTCTTTGCAAGTCGTACTTTTCAAGTGACAGTTGACAAATCGCAATCATTCGAGGTCATTGACGTTACTATTCGTATTTGAATCGCATTGTATGTTGTATTAGTTTTCATACGTACGTGGGCCTTCAAAGCAAACCCTACTGACACCACGGAAAGCATTTATAAGATCTGAGTTACCACATACCTACTGAGTGTTAAGGAAAATATCGAGATACCTGCATCTCTTAGAAATAAAAATCATGGCTATATGCGAAGTCTGGAAACACAAATTAGGAATTCTTTAAGATCTTTTTATGCGTGGTAGAGCCAAGCTGCACCTATATTAATAGTATAGTTGTAGCACGAATGGGTCGGCTCGACCGGGGAAGGACCACGCTCTCACAGGATACCAGCGTAAAATAGCAGCTTAATGCTGCTGTGTTTCGTATGGTGAGTGTAGAGAATCGAAGACCCTTTTTACTGGAAAAGAGGCATTCAATCTTAGCCCTCACGGCTGACAACGCATCTGCATTTTAATTCGCAAACGAAGATAGATGTAGATGTCTATGGGCCGCAGCAACCACTTACCATCAGGTGGACTGTGTGCTCGTTTGTCATCCATATTCTATAAAAAAAAATCTTTCAGGATGTTAGAACTTCAATAAACTCGAACTCGAGGAGATGATGACATAATATCCAAAAAACACAGCGCTGTTTTGCATAATTTTATGATTTAGTATGGAATTTGTTTTATTTAAAAACGATATTAAAAATATTATGTGGGTATGCACGCAACCGATGGCGTCAGTCGTTCGTTCGTTCTTTTTCTTATTTTTCCTTTTCTAACGGGACCTTATTACTAAGCCTCCGCTGTCCGTCCATCTGTCTGTCAGCGGGCTGTGTCTCAAGATCCGTAATAGATAGACAGTTGAAATTTCCACAGAATGTGTATTTCTGTTGCCGCTATGACAAAAATAATAAAAATAAACTAAAATAAAATTAATAAAATTAAAATTAAACTAAATTAAAATTAAAAGGGGTCTCCCCTACTAGAAACATGTGTTACGATGGCACGGAACCCTTCATGCGTGAGTCCGACTCGCACTTGGCCGGTTATTCTTTAGCGTGCAGTTTCTTCTCAGCCAGTATGCTCGAGCGGTAGCACAGTAATTTTTTATAGTCGCCTCTTATATACCCACGGGATAAAAAGGAGCGATGGATTACATAACTGGAATTTGCTTTATTTACCGTAATAAATACTTTTTTTTTCTAGCGCCCTATAGCGCTTGAGTAAAATTCGTAGGGTTTCGTGAAAAACTTATTTCTCTAAGCCGATGTATCTGTTACGATTACGATTAGGTAACGCGACACCTCCACTGGGAAATGAATATTTTTATTGGAAAGAAATCTTTTTGCCGCTTTTACTTCTGTTGCTATTTCATTTGTTCTTATTTTCACAATAGTAGAAGAAATCTATTGCTATATTTTCAAAAATCTTTCGTACTTATTTATTTAACAATTTTTGTAGATACGAACAATTCTCAATAATTGAGAGATCACCTCATGAAAAATAGTTTGTATGAACATTATTCATTCAATCATTACTGCCTTTCAAAAGTCCAAAAGCCTACTCCATAGATTGACTGATAGGGAGACATACGTTTTGAAGGGAAAAGGGATAGGGAGATATTTGCAATAGATTTTTTATTATTCTGATCGCGGTTCGAATCGTCGACGACCGAGTTCTTTCTGATCGTCATGATTCTCTGGCATTGTGAAGAGATGTTGCATTCCTTTGCATTTTCCATCGCATTTACCACGGGAACTGCTAAGAGCAATTGCGACAAAACTAACGGTACCACTTCCACACTATCTGGACGCTTGTCAACTGTGAGATTTACTGGGAATTTTCTTCCTCGCAGGACTTTTTTGTGACATCGTATTATTATTACAGTTATTTACAAGTCTACTGCTAAACTTAAGCCTCCCCCAAGGCACAGTTCTGAGCCACTTGAATCCATCGACTTCCTGCATCTCTTACCAGGTCGTCACTCCATCTAGTGGGGGGGGGGGTCACTGTACACTTCGCTTACCGGTACGAGGTTGCCACTCTAGAAGTTTTCTTCTCCATCGCTTATCGGTTCTTTGAGCTATAAGGCCGGGCCATAAACACTTCAGCTCACTGACTCGTTTGGCTATCGCAGTTACTCTACTTCTACTACGGATATGCCGACGATATAATCCTTATGGCATTCTGCCATAAGCACTATATCGTTTACTGTATAGTAATAGCTTTAAGACAGCGCTATGTTCAATGATATCATCAGTGTCTACCAACGGATAGATCTTAAGATGAATGTGGATAAAACAAAGGTCACGAGTAAAGTCTAGTCACACCTATGCCAATAGCTGTTGGGAGAACAATGCTCGAAGTTGTTGTTGTAAGAATGTTTACCTAGGACAAATTGTTCGTCTAGATAGAAGTCCAACTTCGACCGAGAGGTTAATCGACGGATACAACTCGGCTGAACAGCGTTCGGGAGATTACAACACATCTTCCCGTCAAGTTTCCCTCAAAACTTGAAAACAAGATTGTGAAATCGTATACCATCAAAAATTTTTCCGGACCGATTCGACTTAGGGACCTTTAAGAAACGAGTTAACCGCTTGTAATAGGCCTGTAATACACATAAAAAAATTAAAAATATTTTCGTAAATGCATTCGTAATAATTGGTATACACAATATAAACATAATTTTAATTAAAATAAAAACAACATATGCATGTATGGTGCACGAACGGCCGAGGGTGGAAAATCTATACCAAGCATTATCATCACATATCTCATGGAAATAACTACATTACGCGTGTTGTGCTGAAGGGTTTAGAATTAGTATAATTACAGGACATTTGGTACTTGATAGTAAGTGACTAAGTGAAGCCCACGGACACCTTCAATGGCCTCAGATGCTTGGTCACCACTAAGAACTAAGATTTAATGCATGTAATATAATGGCTCGGTGATTTGGACTAGAAGAAAGCAAGCACTGCCCTTTACGGCAGAAATAGGTCAAAGTGTGGTACTTACCCAGACTACTTGGCAGGAAAGGAGTCCTTTCATCTTAAAAAGGTAAGAACTATTGTAAAAAATATTATTTACTTCCCATGGCTTGGCACAGGCGTTCCGTTATTCCTGGAAGGGTTTCAAAAGCAATGAACAAATTTTAGTTATAATAAAAAATATATTTTCTATTAAATCAATAAGTCTAATAAATCATAGCAGTTAACTAACAAACAATGATGGCATAAAATTTCCAAACACACAACAAAGTTCGCAACAAGAAATCCTCGAGTGAAAAAGTTTTTTACTTATTTAAATAACTAAGTTGCTAATTGACAATCTTCTCAGGACATAAAGATAATATTGCCGATTTAAAAACTCGTAAGTGTCTTATTAAAGTTTGTAGAAGAAAACTGTTGTCTTTCCTTTGTTACTTTAATTTTGTCCACGTAATGTTATCTATAAAAGTTTTACGACAAGTAGATCTGGAAATTAGCACTGTTAGGACCAAAATAAAATGTTTAATTTATACTAAAATAGTCTTCATTAATTAGAATATATATGTTTAAAAAAGAAAGACCAGAAACACCTCATAGCCTGCGATATTTGTCGATATACCATCTTGTATATTCCAGATGTTTCCCAGAAATGCGATGTGAAACATTGTAAAATTTTGCTTATCCGTCTTACACTCATTAGCATAGTGATTGCGATATAACCTGAAAACCTTCCTTTAAAAGGTCCTATTGTCACTGATTTACGATTCTCATTTTATATCTTAGTAGATACAACGTCAAAAAATGTAGTTAAATGCGACATATATATACATAAAACTATTAAAATGTCTATCTACTTGTAACAAGGCTACATGTTAATGTACAGGTTTTGCAGACCAGAGAAGACAGACAGATTAGGCTACTTTGCCAACCACAAATGTGTTTAGACGATTTATGAATTTAAAACACTGGACTACCAACTTTAAAGCAATAAATATTACCGGTGTTTATGTCGTTGGCAGATTGTATGATACGTCATTATTTAAACGGCCACAAGGTCTGTTCATGGCGGGTTCCTGAGAGTAGTCATCATCATAATCAAAAGCCTATTTTAAACCACTGTTGGTAATAGGCCTTTCCAAGAATATGTCAGTAAGCATGCACTACTAGGATAATATTTCCTCATGCATATAGCATACACACTGACTCCCCGTGTAGTGGCGGGTAAGAATACCCACTACCCCATATCTTCCCGTGGCTGTCGTAAGAGGCGACAGAGGGAAACTGAGGCAGAAGATGGACAGCAGCATCTTTCTGATAACAGCAAAACAACAATTAAAAAACTGCGGTTGCCAACCCGCTCGCCAAGCGTGGCAACTATGGCAATATACACCCCGTGAGCAACGACACAAATAAACGGCCCCCAGTCCTCGGTGGCCCTGCTATAAAATAAAATGATGTGTCTTACTGGCAACGCTGGCAACCATGGTAACGGCGGGGCAGGGAGTGCTACTAATCTCCGGTGGAGGTTCGGTTGCCACATAAGACAACTCGACCTGGTAACATATAACGCACATACCCTGAGGACTGACGAGAAGATCAAGAGAAGACAAGTTGCGCTGGAATATTATAGGATTATCCGAGGTCCGAAGAGAGGGGGACGACATGGTAATCTTCGAATCCGGCAACTTGTTCTATCACAGGGAGGGCGACCATCTGTCCCAAGGAGGTGTCGGATTTATCGTCCACAAGTCTCTCGTTAACAACGTTGTAAAGACTGAGAGTGTGTCGACGAGGGTTGCGTACCTTATACTCAGAATCACCATACGGTATTCACTGAAGGTCATGCAGGTTTATGCACCAATCTCGGCACATCCCGATGAGGAGGTGGAGGAAATGTATGAGGATATATCTAGAGCCATGCATTCCTCCAAAACCCACTATACGGTGTTAATGGGAGACTTCAACACAAATCTAGGCACAACATAGAGCGATAAGCTGAAGGTAGGGAAATTTGGAATAGGGCAACGGAACCTGAGGGGCCAGCAGCTGGTCGACTTCATGGAGAAAGAGGGACTCTTTATGATCAACTCTTTCTTCCAGAAGCGGCCCCACAGGAAGTGGACCTGGTCGAGCCCCGACGTTTCGGCAAAAAATGAGATTGACTTCATTATGACGACCAGACATCAACTGTTCAGCGATGTCTCAGTGATCGCGAGGCTGAAAACTGGTAGCGATCACTGAATGGTTAGAGGCACACAACCTAAATGTTAAGTTGGAGAGGTCTCATTTAATGAAGTCAACGCTCCGTCCCCCTCGTGCTCTAATTCAACCACTATGTCTGGCCTATGTGAGTTTTTTTTTATAGGAGAGGTGGCAAACGAGCATGCGGCTCACCTGATGGTAAGTGACTACCGCCGCCCATGGAGGGAATTGCACATGCGTTGCCGGCCTTTTAAAAAGGAGTACGCTCTTTTCTTGAAGGTCCCTAAGTCTTATCGGTCCGGAAAAATCGCTGATGGTAATCGATTTCACAAGGAAATCGTGCGAGGAAGAAAACATCTTCTAAATCGCACAGTGGTGGACCGCCAATCATCCAGATGGTGTGGTTGGTATCGGGAGTTCTGCCGAGATGTGCGGTCGTTAAATTTGGCGGCTGGGATTAATCCGAACAATTCCTCAGAGCACTCCCCGTGGTAGATGCGAAAGAAAATGCAAAGGGATACAACATCTCTTCGCCGTGTCAATGAATCGAGCCGATCGGAAAGGACTCGGTCGTCGACGATTCGAGCCGCTCTGCGCTGGATGCGGTCAAGTGGAAGGAGCTGGCACTGGAGAGCCCCTGCCTAGAGATGGGAACAGTATTCCATGTGAGGCCGAACCTGACTGAGTTATAAGAAAGCTTTTGATTCCGCCGACATTTGGGCGGTGCAGCAGTGCCTCAAGCGGTGTGTTTCTCTGCGTGATAAACTTAGGAATTAGGATATTAGCAGTAGAACCAGAGTTACTCACATAACTCAAAGGATTAGTAAGCTGAAGCTGGCAATGGGCCGGCCATATAGCTCGAAAAACCAACAACCGATGGGGAAAAAAGATTCTCGAGTGACAGCCTCGTACCGGTAGGCGTAGTGTAGGGCGTCCCCCCACTAGATGGAGTGACGACCTGGTAAGACATGCAGGAAGTTGATGGATGCAGGTGGCTCAGGAACGGTCCTGAGCCACCGGCATCCATCCTCCCCCAAGGAATGCCAAAAAGCACGGGCTTTCTGGCATTCCTTGGGGGAGGCCTATCAGCAGTGGACTTGTGAAGGGCTATAATGATGATGATGTACACACTGAGTATCATCATCATTACAGCGCTTTGTAAGTCCACGGCTAAACATTGGCATCCTCCAAGGAGTGCTACAAACACACTCCTGAGCTACCCTTATCCCTAGACATCCTGCATGTCTTACCAGGTCATCACTCCATCTAGTGGGGCCGCTCTATACTTCGCTTTTCCGTACAAGGTCTCGAAGGTTCTCGAAAATCGAGAACATTTCGTCGCCATCGGTTGTCGGTTCTTCAAGCAATATGACCAGCCCATTAACACTGCACCTTATTGACACTTTGATAAATTGTGAATAGTTCTTTTAACATTTAAAGTAATAGACATGATTGTGTGTGTATTCCACACATTACAGCCTGTAAACGCCAACTGTTGAACATAGGCCTTCGCTTAAATTGTTTGGCTCTTGCCATTCTCCGCTTGGCAGGCGTGTTGGCCACCGCTGTTTATTTTATAGTTGTTATTAGTTTGACGCTGCTTCTCATCTCCTGCTTTGTTATCGATGTCGACTTTTACGACACCCACGGAACGATATAGGTGCAAGAACATCCACCACCTATTAGTAGATATTCATGTTGTTATATACTGTATATGTTATATACACGGTATATTATAACAAAACAGATATAAAATTAATAAATGTATGCATCTACAAACTTTGATTTTAAATTGGTGTGATATTTTTTTACGTATAACGAAGGCTCTCGAAGTTCGTACGCTTTCATATTTATTTTTACTAGTTAAAATACAGTCCTCATTTCAGTTAGTAATTTCTCTTCGTGTTATTTCCTGAAAATAATGAGCACGGTCTGTCATATTTCAACTGCGGGTAACTTAAAATCTTTATTATCTATTGATTTTATATGTTACGCTATTTTAGTAACTTCTTTTTTAATTATATAACGACATAATTATAGAAATACATAATTTTTTATTTTCTTTTTTATTTTCATAAATTGAATTGTACAGTTTTAGTTTTATTTTATTGCAACTAAGGGTGAGAAACGGGCACACACATAAATGTAAATTCGTTGGTGACACCTGAGGATTAAAATCCAATGACTTACCAGTATCCAACGTTTCCAGTTCGTGTTTTGTTTTTATTATGCTGCTATTTACGTTGCTATTTACGCCGTGTAGTGGCGGTGTAAGAATATCTACTACCCCATATCTTCCCGTGGCGTGGGTGTGGTAAGAGGTGACAAGGAAAACTGAAACAGGATATATGCAGCATCTTCCTGATAGCAACTACCAAGTGTCAAACCGTCTCTCAAGAGTAACAACTATGGTGAAATCACCCCTATTAGGCAATCTATGTGTATGGTGTAATGGTTTCTTATATTTACGCGAACACTTATCATGAAATAAAACTAATTTTACGGATTTTATCGCAAAACGTCGGGACTAAAAAAGTTAAAATTAAATGCTATAAAATCCGGAAAATTAGTTTTATTTAATCTATTGTGGTATTGTACTCGTATACATCTACAATTAGACTTTTGATATTATGAAATGTTTACACTGGTATCCTGTGAAAGTGTATTCCTTCACAGGTTGCGTTTACCTTTTCATGCTTCAATCATAATACACCTGCAGCGTGGCTCAACTACTTATGTCTGTCATGTCTGAGTTGTAACAAAAATATTTCGAGAATGCGAGAAGTTAGCCAACAACATTAAACTATTTGCACCAAAACCCTCTCGGAAATGTGCCGAGGCGTGTTTTTAGCAGTGGATATATATAGCCAGTTATTTTACTTGTACTTTAATTTTTTTTAATTTGAAATAAAAAATTAAAAATTCAAAGCTTTCAGTTTTTATAATCAGTACGAGATTTTTCAACAAAATTACACTACTCGATATTAAATGGAGCGTCCATTTAATATCGGGTGCGTACTGTATGCACCTAACAATAATTCTTTTAGAAATGTTATTATTTTGCAACAATGTGTATTATATTAAGTGAACTTAGCATAAGTTTAAGTGTAACTTGTTGTTCAAGTAAAGAACGTGGCGGCTAAGTGCCGTCCGGCCCGCCCCGGGGCGGGGTGTAGGCGGGACTCTCATCTATATAAGCCTTGCATGCCTGAAAACTTTGTAATTGAATGCGCGCGATCATATCGTGAACGCGAGACGTAACAAGGTTTCACATCAGTGACAGTTTCCCGCCACGCCACACCACCGCTTGTCAGGTAAGTTTACCTTCACTCTGATAAGAGTTGCGTTTCGCAGCGTGGAAAAATATTCATGAATTGTTGTTTGCTTAGCCTTTATGTCATGTAACGTAAATGTTAGGATTTTGATACTTAGTGTAGGATATGGTAAAAATCTTAATCAGGACGGAGAATATTATATATCGAAAATTAAGTCTTAGTTAAAGTTAAAAGAAAATCTTCTGATACGTGCTTGTAAATTAAGAAAACTTTATAAAATTGATCTAGAATATGAGCAAAGTCATCAATTTGTGTACCTATTTCATGTTTATATGGTTGTCACTAATACTACTCGAATTGTAATTAATTACTCACAACTGCGAGTGAAACCTGTTACCAGTATTTTTTTTTATTTATACACTAATAATAAAAATAGTTTGAAAACATAAAATACAATTATATGTTGTGTTGTATTCGACCGAAGGACCACAGAAATTTGTCTTAAGCCCAAGCAAATGTAGAGGTATCATAAATTCCACGCTATTATTTTTGTGGTAAAATGGTAACATTAAACGCATCTATATAAATAAACTGCAGTTTGAAAGTGTAAATTTATAAACAAATTTAGTTTATTCAAATATTTCGTTATAAAATAAAATAAAAAATGCAATAAGTTGAAATATTTGTTTTTCCTCACACAAATTCAGAGAAAATGGATTTTCTAAATGTATATAAATGGTTTCTAAATGGTTTTTAAGAGTTTTAAAAACCCTGACATATTGTTCTTATTGCTAGTACCTTTATTTAATTCATTATAATTAGATTTTTTATAATAAATTTAATAAAGGTACTAGAACTTCATTATTTAATTTAAATAATTTGATTTTTAAGTAAAACATAAGTTTTCTCAGGTGTTCGAAGCCGAAGGCGAAGCATCGCTGGTCTTTATGTCTTCAACACGATATACGCGATAAAGTATGCGTTTTGGGGAGACTTTGAATTAAGAAAAATTTAAGAAATTTAAAGCCGACTTTAAATATTATCTTAAATTTGGCATTAGCTGATAGAGTATAGTTTAAATATAAATGTAAAGTATACTCTATCGGTAAATGCTTAATTTACTTATTCATTAACAATTTATTGTATGAAATGGTTAAATAAATAGAATTACTAAGCGCAGACTAAATGCCTTTTGACATTCTCTCCCAGCTCCCAACTAACGCGAGGAAATCAGCTAAATCGGTTAACTAACATCGTTAATATCGTGTTGCATAAATTAAACATAAAACAAAAGAAAATACAGTGGAATTCATAACCGCCGATTTTGGAATAAGAAAATTAAAAAAATACGTATTAGTTATAATTAAAAATTATTTTTTAATGTAATAGTTCCTAGTAATGTTCACATCAAGTGTCCAAAGCAAAAGCCCAATGTGTTTTTTTAGGTTTTTACTTTTTTTAATTTATTAGATCAGAGAGTGAAAACATCTTAAGATAACATAACTATCATAAAATACTAAAAACTTCCTTATTTTAACTGTTGAAAACTTTACGATACGTCGGAAGCTTTTGAGGCAACCGGCCTGTGTGTTATGAGACGAACTCTCATATTTTAACTTAATTCTAAATTAGATTTCTGTTCGGGGGATAAATTGAATCTTAATATTTTAATTATACTAAGTTAATATATTAAGTGTTGTATGATAGCGGTTTAAGAAAAGCTACTACTCAATATCATCCCGTGGGTATCGTAAGATTCGACAAATGGAAATTAATACAGAAGATGGGTGGCAACATCTTGATTACAATTCAATAATAATAAAAATGCAGTTGCCAAACTGTCTGCCAAGTGTGATAACTATGGAAGATTCCCCTATGACACAAATTTTGAGGAGGCCTATGTTCAGTAGTGGACTTTTGTTGGGCTGTAATGAGTTAAAAAAGTAAGTTCACAAAGAATGATATTGATACATGTATTTACTGTCGGTGTAGGATATCTCGGGATGACTTTGACTTTGATACAATAAATCAGTCCGAAGATATGATGTCTGTGTAACTGATATTCCATATTTGATGGAAATATGAAAATAATTATGTACATATTATGAGTTAAGAGGTATTTTTTCTTAGGATTTAAAGATATTACGTATCTAGTATATTTCTAATTATAATATAATTTCAAGCATTGTTATAAAACCTGAAAATTATCAAAGAAATTATTTAATGCAATTGATAAATTTCAAATTCAATTTGCCTGTTTATTATTTTGATTTCATAGGAAATTAATGTCCAAGGCGCAAAATTTTAATTTTTGCCGTGTCTCGCCTGGATGAACTTTCCTTATTAAAATTACGCTGTGATACAAGGGGTGAAAGAGGGAATAAGTTCGCTTTTTCTTCAAATGCTAACTTCACCTACACCCGTTGCAACCTGTTGAATTCTGACTTTGACGACTAAATGAGCATTAAATAAAAGGTTACTTTGAATAAATATAACGACGTAACTTTTATTCTCTTGTTATTTATTGGCCTGTAAAAGTCCACTGTACATGGGCCTTGCCATTAGTAGTGCGAATTTGCCGTAATCATCACCCCTGGCAGGTGGACTGCCAGACTTCTGTGCCTGTCGTCGGTCTGAGTATTTTGCATCAGGCGTGAACGCGATGGTTACACCGCACTCTATCGAATCCTGAGATATTTCTGGTATTTTCCATGGTCGCTTCTTACGACACCGTCGAAAGGACATGAGATGGTGTATTCTATTATACTGCCACCGTAAATGATAATTTATTTATTTGTCTATAATATACAGGGTTATATTGTAATAACCGGCCAAATTTGCAAAGAAGGTTCAGAATAAGTAATATAGGCAAATGGTGAAGAAACATTAATTAAAAAAATCTCAAACATTCTGTCCTTTTTATCTTTTAAATGCAAAATGCGTAATAATGCATCATTTTAACAGATTTTACTGCGCACGCACACATTCGTAAGGGTCGATCTATAGGCAAAAACGTTGTTGCACGTATATCACTTTAAATTTGGGATAATTTCAAATAAAACTAGAAGCCTTATTTAGTCGTTTTATATATAATAACGGTTATAACCGCAATAACGGTAAATCATTATTTATATATTTGAACTTAAGTTTAAAATTTGGCTACTCTTTGAAAAATCAGAACTCCCGATACCATCCACACCATCTGGATGATTGGCGGTCCACCACTGTGCGATTTAGAAGATGTTTTCTTCCTCGCACGACCTCCTTGTGGAATCGATTACCATCAGCGATTTTTCCGGACCGATACGACTTAGGGACCTTCAAGAATAGAGCGTACTCCTTTTTAAAAGGCCGGCAACGCATCTGCGATTCCCCTGGTGTTGCAGTTGTTCATGGGCGGCGGTAGTCACTTACCATCAGGTGAGCCGCATGCTCGTTTGCCCCCTCTCCTATAAAAAAAAAAATAACCCTGTGTATAATTTTAAATACGGGTGATGGCGAAAAATTCATGCAAAAGAGCTTATCCTAAATTACACAGGCTGGTGAATGGGAAATGGTGATGCTGGAAAGGTAGCAGAATTAACAGTGCATTGGTAGGCTTGTGCGTTGGCGTTAGGCTTTGTGCACACCAACCAGTAATATTTATTAGCCGGCACATTCCTCCCAGAAATGGTGTTTAATAGGCTGTTCATATGATGTGTGCCTACAAGGCACTCTTATAATTTCTTAATAACTTAATTTCTAGATCTTAACCTTATTAAATTATTTATAAAATTGTATTCTTTCAACGCAAATATTACAAATATATACAATAGTAAATTTGCAAAACCAAACATAGTAAGTAAATAATAAAATTTATCTTTTCATTACAAATGTTACAAACATATCCATGTTAGATAAGTTAGTATTTTTAGAGTTCGTTGGTTAGTAGTACGATTTTACATAATGATTTCTTATGTTTACGCAAACTCTACACATTGATGGAACGATTCTTTTTCGGAACTAGGTTGTTGAAATGAATAACATCCTAATTTGTTTAGGGTAGATGGCTGCGAGCTACCATTTGCGTTTTTATAACAAAGATGTGAAAAAGGAACCTGTAATCAATTTCAAACAATGAAGGCTTCAGATGCGCTGTTAATTCTGTGGACTAAAATGCCTTACAGCTGTTTAATTTGTAATTATATTGGCTCACTATAATCTTTAGACAGGAGAGCATATTAGTAGTATAGTTGTAGTTGAAGTAAAAGTGGGTCGGCTCGACCGGGGAAGGACCACGCTCTCAAAGAATACCAGCGTAAAATAGCAGCTTAACGCTGCTGTGTTTCGTATGATGAGTATAGAGAACCGGATACCCTTTTTAGTGGAAAAGAAGCATTCCATCTTAGTCGTCACGGATGACAACGCATCTACATTTTGATTTTTTATTGAGAATGGATGTAGATGTCTAGGGGTCACAGCAACCACTTACCATCAGATGAACTGTGTGCTCGTTTGTCAGCCTATCTTATAAAAAAAGGTACACAGTAGTTCGAGCATTTTTATTTGGCGGCAGAAATAAATGTCTGGTAAAAATTCTTAGGATCCTACAAACCTACAGTCAATGATATTAAATCCCAAACCAAACATACTATAGCAAGACTAAAATAATGTAAATTCATTGTGCGTAAATCGGACTAACAATTGAAAGCTGATATTATCCGAGGTTAACTATGACATCAAAGAGCATCAACACCATAATCCCCCCGTAACCATGGCTGCTGCAACGCACTAAAACGTTGGAATTAAATAATAAAATATATAAAATTTATTTCCATGCAAGGTTATTAAGGTATGTAAGTCACATTTTTAGCGGGTAACCTTAATTTTAAATATATTAAGCTTTAAAATAGCTTGCAATATGTAAACTAAATTTAACATTTTAAGTAATTCAACTTAATAATCTTCAAGAGTCAAAAGTATTTACTAAGCTTTGTTTAAAATAAAGCTGATTAAATTTATAACGACACATTCTTCGTAATTTTTGCAATAGAAAATATTTGAGATGATTTTACTTTACGCGAATAGTGGTTATTTTTTTTTTGTTTTTCGTATAGACCTTATATAGACCTTAACTAAACTTAGGCATACATTGTAGAAGTAAATATCTAATGAAATTATGAAAGACTCTGAAAGATAAATATGATAATATAGTAAGGAAATCAAGAATTCATTATGATTTCATTAAATCCTTTGTAGAACTAAGTCGAAAGATTATCTTAAGCAAGTTCGTATTCAACTTTGAGACGTCACGGAAACTTTAGAACCAAAGACGAGGAGGGGTAGCTTATGGAGTAGTTCCTAATGTAAACGTTGTCATAGTGATTAGATAAAGTAAATATTTTTGACACGGTCACTTTTCTTCGGCAATTCAATAGTAGTAATTTGATTAATAATGACTAATAATAATATGTCACGTTGAATACCTCGAGAGTGCAAAGTTTATTTTGTTGAAGAATAATTTATTTATTAACTTATTTTTTAAGTGGTAGAGCCATGCTGCAACTATATCAGTAGTACAGTTGTAGCACGAATGGGTCGGTTCGCCCGGGGAAGGACCACGCTCTCACAGAATACCAGCGTAAAATAGCGGCTTAACACTGCTGTGTTTCGTACGGTGAGTGTAGAAAACCGGAGACCCTATTTACTGGAAGTCTTAGTCTTAGTACTTAGTCCTCACGGGTGACAACGCATCTGAATTTTGTTTCGTAAACGAAGATAAATGTAGATGTCTATGGGCCACAGCAACCACTTACCATCAGTTGTACTGTGTGCTCGTTTGTCACCCTATCCTATAAAAAAAATCTTCTGTCCTACACTGCTTAAGTTCAATAATAATAATACACTTTATTTCCAACCCACATACAGTCCATAGTTAGGTTAGTAATTAGTTTAATCTATGTTAATTTTAAATTATTACACATCCAGTAATTATTACAATTATATTAGCCATCCTATGACACAAAGCACGTGCAAGTGCATACGCATCCAGTGGCTTAGGATAAGACGATCAAATTTATCAGATATTTATTGATCAATGAATGCAACCTTAATCTTCATTTATAGCGTTTAAATTCATTAAAGAATAAACTACTAATACGCTGTTAGCTCTGTTAATACTCCGGTTAACCGCTCGAACTCAGCTAAAATGCTTTGGTTTAGCGTAATTTTAGCGTAAATTTAGCGTAATTTCATTTTAGTAATCGAATGGTGGAATGTTTGTGTGGTTCTTACTTAGTGTCAAAACTTCCAACCGAATAAAGTCTACCACCTAGTAGGTTATAGAATTTACTAGGTTATATAGGACTTTTATTTGACCTAGGATTCCACCTGGCAAGCTATCACCACTCTTTTAATTATTTGTTCTGGCCATCAGCAATGAATCTAAAGTGTTGTTCCGGTCTGAGAGGTCTGGAGAAGCTGTGTAATTACCGATCTCTTTTAGAGGTGACTTATTCGTTTGCAGTGGGTTGGTTAGTTAGTTCGGGGTTGCAGTGGTAGCTTACCATCTCCATATTCATTTTAAAGTTATAAATAATAATTTTCTTCTTATAATCGTTACTCTTGGAACGTAAATTTATTCCCCATTGAACCTGTGTCATTAGCTGTCATCGGGACTGTTTTCACTACAGTCAGTGTCAGTCGCAATGTTGCACGTTATTATTTTAGTTGCCTTTTAAACGTCCATTTAGTCATTTCCAAATGAAAACAAGGTAAAAAGTGTCTATAACCGACTACTAAGATGTTGACAACGAAACGGTATTTTAAATAAGCATTTAAAAAAAAGAATTCAACTGCAGTAATCAAATACTAATCAATTGTATTCGCTAGAATGTGCCGTAAGCAAGCATATTGGTCAAAAATTGCGTCGCCTAAAACATTCTGAAGATGAATGGAAATCTCTTAATATTAATTAGTGATATAAGAAAAAGATATTGAGATATTAAGAGATAAGAGATATAAAGATATTGATAAGACATGTTCAGATCTGTGTTCGATGACAGTAGGTTTTAAGTGCTCTATTTTTCGTCCTGACGTGGTATCCAACACAGTGTTGCTCAGTGCTGCCGTAACAGTTAAAACTTACCTTTTATGACGTTACAATATGTTGATAAATAATATATGAACATAATTTATAAAAATATACGGTGTTGTGGTGGTGTAAAAATGTTCACGTTAGAATACAGGAATATCCCGTGGCGACAGAGGATCGTCGCGCGCCCCTTACTCTCGCACATATTTTGTTCGTGATGTTTGTTCTAATACTTAGTACTTACTTCAATGATTGGAGTGATGGATTCTCTTATGCCGCCACCGTACAGCAAATGGACGAAAATTTAATATTAGTATATTAGCCATCAACGATTTAAATTATAATGCACCTATCAAATTATATTACGCTCATAGTGACTGGCAGAAAATGCCTAAAGGCATTAATTCCGCCCTTTAACTTTATGTACACAACATAATATGTTTGTTTTGTTAACATGACGGTGACGGTGACGGTTTATCAATCCATAATTGGTCCTAGAGCAACAGAGATAGATGTAATATAATTCAACGCTCATATGGATTTAGTATAAAACATAAATAACTTCAAAATGGGACTTTTACGGCCCGATGGCTGCGAGTAATGAACAAGTTTCGCGCTAGATGCACGCTTGCAAGCTTGAGGTGAAATATTGTTTCAACACAGCAATATATTTACCAAAATGTTAGCAATATTGAACATAAGTTCAACATTTTAAAAACAAAGGATCTGCTCTATTGCATTTGTATTTTAGATAAACTTTATTCTAAAATAGTTTATGAAATTATAGTCAACATTTTTTAATTTATAATTATTTAATAAGAAAATTCATACTAAATTATATATGGAAATAAAATGTAAAACTACCCACAAATTTGTCGATACGTTGTTCTTATGCCTTTTTGGGCAGACGCTAAAAGATTTATATTCCCGGTCTTAGTTTTATCTTAAAAATAAATATTAAATATCAAACAGAAAATTTGTGTTAAGTTATTATTTACACTATTATATGTTTTTAAATATCTAAAGTTCACCTAAAATATCTTTATCTACTTTATTTGATCGTACAATATTACATAATTAAGTTGTGAGAGACAAACAGAAAAAAATTATCGCTTAAACAAAAAAAAATGGCCTAACGCATTGCGATATTCGAATGCTACGGCAATAATAATTTATTAGATTTTTTTTAATAGAAAAATATCATATTTACACAATTTAATTAATAATATATTATTTTATCCAATAGTACAGATGGTATTATCGCTCTAAACATATCGTCGTTGAAGCAACAGCCAACATCCGTAGTGAACTTAGTAAATCAAAATTCGAACGAGCGGGGATAGGATTCGGGTTGCTCACGTACTATGAAACGTGTACCGGGCGTCCGGCGTTCACGGTTCCATGGTCTTTTTAGGAAATGCTAAAAACGGGCGCTCTTTTTTTAAGTTACTATCTGAGCTCAGCAGCATCTGTCTCCAATGTGTCTTTTTTGTCAGAAACCTTCGCGATTGCACACAACAGCTCACCTAAGATCCATCATAGTCGGATGAATGTTATCTTTTTGTATATAAGATAATATGTTACTTGTAATAAACGTCTTTTAGTATACCTAGGGTTTTACCTACATTATTGGAAAGTCGAAACATACAATACAATCAATCGTATTAAACAGATTTGAAATTGTGTTGGTGACAACGGCTCGATTGTAGACATGTTGCGGGTTTGTGGTCAGCCAGGCGGTCGAGTACCGTAACGCTTGAATAAACAGTATAACACGGGACAATGTGTTTCAAAATACTTAAAGATTTAATAATTTTTAGAGATTTATAAATAAAAAGATTTCGGCATTTTATATTTTTTAAGTATTAAGTATTTTACAAAGTAAAGTAACAGCCTATATACGACCATCGCTGGGCACAGGCCTCCTCTCATTTCTGACGCTTTCAGTTATAGACTTTGGAGCAATTAGCTAAAAATACACATGTCCTTGAAATATTTTATTCCTCAGAGATGCAAGTTTCATCACTATGTTCTTCACCATTAATCATGTAGTGAAACAGCACTTAAAATTTCAATTAACAATTTTATTGGTGCTGACAGGAATCGTACCCGGGTTGCTCTCGTACCAGGAAATTATGGTCTTGGCCCTTGAGTACCATAGCTCAGTGTCTTAGTATTTTTGTAATAAGAGTTTAATTTGTCTTAAGAGTTGATTTATTGTAATGTAATACATTGTTTTAAATATCTGAACCTTATCCCGCATATATTTTTGGTTTTGATCGTCAATAAATACAACAGAGAAAACACTCTTTTCATGTACATATTCAGATCACGTATTTATTTCAATTGAAAATAAGTTGGGATGCAAATACGTCATTTAAAAGTTTGATCATATTCAGTCGTTTGAGTCAGTATTTTGTGAGAATGAATAATAAATAGATATTACTTTATATAAATATAAATCTTTAAGTCAATACTTTTATTGTTTGAAATAAAATAATGTAGGATGTCTGTTATGAATTCCGTAAAACATTCATTTATTCATTCAGTTCTGTATGAAAGTTGAAGCGGTTCAATTATTTTTAATAAAAATACTACAATAACTGCGAAGAATGACCATTGTACTTGTGCATAATTAGGCTCTGTACATGTGCTACGGTCAATAGGGTGCTACGCGATCTACAAAGCTACGTCGTAGCAATGAACTGCTCGTTCTATAAAACATTGTATCAAGATAATTTTCCAGTGTTTTCGATTTGTACATAATATATAAAGGTTTGAAAATGGTAAAAGAGAGGCTTATTTATGTCACTCTTCTGTTCGTCTGTCCACTGTTTGTCTGTTCGTCTGTCCCTCTGCATGTCACGGATCTCTAGCTCGTAGACGTAATAAGTTACAGATTTTTTAAATTCTGTGGAATTTGGAAATTTGTTACAGAAAGTTGACCCAAAACAGAATATTTATTTTTAATTAATTTAGGAATTCAATTAAATTATTTTTAGGGTGGGTTCTGTACATGAAAGACCTGAAGAAATTCTTCTTACCCTTGCTTGTGTATGTCAATTGTCTAGAGCTCTGCAGTAACGTACAAATATACTATTTATTCGTTTTTATCTTTAAATATGAAAATTGGAGGAGGGGGGAGGTCAGTTCGCCACAGTTGAAAGTTTTAATAAATCAAGCTCATCATAAGACATTAGTATGGTGATACTGTACATTTTCGTAAATTAGAAAAGTGAACAATTTTGGAGCTGAAACAGTAATCACTGTTAAAACATTATTACAAGTAAAATTTTCGTACCCTGACGCTACTTCAGTCGCTATTCTTAATATTTTATATCTTTCATGTTCATGGAATCATTTCATGTTGAAACTGGCATGAGATAAGGTGGTGGATTCTCTTATACCGCGATAGGTTATACAATAGTTATTTAATCTATGACATGAGGTAGTTGGCAGAAAACAGAAAAGAGCCTACACTTTTTTTAAAGGCCGGCAACGCATCCGCAATTCCCCTGGTTTTGCAGTTGTTCATGGGCGACGGTACCGTTTGCCTCTAATAAAAAACACATATTACTTATTTAGATAATATGGAAATTTAGAATCTCGCAAGTAAAGATATAAAGAGACCTAGAAAATAAAACATATTATACTTATAATTTAAAATATATGATTTTTATGTCAATATATTGTTTCATAACTTTAAGCGAAAATAAAGAAGGAGTGTTAATTTTAAACGTGTTATATTAGCTATTATATACAAGAGCCTATTTGACCTTTACCTGTTAAACAAGTTTTTTTACGTGAAGTATTAAATGTCAAGAACGATTAAGAACTGTTGAGATTTTATACATTAAGTAAACAGTAAATGATTATTCCGTATTCTGATTTGTTTTACTACTGTACTTTCGACATCAAGGAAAAAATTAAACATCCCACAAAATTGGAATCTTCCCTTTTTATGTTTACCCAAACGAAAATGTTTTAGACTGCATGTTTCTTTTTTCCTTATATAAGTGATATGGATTTGTCAATATTAAAATTTAAACTTCATATTTTATGACACATTTTGATTTATTTTCTTTGATTTATTATTTGATGTGTAAATTGAACTTTCTTTAAATAGCTTCAAAGCTTTTGGACTCACCACACATTGTGTAACGGGACCTGTTATAATAGTAATCGGAACTCAATTAAAATTTGTGCTATTTATTTATATATGGATATACATTTTTTTATAGTGGTGTAACTGCTCCATGACTTTTAAAAATGAGGGAATATCTATTCCTAGCCACCATGGGACGTATATAGGCTGAAACTTTTTAAACTGATAACAAATTGATATCCAATCAACCCCACTCAGTTAACTAAGCAGTAAGGAATTGCATCTTATATTTGATAATAAAAGTGTTTTATGGGGAAGTGATTCGTTTTTTTATCGGACTGGACAGTAGTAAAGTTGTTATGACGCGTAGACGCGGAGACAAGCAGACCGTTGCATGTCGTTATGCACTTAAAAAGCTTCTGCATCGTGTAAGTTTATGAACACTTTAAATTGTGAATAAAATAGTTACCTACGTTCGTGCTTTTTTGCACTTGAATTTGCTAATGGACATTTATAATATTAAAGAGTAGGTATAAAATTATATCTATTTTACTAAGTAATCTCAAATTCGTATTTAATCTTTATATCTCCCTAGTTATCTTTTACATTTCGAATTGCTATTGGTCCTATAAGATTTATGTTAATTTTTATTAATTAGGTGCAAAGAATAAGTACCTTTAAGATAATCAAATTAACCCAAAATTAGAGTTTTTATTATTGTATAATTAACGGCGAACATATATTTTAATGTTACAATAATTTATTTTAATATGATATTTGCGTATATGTACATGTATGTTCATGTTCATTTATTTATTTGAGATGTATTATATGTTAGACAAGAATTTATATCATTCATTCCTAACTCGTATTTTGCTAACATTTATTCTTACGAAATTTCGTCAGAACACCGGCGTGGCTGTTTTCAAGCTTCATCAACAGAAAATTAAGATATCAAGTATCACGGTTTCTCGTTAGATATCACTTCTACTTGCGTCAAGGAATAATAAAATTATCTTAACGTTTACCATTTCATTTTTAGTATACTTGTATAATTTTTTAATAAATTGCAGCGGATTTTCCTACAGAGATGTAGGTTTCAAAGGAATTTCAACAAAAAAAAATTTACATGGCTCAAATTACACTTTTTTGATTTTTTGGTCATAATTCTCGATCTCGATCTCGGTAAAGCGTCTCTTTTTGTTGGCCTTCTGTCACGGTGGTACTACGCCAGAATCATGAAGCAGGAACTTGGTAGTATTATCAAGAACGACGCTACGCCCTGCTGGAGAACTTCAAATTGATTTTTCGCGTCTATATACGGTTTGTGAAAGCTTTCATAACATGAATCATAATCTAGACTTAACATACAGTTTGCGGCTTTGTCAAATGTATTTGAGCGGTGGTTTTCGGAGTCAAAGTAAATATTAGTCTAACGAATGTTGAAGTATAAGTGCAGTAATTCAACGATACAATGTAATAACACCTAGGTTTGAAAATCGGGTTCAGATTTTGTTAGTTTTTCATTTAGTTCATACCCACTAAATCATTTGACCATTAACCATGACAACCGTTATAGAGACCGTAACAATTTGAAACTAGATGGTATAGACCCTTTTCTACCTAGGAATCCGGCTGGATGGACTACCACCAGCCGGTCCCTATTTAAAAAAAAACCTGTTTTTCATCCCCGGGGATAAGTAGATTACGTTGCAATATCAAAGATAACCCTTTCACAAATGAATCAGTTTCGTTATCCTCTGTTATATTCGGATTCGCATCATTGTTTACCTGATGAGGATATAGGTAGTTGATGGATGCAGGTGCTGAATCACCTCATTCACTGTCTTTGTAGTCAGGAAGACTTTGGGAAAGCGTTACATACTTGCCAGCTTATTAAAAGTCAACTTCTGCACATCAGCCTTCCCCATAAACTGCCTTACGTTGCTGGCCATGTCCTGGTTTGTTTCACTCTATCGCCTCTTATGACACACACGTGACGATATGAGTTAGGGGATATTCTTACACTGTCACTACACGGTGAGATTTACTAGAAGCCTACATTTAATATTGAACTTATAAATGTTTATAATGCTATAATTAAAATACATGTAAAACTATTCACATTAATTTCCAATAGAAGAAAATTATTGAAGTAATCGGTACAATCGGTAATCGAAGAAAGAAAGATGCCTTAAAAACTCATGGCTTTCCGTACTCTAAGCAAGTAATATTATATAATACTCTGAGTATTTTGTTTGTATGTGTGTACTTTATGCTTAGTAACGTATGCCGTGACAAAATATAAATTCTTAAATTTTCAATAAAATGTACACTGTTATCCAGCACAAAAAGCTATTAAAGCTTTTAAAAATTCGGTATTTAATTTAGATTTTTCCTGTTTTTTCAATAACGTAAACCCAATTAGTAAGCGTTACTCAAAACTTGGAAAATGAAATTAGTGCCAACCACATTTATCTTCGGGTTAATTTTATTTTTACTGTCCCGTGTTCTAAAACTTCTTTCAACTATTAATCTCGTTATCTTGAAAAATGACTTTAAATGAATCAAGCAGTAAAAATGTAAAGTACAATTTTATTGGGATTGCCTAACAGTTTCGGAAATCGATGAATATCACATACATATATCACATACAGTTACTTACAAAATACACTGTTATACAATATCATAATACAGTGAGTTTGTACCATATGGCAATCTTGGCCTTCTCACCGTTTCCAACTACGGCATCAACTTTTAAATACTATCCAACATTACACATTGTCATATCACATGACTGAATAACAACACTGACCCTTCTAATCAACTATTGTCGGTTATATTTGTAGACCTATTCGGTAACTTTGTTACCATCGAAATTATAGTCATAGTGTTGTATATAGCGTCGTCTGTTTTATTAGCTGTGATAGCCCTTATATTTTTAAACAATATGGGTGACCAACGAACACATACACCACCTAATGGTTAGTGGAAACTGTGGACCATAGACACCTTCAGCTATCCTGTATTAAGAATCAATATGTAGACGAATTGTCACCCCTGAGGATTAATATCTATAATAGCCGAATACCTCCTTACCTTACCCGAAACCTTTTTACAGGTGTAAAACAGGTTTTTGGTTCTCAACGCTCAGCATACAAAACACAGCAGCATTAAGCCACTATTTCGCGCTGGTATTTCTCCAGTTGTGCTAGCCCATTCGTGCTCAACCAGCAGCTTGTCTCTACCGCGTGTAAATGCATACGCAATGTGTTACAAAGTGACAATGATTTTATTGTCATCGAAGTAAGAGAATAGAACTGCAGATCGCTTATGCGATTCGAATAGAGCTAGTCAAACTAGTGTCTGATACACAAGGATAAAACATATCCAGTGTAATTACAATCATGCTTGATTTGGGAGATGTTCGAATCTAGAATCCGCGCTAGGTTTATACATTGGTACTCTCACTAAGCCACAATGTTTTTAAACAAAAAAGTAAACACACTGATTCACACACTTCTATATCAGAAGCAATGTTGAAGTACAAGATAAAAGGCACAATTACAACACAACACATGCGGAATTGAAAATTAATCGTATTTTCACAGAAACCAGCATAGGCTAAGATCAAATCCAGGGCATAAATAAAGTAGATAAATCTTTAGTATGAGAAATTATTAGAAGATCATTAGAAGAAGAAATTGAGAGATTATTAGAAGAAGAAATCAATGAAATATTAATAAATATTGTGGACACTTAAGCTCACTCATTTATAAATATGCTCATTTGCACAGATTAGCATGTAAGCAGTTGAAATAACCCGCATTTATAAGTGCAAACTTCTCAGTTCCCGAATTATTTATATGTTATTCAACAGGAGAAAATCAAAATCCTATCTGTGTCCGATATCCATTGATTCGAATGTATAGAAAATATAATGAAATCAGTAAACTAACATGAATCTGGATATATGTATACCGAAAAAATATACAATATTTTTTTAATGGTAGAGCCAAGCTGCATCTATACTAAGGTTGTAGCATGATTGGGTATGCTCGACCGGGTAGGACTACGCTCTCACAGAATCTTCTTCTTCTTCTTCTGGTGCCTCTCCGACCAGCGAAGGTTGGCAGTCAGCTTAGTGAACTCCGCTCTATTCTTCGCGAGGCGAAACAGTTCGGCGGTATTCCCGTCAACTCTCAGATGTGACATAGCCACGACTTTTTTCTGCTTTTTTCCGGCAACTTTTCCCATCACAATGAATTTTAAGAGTCCGTACCTCTCGTGCCTGAGCACGTGCAATAAATATGCGACATTTCTCATTTTGACGGTCTGCATAAATTCGCGCTTTTGGTAGACTCGTCGCACAACTTCCACATTCGTTATTCCGTGAGTCCAGCTAATACCCAACATTCGTCTGTATGCTCACATCTCGAAAGCTTCTATACGTTTTCGGAGATCATATTTAACTGTCCACGCCTAACATCCGCATAAAAGTATGGGCCAGATGTAACATCGTAATAGTCGAGTGCGCCAAGAGATCTTAAGTCTACGGTCTCACAGAATACCAGCGTAAAATAGCAGCTTAATGCTGCTGTATTTCGTATGGTGAATTTAGAGAACCGGAGACCCTTATTACTGGAAATGAGATATTCCATCTTAGTCCTCAGGGGTCACAACGCATCAGGATTTTTATTCTTAATCGAGGATAAATGTACCAGTGGATGTCGATGGGCATCAGGTGGACTGTATGCTCGTTTGTCACTCTTATTTTTATAATTAAAAAAAAATACAATTTATGTGGCCGATACATGGAAGGCGTAAAAAATATATTCAGTGAAAACCATTTGTTTCTAATTTTCTGCCGACTTCCAAAAAGGAGACGGTACTCAATTCGACGCGTATGTTTTTTTTTATGTGTGTTACCTCATAACTTTTTACTGGGTGGACCGATTTCGATGATTCTTTTTTTATATGAAAGTTGATACTTCTCGTGTGGTCCCATATGAATTTGATCAAGGTGAGACCAATAGTTTTGAGTTATTTGAGTTATTCTTAATAACTTATATTGAAGTCGGCTGTACAACATTTTTAATTTTTAATTATTATAATTTAAAATTAAAAATTTTGTACAGCCGCCTTGAATATGAGTTATTAAGAATATCTCAAAAACTATTGGTCTGACCTTCATCAAATTCATATGGGACCACACGAGAAGTACCAGGTTTCAAATAAAAAAAGAATCATCCAAATCGGTTCACCTAGTAAAAAGTTATGAGGTAACACACATAAAAAAAACATACAGTCGAATTGAGTACCGTCTCCTTTTTGGAAGTCGGCAGAAAATAGTTTAATGTACCACATAAAGGAAATGTTGCTTGATATTAATGGGAAAACATGTTCTGTTTAACTTTGTATTCATATGCACATATTTCAGGCTGTGAATTTTTTCAACACTAAGTAAATTTTATTTTTAAGTACCATGTATAGTCTGTGTGTTTTGTTTAATATTTAATTATAAATTTATTTTTACATGTATTGTATAATTTCTAAAAAGGTTCACATTATATTTTAATAATATGCAGCTATGCAGAAGATTATGATACAAACAACGGAAGCTAAACATTGCTGTCAGAGTATGATAACGAGTGTCCGTGTTTCATAATGCGGGGATGTGGTTTGAAATCCTCGGATCTAGAATATCTCTTTGCTGGAAGTGTCATTTAAACTGGTCAATTCGTTAAACTTTGTATCTCAGATTTACTAGGGAGTAGGGCTCCTTTTTTGCCTAGGCATTCGTCCTACATATTCTTGTCGCGTCACCATCAGGTGGATTAGCTCTTTTGGCACTCTAATCATCCCCAACTAAGCGTTTAAAAGGACGGTTGTTAAATAACTTATAAAATGAAGTATGACATTCTCTACCTTGAAAATTTCAAAAACCCCCGAAACAAAAGAGCTGATGATCTACAAACGACTGAAAAAGGTTTATTGAATCATAGCTAAGAACACTTTCAATAAACTCACCTTTCAAACGAAAAAAATCACACCCAAATCGGTTTAACCGTTTGACGGCTCCGTGGCGCCGTGGCTTAGCAATGAGTTGCTGCGCTGGGGGTCGCGGGTTCGAATCCCGCACGGAACAAGTATTTGTATGACCTACAAATAATTGTTCCGGGTCTGGATGTTTGTCCTTGTGCAATTTGTGTTTGTAAACTGCCTCCACGATGCAGGAGAAAATCCTAGTGTGGGGGTAACATTATTAAAAAAAACATGTATTATAAGAGCTATGGAGCTATGGTGCCACAGACAGACAGACAGACACACATAGCGGTCAAACTGTTAATGCCCCGCTTTTTGCGTGGGGGGTTGAAAATTAACAGTTTTAACTACATACTGGTAGGTTTCCATGGCATGGTCCTTTGAACGATGTCATCCGAAGGGCTCTTGTCTATATAAATGTTTGTAGAATACTTAGAGACGATGGCAGCAGACCCGACGGTATGACATTGGTCCCTTGGGAGAGAGGTAAAACCCTAGTGTGGGATGCTATCTGCGTAGACATTTTGGCGGCCTCTCATCTCAAGGGTAAATCGTTTAGAGCCGGGGCGGTATCAGAGGCAGCTGAACTGAGTAAGCGGTGCAAATATGAGTCTCTGAGAAATAACTTTTTTACGTGGTAGAGCCATGCTGCAACTATATTAGTAGTATAGTTGTAGCACGAATGGGTCTGCTCGACCGGGGAAGGACCACGCTCTCACAGAATACCAGCGTAAAATAGTCGCTTTACGCTGCTGTATTTCGTATGGTGAGTGTAGAGAACCGGAGACCCTTTTTACTGGAAATGAGGCATTCCATCTTAGTCCTCACGGGTGACAACGCGTCTGCATTTTGATTTTTAATAGATGATAGGTGTAGATGTCTATGGGCCGCGACAACCACTTACCATCAGGTGGACTGTGTGCACGTTTGTCACTCTTATCCTATAAAAAAAACTACATATTTGTGCCATTTGCTGTAGAGACTATCGGTCCGTCGGGTGCACGTGCGGTGAAGTTCCTAAAGGAACACCATCCGCGGCTGGTCGTTGCTGCTGGTGATAAGACGGCAGCTTCTTTTCTCACTCAAAGGCTAAGTATAGCCATTCAGCGGGGAAACGCAGCCAGCGTTCTAGGCACGATACCGCGGGGAGTAGGACTGTATGATAATTAAGTTGTGTTTTATTTATTATAGTTTTTAATATTATATATAATTAAATATAAAACTACATATTTGTGTACTCAAATATTATATTAAAAATCCTACATATTTTATGCTGCTTTACGTCCTACTTATTACATTTATCTTTATTCATATTTTAGGTAATAAATTAAACTGTCAATATGTGGACCTTTTCTTTGCAATTTAAGTGCAGCGAAAAGTTGCTGATAACCCGCAAACTGCTCTATAACAGTATGCTAAATTACTGACACACCATTCACTCGATAAATTTACGTAAATCAAAATTACTTAAACCAAGTTATTATTAAATTCCAAGAAGAGCACAACTACTAACACAACATTCTTTTCCAGACAACAGAAAGTAAAATTTACTTTAATTATTGAAAAAATATGAAGATATGACAAGTATATTAAAAGTAAAAATTATATACATTTATTTTATTTTTTATTACAAGCTATCAAAATTCTACTACATATTACTATTCTCCGTTACAATACAATAATAGATATAAAATATTAATGCGATATGTTTTTCGGAATGCGACGTCTACACTTCCAGAATTTTTTAGCATTTAAGCATTCGATGCATTCTGAAAGCCAACGTGAGTTCGTTAACGCAGATCGATCATCAGCCCGCACGGTTGATGATCGATTTGCGGCTCACCTCAACGTCGATGGAACTCATGTGTGGCTGTGGCGTAGATGTCGTCTATGTCTCAAATATTTTAAACTAAGGAGATTGAAAATGACAATTGTTTTTGCATACCATACTAATGCTTGAAAGTCATTATTTAAATTTCTACAAAATAAAAGTCTAAATACAGAATTTTCTCATCAGATAATATCTTATAAGAAATATTCTAAGTTCTGTATTATTCAAAGTCGCCTATAAAGACAATTTGTCGTATAAGTCTAGTATGGGTGGGTTAGGACGAGTAACTTCTATATTTCGCGTATACTTGTAGCACTATAATATCACTGCGCAGTTGATTGTTTCAGATTATTTGTAAAGCTGCAAATTCGCTAGCCATTTGCTAGTTATAATATTTTAATAAGGGCAACACCTGAATTGTACAATAAAAACTTAGCCCTTTGCAATATTTTGCATACGAACTCTCGCATAGTTCCTCTTTCTACCTAGGTTGCTCCTTTTCAATCCTATTCCCCACCTATAACGACGTCGTACGAAAAATATTTTGCGCGCCGTGGCCGTTTGTACGGAACTGCTAACTGTTGGCTTAGTTCCTGTGCCGATTAATAAACTATTACTGTTTTGCCTACTATTATCCTTTTGCATTCGCTAAATATTATTTCCGTCACTTTCATATTTATAATATTAAATATTTTCGTGACATAATAGACAATATTTATTACATAAAATTGTATTTATTATTTACTACTAAAAAGTAAGGTTATCAAAGAGTTCTACTCCCGGCGGTATAGTACAAAGAACTACTGCGTTTCTTTACTGAATGACTACAAAAGAAATGTCGAAGGGCTAGAAAAGCACCAGCTCTCTTGCCTCCAGAGACGACGACCTTATACAGACTATGACGATCAGTTCGTTTAGGAACTTGACCGCGCGTAGGCTCCAAAGACCGACAGTCTCTTCAGTTAATAGCACTACAGCAGTGCAAGCACTACTACTTGGCGGCAGGACTAGCTATAAAGGTGGTACTACCACTTAGTAAGTTAATGTGTCAATAACAAGTTTTTAAAAATACTTTTAATGATTTATTATATCTCGAACCAATGCACGTTTTCGTGTTTCGTTTTGATCTTATATAAAAATACTCAGATTACTTCATTAGTGCCCGTAAAATACGCGCGGCAAGTACAGATTTCAGTTATGTAATATTAATTATTACTTTCATTGACGTGGATATTTATTTCTAATGCAAATCTATCCAAAAACGCTAAACCCAAGCCTCTACTATCACCACCGTGCCTGATCAGAGTGGTGAGCATGGGCAAATCTTTCAAGTAATGCATGCTAGTTGGCGAGTTCTTGAAAAGATCTATATCAGAGTTCACCTGAAATGATACATTATGTGAATATTACAATACCTTTACCTCCCCTAAACCTTTAAACAATTTTGTTAGTTTTTTATTCGTTAACTATATGGGTCGGGTCTGGTTAACCGCGAAATTCGTCATAGAATAATATTTTGCGTTGTCTTAAATGTCTTTGGTGTTGACACAAAGTGCGGGGGTTTTCTTGAGAGCCGATGACGTGCCTTTCCGATAATTTTAAGGCCTATCGTAATGCCTTGATTTCCTGTAACATTTTTAAATGCCACGATTTCATTTTTATAATATGGAATACGTAGAGTTTTTGTTTTATAATAATTGAGCATTATATACATAATATGTGTACGTAACCCTTGATATAATAGTTCGATTTAGCATAGATTATTATCTTTAAGCATTTGTTAATTTTCTTTTTAGATTTGTTCTTAGAATATTATTTTTAATATTATTTGTATTGTTTAGGACTTTCTATGATAAATGTTCTGATTAAAAAAAAATCATCATTCATTTCAAATTTTCAAATGTTTTATGATATTTATATAAATAAATATTTGATGTTAAAATAAACATTTTCGCTAAAATAAAAATTACTTCTCTTCCATTCCTATGGCTGTGATACCTAAACGTAATCGTAAATGGCGGTCGCCAATTAGATCTTTGCGGAAAATTTTAATAGAAACCTTCATTAAATTTGGCAAATACGATAGCACGCATATTCAATATTTCATTTATTAATTATAAAAGATGGTTCGCAGTTTCAAAATTTCTACTCGACTTAAATAGTGTTCAAACATTTTGTAGATTTTTTTATTCTTACACTTTTAAATCTTCAGTCAATCGCTTTTTTGTTATATAGTGATACCAAACTAAGCTTCACGTGATGGCCAGAATTGTCTTAAAGAAGGGTTTGTGATGAATTATAAGTTTCAATGCAGTTCTAGAGCAATTTGCCCGCTGCTATGCTTCAGTGCACAATAATGTATGAAAATGAAAATGTAAGAAAGTAAATTTGTCAAACATCGACATATTTTTTAATCTGCTATAGTTTCGTAATGAGGTTTCCCTTCCCACAGGTATTCCCTTTTTGTCTTTTTCTCTTTATTAAAAGTTTAAAGGAATAGACCCTTAAGAAATCAATGTATGTTCAATATGAAAATTACAGGACAGCAAAACAAAAAAGCAACCAACAATAAAACAAAGAACTATAATATATACAAATTATATAATTGCATGTTCTCGAAATAAAATATTTCTCAGCCATGCATGGCCCCACGACGTTTTCCTTTACCGCCGAGCACCTGATACATAGAAACTTAAAATTGCTCTTAACAATTTCATTTTTGCCGGCCGGGACCTGATCTCGGTTGCCTGCGTATTGTGAAACTAAGCTACCACGGCTCTAAGCTCAGTTCTAACGTATTGTGTAGCAAGATTACATCATTTTCAGCAAACTTTGTTGCTTTTGCACGTGCAGTTAGTTGGATTAAACGTTTTGAAAGGCTTTTATTTAAAAACTACAAACAGAGCACGTGTGAAGCGAGTAGCAGCTTTGTAGAGGAAGGCCCGTTCATTAGTGTCGTTGAATAATTGAAAGCTCTCTGAACGCGAGCACTGAGCTACGTCTGTGCTGAGATGTAATGCATAAATATAACATAACGAGGCAAGCCCATGTTCTTGTAATATGGTTAATAATAAAGTTACCTTGTGTGGAAAATATGATGGTTCATGTCATTGACTACGAATATAAACGTCATAAGTTCGATTATTATATTTTTCGACTATCTCTCAATAAAAGCATTCTATTACTAGAAAAGTTAGAATTTGCTCGTAAGTGGACCGTTTGCTTGGTTGTGGTTTTATTATAAAGTAGTGTATAAAGATTTCACTAAATACAGTTCTAATATTTTCTTCCTACCACAGCAAAACTTTAGATATAGTTTACTATCGGAGATATTTTATGATTAATTTGAAAACTGCTTGTAGTTTTGCTGTTACGTTTTAAATGAGGGGACTCAATTAATAAAAAAATTTAAGCAGAAAATAGTAGCTCGCTTTTTTAAAAATAAATTGTTTGAAACAAATCGATATTTTTATCTAGTAAATAATTTTATTGTATGTTACAAAGAAAATGTAAGTAATGCCCAAAATAGCTTGTTTACGCGTTAAAATTGTTTGAAACGACCACGATGAAGCGACACGCATTTCCCGCTCGTCATCCGGCGCGACCGCCTGTTACGCCTCATGAATAATCCATATTGAAAGGGAAATTTAATTTTTCTATCACACCATCCCAATTTTCCTGTTCATGTGCGGTATCCGATGCGACAATGAAGGTAATTGAAATATATGACGGCCAGTTTTTTACACTATCGGACAATAGACACTACCCCCTGTTGTTGTTGTGGTCTACACATATAACTAAATAATATTGCGATAATCAGAAATAATATTAAATATTTTGTTATTTTTAAACTCTAATAAGTATGAGTAAGGCTTTTCATCTGAAATAAAGCAAGTAAGAGTCCGCTGCTCTACTCCAATTTATGTTGGTGGATTTTTTTATATGGAAGAGGAGGCAAACGAGTATACGACTCACTTGATAGTACGAGATTACCGGCGCCCATGAATATCTGCAACGTCAGGGCAATTGCAAGTTCGTTACCGTTCTTTTAGAAATGATTTAATTGATATATTGGATTTACTTAATAACATGTCCTATATTAATTATTATTTTTTAGACATGCAGAAAATTCTCCCGATATTTTCTCACCAATGAGCACGTGTTTAAGCAGCACATAAAATTGCAATTGACGATTTCATTGCATCTGGTGGAATCAATCTTGGTTTGTTCCCATATTATATATAGTTTTAAGGCAAGCGCTTAGTGAAAAATGTAAATCAAAAGTTCAAACGGTCAAATTCGTCGCTAGTTAATAACAAGCATCCGTATCATATTGTGTTATGTTGTTTAAGACGTTAGAACTCTTCGTTCGTTTAAATAAAAGTAAGCTTTTCTCAAAGAAAGAACGAGACAAGAACAATAAAGTCGGAGAAAATCTGTTCCTTTTATTATAAAATTTTTGGTTATAATAATAATATATAAAAAAATAACTTACTAAGTTATAAATTTAATATCATAGAACGTGACAAATTTTCTTCTAAATTAATTGAAATACGTTTTATTACTATAGCTTTGATTTAAGGAACGGCTTTGGAACTTGGCATCGTTCCAATCTCAACTCTTTTATCGGCGAAGCCCTTTTACATTTATGTTCTGGTAGGATATCAATATGTTTAAAAAGTTTTATAATTAAACTAGATTATCCATTCTCTCGAGTGGCGGCCTCGTACCGGAGGACGAAGTGTATGGCGTCCCCCTATTAGATGGAGTGACGACCTGGTAAGACGTGCAGTAAGTCGATGGATGCAGGTGGCTCAGGACCGTGCTTTGTGGCATTCCTTAGGGAAGGCTTATGTTCAGCAGTGGACTTGTGAAGGGCTGTAATGATGATGATGATTCATTACCCAAAAAATAAAAAAATGTGATTTTTATACATGCGTAATGATCTACCTCCACGCCAGACCTAAAGCTACTAATTCATCTAGAAGTAGCTTAGGATTTTGATGAGTAAGTGCTAAAATGGTATTTTTCAAACCTTAATAAGTCAAGAACTGTAACAGGTTTATTTTAGTTTTTTTTTTCATTGTTATGTTTTGTACTTAAAAGGACCTTATTAGACATTCAAATTTGTAAGTGTGTGGTTCTTACAGTTTTTAAGTCATGGGTGGGTTGCAAGTAGCTTGACATGATTCGTGTAATATAACACACTGCAGTGCGTCGCTTTTTCCTTTTCCGAACTTGACTGACACTGCCGTGTCTCTACACGGAAATCGGGAGAAAAATGTTTAGAGACGAGCAGTATATTTCAATGCGTGAAAATCCAATTGGTCAGTAAAATTAATTATTGGGGACTACATACAGTACACTAGAAAAGTTAGGATAAGCAGTTTTATAAATATTTGTACAGTAAAAAACAAGATGATCGAGAGAAATGATGAAACATTTTTGTGTATTTTTTTAAAAATAACAATTTGTAACTTATTAATTTTACATGTACATAACATACGTTTTTAGTATTTAATTATCGTGTAATAACATACGTTTTACGCTATTGCTGCTGTGTACTGGAAACGAAGCATTCCATCTCTGTCCTCAGGTATAACAACGCATCTGTATTGTGATTCTTAACCGAGGATAGATGTAGATGTCTATTGGCGACAGCACCTACTTACTCGACCCGAATTGTAGAACGGTCTCCTACTAGTAACGACGACCTGGTTAGGCATGCCGGAAGTTGATGGATGCGGATGGCTCAGAACCGTACTTTGTGGTATTGCTTGGGGAGGCCTATGTTCAGCAGTTACTCGTGAAGGGCTGTAATGATGATGATGATGATAACGACATTTATTTTAACTACCGTACGAATTTATTTGGCACTGCTTCTGTGAGGCTAACTAAAGTCTACAATATTCATAGTAAAATTTTACTGCCATTAAAGTTGTTATTGCTTATTTAATAAGCAATAACAAACTTTAATGGCATAAGTAGTCTATGTCTAAGTAGTCTGATGGCATATATTTGGAATAGGGCAACGGAACCCAAGGGGCCAGCAGCTGGCCGACTTCATGGAGAAAGAGGGACTCTTTATGTACTCTTTCTTCCAGAAGCGGCCCCACAGTAAGTGGACCTGGTCGAGTCCCGTACGGTTCCACAATAAATGAGATTGACTTCATTATGACGACCAGACGACAACTGTTCAGTGATGTCTCCGTAATCGTGAGGGTGAAAACTGGTAGCGATCACCGAATGGTTAGAGGCACACTGAACCTAAACGTTAAGTTGGAGAGATCTCGTCTAATGAAGTCAACGCTCCGTCCCCCTCGTGCTCTGTTCCAAAGTCCCGAAACCTTTCAGCTCGAGTTACAAAACTGTTTTCAGTGCATAGAAGACTGCAATGAAGTGGACGATATGAATGACAAGCTCGTGGAAACTGTCCATGCGGTCGGAGCTGAGTTCTGCAAGACCCGCCGCAGAAGAATACAAAAACTCTCCGACCACACTCTCAATCTCATGGCTGTTAGAAGGGAGATGAAGCTACATTCTTAAACAGATTTGACAGCATACAGGCAACTGAACAGACAGATCTCCAAATGCATACGGCGGGACTTATGCAGCTTCAATACAGCTTGTATTGAAGAAGCTATCGAGCGGAACCAAGGCTCCAAAGTCTTTGCCAGAGATCTGTCTGCCAGAAAAAGCCAACTGTGGAAGCTGAATACCGAGTGTGGCAGCATCGTTTCCGGGGCACCTAGATTTTGAGTGAGATTGAGAGGTTCTATGGGCAGCTTTACACGTCATCGTTGCAGCCACACGCAAGTGTGAGTAACGATCCAAGAGCGAGTCTTATCCAACACTATTCCGAAAATATCGCGGACGTCAGTCTGAGCGAGATTAGAATGGCTCTCCAGCACCTTAAAAATGACAAGGCCCCAGGCGAGGATGGAATTACAGCGGAGCTTCTGAAAGTGGGTGGAAGACCGGTACTTGAAGTCCTTCAGAAGCTCTTTAATTCCGTCCTCCATGTTGGCATTAGCCCATAGACATCTACATCTCTCCTCAATAACTACTCAAGATGCAGATGCGTTGTCACCCGTGAGGACTAAGATGGAATCCCTCTTTGCCAGTAAAAAGGGTCTCCAGTTCTCTACACTCCCCATACGAAACACAGCAGCGTTAAGCTGCTATTTTACGCTGGTTTTCTGTGAGAGCGTGGTCCTTCCCCGGTCGAGCCGATCCATTCGTACTACAACTATACTACTAATATAGCTACAGCATGGCTCTACCACGTAAAAATATTGAATTTATCCTAAAGCTATTGTACCCCTAAAATATTCACGTACTTAATTTTACCTAATATTAATCTCTCGACATAAATATAATAGTCTGGGTTATTTTGTTAAGCGAATTCTAAATGCTTTAAGTGTTTCGGCTTTTCATCTGGCAACTTGATCTCTAAAAGCTAGAAGTTAATTACAATATGTAAAGGGTGTAATTATCAAGTTCAAGTAAATGAATGTAATAAGTGTTCTTCAAAACTTGAAAACAAGTGCGAGTTATTAGTGATGACTTATCTGAGAAGTGTTCTTCACTGCTGGCCATAAGAAAAAGCTCAAGGTGGTGGTGCTATGGAGAGTACTGTGCTTGGAGTTTCTCTACGTGATAGAATTCGAAATGACCCTCATTTAAATCTGCAATAGAAACAAAATAACCTACGTAGCCCAGCGAATCGGTAAGCTGAAGTGGCAATGGATGGATGAATTCTCTCTGTTACCTCTTACGACACCCACTAAACAATATGGGTTAGTAGATATTCTTGCGCCGCCAATAAACGGATTCTAATCTTGATTTTTCACAACTCCTGATGCAGCAGTACTACAGGGCAATTTTAGAATGGATTTTAAATTTGAAAAACTAGTCATTTTACACAGGGTACAGGACTAAAGCGAAATAGTCAGATGAAAGAGTACCGTGATGCTGATCTGAACAAATAAAAATAAGTTTAGATTACCTCCTTAAAACAACCTTGTGAAAGGCAGGGTTTTTACGTGGAAGTGCCAAGCTGGGCATTTCTGATACAGTCAGTTTTTTACGTGGTAGAGCCAAGCTGCAGCTATATTAGTAGTATAGTTGTAGCACAAATGGGTCGGCTCGACCGGGGCAGGACCGCGCTCTCACAGAATACCAGTGTAAAATAGCAGCTTAATGCTGCTGTGTTTCGTATGGTGAGTGTAGAGAACCGGAGACCTTTTTTACTGGAAAAGAGGCATTCCAACCTAGTCCTCGCGGGCGACAACGCAACTGCAATTTGATTCGCAAACGAGGATAAATGTAGATGTCTATGGGTCACAGTAACCACATACCAGGTGGACTGTGTGCTCGTTTGTCACCCTATTCCTATAAAAAAAAAGTCAATGATGACTGCATCAGAAATGCCCGGCTCGACCTGGGAAGAACCATGTTCCCGCCGAATACCAACGTGAAATAACAATACAATGCTGTTGTATTTCACGCGGTGAGTGACGAGATCCGGGGATCCTTTTACTGATACTGATAACCAGACATACCATCTTAGTCCTCAGTTTATGCGCCAAAGCATACACTTACCACCAGATGGACTATGTGCTCTTTTGTCATCTCTACTTCTATAAAAGTACTAAGTGGAGTAGTGCATTTAAAATGGGGTTTCAAATCAGATACTAATTGAAGAATGCGACTGAGAAGAACAATCGTTTTTCAAGAACTGAGAACAACAATTCACGTGATTCACGAGATTGATATGGAAAACCTAACATCACCACAATGTCTTTTAAACGCTGAAAGCGAGGGCTTAATGTTGCTTAACAATGAAAGTATAATGAAAGGTATTTATCAAGATTATAGATGCATAGAACACGATCAATTGGCTTAATAAACTGAAGTGGTAATAGACCGGCCGTATAGCTCGAAGAACCTAAAACCTAATGGGAAGAAACATTTTCTCGTACCGGAAAACGACGTGTTGTGAGGCCCCCCACTAGATGAAGTGACTACTTGGTAAGAGTTGTAGGAAGTTGATAGATGTAGAAAGCTCGCGACCATGCTTTTTGGCATTCCATGGGAAAGTCCTATGTTCAGCACTGGACTTGTGATAAACTGTAATGATGATGATGATGAAAGGAAATTAATGATAATGACTTCTCATATTTACGCGAATACTACTCATGGAATAAAACTAATATTACGGATTATATCGCAATTAATTTTAACTTTTTTAACTCCCGACTTGTGGGCACTTTCCAACACCCATGTTCACGGGGGGACCAAAAGGTCGGGAACTAAAAAAGTTTAAATTAAACGCGATAAAATCCGTAAAATTTGTTTTATTCGAAATGAATGATGTTAGAGGCGATAAGTTTATTTAAATAACATTCTAATGATCAATATAAATAATAACACCAAATATACTACATATTCATCCGTTAGTAAGAATATTGTTCTGCTACTTACTCTTCACGGTCAAAGCTTCGGTTAAACTAAATGTTTGGCTGAAGTTTTAGGAATTTAGCTTGTCAGTTAAATGTTAGGAGTTTTAGTCTAGCATCGAATAACTTCGCGTTAGTATGTTGTGAGTTTAAGGAATTTGCAATCAATAAGTTATCACGATATCTTTTATGATTTTGGAATAATTTCTCGATTAAATCTGTCTGTGCTGGTTATTATTTTCTATTTTATATTCGAGTCCATAAGAATAGTTCGCAAATATGAGGGTGAATAGCTTAAAGGTAAAAGTAAAAGTAAAGTTACAGCCTATATACGTCCCCCTGCTGGGCACAGGCATCCTCTCACTTCTGAGAGGGTTTTTAGGGAAAGGAAGTGTCCACCGTGCTGCACCAATGCGTGTTGGCGGAATTCACATGTCTTCGAAATTTTTTGTCTCTTTCTCACGATGTTTTGCCTTCACCATCGAGTGTGGTAAATCAGCACATACATACATCGAACCCGGGTTGCTAGCGTACTGTGAAATTTACAGCGAACTCTCAGCCCCTGAGCTACCACGACTCTTAGCTTAAATACAGTTTTTTTTAATTAATATTATTTATCGTTACCGTATCTGGCTATTAAATGTCTACTGCTGAGTATAAGCCTACGCCATAGATTGTGTATGGGGGGGGGGGGGATTATTTGCCAAAGTTGCTACGCTTGGCAGGTGAATTGGCCGCAATTTTGTAGTTGTCGCCTCTTACATCACCTACGGGACTATATGGGGTGGTGGATATTCTTACAGCGCGGCCCACGGTAATCCCATAAAAAAATTACACGCGGGCCAAGTCGCGGGGAATAGCTAGTCTAAAATACTTGCGCAAGTGATACTTTGACAGTATAACTATTCTCATGGACATAAATTAATGAGGTATTACAGTTACTGTTAAAGCCTGTCAAAAGTCTACTGCTGAAAATAGGCCTGTCCTATACCGAAGGCTAATAAATTTTGTTAAAATAAATTTTTATACGTGGTAGAGCCATGATGCAGCTATATTAGTAGTATAGTTCTAGCACGAATGGGTCGGCTCGACCGGAGAAGGACCACGCTCTCACAGAATACCAGCGTAAAATAGCAGCTTAACACTGCTGTGTTTCGTATGCTGAGTGTAGAGAACTGGAGACCCTTTTTACTGGAAAAGGGGCATTCCATCTTAGTCCTCACGGATGACAACGCATCTTCATGTTGATTCGCAAACGATGATAGATGTAGATGTCTATGGGCCACAGCAACCACTTACCAAGTGGACTGTGTGCTCGTTTGTCACCCTTGTTCTATAAAAAAAAAGTCTTCCGCTTACCAGATGTCGTTGGGACCAATGATATGAATCAAATATCACATACACTCGTAAGACCATGAAATCATAATTATTTTGTTAAAACTGAATTAACTTTAATTATTAATATTATTTATGCATGCAATTCCAAGACAATTTACGAGTACCTTACTTATGGATATATCGAGAAACACGTCCAATATAAAAAAAAATTGTAGATGTTCTAGACATATGATATTAATACAATTCTGAAAAACTTATTTATTCACGTGTTCCTGTAGCATATTATATGTATGCCAAATATCATTCATCTAGGTTGAATAGTCTTTGGGAATTCTAAAAAATTCTTTAACAAACTGACATAGAGAGACACAGGCACCGAAGTGACTCTAAAAGTGATCGAATTTTGCTAAATTTGGCACGGAATAGCATTTAATGATGTTTCTAAATAGAAGACCACGCGAGCGAAGCCGCGGGTAAAAAGCTAATATAAAATATAACTAAAATTACAGAAAGTAACATTCACCTTTATATTTTTTGAACAAATTAATTTTCCCTGCTATGAAATCTGCTGTAATATTACACCTCATTTTTAGAAGTGGCAAAAAGTCGTGGTTTATTTTCTTCTGTAACCTCTTAAGACATATCCATACACGCTACGGCTTAATGAACGAACAATGAGGCATTACCAAATTAGAGTTACGCATTTACCGCTTGTGGGAGTAAACAACTCCCAGGCGACCCGGAATCTAAATCTCTTTAATAGGTACACATGAATATTCAAATGGTGGTAACTATTTTATGTCGGTCATCGCGACCGCTAAAACTTTACTTAATTTAGTCCGAATGCGTACTTGAACTACTGATTAATTTAACCCTTTAATTTCAATGTTTGAACTTTAGTTTTCTATGAAATTAAAATCAATGTTGTTGGTCCCAGTACCCAGGGGCGTAAGGGGGAATATGCAAACTTTTTCTGCTACTGTAAACCTGCGTGCGGTACGTACTGATGAATAACGTAAGAGGATCTATAGTGACTTGACTGCTGGCGGAAAAACCATTTACGTGTAGGCCACTGTCTATATGCAGAATGATTTTAGACATATTGGTGGGATCTGCACTGCGTATACCAAGCCGTTCGTCCATTTGAGAGGTGAAAATCTATCAGGAAATGTGTTATTTGGCGTATTTTTGCAAAAGCCCATATTCAGCAGTGTAGATTTTAAAAGCTAATTTAAAAAAAGATTACTTTGATTCGGCAAAATTATTTTTAATATTAATATAACAGTTGATTTTTTTTTATAGGATAGGGGTGACAAACGAGCACGCAGTCCACCTGATGGATAGTGTTTGCTGTGGCCCATAGACATCTACATCTATCCTCGATTACGAATCAAAATACAAATGCGTTGTCACTAAGAATATATGCCTCGTATCTAGTGAAAAAGATCTCCGGTTCTTTACACTCATTATACGAAACACAGCAGCGTTAAGCTGCTATGTTACGCTGGTATTCGAGCCGACCCATTCGTGCTACAACTATACCAGTAATATAGCTGCAGCATGGTTCTACCATGTAATAAATTGTATAATTGTATAATTAAATAATTAAATTGTATAATTAACTTAATTTCATTTTTGTAAACCCAAAAAAAACTTTAACTTTCATGTTTTCGGTACGGCAACTTATGCTTTTTCGGTCTGCTGCGGCACGTCTTAATTGTTTCATAAATCCTGTGAAGACCGCCAACCCACACCCTATTTAGTGCTACTCTTTTTCACGCACGTTATATTTTATATTAGCATATCTCGTCGCTGGAAACGCAAATTTTCCCATTTTTGCATCTATCTCTAGTCATCTCACGTAACAACTGGGAAAAGAAAGAAGACCTTATTTCTCAGCTCTTAGGTAATATTTCCAAGATTTAATAGTATTGTAAACATTTGTATCGATTTAAGTAAATACCGATGTATAAAATAAATATTATAATAAGTACATATAGTATTATAAGTACGTATAGTAGTAGTACATACGTAACTAAAATAAGTGAAGCGAAGAATATCACACTGTTATCAAATCACAAAGAAAATGTAAAAAGTAAAGATACAGTATCCACTGAAGCAAAATGTTTATTTTATCAGCTCATTTGTTCATGTTATTGAAACCCGTATAGTTATTTCTAACTAATACATTTGGTATATACCGATTTCTTGGATGTTTGTTTCACAGAGTTTTGTTTGCATCTTACGTAAATTAAGAGTTTAGTTATTGGACTGATTTCCATATAACTTTTGCCAAGAAGCCGTGCGAGGTATGCACGGCATTGTACGTGTGTAGAAGTTTCAAACTCGGGACAAAGCTTTGCATTCATCAATAAGATTAAAACATCTCCCCGTATATTAATCAGTCAACTATTTAATTTTCATTGATTGCTCTCCACGAACATTTTGTAACGCGAGTCGACATTTTGGACAGAGAACAACTTAAATATTGAAAGATGAAAGGAGCGAACGGTATTCACATTTCCTTTAATTAAAATCATAATTTTATTATTCATTTACACAGAAGGTGTTAATATTTGAAGTCGCAAAATTTTCGTGCCGAATCTCTATAATAAAAGGTATGCTTTACATTAGTAATTCAAATCAAATTGGAAAATATTTTGGAATTTATGAGAATGTTGATAATTTTAACCTAATTTTATGACAAACTAGGGAAACCTTTCTAAAAATAATTGATATAAAACATTATTCTAGTCTCTATTCAGTAGTAAAGGTTGAGAATAATGATAACAGATGTATTGTAAGCAAAGTTGTAAAATTATTTGCCCCTCTTTATGAAGCAAACCGGCTTATGAGGACATTGTAAAAGAAAATTTATTGCCTTACGAGACATCCACTTAATTTCTTTCTTACAGCAATATTTCTGTACAATATTTCTGTGCAATTTCGTTTTGTATATACTAGTCTAATAAAAGATAGTTTATATTTATACGAAATCTTATTTTCTTAATTTATTATACAATAGTTCTGGTAAAACTATACAATTATAACAAATTAAAGACTTTTTTTTAACAAATAAGGCAGTGTTTATATTATAAAGGCAGCGTAATAATGAAATTTAAAATTTTGAAATACGTCGAAAATATTGCATTATTGATTCAAAGCAAATATAAAAAATATACTAAAAGAAAGAATAAATTTCTTAATAGATCATGTTCTTGGTCAAACAAAACCACAGCGTTAACTTCGATGATTATTAAATGCGTAGAACAGCATACATACCCACTTATCCTGACGAACTGTAGAACTATAAATAAATTATCGAACACGACTAACAGTCGTAACTGCAGATAGTGAAAGATGTGAAGGATCAGGGCTGCGTGTATGTGTAAGCTGTAGGCTGTGTGCCCGCTTGTCACCCTTATTCAATAAAAAAAAAAACTATTGGTAAATCCAATTGTGCATGCCTTAAGCGCATTAAAAAAAATTACGTAAAACATGATTATATCTAAATTTTTAAAGTAGGTTAAATACACACAAGTTTTCACTAATAACCTTACACCGAAAATTTCGGGAATCAAGGAAGTGATACAACATTACTATTTAAAAATGTATTTATTGCTTTTCGAAGTATTCTCCGCGAAATTTGACACTTTTTTCCATACGATGGAACCAATCATTGAAGCAACCATTCCATTCGGAAGTTGGGGTCTCCAAAATGGCCGTTTTGTAGGCGTCCACAGCTACTTCAGGTGATGAAAATCTCTGTCTACGCAGTTTATTCTTTATTTTAGGGAAAGTATAGAAATCATTAGGGCTTAGGTCGGGGCTGTACGGCGGATGGTCTAATAATTCTATGTTTTCTTGCTCTAAAAACTCTTTTGTTCTGTGTGCGGTGTGAGAACTCGCATTGTCGTGATGGAGGATGATGCGGTGGTTGCAGTTCTCTTTACGGAGTTCAGAAACGACCTGTGGCAAAAAAATGCTAGCATACCATTCTGCATTAACCGTTCTTTGTCCCTCAAGAGGAATAGTCGTATCATGGCCGGTTTTGGACCAAACGTGGCCACCATCTTTTTTGCAACACTCCGTGATCGAACAATTTTTGTTGGCTTTAGCTCATTTTCGAACACCCAAACTCGTGACTGGTTTTTTGTTTCGGGTTCGTACGCATATATCCAGGATTCGTCACCTGATACGATGTTGTATACAGCATTTGAGGATCCTGCGTGGAATCTTTCGAGAGTTCTGACGCACCAAGTAACGCAAGCCGCTTTTTGCTCTTCACAGAGCGAATGCGTTATCCATCGGGAAAACAACTTTTTTACACCTAATTGTTCATGCAAGATTATTTGTATTTGACTCATGCCAATGTCTAAAGTTGCCTGAATTTTGCGGTATGTCACATGTCGATCTTCCTCAATCAGCTTACGCACAGCATCAACGTTTTCTTGGGTGACTGCAGTTTTTGGACGACCTAGACGGGGATGATCACTGAGCTTGACACGTCCACGTTGAAATTCAGCAAACCAGCGATAAATTGTGGTTTTGGATGGGGTTTCATCACCAAATGCAGAAATCATCCGGTCAACACACTGTTTTTGTGTTAAACCGTGACAAGACCGAGATTTTTTTTTTGAAATAAATAAATGGTATTCGATTTTTAAAACCAAGGACTTTTCAATTACAAAGATTTTAATATGTCAGGAACAGTGGAAACATTCCATTCCCGATACTTTTAGTGCAGCCTCTGTACTACTTCTTCCAATTATCCGATAATTTTATGTCAAACTTCAATTTAAAAAAAGTTTGGAAAATCCAAAAGTGCACAACTCATAATGCTCATATGATAGTGACAAAATAAAAAAATATATAAATTGTATTTCTATTCGTCAAAGAGTTTCAGTAGCAGTCACCGAAGTACATCTTGAAGTCACTCCGTCGTGTCCGGAGGTAAGGTCTCATCATAACTAACAAAACGAGCCCAAGCTCAGCACACCTATTACTATTACTACTCTACGAGGAGCTCCAGTAGCATTCACCGAAGATCACCTTCAGGCCACTCTGTCAAGTCCGGGGGTAAGATCTCACCATAACTAACATAACGAGCTTAATTTCGGCACACCTAGTTCTACTCGTCGAGGTATAGTATCTGCTAGAGATAATTACTGTACTGAATGTAAGGAATTCTATCTTACGAGTAATTTTCAGAGGTTACAATGCATCTGTAGCCTTTTTTGTTTGAAGTTGGTAGCAGGTGGTCAGGGACTGCACGTTCGTTTATCACTTCACTTTATATTTAAAAAAAATAATGTTTTTAGTACTCACGGGATTTAGTGTTATTTATTTTAATCATAATATAACTGATCTGAAATCTCAAAAGTGAGGTTAATATGCACTGCGCATAACTCTAAGGTTTATGTTATTAAGACCAAATCATTTACGTAATTTTCGTAAATTGAATTCTCGTTATAAACAATTTGATTTGGCACTCGGAGCTAGTCTCCGATTCTATTCACAAACAACATTAAAGGACGAATTTTAAATTAAATACGTTACTTTAACCGTAAATATGTTTACTAAACTTTAAGTTTTCACATAAAGTCCATTTTCATCCATCCATCCATACATCCATGCATTACAGCCTATAAATGACCAATCGCCATAGATTGCCACAGAGGTGGAATTTTGCAATAGTTGGCACGCTTGAGATTGGCAACCGCAGTTTTTATTATTTTCGGTTGTTATCAGGAAGCTACTGCTGCCCATCTCCTGTTTCAGTTTCGCTCTGTCGCCTCTTAAGACTCTCACGGGACGATATGGGGTAGTGGATATTCTTACCCGTCACTACACTGTAAAAAGTAAATTTCACGATGATAAAATAAATGTCAACAAATTCTTATTAATTTTATTTTTTCAATTAACGTTACTAGAATTTTCTCTTGTACCGTGGAGGCGTTTCACATACATAAATTGCACATGGAAAAACATTCACACTCGAAACCATTATTTGTAGACCGTATAAATACTTGTCTTTTCTGGAATTCGAAATATAAGCCGCCTGGAGATATCATGGCATCTATTCAATATTTATCAAACTAGTGTTTTCATTTAAAAGTAAGAAAAATTGATTTATGTTTCTATCCTCGGAGTGTTCCTTCTTCGTCTTTTTTTTTTGAAATCAGCATAAAGAAGCAATGTAAATTTATTCACATTTAGATTACACAAAGAGGAATGTCATTTACTAATCTGCAAAGGTCGCCTTTTGTTCTTCACTAAAGTTGAGTAAGAACTTATTACATTCCTGACCTAAATGCGAATGATAACTTTTGAAATACCAACTTAATTTCGGAATTTAACACTGGAATTCATAGTCGAAGGGTCTCCAAAAACCATCATACAGCTTTCACCAAGAAGTTGAATGTTCAATCAATCTTCTTTGTCTTTCATAAACATTTACTGAAGGGATCCTCTAACCTGAATAGAATTTCATGCAATATTGTATCCCAATATTCCATTAATTTTTTTATGGATGGCACTGTGACAGTTAATGAAAACTGGCCACTCGAGTAAAATGAAGTACAGTAGGCGTTAAAATGTCAGTGAAACAGCAGTTGTATACATTTTTTTTTCGCTGGAGTTCTTTCAGAGTACGCTCTTACTTACTTACCTGGTCGAGTCAACCCTTACTTATACGCAATATTACATTTACAGGATGTTTCTACCACGTTAATGTATGTAATAGATACATCGCACTCGAATACCTTAACTGCAGACTACGTTGACCGCTCTCTACGAGTGTTTACTAACCGGGGACTTGGTTAAACAATTTTAATAGCACACTCAAGCTTTCTTTACCGCTTCATTGTACCTAGTAGCCCTATTGTGTTCCTTTCATAAAATGTGCGCGTATTGTACTGAATATACTGAATATGGGACGAATTAAAACCACTTCATGAATTTCAAGTGGGGTGCGCCTTCTCAACATTACCGTGGATATTTGCTTAAATAAACAATATATTTTATCTAATTGTACATTTAAGAAATATATAGGTAGGCATTTGTAGATTTTATTACAAAGTTGATTTCTAATATATGTAAATGCAATAAAAAGAGACCTCATTATCTTCTCCTCTCTTTTTTACCAACTGTTTTTTTTTTGTTGTATTAGGCCATAACAGTGAACAGGGCTTCTCTCATAGTCGGAAGAACTTGCCTTCAATTTGACATTCTTTAAAATGCATCACGTACCAAACAAACTCTTTGCAGAAATTTAGAAAATGTATACCTAGAGTATAACAATTAACAGAATTTTTTTAACAATATTATGTCAATCGTGGGAGACTGGTGCCCGTGTATAGGTTCAAACACCCACATTACAGGTGACCAGGCTACCCCGATCTTACTAGGCACTTAGTATAATAAACAGAGATCACATTTGTTGGAAATTATATTATACTAGATGGTCAGGCAGACGTTGTTCTGCCCTTTTCGACTATCCTTCATATAAAAAATCCTCAAATTCGTAATAAAAAAATATTATGCCTCACTTATCAGGATAAAAACTATCCTATCTCTCAAGTTGGACCAAACTGCACACAGTGTGCAAAACTTCTTTGAAATCAGTTCAGTAATTTAGTAGTTCTTCGCGGACAAACAACGTGACACGTAATTTTTATATACTCATATAAAGCAAAGCGAATTTAAAATTTGGTTACAAAGTATTTGTATATAATATCATAACACAAAATACCAGCGCAAAATAGCAGCTTAAGCGTAAGCGTAAAATGCTGCTGTGTTTCGTGTGGTGAGTGTAGAGAGCCGGAGACCCTTTTTGCTGGAAATAAGGCATTCCACCTCAGTCCTCGGAGGTGACAACGCATCTGCGTATTGATTTTTAATTGTAGATATATTTGTGGATAAATGTAGATGTTTATGAGCCACAGCATTAACTTACCATCAGGTGGACAGGTGCTCGTTTGACTAAGTAAAATAGGAATGCCTAAAATAAATAAATGGAAAATCAATTCTCCTGTCACGCGTTGCGATGACGTCAAATCCTCCCTAAAACGGGCGGAGAGATCCATGGCTAGCAGTGGACTTTTCCAGGCTAATAATGACGATAAAGAAGAAGTAATGTACAATTTAGCCAAATATGAAAATAAATAAGATATCGTATAAAAATATTCTCAAATTATTTACTTTTCAATTGAGTTAACAATGTTGCGAAAAACACGGATCGACGCTTATCTCATATATAACTCAGTTTACTGACCTTTCGATTTCATGTTTCTTTTCGCATAGTTTCAACGCTCAATCAAGCTTAACGCTAGACATGACATCCCAGTCCGCTATTTCGATTGATTACATCAGGTTTAAAATAAGAGCTCGAAGAGAGAAAACATGGCAGATACGTCAGATCATACTGTACGTCCATTCATTTATTCATTACAACCCTTGACAAGTCCACTGCTGAACATAGGCCTCCCCAAGGAATCCCACTAAGCACGGTCCCGAGCCACCTGCATATATTGACTTCCTGCATGTCTTACCAGGTCGTCACTCCATCTAGTGTCTAGTGGGGGATGCCCTACACTTCGCCTGCTGGTACGAGGCTGCCACTCGAGAACCTTTCTTTCCCATCGGCTATCGGTTCTTCGAGCTATATGACCGGCCCTTTGCCACTTCAGCATACTAATGCTTTGGGCTATGTTGGTTACTCTGGTTCTACTGCGCATATCCCGTTTTTAAGTCTATCACGCAGAGAAACGCCGAGCATAGCCCTCTCCAGAGCTCGCTGAGCGACTTTGAGCTTCCTCATACGGCCAGCAATGAAGGACCACGTCTCAGATCTATAGGTCACCACCGCACTTCTGCTCCACGCCTCCGGAGTAGTGCCACCATGGAGAACGGAATTAAAGAACTTCTGAAGGACTTCAAGTACCGGTTTTCCACCCGCTTTTAGAAGCTACGCTGTAATTCCATCCTCGCTCGAGGACTTTCCGTTTTTAAGTTGCTGGAGCGCCATTCTAATCTCGCTCAGACTGACGTCCTAAATATCATCGGAATAGTGTCGGATAAGACTTGCCTTTGGAGCATTACTCACACTTGCGTGTGGCTCTAAGAATGGCATGTATAACTCAGCCATAGAACCTCTTAATCTCATTCAAAATCTCAGGTGTCTCAGAAACGATGCTGCCACATTCGGTCTTCAGCTTCGACAGTTGACTTTTTATGGCAAACAGATCTCTGGCAAAGACTTTGGAGCCCTGGTTCCGCTCGATCACTTCTTAAATACGAGCTGTATTCAGGTTGCGTAAGTCCCGCCGCATGCATTTGGAGATTCTGTCTGTTCACTTGCCTGTATGCTATTAAATCTACTGAAGACGGCAATTCATTTCCCGTCTAACATCCATGATATCAAGAGTGTGATCGGAGAGTTTTTGTGTTCTTCTGCGGTGGGTCTTGCGAAACTTAACTTTGACCGCTTGGACAGTTTCCACGAGCTTGTCATTCATATCTTCCACTACATTACAATATTCTAGGCACTGAAAACGGTTTCGTAACTCGAGCTGAAAGGTTTCGGAACTTTGGATCAGAGCACGAGAGGGACGGAACGTTGACTTCATTAGACGACACCTCTCCAAATTAACGGTTAGGTTCACTGTGCCTCTAACTATTCGGTGATCGCTACCAGTTTTCACCCTCGCGATCACTGAGACATCACTGAACAGTTGTGGTCTGACCGTCATAATGAAGTCAATCTCATTTTGTCGAATCGTCGGGGCTCGACCAGGTCCACTTCCTGTGGCGCCGCTTCTGGAAGAAAGAGTTCATCATAAAGAGTCCCTCTTTCTTCATGAAGTCGGCCAGCTGCTGGCCCCTTAGATTCCGTGGCCCTATTCCGAATTTCCCTACTTTCAGCTTACCGTACTCTCTTGTGCCTTGTTTTGCATTGAAGTCTCCCATTACCACCGTGTAGTGGGTTTTGGAGGAATACATGGCTCTAGAGATATCCTCATAGATTTCCTCCATCTCCTCATCGGGATGTGTCGAGGTTGGTGCGTAAACCTGTATTACCTCCAGCGAATACCGTTTGGTGATTCTGAGTATAAGGTACGTAACCCTCATCAACATACCCCCAATCGAGAGACTTAGTGGACGATAAATCCGACACCTCCTTGGTACAGATGGTCGCCCTCCCGGTGATAGAACAAGTTGCCGGATTCGAGGATTACCGCGTCCTCCCCCCCCCCCCTCTCTTCGGAGCTTCAGGATCTTCTCATCAGCCCTCAGGATGCGTGCGTTGTAACTTGACAGGTCGAGCCGTCGTAGGTGGAAACCAAACCTCCACCGGAGATTCTTAGTACCCCCTGCCTCGCCGTTATCATGGTCGCCACCGTAGCCAGGAATAGCAGTGCTACCGGGGACTGGGGGCCGTTTATTAGTGTCATTGCTCATGGGTGGTATATTGCCATAGTTGCCACGCTTGACGAGCGGGTTGGCAACCGCAGTTTTTTTTATTGTTGTTTTGCTGTCATCAGAAAGAAGCTGCTGTCCATCTTCTGCCTCAGTTTCCCTCGGTCGCCTTTTACGACACCCACGGGAAGATATGGGGTAGTGATTATTCTTACCCGCCACTACACGGGAATATTGTACGTCATCATCATCATCATTACAGCCCTTCACAAGTCCACTGCTGAACATAGGCCTCCCCCAAAGAATGCCACAAAGCACGGTCCTGAGCCACCTGCATCCATCGACTTCCTGCATATCTTACCAGGTCGTCACTCCATCTAGTGGGGGGACGCCCTACACTTCGCCTGCCGGTACGAGGCTGCCACTCGAGAACCTTTCTTCCCCATCGGTTGTCGGTACTTCGAGCTATATGGCCGGCCCATTGCCACTTCAGCTTACTAATCCGTAAGCTTACTAATATTGTACGTGACTGCAAGTATTTCGTCAGCTTCTAGCAGCTAGCACTGAAATTTAATAAATTTAGCTAGCGAAAGTTATTTTGTGACATAATTGTTATCATATCTGCCTGAGTTCTGGATTCCAATCTCATTAGAAGTAATGTTTGTTCACCACATCGTGATTACAGCCAAATCAAAGACCTACTACATGTATTTCCCAACACATTCCTTCCCTAACTTCCTACGCACTTACGTGTTGTGTCACAAATTGTGACACAACACGTAAGTGCAGGGCACGGCAGTGCCCCCGCCAAGTCGAGAAAAAAAGCGGCACGGCCGTACCACCCTTTTCCCGAAGCAGTTCAGGCCATTTTCGACCCTCTATAACTTCGTTGTGGGTAAAACTAGAAGCCTGAATTTCAATTAAAAATTCAGTAACTAAGCAGGTCTTGTATATAAACGGTATATTTCAAATTTCACTCAATTTGAACGAGTAGTTTAAGAATTACGAGTATAACTATTCAAAGATTCTTAATTTTGTCACTCACTGACTGACCGACCATCAAAACTCTAAGGCACTTCTAGCAGACGTAGAAGCTTCAAATTTATAATAAAATTAGTGTTTAGTGTATAAATCATGAAAAACCTAAAATATTTTATAATTTCGGTCCAGTTTTCTAGATACATCAATTGAATAAATAACTTTGTAATCCTATATAAATATAAAGGATTACAAAGTTACATTTGCAGTGAATGAATCAGTGTACCTGTATATGTATAATATAATGGAATCATAGATGTAGATAGGTGCCTAGATATAATTATGTTCAAAGGTAATTCGTAAAATGGTCAACGGAATGAAAAAGCATGAATTGGAGATGTCTTGTGAAGTTGTATCAAAATCCCGCAAAGTATTAAGTAGACTAAATTGCCCCAAAAAAAGGCGCTTTATACTTTTTTAGTATGAATTCCCTCGAAAATGACTTTGAGTTCTCTAAGAATGAAACTCTTCTAGTACCTATGTTTACACTCTTCTAGTATGAATTCTCTTAGAGAACTGTGTATTCTCCAAGAATATTAAAACAATCCCTTTATTTTTCACCGGACTTTTTCTTCCCTAAATTAGTAAGTATTTATTGATGCTCAATTGTATTAATATAAATTATATCAATAAATAAATTTGTTGTAACATTCTGTTGTAGCCACACTTGGTCCCGTATCTTTAATACTGTTCTCCATCAACGTTTGGATATTTTACTTGTTACCCGTTATAGTGGTAATTCTGCTCTATGTTAGATAGATGTTAGATTCGTGGCAGAGCAAAGATGATGCTATGTTTTGTTTGCAACATGAATAGGTCTGCTCCGTTGGGGAAGCACCATGCTCTCTCTGGATACCAACGTAAAATAGCAGTTACCAGTAGCGAGGCGTTCATCGTAGTCCTCAGTGGTAAACAATGCATCGGGATTGTGAATCTTAATTGAAGATAGATGTAGATGGCTACATCATCCGTTTACCACCACTGTGTCAACAGAATTGTGTGTTCGTTTGTTAGCCTTAAAAAACAACAGATTAAAGTTAGAAAAAATTACTTTGCCTATATCCGCACAATAAAATAAAACGACATGTCTTGCCTAGTTTGAAGAGCACTTCCCACCCTCCATTAATTGCGTTCACTATCCCCATCACCACTAATCCCAGCACCGCTACTCCTAACACCACTACACTAAGAAAGACACACCACTATCAATATATACGTATAATACGAAACGTGTTTCGCCTCTACACGAGGCATTCTCAGGTGAAGTAGACTCTGCGGTGGCTGACCACTAAGACAGAACAGATATAACAGATATTGTAGGTAATCCCAGCATTCTCTGTGGCAACTTCGTACGGTATATGGTAAAAAATGTATCTCAAACACGACGTTTTCTCGTCTGGACTCCATGTGAACAGTTTGAAATGTTGTCTACTGCCACTACCATGTTCGATAAAATCAAGTGTACGGTATACGGGAAAAGTATGGCCGTGAGAACGTGATCTTAGTGTATCATTACTGACGGTGATTCCTTTGATTGCGCCAATTTCACTGAACTACTTCGCTTTATGGCTGCATATGTTTTATTAACTATAAGATTATTTGTACTTTAAAATAAATCTACCATTATATGTGTTTTTGTTTTTGTCCTAATACATCTATTTTAATATTGCAAAATTAAAATATTGATTTTAGTTATATTTTATAAATACTTTTCCCTTAGTTTTTTTTGTAAGGCCATAAACAAATATTTAGTAGTACTACATTTTGTAGTAGCACAGATCCCGCGATATAGTTTTGTTAGCACGGAAGGTTCGTTTCGACCGGGGAAGAACCACACTCTAAGAATACCAGCGTAAATTATCGGCTTTTAGCTGCTTTGTTTAGTAGGTTTGGTAGGTTCTCTACACTCACCATGAGTGTACTTTTTACTAGATGCGATAGAATATCTATAGCCTCACGAGTGAAAACGAACCTACATTTTCATTCTTAATTGAGGATAGATGTATGTGTCTGTGGGCCACAGCATCAACTTACGGTACGGTAGGTGAACTGTGTGCTTGTTGGTCACTCTTATTCCACGAAAAAATATCGAGGTAAATCAAACAGGACATAGACAGCAGGATCTTCTTAATAACCCAAAATAAGGGAAAATATAACTGTGGTGCCAAACCATCTGTTAAGCGTGCCAACTATGGCAAATATATTTTATATTATATATAACTGTACTGTAATAAATGAAAAAATGTTACAGAACTTGGGAAATAAAGGTAGGTAAAATCATCCGAACGAAAAACGAACGTAAAAAAGGTATTTTTAGGAAACCAGAACGCAAAAAAACTCTTAAGAGCACAACGTTATTACGTTTCCGAATTCAACATTAAAACGAAATATTATCAAAACATGAAACGATAAAGTACAAAAATGATTAAAAATAATTTGTTGTACATAACATAGAAAATGACAGATTTTTTTTGCGTGATAGGCTTTATAATATATATATCCGCAGTAGAACCAGAAAAACCGATATAGCCCAACGGATTATTTAACTAAAGTAGCAAAGGCCAGCGATATTACTTGAAGAACCAATAACCGATGGCAAAGAAATACTTTCCAGTGGTGTCGTAACGGTAAGCGAAGTGTAGAGCCCACAAGATTTTGATTTTTTATAGGATAGGGTAACGAGCACACAGTCCACCGTATGGTAAGTGGTTGCTGTGGCCCATACACATCTACATCTATTCTCGTTTGCGAATCAAAATGCAGATGCGTTGTCACCTGTGAGGACTAAGATGGAATGCCTCTTTTCCAGTAAAATGGGTCTCCGATTCTCTACACTCACCATACGAAACACAGCAGTGTTATGCTGCTATTTTACGCTGGTATTCTGTGAGAGCGTGGTCCTTCCCCGGTCGAGCCGATCCATTCGTGCTACAACTATACCAGTAATATAGTTGCAGCATGGCTTTACCACGTACAGAATCAATGGAGCAGATGGCTCAGGAACATGCTATGTGGCAATCTTAAGGGGATAGGTATGTTTAGCAGTGGACTTCCGATTGGCTGTAATAATGATGATGATGAAATAACAACAGCAACAACAAACTTAAAATTAATGTTATGTATTATATTTTAGATATAAAGTTGAGCTGACCGAAGAAATGGAATAATTATATTTACTTAGTATTCATAACTTACTAATATAATATGTATAGGAAAATAAATCAAACAGCCGAATACAATAGAGAGTGTTACCTCACAGGCGGTAAAGCTTTTGGTCTTGCCCCGGATCTCTTTCCAGACATGTCATATCACTGTCCAATCGGACTATGAGAGTGAGAGAAAAGAGAGTGCACCTGTGTCAGTGCAGCATAGTGGACTAGTGTGTAGTCGCATTATATGTTGTGTTCTTCTCCGTTGAGACCGGCCGCCGTGGCTGAAATTCAATCTGGAGGACATTATTATTACCATAAATCGTTTCATAGTTTGGCGATTCGATTGTAGACAAAAACAGTGAATATGGCAAAAACAGTAAACCTTCTTTATACTTTGTTTATATAACTTTAAATGGTTGAACCATTTAGTCGATTATTCTGATTAAAAATTTATATTATTTTAAAAAATTTGAGCAAATTTTTAATTACTAATTTATTGAAGTATATTTTTTGAACTAAAATATAATTAGATTTTACCTAATTAATGTTGTTTTTTAATTTTTCACAAGACTGTAAAAGCATCCCAAAGGAGTTGATGTAATAAATTAACCAAGCTAATTGAAGATTACAAAATCTTTGACTCGCATTTATTAATATTTTATTTCAATCCTCAGTTTACTTTGTTTTACAGAATTTGAATAATAAACAAACAGGAGGCATTTACCGAATGAAATTAAAGTTCTTGCTCAGTAATTAATATTTTAACACATTATTACATTTAAAAAACGTTGTAGAAAGTTGCAGACAGAAAAATACTGGTAGATAGTACGTCAAAGATCAAAGTCAACGTCAATTTTTTTTTATTAAAAACTGGTAACCCGCCATGGTTTTGCCTGGCTTGGTTACATTTATGTAGCGTCATTTAGATTTCAAATAATAGTCATAGATACGAGTGTATTATTTTATTTTAATATATTATTGTATTTATAATTTTTTTTATTATTCCAAAAATATTTAAGATATTCGGACAAAATATAGCTTAGATTACTCCTAGCATTACTGTCTATTTGTTCGTGAAGTTTCATCACCATGGGTTCAGCCACTACGAAGATTAGCCCGAGCAGACAGACAAACATTTTGAGAATGGTTATTCATGTAAGGCAAGTAATAACCCCCTAAGCTCAATAAAGGCCGTTTACTTCGATATCACTGACAGACATTTCCATATACATATAAATAAATTATATGTATGTATGTGAAGATCGGTCTGAACAACGCTTATTTGAAAATTAAGATTATTACGTTATCGCACCATGTGTTAGTGACCGTAGTCTTGTGGTAAAAAGAGCATTATATTTCCTACGTACTTGATAGTTTTCTTACCTGTATTTTTTATCGTATTTAGTAAATGTCGTAGTTGCCAATTCACCATCTATCACCAGTTATCACCACGTGTGATCGTAGTCAAGTATTGGCTTAATAAGGAATAAAATAGTATAAATCGGTCGGCACCTCCGGGATGAATCTGAAGACTCTTTCAAAATAACAACAACGTATAAAATTAGGAAGATCGCCAGTCACCAAAACATTTGTCTTATTTCGCAGGGGTATATTTTGATTTCATTAGTTTAGTCATAATGGTGGTGATTACATTATGTTACTTACCGTGGGTGACGTAAGAGATTTTGGGAAATACCTTATGACTATAAATCAATGGCCTAAGTTCGATTTATTGATATGTGTGAGTGTGATTTTCATTATTGAGAATAATTGCCATAAATATTTCTCTAATAATTCTCTATTTAACTCGGTCAACTAGGATTTTTTTTCGCGTAATGTTAGTGTAGAGGAGCGGAGATTCTTTATTTAATGCTAATGAGGTGTTCCAACTTAATCATCAGGTGCGCCATCGCGTCTGTATTTTGATCTTTAGTTGATGGCATTTTCTCGTGTAATATATTTTCATATAAAATAATATAATGTACCTCATATTAGTGTATATACTTATATAGTAATTTATTCATTAAGAAAAGCAGAAACTATATTAGAAACATTATCATACTGCATTTATGTATATATTTCCTTATACGCCAAGTTTCTCATTACTTACATCAGTAATATCGCAAATCATCACGATGACTCCAACGAAAAGCTATTATATAAATTTATCTCGAACGGGGCTGAAAATTACATTAGTAAAATCCCCATACAATTTGAATCCCTGCCTTAAATCACCCTCTACTAACTGTTACGTATCTAGTGGAATTGTAACGTTAGATATATACATATATATATAACATTAGAGAAAACTAAAAAAGAAAAGAAAACAATCTAAGATGTTCTTAAACTGTGGCAAGGCTATGAAAGTTAATTATGATATTCATTTAAAAAGTTAAGCAAGCAATTACTTTTAAATGTGTGCAACATGAAACACCTTTTGAGATGCAATATAAAATGACTGGATCAAAGTCAGGGTTTTAAGTAGCGTTAGGCGATTTAGTCAGTTTCACGGACTAAACCTCTTTTTATTAAAATCTTATAGGCAACAGGATAGCTGAAGTTACAACCGATATATGCATCCAACAGCTGGGGTCTTTGAGAGAGCATAGACCTCCCTGTTGAAGTGCCTTGCATAATTTAATAGCAATGTTTACTGAACATGAAATTATTTATTTTTTGAAAGGAACTAAATAATAAATTATTTTTAAGCTCGTCGTCAGCACACACTTTGTAAATCATCTTCAAGATTATAATCTTAATCCTTATGTGAGACATTATGAGCAGATACATTTTTAAATAAAGAATTAAAAGTTCAAAATCTACGAGATGGCTTTATTAGTCTTAAAAAGCTCGCTAAATTAGCTTCAGTAATTAATTATTATTATTATGTTCAAAGCAATTATTTGTTTGTGACCTTAAAACACCATAGAAAATGGGTTGATTAATTCTCTTTCTCTTAATCTCATGGCTGTTGGACGGGAAATGAAGCACCAGATATGACAGCATACAGGCAACTCAACAGACATATCTCTAAATGCATGCGGCCGGACCTACCCAACTTCAATACAGCTCGTATTAAAGAAGCGATATTTTATAGCAAGGAAATGACCGCCTTGCTGCCCCGATGTATGCTAACAGACTTCACGTCTACTTTTTTTTTAAATTGAAGTTACAAACGAACTCACAGTCCACCTGATGGCACTGCAGCCCATGTACACCTGAAACCAACTTCAAACTAAGAAGGCTACAGATGCGTTGTCACCTCTGAGAACTAAGATGGAATTATAAGATCTGTATATACTGACTCTCTATACTATCCTGACCGGAACTCAGCAGTGCAAGCACTGCTATATTGGCGTTGAAAATACCAGATGTGGTACCAGGGGCGTAGCTACCGCCGTATAAGCCATATCAATGATATGGGGCCTCCGGGCAACAGAGGCCCCGAACGTATGTAAGCAAAAACTCTAAGGACTTCTATGGGACAGGATGTTGGTTTGAATTGTTTGGCTAGCTTAGTTCCTAGGAGTATTAATTGTAAGTAATAACTTTTAATAAATACATTATTATTTTAATTCAATGCGAGAGTTTTTGTTCCTTTGGGAAAAATCTTTACCCTTCATTTGGGCCCCCCGACGAATTTTGATACAGGGCCTCTAAGGCCCGCTACTCCACTGCGTGGTACATACCCAGACGTCCCTAGGAGGGACAAAATTTCCTACCTTCTAGTTTTCGGATTATTTTTTATTTCACAAACATGCAGATTTCCTCGCGATGTTTTTCTTTACCACTGTGCACGTTGTATATCAACACTTGAACATTACAATTACAAATTTCAATGTTGGTGGCGGGGATCGATCCCGGGTCAATGTTTATTTTAGCTTCTAAGCTATCAAGGCTCTTTGGACAGTGGTAGTTTTTAAAATCATAGATGGGCGCGATCATTGCATTTCTTGACTTAATGTAAAATGTATAATACTGTGTGTGGTGGTAGCGTGAAAGGATTCAGCATCACATTTAATCCCGTGGATGTCGTAAGAGAGTATAGACGAGGCCAGAAATACCTTGTGGTTGGTTAAATAGCGGTATTCCATCTCGTATATAACAGACGCAAATATCCAAAAGGGCGAAGGGACGCAGCGTCTAAGTTGCGAATTATCTGGTACTTTGGTCGCTTTTCCGAACTGATGTAGCGATTATGGCATATTAAAAAAAAATGAATTGTCAAAAAAAAAACCAACTTCAAATAAAGAAGGCTGCAGATAGGTTTTAATATTTGCTGACTAAGATTGAATGTCTCACAGCCTGTTATTAAACTGGATGTCTATACCCTTCAGAGTCTTTGTTACTATCCAACAGTGGACCGTTACAGGTTGATAGGGAAGAAGATGATAAAATGTGTATTTCTTAATGGGGTATTTAAAAAAATGAGTCGTAGACTTTGACGAGAAGAATTCAAAATATGGTTAATGAATATATACAATATTAAAAAACCATAATAAAAAAACTAATAACTTAATTATCATACATTCAGTTCATTGCCAGACATTATTCTCGCCGAGAAGAATTTGTTATAAACTTGACGTTTAACTAAAGTTGTGTTGGACAAGTAATTTTAAAATATTTATTCTGTAAACGGTCTCATTCTTCTAGATTATACTGGTATTTAAAATAAAGCATGATAAATTTTCTTAGGCTCATATAAAGGAAAATATACTACTAAATATACCACAACCATGTCCTGTTTATTTTCTGATATTTCACACATCAGCAAGACGCCGCTATAATTTCGTTACGAAAATTTAATCCAAGGCGGCCTAGCCACAGAAATGTGGTCCGTAAGCACCAAGGCGGCCAACTCTAACGAACTGCCGCCGCGCTGAGATTTTGAACGTCACCATTCATCATTTGTAATTTAAGCCTCACAACATCTATATACCTTTGTTTCGCACCGTTTACTGCAGTAATAAATTTACTGATTACTAAACAATAACTTAGCATTATGTTCTAGATTAGGCGTAATTAGCTAAATAATGATATTTTCTGCATTGTCTTAGCAATTTGTGAGATATGAATGTGCTCTTAAATGGGGAGGAGTTGAGTCTTGTGGATACCACTGTTTTTTTGGTATTACTATTGACGCGAAACTTCAATAGGGCCCCCATATACCTAAATTAGCAAGCAGACTTAGTTCTGCAGCATATGCTGTAAGAAAGATTAGAATTCTCACAGATGTTGAGACAGCTAGGTTAGTGTATTTTAGTTACTTTCATAGTGGAATTTTGCTATGGGGTAATGCGACTGATATTGAAGCTATATTTGTTTTGCAAAAGAGAGCCGTACGGGCGATTTATAATCTAAATTGTAAAGAGTCCCTCAGAGAAAAATTTAAAGAAATAAACATATTAACTTTGCCATCGCAATATATTTATGAAAATGTAATGTATGTACATAAAAACATAAATAGCTTTAATAAGAATAAGGATGTTCATACCTTAAACACTAGGAACAAACATAAGCTTGTAATGCCAGTTACTAGACTCCACAGAATTAGTAATTTATTTATGGGGCAATGTATACGTTTTTACAACAAATTCCCAGAACATTTTCAAAGTTTGTCAATAAACAAGCATAAAGTTTTAATAAAGAAAAACTGTACAAAAAGGGTTATTATAATATCAAGGAATACATGAATGAAAATAACCCCTGGGAATAAGGTGATCGCCACCATGCTGTTTCTATGAAAATTCATTTAAAATTGTATAAACAAAATTATTATTAAGTAAAATTATGTTTACCTAAAAGAAAAGTCCCGCTGGGTATCTTGCTGGTTCTTCCTAGGACAGAGGTATTTTCCGAACCAGTGGTAAATAAAATAATGACTTTCAATAAGTATTATGTAATAATCCATATTGAATAAAAATCATTCTATTCTATTCTATTCATTTTATAGAATTGTTTTCATTGCTACATTGATATAAGAAAACCAAGTTAATTTGTTAATTTTATTATCAATAGACATCCAATGGTTATTACAACCCTACTGAAGTTCGCTGCTAAACATGGACTTTCCAAAGAATGACACAAAACCCGGTCTTGATTCACCAGCGTCCATCGTATCCCCCTCCCACATACACTTTGCGGCTGCCACTCGAGAACCTTTCTTCATTCTTCGTGGTTTATGGCTTACCCATTGCTCCTATAGCTTACTCATGAGTGTATATAAAGAAATAACTTTTAATAAAAAGTATCTAACATGTTATTGTACAACCAATTTAACTATTTCATTAGCCGACCAAAAAAGGAAGAGGTGTAAAAATAATTCGATTGTATGTTTTTATTTGGAAGGATGTTTTGTTACGCGATATCTTCATTTTAAGTTATACTAAGGGAATGGTGCCATATAAATTTGGAGAAAAAAATCCACTTCTTAGGTTGGTAAAAAAGGGAATAAAATTTTAATGCAACTATTTAGGCGACATTGAGATTGTGTTATTCCTCAGTCCACTCAAAAGGGTAAAATATATTAACTTTAATTATTCTAGTTTTAGTATAGCAGTTTCTTTTATACATTTTATTACAAGTTATTTTTTTAAGTATGAAATTATCATCACCTTCTTTACAGCCCTTCACAAGTCTACTGCTGAACATGGAACTCCTCCAAGGAATGCCCAAAGCCACCTGCATCTCTTGGTGTTCATCGCAACTCTTTGCTTGCCGGTACGAAACTGCCATCGTCAATCTATCTTCCCCGTCAGTATCATACCTTAGAGATACACATGTCCGCGTCCTGAAGTTATATGTTAGCAACACTGCCCTGATCCGCCAGTATCCATCGTTTTAAAGAACTAAATAAATTACTGTAACTAAAGCACCGTGATGAACATTACTAAATGAAAAATGTCATTATTCTCTTCTTTTTTTATAACAAAAATGACGTCTCATAACAATTTTTAAACTGTAGCTAAATTTTATCTGTCTTTGTTGAGAGATATACCCGTAGCCATTACATACGTTGAATGTCTCTCAATAATAATCTCTGCCTCATGTAAATGCCGCTTAGAGCTTTTTAGTTTCAGTATCGTTAATATTTTAAACCAAGATAAAGTTTTTATTTGTGTTGGGTATAATGTGTGTTGCGCACCTCGAACTCGAAGCGAGAGAGGTTGGGCTTTACTGTAGGCAACAAGGTCACGTTACCCGTTCTCATTAAATTCAGTATATTTTAAATTTTTAATAGTGGTATTAACATAAAAACAAATTATTGTAAGAATCCTGTTTCCAACGTTGCGTCTATGAAAACACGTAAGAACTTAGTATTTATTTCAGGATATTTATAGAACATAGTAATTTAGTACTGTTAGTACCTAGGTTTCACATATGTGTGATAAACTGAAAGTCCAACCAACTTCAGTTATCGAAACGGTAGATAGAGCTCCGCCGACGGGGACTTTTTATTTTGTTTTACGCTACATGAAAGGGCTTCGTTACACTTCTTTTTCCGGCAATCTTGATTGACTTTTCCCTCTCGTCGAACATGATTTATACTCAACGCGTTAGATATTACTTCTTAATGCAGAAGTGGAAAAAACAAAACGCCTCATCATTTGATGAAATAAATTACTTTCTTATGTTTTTTTACGTGGTATGGCTCTACCACTACCAATGTAGTTCGGTGAAAAAGAAATGGATTGTTTTAATATTCTTAGAGAATATTATTTCACGTGGCTGCAGCTATATTAATAGTATAGTTGTAGCACGAATGGGTCGGCTCGACCGGAGAAGGACCACGCTCTCACAGAATACCAGCAAAAATAGCAGCTTAATACTGTTGTGTTTCGTATGGTGAGTGTAGAGAATCGGAGACCCATTTTACTGGAAAAGAGGCATTCTATCTTAGTCCTCACGGCTGACGACAACGCATCTGCATTTTAATTCGCAAACGATATAAGTTATAGATAGATGTAGGTGTCTACGGGCCACAGTAACCACTCAGGTGGACTGTGTGCTCGTTTGTCACCCTTATTCTATAAAAAAAATGTTAGTAGGACATTTCAATAATAGTTTTTTTTTTCATTTATTTACATAATCGTTATAATAATGGTGACAAGCATATACACAGTGTCCCTGATGGTAAATGGATGCTGCGGCTCTTAGACCTTTATATCTATCTAAGATTAAAAATCAAAATGCAGATGCGTTGTCGACCCTGAGGACTTAGATAGAATGCTTCGTTACCACCAATAAAGGTGTCCGGTTTACTAAACTCACCATACGAAACACAGCATTATTCTGCTGTTTCACGTTGGTAATTTGTGAGAGCATGATCCTACCCCGTTTAACCGACCTATTCATGCTGCAGCTACACAGTAAGCTGCAGCATAGCTCTTCCACATAAATTCATCTAAGTAGTAAATAATACATAAACACTCACGCCTGTCCCACAGAAGGGTAGACAGAGAGTACGGACTTCCGCTTGGCGCGATCCTGACACACCTCTCTCGCCTCCTTTACATCGATATATCTACACACGCATACACGCTCGTCGGTTAAGGGTACTCCTAATCTGGCCCATTTTCAATCATCTAGTAATATCATTATTTCCTTCTTCATCATCAGTCCGTAAAAGTCCATCGCTGGACTTCTCCAGTTGTAGGGAGCATGTGCAGGCGGATTGGCGATCGCAATACCAGAAGTCCCCTTAATGCTGGTCTCCGTCGCCGGCGCGTGTATTTGTGTAAACGAGATGGCCATACTTTCCTCTGTCAGAAGCTGGAATTTCCCATAGTCGCCCGTTACGACACCTTTATCTTCTCGTTGTGTAGTAGCAGCGTAAGGAAATCCTCTACCCCTTATCATTCCGTGGGTGTCGTAAGAGGCGACAGAGCGAAAATGAGATAGGAGATGGAAAAAATAATAAAAAACTGCAGTTGCCGATCCAGCTGCCAAGCGTGACGACTGTGGCAAATGAAGCAAACTACCGTGGAGGTCTATCCTCTGCAGTGGACTTTTGAGAGGCTGTAATGATAATAATGATGACCACGGGATGAAATGGGCTCATGTAATCTAATACATCGCTACAACACTAATATTAATTAATTATATTTATGTACCGCGGTGTAAGAATATCCACTATCCCATATCATCCCGTGGGTGTCGTAAAATGCGACAGAGGAAAACAAATCAAGAGAATAAAAAAACTACGGTTGCTACCCAGCTTAGCAAGCATGGCAACTATGGCAAATATTCCCCCTATGAGGCAATCTAGGGAGAGGCCTATGTTCAGCAGTGGACTTTAATTGGCTGTAGCGGTATAAACATTTACTTTAACCCTTCAAAAATATTACACAAAATTTTAATTGCTGAACATTATTTTAAATTCTATTCAATTACTTCAAATTCCAATCAAATTTGCATTTACCTACCGATTTTGTTCCGAACATTGACAGAAACCTTGCTGAGTTAGACCATTGGGAACCAATTAAACTTAACAGAGAGTGCCAATTTCAGAGTCAGCGCAGAGCGAAGCATTCGAGTTCGACTTAAGGTTATATGAGAATACAGTACTTTGACATGGGTTTTATACATATAAAGTTTGCTACGAAACGAAAACATGAATGAGAGGAATTCTAATTAAGTTTTTATTAAAGATACACGTAAACTTTTTTATTATTTGAGTTTTATTTTTACAAATAGGAGTGACAAACGAAGAAAGTCCTAACGGACCATGTTCTTGGCGGTAAATGAAAATATCTAGAACTACCTTTTTTTGTTTGCCTAGAAGTTAAATGTTATAGGAAATACTTAGTTAAAGACTGATGTAAGGTGTTCTTGCATTTTAAGACATTTCACTAAGACAGCTTAAGCTAACAAAAAAGGGTGCATAAGTATTCTACAAAAAGCTTTAAACTAGTATGTTAATACCAGCATTGATATTTATATTAAAACTAGCTGACCCGGCAAAGGTTGTTTTATATACTTTATTTCTAAGAATTATTTTTTAGTTTTAAAAATCGCGATTAATAAACAGGCGTAGATCGTAGACGGGTGAAAATTTGAAGTTTTATGTATTTTTCAATGCTAAATCATAATAAAATAGAAATAAAGAAAATTGTCAAAAAATAAAAATAAATATTTAGGGGTGGGTCACCCTTATCATTTAAGGGTTTGAAAAATAGACGTTGGCAGATTCTCACACCTACCCGATATGCACACAAAATTTCATACAAATCGGTTCAGCCGTTTCGGAGGAGTTTGGTAACAAAAACCGCGACACGAGAATTTTATATATTAGATTGCGTTATTATCATGAACACTTAAAAAGTACATAGACCTGAGTGAAGTATAAGATACATTACAGAACGTTTTGAAAATATGCCGCGAAGAATTTTAATCTAGAGATGGTGATCATTATTGAGATGTCTTTGCATTGCAGAGAACTTTTGCGAACGCTCAGTGTATTTTTACATTTTCACTAGTATTACTGTTCGTTAATTGTATCCAAATCTGAAAGTATATACATTACAACTGTATCTGGAAAGTAACAATGATTTCAAAGTTGAAAGTAAATGAAACTGTACTGTTTTAAAGACAAACAAATATATTTAAAAAATTTATATATTTAATTATTATAACTCCCAAGTTTTGCGAGCCAAGGAAAATGCTATTTTTATATAACAAAACAACAAAAATTTTAAGACAAAAGAGTATCGAGTTTTATAATTTCCAATTTTCATTTCTCAAGCTCTTTCATAGAAAGCGTATAAAAGTCAAAGAAATTACATCGCGGTTGTAACTTGTATGCCGGTCGAAATTCGAACGTTTCATTAAATTTTAGGTAGCAATCTGTATTTCACTTTCAACTGCACATTAATATATAAAACCGAAGTATCTAACATACAAAATATAAAATAAACACTTTTTGGTCTTAAAAGTAGTGATTATATTTTTTTTATAGTATAGGGTAACAAACGAGCACACAGTCCACATGATAGTAAGTGGTTACTGTGACTCATAGATATCTATATTGGTCCTCATTGAAAAATCAAAATACAGATGCTTCGTCACCCGTGAGGACTAAGGTGGAATGCCCCTTTTCCAATAAAATGGGTCTCTGGTTTTCTACACTCACCATACGAAACACAGCAGTGTCAAGCTGCCATTTTACGCTGGTATTCTGTGAGAGCGTGGTCCTTCCCCGGTCGAGCCGACCCATTCGTGTTACAACTATACTACTAATGTAGCTGCAACATGGCTCTACCACGTATAAAATACCCTTTGGTACTTACTCTGAGACATTCGCAGTATGAACGCAAACAATGTATGTTGTATTTTATTTAATGTATTTATAACACAAATTTTAAAATAACTTTAGCTTAAATTCACTCCTTCTCCATATAAACCTTTACTATGCCAAATATAAGACTCCAGTGTGCGCGCAATATACTTTCAAAGGAGTACAAAGTTTTCCTTCCAACTATTAATTTATAGATCTCTGTTGATATTTTTTTAAAACATACAACCTAAAAATAATTTTGGTTAAATAAATCTCTTACTTCTAATTGTTTAGTGACAAATTTAAGTATATGTAATTTAAATATTACTGTTTCACTTAAGAAAATATGTAGAAACTTCTGTTCTGTAGTATTATTATAAACATAGAGTTTAGAGATATTTTGATAATCTACAGCCGGACACAGTTATGAAGCAGTTAATCTGTGAGCCCCTTAAAGTATTTATATAGCTTGTTTATTTATACTAAGATTGCTCCAGTTTGTCCTGAAGGACGTCACACGACCTTGAAACATTTTATGTCTTAGGCATACAAATTTCCTCATGATGTTTTACTTTACCGCCAGGCACGTAACACTGTAAATTGGACCAGCGGACATCGAACTTGAGCTGCTTGCGTACTATATAATTTACAGTTAACTTTTTAAAAGTTACAGCTTTTATTACCTCACTGCTGGGCACGGGCCTTTTCTCTTTTATAAGAAGATTATGGGAACAAATCGTCTACCGCAACAAAATTTTGCACGGTATAGTGTATATATATATATATATAGGTATAGCACGGTATAGGTAGAACTGAATTTCGTCAATAATTGTAAGAAATCCTTCACTACCAAAAGTTACGGTTACAGAACATCCTCGTTGGGATACTAACGAATTGGGAGCGGCCTACGTCCATCTATAAAATATAAAGACCCGATAATATGATTTTTCTTTACAGATGAATGATAAACGGGTACACAGTCCACCTGATACTAAATGTATGCTGTGGCCCGTCGACACCTAAATCTGAATAATTCTAAAATAATAATTCTAAAAATCCCAAGGTAGATGCGTTGTTAACCCTGAGAATTAAGTTGGAATGCTTCGTTACTACTGGTAAAAGGTTCTCAAGTTTTCGTTACTCGCTTAACAAAACGCGCTGGTATTCGGTAAGAGTGAGGTCCATTCCCAATCGGGCTGACCCATAAGTGCCGCAGTTATGTAATTGGTACAGAGTTGCAATCACAGTCTTTTTTAAATCATACTTTGGAACGTTACTTTTACTATTCGTATAATAGCAGTTTACAAGATGAACATAATAGTCGTTTCTTGTTTTTTTTTAATTATAAAATTGAAACGGCAAATGAACTTACAGTCTACATAAATGCAAATTGCTACTGCAGTCCATTAACACCTATAGTCAACTTCAAGCAAAGGACACAGAAGCGGTGTTCCCTTAGAGAACTGAGATGGAATGCCTGGCAACCTGTAATTATAATGGCACAGTATTTTTTTTAATATTATAAAGGTGACAAACGAGCTCACAGTCCACTTGATGGTAAGTGAACGCTGTGGCATATAGACATCTACATCTATCCTCGATTAAGAATTAAAACGTAGATGCATTGTCGCCCCTAAGGACTAAGATGGAATGCCTGGTTTCCAGTGAAAAGGATCTCCGGTTTTCTACACTCACCATACGAAACATAACAGCAATAACTGCTATCTTACGTTAATATTCTGAGAGAGCATGGTTCTTCCCCGGTCGAGCCGACGCATTCATTCTCCAAATATAATATAGCTGCAGCGTTACTCTACCGATACTGGTATCAATAAAGTCGTACAGACTATTCATATCTGAATACTTATTATTTCTGGAGGTGTTGTTATTTTTGCATTTCATGTGTTATTTTCTTATTTATGTAATTCAGTTTTCTTACATTCAATAAGTAATGTTAGTTTCGTCTTCATTTAGTAACTTTTTTTATAGTATTAACTACATTGTGTACACCTATGGGGTTGGTCGTCGTGCAATTTCCCGCATGGCTGATCAAAGTAATGTCACGGCGAGTGCCGTACGTGCCCACGATTCGCCATAAACACCGATGCCTCATAATGTTTTAAATATTTTATTTACTTTTTTCATAAATCATTGACGGTATTAATTTTATTTAAGTGTACTTAGTATGTATCTATATCTAGTGTAAAATAATATAATAAATATATTAAATTACACTAGATAGTTTTAAAGATTATAATATATTTTAAATTTGATATTATGTCCTATATTTATGTTATTTTTGATTCACAGTAAATTCTCTAAGTGAAAAAATATTATGTGAAGTTATATTTAAAACCAACGTGTAGTGGCGGTGTATCCACTACTCCATATCGTCACGTAGGTGATTTAAAAGGCCACAGAGGAAAACTAAAACGCCAGATGAGCTGTAACATCTTCCTGATAACAACTCGAAATATTAAAAAATAGCAGTTTCCAACCCAACTGATTAGCGTGGCGACTATGGCAAAATCGCACCTATGTTTTCATCTATAGGAGAGACCTAGGTTTAGCAGTGGATTTTACACGGTGTAATGGATGGATGGATAGAAATCTAAAAGTTAAAATGTCTATCAGTGAAACCTACATTACTTTCAGTATTATTTAATGCTACATGACGTATATATATATAAGAAACCATTTTAGTCCAACCATATTACATACGCGTGAGCTTTAGAAACACAGTTTCCGTTTCTGTTACTAGAAGTCTGCTCTGAATTCATTTAACATTCAGTAACGAACAGTTTTGTTTTGTTGCACATACGACGTGCAGTAAAGCTTTTCATTTATTTTTACGGACATATCTCGAGATGCACACGAAGCGCAAAACGGTCAGTTTGTTAAAAGGCTTACAATTTCATAGAGACAATATTCCTTATTTTCTTTGCTTTGAAATGACCTCATTATAGGGTTTTTATTCCGAGAAGCTTGATCGACGATACGCTTTCTACGGACTTTTTAACACGATCTTTTCAATAAGTATTATTTACAGTAAATTTTATACTTTTCAAAATTTTCTCCTTCTTCAAAAGTGGTTTAGTTTAGTAGTTTTAAACAATCTAGCAATAGTGCCTCTGAAAATATATTTTATGCCTATCGAAAAACTTTATAATAACTGTTAATAAAATAAATTTATGTTTGAGATGGTCAGTTTTATTGAGTGCTGCGTACGTGGAAATATAGAGGCAACCTTATGCTAAGATAAGATAAGCTAAGAGAATAATCTAGATTGAAGAAAACACAGAAAACACAACACTTATTACTAGGTGGAAGGGCTCCTTTTCTGGCTGGAATTTGTCTGAGTAACTATTAACACTTATATAGATCGATCGATGGATACCACTTTATTGTACGCCAAAAATATGAACAACAAAAAAGAAACAAAAAATTGGCACATTGAGGGCTCTTATAACTAAAGGCGATGTCTTCTTTTGCTAGTGTCAGGTTTTATGAAATTGTACTTTATAATATCTTGTTTAAAAACTTCTCAACAATATGCGTCATATTGCGTATTTTTTGGGAGATTTTGACGGCAGCTTGAGCCAGCAGACAGTCGATGACGATAGCATTCCATGGTGACTAAGCACCATGGCATGCTATTGTCATTATATCGTCATTGTATCGTTGTTCATGTGTCGGCATGTTGTAATACAAAAAATCGCATTGCTGTTACATATTAAAATCAACTTAAAACCATTATTAAAACGATAATACAAGACTAACCTACTGTAAATTTTACTAACACCTAACACATTGTAACGGTAACTGTAACTAAAATCACTGTATTCATAAATAAATAAATTCACAAACAACAATCGGCGGCCAAGTTTCCGCCAAAACTCAAACATTTAACATATTTCCATCACCAACCAGCAGTAGTTTTTTAAAATGCCACTATTGTTCCATTCCAGTATTAATATTGTGAATGGCCAGTACGATTAGTCTATGAGGCTTACTATCTTGGTTCTTCTTAAGTGACAACTTATGTAGTCTTCTTTATTTGAAGATGCTTCTTATAGTGGTCATGGAATTCGGTCGCCTATAAGCTTGTTTAAGACTTTAATGTTCTTCTATTTTTTCTTTAGCCCGTTCTCAGGTAGACATAGGTCTCTCCCGGTGTAGAGAGCATTTGCCTTAATCGTCGCGCCTAGCAGGTGTACCTTTGACGTTGCACCCTGTCTCCGGTCGAAATATTTTACATATGGCGTAAACAAGATAGCTATTTCGCCATCAATCGGAAGCCATAGGATCTTTCTGACTTTTCCTATAATCGCATTTTACGACACTCAGGTGTCATGAAAGATCTATACATTTTTGATTATGGAGAAGTGTGAAATCCAGATCTATCTAAGAGTTTCTTATAAAACTGGAATGCCTTCTTGCTCTTCGTATTAGATTTATTCTCAGTTTACGAAAATGATCATTTCATGATACAATTCACAGCTGAAATGACTTACTATACATCAATGGCATCATACTAAAACTCTGTTGTACTTTTCTCAATCTAAATCGTCTTTACCTTAATACCTTTAGGCTGAATTCCAATATCTTTTCTCGTCCCACAATAGAGTGATTCGCTCTTTATGAACCAAATTGAGCATTACAACTCAATTTACCAAGTTCTTTGCGAATACCTTCACTGTCTAAACTACACTGTGCTGGAACTCCTTGCTTGCTTAGTAAAGTATCGTTCAAGAAGTGGTTCCATGAATATTTTTTAAGTCTACCTATTGTTAATTGACAGTGTGGTATATTTAGCTGTTTTTATATGAATGTATTTTTAAATAATATTACATTACACATCAATTTTTAATCCGCGTTTATAGTATAAAAGTAAAATTTAATAATAACTCGAACACAGCGCCTTAATTATCGTCAGCGCCAATCTAAATTTTGTGATTTTCATTTTGGGCACTAAACCAACATATATTGCAAATATGTGTAATTTTAGTATTACATGAATGAATTCCCTTACGCCACCATGAGAAATAAAAATATAACCCAGATCGATATGTGTGAACGATTCTATATCATTATGCTTAGATCAAAATATATCCCTCGTTTCAAGTCGAATGACTGAATAACTATGTGAAATTAAAGGATAAAGAATAGCTATTTTATATTTTGTTTCTTTTTTCTTACACTAATAACTTATATTACTTGATTAAAATTCCTTGCAACATCTGCGCAGTGTCTATCAACTTTCATTGTAAACTGCTGCTTCACTAAGTAACGAAGTGCACTTTGTCGGTAGTTACACAAAGAAATTTTTATATCCAAAGCACTTTGATTATTAAAGAAATTTGTTAAGACCTTAATATTACGTCACTATTAACGCCGATTTTAAATGACGTGTTTCAAAAAATTTAAACTAACCTTTAATGACTTTTTAACAGTGGTAGAGCCACGCGGTAACTTTTGCTGTCGCACGGATGGGCCGGCTCGAACTGGGGTGATACCACGACCTCACAGGATACCAGCGTGAAGTAGAGGTTTACCTCTGCGTTTCGCTTGGTGAGTGCAGGTGGCCGGAGGCCCTTTTTACTGGAAATGAGGCATTCCGTCTTAGTCCTCACGGGTGGCAACGCATCTGCATTTTGATTCCCAAACGAGGATAGATGTAGATGTCTATGGGCCGCAGCGACCACTTACCATCAGGTGGACTGTGTGTTCGTTTGTCACCCTTATCCAATAAAAAAAATGAACTAAAATGTTTTAGATCAGGACTGCAAATCTAAGTTCGTAGGCTAGCGTCGTGAACCAAACAAAAATATTAAGCTTATTTAAAATAGTTAGCGGGAATATTAGTATTAGTTGTTAAAGTTGTATTAACTGCAGCAACAGTTATTTAAATAACATCAACAATATACGCCACTTGACGCTCATATTTGACGTACATTGTATTAAGACGACATTATATAGTTTTTTTTTATAGGATACGGGTGACAAACGAGCACACAGTCCACCTGATGGTAAGTGGTTGCTGCGGCCCATAGACATCTACATCTATCCTCTATTACAAATCAAAATGTAGATGCGTTGTCACCCGTGAGGACTAAGATGGAATGCCTCATTTCCAGTAAAAAGGGCCTCCGGCCACCTGCACTCACCAAGCGAAACGCAGAGGTAAACCTCTACTTCACGCTGGTTTTCTGTGAGGTCGTGGTACCACCCCGGTTTGAGCCGGCCCATCCGTGCGACAGCAAAAGCTGCCGCGTGGCTCTACCACTCTACACTACTCACCTACTTTAATTCTTATGAAACTTCTGTAAATCTGCATAAACAAACCGCAAAAGTAAAATGCTTTTATAGCAATAAAACATCGGCGTGGAGATGATTGAAGACAGAAAATTATAGTAAAATTACAACCTGTCATTCCCAAAAGGGTTTTAGGGCAATAAAGTGTCCACCTCGCTGCCTCAACATGTGTTCGCGGACTAGATATTACATCTTCGAAATACTTTCGTTTTATTTCTCAGACATGCATTTCATACGTGGTAGAGCCATGTTGCAGCTATATTAGTAGTATAGTTGTAGCACGAATGGGTCGGCTCGACCGGGGAAGGACCACGCTCTCGCAGAATACCAGCGCAAAATGGCAGCTTGACACTGTTGTGTTTCGTATGGTAAGTGTAGAGAACCGGAGACCCATTTTACTGCAAAAGGGGCATTCCATCTCAGTCCTTACGGGTGACGTCGCATCTGCATTTTGATTCTTTATTGAGGATAAATGTCACAAAACACAAAACAATGTCTATGGGTCACAGCAACCACTTCCCATCAGGTGGACTGTGTGTTCGTTTCACCCTATCTATAAAAAATGCAGATTTCCTCACGATGTTTTCCTTCACCGCCAGGCACGTGGTAAATCAGGACTTCAAATTGCAATTAACAATTTAATTGGTGCCGGCGGGAATCAAACGCGCTTAGCCCCTGAACTACCACACTTTTAAGAGTTTTAGGCAGAAGACTCACAATACCAAAAATATCGATCGGACTAAAAATTTGGCGTAAAAGTTAACTCTATGATATCTAGGTTGAAAGAGGGGTTTACCTCACTTTACACGAGTAAATTACTAGAATAATACCTATTTATAACATCGGATGTTTTCTAAGGTCTGGTAAATTTCGTTCAGCAGATATTGTGCTGAGCTTAAATGTGTTAATATTTAGTATTATTGGATTAAAGGTAGAGAAAATTTTGATATCTTAGGTTGATGAATAAAGGGTTTGTAACCGATTTCCTAAAAGAACACACCAACATCCATCAGAATCTAGATCTACAATTCCATAATTGAGCACAGCTGAGAAACGCAGTCTGCAAAATATTATCTTAATATTTGTAAGAATTTAAAAAAACATTCCTAGTTTAAAATGCTGATTTATATTTTCCATCAAACATCAAGCGCAAAATAATACAATCTAACATGGCCCAAAACAAATTATACAAATCATGACACATAAAGCTTATTTAACTTTATCATGTATATGGCCTTTGCTCATCAATCAACCCCGTTCATTGGCTCTGAAAGCGACGCGTTGTGACAGGCATTACACCGCTTTATGCTCGCCACCTGTTGATAGTCTTCACGTCTCATAAAAGAAATCTGTACATTTTATAGCACTATGATAGGCTGAGGTCGTTGACTCGATCATTGATTATTTATTAGCTTGATTAAAGTTTATATAAATGGTAAGATTTGCATTTCAGTTGAATTTATGTTTTAAATCATTGTTTACCAAAAATTAAAAATCATTTTAAAAAAAAATTCGTAATTCCATTAAAAGAGACATTATAGAGCGTTGACAATAGACGACATGATTTATATCAGTAGTTTTAATTAGTTTAAAATACTCAGACCTGGGAATTTAAAATATTTATTGCGCTTTTTGAAGAGGTGTAATAAAAAGTATTATGTTCTAAATTCTTAATTTCACTAAGCAGTTAAACAATATTACAACAATAATTAAAGTTCCTGCAATGTAAACACCACTTCCCAAGTGATAAAAACTAGCAGCAAAGTGTACAGTTCTTTATTAAATTATGTCAGTTCGCAATGAAAGTTGAATGACGCTTCGTAGAAGTTTCAGAGAATTTTAATTAAATATTATATGAGAGAGACGAGATTGATGCAGTTAGTACATTGTGCAAGCGCATGCTTGCATGTAAATTGACCTTATCATAGATTGGCGTATAAGATAGAGTTGCCATAGTAGTCACGCTTGGCTTGGCAATAAAAAAACTGCGGCTGTCAACCCGCTTACATAGCGAGAACACTACGTGAACTGTCCCCTTATGAAATCAATGGGGAGGTCAATGTTGGGGATTGGACTTTGATGGACTATATTGATGATGAAGATGCTTGTAAATGAAATATACCTTAGCATAGACCTTCTCCACGAAATGCCAAAAAGCACGATCCTGAGCCACCTGCAACGCCGCAGTCAAAGGCTAGCGGTAATGAGCCGTCCAAATTATACATTTTCTTGGTTGTTTTCTTTTATAACTGAGTCTATAGTAAACTAATATTTAAAATTGCGATTAATAATTTTATAAATGACAGCAACTTCAAGTTTGACTCCTGTAACCGTGTTGTGGCGGTATCAAGAATATCCACTACCTCATATAATCCCGTGCGTATCGTAAGAGACGGCAAAATTAATTTGAACAAGGAGAGTGCAGCAGCATCTTCTTGCCAAGAGCTGAATAAAAAACTTATCAACCGTGGCAACACTGAAAAATATACCCCCTATGAGGTAATCTATGGGGGAAACCTATGTTCAGTAGTAACTTTTGATAGACTAACAAAAGTGGTACTATAAAAAAATTAAAGCATGCCTTTAAAAAGAATAAGTATTTGTAGGGCCTAAAAATAATTGTTTCGAGCTTAGATATTTGTCCTTGTGCAATTCATGAATGTAAACTGCCCCAAAGATACAGGAGAAAATCGTAGTCTAGGAGGTAAGGTTTTTTTGAAAAATATTTAGTTGCTTTTTTAATATCCGCTAATAAAGTCGTTAATATACTTGTAGCGCTAACTCCACAAGTATGGAAGCTAACGCGTTCCAATTTTCCGCTTCACGGATCAAAGAATTATGAACATGATATATCCCGAAAGTACATTATACAGAAATATTAGCAACGTATGACACTTGAAATACACAAATTACATCGAAAATACTGAAATATTAAATAAATGGCATACGAAAAAATAAAAAAATATTAATGATTACTTATCGAGTAGGTGTTATATTCGCCCCTAACTTCCGAATACCAAAAATACGTATTTACTGTATAGTATTATCCGCCTATTTATAAATATACTATTACATTTATGAATAGGCGGCGGTTAAGGAAAACATCGTGAGGACCTGCATGTCTGAGAAATAAGAAAAAAATATTTCGAAGACATGTGAAGTTCGCTAACGTGCATTAGGGCATCGCGGCGAATATTTCCATGCCCTAAAACCCACTCAGGAATGAGAGGAGGCCTGTGCCTAATAGGGGGACGTATATAGGCTGTAAATTATTTAAACGCGGTAGAGCCATGCTGCAGCTATATTAGTAGTATATTGTAGCACGAATGGTTCAGCTCGATCGGGGAAGGACCACACTCTCACAGAATACCAGCGTAAAATAGCAGCTTAACACTACTGTGTTTCGTATGGTGAGTGTAGAAAACCGGAGACCCTTTTTACTGGAAAAGAGGCTTTCCACCTTAGTCCTCACGGGTGACAATGCATCTGCATTTTGATTCGTAAACGAGGATTGATGTAGATGTCTATGGGCCACAGCAACCACTTACCATCGGGTGGACTGTGTGCTCGTTTGTCACGCTAACCTATAAAAAAATTCCTTTTTTTATAAAATTTAATTAAATTTGTTTCTTATAATATAAGAGTGACACTGGAGCTAATACCCCACCTGATGGTAAGTACAGCTCAATAAAACTGATCGTCACCCTAGAGGACTTAGATCTTAGATGGAATGCCTTTTAGTCTTTAATTATACTCGCTTTCTTGCGCTTCCGATCGGAACAAAGCACTGGGTGCGCTGGTGCCTATTGGCAGAAATATGTAAGAGACTCTTAGGCAGGAAAGAAGCCTTAAGACAAATTTATAGTGCCATAAGTGTTCATGCTAACATGTTTATAGCATTTTTGTGCTTGGTTTTGCATATGCAAGAATTTCGAAAGTAGGATGAACGCAGAAATCAATGCAGGATTACCTAATCATTTTTTTCCTGAAAAAAATTCTTGGAAAATAAAAGTATGTATATATTATGGTACGTGTACAAACACGCTCTCACAGAATACTAGAATAAAATAGCAGCTTAATACTGATGTTTTCGTATAGTGGCCTACGCCGCAAAAGACAAAGTGGACTTTTTAGGCTCCCTTTTTGCGTCCAACTCGACTCTTGATGACGGGGGGAACACACCGCCGACCATCCTGCGGTGTGAGTGCTCCATGCGAGATGTGCGGTTCTCACAGCGCTCGGTTCGAAAAGTACTCCTCTCTCTGGACATCCACAAGTCGTGTGGGCCTGACGGAATCCCCCCAATTGTGCTGAGGACGTGTGCTCTGGAGTTGGCACCTGTTCTAACGTGTCTTTTTCGGTACTCCTACTCCCTAGGCGTAGTCCCGAAATCATGAAAGACAGCTTTTGTCCACCCGGTGACCGCTCAGCCCCGTCCAACTACAGGCCTACCGCCATCACCTCCTTGTTCTCCAAAATAATAGAATCCATTATAAACTACCAGCTCATGTGGTACCTTGAGGATCACCAGCTGATTAGTGACTGCCAATACGGTTTTCGTCGGGGTCGGTCAGCTGGTGATCTTTTGGTCTACCTGACTCATAGATGGGCGGAGGCAGTAGTGTCCAAGGGGGAAGCGTTGGCCGTTAGTTTGGACATTGCGAAGGCCTTCGATCGGGTTTGGCACAAAGCGCTTCTTTCCTATGGGCTTCCCGAGAAATTGTGCAATTGGATCACCAGCTTCCTTGCAGATCGGAGCATCAAGGTCGTTGTAGACAGTGCATGCTCCGACTACACGCCTATTAACGCTGGTATTCCACAAGGCTGTGTGCTATCACCAACGCTGTTTCTTCTGCATATCAATGGTATGTTGCAAACTGGTAACATTCATTGCTATACGGATGACAGCACTGGTGATACTCTATACACCGGCCGTGTCAATATTTCTCGGGAAAACGTCGCCGAGTGCCGGAACAAAATTGTGTCTGAGTTCGAGTCTTTGCTGAACAAAGTCTCGGATTGGGTGCGACTAAATCTAGTCCAGTTTAATCCTCTGAAGAAACAAGTTTGCGCGTTTACCGCTAAAAAGAACCCCTTTGTCGTGTCTTCTCGGTTTCAAGACACTCCCCTTGTTGCCTCAGCCATTTATCGGAATCCTCGGCGTCATCATATCGAGTGACGTGCAGTTTCGTGGTCACTTGGAAGAGAAGGCCAAATTGGTCTCTAAAAAGCTTGGCGTGCTCAGCAGAGCGGGACAGTATTTCATGCGGCACAACGCCTGCAACTTTACGAGGGGCAGGTTCGGCCTCACATGGAATACTGTTCTCATCTCTGAGCCGGGGCACCCCAGTGCCAGCTCTTTCCACTTGACGGCATCTAGCGCAGAGCGGCTCGAATCGTCGACGACCAAGTCCTTTCCGATCGGCACGATTCATTGGCGCTGCAAAGAGATGTGGCATCTCTTTGCATTCTCTTTCGCATTTACCACAGGGGTGCTCTGAGGAATTGTTCGGATTAATCCAAGCTGCCAAATTTCACGAACGCACATCGCGGCAGAACTCCCGATACCGTCCACCACTGTGCGATTTAGAAGATGTTTTCTTCCTCGCACAACTTCCTTGTGAAATCGATTACCATCAGCGATTTTTCCGGACCGATACGACTTAGGGACCATTAAGAAAACGACTCCTTTTTAAAAGGCCGGCAACGCATCTGCAATTCCCCTGGTTCCCCTGGTGTTGCAGTTGTTCATGGGCGGCGGTAGTCAATTACGTTCAGGTGAGCCGAATGCTCGAGGAGCCTCTCCTATAAAAAAATGGTAAGTTTATAGAACCGGAACAGGGATAGCAACGCATCTGCATTTTGATCCTATGTGGATAAGTGTAGATGTCGATGGGTCACAGCATTGACTTACCATCACGTGGACTGTGTGCCCGTTTATCACCTTATTCTATAAAAAAAAACTAAATTTATCTGGTAACATCTGTCGTATTCTACAGATTTAAGTGGAAATTAACTGTTGCAAGATATTGTTTTATAATCGTCCCCCGTCGCGTCGCTTGAAACCATTTGTCACAGTATCGACTTGTTTCTAGAAACATAATTAATTCAAACTGAGCACAAAAATAACTACAAAAATTATTTTAGCTTAGTTAATAGAAAACAATAAGTTGTTTCGAAGATACAGCGTAAAAATTTTAAATGATTAACGTCGAAAATGTTCAAAATTTAAATATGAAGCGAAACATTCTATCTTAATCCTCAAAACTGACAACGCATTCGCATTTTTGTTCTTAATCGAAGATAGATGTAAGTAGGTATCCAAGGGCCACAGGATCCACTTAGCATCACGTGAATTGTGTGCTCGTCTTTTAGTCAATAAAATTTTTCCTTGCTGGTAAGCCCTTTCAGAATTCATAGAAGGCTTTTGTCCAGAAGTTGGACAGTGATTTTGGAGACAAATGTGGCCACCATTTTTTTTTTGCAACACTCCGTGAACGAGCAATTTTTGTTGGCTTCAACTCATTTTCGAACACCCAAACTCGTGACTGGTTTTTTGTTTCGGGTTCGTACGCGTATATCCAGGATTCGTCACCTGATACGATGTTGTATACAGCATTTGAGGATCCTGCGTGGAATCTTTCGAGAGTTCTGACGCACCAAGTAACGCGAGCCGCTTTTTGCTCTTCACAGAGCGAATGCGGTATCCATCGGGAAAACAACATTTTTACACCTAATTGTTCATGCAAGATTATTTGTATTTGACTCATGCCAATGTCTAAAGTTGCCTGAATTTCGCGGTATGTCACATGTCGATCTTCCTCAATCAGCTTACGCACAGCATCAACGTTTTCTTGGGTGACTACAGTTTTTGGACGATTTTGACGGGGATCATCACTGAGCTTGACACGTCCACGTTGAAATTCAGCAAACCAGTGATAAATTGTGGTTTTGGATGGGGCTTCATCACCAAATGCAGAAATCATCCTGTCAACACACTGTTTTTGTTTTAATCCACTTCGAAATTCATAATATATCATCGCTCTTGAATTTTCTCGAGTCAATTCCATTTTCTCAACGACTAAACCAGTTTGACAAAACCTTGTGACAAGACCGAGAATCTTTTTTAAATAAATAAATGGTATTCGATTTTAAAAACCAAGAAGTTTTCAATTAAAAAGATTTTAATATGACAAGAACAGTGGAAATATTCCATTCCCGATACTTTTAGTGCAGCCTATGTAGTATTGTAGCTTAAAATAAGCTCAATTTTAGTAGGAAGACTCATTATTGCCTTTTGTTGACTGTTGTTAATGAAAAATTGTCATTAACAATGGAATTTTTTTAAGAGTAAAAAAGCGCAGAATACTAGCGTAAATGAACAGAATGATGTTGATGTTTTGGTATGGTGAGTGTAAACAACCGGAAATCCCCTTTACTGGGGACAAGGCATTCCATCCGTCAAATCCTCGGTGTTAACAACGCATGTGCATGATGATATTTTAACTAGCAAATATGTGTCTGTGGGCCACATTCACTTAGCATCAGATGGATTGTGTGTTTCTTGACTAACCTAGCAAATATTGCCTTCCTTATTGGATGTTAGCTGCAGGTGTCCATGGACTGCAGTGGCCACTTACCATCAGGTGAACTGTAACTTCTTTTGTCTTCAGTTTTAGTAAAATATTTCAATGTTTCATTTCAATTTGACTTCAATTTTATAGAAATGCAAGTCCAATGGTTAAAACAGTAATTAAAAAAACTCGACTGCGTAAAAAGTCTAGTTGTAGTAGTTTTCTCCGTGTAGTGGCGGGTAAGAATACCCACTACCCCATATCTTCCCGTGTGTGTCATAAGAGGCGACAGTGGGAAACTGATGCAGAAGATGGGCAGCAGCATCTTTCTGATAATAGCAAAAAGCAATAAAAAACTGCGGTTGCCAACCCGCTCGCCAAGCGTAGCAACTATGGAAATATACCCCCCATGAGCAACGACACAAATAAACGGCCTCCAGTCCCCGGTGGTCCCGCTATTCCTGGCTACGATGGTGACCATGGTAACGGCACAAGTGAGAACGATGACCCGTCGCAGAAGAACACAAAAACTCTCTGATCACACTCTTAATCTCTTGCGAGAACTCGCGCAACTTAAATACAGCTTGTATTGAAGAACCGATCGAGCGGAGCCACGACTCCAAAGTCTTTGCCAGAGATCTGTCTGCCAGAAAGATCCAACTTTCGAAGCTAAAGAGTGAAGATTTCTTATATTTACGCGAACACTACACATAGAATAAAACTATTTTTACGGATTTTATCGCATTTAATTAACTTATTTTATATTCCCACATTCAACACATAGCTGACGTGAAGCACCAACGTTCCGGGAAGTCTGCAGTTTGTGATCATATCCTAGATGGCCCCCGCCATTACATTCGATTTGATAAACCACAAATTCTCGCGAAAGAACATCGATTCTTGCCAAGGATGATACGTGAGGCCATTGAAATTAAAAAACATCCTAATTTCAATAGAGAGGGAGGCTGGGTACTACCACCTGCTTGGGATCCTGTAATTCATAAAATTAAAACTAAACCCAAGCATACCACTGCAAGACTTCAAGACACAGTTAGTTCGTTCTGTGTAGATCGGACCAAAAATATTAATTAAAAAAGCTGAAGGTACTCCGGTTTAACACTGACATCGGGACGTCAATCACCTCAGTCCCCCGTGACCACGGTTGCTGGAAAGCAACCGAAACGTCGGGAATATAAAATAAGTTAATTAAACGCGATAAAATCCGTAAAAATAGTTTTATTCAATCTAAAGAGTGAATGTGGCAGCATCGTTTCCGGGACAACTGAGATTTTGAGTGAGATTGAGTGTCTATGGGCAGCTGTACACGTCATCGTTGGGGCCACACGCAAGTGTGATTAACGATCCAAGAGATCTTATCCGACACTATTCCGATGATACCTCGGACGTCAGTCCGAGTGAGATTAGAATGGCTCTCCAGCAACTTAAAACGGCAAGTCCCCGGGCGAGGATGAAATTACAGCGGAGCTTTATTAAACGGGTGGAAAACCGGTACTTGAAACCCTTCAGAAGCTCTTTAATTTCGTCCTCCATGGTGGGACTAATCTGGAGGCGTGGAGCAGAAGTGTGGTGGTCTTGTTCTTCAAGAAAGGCAACAACGCTCTCTTGAATAACTATAGACCGATTTACTTTCTGAGCCGCATCTACGTGCTGTGTACGAGTCATTACTAATCGTCTCGCACGCAGACTCGACAACTTCCAGCCTCCCGAATAAACCGGTTTCCGAAAAGGCTTTAGCACCATAGACCACATACATACCCTTCGACAAATTGCACAGAAGACCGAGGAGTACAATCTGCCACTTTCTTGCGTATGTGGACTAGGAGAAAGCCTTTGCTTCCGTCGAAATTTGGGTGGTGCTGCAGTCCCTTCAGTGATGCCAAGTGGACTGTCGGTATATTGAAGTGCTGAAGTGTTTGTACAGTAGGGCTACAAGTAGTAGTACAGAACAAAAGTACAAAACCTATCCAACTACAGAGATACACCTCTCAGACATGGTGACGTTATATCCCCGAAACTCTTCACCGCTACATTGGAAGACGTTTACAAGCTACTGGACTGGAAAAGGCGTAAGCGGTTGTAACGTCAATGGTGAGTACATCACTCACCTTCGATTTGCCGACGATATAATATAGTCCTTATGGCAGAATCGCTGGAGGACCTAAGCACTATGCTCAAAGACCTCAATAGTGTCTCCCAAGGGATAGGTCTTAAGATGAACATGGACAAAGCAAAAATCATGTTTAACGTCCATGTCACACCTATGCAGTAATTGTTGGGAGCAGTAAGCTCGAAGTTGTTGACGAGTTTGTTTAACTGGGACAAATATTCCGACTAGGTAAGTCCAAGTTCGACCGAGAGGTCAATCGACCGAGCGTTCGGGAGTTTACGACACATCTTCTCGTCAGGCATACCTCAAAACTAGATTTTACTACCAGCGCGTGTTGCCAGTGATGACCTTTGGATCTGAGACATGGACGTGGCCGTATGAGGAAGCTCAAAGTCTCTCAGCGAGCTATGGAGAGGGCTATGCTCGACGTTTCTCTGCGTGATAATTCTGCTGTGATTCGTATGATGTATGTAGAGACCTCAAACTTCAGACCAGACAGAATAGGAGACCCTTTTTACTGCATTCCACCTTAATGTTCAGGGGTGACAACGCCTCTGCATTTTGATTCTTAATCGAGGATAAATGTAAATGTCTATGGGCCACAGTATCCACTTACTATCAGGTGCATTGTGTTTTCCTTCGTTTACAAACAAAAAAAAACATGTGTGCAGTTCACACGCGGTAGTAGTGAAAACTTTGGAAAACTAAACTCCGAGAGAATGAGACGAATTCAGACTATCGGGAGTAGGACAGTTATAGTGTTAAAAAAAAATCGGTTGTCTGTAAAGTCGGTTTACTGACGATAGTTGAACGTGACAACGCCGATTGTGCCTCTTTGTCGCTCGTTCCGCGCTCTCGCTTACACTTCAAGCCTTAAATGGAACGCCTCAGAGCGAGGTAACGCCGCATGAGCCATGTTTTTTCGTGCGTGCAGCCAGCTTCATCGAATTAGAAGACGTTGTCACGTCAAAAAAGCGAAATGTTATGATTGTTATGCCTGAGGCGTGCGAACCTAGGTGGATATTTATTACGTATCTATCTTGATTACCCCGATCACAGGCGTCGCTATTTTTTAAAATTTTAACTTTTCCTTTTTCGTCAGACCATAAAGGATTAACGCTGGACCCGGCTCTCCATCAATTGTCACGTTTGACAGACGAAATAATGACCACAGTACCAGATATCTCGTACCTTTGACGATGCTCCCTGCTCTGTATAGTATACCAGCACACGCACAACTGCAAACCTCTATCATTTTATTTATATAGATAGATGAAGATATCGCAATAATTTATATAAAGGCCAAGTGACAAAGAAATAAAACTTAGAAAACCTAATTGAAATCTTTCCAGTAGTTATTCCGTGATGCGCGCACAACTGCAAATCTCTACCATATTATTTATATAGATTATCTAAGATGCTCCGTGTCGCGGGTAGAGATATCGTCATATAGCGGAAACTGTAAGTTCTTGTATATCAAATAATCGCCTTTTATGCCATCTCCGGGACGAAATGCGGTGAAAGATTCTCTTCCGCCATTACTCGGTAATAATACTTGTAACCATTTTTTGCGAGAAGACAAACAAGGTCGCCAAAGTCATGTTAATACCCTTGGAGTGACCACTAACTTAAATCTGACCCTGGTAATAGTAATAGTCTTGACACTAAAAAAATTTGAAATAGTGATGGAAGACGTTAATTATGTTTAATATAATCTTGCATTTTATTTTACATTTATTTAAAAATATTACGCTTACGCATTAATTGCTTCTTAGAAATTAATTTATTATTTTATTATATTCCACTAAAATAATTATAATAAATATGGTATTATAATAAAGTAATTAGTTTATTATATTCTACTAAAGAATAAATTAAAGAATATACAAAAAATAACTAATGAAAACAACTGGAATAATTTATTAAGAATCAATTTTAATACAAGCCGGATTATATATATTTTTTCATTTAAGAAATTTCCTTCTTTCCGGAATGAAAACAAATGACCCTTTGCCTAACGGGTAAATGAAGCGTTTATTTGTTAAACTTGAAACATAAAAAAGAAGAGAAAAAATTTTATACGTTTTATTTCAGTATGTTTAAAGCAAGCCTCACTAAATTTTCAAATATGCACTGAGGGCGCAAATTATTCATATTAAGAGGTATTTTATAAAGATACATTTAAAAAACAAACAATGTCAGTACTTGATTTCTACCCTCACTATGCTGTGTTGAGTTTATTTTATGCGACAATAAAAAAGCAACTATTCGTTATCTCTTATAAAATAAGCTAAATTGGAAGGTCTAGGATGAAATTTCAGTGATAAATCTCAGTTATTGTGTCGGGTACACATGTGAAAAGCACTTTAATAAAAACGCCTGTATATTTTTCGTGTAAATGCGCGGAGGGTGCGGAGGGTGTGCGTGATACGCGACGATGTGACATCGTGGCTTGATAAGCGTGATTGATGACGTCAGAATTGCCGAGTATACACACGGAACGACAGAACGACATAGAGTTTAACGATTTGTTGAGCCTCAGAAATTTTTAAATTTTTTACTTACCCTTACAGAAAGATCTTATGTTCCGTTGACAGTCCCTTACTATCTTATATTGTTTCAAGTTTATTGGTAGGTAATAGAAATTAAATATATCAACCTACAAATTTATTTGTGATAAAAACAACTCTAATTATTTTTGCTGGGATTTGAAGATTACACGTTATTCTAGTAAAACAAAGACGGAGCGAGAAATGGATTTTAAAGAATGCCAAAATATTTTTTTTATTACGCAATCCAAACACACATTAAAACACAAATTATTACACCGCCATACAACCTATCGAAAGTCCACTGCTTAACATATCCTCCCCCATGCCTCATAGGAGCGATATTTGCCATAGTTGCCAGTTGCTACGCTTGGCAGGTTATTAGGAAGATGCTGCTGTCCATTTCCTGTTTCATTTCTCTGTTTCGCTTCCCACTACACCTACGGAATTACAGTAGAAAATTCTCTTACACCGCCATCACTCGGTGACACGGACAAGCAATTAAAAGATAAAATTATGCCATCAAAAACATAACTTGTAATAAAAACCAAGTCTCGCAACTCAGTTCTTCTACCGTAAAAAGTTGTGAGATCCATGTAATATCAAGTCGGTTAATTTATTCAGTCCCTACTTAAGGCTCCTTCTGTCGTAAGTTATTATGTAATTAGCTAACCTAACAAAATCATATAGTGACCACATCAATACTAAAAATCTTTTATATTTTAAATAAATAGATTTACTTGGCCATCGCATGAAAACACAATGTATCTCTCAAGTTATACATTTTATATTAAATTAGATTGTTTAGTGCGATTGCCAAGTCAATTTATTGCAGATATTTTAGTCGTATAACGAAATTATGTCATTTATGTACATTACAATTAAAATTATGATTTATGTAGGTATATTCCAATAAATATTTATGGGTTCGTTACTGGAATAACGTAATCTAAAGGAGATTAGAATGGATTCCCTAGCATCTTAAAATTGGCAAATCCCCGGATAAGGACGGAACTACAGTAGAACTTTTTAAAACGAGAGGCAAACTGATACTTAGAATCATTCAGAAGGCAATCAATCCGTCGCGCAACGTGGCGCTACTCTAAAAACGTGAAACAAGATTGCGCTGGTTATGTTCTTCAAGAAAGGCGATAACGCTCATTTACTTTCTTGTCGGTATTTGTTGGGAACAATAGGCTCGAAGTTTTCGATGAGTATGTTTACCTAAAACAAATTATCCAACGAGGCAAGTTCAACTTCGACCAAGAGGTCAATCGACGGATCCAATTCGTCTAAGCCCGCGTTCGTAAAATTACAACAAATTTTTTCGTCGCGTATTCCGTAAAAAATACGAAATCAAGAGTGTATACTACTACCCGGTGCGTGTTGCTACTTGTGGCATATGCGTCTGAAACGCAGTCTTCACCGCTAGCTTTCATTGTGATAAAATTCGCTGTAAAGATATCAGCAGTAGAACCAGAGTAAATCACATAGCACAATGGATCAGTAAGCTGAATTAGCAAAAGATGGGCTTTATAGGTCAAAGAATCGATAAGCGATGGGGAAGAGAGGTTCTCGAGTAGCAGTCATACCTGTAAGCGAAGTGGTAACACATGCAAGAATGGAAAAGGATGTAGTGATGACGATGATGATGTTGATGATTTATGCTTTCATCATAACCTATACTAAATCAAAAAAAATCTGCATGTCGTAGGACAATACATGTACGGGGCTAACAGTACATAAAATAACATTCCATCACATTTATGTTTGTATAAATTATAGTTTTGCGTGCGACATTTTTGTCCTTGTGACATAAAATATGGACTACCCTGATAAATAACAGACTTCTCGCATTATATGACTACATTCTTTATCTTAATTCAATGCAATTCATTACAAATTGAAATTAATGCTAAATTAAAATTAAATGCTTAATATTTCATTTTACCCTTTCAAATATAATGAAATTGTATATGATTAGTAATAATCGCTTAAAAAGATATAATTACGTAAAATTCATAGATATATTTTCCTTATAGTCCGACATTACTCCGCGTGATTACTACGTCGATCTGTTTTTGAATGGTAATACAAATTTATGAACAATATTCTTAATGCGCTTACATAGAATACCAGCGTAAAATAGCAGCTTAACAGTGATGTGTTTCGTAGGGTGAGTGTAGAGAACCGGACACCCTTTTCACCGGAATAGAGGCATTCCATCTTAACCCTCACGGGTGACAACGCATCTGCATTTTGATATGAGAGTATAGATGTAGATGTCTATGGGCACTAGCACTAGCAAACACTTACCATCAGGTGTGTTTAAGCAATTGGTGTGTGTTCTTGAAAACCGTGGATTTAGAGACTGATAAGGAGTAATTCTTCCAAAATAAACCCACAATTAAACGATATATGTCTTTCATGACTTTGACATGTCTTTTCTTGACCATACACAATGATATTATGATATATTAAATGTATCGCTCAACAACACGCTTGCCTAGAGTGGTATGAGAACCTTTCCACGTGTGATATACTTGTTTTTATAGGATAGGGTGACAAACTAGCACATAGTCCACCTGATGGTAAGTGGTTGATGTGACCCATAGACCACCCGTGAGGGTAAAGATGGAATGCCTCTTTTCCGGTAAAAAGGGTGTCCGGTTCTCTACACTCACCCTACGAAACACAACAGTGTTAAGTTGCTATTTTACGATGGTATTCTGTGTAAGCGTGGTCCTTTCCCGGTCGAGCTGACCTATTCGCGCTGCAACTATACTACTATTATAGCTGCATCATGTCTCTACCACGTATAAAACTACTTATGTTACATGACTACAAACTTCAAAAACGGAATAACTTAAGTTATATCCATCCATCCATCCATTATCATTACAGTCCACTCCTGAACATAGGTCTCTCCAAAGATTGCCTCATAAGTGAGATATTTGCGATAATTGCCACGTTTGACAGGTGGGTTGGCAACTGCATTTTTTTATAATTTTGAGATGTTATCAGGAAGATGTTTCTGCCAATATTCTAGTTTGTTTCCCTCGGTCGCCTCTCGACACCCACGGAACTATATAGAGTAGTGGATATTCTTACACCGCCACTACACGCTATAATATTTAAGCGGTTATCTCTAGACAAACATGACACACTTCTTTCATCGATTATTATTTCTATACTAATGAAAACAGCATATTTAAACGTTATTAAATTTATATAAATAAATAATGAAAGTGTAATTGAGAACGAATTAAAATTAAATTCATTTTCATTTGTTGCAGATATGTCTCGGAGTTCTGCGATCGTCTTAGCGCTGTGCGCAATGGCCGCGGTTTGCATGCTGCCAGTTTCAAATGCACAAGTACTGTCGCAGTATGATGGTAAGATGAACTCTATAGGAAATTTAATCTAGATCCCGGACTTCGACCCGGGATTCAAACACTGAGTTTGAGCACTGGCCGAGCCGGTTTAAATCAGTTTCTCTCTGTACGTGACGAGCCGCCAATGCTCCTCAAGCTTGTAGTAGTGTAATTATCATAGCGCGGTTGTATGAAGCTTTGTCTCTGTACGGTCCGGTTTTTTACTCATGAGATTTTACAGCGCACGCACTCATTCGTAAGGGTCTATCGGTAGGCAAAAACGTTGTTGTCCATAAATGATATTCAATTTGGGATAGCTTCAAATAAAATTAGAAGCCTTATTTACGAATTTTCAAAAACCGCAATAACGGTATATTAATAGTATTTATTATTTGAACTTATAAATTAGCTATAATTAAATATTAAAATAACCCTATACATTATGTATTTCATTTATTCATCTATTAGAATATATCAAAGTCCACTGCTGAACATTGGCCTTCATATAGTATTCCTCATAAGGAAGATATTTGCCATAGTCGCTATGCTTGGCAGGTGAGTTGGCAACCGCAGTTTTATTTTTTAGTTGCGTAAGGATAACGCTGCTGCCAATATCCTGGCTTGTTTCCGTCTGTCGACGGACACCCACGGTACGATATAGGGTAGTAGATCTTCTTAGACTAGGAAGTTTTCGACTAAGAATACAAATTCACATGCGTTTTCACTCTTATGGACTAAGATGCAATGTCTCGTTTCCAGTAAAAATAGGTCTCCGTTCTCTACACTCACCATACGAAAAATAGCAGCATTAAGCTATTATTTTACGCTAGTATTCTGTGAGAGCGTGGTCCTTTCCCGGTCAAGCCGACTATGGCAAAACCCGAGGAAAAAGAGATATATGACGCAATCTGGATAGGCCTATGTTCAGCAGTGGACTTTTAATAAGCTGTAACGATATCAATTCTTACTTCAAGAATTTCATATTAATAGTCCAAAGAAAGAACGTAACATATCAGTATAATATAAGTTTCTTGTGTGTTCTTTTTTTAAATGTACATAAAAAAATCTTGAAAATGGATTCACGATACGGTATTTAATATTGAAAATGAAATACGTGACTGTACAAATAAAGCAATTACAAAGAAGTCGTCTTCAAAGTACAGAGTTCATAAGACTTAATAAGATATCTGTGCGGCGTTAAATCCATTCACCGCTATCATGTGCCAGCGAAGTGAATATATAAGAGTGCACACATACATATTACATACATTGTGTAAACCACTTGTAATACTACATGCATTGTATCACACCAGCGACCCGCCTTTCGAGCTCGGGGCCTCAAAGCTTTGCTCTGGTAACACCACATAAGGGTAGCTTTGAGTATCTCCGATCTTATGACCGATCCGTCCTCATCTCGCTGATATTAACATCTTGAACGTTCAGCTATCACCAGAAAGATAGTTAAATCGAGTTCAGTTATGATATAATCAAAATGCAGACTCTTTTTAGGGCTCCCAGTTTCAAAAGGAAAAACAGCTCACTCTATTGTTGTCCTTCCTTGCGTCTGTCCGTCGGTCCACACTTTTTTTTCAGGAACGTGTAAAGTTATCAATTTGAAATTAATGTAAAAACTAAAGTTTACGGTTCTTTAAATATGTTAAAAATACAAGCTCCTTAGTCATCGCTTTCAAAAGATACAGCCATTTATGTCACTCTATAATAACTCGATCTCATTTATGTAATTTAAGATACTCGCGAACTATCACGTTACGTTGCGTTACGTTAAAATGGTTACGTTTACTATTTACCGCAGTTTTTATTATTTTGAGTTGTAGCTGGAAGATACTACAGCCCATTTCTTGTTAAAGTTTCCCTCTGTCGCCTCATACGGGATCCATGGAATAATACGAGGTAATAGATTCTTTTATACCGGCACTACACGACAATAATATATATATATTTTATTACTATCGATCCGTCCCGGCTTCACATGGGTGGTTTTTGGATCTCGACAACAGTTCCACCTACCGGGTCCAATTGTGAATCTAAACCATCCACACAAACACACAAATAATTTCATCAGAATCCGTCGAGCCAGTTTCGAGTTTTAGCGAGACTAACGGACAGCATTTGATTTTTATATATAGAGATAATTAATATATTTCATTAATATCAATATAATATACAGAATATTACTTCATAAAATTATGTGAAACTAACTTTTACTTTACACTAATAAAGTGTACAGTTTCTACTTCGACCCGAATGCAACTTTAGTATCAACTTTAGCCGTTTACGGAACAAACGTATACGTTCTTAGGGTTACAAAGTTTCAATAGTTGTTTATATCAGCCTGTAGCTTACATTGTGATAATACATTATTTTTAAATATATGTAGACATTATTGCTTTGTGGAATTCTTTGGGGGAGGTCTATGTTCAGCAGTGGACATGTGGCTCCATCTAACGCAGCGTAAAGTAACCAGTTTCTGCAACGAATTTTGCATTTTAAGGACTGTACTGAAAAAAATGTGTGCCACAAATAGGTAACTAATCTATTTATAAAACATATTAGGTCAGACGGGCCTAATCTGGTGAGTACGGCAGTTAATCGATGACATTTGTAGCGTTTTTGGCCTAATTTGGCCATAAAATCTATATACGAAAGTTCCAGTATTCTATAATCGATTATCATCATCATTACATCCTTTCACAAGTCCACTGCTGAACATAGCCCTGAGCCACCTGCATCCATCGACATGTCTTACCAGATCGTCACTCCATCTTGTGCGAGGTTGTCAGTCCTTCAAGCTATATGGCTGGCCCAAAGCCACTTCAGCATACTAATCCGTTGGGCTATGTTCGTTACTCTGCTTTTATTGAGGATATTCTACAATGATCGTCTATATTTAAACCACAAATTCCCGATATTTTATGACAGAAAATCTATAAAAAGATAAAGTGTATTGTATAAAGTAATACTTTATTAGCATAGTTAAATTGTTTCAGCTAAATCGATTTAAAAAGTTTGCATGTTAGCCATAAGCTCATTCAACGACTAGAGTACCGTTTAAGCAGTATACATATTGAAATAAGTTAGCGACTACCTGTATTCTCTACCGACTAGTCGAGACGGCTTGTACATACTTGTTCGTAATTTACACATAATATTAAAGAGATAGACTGTTGAAAACTGGGCCACATTATTATGTCACGCAGATGCGAGGCTGAAAGACACGACTATAATCTATGCATATAAATAAAATTTAAGTGTCTGTGTCTGTAATATCCAACTAAGAGTATTTTATCGAGCTTAGGTTTTTTTTATATTTTCATGATAAATGAAAAATGTTTGTCTGTCTGTCTATCCATCTGTCCGGTATTTTTTTTTTGTTGAACCCATAATGATAAAACTTCACGAACACAGAGAGCAATGCCAAGAGTGATATTTTATTTGATAACTTCCTGACTCCGGGGTGCTACTTATATTTTTCACAAATATATCGCGTATAATACATACAAAAAAGAACATACTATCCACTTGAGAGTTTGTTCCTTTTTTTAAGTCGGCTAAAAGGTGCTCAGTTTGGCAAATTTTGGCATTAAATGCTGATGATATTGACACGTCCACGAGAGTAGAGCCGCGCAAAAATCTAGTAATATTATAAATTGATGTATTTTAATTTACAACTGGTAGTAGTCCCTTTTAAATGCTAATTATAAACTTTAAAGACTGCTCTAGACCATGATAGCATCTTGATTTATCGTTATTTGTATCGTTTCCCTTTTTAATTAAGTGAGATTTAGTGTTAATACCTTTTTAGATAATTATCTCATTTAGTACCTACTTTTAAAATGTGATTTTATTTTATTGTATAATAATACATTTATGCACAAGTAACAAAGAGAAAAAAACCGAAGACGTAAATTTCGCCAAAATCATTGGGGCCTCGAAGCGCACACGATTATGCCATATTATTGTATAATATTTTACTATATTTTGTATATGAATGTAATTACTTTATAATTTATATTAATAAAAGTACTACTAAGTGCTATTTCATTTATTGTTATTGTTAATTTTCATAATATGTCAGAATTGAAGTCTATTTAAATAAGGTTGCTTTCTTGGTTATTGTTCTGCGGAAGAAAATAAGCTCTTGGAGATTTAAATGTCATTCAAACAAACATACGTATTTGTGTTAATGTCCACAGGTGGTGCAGTAAGCGAGAGTCAGGGCTGGGACGCGTTGGGTGGCCTGTACGCACTGCTGGCCCAACACGACGCGTTGGACGGACACGCACTGGCGCGTAAGTCCGTGCGCTCACCCTCGCGCCGTCTTCGCTTCGGCCGTCGCTCCGATCCTGAAATGCCCGCTCAGGCTCCGGTAATACCATAATTTATAATATTTTTTATGAAAGTTACGACTTTCCTTTATTTGATTGCGACTTTGAGTAACTTAAGTACCTGTTTAATACAAAAACAATCATCATAATCAGTTTACAACTGACGAAGACATTACATTCAATACATTCAGAAAATTAATACACCGTAATTGAAAACCTCATTACTTTTAAATCGCTTAAAAAGGGGCTCCAGTTATTCTCACTCATCATCGAAACAGCAGCAATATTTAAAAACATGATATCAGCTTATCAAAAGTTCACTGCTGAACATAGGCCTCTCGATAGATTGCTTCATAGTAGGAATGTTTGTCATAGTTGAGCCAAGCTGCAGCTATATTATGGTTGCAGTACGTTCGCGTCATCTCGAACAAGTATGAACCCTGCTCCCACAGTATATCAACTTGAAACATCTTAGTCCCCAGCCATAACAACGAATCTGCATTTTTATTTTTAATGGACTATAGATGTAGATGTCTATGGGCCGCAGCATCCTACCTTCAGATATAGATAAAAATAAAAAGTTCAAAAACGCACGTTAACACGCTCGTAATTAAATACTATTTCAGATTGTCTTGGGTTTTAAATGAGTTTCTGGTTTTCATAGAAATAAAAATCATTTAATACAAACACAAACTTTTTGAATGCAAAAAACTTAATTTAGCTAAACTAATATGTACCTTTAGTTTCTAGTGATTTTCGTGTGTTCGGGGTTTATGGGAAATACCAGAAGAATCTCATAGCTTGCTATAGATGGCTGTATGATCATCTCGTTTAAGACAGACGTAAAGTACCCAGCTGAACGAGAGGGAACTGCGTCAAAGGCGCAATACGCCTGGTACCCTATCAAGCATGGCGACTAAAGCTAAACCTCCGTAACTGTGGCTTATATCCAGCAGTAGACTTTGACGAGCTGATAATGAACGTGTATTCATTTTTTCACTAGGATTTTATTCTTTATCGTGGATATCCAAACCAATTTGGCTATGTAGGCCATAAACTATACACCGCACAAGAATTGAACTTGTAGCCAGCTATACCACAACTAAATGCTTAGCCACTGCGCTAACAAGCCGTCATTTTTTATATATGGAATAAGGGTGACAACGAGCACACAGCTCACCTGATGGCATGTGGTTGTGGTTCATAGACATTTACATGTATCCTTAATTAAGAAATAAAGCTCAGTTGTCACCTCTGAGGGCTAAGATAGAATACCTAGTTCTCTGCACTCACCAAAAAAAAAATTATAGGACTATAAACTGCTATTTTACGCTGGTATTCTGTGAAAACATGGTTGAATGCTGCAGCATGGCTCTACCACGTAAAATATTGCAATATGCATATAATGAATGAATGAATCGATTAAAGAAAGAATTATATTAATATCTCTTTTAGAAAAGATTTTTATTGCCTGATACAGTTGAATTACATAATATCTTTAAAAAGATTTCTATAAAGTTCTATTCCAACCGCAAACGAAAGAACATGTTAAAAGTAACGGCTGAAGCACGAACAACAAGTGGGCGTCTCCCTCGGTTTCACACTAATATCCACATAAAGATGATCCTTTTTTGCTCCATTTAACGAAATCCGGGGTTTTAAACTCCATTACACCACATTATGACGTACCGAATTTATTCTCTGTGATTTTTTTTTCAGAATTTTAAAATTACACTACCTAATAATATTGATAGAGCTTTAAGAAAAAACGTTCTGATGTAACAGTAGTCTATACTTAATACTTTGTACGATTTCTTGTAAAGAACATGTACACAATATGTACCTTATGTTAATAAGAATATAAAGTAGTATGTAGTTCGGTACTTTGGACGTCCATCCACCTCTTAAGTGTGGCCGATATGGTAACTCCTCCCTACATTGGCTCTCCTATTGGCCGACGTACACCATGAATTGTCACTTGCAACATGTATCATGCATTAGTGTTAGATACGCTTAAAATTTTCAAGCACTTTAAGTTTTAAAAATATCTAGTAACATTTTTTATAGGATAAGGGTGATAAACGAGCACAGTCCACCTGACGGTACATGGTTGCTGTGGCTCATAGACATCTACATCTATCTTCGATTACGAATCAAAATGCAGTTGCGTTGTCACCCGTGAGGACTAAGATGAAATGCCTCGTTTCCAGTAAAAAAAGTTCTCCGGTTCTCTACTCTCACCACACAGCAGCGTTAAGCTGCTATTTTAGCTGCTGGTATTCTGTGAGAGCGTGGCATAATATAGCTGCAGCATGGCTCTACCACGTATAAAATATATAAATATATTTTACTCAACTTATTATACTCTGAGCTGTTTTTGTTATTTTCTTCTGTAATGTATCTTTTATAAGCCATAAGCATAGTTTTACCAAATTTGGTTATCCTTATAAATTTTAAGCTTCCATACATTTCATATTTTTAGTATATAGAAATACTAGGCAATCCTAATGTTTAGAACAGAATTCAGTTGAATTAGGTTCTAAACAGGTATTCCAGATTACTTGATGAATGATAAGCTGTACAAATTGTGGCTAATTTTATCATAATTAAATATTCAGTTGCAATGGAACCTGCCATTGTTAGTGCATTCAATGAAATTTAATTTCAATCGCCTTTATTATCTGCTTGTTTTAGTGTTTATATCATTGTTATATATTATAGGCCACGTTTGGAAGACGAGTTGGTAATCGCAGTTTTTTTAATTATTTTTATTTTTTATCAGAAAGACACTGATTGTCATCTATTTTTTCATTTCCCTCCATCGCCTCTTACGATTTCAGACTTTCTACTTATTGGTCTGAATTTACGACACGTACGGGATGATATCAGGTATTGGATTGTCGTTCTACGTCATTACATGGCGTATTGTTACATATATTTTATCTCTTATTTTTTTTTTAGATTGACGAGATGGAAGAGCTTGTTATGCGGGACGTACGCACGCCTGTCCGCCTCCGCTTCGGACGCAGGTCTGACGAGCGTGCCGTTCCCCACATCTTTCCCCAGGAGGTAACTCACTAACTAACGATAGTAAGAAAACTAATAATTATCTTAAAGTGTTAATTGGTTTATTACTTGGAATTTTTGATTAATATGCAATATAGGTTAAATCCACAAACTAATAAGAAGTGCTAGATTTATATATATCGAAGTTAAAAACTAATTCACAACATAAAGTAATAATATTATGTTAGGATCAGAAATTTAATGAATTTATTTCGTATGAAAACCGAAAACTATTCAAACTGAAAAAATTTAGCCGTATGGTAGCGGTGAAACAAATGCCATTTCGTTCCGCAAGTATTTTAAAAGGCCACTATGGAAAATACCAGAAAATTTATATCATTCGTTAGATGTAGCGATATAACTATCTCGTTTACACCAGACCTATTTAAGTCTAGTGTAAAGGAGATAGTTATATCGCCACAGGTATTTAATTTACCTGGACCGGTGACGGGAGAGGCCCATGCTAATAAAGTATCAAAAAATGTATTGAGTACTTTTAGTCTCTGACAATGGAGAACTTAATTTCCCCTATATATCAATTTAGTATTTTATGAAGCATCTGTAGCCTCCTTTGTTTGAAGTTGTCTGATGGTGACTGTGTCCTGCCACACATCACTTACCACAAGGTAGATAGTTTGTTTGTCACTTCAATGTTATAAAATAAAATATAAAAAAAAATATTTCACGACTGAGTAAAAGAATGTACCTACAGAGTATAGTGGTACTAGGTAGTGGTAGTTGTATTACTTATCCATTTAGCCACTGACCACTGAGTAACTGTTAACCTATAATTGTTTCCGGTTTGAAGTATCACTTACATATACGGGGAAAAGCGGCATATTATCCTTCCTTGTTTAGATACTGCGAGTGTTAATAGGCCGCTTTAAAATCAGGTGAGATTTATGACCACTCCATAGGTCGTACATTCTTTTGTCACTTTAATTAAAAATGTCTAATTATCGTCGCGCTACTTCATAATATATTATTTCTTAGATATGCTGGTTTCCTCACTTTAATCAGCTTAAAATTTTGATTAAGAATTTCATGTTTTCATAGTCGTTAGTAACATTAATAATTTTTTTTACAAGGCAGTAACTGCACGTCAACGTATTATGTACAAACGTCCACACAAGCTGCGTAAGACACGTATTGATCCACAGATAATAAAATTCCTGATGTGGTGTAAAGCCGCAGAATGAACTTATTCGCCCTAACAAGCCACTATTCTCCTTGTTACGACAATCGACTTGTTTTACGACGAATGGCCCTAATGCTATATTCTCGTGACCTGAAAACAGAAACTACGTCTTGATACTAAATAGGACCTATACTCGTAATTTTTTTAAGTCGTATATTGTAAATTTAAAATTAATCGCATAATATATAAGACAATATACTGCTCGTATATTAGCTCTGAGTGCCAATTCATTTTTCTAATTACTAATCTGAATATATACATATCAACAGAATCAAGGGATACCTTAATCCTAAATTATTTACGACTTTATAGTTTAAAATCTTTTTAGTTTCCATAAAAAGTTTAATACAGATTAAAAACTCTTTTATTCTTTTTTCAAAATTTAAAAATGTAAATATAAAAACAAAATACGGCGGCAAAATTGTGAGTAATTCCTTACGTCCATGTTACGTCAAGGAAAATTAAAATTGTTCTACTGATATTAATTAATGAAAAGGGATTAGATGGTTTTTCTTTTTTAATTTAACGTGTCGTGTGAGCTTTAAGAGTCATGTTAAATCGTCATTTGAGTCGAGATGAAATGTTACGAGCCGTGGGCATGTTAGAAAATGGTGCTATTGAACGCGTCGTTGCTGAGGCCCTACACACCAACCAAAACGTGATATCAAAGTTGCGCTCACGTTATCGCAGTACTAGGGATGTGGCTGAATGGCACACTGGTAGATATCGTATTACAACGCAGAGACAGGATCGATTTCTCCAAATGACAGCCAGAATACAACCTAATATCACAGCGATGTAACTACTACAAAGGCTACAGGAGGACCACCAGATGCTCGTAAGCGACAAAACCGTGCAAAGGATGTTATATGAAGTTTGTCTCCATACTCAAAGACTGCTATGTGTACCGGCATTGCGACGTGGCAATCGCGGTCGGCGGCTTTCGTGGGCTCGGGAGCATTTACCATGGAGTGACGAACAATGGTCTTTGGTGCTGTTCACCAATGAGTCCCAGTTGGAGTTTCATCCGGATTTACGAAAAATACACGTTTGGAGAACTCCAGGGAGAGGCACCCTCAGGAGGTCCACTCATACCAAGGCGGGACAGTCAAGTGTGGGCAGGAATTCGTCTTGGCGGACGAACACGGCTCGTTTGGATCAAAGGCAGCATGACTGCACAGAAATATCACGAGGAGGTAGTAGACCCTGTTGTTGTCCCACACAGAATCCAAATGGGCCAGGAATTTCTACTCATACACGATAATGCTCCTTCCATATGGAGCAGCTGGTGTCGGCCGCTATACGAGATCACGATATTCAAGTAGTGGATTGGCCTGCATAGTCGCCCGACTTAAATCCTATCGAGCGTGCTTGGGACATGTTATAACGAAAAGCTTTGAGAGATTTCCCGCCAAATTTGACGACGGAACAACAACTTTACAAACACTTGCAAAGAACATGAGACCTCATACCGCGACAAGACATTGACAATTTAATTTTAAATGTGAAAAATCAATGTCGATGTGTAATTAATGTAAGAGGAGAAACACTGATTATTAATGATTAGATTTTATAAGATTTTTATCAATTTTAATTAAAATTAATTGTTTTGAAAATTAGTATGATAAAGAAATGAAGTCTTTATCTGTGATTAAAAAAATCAACATTTTTATTTAAAGCAAAAAAATTACGAAATGATTTTTATTTTTTATTAAAGACCTTAAAATAACCTATCATTCTCCTATTTACTATATCAGAAAATTCTTCATAGATTTTTAGATATTTGATGAAATATATAATATTCCTAGATTCTGTTGTAAGTGTTTAAGCTAAATGTCTTTTAATTTTAGCATCGCTTTATGCTATACCACTTTTTTCATTTTAGGATGGGTTTCGGCGCAGCAACAAAATAAGCCACGTTGTTTTAGTTCTTGTTTACGAACTTCACACGTGGTAGAAATATTATTAATTTGCATGTCGTCATCTCATTTATTCAGACTTATGATGATGGATTTGGATGGATGGAATGATGATCTGCTAGCGTTTTCCATCGGGACGGAACCGTACCATGTAGTGTGTCGGTGTAAGACTATCCACTACCCTATATCGTCCCGTGGGTATCGTAAGAGGCGACAGAGGGAAACAAACCAGGAAATGGGTGAGAACAAGTTGCGTCTTTTTGATAACAACTAGAAAATTAAAAAAAAAAACTGATGTTGCCAACCAGCCAGCCAAGCGTAACAAAATCGAAATCCATTATAATGGGGTTGTTATAAACTAATTTGCTTAATTCCGCGTAAAGAAAGAAAATGATGTGTCTAAACCTCCCACCCTCCCTCAATCGCGCGCACTATACCCCTCGCCGTTAATCCCAGCTGGAGGGTGGTAGTGGGAGCAAATTAGTTTATAACAACCCCATCGTAGCAACTATGGCAAGTATCCACCTTATAAGGACGAGAAGACAAGAGACGATAATTCAGCAGTGTACTTTTATAGGCTGTTATGATGGTGATCATGATAATGATGAGGGGACAAATTTGTTGATTTTATTACACAGCCACCACATGGCACACTGTTTATTATTAATGTATTCTTAAACTTGTATTATTACATGCAGTTAACTGTGCATGATATACAATAGCTCTTTGTATTGTAACAGGACCAGGATCGTTCTGTGCGTGCTCCGTCTATGCGTCTTCGATTCGGCCGTCGCTCTGACAACAACATGTTCTTGCTGCCCCTTGAAGTAAGTTTTAGAGTTCAATATATATAGTATATATAGTATATAGTATATATAGTCTCATGCGGAACACAAGTAGTCCAATCTTTATTTATAAACCTGATGTCACAAACAAACACAGTCCACCTAATTATAAGTGATTATGGATACCTACAATCAACGTCAAATAAAGAAGACTACAGATTCGTTGTAATCTCGAGTACCAAGATGGAATGCCTCACAGTATGTAATTAAAATAAATACTGTTTCTCTACACCCGTTGGACGGGAACACAGCAGTGCAAGCACTGCTAGTTAACGGCAGACATTGGTAAGATGGTGGTACCTACACAAAGGGACTTCTGGGCACAAAAGTAGTCCTACTCTACCAACTTAGTATATTACTTACCTATTTAGTAAATTAATGTATAGTAAGGTACGTGAGGGTAATATGGTCACCTTACGCTTTGCCGTCCTACAAAACCAAAATTAGAAGGAGGACAGAGATAATAATTTAAAATTAAAAATTTTGTACAACCGACTTCAATATAAATTATTAAGAATAACTAAAATACTATTGGTCAGACCTCGATCAAATTATATGAATATGAGACCACATGTGAAGCTCCAGCTTTCAAATACAAAAAGAATCATCGAAATCGGTTCACCCCGTAAAAAGTTATGAGGTAACACAGATAAAAAAATATATACAATTGAATTGAGTACCGTCTCCTTTTTGAAGTCTGTAGAAAACAAAAAGTCATATACTAAAACTAATACAATAGAAGAAATCTAAGAAAAAATAGCAAACTAACTTTGGCAATAAATAAATAATAGGAATTTCAAAGAATAAGTTATAAAAAAATTAACTACATTACGCAATTACTAAAATAGACTAAAATATTTACTATAATATCAACTGTCAAAATGGCATCGATAAAGCAGCGCCCTTTTGACCCTTTATTATTTTATTGACTATTGTAGAGCTATCGTATCACAGAGCCATCTATGCAAACAAGCCTGTAGTTTTTGAATTACAAGAAAGTGAGCATATTACCCTCACATACTATATTATAAAAGTTACAGTTTTAATGCATTTAGTTTTCCTACCGAATAACTTTCCAAGTTCAGAAGTGTCATAACTGAGAGGATTGGAACATAGACGAAGACGCTATTGAATTATGATGTGAATATTACCTACTTACAAGATTTATTTATCATAATCGTATTTTTTCCGTGTTCCAGTCTACTCTGCCTAAGGAAGTGAAAGCCAGCGGCTCTGCGGAAGATGACAGACAACAGAACTAAATGTAACGCTTGTAACCACTATTTAATACGACTGCATCTTACCGCTCCATTCAAAGTATTGTCAGTCGGTTATAATGAAGCAAGCTATATACCCGCTACGTACATACTACATGTCAAATTTTAAATATCAATTTTTAGGTCTTATTCTATTAAAAGATATATAAGCTATGTGTACATAATCAAATAGTGTAATGTTGTTACAAGATTACGTAAAACTTCGTATCGTCTCTCACATGAACTTTTACGTACTAATATATATAATAATTTTACGTACAACTTAGCCACTGGTTATATTTTTTATCATCGAATTAATCTATAGTCTAATGCTACCAGTTTTCTTTTGTAAGTTTAATAAAGAATCTCATGAAACAATAATTATTTTTCCTCAATATGCCTACAGCAGCGAAGAGTGGTACATTTTAAGAGCTGGGCAAATGTAATACTCTTGCGCTCTACTTTCACAGCATATTGCAGACCCATTTAATTATGTTTCTTTCTCAATTGGTTCACCAAATACTAATTAAAATGAGAGTTTGCAATGTGCGGTATTCTCCCTTACATAAACGTACAAATATCTTTGTAAATTAATTATTTGACGTATTGTTCAATTGTATATCAAAGCATATATTTAATTATAAGCGTAGTAAATGTATGTTTAATTTTGTATAGTTACTATAGTGCAATTGATGAGTTGAAATAAATAAAAAGACATTTAATGAATTTTCATTTTAACTTTTTTACACACTAAGCATTATATCCATCCATCCATTACAACCTATAAAAGTCCACAGCTGGATTTTGCGAAAGCTTCCACGCTCGGCAGGCGGGCTGGCAGCTGCAGCCATTATTTTGAGGGAGACGCTGCTGCCCATGTCCTGGTTTTGTTTTCTTATGTCACCTTTTACGAAACCCTCGGAATGATATGGGGTAGTGGATAAGAATATCCACTACCCAATATATACATCGCCACTATACGGTTAACATCAAGCTTTATTCTACAGTAATTAAATGGTTTTATTTTGATACACTACATTTTTTAAATATATATCTAATAATTTGAATAAAAATTAATAAAAAAACTTTCATGTGTTTTCTCTTTTTTTTTAAATATGTGATGTGGCGACATTAGCTGGTATGACTTCTAAGCAAATATAAAGTGGACAATAGTTACTGAGATTCGTGTCAATTAAAATATTTTTCTAGGCTGTAAAGGCGAAGCTTGTGTATAAAAATGATAATGTCCTTCAGACACAAATTCAGTCGTGGCGGCCTGTCTCAGCAGCAACAGATTTGCGCAGGACAGGATTATAGTGCCCAAGTGTATGCGCAGACACAAGTGCACTCTCTATTCCCCCACACTCATAGTCCGTTGGGACCGACACGACCGGAGAGAGATCAGACGCAAGACTTGACTTGCTTATCAAGGGAAATTATCTGAGTTATACATACATAACAACATAACATAATCTGTTGTATAATGTCTTGCATTTGAAATAATAACCAGACCAAGTTTTGAAACAGTAAAAGTTGAAAATTGAAATAATATGATTTAGTTATTAATTAATTATGTTATCATCCATAAAGTAACACGGGCCACTGACGCGGCGGGACGGGTTACTCCAGCGGTATCATCTAATTAACAAAAGGCTTTGTTTATATATAAGGTAATAAACAGGTTATAAACAGTTCAGTTAAAAATAGTTCTAAACCGTTTGGAAAATCCAAAATAAATCACCAATTTTCAACGTGGTAGAGCCATGCTGCAGCTATATTACTAGTATAGCTGTAGCACGAATGGGTCGGCTCGATCGGGGATAGACCACGCTCTCACAGAATACCAGCGTAAAATAGCAGCTTAATACTGCTGTGTTTCGTATGGTGAGTGTAGAGAACCTGAGACCCTTTTTACTAGAAAAGAGGCATTCCATCTTAGTAATCGTGGGTCACAACGGATCTGTATTATGATTCTTTATTGAGGATAGATGTAGATGTCTATGGGTCACAACAACCACTTACCATCAGGTGGGCTGTTTACTCGTTTGTTACCCTATCCTTAAAAAAAAATCGATTACACAAAGTATAAAATCGATATAGGCTGTATGGTACATTCGTATGAAAGCGTATTTAAATTTTTAATAGCTATAAAGTTTATAAAACTTGAAAATTATTTTATTAACAAACGACGCGTCTTAGGCTATATATGTGAAATAGGAAACCAGTTTACGTAATTCTGAAGCTAATAAAAAATCCCGGTCTCGATACGTCATTTCTTTTTTTCGGGAGTTATCGTGACCACATACAAAATCAACATTCGGTCGTACGTCCACGTAAATTTTTTTTCAAACCTTTTGTTATTTATTTATTTTTTTTTTATAGGAGAGGGGGCAAACGAGCATGCGGCTCACCTGATGGTAAGTGACTACCGCCGCCCATGAACAACCGCGACACCAGGGGAATTGCAGATGCGTTGCCGGCCTTTTAAAAAGGAGTAGGCTCTTTTCTTGAAGGTCCCTAAGTCGTATCGGTCCGGAAAAATCGCTGGTGGTAAACTATTCCACAAGGAAGTTGTGCGAGGAAGAAAACATCTTCTAAATCGCACAGTGGTGGACCGCCAATCATCCAGATGGTGTGGATGGTATCGGGAGTTCTGCCGCGATGTGCGTTCGTGAAATTTGGCAGCTGGGATTAATCCGAACAATTCCTCAGAGCACTCCCCACTCCCCACTCCCACTCACTTAACAATTTATGTACACACAAAATAATGTAACAATGAAGAAAAAAAAACGATATTTTATACAATATTTTGTTATCAAAGTAGCAACATAAAATATTTTTTTTAGAAAATATAAGATTGATTAATCAGTGTTTGCTTGATATATGGCTACCCATATTATCGTATAAATGCAATATGGTTATGATAGAGGCATTTTAAGACCACAAAATTGCTTGACCTTAACGTGTCGAAAGTAATACACTACCTAATAACGCTTCGCGTTATGAGGTGTGCAATAAAGAGTGGATAAATGCCGCTGGTTTAGCATCGTAGTAAAAAAATTGTGTTCGAATATTTCGTTCTACTCGTTTGTAATAAGTTCGAAGGTAGCCAAGGACATAGTGTACTCGTACTGTGACTCGTTGTATTGTGACTGCCCCTTATATATATATAGTTTTGTGATACACCTTCAATATTATTATTTTACTTTATTCACGAAATTTATATTAATTGTACAAAAAACAACAGTTAAACTTTAAAAACTAAAATTTGAACCTAACCATATCCGAAGACAATAATTTGTTGTACTCAAAAGTTGGCTCCGTTTACGATTCGAACTGCAAGCCCATGTTTTGGTAGATAATTACTGTGCTGAGTAAGATATGTGATCTTACAGACCAATGTTTACAAACTAAAGACTTCCTGAAGCGTTAACCGCTAGACACAAAGCATTTGCATTTCAAACTTATAATTTAGTTTCACATTCAACGTTAATTCATTATAATAATTCATTATAATTACTTGTAAATAGATTTTTCTCTGTTTAAACTATAGATACTAGAGTATATTAAAATTAAACAAAGTTACAATATTGTTATAATATATAAAATCTGTCTTAATGTAGTTAAAAAGTTATGAAACATACTTAGCTTCTACTGTCCAGAACAATACAAGAATATGCATACTTGAAGACTATCATCAGACGTAACATGTCTCATACCCTATAGCTTACATAAATTTAAATTGATTTAAGAAAATATTATTTGCGAAGGAGGACACAGATTTTGATGAATTACTTAGTTAGCCAGTTCCCTTACGTACCACGTATTATAGTTAGTTAACTACCACTAGTGGACTCTAGAGGCCTTAGAACGTGAAACTCTCAATGGGAAGTTATTGCCATTATGATCTCACATTCATGTTTATAATTGTGTTTTTTTTCTTTTTTATATAAAAATATAGAAAATGGACTAAAATTTAAATTAAAGAAAGAATTCGGAAATTATAGAACAATTACAATCCAATGCGGAATTGCTGTATAAAATATCTCATAAAGTAATACAAAAATGAAGCAAAACACTTACCGAACCTCAAATTCTTCGGCTTATTGGATTTATTACTTACCCCGCTACAGCAAACTCTTACTTTATCATTAAAATGGCACAAGTATCATTTACAAGTATAAAAGAAAAGAAAACACCGCCCAAGTGTGAGTCGGACTCGCACGTGAAGGGTTCAGTACCCTTCATGCAGAGCCCACCTTTAATCTATACAAATAAATAAAATTGAAGTGTCTGTTTGTAATATTAAAATAACAGCTTTTTACTAAATGCATATGAAAGTATATACGGTACTAATTACAAACAAACAATTTTTAACGTTTTTTGTGTCTGTCTGTTTGTTCCGGCTAATCTCCGAAACGGCTTGACCGATTTTGACGAGATTTTCACTGTCAGATAGCTGATGTTATAAGGAGTAACTTAGGATACTTTTATTTTAGAAAAATAATCAGGGTTCCGCGCAAAAAAGTTAAAACCCTTGAAATCGTAGTAAATTCTACGCGGACAAAGTCGCGACGGACAGCTAGTTTTTAATTTATTTTTAATATTTTTTGTTATAGCGGCAACATAAATACACATTCTGTGAAAATTTCAACTGTCCGTAATAGGTAATTACGGATCATGAGATACAGCCCGCTGACAGACACAAGGACGGACGGACGGACGAACGAACAGACGGACAGCGGAGGCTTAGTAATAGGGTCCCGATGATTCCCGATGATAGGGTACGAAACCCTAAAAACGAAAGAAAGATAATTAAAATTTAAACACATATATTATACATAATAGGCCGCATCTTTAAGTAATTCCTCTGCGAGATAGACTTCGTAATGAGGTTATCCGAGGTAAAACCAGAATAACCGACATAGCTCAGTAAGCTGAATCGGTAATGGGCCGGCCATATAGTTCGAAGAACCGAAAAAGGTTCTTGAGTTACAGCCTCGTATCGGTAAACGAAGTGTAGGGCGTCTGTTACTAGTTGGAGTGACGATGTCGTGAACAAGTTCGTAGATGCAGGTGATTAATACCGTGCTTTGTGGTATTCCTTGATGAGTCCTATGTTCAACAGAGGACAATTCCTCGACAGAGGAGATTCAACAGAGGTTTATGACGCTGTAATAGTGATGTGGATGATGATGCCTTTACAATAATTGTGAATAAAAGACCTATGTATATGTACTACTATAGTTTTATAAAGGTAAAGGGACATAACTACTAGTCTCATGAACGTCAGATGAGGTGCGCACTGAAAAATAGACATGTGTCGTTCGATCATTTGTTCTATCTCAGGACAATCGTAATCATGACCTACTGTTAAGGTAATCGGGTCAACATATTCGCTCATTTTAATCATTCTTCCATCTATCTGTACACTAAATTTGAAAATTTAAAGAAATCAATACTTTGATTTTTACGTATATTAACGAAATTTGATGTGTGTACACAAAACAAAAGTAGTTTTAATAAAAAATGGATATACACTCTGTAACACGCCGTTACTTGGCTCCATATATTCAGCAATGTATAAGCTATTACAACAAAGTCCCAGAAAATATAAAAGGTCTCAATATTCCAAATTTTTATATTTTTTGGGGTATCTATATATTTTCTCATCTGATTGGGCTGTTTAAATACATAATTGTAAACGAAAGATATAAATATACATAAATATCAATAAAATAAAATAAATACATAAAAATACATAAATAAATAAAAATCCAACCTGATAGATTATTATTATTATTATAGAGATATTATTTTTTTTTATTATTAAATACTATATTATAAGGATTAAAATATAAACGATTTGACGGAACCTTTGCAGGTCACGAAGTTTTGCCTTTTTTATTAAAAGTTATTGGAAATAAAATACATTTCAGAGAATAGGGTATTGCACCCATTTTTAAAAAGTGTTTTAAATGAATCCTAGAGTGATAATGAACCACTATAATTTTTATATAAATTTTTATTATAGTTTTAAATTTTCGCGTGAAAACGCTAGCCGCCATACTGTTCAACTCGTGACGTCACTGTCCTAGAATTTTGAAAATTTTGCAAAGGAATAAGATACTTTTGAATGTTTAATAATGAGTTATCATTTATAACATTGTTGTGTTGTGCCTGATTGCAAAAATACGAGTATAAGAACGCCGGGGAAGTTATGGATTAAAGTGCGAACTGATATAAATATGAGAAATACTTGGTTAAAACTGGCAAGAAGAGACCCGAAGGCATTGTCTATAAAATCTAAACTATACTTCTGTGAAGATCACTTTGATGTAAGTATGACTTATATTTAACTATCGATTAAGCAAAACAAAACATCATGACATGATAGGTACCTATTGAAAGTCAAATTTTGTAATAGACTAGGTTAATCGCTCGTCTGTCCCGCCCTTTGTGGTCCATTTTGATAGCCCTTACAAGTGCAGTGTAGTGTTTTACTTAATTCCTGTTTTCTTCTATTATATGGGAATAAAGACATGGACATAAATAAGTGACTTTTTATTTCGTCTGAGGGTTTATACAAAAAATATAACAAAAAGTTTTTCTCAGCTAAGCTTATATTAGAATATCCATAACATTAGTGCTAAAAGCGAAGTAATAAACTCGCTTTTACGAATCCGTCTTCCATGATGCCTTTTCAATAAAATTTAGAATAAAAGTCAACAATCGTAATGATAACTTGAAAAATTTCGAAATTAGCTAGTTAGTACACAGCACATAACCTAGTTCTTTGACCTAGTGACGTCACGACGCTATCTAATATGGCGGACATCGTTTTGCAGATTTGAGGCACAGGTAAAAAATATTTTTTAAATTGAAATATAAAATTTATAATGAATTTTTATAAATAGAAATCAATATTTCTCGTTTACTTTATACAAAATCTATCATAAATATATATTCTTTGATTTTTTTTTATATGGTGTAAAATACCCTATTTATGAAGTCCGCCAACACGCAATACCTATTGCGCGGCGGATATTCCCCTGCCCTTAAATACTTTCAGAAATGAGCAGGCCTGTGCCCAGCAGTGGGACGTATATAGGCTGTAACTTTACTTTTTTACTTTACGCTACTTTATAAAATATATATCTTTATAGCGTAAAGTAAAAAGTCAAGTTTAAAACTTCGTAAACTTCTCTATATATGTATAATATTGTCTCGGTGTCTTTGATCCCAGCCGCTTTTGATTTTATCGCATAAGTGTGAGAAACAGGAAGACTTACTTGCACACATAGGGGCATGTGTAAGTGGATACTGTGGTCCATGGACATCTACATCTACTGTCGATTGGCAATCAGCATACGTAGTCATACCTGAGGACTAAGATGGAATGTCTTGTTTCCAGTAAAAGGGGTATCCAGTTCTCTACACCTACCATACAAAACACAGCAGTGTTTAGCTACTATTTAACCCTGGTATTTTGTGAGAGCGACTATAATATAGCCGCGGTGTGGCTCTACCACACGTACAAAAGTATTCTACCTTCATTTCACAATTTCTAATTAATGTATTAAATTCGGGTTTGAAGTTGAAATCCCTAACCATTAGAAGACATTTATATACAATCGAAGCAATTAAATGCATAGTTGTCTGCTGATTATGCTCGTCTGCAAGATATTGCACTTGTCATAATGTCACGAACACGAACCACGAACCGTCTCGAATAACGTTTTATAATGAACCACTGTCCTATTGCGAACTGCTGGCTGCAGCAGTGCGATGCAACTATTGTCACAGTTCAAATGTATTAAAACGAATTACCCTGCCAGTGACAACTCTTGAAGGTTAAGGCTATGTTAAAATTTGAAGTTTATAGTTCGATGCGAACTTGCAAATAACATCGTTTTAATTTAATTGATTTTAAGTTTAGCTAATAATGTTATAATTTTTATTACTTTTGTTATCATTTAAATTTTTTTTACTTTTTTATTTTACATGGGGAAATGCTTATGTATACCCGCCCCCCCGGTTTTCAAGAATGTGAAATTTACACCCACTTACTTTTTTGATCAAGTGAATCCATAAGCACTGAGCTGATGCTTTCGCACTAGTAATTTTTTTTTTCCATTATCAGTCTAAAGGTTTTGAGTGCAACGGTTGTTAATGGATCAACGCAACCAGTCGGTCTCTAGAACCTCGTTCATCAGTATAAGTATGGCGGACCGCAAACCTATGAAATTAACATTAGAAGAAAATGTTGGCATATATTCCCACTTTAAAAATTAAAAACAAAAATTGGAATTTTTTCTATTCGTTTCAACCATTTTTAGATATTCTGTATTATTTAAAGTAATTACGATGGCATGAAAGTGAATAAAGTGCACTTCGGAACATAAGACTCCCAAGTTAGGATGACTTGTCAAAAAATCCAAATGTATGGATTTATATCTTGATCTTACATACGTACGTTCAAAAGAATGAAGAAATTTCTTACATCTTTAACCTATGACGTGATCAAGATGTTTTTCGTTCCCATTTAAGTGCACTCATAAGTTATTATACAGTAGCATTAATTATTTATCAACAATGTCACATAAATTACGGGTTATTTTGTAATTTTCAGTTCGTAAATAAAGCTTTAAATAATGTAAAAGAAATGTTATAGATGTTTGATTTTTCATACACTGTTATTATAGCTTGACATATAAAACACTAACGACACACGAAAACTACACTTTAGCTAATTTTAATTAATTATGGTATATAACGTGCCTTGCTAAAGAAACACATCGTTATAAATAAAATACCCTTTTAAATTTATAAACATCAAATTCGGCACACTTACCTGTTTTAGATTATACGTTTCAGTAGTACATTTTGAAACACTGATCACAAAAATATTATTTATATGCAATTTCAAACATAACTGCAAGCATTAAAAAAATGTTGCAAAGATTCCTCTACTTCCAACAAGTAATTTTACTGCTGCTGAGCAGCGCACCCATTGCGTCACTTTCTATTTTGAAAGAAATAAAGGATAATCACAGGATGTAAGGCGTTACTTTAGTTCTGACAGAATGACAAAGCAGTAATAAAATCTCAAATCAAATCAAAAATCTGAAATCAAATCAATTTTATTTTAATCGACAGGTTATGAGATGTTTTACAAGGAAGAAATTCAGTGGCACTGCGATCCACATTTGTTATACAATATAAAATATTATTCATTTCCACAAACAAATAGTGAAACAAACGGCCTTTATTCTAATAATGTGAAGTTCCAGTACGAAGGTAGTTTAAATATAATTCTATTAAATAAGGTGATTAAAATTCCTGGAAATGTCGTTAAATTAGTCATATTTTAATTAACAGATGTCACTTAAATGGAAGATATTCTCTTTATCTGTACTAATCTTTATACTTTACATATATATATAATATAGTAGACGTGGTAGATCCATGCTGCAGCTATATTAATTGTATAGTTGTAGCACGAATGGGTCGACTCGACCGGGAAAGGACCACGCTCGCACAGAATACCAGCGTAAAATAGCAGCTCAATGCTGTTGTGTTTTGTATAGTGAGTGTAGAGAACTGGAGACCTTTTTTACTGGAAAAGAGGCATACCATCTTAGTCCTCACGGCTGACAACGCATCTGCATTTTGATTCCCAAAAGAGGATAGATGTAGATGTCTATGGACCACAGCATCCACTTACCATCAGGTGGGCTGTGTGCTCGCTTGTCACCCTTATCCTATTAAAAAAAAATATTGATGTGTCTGTGTGTAATATCAAAATAATTGCCTTTTATCGAGCTCTGGCGGTTATTTGCAAGCCTTTAAGATTTCTGTCTGTCGGCGGCGAGTCGCTAGTTTTTTCTATGATGATGATAGGTGTGTTATGTGTGCTGCCTTTGTTGCTGTGGCCCTTGCCTCATTCAATATGAGGTAAAATGCGAGCTCGTTTGACACTGTGCTTATGAAGAAATTACATGACAGAGAGAAACTTAATTACTTACTTTTCTCAGATCAAAATCTCAGTAGAGCCTGAAAGGTTTGAATGTTCGTAAAAAATATATTAAGCACTGCTTCTACTTAATCTGCTGGATACTTAAAACATTTGGCAATACTGTGCTCGACAAGCGGGTTGGTGATATCAATACGGTGAGACAATAGCGGTGATAATGCTGTCTCCATCATCAGTTTGTAGGCCCAGGGCTTATCGAGCATATCTTCTACTTTTAATGACGATTGTAGTATTGAACGTACCATCAAAGATCTTGCTTCTAATTTTATATCTATCGTAAACGGAATAGTATAGCACCATCTATCAGACGACGTGAGATATTTCTGGCATTTCTAAGTTTTATCTTCAAATGGGTGTATAATGCCGTGTATGTAATATGAATACTATCCATTTTTTTAATATCATCATGTTCAAAAGAAAAAACCTTGACTCAATGCATCAAATGCATATCTTTATACTACAATGTCAAGTGATTAGTGTCTGTAGACGAAATGATTCATAAGCCATGATGTGTGTGCATCGCCCTGAAACAGATCGCATTCAGACCGTCCCACACACGCGTTCATAGTAACATCAATATCTGTACACCTGTTTAGATGTTCTTGTAGCAGACCAAAAATAAGTACGTTTCATACGTTTTCATGTGTACATAATATATGATTGAAAAGGACATTTATACCCACTTGATATATATTGGGTTCTTACTTGTGAAATTGCATTTGTGTTGAACTGGCCACATAAAAATGTATTAGTTGTTTATTTATATCTATTAACATGAATTCCAAATAAAACCATAGATGTGAAATTTGGAATTGAAATCGATTTTATATTAGATAATAGAATAATTTTTAATCAATATAGATTACATGTAATTCTTATTGAAAGTAATTTTTTATCTTTTACCACTGGTTCGGAAAAAACCTCTGTCTTGGGAAGAACCAGCATAACTTACAATATAACATTTATACCATTGTTATGAAAACATTTAAAAACAGCATGGTAACGATCACCTCATTCACAGGGGATATTATCATTCATGTACTCTTTAGTAGTATTATTATACTTTTTTTAACACTTACTAATCAATTTTTGATTAATAAATATTTTAAATTTTTCGATATATAAGCTCTGCATATTTTCTGGGACTTTGTTGTAAAAGCGCTTATATATTGCCCCATAAAGAAATTATTGACTTTTCAGAGTCGAGTAACTGGTATAACTAACTTATGCTTGTTCCTAGTGTTTACGGAACATACGTGTGACGTACACGTCACATTAAATTTTCGTAAATATATGTAGAAGTATATTTATTTTTTTACATATAATTATTTCTTTAAATTTTTGTCTAAAGGATTCCTTCGGACCTAGGTTTGTCTAAAGGATTCCTTCGGACCAATGTCTTATGGCTCTCTTTTGAAAAACAGACAGTTTCAATGTCAGTTGCATTACCTCATAACAAGATTCCATATGATATTATGCTATGGAAATAACTCAAATAATCTAATCTAGCAGTTTTAACACATGTAAGGCCTCTAATCTTTTTTACAGCATATGCTGCAGAACTAATTTGCTAGCTAGTTTAGATATATGAAGGCCCTTGAGAAGCTTCGCGTCAAATGTAATTCCGAGAAAAACAGTGGATTCAACAAAGCCCAGCTCCTCCCCATTTAAAACCACACTGGTATTCACCTACTTAACATTAAGTGTGGTGAATTTAATACATTTCTTGTATTAAATTGCTCTCATTTTTTTACCATTTAAAAGCAAATTATTGACGTTAAACCCGTGTAATACTTTTGATATAGCATTATTCACTTCGTCATATTTTCTGTCGACTTACAAAAAGGAGACGGTACTCAATTCAACTGTATCTTTTTTATGTGTGTTACCTCATAACTTTTTACTGGGTGAACCGATTTCGATGATTCTTTTTTTAATTTAAAGCTGATACTTTTCGTGTGGTTCCATATGAATTTGATCAAGGTCAGACCAATAGTAATTGAGTTATTCTTAATAACTTATATTGAAGTCGGCTGTACAAAATTTTTAATTCTATATTATAATAATTGCCTTTTAGTCGGAAAATCAACGAAGTATCATCAACAAATAAACCTATATCATGGTTATTCCCTACCAAGTAAGGTAAGTCACTAATATAAAGTACGAACAGGAAGGGGCCAGGAATTGAGCCCTAAGGAACACAATGCGACTCAAACGGCACGCAATATCAATGACGTACTTAGCACTACTAACAAACGAATTGGTTCAGTCCCTGGTCGAGCGTGATGGCAGTATTTCTTTAAGGTTCAGTCGCTTTCGTTCGAGAAACTGAACTCACAAATCAAACGCGTGGCCGTTCGATAAAAGTAACGACGAACTGAGGGCGATAGTGGAGATAGATCAAAACAAAAGAGTAATTAAACATTTTTGGCAAATCGGTAAAATAAAGAACCTTGACAAATTGGTACCTCACGAACTTTGCAATGGACTTTTATAGACTGTAATGGAATCACACAGATGGAATCTCTGAACAAAATGTTGATTGTTGACAGGATTAAAATGCTTGATGTGTTAAGATGTAGTCGAGGGCGCGAGATGTTCTAGGCAATCTATGACATTCCATCACGTTGTAAACCAGCACTCAATTGCAACTAACAATTTCTTTGATTTTTTTATAAAGCTTAAGTGACACACGAACTTACAGTGCTCCTACTGCAGTCAATGATGACCATTACACAGTAGGTTTTGCTGTCAGTTTTACAACAATGATTGAACTTGTGATTGACGAATAACATACCGTGTAATGCGGTGATTGACGGTTGCATGAAATTGATAGACAAATATCTGGATATTTTGATTTTTACGTCAATCAACTATCAGTCACGAATTTTGATTGAATCACGCTTCGCACGCGTCGTTGCTCCTAGCTTTTCTTCGTCAGTTATAGCTTTCCGCATACATGTATCTGGTTTTTTTTTGGTATGGTGTTACTAAGACTAGTAACTTATCAAAACAAGCCTCTTTCATGCGAAAATAATTTGCAGTCTTTATACACTTTTGAAATAAAAAATGTCAGTCAATAAGTTAATATGGGTATAGAAATCCCTTTTTAAAAACCAGTCTTTTACCCGGCGCCCTCTTTTTATACGTTTTTACACAAAATTGCAATCAAAATTGCAGCACATGCCTTTTTTTATAAATATCCATCCTTTCCTTCTGAAATTTTGTGTTTGAATGACGATCAGTCAGAATAAGCGTGTAATGTCGAAATTATTCTATCATTCAAACATCAATCATGATTGATCGAACTGATAGACGCTTGCCTAGGCGTGTAATGGCCGCTTATGGATACTTCAGCCGACCAACTTCAAACATTTGTTATTGTCATTGTTGTTGGCCTGTAATTATACAGGCTCTGTGTACTATTCAGGCTGGAATACACCAGTGTAAGTACCTACTGCTATTTCGCAGCAGAAATAAGTAAGAGGGAGGTAATTAGTATCTAATAATATTGATTGTACAACCAGTGCGTGTTGCCAGTGATGACTTATGAATCTGCGACGTGGTCCTTCACTGCTGGCCGTATGAGGACGCTCAAGGTCGCTCTGAGCTATGGAGAGAGCTATGCTCGGGGTTTCTTTGCGTAATAAACTTAGAAATGAGGATATCCGCAGTAGAACCAGAGTAACCGACATAGCCCAACGGATTAGTAAGCTGAAGTGGCAATGGGCCGACTATATAGCTCGAAGTACCGACAACTGATGGGGAAAATATGTTCTGGAGTATATCATAGAATATCATAGAACGTAACAAATTTTCTTTTAAATTAATTGAAATACGTTTTTGTTACTATAGCTTTGATTTAAGGAACGGCTTTGGAACTTGGCATCGTTCCAATCTCAAGTCTTTTATCGGCGAAGCCGTTTTGCATTTATGTCTTGGTAGGATATCAATATGCTTAAAAAGTTTCATAATTAAACTAGATTATCCATTCTCTCAATTGGCAGCGTCGTACCGGTAAGCGAAGTGTAGGGCGACCCCGCACTAGATGGAGTGACGACCTGGTAAGACAGGCAGGAAGTCGATGGATGCAAGTGGCTCATGACCGTGCTTTGTGGCATTCCTTGGGGGTGACCTATATTCAGCAGCGGACTTGTGAAGGACTGTAATGAGTATGATGATTATTAATTATGCTGGAGATCGTACTCGGACTGCTCGCTTACTATGAAATTTACGGCAATTAACACCTGAGCTACTACGGCTTAGAAGCAAAGAAATCATACTCTGCAGTAATTACAGTAATTTTGAAAATATTATCAACTCAGTAGCACTCGATATAATCCCATTATAAGGTCTTCAAAGTGATATTGAATAGGGTTTTCTTAAGCCACTGAGCTTTGAAATCTTCTTCAACTTCAATAAACTTCAACGCTCGATTGATGTTTAAATTATCATGTGTGGCTACCATTTCCTGACAATGCTTCCTTGTTTTTATCCCACAGCTGGAGACGAAACATTACGGACCTTACTATAGTTATTATAAGCTAGTTACTATAGCACACATATACACACCCAAATACGGAATCTGAATTAAGTTGAGATAAATTTAAATTCCCAAGAAACGGTGTTTTCTGTCCTTGAAAAAAGAATTTTTAAAACGAAATTTCATCAAATTCGTTCACCCGTTTCATTGTGTAAAAGGGATTTATAAAACTACTAGCAACCACCCCCGGCTTTGGCTGCGTGATATCTACTAACGTCATTTATTTAATCATTTAGATTTCTTTAAATAACCATTAACGACGATTTATTTTATCAATTTATCGTTTTCACAAAAATCTCTAAGTTATCGGTTAAAATATAGCCTCGATCACTCCTGCTATTACTCTGTATAGATTCGTAAAGCTTCTTCACAATCGGTCCACCAGACACATCGGACTGGCAGACAAACTTTTTATATATGGTCATTCATGTCTACTCCTGATAATGTAAACTTATGTCAATGGCATGCAAATAATCCACTGCAGTTCAATAAAAGGCAGTTATTTCGATATTTCAGACAGACATTTCAAATGTATTTAAAAACTAGCGATCCGCTCCGACTCTGCCTGCATAGGATCTATTGATGTCAATATTGTCGGATAAATAATAGCCTAGACCCTTCTGGCATTGCTATTTATCTGTTCTTAAATTTTCATCACAATCGGTTCAGCCATTTCAAAGATTATCGGACAGACAGACAGACAGGCCAAACAGACATACTTAATTGCGTGCGAATAATTCTCTGAGCTAAATAGAAGCCAGTTTTTTCAATATTACAAACAGACACTTCAATTGTATTTATATGTATATATATACATATATAGGTCTAAGTTTCAATTCAAATCTAATTTCAATTTTGGCTATTCCAATGAAATAGTTTATTTTTAGGGATAGAAAAATCTGCATATATATTTTTTATAGGATAAAGGTGACAAGCGAGCACAGTCCACCTGATGGTAAGTGGTTTCTGTGGCCCATAGACATCTACATCTATCCTAGTTTACGAATAAAATGCAGATGAGTTGTCAGCCGTGAGGACTAAGATGAAATGCCTCTTTTCCAGTAAAAAGGGTCTCCCGGTTTTCTACATTCACCAAACGAATCCACAGCAGAATTAAGCTGCTATTTTACGTTACTATTCTGTGAGAGCGTGATCCTTCCCCGGTTGAGCTGACCCATTCGTGCTACAACTATACTATTAATATAGTTGCAGCATGGCTCTACCATATATATGTTATTTCAAGACCTAACACACCCTCGTTCTAACTTTCATCTACTCACATCACAGCCACTTTTGCATATTGAATTACGCTCGAGATCTATCCCACATTACGTATTAATAATATATATTTTTTGCCCACATGGACCGCGTATATAAGAAATCTCTCTACACCACAAACTATCTCCATGCAGAGATGTCATTTCGTTGTTTCGTTGCTGCGTGGAAGAAGGGCAAACCAAAATAGCAACATACGCACTTTCGCATTTATAATTAGTAGGGATGACCAATAAGTCAAAATAATTTAACAAAACGTTTAAGCCCACTGCTGAACATAGGCCTCACCTACAGAGCCTAGCCTTATAGTTTACCATAGTTGCCACACTAAGCAGGCGGGTTGTCTACCATAGTTTATTATTATTATCAATTGTTATCAGGAAGATGCTGCCGCCCATCTCCTGTTTCAGTTTCCCTCTGTCGCCGCCCTCTGTGTCCGACAGCTACGGAATGTAACGGGATGTTATGGGATTTTTTACGTGGTAGAGCCATGTTGCAGCTATATTAGTATAGTTGTAGCACGAATGGTTCGGCTCGACCGGGGAAGGACCACGCTCTCACAGAATACCAGCGTCAAATAGCAGCTTAACACTGCTGTGTTTCGTATGGTGAGTGTAGAGAACCGGTGACCCTTTTTACTGGAAAAGAGGCATTACATCTTAGTCCTCACGGGTGACAACGCATCTGCATTTTGATTCATAAACGAGGATAGATGTAGATGTCTATGAGCCACAGCAACCACTTACCATCAGGTGGACTGTGTGCTCGTTTGTCACCCTATCCTATAAAAAAAATGTTACGGGGTAGTGGATATTCTTATACTACCACTACACAGCAGCATGTTTACTATAATAACATTTTTATATGACATTCTTATACGTTTTCTTTTGACTAACTGCAAGATGGTAAAGCTTTTTAATTTGGTCAGTTTGCATTTTTTACAATCAATGTACGAGTATATAGCTATTTAAAATAATGAAAATGTCTCAATATTGTTTATAGTCGTATTCAATCAAATCAAAGGAATGAGATAATTTTAGTAGTAAAATCGTCAGAAAGTACAATCACAAGCCGCGCTCCATTTGATACTCCGGAAATCACGTACGAAGACCCGAGATCATCAACCTTAACAAAATGAAAATAAGTAGCTTCAGAGTAGATAATAAACGAAATATACATACTTGCTTATAATTTATTTTCGCCTACTTCGCGGCGAACATACAAAAATAATCGTAGTATTCAGATTTTAAAATTCATGTACGAAATGGTTCATTCGGAGTCTGGAAGCCGTAGATAATAGACCGCCAAGTCAGGCTATCTTACCTCATAACAATCATTAGTACACGATCGTTTAAGTTCAAGGACTGCTCTATCACTGTTTTCATCAGGTAAGATGTTATTTTAAGAAGTTCTTGTAAATATTTCAACTAAAAATACTTTCAAGGTAAACAAACAACCTTTCAAAAATCCCGGTGTGAATAATTAAAAAAGATTTTCATGAAATTTTCAATATAAAAATCTATAATCGTTTTTAAAAATTATTTTCAATAAAAGTATTGTGAAAGTTCAATTATACTTCGAAGGATGCAATTTTAAAGCAGGTATTAAAGTTTTTCTTAATCGCTGAAACTACAGGTGAGACGGTTCAGAAGCTCCACGCGCGAAGTGTGGGCGCTGGGCGGCGCGCTTTCCCTTCCCGCCTCAGTTACAGACCGGCCACCACGCCGCTCACACGAACCTGACCGCCGCACAAGGTACCAAACAAAAAAGCACTACCGCTTCACATAACATTAGCACTGATAAACGCTTTTAGATGTACATCGTATTTTTTATTCGCTTGTCACCTGTCGACCTAGCGCATAACTAACTCCGCATAGGTGTACAGTTACAAAAATAATTCGCCATGACTTCACGGTACTGAAATAGCCCATCGCGTTTTCGCGGACAGCGCTATTTGCGCTGCGTCAGCGCTCGCCCGACGTCTGCATGATCATGGCTTCACCCAGAACACATTCAACAATTAAAAGTAAAAATTACGTCTTATTATGTACACATCACATCACATATTAAAATATTTCGTGAGAATAACACCTGTGCATTCATATGCGTTAACAATACGCTATAAAAACTATTTTTGTCGCCCGCATGTCTGGATAGAACTGCGGGATTATTTTCAACCTTGATGACGATACTGTTAACCTTGTTACTTCTTAAGCATCTCTATCGGTCTTAAATCTGTTCTGTGTGGCTATTTACACTTAAATCTTCCAAAATACTAAGTCTGTAATATAAAATCATTACGTGTCTCTATTATGCAAAATGTATAAAGAATATGTTTGTTTGTTTTAAAACTATGCATCACATTTAGTTGATTGTTGTTGTCTATTGTTGTATAAGAGTGAACATACTATTCATTTTCTACAATTATTTTTTTTAGAATTAGTGTGACAAAGGAGCACACGGTCCACCAGATGGTGAGTGGTTGGTGTGGCTCATAGACTTTGCGAATTAAAATGCAGATGCGTTGTCAGTCGTGAGGACTAAGATAGAATGCCTCTTTTCCATTAAAATAGAAAATTTTCTAACAATCAAGTTCTTACCTCCATGACACTATTATAATGAACTTAATTACGCAAAAAGAAATAATGTATAATTTATTACATCCTATCAAAAGTTGATCTACTGAACATTGATGTTCCCCATAGATTTTCTGATATGGAGGATATCTGCCATAGTTGCTACTCTTGGCATGCGGGTTGGCAACCGCAGTTTCTTTTTTTTGTTATTATTATTTTGGGTTATTGACATGAAGATGCTGCTGCCCATTTCCTGTTTTACTTACCCTCTGTCACCTCTAAAGATACCTACGCGATGATATGAGAGCGCGGTCGCGACACAGGAAAAAGTTTATTGCTTTACACTTTACTTTAAACTTAATTGCCACCATACAAAGTTTTATTTCTATTGCAACTAAGACAGTTTTAGGACCTTTTAAACAGTTTTTGTGATTTGAAAACCGAGTTTTCGAATCACAAAAGAGTTTTCAAGTGATAAAAATTCATGTGTATGAATTGCAATAATTTGAAATTCTTCCTACTCCAATCAACGCAACTACAAAAAAGAAAAAAATATTCAAAAATTTTCTTTTGAAATATTGACGTTTGTAGTACAATATTCACTGGTAATTGTTTATTTGTTATCATCGCTGGCTCAGAATCTCTTTTGCGTAACTTTATCTAATTGTACATTGACATTCAAATCTGGAACATTTATTTGTAGGTCATAAAATTTTTTTCCTTGGGGATTCGAAACCGCAGCCTGCAGCCAACTATTAATAATTAATATAAGGCTAACGACTCGATCAACGATCAATTGATCATTTTTTACAGTATTTTTGTTTATTATACCATTAATAATATTGTTCTATGTAATTATTTTATGTATACGGTTGCGCGTCATAGTGACCAAGATACAACAAAAGGTGTTTGGCTACTATATCGAGGATCCCGGATTCGAATCCCAGCAATCATTTTAGTATAATATATTGTAAACAAAATTATACAATTAGGTGTTTGGGTTGAGTTTATATTTTCTCAGGAGTCTGGAGGTGAGATTTTAGGAGAAGCCAGACGAATTTCAAACATCTTACAGCCCTTATTAGCCCGTACACATGCGAAACAAATGTTTCCAGTGAGTAGATGGCTAGATGGCTTTCGAAATATTCAAAAGGAAATCGTCGCGGTCGAAGAAGGCTAGAAGGACATTATCAATGATTCGTTGTATATATACTTATACTTATACTTATTTATCTTCACGCACAATCCCTGACGGGGTAGCCAGAGAGAACAGATCGCCAAGTGTCACGATCCTTACATATCTCTTTCGCTTCTTTCAGATTCATTATCTTCTTCATACATGCACGTCTAGGTATCCGAGTACTCTTGACCCTACCCTCTTCGAGCAATTTGCTCACATGGTTATTTAAGTTTACTCGAAGGTTTTGACACGTAGGATGCAAGAGAAATCGGAAAGATTTCTATGGGAGGCACAATGCGGATTTAGACCTGGAAGAGGATGCACGGATCAAATGTTTTCTCTCCGTATGATCACGGAAAAGCTGCTGGCTGTTAACCAGAAGATTTTCTGTGCTTTTGTGGATCTTGAGAAAGCATTTGATAAGGTTGTAAGGAAGAAAATGTGGGAACTGTTGCCGGGGTATGGTGTGGATGGCCGACTGCTAAGGGCTGTGCAGTCTCTTTACTGTGACTGTAAAGCCTGTGTGCGGGTAGGGCATGACCTGTCACCCATGTTTAGCGTCCAAACGGGCGTAAAACAGGGTTGTGTCATGTCTTCCTGGCTGTTCATACTGTATCTCGACAGCTGTTTACAAAAGCTGAAAGATAGCTGTTTGGGTGTGAAATTGGGTGACATCAAAGTAAATTGTCTGCTGTATGCTGATGATGCAGTGCTTATTGCACCATCAGAGGCAGAACTGCAGGCATTAGTCACGTGTATGAAAGAGGAATGTGAAATTAAAGGTCTCCGTTTGAATGCTAATAAAACTAAGGTTCTGGTATTTGAAAGGGACGAAGAGAGAACGAAGTGTGAAATATGGGTAAATCAGGAATGTCTAGAACAGGTAAATGAAATTGTATACTTGGGGAGTGCTTTTAGCCGGGATGGAAGATGTGATTTAGATGTGGACAGGCGTGTCGCTGCCGGGAACAAAGTCAATGGTGCCCTGACTGCGTTAGTCAAAAGGCAAGGCGTAGCGAAGAGTGCACGCCTTGCAATACATAACGCAGTGTTGGTACCGACTTTGTTATATGGCAGCGAAACCTGGGTATGCCAGAAGAAGCATAAAAGTAAGTTGAATGCAGTGGAGATGCGATCTCTTCGTAAAATGTGCGGCGTTACTATGGCCGACCGAAAGCGAAACGAAGAGATTCGCAATATGGCAGGTTTGAAAGATGACCTTATCACAAAAATTGATAAGGGCGTGCTTCGGTGGTTTGGGCACGTTGAGCGAATGAGTGAAGACCGAATGGTGAAGAAAATATATAGCGCGAAAGTTAATATTAAAAGGTGTCGAGGTAGACCGAGACTAACTTTCGAAGACCATGTATATATTATACATGTCTTTATATCGTACTAGGTGAAAACTTTTTTGTTTCCGAAACATTCGCCGGCGCAAGTTCTACAACTCTCCCAATTTTCATCGTAATCGGATGAATATCGGTATATAAAAACGTTTAAAAAACGATCAAACAAACAAAAATAATTTTCCTGTTTTGTCAGAAAACTTCGTTTCGTAATCGTGTGCATGGTATAAAAACGTATACGGGACAAACAAATTACATTTATTTTCATACTAGCTGTGCCCCGCGGTTTCACCCGCGTCATCACGTGTCGGAGGTGCGCGACATGACCTAGTTCAAGCATTTTATAATTGCAATTAAATATTTTATTTGATAGCAATGGATGGAAAAATTAGCATAATTAATGGAGTACTTTTATCTGTCGGCATATTATGTATGATGTAGAGCGAAGTTAAGTTTATCCACTTTCCCTCCCCCTCCCGGTTAAGCAGTTCTCGCAGTTCTCACTGGGTTTATGTGTCGTTCGCGCGCCCAGCCAAGTATTGAATTATTTTAATTTTACATTATCTCTTAAACTATGCTTCCAAATAACATGGTATAAAGAATAAAGTTTATCTTCATGAAATTGTCTTGATGATGAAGTAACTTTCGTTCGTAAAGATAAATAGGCATGCTTAATAATAACGCTCATAAATCACTTTTAAATTTTCAATATTTTTTTGTCACAAAATATCTAATTATGGCTTATGTATAAGAAATAGACATATGGTATCGCGGACTTTTTTTTAGATCAAGTAAAGATCTGTTTTTTTCTAGAACATTGTATTTACGTATCCCTAACGATAACACCAGTATACGCGGATAAATCATTTCGGGAGTGCTTTTTCTTCTGACTTGCTCAACAAATATCCATATTTAAGGCTAGTTGAGTGATATAGCTTAATGCTAGATAGCCTATACTATTCCACATGAATCTGGCATTAATATACAAAAATAATTTTTCAAATCGGACTGGTAGTTCCAGAGATTAGCGCGTTTAAACAAACAAAAAAACAAAAAAACTCTTCCGCTTTATTATATTAGTATAGATATTATTTAGATTTAAGATAATATACGTATATATTATATACCGTAACGTTATATTGATTAAAAAAAATACCAATATATCAGGAGATTATTTTACACTGCATGCTTAAAATATCATATCTCTTGAACAGAAGCAGTACACATATTTAACGCACTCCCACGCTTCTTCTGTTATAAACGCTACGCGTACTAAAACACATACGTACAAAACAAATTGACGATGTCTGGATGTCATACAAAGATTTGAATTTTTCTGAATATATGCTAAGCTCATTTTTATCTACAACTAGCGATTCGCCCCGGCTTCGCCCGGGTGATATCGGGATCTCGACAACATCGTCACCTACCGGGTCCAAATGTAAATGTAAACCATCTAGGGACCCATTTAAACACATAAAAATTTTATCAAAATCGGTCTATCCGTTTTTGAGTTTTAGCGAGACTAACGGACAACAATTGATTTTTATATGTAGAAAATATTATAATGTAAGCTGGTGAAGGCATACGAGAATAAATCCATCCATATCGTCCTACGATTGTCGAATGTGGCGTCTATGAAAAATGTCAGAAACTAGACTTATTATACTGCCATGTACTAGAGACCATGAAATGACCACCATAGCTTATATACTATTGTCTAAATACCAGATTTTGATTACGACAGCTAGTTTCGAAAGAGTCTAATCATCTGCACTGGTTGGTTTATAGTGTATGAGGGTGTGTGCAAGCATATTCCTTATTCCCTCAATTTCATAGACCGACGGGACAGCAATCCGACTCGACCGGAGTAAGATTAGGCGCAGGACGACCGGCTTAACAAACTCGTATACATCAGATGTAAAATGTTCAGACAGTCGACGGGGAGCAGCATTGAAAGTGCGAATAGTCGAGTACGCGATCACAGCAAATGATGTGAATATCTCACATCTAGCAATGGACTGTGGTGGGTTAAAGAAGATCAGTATCAGTAACGTAACACATTTTAATGTTTTCATTTTACTTGAATTGTACTCACTTCTTTGTACCTATATTTTTCTTCTCCTTAGTATACTCCTGAATATTTTACATCTGGTGTACATGAGTATGTTAAGCCGCTTGTTCTACAACTGATCTCACTCCGGTCGTGTCGGATTGCAGTCCCGTCGTACTATGAGAGAGAGGGAACAGAAAATGCTCGTGTTCTTACGCACACACTTGTGCACAATAATCCTGTTCTACGCAGATGGCTAGGCTCCATTGAAACTGGTCGTCACGATCGAAATTCGGTCCTGAGGACAGTAGAGATGTTGACCATTTCATGGTCTCTAGTAGATGACAGTATAATGAGTCTAGTTTCTTTCAATAAAACTAGTTTTACGGATTTTATCGCCTATATTAACTTATTTTATTTTACGTTTAGAAATCTTTACAGCACCCATAGTCATGGGGGGCAGATGGTAGCACCCATGGCTGGGTGCTACAATCTGCTTCGTATCCTATAATTAATAAAATTAAATCCCATCCCAAGCATACAACTGCAAGACTTCAAGATACTTTAAGTTCATACTGCGTAGATCGGAACAAAAATTAATATTTTTTTATGTGGAGGTAGCCGTGGCTAACTTTGACATTGAGACGTCAAACACCTCAGTCCCCGCGTGGCCGTGGATGCTGTAAAGTACTCGAAACGTCGGGAATATAAAATAAGTTAATATACGTTATTGTACGTGGTAGAGCCATGCTGCAGCTATATTAATAGTATAGTTGTAGCACAAATGGGTCGGCTCGAACGGGGAAGGACCACGCTCTCACAGAATACCAGCGTAAAATAGCAGTTTAACACTGCTGTGTTTCGTATGGTGAGTGTAGAGAACCGGCGACCCTTTTTACTGAAAAAGAGGCATTCCATCTTACTCCTCACGGGTGACAACGCATCTGCATTTTGATTCTTTATTGAGGATAGATGTGGATGTCTATGGGCCACAGCAGCCACTTACCATCAGGTGGACTGTGTGCTCGTTTGTCACCCGATCCTATAAAAAAAATACGCGATGAAATCCGTAAAACTAGTTTTATATATATGTGTAGTGTTCGCGTAAATATAAGAAATCATTATGTCAAGTTTCTGTCATTTTTCATGGACGCCACTTTTGACAGTCAAAGGACGATAAGGAATATTATGATTCTCTTGTGCCACCACCGGTGCTTTCGTTATTTGTATGTAAAATTAGTATTGCATATATTCACTAAAATTTCAAATCTATATCTAACTTCCAGACATCTTCATTCCAGCCATTTGTTCTGTACGTATGTTTCGTACGCGTAGCTTTTATAACGAAGAAGCGTGGGAGTGCGTTAAAAATTTGTACTGCCTCTGTTCGAGAGATAAGATATTTTAAGAATGCAAATTCAATGTAAGCGCTTAGCCCCTGAACTAACACGTAGTTCAGGATTTTTGAATTATTCACAAATTCTAATAAAAATGTTAATGATTGCTTATATTTGTGCGAATACTACACATTGAATAAAACTATTTTTACGGATTTTATTGCGTTTAATTTACTATTGTCCCGATATTAATAAGGGGCTAACTGTGACATCGGGACGTCAAACATATCATCTGCAGTAAAGCACCCATGGTCACGAAATTAAAAAATAAGTAAATTAAACTCGGTAAAATCCGTAAAAATAGTTTTATTCAAAATTGTTAATCTTAATTCTAAGTTGACCATGTGGTAGCTGTTTAAAGGAAACCATCATCCCAATTCGTTCCGTAGGTGTCGTAAGATTCGACTGTGGGAAATGGGTTTCCCAACGCCAAATATGATATTTTATCTGTGATTACATACGTGGTAGAGCCATGCTGCAGCTATATTAGTAGTATAATTGTAGCACGAATGGGTCGGCTCGACCGGGGAAGGACCACGCTCTCACAGAATACCAGCGTAAAATGCTAGCTTGACACTGCTGTGTTTCGTATGGTGAGTGTAGAGAACCGAAGACCCTTTTTACTGGAAAAGAAGCATTCCATCTCAGTCCCCACGGGTGACAACGCATCTGCATTTTGATTCGCAAACGAAGATAGATGTGGATGTCTATGGGCCACAGCAATCACTCACCATCAGGTGGACTGTGTGCTTGTTTGTCACCCTATCCTATAAAAAAAGGTTAATAAATGCAATAGAGTAATTCTTGGAGTAGTAACATATATTACTTACTCGGAGCAGTTATCATATTTTTGAAAAAGTTCGAGTACTCATTATTGTTATCATATGGCTTAGTCTTTGATACGTATTTAAATATTTATAAACATATAAATTCATTGTGCACTTTAAAGGTCATTGTTCATTATAATTTGGTATAGAGAACTGCATACTCACCATACTTTTGTTATACTTATGTTTGTATAGGATAAGAATTAAAGTTGATATTTTCGTTGATATGTTAATAAATAATGTATGTACGTTTTACAATGGTAATAATAAAATCGATATTATAACGCTCGATTCAAGCGAGAATGATTCTGATGCGCTCGATAATCTTTCTTCCACACTACGGATTTCACCTGAATTGTGAGGGCAGTTTACATACATAAACTTCACAAGGACAAACATCTACCTAAAACAATGATTAGTTAGCCATACAAATACTTGTTCTGTGCGGGATTCCAACCCGCGGCCCTCTGCGCTACAAGTCATTGCTAAGCCAGTGAGCCACGGAGCCGTCTCTTTAGAACATGCGTACAGTGATAATTAGGGTAATTAACCGTAAAACAACAAAAAGTGGCAGACATATTTAATTGAATGGAAAATATAAACAGACACTTTACGATATCGCATGTGGAAGTCTAATTCTAGGGCGACGACGATCTCGAGACGCTTTCCGACTACATTTCACAAGTACGGTCACAAATAAATTTTGTATCAATTTCCAAGTCACTACATTAAGTATACGCTCTTCAGTCAAAGCACGTTTGTTTTCTTTTTACCATTATCACCATTTCGGCACTCACTGACAACACAAACAATTCTCTGTCATAGTAGACTCGTATGTCTTTATGTACTCAAATACGTCGTCATCATTATCATAGTTTCAGCCTATCAAAGTCCATTGTTGAACATAAGCCTCACTCATAGATTGCCTAATAGGGCCATACCCTCCACGATTAGCGTGTGGGTTGGAAACCCCAGTTTTTTATTATTTTAAGTTGTTACCAGGAAGATTCTGCTCCCCATCTCCTGTTTTAGTTCCCTCTTTCGCCTATTACGACACCCACGGGATGTCATGGGCAGTAGCTTTTCTTACGTCGCCACTACACGGCATCAAACACATCATGATCATCATCCGCATTACAGCCCTTCACAAGTCCACTGCTGAACATAGGCCTCCCCAAAGGAATGCCACAAAGAAATGAAAACACATATCACGTTTAAATATAAACTTAGCTTAATAACCCATGCAATTATCAGCATAGAATCTGTGGTTTTAAACCTTATTTAAAAAAATTACGTAATCAACGAGCACTTTTGCTAATAAAGTAGATCTCTCATTAGAAGATCCTGGTGATAATTTAAAAAATATTCTTCAATTATGTATATTTTTTATAATTTTCCCCTCCGCCTCACTGGATGCTGATATTGAAAACTTATTTGCACAAAGCTACCTGTCTCTCGCACATTATTCGGGAAAAATATTATAGCTGTCGCCGTTGGTACCGCGGCTAATAAAAACGCAATAAGACGCCGGGCTTTCCTCTAACCCTGGGGCACGAATCTTACGCGGCCGTAATAAAATTATCTCATGAGGAGGATAAAAATTGACAATCTAATCTTTAGAGCGTCTGAAAAACACTCGAACATTTTTTTCGATTAATTATGACAAGCTTAATGTATTTGAATATTAAGTAAATAAAATATGTATGAATATCAAAGTGTATTTGTTCTTTTTTTTTATAGGATAGGGTGACAAACGAGGACACAGTCCACCTGATGGTAAGTGTTTGCTGTGGCCCATAGACATCTACATCTATCCTCGTGTGGGAAAAAATGCAGATGCGTTGTCACCCGTGAGGACTAAGATGGAATGCCTCTTTTCCAGTAAAAAGGGTCGCCGGTTCTCTACACTCACCATACGAAACAGCAGTGTTAAGCTGCATTTTACGCTGGTATTCTGTGAGAGCGTGGTCCTTCCCCGGTCGAGCCGACCCATTCGTGCTATACTACTATACTACTATATTACTATATATATATATATATATATATATATATATATACTATATACTATACTACTAATATAGCTGCAGCATGGCTCTACCACGTACAAATCTTTCGCAAATATTATATAACACCTTTTATATTTACACTACAATGGAAAAAAATATTTATTTTATATAAACTATAAGGAGTTTAAGGCTTTTTTTCTTATAATTAAAATATTTTGCAGTCTCCCTCCACAAAAAAATAAAAAAATATCTCTAACGAGCTTAGAGTGTACATAAGCAAGTTATACTCTACACGTAAACTATTCAAACCATTCAAACAAATTATGAAGAGAGAAACAAAATACAAAATAATTTTATTCATACCTATGATAAATCAATCAATTGACATAATTTCGTGTCTTATAATTTTATAAAAATAATCTACTAGATCCCTGGTTATGTGTATACCTCTTATAAAATCAGCATCAAAATCAAAAGCAAGGTAGTAGTTAAGGTGATCAATTATTTTGGAACTTCCAAAGTGATCATCAATATTCAACCATCTAGTCTCTGAATTATTGAAATTATTAATCTTCCTCAAATATTTTTGAACACCCACAACATCAAACATTATGATTTCAGTTAATCCGCCCTTAATATAGTAACCATACATGTACGTTAAGTACGATTGCATGTCCGTTGTTTTTATTAAACAGTTTACAATTTTTATTAACTGGCCTGTAATGTATAGTCCACAGCTGGAAATGAGCTTCTCATTGTTTAAAGTAATGGAAAGGCGTGCTAAGAGGCTTATTAGTGACCCGAATTTGGTTAAAACCAATCTTACCAACCTAGAACACGGGCGCAAAGTAGCCATTCTTTCGGTTTAGGATTAGGGTTTCGGAGAGTGTGCGCTAGTATTGCATAATTTAATTCCTCTCTCTGTCTTCCACCATCGGGCAATCAGACGTTCAGCCAGTCTCCACCCTTTCGTTCTTGACTTACCACGCATTCAAACCAAACGGCTTGCTACATGGTTCACCGTGTGTACAGCAAAGGTGTGGAATAAGTTGCCGCCAGCATTTGTCTTTCTATCCGATTACAATGTGGGTCTCTTCAAGGCATGAGTGAAAATAGGCTTTTGTAGAGTTAGTGCTCTTCACTATCTTAGGCTACATCGCCACTTACCATCAGGTGGGATTGTAGTTAAGGCTTAGATAATATAAAAAATCACCATGCATGCATGGCGATCGCATTTAAACGTAATACTTATACCACTAACGGAATCCATGTTATCTTTCTGACAAACCGTAATGAGGCGATGGATTCCTTTACACCACCCCCACGGGAATTGTTTGTGTTTCAATAATATTATTGTTATTTTGATAACGTTCATTATCTGTGTTTTAATAACATAATGTTTTATTAGTAAATTCATTTATTCTTGTAATTAAGACACTAAGTATATGCATGTAGAGCTGACACTTAAAATCAAAATCAAATTCTTATTATTAATACCTGTTAACGTTACCGTTACAGCCTATCAGAAGTCCACTGTCTCGTTTGAGGAACTAAGAGGCAATCTAGATAGAGGCTAAAGTTGCTACAATTGGCAGGCCGGTTGGCAATTGCAGTTTTTTATCTTTTAGTTTTTTTTATAGGTTAGAGTGACAAATGAGTGCACAGTCTACCTGAAGATAAGTGGTTGTTGTGGTCCATAGACATCTACATCTATCCTCGGTTGCGAATCAAAATGCAGATGCGTTGTCACCCGTGAGGACTAAGATGGAATGCCTCTTTTCCAGTAAATAGGAAATCCGATTCTCTACACTCACCATACGAAGCACAGCAGAGTTAAGCTGCTATTTTACGCTGGTATTCTGTGAGAGTGTGGTCCTTCCCCGGTCGAGCCGAACCATTAGTGATACAATACAACTAATATAGCTGCAGCATGGCTCTATCACGTATAAAACGTACTTGTTATTAGAAAGACGCCAGGAGCCCATTTTATTGTCCGTTTCTCCTTTCGCCTCTTACGACACGTTACTTGTAAAAAGGGTCCCCAATTCTCTAAACCCAACATACGAAACACAGCAGCATTGTGATGCTATTGTACTTTTCGTACTGCAGCTATAATATCACTAACAATATTAACTTAATGTTTCTATGGGATGCGATTTAAGTAACATATATTTTTATCTACATTTTTTTTAAATGCTAACCTCACCTTTACTAAGTGCCCCCTGACGGACGTGGGTTTGGGAAGTGACTGATGAAAACGGAACGGTACAAAAAACCCTTTTAAAAACGCTATATAGGCTATAGCGTTTTTAAAAGGGTTTTTTTCTCACACATCACTGAAGGGAAGCGGTATTACTTGTATGAAGGTCCTCACACAAACAGCTCAGAGTAACGAGTATGGGCTCTTTTTTTTATAAAAATAGGGTGACAAACGAGCACACAGTCCACCTGATGGTAAGTGGTTGCTGAGAACCATACACTTCTACATCTATCCTCGTTTGCGAATCAAAATGTAGATGCGTTGTCAGCCTTGAGGACTAAGATGGAATGCCTCTTTTTCAGTAAAAATGGTCTCCGGTTCTCTACACTCACAGTACGAAAAATAGCAGCATTAAGCTGCTATTTTACGCTGGTATTCTGTGAGAGCGTGTTCCTTCCCCGGTCGAGCTGACTCATTCGTGCTACAACTATACTATAAATATAGCTGCAACTTGGCTCTACCACGTAAAAACGCTCTTCTCTTGGCCATATTGTTGAAGGCCTTTTGCTGTGAACTAAAAAGCCGGTCGATATTACAATGTATAAACCTCAAGTTTTGATGTTACAGCGTTAAACGAACGACTCCAAGATGGCCACGGGCCCGAAGATAGTGCACAAGCAGTTCAACTCACCCATTGGGCTGTATTCGCAGCAGAATATTCAAGAGACTCTTAACAAGCACCTCCAGAATCTTGACAACGGCACCGTAGGGTTTGTACAAGATGAAATTGCTTAACATACACACATACACCCACACACACACAACTGCACAAGTTTTTATGATATTTGAGTACCCAATGGAGTCTTAAGTTTCCTTGTCTGAAAACATCGATCGCCCGCAAACCATTGACACCACTAAATATGTCTATCGCAATATTCATTGTCGATTTACCATAAGCGCTATAACGGTTAAGTTCAAAAGAAATTCAGCAATACATTTGTTTCTTTTTTATACAATTGAAGTGAAACCCGAACTTATAGTTCACCGGATGATAAGTGGTCACTGCAGCCCATGGACTTCTGCAACCAACTCCAAACAAAGAAGGCTGAAGACTAAAACGTAATGTCTCCTAACCCGTAACTATACTGGTTCTCTATAGCCTCCTAAATGAAACTGCTAAAATAACTAAACATAAATGCAAACCGCCATTTTCACATTTTTTTTCTAAATATCTTGTTGCCATTGCACAAATAAAATTCACTCTCACGGATGACAAACTTAATATAGCACCATCTATTATTTTCTATTTTTTTTCTTTTTTTTTTATAGGAGAGGGGGCAAACGAGCATGGGGCTCACCTGATGGTAAGTGACTATCGCCGCCCATGAACAACTGCAACACCAGGGAGGGAATTGCAGATGCGTTGCCGGCCTTTTAAAAAGGAGTACGCTCTTTTCTTGAAGGTCCCTAAGTCGTATCGGTCCGAAAAATCGCTGATGGTAATCGATTCCACAAGGAAGTCGTGCAAGGAAGAAAACATCTTCTAAATCGCACAGTGGTGGACCGCCAATCATCCAGATGGTGTGGATGGTATCGGGAGTTCTGCCACGATGTGCGTTCGTGAAATTTGGCGGCTGGGATTAATCCGAACAATTCCACAGAGCACTCCCTATGGTAGATACGAAAGAAAATGCAAAGGGATGCAACATCTCTTCGCAGTGCCAATGAATCGAGCCGATCGGAAAGGGCTCGGTCGTCGACGATTCGAGCCGCTATGCGTTGGATGCGGTCAAGTGGAAGGAGCTGGCACTGGGGAGCCCCTGCCCAGAGATGGGAACAATATTCCATGTGAGGCCGAACCTGCCCCTTGTAAAGTTGCAGGCGGTGTGCCGGCATGAAATACTGACCCGCTCTGCTGAGCACGCCAAGCTTTTTAGAGGCCAATTTGGCCTTCTCTTCCAAGTGACCACGAAACTGCACGTCACTCGATATGTCGACTCCGAGGATACCGATACTGGCTGAAGCAAGAAGTGGAGTGCCTTGAAACTGAGGAGATACGACAAAGGGGTTCTTTTTAGCGGTAAACGCGCAAGCTTGTGTCTTTAGAGGATTAAACTAGACTAGATTTAGTCGCCCCCAATCCGAGACTTTGTCCAGCAAAGACTCGACTTCAGACACAAGTTTGTTCCGGTACTCGGCGACGTTTTCCCGGGAAATATTGGCACGACCGGTGTATACAGAAAAAACAGCGTTTGTGATAGCACACAGCCTTGTGGAACACCAGCGTTAATAGGCTTGTAGTCAGAGCATGCACCGTCTACAACGACCTTGATGCTTCGATCTGCAAGGAAGCTGGTGATCCAATTGCACAATTTCTCGGGAAGCCCATAGGAAAGGAGCTTCGAAAGAAGCGCTTTGTGCCAAACCCGATCGAAGGCCTTCGCAATGTCCAGACTAACGGCCAACACCTCCCCCTTGGACTCTACTGCCTCCGCCCATCTATGGGTCAGGTAGACCAGAAGATCACCAGCTGATCGAGCCCGATGAAAACCGTATTGGCGGTCACTAATCAGCTGGTGATCCTCAAGGTACCGGATGAGGTGGCAGTTAATAATGGATTCCATTATTTTGGAGAACAAGGAGGTGATCGCGATAGGCCTATAGTTGGATGGGTCTGAGCGGTCGATTTAGGGATCGGGTGGACAAAAGCTGTCTTCCATGAATTCGGGATTACGCCTTGGGAGTAGGAGTACCGGAAAAGACGCGTTAGCACCGGTGCCAACTCCGGAGCACACGTCCTTAGCACAATTGGGGGGATTCCGTCAGGCCCACTCGACTTCTGGATATCCAGGGAGAGCAGTGCTTTGCGAACCGAGCGCTGTGAGAGCAGCACATCCGGCATGGAGCACTCACACCACGGGATGGTCGGCGGTGTTTTCCCCCCGTCATCAAGAGTCGAGTTGGACGCAAAAAGGGAGCCTAAAAGGTCGGCTTTGTCTTTTGCGTCTTGGGCCAGTGAGTCATCCTCCCTGTGCAGAGATGGTAGTGATGGCTTACAGAAATTCCCTTAGACAGCCTTGGTGAGAGACCAGAATGCACGGGTTCCCGAAGGAAGGCGAACTAGTTTCTCGCCAATTCTGCCGATGTGCTCTGACTTTGCCTTGGCAATAACTCTTTTGAAGGACCTGGATGCGAAGTTATACTTCTTTTTAAGTGTGCTGGTGTTTACATCCCGAGTCGCCGAAAGCGCAGCCCAGGCTTGATAACACTCCTGCTTACTGCGTAATGCAGTCTTATAGGAGCGACCAAACCAAGGCTGAGATCTGCCTCCGATGGGTACCACAGCTGATAGAATAAATAGTTCCATTCCTTGTAGCACCACATCAGTGACAGAGTCAGCAAAAGCGCTGGGATCATCCGGCGAGAAGCAAACCCGCCCCCAAGGGTAGGAAGCAAAGAAAGACCGCATTCCGTCCCAATCCGCCGACCTGTAACGCCAAACACGGCGGCAACCTGCAGAACGCAGCCGCGAGGGGAGCGTGAGTGGCACCACACTCCGGATCAGACAATGGTCCGAAGAGCCAAGAGGGGCATCGACGGAATCCTGATATTCGTTCGGATTAGAGGTCAGCAGAAGGTCCAACAGGGAAGGTGTATGATTCTCAACATCTGGAATCCGCGTAGGCGATGTAACCAGTTGTGTCAGACCATATGCCAAGGCAAAGTCATAAACAGATCTCCCCGCATGATCGGTTAAACGTGAACCGAGCCATTCGGCATGGTGGGCGTTAAAATCGCCAAGGATCACGATCTCTGCGGATGGGACCTGTTGTAGCAAGGAATCTGTAGCCATTTGGACGTGGTCGATGAGTCGGTCTGTTTCAGCATTACCGCTATGGGACCTATAGAGGCACCCGTAGACGTGTGGATGGTCGCCGCTGTCTACGCGTAGCCAAAGGATGGACAGGTCCGAACCTTCAAGACTGCCGAGGTGTCGAGAACAGATGTCCTCTCTGACGTATACGCAAACTCCAGCCTGAGGCACAAATGAGTACTCCAATTTGTACCCCGGGTAGGAGAGATACGAAGTATCAGCCGGAGAGGACACCTGCGTCTCGGTCAGCAAGAGCAAGGCCGGCTTCGCCGTCTCGAGATGGTAGTGGACGGTGTTTAGGTTCGAGAGAAGTCCCCTGATGTTGCAGAAATCCACGGACAGCGTGGCAGGGGTCGCCTTGGTATTGTTGCTCAGTTTGCCCCGAGCAGTTATTGTATTGAGCGGAATTTTGCCCCCCCCCCCCCTCCCCAGAATACGCGGGGCAGCCTGAGCACCCACGCTCAGGATCGGAATAACATGGTCGTGGATGCTCAGCGAGGAATTCTCCAGGCTACCCTCCTGGGGTAGTCTATCGTGTAATTCCGCTACCATGTTGATGGGAGGGGGGGAATTGGGCCTCCGGCCACCTGCACTCACCAGACGTAACGCAGAAGCAGAGCTTCTACTTCACGCCGGTTTTCTGTGAGGTCGTGGTACCAACCCGGCTCGAGCCGGGCCCATACGTGCAACAGGAAAAACTGCTGCGTGGCTCTACCACCGTTTTCTACTGTATTATTAACAACTATCTTTAGCACTGTACACTTTAAACGAAAGATGTCGTTTGGTGACTGTAGTGACCATGGACAGGTGAGGCAATAATCTTTTTGGGGACTGTAGTCACCGTGGACGGTTGAGAGGATAAGCCTCCCCTATAGATTGCCTCATAGGGGGTATAACTGCCGCAAAATTAGCGGGTTAGCAACCGCAATTTTTTATTGGAACGAAGTTCCTTATCGCACGATACGGTTTTGGCGGATGAGAGCTAGGCGACAAAAAGTGTAAGATTTTTTCGTCACTATCCCCTGTGTCATAATGTAGACGGCCTTGGCGGCGAAATAAGGAAGTGAGATGGAATAATATCAATCTCCCTCGCACTTTTTCTTATATTTTGCCATGAAGGAAATATTATTTTATTTCAAATGACGCTTCATTTTAATAGACGTTAGTAATTCATTTCTTTGTATTTGTTAATCAATAATACGAGTATAATACCTATGTTTATCAATAATAATATACTATGCAAGTAACTTCGTTCCAACCGAGTGTTCCACGACACTCACGCATTTTTAGTCGTTATTAGGAAGACGCTGCTGCCAATCTACTGATTTGTTTCTCTCTGACGCATCTTACGACACTCGCGAGATAATATGGGGTAGTGGATATTCTTACACATCCACTACACGGCTTGCTTGGCGGCTGAAATATATAAAAAGGTGATAGCCTACCCAGACAGACTCCTGGGCATAAATGTCCTCCTACATAGTAAACTTGTCATTAGAAGTATTTTTTCAAACGTGGTAGCGCCATGCTGCTGCTATATTACTAGTATAGCTGTAGCACGAATGGGTCGGCTCGACCGGGGAAGGACCACGCTCTCACAGAATACCAGCGTAAAATAGCAGCTTAATGCTGCTGTGTTCGGTATGGTGAGTGTAGAGAACCGGAGACCTTATCCACTGGAAAAGAGGCATTCCATCTTAGTCCTCACGTCTGACAACGCATCTGCATTTTGATTCGCAAATGAGGATAGATATAGATGTCTATGGGCCACAGCAGCCAATAACCATCAGGTGTACTGTGCGCTCACTTGTTACCCTTATCCTATTAAAAAATTGTTTCATATTTTTATCATTGTTAATATATGTTTTGTACGTTTTACGGCACTGCCGTGTAGTGGCGGTTAAGAATATCCACTACCCCATATCTTCCCGTGGGTGTCGTAAAAGCCGACAAAGGGAAACAGGCAGGAGATGGGCAGCAGCATCTTCCTGGTAACGGCAAAATACAATAAAAAACTGCGGTTGCCAACCCGCTCGCCAAGCGTGGCAACTATGGCAATATAACCCCCATGATGAAAGTTACGAAGAGACGGCCCCCAGTCCCCGGCGGCCCCGCTATTCCTGGCTACGGTGGCGACCATGGTAACGGCGGGGCAGGGGGTGCTAAGAATCTCCGGTGGAGGTTCGGTTGCCACCTACGACGACTCGACCTGGCAACATACAACGCACGCACCCTGAGGACTGACGAGAAGATTGTGGAGCTGGAAGAAGAGATAGACAAGTTACGCTGGCATATTATAGGATTATCCGAAGTCCGAAGAGAGGGGGAGGACACGGTAATCCTCGAATCCGGCAACTTGCTCTATTACCGGGAGGGCGACCATCTGTCCCAAGGAGGTGTCGGATTTATCATCCACATGTCTCTCGTTAACAACGTTGTAAAGATTGAGAGTGTGTCGACGAGGGTTGCGTACCTTATACTCAGAATCACCAAACGGTATTCGCTGAAGGTCATACAGGTTTACGCACCAACCTCGGCACACCCCGATCTGGAGGTGGAGGAAATGTATGAGGATATCTATAGAACCATGCATTCCTCCAAAACCCAATATACGGTGTTAATGGGAGACTTCAATGCTACACTAGGCACAAGAGAGAACGGTGAGCTGAAAGTGGGGAAATTTGGAATAGGGCAACGGAACCAAAGGGGCTAGCAGCTGGCCGACTTCATGGAGAAAGAGGGACTCTTTATGATGAACTCTTTCTTCCAGAAGCGGTCCCACAGGAAGTGGACCTGGTCGAGCCCCGACGGTTCGACAAAAAATGAGATTGCTTCATTATGACGACCAGACGACAACTGTTCAGTGATGTCTCAGTGATCGCGAGGGTGAAAACCGGCAGCGATCACCGAATGGTTAGAGACACACTGAACCTAAACGTTAAGTTGGAGAGGTCTCATCTAATGAAGTCAACGCTCCGTCCCCCTCGTGCTCTAATCCAAAGTCCCGAAACCTTTCAGCTCGAGTTACAAAACCGTTTTCAGTGCCTAGAAGACTGTAATGAAGTGGACGATTTGAATGACAAGCTCGTGGAAACTGTCCATGCGGTCGGAGCTAAGTTCTGCAAGACCCGCCGCAGAAGAACACAAAAACTCTCCGATCACACTCTTAATCTCATGGCTGTTAGACGGGAGATGAAGCTACATTCTTCAACAGATTTGACAGCATACAGGCAACTGAACAGACGGATCTCCAAATGCATGCGGCGGGACTTACGCAACTTCAATACAGCTCACCTTCGATTTGCCGACGATATAGTCCTTATGGCAGAATCGCTGGAGGACCTAAGCACTATGCTCAATGACCTCAATAGTGTTTCCCAACGGATAGGGCTTAAGATAAACATGGACAAAACAAAGATCATGTTTAATGTCCATGTCATACCTATGCCGGTAGTTGTTGGGAGCACTAAGCTCGAAGTTGTTGACGAGTATGTTTACCTGGGACAAATAGTCCGACTAGGTAAGTCCAACTTCGACCGAGAGGTCAATCGACGGATTCAACTCGGCTGGGCAGCGTGGGGAAGCTACGACACATCTTCTCGTCAGACATACCTCAAAACCTTAAAACGAAATTGTACAACCAGTGCGTGTTGCCAGTGATGACTTACGGAACTGAGACGTGGTCCTTCACTGCTGGCCGTATGAGGAAGCTCAAGGTCGCTCAGCGAGCTATGGAGAGGGCTATGCTCGGAGTTTCTCTGCGTGATAAACTTAGGAATGAGGATATCCGCAGTAGAACCAGAGTAACCGACATAGCCCAACGGATTAGTGAGCTGAAGTGGCAGAGGGCCGTCCATATAGCTCGAAGAACCGACAACCGATGGGGAAGAAAGGTTCTCGAGTGGCAGCCTTGTACCGGTAGGCGAAGTATAGGGCGACCCCCCACGAGATGGAGTGACGACCTGGTAAGGCATGCAGGAAGTCGATGGATGCAGGTGGCTCAGGACCGTGCTTTGTGGCATTCCTTGGGGGAGGCCTATGTTCAGCAGTGGACTTGTGAAGGGCTGTAATGAATGAAAAAAAAATACAGCTCGTATTGAAGAAGCGATCGAGCGGAACCAAGGCTCCAAAGTCTTTGCCAGAGATCTGTCTGCCAGAAAGAGCCAACTGTCAAAGCTGAAGACCGAATGTGGCAGCATCGTTTCCGGGGCACCTGAGATTTTGAGTGAGATTGAGAGGTTCTATGGACAGCTGTACACGTCATCGTTGGAGCCGCACGCAAGTGTGAGTAACGATCCAAGAGCGAGTCTTATCCGACATTATTCCGATGATATCTCGGACGTCAGTCTGAGCGAGATTAGAATGGCTCTCCAGCACCTTAAAAACGGCAAGGCCCCAGGCGAGGATGGTGAGGAGCTTCTGAAAGCGGATGGAAAACCGGTTCTTGAAGCCCTTCAGAAGCTCTTTAATTCCATCCTCCATGGTGGCATTACACCGGAGGCGTGGAGCAGAAGTGCGGTGGTCTTGTTCTTCAAGAAAGGCGACAACGCTCTCTTGAAGAACTACAGACCGATTTCCCTTCTGAGCCGCGTCTACGTGCTGTTTTCGAGAGTCATTACGAATCGTCTCGCGCGCAGACTTGACGACTTCCAGCCTCCCGAACAAGCCAGTTTCCGAAAAGGCTTTAGCACCATAGACCACATACATACCCTTCGGCAAATTGTACAGAAGTCCGAGGAGTACAATTTGCCACTATGTCTGGCGTATGTGGACTATGAGAAAGCGTTTGATTCCGTCGAAATTTGGGCGGTGTTGCAGTCCCTTCAGCGATGCCAACTTGACTGTCGGTATATCGAAGTGTTGAAGTGCTTGTACAGTAGGGCTACGATGGCTATCCGAGTACAGAACCAGAGTACGAAATCTATCCAATTGCAGAGAGGTGTAAGACAGGGTGACGTCATATCCCCGAAACTCTTTACCGCTGCATTGGAAGATGTTTTCTTGAATATCACCATCATCATCATCAGAATCATCATCATCACCTTCACAAGTCCACTGCTGAACATACGCCTCCCCCAAAGAATGCCACAAAGCACGGTCCTGAGCCACCTGCATCCATCGACTTCCTGCATATCTTACCAGGTCGTCACTCCATCTAGTGGGGGGACGCCCTACAATTCGCCTGCCGGTACGAGGCTGCCACTCGAGAACCTTTCTTCCCCATCGGTTGTCGGTTCTTCGAGCTATATGGCCGGCCCATTGCCACTTCAGCTTACTAATCCGTTGGGCTATGTCGGTCACTCTGGTTCTACTGCGGATATCCTCATTTCTAAGTTTATCACGCAGAGAAACTCCGAGCATAGCCCTCTCCATAGCTCGCTGAGCGACCTTGAGCTTCCTCATCCGGCCAGCAGTGAAGGACCACGTCTCATTTCCGTATGTCATCACTGGCAACACGCACTGGGTGTACAGTCTCGTTTTCAAGTTTTGAGGTATACCTGACGAGAAGATGTGCCGTAATTTCCCGAACGCTGCCCAACCGAGTTGAATCCGTCGATTGACCTCTCGGTCGAAGTTGGACTTACCTAGTCGGACTATTTGTCCCAGGTAAACATACTCGTCAACAACTTCGAGCTTAGTGTTCCCAACAACTACCGGCATAGGTGTGACATGGACATTAAACATGATCTTTGTTTTGTCCATGTTTATCTTGAGACCTATCCGTTGGGAAACACTATTGAGGTCATTGAGCATAGTGCTTAGGTCCTCCAGCGATTCTGCCATAAGGACTATATCGTCGGCAAATCGAAGGTGAGTGATGTACTCGCCATTGATGTTGATACCGTATCCTTTCCAGTCCAGAAGCTTGAAAACATCTTCCAATGCAGCGGTAAAAAGTTTCGGGGATATGACGTCACCCTGTCTTACACCTCTCTGCAATTGGATAGATTTCGTACTCTGGTTTTCTCATAGTCCACATACGCCAGACATAGTGGCAAATTGTACTCCTCGGACTTCTGTACAATTTGCCGAAGGGTATGTATGTGGTCTATGGTGCTAAAGCCTTTTCGGAAACCGGCTTGTTCGGGAGGCTGGAAGTCGTCAAGTCTGCGCGCGAGACGATTCGTAATGACTCTCGAAAACAGCACGTAGACGCGACTCAGAAGGGAAATCGGTCTGTAGTTCTTCAAGAGAGCGTTGTCGCCTTTCTTGAAGAACAAGACCACCGCACCTCTGCTCCACGCCTCTGGTGAATGCCACCATGGAGGACGGAATTAAAGAGCTTCTGAAGGACTTCAATTAGCGGTTTTCCACCCGCTTTCAGAAGCTCCGCTGTAATTCCATCCTCGCCTGGGGCCTTGCCGTTTTTAAGATGCTGGAGAGCCATTCTAATCTCGCTCAGACTGACGTCCGGGATATCATCGGAATAATGTCGGATAAGACTCGCTCTTGGATCGTTACTCACACTTGCGTGCGGCTCCAACGATGACGTGTACAGCTGCCCATAGAACCTCTCAATCTCACTCAAAATCTCAGGTGCCCCGGAAACGATGCTGCCACATTCGGTCTTCAGCTTTGACAGTTGGCTCTTTCTGGCAGACAGATCTCTGGCAAAGACTTTGGAGCCTTGGTTCCGCTCGATCGCTTCTTCAATACGAGCTGTATTGTAGTTGCGTAAGTCTCGCCGCATGCATTTGGAGATCTGTCTGTTCAGTTGCCTGTATGCTGTCAAATCTGTTGAAGAATGTAGCTTCATCTCCCGTCTAACAGCCATGAGATTAAGAGTGTGATCGGAGAGTTTTTGTGTTCTTCTGCGGCGGGTCTTGCAGAACTTAGCTCCGACCGCATGGACAGTTTCCACGAGCTTGTCATTCATATCGTCCACTTCATTGCAGTCTTCTAGGCACTGAAAACGGTTTTGTAACTCGAGCTGAAAGGTTTCGGGACTTTGGATTAGAGCACGAGGGGGACGGAGCGTTGACTTCATTAGACGAGACCTCTCCAACTTTACGCTTAGGTTCAGTGTGCCTCTAACCATTCGGTGATCACTGCCGGTTTTCACCCTCGCGATCACTGAGACATCACTGAACAGTTGTCGTCTGGTCGTCATAATGAAGTCAATCTCATTTTTTGTCAAAACGTCGGGGCTCGACCAGGTCCACTTCCTGTGGGGCCGCTTCTGGAAGAAAGAGTTCATCATAAAGAGTCCCTCTTTCTCCATGAAGTCGGCCAGCTGCTGGCCCCTTGGGTTCCGTTGCCCTATTCCAAATTTCCCCACTTTCAGCTCACCGTTCTCTCTTGTGCCTAGTTTTGCATTGAAGTCTCCCATTAACACCGTATATTGGGTTTTGGAGGAATGCATGGCTCTAGAGATATCCTCATACATTTCCTCCACCTCCTGATCGGGGTGTGCCGAGGTTGGTGCGTAAACCTGCATGACCTTCAGCGAATACCGTTTGGTGATTCTGAGTATAAGGTACGCAACCCTCGTCGACACACTCTCAATCTTTACAACGTTGTTAACGAGAGACTTGTGGACGATAAATCCGACACCTCCTTGGGACAGATGGTCGCCCTCCCGGTAATAGAGCAAGTTGCCGGATTCGAGGATTACCGTGTCCTCCCCCTCTCTTCGGACTTCGGATAATCCTATAATATGCCAGCGTAACTTGTCTATCTCTTCTTCCAGCTCCACAATCTTCTCGTCAGTCCTCAGTGTGCGTGCGTTGTATGTTGCCAGGTCGAGTCGTTGTAGGTGGAAACCGAACCTCCACCGGAGATTCTTAGCACCCCCTGCCCCGCCGTTACCATGGTCGCCACCGTAGCCAGGAATAGCGGGGCCGCCGGGGACTGGGGGCCGTCTCTTCGTAACTTTCATCATGGGGGGTATATTGCCATAGTTGCCACGCTTTTTCCGGACTGATACGACTTAGAGACCTTCAAGAAAACCTCAAGAGCTTCAAGAACTTACTCCTTTTTAAAAGACCGGTAACGCATCTGCAATTCCCCTGGTGTTGCATTTGTTCATGGGCGGCGGTAGTCACTTACCATCAGGTGAGCCGCATGCTCGTTTGCCCCCTCTCCTATAAAAAAAATATCCAGATATTGTCACAATTCCTAGTTGGCACTTGTTGTTGGTTTTCGGATCTGGTTGTAATTTTATTTTACCGTTGTTTCTTTGACACTTCATGCTATAGACTGGCAAATTCGAAATTTTATCGTAGAACCACCATCATACACTGCAAGGTTGACAGTTTCTGAATGTGTGCTTGACTGCATTTCACTTTGTAGTGTTGATGAAGCCCTAGATGGTAAATCACTGTCTTAGCCTAACAAAAGCTTATTCAATGTTGCTTTGAAGAAATACGTTCACGAGCACATCATCATAATATCAGCACTTGTGTAACAATTTCACTGGAGTCTGCTTTGAAATTGTCTGAGCGACCTTCACATGGCCACTAAGCTACTTTACATCATTACATGGAATCACGTCTACTTAATAATACGTATAACATTATTGGATACTATAATATTGGAATTAGATCAATTTCAATATGTAAAGCGATTTGAGGTTTGAATTAACATAATGAACTTAGACGAGGATATTATACTGTCTTCCGCATGTTGTATACAATTGTATCTTAAACATCATCATTACAGCATATCAGCCTACATAAGCCTCCAATATACTTGATTGCTAATCCTCAGTTACCTACCTACACTGACTTCTTTTATATCTCATTAGGTCTTTATATTACAACTAGCTCGCCAGGCAGACGTTGTTCTGCCGTTTCCGAAGACCCTTCCTATAAAAATAGTTAAATTCGCAATAAAAAATTTTGAGGGTTATTTATCGGGATAAAAACTATCCTATCTCTCAAGTTGGACCAAAATGCACACAGTGTGCAAAATTTCATTGAAGTCAGTTCAGTAGTTTAGGAGTCCATCGCGGACAAACAACGTGACACGTAATTTTTATATATAAAGATTAACTATTACGATACGAGGCTGCCACTAAAGATCCAATACGCATTCATGTCATTTTAGCGCGTTGCTATTATAAAAGCCCCCTGTTTCTTTTTTTTATAGTTTAAATGACAAACGAACTAACAACCCACCTACTGATAAATGGCAAAGGATACTACAGATGCGTCACCTCTGAGGACTATGGTGGAATGCCTCACAGTCACACACCTCACAGACGTTTTACGTGGTAGAGCCATGCTGCAGCTATATTAGTAGTATAGTTGTAGTATGAATGGGTCGGCTCGCCCGGGGAAGCACCACGCTCTCACAGAATAACAGCGTAAAATGGCAGTTTGACACTCCTGTGTTTCGTATGGTGAGTGTAGAGAACCGGAGACTCATTTTACTGGAAAAGAGGCATTCCATCTTAGTCCTCACGGGTGACGACGCATTTTGATTCTTTATTGAAGATAAATGTAGATTCTCTATGGGTCACAGCAACCACTTACTGCTGTGGACTGTGTGCTCGTTTGTCACCCTATCCTATAAAAAAACCAAAACAGTTTTTATAGAAGTAATGGTCGCCATCGGCAAGCAGGCATCTATCATATATCCCTAACAATTACACCCCTTAGGTTCTCATTATTTAACACACGAAACGCAGCTATATTATGCTGCATTTTAACGTTAGTATTCTGTCCTGTAGTGGATGCAGTGCTGCTAAATGACAGGAAATGTTAAGAGGTGAAAAATATAAAGTGAAACTCTTAGACAGAGGAGGTTCTACACTTCTACCTAGCAATTATTACTTATCATTCAGTTGCTATTGACAAACCTATTGCAATTGTTTACCATATTGTGTTGTTGCACAATCCAAATTCTACAATATATTGCAGTCAAATTCATCAAACACACTAATTGCATTTCATAAAAATAACAATGATCTCATTCGGTAAACAAAGTGTACACACGGTCATTAATTCAATGAATTATTTTTATTGGTGATAGAAATATCAGCCAAAATGACGACAATGAAAAACAAATGTCTCAAGCTGTGACGCAGTAATGAGTAATTGCCGACGGACGCTTTATTGCTCAAACGAATCTGCTGAAGTATTTGTCTTGTGATACTATTCCCTGATTAATGTTTATAAAGGATGTGAAGGTGTATGCGATACGTTCGTATGTCTTTTTCTTCTCGCATATCTTAAGAAAGAAATGTTGATATGGTCTCCATACCAATTTCCTTCGACTTGTTAATATCTGAAATATATTCTGCAGTTTCTTGAGCAAAATCTCAAACTTATAACTATTATTCAAGAAAAAGGAAGCTGACAGTGAATGACCAAACGCACCTACATCCACTTTTTAGGGTTCCGTATCCAAAGGGTAACCAACGGGACCCTATTACTAACCCTCTGCTGTCCGTCCGTTCATCCGTACGTTCGGCCGTCCGTCCGTCTGTCTGTCAGCGAGCTGTATCTCACGATCCGTAATGGGTAGACAGTTAAATCTTTTACAAAATGTGTATTTCTGTTGTCGCTATAATAACATATAATATAAATTAAAATAAATTGAAAATTAAAAGGGGCTCCCCTACTAGAAAAGTGTATTACGATGGTACGAAACCCTTCTTGTGCGAGTCCGACTCGCACTTGGCCGGTTTTTGTATAAACAGAATGGCCGTTATTAAATGCTATTCGATTTGATCCTGTTATGGCGACGTGAGCGAATCCATCATGCCTCTTCATTATGTACCTAACTGTTGTAGGCTCTTAAGAAGTTACTGTGAAGAATACCAGACAGATCTCATTGCCATCTTGGTAAAGCCAGATGTGGAATACTAGATCACCTATCCGCCTGCCCTGTGTAGTAAATAAAGCAAATCTAACGTACAATTACAGACGCTCACGATCAAAAGTTGGCCGTGGTATACTGACGAAGAGGGTTTAATGTTAACAGATAAACTCAATGATAATCACGATCCATCCAGACTTCGATCAACAAGTTGATCGAAGCATCCACAGAAAGCAGCCACAAAAACCAATAAATATAAATTGTACTATTACTTTGTTACTATTATTACTAGGCCCATCTTGGATTCGAACTCAGTGCTACAAAATTCAGCACTAAATACGCTAACGGTTGAACCACGGCGTTTCCAATCACATCAATAAATTTCAAAATTTTCATAGAAATCCAAATTAAAACACGAGAACAGATTGTGCCTACAAGTCTACCGCAAGTTATGTAACTGAAACACTTACTGAATAAACGTGGTATCAGCACTGCAGACACCGCATGTTCATTACGCTCGATTGGGGTTAACTACCGACCAAATAGTAAAACAATAATGATAGGCCTAAAAAGTTGCGTGAGATTACTGAGGTGTCATATCCTGCATGAAACGGGAAATCACAGCATATACATACATAATACATACATAAACACTCACGCCTGTCACCCAGAGGGGTAGGCAGAGAATATGGACTTCCATTTGGCACGATCCTGACACACCTCTCTCGCTTCCTCCACATCCATATACCTACGCATACACGCTCGTCGGTTAAAGGTACTCTTGATATGGCCCATTTTTAATATATCGCCAATTTGGTCGATAAACTTGAAGTAATAAGAAATCACAGCCTGTATAAAATTCTGCAGATAAAAAAGAAAGTTTTGAATAACTTTGACAATCTTAACATCGCCGTACATATATCTCTGATGAAGGCTGTCGTTGAAAACTAAGCTCATTTTAATGCGCGATTAGGTTCTTTTTAGCTTGTAACTAACAGTATGATTATGAAGACGCGCTTTTCTGCGCTGACATTTACATGAACGAAATTTAGCATTGCACTAGCATCCCAAGCATTCCACGGCAGCATCAAAGTCCTACGCAAATAAATTTCGATTCTAAATTGCTTCTTTGTTATACATAGTGTATTTAAAGTGTAAGCAATAAGTGTAACTGTTTCGGTATCAAAACAAATTTTAACAACACGTGAAACGCTTATTAGTGGATAAAAGTTTTAGAGATTGATTAAGACCAACATTGCTATACATTGTTTTCAATAGATTATTAGGTATTATAAATAATTTTTTTGTTTTAAACGTATTTTTAAATTGCTCGTGTAGTTTAAGATATTTATGATCTGTAACTGCAACACAACTATTACTTTCAGAATGGAACACTTGACTTAAAGAAAATTAGTAACAAATAGTTTCTATATACATATAAATAAAATTGAAGTAACTGTCTGTAATATCGAAAAAGCCACTTATTGAGTTGAGAGGAATATTTGTATGGTAATAAGACATATTTTTTTAAATTTTTATCTGTCTGTCCGCCTGTACCGGTTGACCTTTGAGATGGCTGAACCGATTCTAATAAAACTTAGCGAACATATAGAGAGTAATACCAGGAGCGAACTAGGATCTAGGATTTTTCGTAAAAAAAATTTATATCGAAAATTTTATGCCGTAAAAGGTATTTGGTGATTGTCTTATATCTAAATAACGCCACATTAACCTACCCAGCCGAAACCGGGGCTGTTCACTAGTAATATAATTATATCCTTTGATAAATTTAGTATTGAACAAACGTTTGTTATTGCTATTTAAAATACACACATGTAAATAAATAAATAAAATATTAAATAACACACCCCATCAAATTAAACACGTACAGCACTTTTTTTACATGTAGGCTTCCCCAGTGTCTCATAATAGCAGAATCCCACCTATCTTTTTTTTATACGATAAGGGTGACAAACGAGCACACAGTCCACCTGATGGTAAGTCGTTGCTGCGGCCCATAGACATCTACATCTATCCTCTATTACAAATCAAAATGTAGATGCGTTGTCACCCGTGAGGACTAAGATGGAATGCCTCATTTCCAGTAAAAAGGGCCTCCGGCCACCTGCACTCACCAAGCGAAACGCAGAGGTAAACCTCGACTTCACGCTGGTTTTCTGTGAGGTCGTGGTACCACCCCGGTTCGAGCCGGCCCATCCGTGCGACAGCAAAAGCTGCCGCGTGGCTCTACCACTGTTAAAAAGTTTTGAATAAATATACTATCTGCAAGTGTGTTTAGATGCTGTTGGTAGACGTACGCTCATGACTCAGTAACAAAGCAGACTTTTTACGTTTAATGTCATGAAAGCCATTTGTTTTTGCCTCAGCGAAAATGGCAGAAGTATTACAATGACGCGGCAATCCCCACAGTACCCTGAACGCATTATTATACTGGACTCGCAGGACGCTGTATGCCCGCTGCGTGTATCTCACCCACAAGCTGTATGTGTAAAAGCACTGACAATTTGCTTTAAAAAGCATTACTTTTACTTCTTTAGGACATCGTGCAAACCTGCAGGCCAGCATATTACAGCGAACAGCCAGCGCCCTGTATTTCTTTTCTATACTATATAAGTTATCCTCTAAATTCCGTTACCCAAAGTTTAACAGGTGGAATGATGAGTTGCCTTTTAGTGCGTGTAAACCATAAGCTCGCTCTTTCCTTACATTGTATTTACGCCCATGCCATGGGTTTTTGCATAGCATTCACAGATCCCTAGCAACTTTCTGAGTGCACCTATCGCGGGGCTCAGCACCACTATGTCATCTGCATAGCTTATATTGTTTATACAGCCTCCATCTATAGAACAACCGACTGCTGAGCTGCACAATTAATTGGTTTTTGTATAGATTGAAACGCGTAGTTGAACTTAACTCTTCTTGTCTAACCCCGAATTCCAGCCCATACTTCATAGAAAAGCTACCCAATCGAAAATAATTTATTTGTAGTAGTAAGTATCATCATCATCATCATCATCATTACAGCCCTTCACAAGTCCACTGCTGAACATAGGCCTCCCCCAAAGAATGCCACAAAACACGGTCCTGAGCCACCTGCATCCATCGACTTCCTGCATGTCTTACCAGGTCGTCACTCCATCTCGTGGGGGGACGCCCTACACTTCGCCTACCGGTACGAGGCTGCCACTCGAGAACCTTTCTTCCCCATCGGTTGTCGGTTCTTCGAGCTATATGGCCGGCCCACTGCCACTTCAGCTTACTAATCCGTTGGGCTATGTCGGTCACTCTGGTTCTACTGCGGATATCCTCATTCCTAAGTTTATCACGCAGAGAAACTCCGAGCATAGCCCTCTCCATAGCTCGCTGAGCGACCTTGAGCTTCCTCATACGGCCAGCAGTGAAGGACCACGTCTCAGTTCCGTAAGTCATCACTGGCAACACGCACTGGTTGTACAATTTCGTTTTAAGGTTTTGAGGTATGTCTGACGAGAAGATGTGTCGTAGCTTCCCGAACGCTGCCCAGCCGAGTTAAATCCGTCGATTGACCTCTCGGTCGAAGTTGGACTTACCCAGTCGGACTATTTGTCCCAGGTAAACATACTCGTCAACAACTTCGAGCTTAGTGTTCCCAACAACTATCGGCATAGGTGTGACATGGACATTAAACATGATCTTAGTTTTGTCCATGTTCATCTTAAGACCTATCCGTTGGGAAACACTATTGAGGTCATTGAGCATAGTGCTTAGGTCCTCCAGCGATTCTGCCATAAGGACTATATCGTCGGCAAATCGAAGGTGAGTGATGTACTCGCCATTGATGTTGATACCGTATCCTTTCCAGTCCAGAAGCTTGAAAACGTCTTCCAATGCAGCGGTGAAGAGTTTCGGGGATATGACGTCACCCTGTCTTACACCTCTCTGCAATTGGATAGGTTTCGTACTCTGGTTCTGTACTCGGATAGCCATCGTAGCCCTACTGTACAAGCACTTCAACACTTCGATATACCGACAGTCAACTTGGCATCGCTGAAGGGACTGCAGCACCGCCCAAATTTCGACGGAATCAAAGGCTTTCTCATAGTCCACATACGCCAGACATAGTGGCAAATTGTACTCTTCGGACTTCTGTACAACTTGCCGAAGGGTATGTATGTGGTCTATGGTGCTAAAGCCCTTTCGGAAACCGGCTTGTTCGGGAGGCTGGAAGTCGTCAAGTCTGCGCGCGAGACGATTCGTAATGACTCTCGAAAACAGCACGTAGACGCGGCTCAGAAGGGAAATCGGTCTGTAGTTCTTCAAGAGAGCGTTGTCACCTTTCTTGAAGAACAAGACCACCGCACTTCTGCTCCACGCCTCCGGTGTAATGCCACCATGGAGGACGGAATTAAAGAGCTTCTGAAGGACTTCAAGTACTGGTCTTCCACCCGCTTTCAGAAGCTCCGCTGTAATTCCATCCTCGCCTGGGGCCTTACCGTTTTTAAGGTGCTGGAGAGCCATCCTAATCTCGCTCAGACTGACATCCGGGATATCTTCGGAATAGTGTCGGATGAGACTCGCTCTTGGATCGTTACTCACACTTGCGTGTGGCTCCAACGATGATGTGTACAGCTGCCCATAGAACCTCTCAATCTCACTCAAAATCTCAGGTGTCCCGGAAACGATGCTGCCACATTCTGTCTTCAGCTTTGACAGTTGGCTCTTTCTGGCAGACAGATCTCTGGCAAAGACTTTGGAGCCTTGGTTCCGCTCGATCGCTTCTTCAATACGAGCTGTATTGAAGTTGCGTAAGTCCCGCCGCATGCATTTGGAGATCTGTCTGTTCAGATGCCTGTATGCTGTCAAGTCTGTTGAAGAATGTAGCTTCATCTCCCGTCTAACAGCCATGAGATTAAGAGTGTGATCGGAGAGTTTTTGTGTTCTTCTGCGGCGGGTCTTGCAGAACTTAGCTCCAACCGCATTGACAGTTTCCACGAGCTTGTCATTCATATCGTCCACTTCATTGCAGTCTTCTAGGCACTGAAAACGGTTTTGTAACTCGAGCTGAAAGGTTTCGGGACTTTGAAACAGAGCACGAGGGGGACGGAGCGTTGACTTCATTAGACGAGACCTCTCCAACTTAACGTTTAGGTTCAGTGTGCCTCTAACCATTCGGTGATCGCTACCAGTTTTCACCCTCGCGATCACGGAGACATCACTGAACAGTTGTCGTCTAGTCGTCATAATGAAGTCAATCTCATTTTTTGTGGAACCGTCGGGGCTCGACCAGGTCCACTTCCTGTGGGGCCGCTTCTGGAAGAAAGAGTTCATCATAAAGAGTCCCTCTTTCTCCATGAAGTCGGCCAGCTGCTGGCCCCTTTGGTTCCGTTGCCCTATTCCAAATTTCCCTACTTTCAGCTCACCGTTCTCTCTTGTGCCTAGTTTTGCATTGAAGTCTCCCATTAACACCGTATATTGGGTTTTGGAGGAATGCATGGCTCTAGAGATATCCTCATACATTTCCTCCACCTCCTCATCGGGGTGTGCCGAGGTTGGTGCGTAAACCTGTATGACCTTCAGCGAATACCGTTTGGTGATTCTGAGTATAAGGTACGCAACCCTCGTCGACACACTCCCGATTTTTACAACGTTGTTAACGAGAGACTTGTGGACGATAAATCCGACACCTCCTTGGGACAGATGGTCGCCCTCCCGGTGATAGAGCAAGTTGCCGGATTCGAGGATTACCGTGTCCTCCCCCTCTCTTCGGACTTCAGATAATCCTATAACATGCCAGCGTAACTTGTCTATCTCTTCTTCCAGCTCCACGATCTTCTCGTCAGTCCTCAGGGTGCGTGCGTTGTACGTTGCCAGGTCGAGTCGTCTAAGGTGGCAACCGAACCTCCACCGGAGATTCTTAGCACCCCCTGCCCCGCCGTTACCATGGTCGCCACCGTAGCCAGGAATAGCGGGGCCGCCGGGGACTGGGGGCCGTTTTTTTGTTGCTCTCATCATTGGGGGGTATTTGCCATAGTTGCCACGCTTGGCGAGCGGGTTGGCAACCGCAGTTTTTTTATTGTCATTTGGCTATTATCAGGAAGATGCTGCTGCCCATCTCCTGGCTGTTTCCCTTTGTCGCCTTTTACGACACCCACGGGAGGATATGGGGTAGTGGATATTCTTGACCGCCACTACACGGCAGTAAGTAGTAAGTATACCAAAATTTAAAGGCAAAACAATCTCCTGCTGTAACTTTCACCATAAGACATTAGAAGAGACTTGATCTGTGTGATTAAGACTCAGGATCTGGACACATTCCATGGTATAAATTTTTATACTTGATGCAAAAAAATTACTTGTAATGTTATCGACGATGTTTATCACATTTTGATAGAACGTGCACAGAACTCAAGAGAAAGAGCAAATTGTAATTTACATTTTTCCTTAATTGGTAGTAGTAATAGTATTTTATCGGAACCATAAATATATATTTAATGGAATTAGAGATTAAGTAATTAGTAAGTTTTATTTCAGATTTTTTGTAACTACCAGGGCGTCATAATCGCATCGCACAAAACCCTTTTTCTATGAATTATAAAAAGAGACTAGATCAAAACCTTTTGACAGATTTAAAACAGGCATACACCGGCGTTTTTGTATCTGTGTATTACCTTACAGTCTGATTAAGACATAAAATTGCGCTTTCCAAGGAAAGTCCAGGTTTGAACCCTAATTGAGCATCGTGCAGATGAACATGCTTTCGCAATTGTCTGTCAAGCAAACTATCCAGCACCTTAGCTATTATAGTGGCTAGTGAGATTGGGCTGTAAGTGTTTAAGTCCGATATATCTCCTATTCTATTTTTAATAATGGGCACCACAATGGTCTTCATGAGATCAGTCGGTAAATACTGAAGGGCTCTACACAAACTAAGAAACATAGCCAACACCTTTGGCAAGTGAGCACCGGCATATACGCGAGTTCAATGCTGAACCCATCATGCCCAAGTGATTTGCCTCTAGCCATAGTATTTAATACTTCAGAAACTTCTTTGGCAGAGATCCTTATACACGAACCAGATGCAAGACGTTCACCACTGATTACTCACGATGACGGACGCTGAAGGTGACTTTACACAAAACATATATGCCAGCCACGTTTTTTCTTCAGTGATAGTAATTTAACTGTTTCAGCTGCTATTTGTTTATAAGATATGTAGTGTTCCATGGTTAATATGAAGAGTTATTTTGTTCAGCTTCTTTCCTTTTTTTGTAATCATCAGAAATCCACCTTTCCGGGATCAGGAGGTTCGTTATCAAAGAAGTCAATACCACAACCAAGACGAAAGATTTTACTATAGTAAATCAACAGTACTTTATAAAACAATAAATTTAAGCGAGAAAACCACGACACTTGTATCTGTCACTTAACCTAAAAGCAGAGTCCTAAATTCTTCTTATCAGTCTGGTTTTTAAGTTAGACATAGGTAGTTAAAAAAACTAGCATCAAGTACTAAAAGTAGAGTAGTCCATGCAGTTAACAGGCGCAGTCTCGTCGCGGCGCGGACGTCGGTTGTGCGTCTAGTTCATTAAACCGCAACCTTTTTATTAAGGACATTTTTTATCTATAACAATCAAGTGATGTTCAAATAAGTGTCTGACGCTGCTATATCTGAAAAGATTCGTGCAATTGTGATTTTTATTTTGTAAACACACCTTAAGAAAACTAATTAGAATTTTCCTAATTTAACATAGTAAAGTTAAAAGAATACTTACACATTTCTAGATGATATATGTTGAAGCTGGTTCATGTGCCATAATAATTTCGATTTTCGTTTATTACTTCTGAAATTCTTAATTATCTATAAAATAGCTCAATTAAAATAACATGTCCTACCTATATTTTTACGTCCATACTCCTATATAAATATCACATTACAGACAATATTCATTTCAAAACTTTTCGCTCAAATCTATTATTCATCAAAATAAATAATCACAGGTGTTAAAAGATCATTGCATAGAATTCTGGCACATAGTCAAAAGCACAGTCATATGTGGATATATTTAAAAGTAATAAGAGTTTTGTGGTCGTACACAAGTACATAAAGTTGAAACGTGTTTATCGATCAGTTGTGCACTGGAAAATGGAGCTAGTTATCGAAAACAATGGGTAAGCCGCAATATTGCTTTTTATATTACAAATTAAACTATTGCAATTATTTTTTTAAATAAATATCGGCGGATATTATAACATGAATTACATAATCAAAATTAGACATGTTTGCAACTTTAAACTGTAAAATTATAGATTTCATTATAAAAAGTAATCATAAATTAGTTTTAAATATGAAGAATTAATTTAAAATATGTATAAATTAATAGAATATATACAAGATACACACCACAGAACTTCATGAGCAGCTTAAATACGTAAACTACAATTTAATAAAAGATAAATTAACAATTCTTACAATTTAAACTAGATAAGCAAACAACCCTAATAGTACTTAAATACCTCCAGTTTAACAAACAAATAACCACTAACACATTACGCCCTACATCATATTCCGTGGGTGTCTGAGATGAGCTGCAATGTCTTCCTGATAACAACTCAAAATAATAAAAAACTGCGGTTGCCAACCCACCTGCCAAACTTGGCAACAACGGCAAATATCGCATCTACGAAGCAATTTGTGTGGGAACTTTTGATAGGTTGTGATGATGACGATGAACTACTATTCAGCTGTCTAAACCACACAGTTCAAAAATGGATTTATAGTTAGGATATGTGAACGCCCTCCTCATTTTCAGTGGAACTGCAACAACAAGTAATACGTTATTGTATATATGTATGTTAACTTTAATATATATCATTGTGACAATAAATATTAGTCGAAGATATTCTTATATAAATTAAATTGCGTCAGAAATATTCAGGTAGGAGTACATCATTAAAGCTAGGAGATAATAGCATTTAGATTATATCAGCAAACCGGTACATAATTGATCACATTGTCCGTACTAACAGACGACGTAAGAAAGCATCTACAGGCTACACGTAACTTTCACTATTATTCTCTTTCCATTTATTCATTGCTGTATTACAAGGTAACTAAATTTATTATGTCCGGAGTTTTTCTAATGCAAGTTAAATTTGAGAGAGCTGAATTTGAAAGACCTAAAAATGTTTGAATGCCTGTACAGGGTTATTTTGCAATAACCGGCCAAATTTACAGAGAAAGTTCAGAATAAGTAATATAGGCAAACGGTGAAGAAATATTAATTTAAAAATGTCATCGAATTCTGTCCTTTTTATCTTTTAAATTCAAAATGCGTGGTAATGCCTTATTTTAACTGTTTTTACTGCGCACGCATATATTCGTAAGGGTCGATCGGTAGGCAAAAACGTTGTTGCCCATAAATCACATAAAATTTTGGATAATTTCAAATTAAAGTAAAACCCCACTCGTATTTTTAAAAACTGCAATTACGGTATATCATTATTTATGTACTGGAACTTAAGGTTAAAATTTGGCTACATTTTGAAAAATAACCCTGTATGTGTATATACATTGAACAATAGCCATCGCTCAGACTTCATTGATTACCACAACAATGAGCAAAATAGAATACCAGATATCCGCTCTGTTTAAAATAACAAATGAAAGATGGTCTGTATTAGTTATTTACTGTCATTAGGTACATAAAAAACCTTTAAATCTTTCTTTTCGTTTTATACAAGAAGTAAAAAATGCTTTTACCGGTCAAAACCTGTCAAGATAAAAAAAACACCTTTCTAATTACATGGTTTCGAATTCACAGAAGAGAATTAACTGTTACAGATAATTGACTTTAATTAAGCTATTATTAAAATGGTGGGGACAGTTGCAATTAATCTTTGAAAGGAGTGGATATTGACAGTTGATCGACAGAAAGAGCAAGTGTTGTAGTTAAAACGTGCCAAACTTGTAACCTTATCAACACGGTTGAACTTTAACGAAATTGAATTTAAATATTTAAAACAAACTAAACTAAACTAAAATAATCTTTGTAATTATTATATATTTTGAGTTGATTTGCCAATATTTATACTATCTACATACAACACCTTTTAAAATGTTTACCTTCAAGATTTAAAACATTACATGTTGTTTTAACATTGACTCACGGTTGCATTACCAAAGAAGGATTATTGAGGTTAAGGATTATTGGCACTCTTTTTAGCTGATTTAAAAAAGGAGGAGGTTTACGATCCGACTGTATTTTATTTTTTTGTATGTATGGTACGCAATATCTTCGTAAATTGTGATCCGATCTTTATGATATTTTTTATTAAATACTTTTTTTAATTACTAACTAACTTTACAGAGGTGATCCTATATAAATTTGAAGAAAAAATTTCACCCCTCACAATGAAAAACCTCTATTTTTTTGTAGTTTTAATGTAACTATTTAGGTGAAATTCGATCTTGTGATTATTCCTTAATCTTAAAGGTTAAAATTAAGAATTAGAAAAAGTTAAACGTGACTTCAAACAACTGAAAATAATTAAATAATAGTTTAAAAACTTTTTTAAACTTTAAACTTTGACATTTATGATTGACTAGCTGTCCCTCGCGACTTCGCCCGCGTAGAATTTACTACGATTTCAAGGGTTTTAATTTTTTGCATTCTTTTTCTAAAATAAAAGTACCCAAAGTTACTCCTAATAACATCAGCTATCTGCTAATGAAAGTCCCGTCCCGTCAAAATCGGTCCACCCGTTTCGGAGATTAGCCGGAATAAACAGACAGACAAAATGTTAAAAATTGTTTTTTTTTTATTATTAGTACCGTATATACTTTCATATGCATTTAGTAAAAAACTGTTATTTTAACATTACAAACAGACACTTCAATTATATTTATTTGTATAGATGGGATTAATTAATATTAAAATTTTATTGAGTATGAGTGAGAAATGGGGTATGTTAAATAATATATTTTTTATTCTTCGATAATTGGATTCAAAGTCGTCTCTCACGAGTTCTTATGTTACGTCGGATCTCACGAGTTTTCCGTGTTACAACAATCACTCTTTTTTAATATAAGTACTTACTTCTTTTTAAAACTCGTAAGTTCAAAGAAAGTTATTGTATAACGGTTAAGAGACTTTGTTTAGTATATTAATAGTATATTTAGTGCAAGATACAATTTATTCATTACAGGAAATTTTTGTTTGTATTGAAATATGAGAGTATTAATATCTATAATTTTGTTACAGAATCGACTTCAATAACCCAGGCACTAATAAGCCAGCCAATCTGGCTAACTCAGCCGTTCTACGAATGCTTGAAGAGGAGGAGCGCAACCGCAAAGGACTCCCCAGTAAGTGTAACAATAATGTAAAAAATGAACAGTAGCGAGATAATACACGTCAAGATAAACCTCTATTTATCGGAGGCCAACCTGTATTAAAAGCAAATAAAACAACAATTGTAAATACTTTAGAATTTAAATCCCAAAACCTTACTTAGCGATAATAGAATGTGCGGAGTTATTTTGAATCCAAATATCAACCTATCTACGAGCTTACTAACGCCAATTAACTTTTTAATTGCTTCGCCAGAGCTAGACCCTACACAAATACAAGCAATTTTGGACAACTTAGTTCATGCCAAGCGTCGATTTGAGAGCTGCTGGCCCCCACGAAAGGAGGAAACGGTTCGAGGATGGAACGGCTTACTCAATACAACCAGTCATATTTATTCAGAGTTCTTGAAAGCTACCAAAGGTACTGGAATACCAGTAGACGTAGTTTTGCACTCGTAATGTACGCCTAACTAACGTCGTTTAAAATGTTCTCTGGCTTGTATTGTTAAACCATGACGTAGTATTAGATATAAAATTACTATCTAGCGACAAGCAACTATTAATAAATTGTGCATTGAAAGTACATATCAGTAGATCTAGAACTAACGCATTTAGCTGGCAGTGATTCATTGAATTCTTTATAGATGTAAAGGATTCATTTATATTATATGTTTCAGTTTAATGTCGGTCGGTAAGTAAGTTAATAATTTCTTGACTTGTGTCATTGTGTAGACAAGCGCGCCTATAGTTCGTAGAAATTATTTGGCAAGCTTTCGAAGTCTGTGTCATCATCAACTCTTAATAACATTAATATCACACAATAGTAAGTGTAAATGTTTATGCACTATGCATGAAGTAATTTTTTTATAAAGAAATTAATATTTAAACGAAGAACCTTACCACAGTGATGTGTTCTTAATGGTAACAGTTACATAATAATTTAAAATTTAAAATTTTATACAGCTGACTTCAATATAAATTATTAAGGATAACTCAAAAAATATTGGTCTGACCTTGATCCAATTCATATGAGACCACATGTGAAGTACAAACTTTCAAATAAAAAAAAAGAATAATCGAAATGGGTTCACCTAGTAAAATGTAATGAAGTAAAACACATTAAAAAAAACATACAGTCGAATTAAGTACCCACCGTCTCCTTTTTGAAGTCGACAGAAGAGTAGCTTATGGCACATCGGATTCTAGAAAAAAAATGAAGTATAACGACCCGTGAAGCTGTTTAGGCTATAGAAGTTTACACAGAAACAGATAAATGTATATAGAAACATATAAACAAAAACACACCAAAAATAAACACTTCTTTTTTTTCTTTAATTCGCTGCAGCGTATTATGACTACAGCACGAATGTAGCTTGACATCTTAGTCCTCAGATGTGACAACGCTTTTGCATTTTGATTCTTAATCGCGAAAGTTGATGTTTATGGGCCACAGCATACAATTACCATCAGTTGGAATATACCTATGCTCTGTTATGAACCATTTTCACAAATCTCAATGATGCTTTTGAAAATACGCTTGGGGACATCAATTTTGAGGCATTAATTCAGAACAATATTAAATAAAATTAAAAGAAAAATAACAAATGAAACATTTCAAGAAAGGTTTACCAAGGTTTATCCCCAAAACAAATTTACATTTTTACTGCGCAAAACTAACCACCTCCGTCAAAAATTTTAATAAACTAACGTAACGAAGGAACTCACAACCCACCTAATGGAAAGTGGCCACTGCAACCCGTGCACACCTGGAAACAACTTAAAACAAAGAAGGTTACAGATTCGTTTTCACTTCTTAGGACTAATATGGAATGTCCCACAGCCTGTAATTAGTATACCCTTTACACTGGAACACAGCAGTGCACGCACTGCTGTTTGGCGGCAGCAATATCTGCTAGACAGAAAAAGAGCCCTAACATCTAGGATTATTAGGATTAGAGTAAGCGCATTTCATAACTATACCAAATTATAACAATCATTCGTGTGAAACACTCTTTTACGTAGTAGAGCCAAGCTGCAGCTATATTTATAATATAGTTGTAGCAAGAATGGGTCGGCTTGACCGGGGAAAGACCACGCTCTCACAAAATACCAGCGTAAAATAGCATTTTTTTTACTGGAAACGAGGCATTCCATCTCAGTCCTCAAGGGTGACAAGGTATGCAGATGTCTATGGGCCACAGCATCCACTTACCATGAGCTGGAGTCTGTGTTCGTTTGTCACACTTTTTCTATAAAAAAAGTGGTTATGCAACCGAAGATGGTATTTCTCATTGATTAGTTTTACTACACCCACGGGACGATATATGGTAATGGATTCTATTAAGCCCAATCATATGAACATGTATCATATACCCATACCCCACACACTAAACAAGTCCTCTGCTGAACTTAGGCCTCCCCAAAAAGTTTGCCAGTTTACCACAAAGTACACACGGGAATGACAATTTCAAACTCTATTGCAACTTACCAATACATACTAATTCTTATTCTCATACATAACGGATGAAAAATATTCAACTTTATTTGTATGTTACATTATAATTCACAAAGTTTTTTTTTTTATAGAATAAGGGTGATAAACGAGCATACAGTCCACCTGATGGTAAGTGGTTGCTGTAGTCCATAAACATCTATATCTATCCTCGATTACAAATCAAAATGTAGATGCGTCGTCACCCGTGAGGACAAAGATGCCTCGAAGAATGCCTCGGTTCCAGTAAAAACAGTCTCCGGTTCTCTACACTCACCATACGAAACACAGCAGCATTAAGCTGATATTTTACACTGATATTCTGTGAGAGCGTGGTCCTTCCCCGGTCGAGCCGATCCATTCGTGCTACAACTATACCACTAATATTGCTGCAGCATGGCTTTACCCCGTATAAAAGTAAAGTAGGTATACATAAAATATATTAAATTCAGAGAATATAAAAACACAAAATAAATTATTCGCTTATCAGCTGACATCGATCTTACAATGTTTATTTTAGCTTAACCGTGATCTGCGAGTGTTAAAATAATATATAGTTCTCATACCCACCTGAAACTATTTCGGACGACTCCACTTTCGCGAGCTTCTATGAATCAACAGCTAATATTACTACAGCGTTGGAGAGATGCAAGAGCATGCGAGTTTATTCGAGGTGCGAACGGCTGGATTTCTCACAGTAGTAAAATTTAAATTATTCAATGTACATAACACATACATAAATAATGTTCGCTATGATCAGTGTAGATATAGAAATCACAATAGAAAAGTATAATGGATCAAGTTTATCAGTCGGTAATACCAGCAGACCTACTAAACTCTTGCATTAAGCCTTGATGTGTTTTCCTTCATACTTATATAGATTTATTATAATATACTAATAACTAACAATATTCTGTAATATAGCATAAGTGTAACCTAGACGTACTAAACGAAATAATAAACAATTACATTTTTCTTGTATATGGAAATATCATAATAGTTATATTAGTTAATATTTAAAAATACACAAAAACTTAGACCGCAATAAATGCCTATAAATATTGCATAAGCTGTATGTAATTTTTATGCAATTCTTGACTCAATTAATGAGGTTATTATTGTGATCGTGTCCTAGGTATTTACAATATTTGATTGATTAGCGATGTAAATCTAAGTTTTTAAACAATGGCATTACTAAAACACGAGACTTACATTATGCGCGCAATTCAGCATTATTATCATCATAATTAACAACATTGCGGCCTATTAAAGGTCACTACCGAACATAGGTCTCTTTGGGTCTCTTCCATAGATTGCCTCATTGGGGGAATATTTGCCTGCCACGTTTGGCAGGCAGGTCAGCAACCGAAGTTTTTTATTATTTTGAATTTTATCCTAAAGGTCCTGCCCACCTCCTGTTTCAGTTTCTCTGTCGCTTCTCACAACACCCACAGGATAACATGGAGTAGTGGATTCTCTTACGTCGCCATTACACGACAGTTATTACAAAAAAAATATTTTACATCCGGCATAACGTAACGTAACATAAACTTACTTCTATTTACCATAATAATGAACCATAACAAAAGATATTTAATTATTATGGTAAATAGAAATATATGTACATTCATAATTTTTACATATAAATACGTAAAAAACGAAAGTATGTAAGTTTTGCAAATAAACAAATAGATATCGTACTAAAGCTGTTTTCCAATGGAACACTCCAATCGAACTTCTGCATATATTCCCGCCTAAACGTGTCACGTATCTAAAGTCATGCTCATTGTCTACATATTCCTTGCTATAAACACAGAATACGCTCGAAAGAGACGACGTTAATTGTACCATAAAATTGTGCTCTCAAAATATATGCGGTGAACACTCGCGCACATACTCACCTTGCGGTCGAGCCAACTAGTCACACGTTGTCCTGGCGAGCTGGCGATAGGAGTGTTTCCTCTTTGTTACCTGATTGTGAGTTACATTTTCGTACCATTAGTTCTCATTTGCATACACAGAACCTCCACATAAACTACTAACCATTCTTGTTTACATTTGCAGTTGATATTTGGCCTAAAATTTTCCCGATAATACTTCTGAAAACTCGATTACAAAAACTTGTTTCATGTGTGTCTCACTACATACATTCACCTCTTTCGAAACACGTTTTAGTTTTATGGAGCTTTAACATTTGTTTTAAATGCTTTCCTTGCGTTAAAAAACCAAGTGGTAAATAATTGAAATATTATATTCAATTTGTCACATGTACATCTATTTAAGTATGAAATATATAATTTTAATTTAAGTTAGGTACCTACGATTATTGTGACACGTCCATGACTCTTGGATACTCCACTTTTGAACAATTTGAGCAAACAGAAATTTGATTCATAATTGCATTTTTGATATTGTCCATGTCTAAAAGAATATAGACATGCGTCAACAAGGCTCCAAGTAACGTAACGTTTGCCAAAAAATATATGCGTCCTAATGGTGAGGCATCGTGAAGCGGGGAAGAAAGAGAAGCCCCGTTCTTTACATGTCTTAGAAATATTTTTAATTACTTGGAAGTGAAGGGTGTTTTCCCTCATCTCCGAGCGCGTGCTAAATAAACACTCAAAAATTGCAATTAATAATTACATTAATACCAGCGGCGTACGTACTCCAATTACTCGCGAACTAAATTTTTAAGGCTATCTCTTTTTTTCTTGAGTACCACATCTCGAAATAAAATACTAATTATGTTTTTAAAATATACATTATGTGAACTCTCAGCAAATAAATATCTCAGACAACAGGAAAGCTTACTGTGAGAAAAAGCCCTGGCAACAAGCAGGATTTAAGGGACGGGGAATGTGAAACGTATCCATCCCGTGTATTACGTAGGATAATAGTTGTTTTCCCACGTGACGAGACATTTGATAAGAAAAATATTGTTACGTTTGATGTGATTTTTACGATGAATATTTATACATGACTTGGTAGAGCCATGATGGAGCTATATTATGGTTGTAGCACGATTGTGTTGGCTCGAAGGACCACGTTCTCGTAGAATACCAGCGTAATATAGCGGCTTGACGCTATTGTGTTTTATGGTGAATATAGATAACCGGACCCTTTTACTGGAAACGAGGCATTTCATCTTAGTCCTCAGTGGTGAGAACGCATCTGCATTTTGATTCTTAATCGAGGACAGATGTAGATGTCTATGGACCACAGCATCCACTTACCACTAGGTAGACTCATTCCCATTTGTTACACGTATTCTATAAAAAAAAAACTGTAAAGTTTCATATACGCAAAATTAAATTTGACGGCTCCGTGGCGCAGTGGCTTAGCAATGAGTTGTTGCGTTAGGGCCGCGGGTTCGAATCCCGCACGGAACAAGTATTTGTATGTCCTACAGATAATTGTTCCGGGATGTTTGTCCTCGTGCAATTTATGTTTGTAAATGCCTCCACGATACAGGAAAAAAATCCTAGTGTAGGGGTAACATTTTAAAAAAAAGAATAAAATAAAAAACAACATTAATCATTATATTGACAACAATAAATCCAAGTTTAAGAAATTTAACCTTTATTAAGTGTAGACATTTTAGTTCATATCAAAGAAATTGTTAGTTTTTTTTCTGGCTCAAATCCAATGCTGAGTTGTTCGGGCTAATTTAAAGCGGAATGTGTCATAATAAGTATACCGAAGCGTCGATTACAAGTGTGTGGTCATCAGACAACGTTCCAGAGATCTGTTACGTTGATAGTTACAATATTTTCTTATGTTAATATATATTTTTTAACTCAGCTGTTGTTCTAATTAGATTTAACGTTCCTGTATCTTTAAAGCCGAATTGCAATATTTATCGAATTTTGTATATAATACATATCGCATACTGAAGAAAATTCTAATATAACATACAGTATCAGTATTTTTTACGTGGTAGAGCCAAGCTGCAGCTATATTAGTAGTATAGTTGTAGCACGAATGGGTCGGCTCGACCGGGGAAGGACCACGCTCACACAGAAAACCAACGTAAAATAGCAGATTAACGCTGCTGTGTTTCGTATGGTGAGTGTAGAGAACCGGAAACCCCTTTTACTGGCAAAGAGGCATTCCATCTTAGTCCTCACGGGTGACAACGTATCTACATCTTGTGTCTTTATTGAGGATAGATGTAGATGTCTATGGGTCACAGTAACCACTTAACATCAGGTGGACTGTGTGCTCGTTTGTCACGCTATCCTATAAAAAAAAAGTATGTTATATACTTATTTGTGCACAACATGCGTTTCAACGCCTCTTCCTTTTTTGTCAGAAACCATCGCGAGCACGCGCAATACAACTAATCAAAGTTTCATCATAATTGGTTGCATGCTAAAGGAACGCATAGAAATGGAACAACAAAATAATGTATATACGTGGTAGAGCCATGCTGCAGCTATTATTAGTATAGTTGTAACACGAATGGGTCGGCTTAACCGGGGAAGGACCACGCTCTCACAGAAAACCAGCGTAAAATAGCAGCTTAATGCTGCTATGTTTTGTATGGTGAGTGTAGAGAAAAAGGGTGTCCTTTTTCTGGAAACGAGGCATTCCATCTTGGTCCTTACGGGTGACGACGCATCTGCATTTTGAGTCGTAATCGAAGATAGATGTAGATGACTATGGGCCACAGCAGCCACTTACTATCAGGTGGACTGTGTGCTCGTTTTTCACCCTTATAAATAAATATGGTAAAAATATTATTTCTTCTGCTTTAATAGTCCTTAAAAGATTCGCCTGTACTCGTAACAATGGGGTAATTGATGAGTGTAGGGCCTATAACCTCGCACTGGTAATGATGTCTCCTATTAAAACATGGGATTTAAGTATCTTTAATGTAAATATCATAGTTTATCAACGTAGTAATAATATATTTCCTTGACCCGTGGTATTTCAGTTAGGCTAAGCACACAGAGTGGAATAATTATGTCTGTAGCACGAATGCGTTAGCTCGACCGGGAAAGGTCCACGGTCTTACTTACGTAAAATAGCAGTTTAATGATGTTTCGTATGGTGAGTCTAGAGAACCGGGGATCTATTATACTGGAAACGAGATATACCATCTTTATCCTTGACTTCTTAATTGAGGATAAATTTAGATTTCTACTGGCCACATCATCCACTTAACATCTTGTGGACTGCGTGATCGTATGTCACCCTTATTCTACATATAAAAATGGCAAGAGTAAACGGGCTATTGATAAGCTTAGTGAGTTTTATCACTTAATGCGTTTAAAAAAAGCGCTCAACGATGAAGCGCGAAGCGATTTACCAAGTTCTCAGCGGTTAATAAATACGTATGGTAAGGAAACCTGCATGTCTGAGAAACTAGAAAATATATTTCTAAGAGAAGTCCTCAAACACGCATTCCTGTTGCCCTAAAACTCTAACAGAAATGCGATGGGCCCAGCAGTGGGATGTATTTAGGCTGTAACTATACTTTGACTTTATTACAAACTTACTTTAACACACCATCATTTGTCGATTATGAGGCTTGTTAATTGTTATAACTGGCTAGTACCCGGAGCATTGCTGCCGCAGAAGAAGAAAATGTGGTTTTAAGTTTGGAACAGTTATATTTTTTAATTGGGAATGATTATACTAATGCAGTCATTGAATGTTATATGTATAATTTGGAAATAAATTTGTCGGTACGATACGCGCGCCACCTAGACGAAGTTAATTGTACTATGCCTATCACGTTCGCGCAAGTGCAAGCAATAAGTTGACAAAGTTTTACCGTACTCTGATGAACGGTATCGTATAAAATACGAACAGCCAAAAATTATTTTTAAATATTAGGATATATCATATCACATAATATTATACAACAATTCAATCAATTATTTTGTTATAGGCCAAAAGAAAGTTGTGTGGCCGCCAACGCCCGAAACAAACGGCTACCATCAGCCTCAACAGGTAATAATAATTAAAATATAAACATTTAATGAAGAAAGATTACCACAGACCTCATTAGTTATCTGTATATAAAAGAAACATTGTTAAAGCTGCACATAGCCATGTTTACGCTTGAAGGTGGCAAGAAGCACAATAATTGCATGCAATCAAATTTCTATAAATAATAGTGCTTTTAAATTATCGCAATTATGTACGAAAAAAAGAAATCTTTGTACATTTATTAAATATTAACGTGTTTAGTGATTATACACTATAATATATTAGTCTTACAAATTTTATATGGTGAAAATTTTTTATTTAATAAATAATGTTCATTGATTTCTGAATTATGGAAGAGGGGTTATTTGTAAACCAAGCAGGAAATCAATACTAAATGGGCCTATATTTCAATTCCAATTTCTTCATAATTTAGGAAATTATGTAGAATATTTTGATTTAAATATAATCGTGCATGCGACGTGTTTTATGGATAGCCCCCCAAATAGTTACATCATTGTACCCACAGCAGGATCCCACATTCTACAACAACGCTCAGCACTCTCCATCGCAACAGTACACATCCCCTGCTCAACCACAGGCCCAAAGCCAGCCCCACTACCAGTCCCAATATCAACCACAACCCCAACAACAATCCCAATCTCAATTTCAATCCCAGCAACAGCATCAACCTCAATCCCAGCAACAGTATCAACCTCAATCCCAGTATCAACCCCAGCCCCAGTATCAAGTGCCCCAATCGCAACCGGCATTCTGCGAGGGCAAGCGTCAAGAGGCCACAGGGCTGAGTAAGCTGATCCCGGTCGGGCCAGGTGTTACTGCATCCCCAGTTGCCTCTTACCGCCAGGGCCCGCCGTCGCCGCAGCCTTACCGTCCACAGAGCAGCCGCTGGGCTCCTGTACCAGCCCCTGCTTCCCCTCAGGTACTCGTGAAGAGGTTTCATCGTCGTCGCAGTTTGTTGTACAGTTTTAATCTTCTTACGCATCTTTAATATCTTCGACCTGTGCTAATGAATAAAAAGATCATACATAACCTGGTTTGTGAATAACCTAATTTTTCATCACACTCACCTTTATAATCTGCTCGCATACAGTTGTAATAATGACGTAAGTATACCAATAACTAAAACGTAGTGGTAATATCTCACATTTAACTCAATGTCAAGTACCTACATGTCATGTTTTAATTTGTAACACCGTTTTCATTGACCATTTGATTTTATAAAAGCTTATTTTTAATAAAAGCTTATTATTATAAAAGCTATATTAATTTAACTTGAATTTGTTGTAATTGTAAATCGTTAATGTAGTTAAAGGAGGAGGTTGTAGACTGTATGTTCTTCTTTAATGTATGCATACACGGAATATTAAAAAACAAGTGTACGTAATACATCCGATGTTATTTACCAGATTTATTTACCGATAAGAATATGTATTACCATAATTTACTTAATTGAATCGAAAATTATATACATATTTATATATTTTTTTAAATATAAATACGTGAACAACAAAAATTGTCGTATATTTTTCAATATTTCCTATTTATCAGTTTGATTAGTATATACTTCCAACTTTTAACAAAAAGTAAAAACCTACTTCAAATTGCTATACCAAAAATTATTTATTTGCTACCCTTATGCAATCTTTTCTCCAAATTTATATGGATTTTTATTTTATTTAAATTTATATTTATATATCCTTGAAGTATAACCTGTTTAATAATATTAATAATATTTAATAAAAATCATCAAATTTGGTTCACTCTGCGAAGATATCGCGTAACATACAAACAAAAAAAAAGTCTCCCTTTTGCAGTTGGTTGAAAAGGAGTGGAATGAAACTTAAATCTTTCGAAAATTACTGTGCTATTGAGTTACATAAAAAATAATGTGCATGTTGCTGCTAAGGCAAGTAAAATAAAGTGAATGTACACACACATAATTTTCCAATACACAACGCTTTAACCAATTCAGTGATTGAATTTCGACCGGACTTCATTGGTAGGCACTACAATTAAGTATTGCTTGACAGCTCATAAGTTAATAGAGTACAAAACGTTGATTTTATTAACAATTCATAGTTCAGACAACTAGGTTAAAGTCCTTGTAATAACACAATGAATTTTTCTGCAGAATAATCGTATTTTCTTTTAAATGGACCATATTTTAGGTCCTACGAGATCGTAGATCCAAGCATCAAACAGTGTATGCTTAAACATAATTATAAAATAAATAAACAAAAACATTACTAGTGTAGTACTACAAAGTGAAGTCTAAATTATATTATGATAATATTTTATATTGATCGATAACAAAAACTCGGGCTTAGCGATACTTATATAAAACGCCGCTATATTATAAATATTATATTTCCAGCCACAATACTCGCCTCAACCACAGTATTCAGAACCGTCGTACCAGCCGCCGCAGAAGCAATTTGAGCCGCCACCGTCCGTCATCACTCTTCGCCAACAGACTCCTATTCACCAGAAACCATCACCAGTTTTCTCTAGCCAACCAGCAACAGCTTCATTTAAAGGTACGTCAGATCAGTTTCTAAAATTAAAACTGTTACTTTCTTAATTTAATTCATTAAATTACAAAAATTCTAGTCAAGCAAGCCTCAAGTTATGAAAGGTGTAATATGTTACCAAAATTGTGGTAGAACAGTGAGTGACAAGAACCGGAAATCTTTATTTTCTAAATTCTAATTATATATAAATCTAATTCTAAATTTTACCTTAGTCGCCAGGGTGCATCCGCATTTTGATGCTTTATCGAATATAGATGTAGGTGTCACAACATCCAATTACCAACAAATCCTACTTCAATAATTGTTCTAAGTAGTAGGACTCCTTCACTGCCTAAAAGTCAGTCTGAATAGCTGCCACACTCTTACCTAGATCTGCCGCCAAAGAGTAGTGCATGCACTTCTGTATTACAGTCTGAAGAATATAGAGAACCAGTATAATTACAGGCTGTCATGCATCCCTTCTTATTCCCCAGAAGTGATAACGCATCTGTAAATAACCTTTTTTTAGGTTGTTTGCAGGTGTACATGGGCATCAGTCGTTTGTCACTTCAATTAATAAAAAAAAACGAAATAATCATCTCGAAAAATGGATTTATTTTAGATCCCAATGCCTGACTTGTAGAGAGTATTGTGTCATGCGATCGTCACTCTGATTTATTCATAGTAAATCTTCGTAACTAATATGATATGCCTAATAAAATAATGATTTTCACTAACTAGATACTATAAAGAATTGCCAGTGTTAGGACTTTACTGAAACTTGAAGGGTGATAATATAATATCCAAAAAAATTATCAGTGTTATTTTACAAAATGTTGTTTTATTTATTTAAAAAGGTATTAAAATATATTACGTATGTGAGCACCAGTGAGCACGCCACCAACTGCGTCCAAAGGTAACTGTTGATACTAGTCAAAGAACTGCGTCAGTCTGCCCTTTTATGTTTTTCCTTTTTTAAGTGCAAATCTATTTTGCTTAGCATGCAGTGGTTGAGTGATTCAGTGATACTGCGCTTGGGTACTGTAGACTTCGGGCGTGTTGGTCGAGTTCACTCCCGTCACTCCACTCTCTTAGCTCATACGCAAATTTTTTTTCCGTTATACACCGCCTTACTCGGTGCTCTGTGATTGGTTGCTGTCTTGGTGTCCTCATTGTGGTGTGCGAAGCACGTTGTCCCGGAAGACAGCAGAGTCACTGTGTTGTTGTGAAGTGAAACGGACGTTTGTTGTAGTGCAAAGAGTGTTTGTGCGTAACTCTCCTTCCTGGCTTCTTGGTAATGGTATCGGCAACCGTAAGTAGAGTGAAACACACTCGTTACCTAAGAGGTGGCCATCGTTTTTAATTTTTGTGTTGCTTGTTGCATTAGGCAACAGCTAGGTACACACCCTAGCGTACCAAGGTGGCACACACCTCCCCGCCGAAAGGCGTCGATTACGATCGATGAACTCACCGACTTTCTAATTCCCGTCTGCCCCGACATTTGGGTTGTGTTTCTCGCACAGCGCAACGCGAGTCCCACGCCCGAGCTCGCATCCGCGCCCGAACCCCCTGCTCGAACCGGTCCCTCTACCCAGCATGTCTGGCTCCCTGCTGACCGTCCGATTGTGCAGAGTGACGACCTTATGTCATGCACAGGACCTACGACCCCCGTGTCCAGCGACTCTCTTTACGACGTCACGTCCCCCACGCCTTCCATCACGGAAGTCCACCCGCGGCCCGTCTCTGGTCTTCTCGAATGCCGAATCAGGCTCCAACATGGAGACAGATACGCGCGTCCCACTCAAGCCCGAAGACGAAGGCCCAGGCTCATTCACCCTCGTCCAGGGCAAAAAGCGCAAACACGAAGCCCATAAAAAGGCAGCCGAGCCTAACTCGGCTCCCTCGTCCACCACCGCCACTCCGGCAAAAAAGTCAGCCCCTGCGATGCGCGTTCAAGTCCCAAAGCCTGCGACCAAGCCCGCAGCTACTAGTTCCAAGACGAATCCCGTCATAATCCAAGACAGAACAAAATTGAGCAACCTATCATACAGGTTGAACTCCAAAAAATCTATTGCCCAAAGGTGCAAAACGCCGGTCAGGGCATTTGTATGTTTGTAAACTCAACCGAGGGATTCTGCAGTGTAACAAGTCACCTGCGAGGCCAGCAAATAAGCTTCCACACATACGCCCTCCCAGAGCAGCGTCACCTTCGTGTGGTTATCCGCGATCTTACTAAAGAGCTCAAGACTGAGTACATATTAAGTGACCTCAAAACCCAAAATCTCCCCGTCCGGAAGGTGTATAGAATGCACCGCCAAACCGACAAGAAACGATTTTTAGATTTATGCCTGGTCATTCTGGACCTGTCTTTGGAAGGCAAGGAAATATTTAACATTAGGCGCATCTGTAACCTAACGAGGATTGCAGTTGAAACCCCCAAAAATAGGGCCACCGATCTATTGTACGCCACTCGGCCAGAAATTGTTACCCCAGGCCTAGGTGCTTCAAGTGCTTAGGTGACCACGGCACCACTGACTGCCCCTGCACGCCCGAGACGGTTGAACCCCCGCGCTACGTCAATTGCCGCGAAGAGGGACATCCAGCGAATTATCGCGGGTGTTCCAAACCGCCGCGAAAGAAACAGCGCGGAGGTAGAACCCGTCCCGGACGCGCGGATCTAGCCAGTGTCTCGCGCTCGGCTGCCTGCTCCCGAACTAACACCGTCCACGGTACTCACTTCCTGACCTCAAATTGCCACCAAGACCGCTCCAGTCGCCGGGGCGGCGAGCAAGGTCCGGAAGGCCCTCCCACGCCTTCTGCGCCAAAACCCAACTCCTGGGTGAAACCACCGGCACTTGTCGCCTCACGGCCAGTGCACTTCCCCAGGCCCCAAAATCAAAGCTCCGTAGTGGGGAGAGGACTCCCCACTACTCTTCACACTCTTCACGAGTGACATCCCGAAGGACCCAGTAGTGAACACTGCTCCTTTCGCAGATGATACGGCACTTTTCGTCGCCCATCACAATAAAAGATACCTCACTAAGATGCTCCAAACTGCCGTCAACGCCAACAACGTCAGGCGATTGGTTCCGCTTATGAAGAGTGAATCCTGAGAAAAGTGTAGCAATACGCTTTCAAAAGATCTCCATTTTCAATCGTCAAATCAGAAGTCCCAAGAAATCGTTAGGTACGATCACCCAGTACGGCCGCCAGATCCAACCGCCAAATACCTAGGAGTTACATTCGACTGTGGTATGACTCGGCGCTATTTCGAGAGGGCCGAGACACATCCCAACCCGCTAGTGGTAAACGCAACCACCTACGCTCCGACTCCGAACGTTACGGACAGTCTCCGGAGGCCTCGTAACGTTCTAATCGAAACCCCTGTTCCGCTAGATTCCGACGAACGAAATGTCGCCGGCCAGTCACACTCAAACACTACACAACCACTACACAATCCCTTTGTACCACAAACACAAACACTGTTAAGACAACAACGGATGGGACGCAGCGAGTCCGCAGACGGGCGCGTCGCACACCCCTCCACACCGCGTACATACCGTACACCCGCGTTCCTGGGCGGTTCCCACCATCCAGAACATCGAACGATACGAGTTAGCCGTCAGAACCACAATATTATCCCCCCACCAAAGAGGCTTGAACTCCGAGTTCTGAGTTCGATGAAGCTGTAAGAGCCGCATAGGCTAACAGCATAAACATCACAGTAACTAGACTTAGCATGCAGTTTCTTCTCGGACAGTGTGTATATGCAGCGAAAGTTTAAAAAAATATAAGCGGTATCAGACTGTTTCTTTTTGTTAATTAAACAATTGATTTTATATAATGGATTTCCGCAAAGTAACGCCTGATTCTATTAATTACAAAAATTTACTTTGCAATTGAGGGAGGGCGGGAGGTGCTTCTTCATACTAGGTAAGACACATCATTTTATTTTATAACGCGGATATTTGCGAAGTAAATTTTTGTAAAAGATTTTAATTAAACAATTTCCAACCTGAAACTTTCTTCACATAACAGACTACAATGATAAAGAACGAGAAGATACGATTTACAATGACTAGATTAAATCGCATAAAATGGGTTAATAGGATTACTAGTTGATATTTTTTTAAATAGAAAATAATTTTAAGCCTGAAACTTTCTACACTTAATATGCAGATCCATCAAAATTATAGAATGAAAGACGCAGATGCGCTATACAATTTACAATGGCTATATTAAATCTCATAAAATGCTTAAAAGACAGGTCCTACAATATGGGTATTATAAAAGATTGCTAGTTTATTGTTTTTTTAAAATTGCGTCTTCATATTTTAGAAAAGTAACTTGGAACACGTTAAAGCTTTCATACTCGTACTTAGTACCTACACCTGCTGAAAGTCGTAAGGTTTTTATAACGCGTTTTAGGAATTCAAGATTTTTAAAGATAAATAAAAAATATATGAAGCAAATATTATACAAAAATGCATTAATCATAAAATAAAGCATTAGAATTACACATATAAATATATACCGATATATCTAATAACACTGTTCTGTTATAGGTTACAAAGGAAGCAGTAACTTAGAATTATTATGACAGTTATGGCGCGCAACGCTAATTTAATAACACTAATGTAAAACCGAAAACATTTGATTTATGGCGGGTACAACTAATAACAATGAAACATTGATTATATCAGAGTTGCAATCTCATTCTGTACAGATATAAAATAATCGGCGACTTCAAAAAAGGAGGAGATTAACAATTATGTTATGCATCTTCGACTATTGTGAATCGATTTTGATCATTTATTTATTAAATAGGTTTTATCTTATACTTTAGGGGTGGTCCCATATAAATTTGGAGATAAAATTCCACCTGAATTGAAGTTTTTAACGGACCTATTTAGAGTTTAGACGACGTTAAAAAAGGTGATATTCCTTAATCCACTTAAAGGGTTTTAAATTACCTTTAAATTAAACTAAAAAGTATTTTTTTAATTCTACTGCTTTATAACTTTGCATCGTCTTAGGAATATGAAATTATTCTTTTTAGTTGTTCGAAGTCTGCTTTTACTTTTTAGACTTAAGACTAAAAGATCCAGTGGAACAGACGGACAGACTGAGAATAGTTTAATGATATTTTACTTCATTACGAGTCAGAAATCACTAATTTATAATGATGTCAAATATTCATTAAGTTTCAAAGTGATTATCTAAACAAGTAAAAATAGGGCATCTCATTTCTTTTTATTGTATTTTTATTTATTTTTTAAAGTTAACCCTACATTAGGAATTCCTCTTGTATCATGGAGGTTTTTCCTCATAAATTGTACATGGTAAAAATCTGAAAAAATATTTGCAGGCCACACTATTGTCACAGATTACTAAATAGTTTACTAAAGTAAACTATTGTCACAGATTACTAAATAGTTTACTAAAGCTATTGTTCAGTGGGTGGATCGAACCCAGCAACACGCAGCGTTTCAACCAAACGGCCGGTAACATATAGACGTGTTGCCAAACCCTCGAAATAAATTAATATAATATCGTCTGTTTCATATTTTTTTTATAAATTTCTTTTATGAAAATTAAAACTAAGCGTTTTCTCAGGGAATTTATATTATACTACAATATTTTATCCGAATGTTATTATTATCCGAAATATATATATTACCTAAACATTCATATATGTAGCTGCTGGTTGCTCAATTATATTTGATTTGTGTGGCCTGGCATTTTCATGTTAAGTCATAAAATCAATTACATGATATTGATGTGCCTAATTGGAGATACTTTATTCTAAAAACAATTTATAGCAATCTTTACTCATAGTTATATTATTATGATAGGTTTTCCAAAAAGCTTTGATAAAATTCAGCTAAACCTGACAAAGGTTTAGCTGAAGGACTTAGTTCAAAAGATCGACACTGATATCTTTGAGGAGAATGTGGTAAAAGTAGTTTGAGCTGAGTGAATCGCGTGTATTTTTCTTTTAATAATAAGAGTGACAAACGAGCACATAATCTACGTGACGGTAAGTGGATGTTGTGGTCCATAGACATCTGCAACTGTCTAGATTAAGAATCAAAATGCAAATGCGTTGCCACCCCTTTTTTTTTGCGGATGGAAAATCATCAAATGACGCCTTTCGCTCTGGGTGGAGCGGAAGGGAGTGTCAGACTCTTACTGACTAAAAACCATCCGTGTTCCTTCAGTGCCCTTACGTTCCGGAGCCGCGGTATCTCTTTCGAACAGCCCGCAGCCCCGGCAGGCGTCGGCCCTTGCGGGCCCCTTCACACTGCTGACAGCTCTTTGAGGCGCGCGTGGAACAAAACGCGCCGTCGACACGGCCTGTCGTCGTTAGACGGACGGACGGCGAGATACCCATTGCTCGCCGTCCACAGGCCCGCGCCTACGGTGGCCGGGGGCCACGACGTAGCCCCCGACGCCCAGGGCGTCTCCCGCGGCGGCCGGGAAGGAAAGCTGCTGCTCTCTCCTTCTCCCGCTCCGCATCACTGCTTCGCAGAAGGTGGTGACGGCATCCCATTCCGTCTCGCTCCGGACCATGGCTTCGACCAGGGCCGGACGCGAGAGGTCGCCGCCGCCTATCGCCGCTACGAGGACACGGCGGTGCTCCGCCCAGGCAGGGCACACCTCCACGGTGTGCTCCACCGTGTCCTCCGGTCGATCCTCGCAGTGGGAGCACCCGGGCGTTTCCTCTCGCCCGATTCGGTGCAGGAACCTCCCGAACACACCGTGTCCGGTGAGGACCTGCGTCAGGCGGAAGGTGAGGACGCCGTGGCGTCTCTCAAGCCACTCCTCAAAGAGGGGTCTTATCGCCGCTATAGTGGCGTGCCCAGTACGGGGTTGTGACAGTCGCTCTCTCCATGTCGCCATGAGATCATGCCGGAAGTCTGTCCGCTGCACGACAACTTGCCGCGGCAGCGGGGTTTCCACCCGGCATAGTGCCTCCGCGCGCCATTCGTGCAGGCGCGCGAGGACTATCGCCTCCAGATCCCATGGCGGCAATCCGGCAAGGAGGCACGCTGCCTCGCGGGAGATCGTGCGGTAGCCGCAAACCATTCTTACGGCAACCACCTTTTGGGGCGCGTTCAGGTGGTGGACGGCAAGCCGCGCCAAACCACGCGCCCACACCGGGGCCCCGTAAAGGGCCATGGACCGCACAATCCCCGCGTAGAGCCTCCGGCAGGAGGCGTTTGGCCCCCCCAGGTTCGGCAGGAGCCGCCTGAAGGCAGCCCCGGTCCGTTCCAGTTTGGGAGCCAAACGTCGGAAGTGCTCAACGAAGTTCCATCGGCCGTCGAGGACGAGTCCTAGGTACTTCAACGTCGACTCGACGCCGATGGATACCCCTCCTACCATCGCTGAGGATCCCGGTGGTGGCCTGTTCCGAGGAGCATGGAAGTGCATGGCCTCGGACTTGTGCAGAGCCACCTCAAGACCCAGCTGCCGGATCCTCTCAACGACTATCGCAACCCCGCGTGTCATATTTTCCGCCGCCGCCTCGTACGACCCCCCTGTGCCAGTACCAGCGTGTCGTCAGCGTAGCAAACTACGCTGACGCCGGTAGGGAGGTCGGCGCGCAGCACCCAGTCGTAACCGATGTTCCACAGGGGCGGCCCCAGAACCGAACCTTGTGGGACACCGCACGACATTTCTCGCCGGTTCCACTCACCGTTGCGACCGGGGTAGATGACGGCCCTATCCGTCAGATAGTCCCCGACTATACGACGGAGATAGGTCGGCACCCGGTGATACCGGAGTGCCTCCCTAATGCAGCTCCAGGGCATGGAGTTGAAGGCGTTGGCGATGTCGAGAGACACCGCCAAAACAACCCCCCCCCCCCCCTGGCCACTGCATCCCACGTCGTGAGGGCTCTCACGCGCATGATGGCGTCCACCGTAGAGCGCCTCTTGCGGAAACCAAACTGGTGTTCCGCAAGATCCGGCCCCGTCCCCGCAAGGTGCTCGGCGAGGCGGTTTGCAATGACTCTTTCAAAGAGCTTGCCCACCTCGTCGAGCAGCACCACGGGCCGGTATGCGGACGGAGAGTCCGCAGGGCGCCCCGGCTTCCGAATGAGGACCAGCTTCCCCGTCTTCCAACGAAGCGGGAATTGGCCTCTCTCCAAGCATGCGCTTAGGAGCCCCTCCAGTCGGGGCCCGAGAGCCTCCGAGGCCAGGACCCAGGCTTTGCCAGGCAAGCCATCGGGTCCTGGGGCGGTATTCCTGGCCTTAAGCCTACGTACCGCCACTCTCAGGTCTACCCCGGTCCCTTCCGGGATGCCGTCGTCGTCGTCCTGGTGGTCCGCTTCCGGCACCGCAGGTGGCGGAGCCATAGGCGGGGGCGGATGTTCCCCTCGCGCAGGAAACAGAGCGCTCACCACGTCCTCCACGAGCTGAGGCCGGAGACTCTGCGTCAGCGGGGGGGCCCAGGTGCGGAGTTTATCCCGCACCATCTTGTAAGGGCGCCCCCACGGATCTCTGTCGAGAGTCTCCAGCATCTCCTCATGGGCCCGATCCCGGGCCCGCATGACAGCCTCCCGGAGGGCGGTCTTCGCCGCTCTGTATCCCTCGTACAGCTCCGCCTCAATGGCTGCCGCATTCGGTGGACGAATGCGGAGCCTGCGATGCCTGGCGTACAGGTGCCGCGCGGCGACACACGCCTCGCGCAGAGACGTCAGCTCACGCGACCACCAATACACCTGGCGCCGGGCGCTTCCTGGCCGGACGCGGGGCATTGCCACGTCACATATCTCGGACATGGCCTCCTGGAACCACCCTGCCTCATCATTGACGTCGGCAGGCCTATCCGGTGATGACACCCAGGCCTGCACGATCGAGGCTTCCAGGAGGAGCTCCCGGTCCAGCTGCTTCAGCGCCCAACGCGGACCACTCGGGGCCTGTTGGACTGGCGCGCTCGAGGGCTGGGTGGAGACGTCAAACCGGATGTACCGGTGGTCGGAGTAGGTCTCCACCCCCTCCATGACTCGCCAGTCAATGGCACGCGGCGACAGAGCGGGGCTAGCGAACGAAATGTCCACCACCGACTCGCCCCGCATCCGCACACACGTGGGGACAGAACCCCGATTTAGGACGACCAGGCCTGTCTCCAGAGCCCAGTCTTCCACCATCCTACCCCGCACATCTGTACGACGAGAACCCCAAGCCAAGTTCTTGGCATTGAAGTCCCCGAGGACAAGCACGGGGAGGGGATAGCTTCCGACGACGACTGCTCTCAGCTCTGCAAGAGAGTTGTGGAACTCGGCGAGAGATCGGTTCGGGGAGAAGTACACCCCCACAACGACGAACTCCCCGAACCGTGCTGCTACGCACCCCTGACCCCTCCTCACACCTTCAAGGGTCGGGGTACCGGCGGCGGCCGAAGAAATGATGGCCACTGAGCCGTTAAGGTCCGCCACCCAGTCCTTCCTAGGCCAGACAGAATACGGCTCAGCGACCACAGCGATGTTAATCGACCACTGCGCCATGCTCTGGAGCAACAGATCCTGAGCGCAGGCGCAGTGGTTGATATTCGCCTGGAGGAAGCTTAATGGGGCCGTTATAGGCATTCCATTTCAGCTTCCTCCACGGGGCGCCCCTCTGCAGGCGTCGGTGTCGCGGCGGCGGCGGCGGCGACAGTGACAGCGGCGGCGGCGGCAGTTGCAGCTGCGGCGGTGGCCATAGAGGCGGTGGCGGCGGAGGAGGGCCCTCCCCTACCCGCGGCCTTGGCCTTGGCGGGTGACATGCAGGCCCTGCTTCCGGCCCAGTGATCGGCTGGCGTTGCCACCCCTGAGAACTAAATTGGAATGTCTCGTTTCCAGTGAAAAGAGGTCTCCGGTTCTTTACACTCTATGAGATTCTGTGAGCAGCACTGGGAAAAGTACGCGCTTTTCCCAGTACAGCCGACCTTTTCGTGTACAACCATAATATAGTTGCAGTGGGGCTCTACCACGTTGTCTTTTATTATATATGTATTTTTACTAAAAAAAGAAAGAAACTCTTCTTCTTATTTTAAATTATGGCTTCTCTTTTAATTCAAAGAAATACTTTATTTTGGCACACATCATTGACGTGCACACCAAAGAGAATATAATCACTACGTTTTGTGTATGTGTAGTGTGTAGTGTGTACTACACATTCAATTTTGTACGTCAATGAAATGCCAATAAAGGCCATCACTCAGCACTAGAGTAATTGTGTTCTGTGCTCAGCACGATTTGTGGCGAAACCATTACACTGATTGTCAGTAATAACCAAAAAAACCTGAGAGAATACAACCTCGAGAATAAATAAAGTAATGGCATACATTTATTAGAGCATTACCTTTTCGCTTTCGCTCTGATGCGTGGAATAAAAAGTACTAATCTTACCTATAAAACTCCTACAAATGTTCGTTCACTTTTTCATTTGCAAGTTGTACTTTTTTACAGTTTGAGTTATAATTTTCCATACACCTGACGTATATGTAATTGTAAACAGGAGGCGTCAACATGCGTGGAGATCAGAAGTGGCCTCCTCAATCCGTGAAAGAAGCCGTTGCGGCTGAAAATGAGGCTAGAATGATGCTTGCTAAAGGGCCAGCTTGCAGACCACGCAAGGTACCTACTTAATATTATAATTTAGCTCTGTACATCACTCTTTGTTACATTTTCACACATATCAGCTTATCACAATGGACATTCTAATCAAAAACCGTAACAATTTGTTGTTATACTTTATTTAATTAAAGTTATTTATTTCATTTGATTGCATTTAGGGCCGATTTTCAATCGTCAAATAAAAGATAACCATAAAATAAATTTCAAATAAATTATAAAGAAGCTGATTGGGTATAAAAGTGAAATTACTGGACTATTTTATTCATACAACCGTTATTTTTTATTTGTTGATGTTTTTATCCTAAGAATAGGTACCTAACTAACTTATTTGAAGATTGAAAAATCAGTCGTAAATCTATTGTACAAAAAGAGTGTGCCAGTGTGCCGTCCATAAGCTATAAAATTCGTGCATGCTGTAAATATAATAATTCCAATTATTTTAATTATATATTATATATTGGTAAGTGAATTTGGTGAGTGTAGAGAACCGGAGACCCTTTATACTGGAAAAGAAGCATTCCATCTTAGTCCTCACGGCTGACAGCGCATCTGCATTTTATTAACAAACAAGGATAGATGTAGATATCTATGGACCACAGTAACCACTTACCACCAGTTGGACTGTGTGCTCGCTGTCACCCTTATCCTATAAAAAAATATAAACTTAATTTTAATTATTTCCTTACCAAGCTTAAAGTTCATAATGGCGATTGGTGGTTATGATAAGGTTATCAAACGCATAGCAGACATTTAAATGTAATAAAAAATAAAAAAGCGTTTTGAAAAATACGCAATCAAAAATTAACAGATTTTGATAAATTTTTATAAAAAGTCGATCTTGAAAAATTTGATCAAGCAATAGTACCATTCAGTTTAAGCTTTACTTTTGCAGTTTTTCTTTTCGAATATTATTGTGCTCTCATTAAATACACATATTTTTATAAAAATATCTTGGTACTTTTTTAAATGTTAATTTAACTTCCAACAAACCGAATTTCGGTCACGGCGGGCAATTACAGTGGGACAGAATTATAGTGGACAAGTGTGTGCGCAAGCAAACGTACACGCTCTATTCTATGTATTATAGTATTCTATTCTCTATTCCCTCACTAGCATAGTTCGATGGGACGGCAATCCGAAACGACCGGAGAGAGATCAGGCGCAGTTCCAACGACTTTCCGAGCCAAAAAAACCGCCTAATTCCTGACTCCCGGATTCTATTGAGAATTTTTGACGAAAAACCCAATCGCTAATTTTTGGAGCGACCTGGAACTCGAACCGGGACCTCATGATCAGTAGTCGCGCTTACGACCACTAATCCAACGAGACAGTCAGTGGTTAATATAAACCAGATATGGTCTCCCTTCAACCCTAAGTTACTTTCGCCTCGCCACCCTTTGATTCAAAAGGAAATATCTCTTACCATTATCAATATTGCTAAACCCTTTTTAAAAACACACATTATGTCAATATCAGAATGCCTCATCCTAACACCATATGCCATCTTGACCGCAACTATTATCTGTTTTAGCCACGGCAATATTCACTTGCTGAATTAATTGCCATGAACGAGGTGTAAGCGTCCGCGACTGTCGTTCCGACTCGTTCGGTACAGGCCGGACTATATTACCGTATTTGTAAGTGACGTTTCGGTCATAGTGTGACACCAATGTTTCGATAAATCTCTTCTATTAACCGATTTCGGCCTAGTAGCGTGTAATATTGGAGATAGCCTTTTTTATTATTTAGACAGGTTACTTGCCTTATTGTGTATATTATGTATCATAAAAAAGTTATTTAGCGACACCAAAGATGTTTTTTTTAAACAGACACTAAGTGTAGCATTCTTATGGTATAGGAGTATTTCTGCTGCAGTAGTGAACGTGCTCAATAATGATCTTGTTTTTTGTTCCTTAACTAATTTCATTGAAGGATATTTGATGAAACTTATATTAGTTCCGGAATCCGAATGAATAAAATAAAAATCTAAAAAAAATATCTGCACGTCAAATTAAGCATTTACCTTACTTCCGGGGCACCTGACATGAGTCTTAAAAAACACAATTGAAAAGAGAGACTAGGAGACTTGAATAATGAATGTCTTGTTTTGTTTTTTGGGTACCTACCTTTTTTATTTAAATGTTATACTAAGTATTTATACTGCTATTTCACGCTGGTATTCTCACAGAATACCAGCGTAAAATAGCAGCTTAATCCTGCTGTGTTTCGTATGGTGAGTGTAGAGAACCGGAGACCCTTTTTACTGGAAAAGAGGCATTCCATCTTAGTCCTCACGGGTTACAACGCATCTGCATTTTGATTCGTAAACGAGGATAAATGTAGGTGTCTATGGGCCACAGCAACCTCTTACCATCAGGTGGTCTGTGTGCTCGTTTGTCACCCTATCATATAAAAAAAACGTACATTTATTCTGTTGTACTAAAAGAGGAAAAGAAGTAACATATTTTTCCTATGTGCGTTACGGAGGTAAGGTACTGACGCTAAATGTCCGTAGGTCCTGCGGCTGACCTGGCTATTGTAGTCTGGCCAGGAGAACAGTACACCACCCTCACTAGTTTTATTATCTACCTTTATTACTATTCCATTTTAAGAAATTTTCTATAGGCACTGCAACTCTATTGAATAAAATTATTTATTATTATTGGCTACCTTCAGTAATACATATACGTTTAAATATAAGGCCCACAACAACATCACTAGCATTCTATTATGTAGTAGTAGACCACCTAACGCGTTTAGATTAGGCTTCGCACTGTTCTAGTATCATGAAATCACGTAATTGACTAAATTACATATTTGTCTCGGCGACGTCGACTTCTTTCTCTCTAATAGCTTTGCGTTGCAAACGAGTAAGGTTGCATGAATGTGTATTGATGTTTCGGGAAATATATATCTTATACTTCGGAAGTACGATTAGAATAGTGAAGACATTCTATTGTGTACCTTATGTTACAGGTAAACAAGGACTACTCTGGATTCTTTGCGAAGCATGCCCTCAACAACAACTACCCTGGATACCGCGCTCCGCCCGGCACTCAGCACTATGAGGACCATTCTGGCCGATCATCTTACTAAATTAGAAACTTAGTTTTTACTAATAAGTGCGTCTGGTCATAACAATGTTCAAAATTTTCTATCAATTCACTTATTAAGTACATAAATCATTTTAAAATTGTAAACCACTTTAATATTCCAAAGGATCATATTAAACTACATGTCGTTAATAACTTCTGTGCAATATAGTGTCTTATTAGGTTTTAGTCCGGGGGTGAATGTGCGAAAGTTATTAATGACAGTCAGCTTAATTCATTCAAAAAGATAATATTTATCCACTGTTAGACATCAGGGTAGGAGTAGTATAGTATACTCCAGAGTAAGTACTTGTATAGACTTTAGGTGATAAAGTCTTAGAGCATGTACTGCGGGATAATCAGTACTTAATGTTAGGTTTAATTTATTTTACACGGTAATCACTTCGTAGTTTTTAAGTATTATAATATTAAAAAATAATAAAAATATAAATTATGCTCTAAACCTTCATATTATCATTATAAAATATGTTTAGAAAACATCTTCACCACATTACGAAATGCTCGTGTTTAATGTGCGGCCTCAATTTGCGAACATGTCGACTGCTTTATAACGCTTTCAAAATTTTTGTATATAAATAATGCTCAATCGCCTGTATAGTAAAATTCAATGTAAGAGCATTGATAAGAATATTTTAAATACAAATTCAACCTAAACACACTTTAACAAAATAAATATGGAAAAACTTAAATTTATATTTAACATTAATTGGCTAAGTTAAAATATATTTACCTAGTCACGAAGAGAATTCATATATTTTGTATATAAAACGTTGACTTTTTATATTTCATTATGTAATTTACATTCTAATGATGAAATAAAATATATACACGATGTCCTTTTTTATTTACCAATTAAACTATAAAATTATTTTGTTTGGCTTCAAGCCAATATCAAAAATTTTGGAAACAAAAATAGATATCTTAATAGTCATTTCTGTATCTTTCGCCAAAAAATGCTTCATAAAATTTAAAAATAATAATAGAATTACAAATGTTAAGAGAGTGAATATTTTTAATGTATCTGTTAACAAATAACATATTAGAATAGGAATTTCATTTATAATCGACAGGACCATATTCAATTTTGAATAATTCTTGCTCATTGAGGACGGCCGTTCATGATAAAAAGCATTTTTTTTTGTATAGGATAAGGGTGACAAACGAGCACACAGTCCACCTGATGGTAAGTGGTTGCTGCGGCCCATAGACATCTACACCTATCCTCGTTTGCGAATCAAAATGCAGATGCGTTGTCACCCATGAGGACTAAGATGGAATGCCTGATTTTCCAGTAAAAAAGGGCCTCCGGCCACTCACCAAGCGAAACGCAGAGGTAAACCTCTACTTCACGCTGGTATTCTGTGAGGTCGTGGTACCACCCCGGTTCGAGCCGGCCCATCCGTGCGACAGCAAAAGCTGCCGCGTGGCTCTACCACTGTTAAACTTTCGTTCATGTCTCTACTAGAATTCATTTATTGTCATTGTATTTTTATGAGAAAGCCTAATAAACTTAAAAATGTTTGCAACATTCTCTTCGTTAATGAACTGGGGTTGCCAAATGGGGGCTAATAATTTCCCGCTGACCAGATGTCGCTAGTTGGGACAGATGTGAACTTATTGATCAGACAGATGGTCATAGAGTGCCATTATCACTGAAAAGTTGCGTTATTAAAGATTTTCGGTTTTTAGTTCGTGGCACACTGTATATTCCGTGTGGCACACTGTATATTCCGTATATGTTTTGTATGCTTTGCTCACTTCATGTGTCCGTTCATGACGGAAATGATATGACCTTCTGTATATTCCGTATAATATAGTTCGTATGTTTTGCTCACTTCATGCGTCCGCTCATGACAGAAATGATGTGGCACTCTGTATATTCCGAATATGGTTCGTATGTTTTAATCACTTCATGCGTCTGTTTACGACGGATATTATGTGGTACTCTGTATATTCCGTATATGGTTCGTATTTTGCTGACTTCATGCGTCCGTTCACGAAGGAAATTATATGATACTCTGTATATTCCGTATATGGTTCGTATGGTTTGCTCATTTCATGCGTCCGTTCACGACGGAAATTACGTGAGACTCTGTATATTCCGTAATGGTTCGTATGTTTTGCTCACTTCATGCATGTCCATTCATAACGGAAATAATGTGGCACTCTGCATATTCCGCATAAGGTTTAATTGTTTTGCTCACTTAATGCGTTGACATTGAGACCGTCCCTATCCCGAATGAAATTATAGCAGTGTTCTTAGTGCAACTGTTATACTTGATGAGCTGTCGGATGTAAGATTCCTTGCGAAGAAATCTTTGTTTTTTTTTTATAGAAGAGTGGGCAAACGAACTAGCAGCTCACCTGGACTGCAGCCCGTGAACATCTGCAACACTAAGGGAATTGCAGGTGCGTTACAGGCCTTTTAATAAAATAATAGGCTCTTTTCGTGAAGATCCCGAAGTCGTATCGGTCCGGAAAAATCGCTGGTGGTATTCGATTTCACAAGAAAGTTGTGCAAGGAAGAAAAAAAATTATTGTAAATCGCACAGTGGTGGATCGCAAATCATCCAGATGGTATTGCGAGTTTTGTCGCGATGTGCGATGGTTAATTGAGCGGCTGCAGTAATTCCGAACAATTTCTCATAACACTGCGCTGGATACGATCAAATGGAAGGAGCTGGCACTGGGGAGCCCTAGCCCAGAGATGGGAAACGTATTCCATGTAAGGCCGAACCCTTGTAAAGTTGCAGGCAGTATACCGGCATGAAATGCTGCCACGCTCTGCTGAGTACATCAAGCTTTTTGAAGAGAAGAAGAGAGGCCATATTGCCCTTCTCTTCCCTGCACATCATTCGATATGTCGACGTCGAGGATTCCGATACTTTCTGAGGCAACAAGACTCCAAATGACCGACCAGTGACCATTAGCTAGTAAATAAATATTCGCCACGTGCCCGTGCGCGAATCGTAAGAGCCTCCCACTCCTTTTCGTCTCTACTTCCCCGTACAGCCCATATCGTGAACTCACTTTGCGGATGTAATTAAATCGTAGATTTGAGTTGACAAAAACTTTAAAAAATCTCTACAATATGCGGTAAGAGGATACGCGGAGTAATTGATGGAGAAAAAGTCGAATATACACAGCGCTGATATACGCCGAGAAGTAGCGTCCTACAAATGTTGTGCGGCAAGTCGCGGAACTAAAATATTCGCCGAAATACATTACAATGATGAAACAACGTTCATGCCAATTTTTTGCCCAGATGGTTTACCGATAATTATGAAGTCTGTTGACTGATTATTAGGGTGGGTCAATCGTGCATTCGTATAGAATAGAATAGAATAGAATAATTTTTTATTCAATATTGATTATTACATAATTCTTATTGAAAGTCATTTTTTATTTACCACTGGTTCGGAAAATACCTCAGTCCTGGGAAGAACCAGCAAGAAACCCAGCGGGATTTTTTTTAAACATAATTTCACTTAACAATAATTTTGTTTATACAATTTTTAAATGTTTTTTCATAGAACCAGCATGGTGGCGATCACCCTATTCCCAGGGGTTATTTTCATTCATGTATTCCTTGATATTATAATAACCCTTTTTTGTACAGTTTTTCTTTAATAAAACTTTTAAACTTATTTATTGACAAACTTTGAATATGTTCTGGGATTTTGTTGTAAAAGCGTATACATTGCCCCATAAATGAATTACTGATTCTGTGGAGTCTAGTAACTGGCATTACAAGCTTATGTTTGTTCCTAGTATTTAAAGTATGCACATCCTTATTCTTATTAAAGCTATTTATGTTTTTATGCACATACATTACATTCTCATAAATATATTGCGATGCCAAAGTGAGGGACTCTTTACAATTTAGGTTATAAATCGCCCGTACGGCTCTCTTTTGCAAAACAAATATAGCTTCAATAACAGCCGCATTACCCCATAGCAAAATTCCATAAGACATTACGCTATGAAAGTAACTAAAATACACTAATCTAGCTGTCTCAACATCTGTGAGACTTCTAATCTTTCTTACAGCATATGCTGCAGAACTAAGTCTGCTTGCTAATTTAGATATATGGGGGCCCCATTGAAGTTTCGCATCAATAGTAATACCAAGAAAAACAGTGGTATCCACAAGACTCAACTCCACCCCACTCTGGTATTCGAATGTTTTACATTAGGTATTGTAAATTTAATACACTTTGTCTTATTGCCGTTTAAGAGCATATTGTTGGCGTTAAACCAATGCGCTCCTACAATATGGGTATCAAATGAAAGAGCTTGATGAGAATAACTCGAAAAATAAAGTGACATCACTCTAACTCCAATATGGCGAAATTCTAAAGATGGCGGACTAAGTTTTTTATGCTTTCCTATAGTATGGGTATCAAGTGAAAGGACTTGCTGGGAATATTAATGCGAGTTAAAAAAAATAAGATGGTGATCATAACCTACATTGCTCCAATCCGTCTGAAAAGAGCTACACTATTCATAATTAACCGACAAACGACCTTACAACAATTATGCGTTGAATGCGATGAACAGACTGAGAAACCTGTCCAGCGATAACTAAAAGGTAAAAAATAAATTAAAAGTAAAAAAAACTTTTTAAAAACAAGCTTTTATTTAAATGCGCTAAAAGGAATAAAAAAACTTTTACTATCAACTTATAACGTCATTACACAATTTACATGATATAAAATTAAATAACTGATCTAATGATTTCCAAGGGCCTTCCTTCCTTAAGGCCCTTAAGGGAGACCCTTGATTTGGACTTATCAAAATTATCGGGAGTTGCGACTGACGGTGCTCCTTCGATGATTGGTGTTAATTCTGGGCTAGTTACTTTGCTGAAAAAGTATCTGCAAGAAAAAAACATAAACGCTGAAGATCTCATGCAGTTTCACTGCATTATACACCAAGAAGCCCTCTGTTCTAAAAAAATTGAATTTCAAAATGTCATGAAAGTGGTAGTTTCGACTGTAAATTTCATAAAATCACGAGGACTCAATCACAGGCAATTCAAGCAATTCCTTGATGACATCGAAAGCGAATATGGAGATTTACTGTATTATATAGAAGTAAGGTGGCTAAGTCGTGGATTGACATTGGAACGATTTCTAAATTTAATAGAAGAAATTGGAATATTTCTGGCACAAAAGCAAAGGGATGTCCCGGAACTTAAAAGTCCTGATTGGTTGTGTGATTTGGCTTTTTTAGTTGATATTACAAATCATTTGAATGTCTTGAACACACGGCTTCAAGGCAAAAATCAACTGATATCCCAGCTCTACGCTCATGTATCATCCTTTTAATGCAAGCTGACACTTTTCAGATCGCAATTGAATTCTGGAAATTACAATCATTTTCCGAATTATAAGAAAATGGCTGAAAAATTCAACAAAACTGCGATTAATTTCAGTTATGTAGAAAAGCTAGATATTTTGATTCAATCTTTTCAAGACAGATTTTCGGAGTTTAAAAAAGTGAAACCTCTGTTGGACATATTCAGCAATCCTTTCACGATTTCAGTTGAAAATGCGCCAGAGTCAATGCAGTTAGAATTTATCGACATTCAAAACGACCAAGATTTACGCAACAAATTCAACGAAGGACACTTGCTGAACTTTTACCGCTGCATTGATAAAAATACGTACAAAGAGTTGCGCATAAACGCTCTGAAATGTGCCAGCTTATTTGGTTCTACCTATATATGTGAAAAAACCTTTTCAATCGTAATAATAATAAAACAAAAAATCGAAACCGCCTTGCAAATGAAAGTTTGGAAGCAGTTTTACGTGTTGCTACAAGTAATTTTGAGCCAAATATAAAAAAGATTGTAAGCACTATGCAGTGCCACGCTTTAAATTAATAAATTCATTTTCAATTTTAATACATTATTATCAATTCTTTATTGTCTTTAATTACCTATACTTCTGACGGCCCGCCATCAGTTCATAATTTGCCCGAGTGGCCCCTAGTCTTAATAAGTCTGTGCATCACTAACAGTAAATATTGTTATTTGTTTTATTTACTATTAATTTACCATGCACAAAAACACAAACATACATTTATATATAAGTCACTGTCTCGAGCGCACCACGTCAGTTACACGAGAGCCTCGGGCGAGAGTGGACGTGTTTAGTTAAAGTGCGTGCCGAGCCTGTGCCTACTACTACAGTGATTAGAGAAGATAGCAGACATTACAAGTGGCGACGAGGAAAAAGATAAGTACCTATTTAGTATAAAGATATAATCAGAAATAGGTTAGCAATGTGCAACTATTAGCACTGCAATTGTAAATTAATTCCTAGAGTACCCGCGGAAAAAAAAATTATGATTTATTGTTTTTAATCCTGTTCTGATCATTTTAATAATTTATATAAATTATATGTTCGCATATGACCACGCTTATGGTGCGCAAAAATTTATTTTCTTTATGTAGCAATGATAAAATAATGATTTATTTTAAAATATGTCTATTAGCACAACTTTTATTTAAAAAGATTTTTGATGGAAAAATAGTAGATGTTACTAATCACTCCTCTCGATTCGAACCGAAATACAATGTCGTTAGCTAAATTTTAGTAGCATTTTACATGTAGGTGTGATATTTATCGCCTTTAATGAAAATACTATTTTACTGCTTTCATGGCATATATAAGTCTTACAAAAAATCGTGGACACTTCACGACTTCTGTACATTGCAAAGTAGGTAACTAGTAATACTGTAAATGCGCAATATAGGTATTGAATTTACCCAAAGCCTAAATGGCACAGCAATGGAAGTAGTCGGTATAACAAATAAACCGAAAGAGAAGGGCGAGTGTTATGGAACATATTATTATCATGAAATTGAGTTTGGGTACCAAGATACCAACCATTAAATTGGTGTTGGGTACTAAGATACCATCATTAAATTGAGTTTGGGTACAAAGATACCATCATTAAATTGAGTTGGGTACTAAGATACCATCATTAAATTGAGTTTGGGTACTAAGATAACATCATTAAATTGAGTTTGGGTACTAAGATACCATCATTAAATTGGAGTTAGGATACTAAGATACCACCATTAAATTGGAGTTAGGGTACTAATATACCACCATTAAATTGGAGTTTGGGTACTAAGGTACCACCATTAAATTGGAGTTTGGGTACTAAGGTACCACCATTAAATTGGAGTTTGGGTACTAAGGTACCACCATTAAATTGGAGTTTGGGTACTAAGGTACCACCATTAAATTGGAGTTTGGGTACTAAGGTACCACCATTAAATTGGAGTTTGGGTACTAAGGTAGGTACCACCATTAGATTGGACTTTGGGTTCTAAGTTACTACCATTAAATTGAACTTTGGGTACTAAGTTACTACCATTAAATTGGACTTTGTGTACTAAGTTACTACCATTAAATTGTACTTTGGGTACTAAGTTACTACCATTAAATTGGACTTTGGGTACTAAGTTACTACCATTAAATTGGACTTTGGGTATTAAAATACTAGCATTAAATTGGAAAAAAAATATAAGAAACTGTTTCAGTTTGCCCCTAAAATAATAATTATAATGATGCCGTTATCAGCTTTTATGTGCTAGCACATCTATGGCTATAAGGTGTGAAAAATGGAAAAGGTCTCTACTAATCTATCTGGACGCAGCTGAAGTTATATCAGCACTCAAGAAACGTGCTACTCTATTGCATTTTAGTGGCTCTGGGTGGGATACAAGAAATATTCCACAATTTACCGGGTGCCAATGTCGAATCATCAGAAACCGTTGATGTATTTAAAGTAGCCATAAAAAAACTCTACGAGTATTTTCAACCTAAACGGAGCAAAGTTTATGAGCGGCATGTTTTTCGATCGCTAAAACAGGAAAAAGGAGAAACATTTGAGAAGTTTTTGATAAGATTGCGTCAACAGGCCGAAAAGTGTGCATTCGAAAAGCAAGATGATCATTTCATAGATCAAATTGCGGAAAAGTGTAATTCGAAATTGCGCAAGAACCTTATATCTTACAAAACGTGGGAAGAGTTAAAAAGCAAAAAAGTATATGCTTTTAATCAAATGTAAAGACCAGACAAGACATTATTAGCATATGGTAGTAACTCTCCTTTGGCAATAGAGGGTTCATTTGAAACTATACTCGAAGTCGATGGACGAAAGGAACATACAACCATTTACGTGATTTCGGGGGGTACTAGAGACCTGTTTGGTAAGATCACAGCAGTCCATCTGGGTCTTAAAACTTGGTATCGGGATAAATCAAGTGGAGAGTACCGATCCCCATTAAAGAGAAGGTTGCAATCAAAATTAAGGAATCACTAAACAGTGATATAATTGAAGAAGTGCAAGGCCCGACTAAATGGGTTTCACCAATGTTCCAATCATGAAAGAAAATGGTGAATTACGTTTGTGCGTAAATATGAGATATACGAACGCCGTTATATTGCGAGAAAACCACCCCCTGCCTACTATGGACCATTTTTGCCTAAAATGAAGAAAGCTAAATATTTTTAACAAATTAAACATAAAAAAATGCCTTCCATCAAGTGGAAATTCACTCTGAATCCAGACACATAACGACTTTTATAACCCCCAAAAGATTATATAGATATGAAAGAATAATGCTTGGAATTACCTGCGCTTCCGAGATTTTTCAGAAAATCATTGAAAGGATGCTGATAAACTGTGAAGGGGTCGTCATTTTATTGATGATATCCTGGTATTCAGGAACAGTGAAGAAGAACATGACGCATGACTAAAGAAAGTTCCACAGGTACTCAGTAAAAACAACGCCGTGCTGAATAGCAATAAATGCATATATAAAACGCAGGATGTGAATTTTCTGGGACATAGGCTTACACATGAAGGAGTAAACCCTTCAACAAGTACGTTGAGAGCATTATGAAATTTAGGGTCCCAAAGACCATAGAAGAACTCCAAAATTTTTTAGGACTCGTTAAACTACATAAACAAATGGATACCTAACTTGGCCGCCATGACAGAACTTCTGAAGCACCTGCTGAGACAGAGGATGAGCAAAAGAGAGAGCTTGGAAAAACAATGGTCTGGGGAACAAGATAAAGCATTCCAAAAACTCAAACGGATGCTGACGGAAATACAGATTTTAGGGTATTATGACGTCAGAGATGCAAGACAGGTGATAGCAGATGCTAGCCCTGTCGGACTTGGTGCTGTTCTTGTACAAAATGATACAAATGGCCCTAGAATTATTGCCTATGGTAATCGAACTTTGACAGACTGCGAGCGCAGGTATAGCCAAACGGAAAAAGAGGCACTAGCATTAGTTTGGGGGGTCGAACATTTTAATATTTTATTTGGAAAGCCTTTTGATTTAGTCACTGACCACAAGCCGCTAGAGATATTGTTCGGGTCTAAGTCAAAACCATGTGCGAGGATTGAACGATGGGTACTGAGGCTACAGTCTTATTCATTCAAGGTTATATACAAGCCAGGAAAAACAAATATAGCTGATCCCTTGTCACGATTATGTAACTATCCTGATAACCTACCAAAAGGAAAAGACCAGCATGTATACCAAATAGTGGAAAATTCTAGACCAGTTGCTATACCAATGAGTTCCATTGTAGCATATTCAGAAAAAGACCAAGAGATTTACAAAGTGAAAAAAGGTGTCTATCAGAACGACTGGGACGATTCGATCAAGAGATACAAATTTTTTGAAAACGAGTTGTGTTTCCATGATAGCATTCTACTTCGTGGAAATAAAATTGTAATACCACAGCAACTCTGCAAGAGTGTATTAGATGCTGCATACGAGGGTCATCCAGGTATCGTAGCGATGAAGGGACGCTTGAGATCAAAGGTATGGTGGCCCCGTATCGATAAAGACGTAGAACAATTAGTAAAGGCCTGTAAAGTTTGTACGTTAGTGGGTTTGCCAAACCCAACTGCACCAATGAAGAGACGAGAGTTGCCTGCAGCTCCATGGATAGATGTCACAATGGATCTAATGGGACCATTGCCAAGTAACGAGTATCTGTTAGTAGTGGTCGACTATTACAGTCGATACAAAGAAGTAAACAATTACAAAAACATCACAAGATTACAGATTATTAAAATGGTAAAAGAAATGTTCAGTAGACTTTGTTATCCTATTTCTATCACCGCAGACAATGGCAAGCAGTTCGTTAGTGAAGAGTTTCGATCTTTCTGCAAAGAATGTAACATTAAGTTATTTAGTACTGTACCATATTGGCCTCAAATGATCGGCGAAGTTGAAAGACAAAACAGAGATATTTTGAAACGTCTTCGTATCAGCCAGATCGAGAGGAAGGATTTAAAAGAATGTTTGTGGGAGTATCTTCTAATATATAACAGCACCCCTCCTTACAGTTACCGGAAGGTTACCGTCTGAACTGTTTTTTCAACGAAAAAGTAGGGATAAAATTCCATCAATAGGTGAAATAAATTACAGACAATCATTTAGATTCAGATATCAGGGATAGAGACAATATACAAAAAGAAAAAGGAAAAGAGTATGTATATAGGAAACGCAGAGCAACTCACTCAGAGATAATACAGAGAGATAAGGTTTACGTAAAAGCAGTGGAAAATAATTAATACGGACAATACAAGCTGCTTTGTGATTTTTATGAGTTATAATGAAAAAAGAAAAAATCTTGATAAGAAAGAGATGTAGTGTTTGCATATATGTAGTATACAGTAAATATTGTTATTTGTTTTATTTACTAATAATTTACCATGCACAAATACACAAACATACATTTATATATAATTCACTGTCTCGAGCGCACCACGTCAGTTACACGGGAGCCTCGGGCGAGAGTGGACGTGTTTAGTTAAAGTGCGTGCCGAGCCTGTGTTACACTACAGTGATTAGAGAAGATAGCAGACATTACAATCACTATTTTATTGCATACCTTAAGCGAAAGCGCAAGGTATGTTCTACTATCGCCTAAAAATTAAGATTCCAACGTTTTATCGAATAAAATCGTTCTAGCAATGATATTATACATATAAATGATATAAAAAGCACATTGTTAGAAAGATAAATGATTGTTGAACTTATTAATTATTTTTTTAATCGATTAATTACTATTTTTAAATAAAAAAGGGGTTTTAGTGGCTTATGGTGCATGTATTTATCATGACCCCAAGGCTTGTAAACACGATATCTTTTGAAAATATCAATTGTTTAACTCAATCTATTTTTTAATCTCTTCATCTATCATGTGGTAACCCACTGAATGTAAATGGCAGTGTAATTTTGTTTTGTTTAGCTATAATTAATTTTTTTCGGCTCCAAAATAGCGAAATTTTCGTTGATTTGGTAGCCTTGTATGTAAATTATTTCTGTAAATGGGGAGCTACAGCCACAGAGTAGTTTAGTTCGGCTTATAAGAAGTACTCTGTGGTTCGGCTTCAGTCGCCGTCGTAAGTGGACATTGTTTCGGTTGTTTGCAGCGGCTCAAAAAGATCTCTGTACAAATACACAATATTCGAATAACCAAATTTCTTAAATACTTGATTATAATAATAATAAGAGATTTTTTTATTACAATATTTTAAAAGCACAGAATAAATAATAGTAGTACGTACTAAAAGTAAATAGTATAAATTTTTTTGTCATGGGTGACATTTTCATAGTTTTCGAGGGTGTTGAAACCGATAGTTGTTAGTAGTTGTCGAAATGTAAATCCAAGATGGCAGCCGCAATAGGTATCAATTTTTTCATCATGGGTGTCTTTCTCATGGTTTTCGCGGGTATTGAAGCCGATAGTGCTGTCGAAATGTAAATCCAAGGTGGCGGCTGCAATAGGTATGATTTTTTTCATCATGGGTGTCATTTTCATGGGTTTCGAGGGTGTTGAAGCCGATAGTGTTGTCGAAATGTAAATCCAAGATGGCGGCTGCAATAGGTATCAATTTTTCATCATGGGTGTCATTTTCATTGTTTTCGAGGGTGTTGAAGCCGATAGTGCTGTAGAAATGTATTTAAACTACTTTAAAAATTCCGTATAATCATTTTATACGTAATTTTTTTAATGCGCTTAAGGTATGCCCAATTGGATTTACCAATATATTTTAATTTATGCCTTCTCTTGATAGTATTCTGCCAAGTAAAGTCTTCTTAAGAGCTGGTATCAAAATAAAATTTCCTACAGAAATAAGAGAATAGATGTATAGGACGTTATAGTTTTATTGTAGTAAAATAAATTACTTTATATTATCCTCAATTAAGTATCAAAATGCAGATGCGTTGTCACCCCTGAGGACTGAGATGGAATGACTCGTTATCAGTAAAAAGGTTCTCTGGTTCTCTAATCTCTACACTCACCATACGAAACACAGCAGCATTAAGCTGCTATTTTACGCTGGTACTCTGTGAGTACACAAAGTAAAAATCTTATTTAAGTTACGTCATATGTGGTATATTATGATTGCACGATTAGCACGAATAGGTCAGCTCAACCAGGAAGGGACCACGCCATCATAGAATACCAGCGTATTACGAGTATAGCAGCTTACTTCTGCTTTGTTTCGTATGGTGAGTGTAGAAAACCGGTAACCCTTTTATTGAAAAGTAGGCATTCCATCTTAGTCCGTAAGGGTGGCAACGCATCAGTTTTAATTCTTAATCGAGGATAGATGTAGTTGTCTATGAACACAGCAAAGCATCCACTTATCACCAAGTGGACAGTACTTGTTTGCCACCCTTGTTCTATATTAAAAAGGTTAAACGGAAAATTGATCAAGTTTTGAAACACTACATAATTACAACTTTTAATAAATTAAAAACCGACTTCAAACTGCTAAAAAAGAAGTTATCTATTTGCTACCCTTAGGGGTAGAATTTTTTCTCCAAATTTATATGTTTAAAGAAGTAAAAAAGAATCATCAAAATTGGTTCACAATTTGCGAAGCACTCGAATTGAGAACCTCCTCCTTTTTGAAGTCGGTTTAAAATAATCTAAGCTCAAATACTATGATGTTTATGATTATTTATGATTATTACTACTACTGCAACTATTAACACCATTATAACATGTCGTTGGGTAACATCAAAACTTTAATCTTTTGAGGGTTACAAAGCGAAATAAAACCATGTAATTACTATAAAAATATTTATTATCGTACAATACGTAGCGTACAAACCACACCACAACACAAAAAGTCAGGTGCGTTTATAAATGCTGCGCAATAATAATTGCTAACTAGCAACTTGGCTACACAGTCATTGCTATATGTACATTATGTACAATTTTATAACGATTAAGCATTGTCTATAAAAGCATTGTTATCACCACCATTCAGGAGGTAACCAGATATCACAGAGGTAACCATGTTTACAACAATAATTTCTTATGGCTACAGCAACTGTAAAGGAACTCAATCAGAGGAAAGGCCCGAGTTAAAGAGCTTGCGGCGTGCAGCTTTAGGCCTTTGGAGCGCGTGCAAGAAAACAAACTCGAGCGGCTGTCACTCAGGACGTATAAATAAATACAAGAGTATGTTTTGTCATGCACCAAAACGCCCCACCCCGTTACACGCTTCAAACGAGTAAATCAAATTAAAAAAAATGAAAATTAAGAGGCAAGGTTATAAAAATTATAATAATATGCGTAAAAAAATATTTTGATTAATACTTTGTTATGTATCTTTTAATGAAATGTTTGAAATCATTCCTGGGACCGGTTCCTCCGGATTTTAGGCTTTTAAGATTGTTTTATCACTTGATACTAAAAAATTCACCAATAAATGCTTGTTATATTAAAATATTAAATTAGATATATTATTTTATAAAAATATGTTCAAACATTCCTCATGATTAACAACAACAATGAAAATATCATTATAAAACAAAACTTATTAAATTGTGTTGGTGCCTTCCAAATAACAGATGTTATTTGGAAGGCACCAACACAACAAGTATGGGTTATAATATATATTTATAATAAGTTATTGTGATAATAAAAAGGAGTACAACGCTGAGTTCGATACAGAATGCTTCTGCATAAATTCGTACTATACGAGTATAACATTTTAATAGCCTTAGCTTCTTATAAATTTAGGAAAGGCTGTTTTGAGACAAACAAAATTACAGTACATACATCTATCTGAAGACCAAAATTATTTTATAAATATATTTACTAGTGTTTAAAAATTAAGTTAACTTTTAAAATGCATGAATAAATACCGACACTTAGTAGAGGCATATACCACAACCCTTTAATATACTTTATAAAATGCGTTAAGCAGGAAAACATATTATTTGGATACCACGCACGCACGAACGCACGAACTTCCACGTACCAGGGTCCATCCAAAACTACACCTAAATTTAAAAGACCAGAATGTTCCTATAACTAATTTTAGTACAACAGTCGGTCCATAACGGAAATTAAAACAACTTATTGTCATATCATACAATTGCAGCTAAATGTATTTTTTATTAATTTGCATCAATATTTATATTATGTTACAAAGCTTTAATTCAAAACAATTTTCAGACTTGTTATATATTTTGCTTTTAAATTATTAAATATCGGGATGTATTAAAATTGAAAAATAACACTATCAATATAATCATTTTGTGGTTGAGTCGCCTTTTTATTTTATTTTTATAGAATAAGGGTGACAACCGAGAACACAGTCCACCTAATAGTAACTGACCCATAAGCATCTAAATCAACCCTCGATTAAGAATCCAAATGTATAGGCGACCACTGAGGACTAAGACGAAATGTCTCGTTACCAGTAAAAAGGGCCCCCGGGTCACTACACTCACCATATCAATGAAACACAGCGGCATCAAGCTGCTATTTTACACTAGTGTTCTGCGAGAGCGTGGTCCTACCGCGGTCGATCCGACCCAATCTAGCTGCAGCCATAAAGTAACTATGGCGTGGCTCTACCATTTATCAACGGTGCATCACAAACGTTTGTCACTCTAGATTCTATGCGAGGGCTACAAATTAAAAATAGGAGCAATTGTATAAAAAATTTATACAAAAAATTCCGGCCACTGCATCGAAAGCATTGCGCATTATTAAAGATACAGTATTATATAAATATTTTTTAAAAATACGTTATCAAAGTCGAAAATTCTTTTCGTTGTTTTAATTGAAGTTATATTTCAAGAACAAATTACTTATTAGGGTCATAACATTCGGTTTCTGTTTTTTTTTTTAATTTTATCTATATCGTACTTCAATTACTAAGGTGCGATGAATTTTTAAAACACCATATGGTTATTCGTTTGAACTTTTAATACAAAAATGTTGTAAGAAGCAATCACTAATCAAACATTTTAAATTACATTTATAATTATAATTAATTGATTTTATAGGCTCCTATATCAAAATGCGCAGGTTACGGGTGTAGTGGACGGAAAATTTGTATTGAAGACCAGCGATATCGCTCAGCGTTTTATTGTCATTTAAATCATTAAATTCAATCATAATTTTAAGGAACGGGAGATTTTTTTTTAAATCTATTATAAGCCAGTTCTTAAAAAGAAAATACATAAGCACTAACTTTGTGTAAGAGTGCCTTGAAACACTATCCATGATAATTTAGTGACATTCTAAACACTGATGCTGATGAATGTTTTCTATTCAGTACATATAAGGTATGTCTTTAATATTTTCTAGAACTTTCGATTTTGCTTATTTGACATACAATGCGAGTATAGCATAACATATAAAGAATGGCCTCAATCGAGAACATTTGAACCAAAATTATATTTTGCATTCAACATAAACGCGAACAAGAAAATAATCACATTGTAAGACTTGTACTTAAATTATCGAATCTTATTCGCCTGGACAATTTGATTGGACAAAAAGAACGCGAATTTATCAAACAAGCGAGAATCCTTGTGTTTGTTGTATTGCCTGAAGGAGGTAATATTTAAGCCGTTCTTTAGTCTTATATCGCGGTAGATCGAGGAGATTGAAGCAAGTGTGAGCCACGGGGAAAAATCTATCATCTGCTACCGGCTGTATTCGAATCTGAAAACAAAAATATAACACTATAATCATCGAACACGGAGTTTCTATTTAATCGACAGAAATGCCATTTGGTGACAGAAGTTTCCGGTGAAATAGTATATCTATTCTCGATCACACAGTGGCAATCCACACGAAAATGATAGATGTAACGTTACACGCATACTTATTTACTAACTATTATACGAGTACACGTTTCTGAAAATACTTTTTTTTATAGGAAAAGGGTGACAAACGAGCACACAGTCCACCTGATGGTAAGTGGTTGCTGCGGCCCATAGACATCTATATCTATCCTCGTTTGCGAATCAAAATGCAGATGCGTTGTCACCCGTGAGGACTAAGATGGAATGCCTCATTTCCAGTAAAAAGGGCCTCCGGCCACCTGCACTCACCAAGCGAAACGCGGAGGTAAACCACTACTTCACGCTGGTATTGTGTGAGGTCGTGGTACCACCCCGGTTCGAGCCGGCCCATCCGTGCGACAGCAAAAGCTGCCGCGTGGCTCTACCACTGTTAAGCTTTCGTTTATATCTCTACTAGAATTCACTTAATGTCAGCCTAATAAACTTAAAAATGTTGGCAACATTCTCTTCGTTAATGAACTGGGGTCGCCAAATGGGGGCTAATAATTTCCCGCTGACCAGATGTCGCTAGTTGGGACAGATGTGAACTTATTGATGAGACAGATGGTTATAGAGTGCCATTATCACTGAAAAGTTGCGTTATTAAAGATTTTCGGTTTCTAGTTCATATGTACACTAAACTAATCCTCAGTGGTGTGCTCTTCTTTTAACAATTAAACTTCTTCGCCACGAGATCTGTCAAATATATCACCTAAATCCAAAGTATCGCTATCCTGGCGACAGAATAAGTTGTAGAAGCCCTGATTACATGTGTCGGAAAACCGAAACAATTATGCACATGTGAATATCACCATAAGACCTTATCTAAAATTAGATCGTGTGGGGTCATTTATCAATATATAAATAGTTAAAACATTGCCCAAAGCCGTGGTAGCTCAGGAGCTCAGCGCTTGGCGTAAAGAGCAATGGCAGAAAAATAGTTGACAAAAATTATAGCGTCTAGAAATAAGTTATATATAAAATGAGTTTTATTATTTTTCTATGATTTTTCAAATAAAAATGTATTTTAATTAAAGCCACAGAAAAAAACAAACATGTTTGGGAATATCAAATGACTTAAATAATTTGACTCTATTCAAATGTTGCCATTTAGTATATTTATACTATTTTCGTAAACACTTTGTAAGACTACCAACACAACACACGAAATATTTTTATATTAAGTTATTATTAGTAATAACTGTACTATCAGTAATAATAAAAATAAAAGTGATATGGCTGAGAATAAGTCTCTTACAAAGAATTTCCTACAATAATACATTATCTCAATCATAGTACTATGTAACAATTCCATTTAATGTTATGCCAACACTAGCTAAAATAAAATGTCACTGTTTTTTTTTACTGGCTTTACGGCTCTGGGTTCTAGCCCTTCTGAGAATGTCACTATGATACAAAAGACCTGGAACCATGCCAGAAATATACATTTATAGTATGCAAATATATAATAGAGATACAATAATCTAAAAACTCTCAATTATGTATTATGTATTAAACTAACATCCAACAACCACAGGAAGCATGACTTTTTCCAAGTGACATAGGACATAAATTAAAAAGTTCAAATGTAAATATCTTTTTTTTGACGCCTTCTCAATACGAAATTCTTTGACAGAGTTATTAAGGGACTGAGGCTTAACATTTTAAGATATTTTTGGTATATAGACGCTACCATTTCTTCTCAACTAATTTTATGTATGAAAGTTTGCCATTGTTCTTTCATAGTACACGAACAACTCAGGTTCGATCCCCGCCGACACCGATTAAATTGTTAAATGCAATTTCAAGGGCTGATTTACAACGTGCGGTGAAGGAAAACATTGTGAGGAAACCGTCATGCCTGAGAAATAAGAAAAAAATATTTCGAAGACAGATGAAGTTCTGCAACACGCACTGGGGCAGCGCCTAAAACCCTCTCAGAAATGAGAGGAGGTCTGTGCCCGGCTGTGGGATGTATATACGCTATACATTTAAATAGTTAATACATTTGCTATAATGTCTACAACAGTAACTAAAATGGATGAAAATATAGTGGACATCATTCATTACAAGTTACAGCCTATCAAAAGCCCAATGCTGAACATAAGGATTCCTAATAAATTAACTCACAGTCAGAATATTTAGTATTAACGCGCTTGGCAGACGGACATACAACCGCTGTTTTTTTTTTGAGTTTTAACAGGAAGATACCGTTGTTCATCTCCTATTTTTTTTGTCTGTAGCCTAAAATAGTACTCAATACTAGGATTTGGGTCCCAGGAAGTCTAGTGTCTAAAGTCCCGGGACTTTTCGTAATTTTAGTTGTCTCGAGTCCCGGGACTTTCGGGTCGAGACTCGATACGAGACAAGACTGTCGAAATTGTTATGTAATAATTTTTATTTTCAAATAAATGAAGGAGCCTAGCGCCATGTGTTAGTTTAATGAATAATTACTTAGTCTACTACGTAACTACTGAGTACAAGACAACACAATAAATTAAACAAATATGTGATTATGAGAATTAACAATGAGATTATGAACAATGATTAGATACTAGAATTACTAGATAATAGTAAAGTTATTAAGAATTAGTATGATTTTTAACTAAGTTCATTTCGTAACCATAAGATTTAAATGTTTAGAAGTGCATCTGTGTGTGACTAAAAGAAATAAACAAAGCAATTATTAAGACTGAGATCAACGTTAAATTTATTAAATTTTCTGATTAATGGTTTAATAAATGTTGATTTTTACAAAAATTGCCTCTTTTTAATACGTTTCACCAGAAATTAACTCAATTAAAATTCTTCAAAAAAGGCTTACCCATCTTAAAAAAACACAAAAGTTTTTTTAAGTCTCGAAATCCCGGTAATTCCCGGGACTTTGATTATAGGCTGTCCCGTGTCCCGGGACTTTGAAATTGTCGGGAATTCCCAAACCATACTCAATACACTAATGCTAAATACAATGAAAAAAGTTACCTTAATATCCTTCATACCCTGTATGGGTACTCGATCACTACCGGTGAGAAAGAGAAGGAACTTCTTTTTGTCCTCCAGGGAAAGTTCATGGAAAACTTCCCAGAACCATCTGCCATGAACGGTTAGAAAGTAAAATAAAATTATTTGTTTATGAAACATACATGTTAAAACTTATGAGTAAATTCTCAGTCACAAATTACCTATTGTATAAAACACTGGCAGCCACGGCAGCATAGAAGAAAAGCGCCCTTCTTAAATTTAATATTACGATAATATTCGTATTTTCCTCGCCAGCACAATTGCAGTTGTTAAAAGCAATTTTAAGTGCTCATTTATAACGTAAGGCGGTGAAGAAACACAACGCGAGAAAACCCCGCATGACAACAAATGAAATAAATTTCGAGAACAGGTGAAGAGGCACTCTTCCCAACTCAAAAAACCCTCTCAGTTGAATGTGCCTAGCAATGGAACATATAATATTATAGGCTATTACTTTAAGGGGTTCTTCAGTAAAAAATAACTTCCCTCTCTCTTCCTCTCCCTTTATCCATACGCTAAAAATTAGTCTTCATCTTTTCTTTCCGATGTAGGGCAAGCCTCTCACAGAATACCAGCGTAAAGTGGCAGCTTAATGCTGCATGTTTCATATAGTGAGTGTAGAGAACCGGATACTCTTTTCACTAGAAACGAGGCGTTCCATCTTGGTGTTCTGGGGTAGCAACGCATCTGCATGTGCATCTAAATTCTTAATCAAGGACAAATGTAATGGGAATAATTTAACATTTCTATATTGTTCGCACATGCATAAGATAATCTACTATCGCAAATCGTACCTGATCTGTTGGTCAGTAGCGGAGTAACCATTTTTATATTCACAATTGTTTTCGAACAAATCCCAGTCGTATTCTTCGTTTCCAATAACAACCGACATCAACTCGTGAGATCTAAACAATTTGATAATCCTACCACCGCATACCTAAAAAAAAGTGATGTTCTAATTTGCCTAAATGTCAGCACATTCAAATTTTACAATACGGCGCAAATTTAAAACAAACTAAAAACTAAAATAATGATGCTGGCAGCAATACAAATATATAACCGGCCAAAATCAATGGGCAGTCCTTTTGCGAAAATTAGCACTACGAATTTATACTCGAATCAATGAAAGAATAAGTAAAAAAAACTTCCTGCTATTGTAAAACGATATTTTATTTTGTGAAAAATTGTGTGTAAAATTAGTGAGTTGGATTCTATAGTTTTAAATAGGGCGTCCGAAATTTATATATTTGTATTTTTTTTTGTATATTAGAATTTAACTTTAGTGAACTTTTTCGTCTCGTACATTTTAAGAAATGATAATAAAATAAACGCACTATGCGTGTAAATATTTCATTTCACGCTTAATTGAAAATAAGTACCCGATTAAGGCTTCTTTAAAATCTCCTCTTCTTTATTTTAGTAAAAAGAGCTTCAACTTACAATTTGTCACCAAATGGAAACTTTGTAGTGGAGATATATATGTACATATCATATCGTATAGAGATAACTAGAAGTAGTAAATGTTCGTTTACGCTTACGATTATTCACTTCCATTCATTGCACTCTATTAAAAGTCTACTGCTAAAGAGAGGATTCCCCCATAATATGCCACATAGGGGCGATATTTGGCATACGTAGTTGCAATGCTTGGCAGGCGGATTGGTGAACCGCAGATCCAGACGTTTCTTGCCTTTCACGCTGCTTCATGTCACCGATCTTGATATTTTATGTCTGAGAGTAAACCATATATGAAGAGATCTCATTTGGTTATTATATTTGGATATATGTAAAGAAAACCCTGTCTGATCCAAACGGGGCCTTACCGTAGGGATAGGTACCGTAATTTCCTTAACAAAAAATTCAAATATATTATTATTAATGAAAAAATAATAATTATACTGTTATTTAAAATCCATGGTTTCACAACTCTGCTTATTAAAACTTGGCAATTTTTAAAATCTGGCAACACAAGTTGCTTGTGGTTACTATTAAAAATATCTTTGAACATATGGCGGTATGTTATCCAACGGCCGCCAGAGCTTATTGCCATCTTTTATTTCACTTTTTGTAGGATTTTTTTATTTATTCCCCGAAAAGATTACATGAACAAAATCATATCTTAATACTCAAAAGCACAATTACGGATTGGACAGGTTTTTTTTTTACATATATAAGGTCGTATTATAGGCGAATTTAACATAATACATTGTACATGTCTCACAGAATACCAGCGTGAAACAGCAATGTTTCTTATGGCAGTGTAGAGAACCGGAGACCCTTCATACTGGTAACAAAGCATTCCATATTAGTCCCCACCCATCTGCATTTTGATAAGAGATGTAGATGTCTAAGGGCCATAGTATTCACTTACCATCAGGTGGACTCAAAATATGGATCTATCAAACGTCAGACTATTCGTAAGTTGTCGACATAATCGAAATTTACTGAACAGTGCAACATAAAAATACATAAACATTATATTATGCTAAAGAAAAGTGAGTAAATAAGATACCTTTTGAAATCCTTGATTGAAAGCCTTAAACTGATTTTGCACAGACTTATTGAGCAAAAAGTCGACGTAAAGCTCAACGTATTCCTCCTTGTTCTCGTGTGTAACCGGTATATTCTCGCCGTTCTCCTTCAGCATGTGAACTTGAATTTCATCGAATACAATAGTGTTAACGGCGAAACACAGACTAAATACCTAAAAGAAAATTAAAACAATACTAGTGCTCGCCTAAAACTATTGGTCTGACTTTGATCAAATTCATATGGGACCACACGAGAAGAACCAGCTTTCAAATAAAAAAAGAATCATCGAAATCGGTTCACCCAGTAAAAAGTTATGAGGTAACACACATAAAAAACCATACAGTCGAATTGAGTACCGGCTTCTTTTTGGAAGTCAGCAGAAAATAAACGCTTTTTTGCCTTAACGTAAACTACACAGACTATTGAAAAAAATAACTTTATAATCACACAAAATTAAGTAGTAATTATTTGTTGGCAACATAATAAAATTCTTTGGCTATATGTGTGTATTAGCAGTAAGCAATAAATATTTTATTTTATGTATTTGTAACACAAATTATATAGGTAGTATAAAGTTTTGCTTTCTACACTACTTTTAAATATATACTTTAACTATGCCAAATCTCACTCCTTCGCGCGCGCAACATGCTTAATACAAAGTTTTCTCTTCACGTATTAATATAAAGGTTTAATAATATAATGTTTGGTTTGTGTAGTGGTGGTGTAAGAACATTGAGACAAAGGGAAAATACTAGGAGGTGGCCGGCAGCGTCTTCGTAATAACACTAGAAATATAGATAGTAACTAAATGGGAGTTCCTTTTTCATATCCATAACAATGACAGACCAGTTTAAAACTAATAGGAAAAAATATACAACTTTCCATACCTCTTCAACATCCTCATCTGTATACTCTAGGAGACTCTTCAAACTGTTAGCCAATGTAGGATAAAGATCCGAGAGATCATCCAACATAACAGACTCTCCTAATAATTTCTTGTACAACACAAGTGGAAATGGGACATAGATGATAATGGAGTTGTAGATAGCTAGGCCATAAATTGCACCTGAAAGTAGAATGTACCCCATTGTAACTTTTTCTTTGTTTTATGTTATGCAAATAAATTCAAATATAATTTTATACAGAGTAAGGATCGCAAGCAGACTGTCCACCTGATGGTAAGTGGATAATGTGGCCCATAGAGCCCATAGACACTAATTTTTATCTTCGGTTAGAAATCAAAATGAAGATCCGTCAGGGCTAAGATAGAGCCAGCAACAAGTGCTAAAATTAAAAAATTGTGTATAACCGACTTCAATATAAATTATTAAGGATAACTCAAAAACTACTAGTCAGACCTTGATCAATTTATATGTAATTTATATGGGACCACATGAGAAGCACCAGCTATCAAATAAAAAAAAGAATCATCAAAATCGGTTCACCTAGAAAAAAGTTATGAGGTAACACACATTAAAAAAAACATACAGTCGAAGTAAGTATCTACTCCTTTTTGAAGTCGTTTAAGAGGGTATCAGATTCACAGTGTTAATCATACGAAAGACATCAACATAAAGTTGCCATTTTACACTGATATTCCATAAGATTGTAGCTCTTCCTTTTCGAGCTGACTCGTTCGTGCTGCAGCCATGATACAGCTACATGGGAACTTAAGGCGGCTGTCAGTCACTTCTTGCGTCTTATCTCTCTTCGGTCGTGTCTAATTTCCGTCCCATCGGACTATGAGAGTGGGCAAATAGAGTGCACTTGTGCTGCACACACTCTAAGGTCCGTATTAATAAACGTTACTCAACGACGAACTCAAGTGGGTAATCATTTGATACGCCCTCATTACGATATCAGCATCTTAAGATCGTTGCTAATTAATAAACACATAAAAACAGTATCTTGAAACGCTGTACTTAGGAATACTGTTCTGTGACTTGCACTCAAGTACACACACTTGAGAGTCGAGTTTCGCTTATTAATCAGTGTGGCACTCAGCTGATATCATAAACCTAAACTGCATCTTGAGATAATATGTTTATTAATAAGATCATTACCTCAAGACTGTACTCAAGTGCGTGTACTTGAGCTGAGTAACGTTTATTCATACGGGTCTAAGACACTGTAGTGCATTGTGCAAACACAGGGGGATTATAATCCTATCCTGCGCAGATGACTTAGTCTCCGCTGAAACTGGATGCCGTGGCCGAAATTCGGTCCGGAGATAATTATTATTTTGAATGCCTATGTTAATAGATAAGATTTAATCTAGGGTACGGAGTCTAAAACACGGGTGACAGAACCGATGCATTATATATTATTCATTTACAGGAATGAAACAGTGGGATGTACAGCTTTGGTATTCTCACAATACAGCCATAATGTGTTTAAAACAGTTTTAAGTAATTTGAGCTTTTAAGATATACAAACTTCTTACCAATTAAATAATACATGACGTCATCTTCAAAGGGATTGTTTGAAAACCATATCATATTGGTTTCCTCGGACTGTTTGAACATTCCATACACTGGATCGAATATCTCCTTAAGCAACAACATGAAAAATTCTTTTCTCACACCACCGGCGTCCTCCGCCTCCTCTCCCACGAATTCTACCTAATACAAAACATGATTAGTAATGTACTTTTTTCAATGTGCGTGTATTGCTGTCCACTACACCAATATAAAGGCAGCGAGCGAATTCAACCTATCAAAGTCCACTGCTGATCCATAGCATCCCCATAGATTGCCTCATATTTAATTTTATTTGCCATAGTTGCCTTACTTGGCAGGTTGGCAACTCCATTTTATTATTTTTTAGTTGTTTTTAGCTGCTGTCCGAACGATGCTGTCCATCTACTGGTTCGTTTGCCTTTGTCGCCTTTTAGAACACGCACGTGACGATACTCTTACACCGCCAAATAAACACCACACCATGTAATGACACGGTGTGGTGTTTATTTAGATTACATTATTTTGTTCAATCAAGCAGTTAATTAAATGGCCAACATTTTTATTTAAAAATCACTATGAACAAAGTAACATTATATTTTTTTCGCAATATCATTTATTTTCAAGCAAAAAGAATATTTTTACGTAATGATTCAATAAAATTTTTAATGATGTAAAATTTCTACCTCATGTTTTTACATAAGACCTTTATATAAGACTAGTCCGTACGGATAAAGAACGGGATTAGAAATAGCAGCTCATCGATCCCGTACAGTAAACGTACCAATATAGCGAAAACCCTCTAATAACGGTATATCGTTATAACATCACTTATTATTATTCGGTTAATAGTAAATTGGAAAATATTTGAAAGGAATTGTATACACAAGTATGTACATACATACATCCGCTCTGGCTTCTCCTGGATGAGATCTATTAATGTGGCGTTATATAGACTTACGATAATCATTAAAGACCATTTTTTTATCTTATAAATATTTCCATTTTCATAAAGTCTAAATTTTTCTGATTTAATTTAGTCTTTTTTTTTTTTATAAGATAAGGGTGACAAACGAGCACACAGTCCACCTGATGGTAAGTGGTTGCTGTGGCCCATAGACATCTACATCTATCCTCGTTTGCGAATCAAAATGCAGATGCGTTGCCACCCGTGAGGACTAAGATGGAATGCCTCATTTCCAGTAAAAAGGGCCTCCGGCCACCTGCACTCACCAAGCGAAACGCAGAGGTAAACCTCTACTTCACGCTGGTATTCTGTGAGGTCGTGGTACTATCCCGGTTCGAGCCGGCCCATGGCTCTACCACTGTAAAAAGTCTAGATCACTCCTGGTATTGGACAAACGAGCACACAGTCCACCTGATGATAAGTGGTTGCTGTGGCCCATAGACATCTACATTTATCCAAAAGATTATTCGTAAAGTTTTATTACAATCGATTGAGCCATTCCGAAGATTAGTTCGGACAGACAGACAAAGAAAATTTAAAAAATGGTTACTCATGTCTCAATAGCATGTAAATATTTTAAACAAAAATATTAACAAAAAATCAACAATAATAATTATAAAAAACTCTCAGGACGCGTCGCTGCTCACAACTCACAGTGCGTTGTCACCTCTAAGGGCTAAGATGGTACCTCACAGCCATTAATTATTATGTAATGAACACAACAGCAAGCGCTGCTATTTGGCGGCAGAAAAGGATAAGATGGTCGTATCTCCTCAGACAGACTCCTAGGCATAAAAGGATTCTTAACACTAGTATATTAAATGGTTTTCAAATCAAAAAGTCACAATCAATACATACTCTAAGTGGCTTCTTCAGCTGCGACGTGTCATGGCTGCTTATTTGCGTCATTGTATCTCTAACTATATGATTCCTAGAGATTGTGAGGTTGAGGAACTGATCTCTTTGGTATTCATACGTAGGGTCGATGAATAGGCGAGAAAATATTTGGGTGGCGGCCCTGCTTATGGCCATTTGCATTTGTAGCTGTTGGTCGATCTTCAGCAGTAGAGATTTGCACTGCACGTCGAATAGGAATGCGTAGTTACACATGTGACGCTGAGACGACTGGAAAGGTTACGGGTAATTAAAACAAAATACAATCGCGCTGAGGTAAATCATAACAAAATTTTGATAATTTCTTTTATAATATTATTGACAAATAAAATAAATAATTTAAAAATAATCAAAAATCCACTGCAAAAAGACTGCAATTTAAAAATAAACTCTACTTCGATTTAACAAACTATAATATGAGCTGAAAGCCTAAGTTAAATACCCGCATTAAGTTTAGTAACAAGCGGAAACCATTTATTTTCATTCGGTTTATAATTTGCAATTGGGTTCCGCCTGCTACTAAACTAAATGACTTGTAGAGTTGGCAAGCCTATCTGCAACCAACATTAAGCAACGTTATAGTTTTGTTGTAATCCCTGAGGACTATGATAAAATAACAAAATCTGAAAAATAACTAAACATGACAAAAATAATACAAAATAAATAGTAGTACCAAAACTGTCCTTTAAAATTTTGTTTTCGCTATAATGGATTTACGATAACATTATTCAAAAAATGTCACTGTTATTGTTTTATTGTAATGTCCGCAAAAATAAAATAAATAAAAATTGGAGGAAATTCAATCAAAGCAAAACCGAATTTGCAACTGAAACAGTTAGTGAAGTGCCCTACACGTTTGTAACTCTAATATTTAAAAAAAAACTAATAATATAGAAAGGCGTACTTTAATTAAAAACATTTTTATAATACTTACGTCTTGATCGGCTAGCCACTGGATATAGTCGGTCGCTATATCCACATAGTTGCAGAGATCTTCTATGTAAAAACATTCTGCTGGTATTTTGGGCTTTTTTGGATTCACGAAGTTAATTTTATTTAAAAATGATAATGTATTCAAAATTTGCACAATACTATGCGTGAAAGAAATTTTCTGAAAGGCGTTTAAAAAATTAGAGATAAATAGGAATAAAAGACAGACATAATAATAATAATATAATGTTTTACATGAAAAAGTTTTATTACACTTGAGTATTGTACGTGTGTGCGATGTGTGTGCGGTGTGTGTGCGGTGTGTGTGCGGTGTGTGTGCGTGCGTGTGCGTGCGTGTGCGTGTGCGTGTGCGTGTGTGTGTGTGTGTGTGTGTGTGTGTGTGTGTGTGTGTGTGTGTGTGTGTGTGTGTGTTTTGTGCGTATATTCAGACTGGATCACAGCCACGCGGGTAGTGCTGCTTGCTGGCAGAAATAAGTATAAGTGTGGTATCTACTCAGATCAGACTCTTATATATATATACAAATTCAGTAATCTTACCTTATTAGCTCGAACTACAGGCTGCATTAGTTCATAAACTATCACACTCTTAAAAATATCAACTAGCATCTCAAAGTACTCAGTAGTTTGCGCTTCCCACCACATTTGTACAATTTTCTGCGGGTACATTGCTAATTTATTAAAAGCCTCCGCAAATGGACCCTGTATTAATAAATATGATATTTACAGCATATTAAGAACTGTTCATGGATATTAGTAAGGTCAATGTCTATGGGTATTTAACAATACCTGTAGCTCAGGATGGCGACGTGGATTCCTCATTTCATGATACAACGGAAGAATTAGGAACACTCGTAGCACCTCGGCATCGGGTGGGGATGGCTTCATTTTCTTTATAATATTCTCTGTTAGGTGATTAAATATCTGAAATATTATTATATAAATACTGGTAAATGCGCCACAGATGTTGTAATGTGGTGTATGCATAGTGCTCATATTTGTATTTTTATACTCCAAAAATTATACTCAAACATGCCAGACCGAAGGAAGGAGCAACAAAATTAAACTGCCAAAAAATTGATTGTAAATATTATAAATAATTAGCAGAAAGATGTTTTTGAAACTTGTTAACTTGTAAAATTTAAACTTACAAGCTCTTTTATGGAGGTATTTTCAATTCTGCTAATAAGCGCAAAAGCTTCCTCCGCCTTCTTTAGGTCCACGCCGGGTACTTTGGTGTTGCATCCGAAGTGTCCGCTCTGAGTCAGCAAGAACGAGCCGTTCATACACGCCAGTGAACCGAACACTGTCTCCAGATACGCCATTAGATCCTGTAACAATACTCAAGTGTAATAAAACATACTTTATTTTTAATTCTTTTATTTTAAATTTATTTCTGTCTACTTCTGCAACATATAAAAATAAATTATATGTTACAGATAGGGTTGCCAGATGATCGGGATTCGTCTGGATTCTCCCGACATTTTAAATGATCTCCCGACTCCCGACAAAACTCAAAATCTCCAGACAAACAGCTCCTCGAAATGTTAATAATTTAAAATTAAAATGCAACCAAAACGAAATTATGAAATTTAAAAAAAATTATATCATTTATGTTGTCAATTCTTGTAAGCAATGCTTATTGTGAAAGGGTATTAAGTTTACTAAATAATTTATATACTAAAGAGAGAAATCGTATGGCTACTGATTTAATAAAAGCTGGGTTACTAATTAGAATGAACTTTGAGGAAAATTGTTTAAATTTTAAATCTTTTCTGAATACCACTAAAGGATCCAAATTGGTGGATTCAGTAAAGTCCAATGCCAAATACCTGTGGCAACCTCAAAATTAAGTGTAGTTACATTAATTATCTGTCAACAATGTAAAGTATATTTGTATTGTAGCCCATTAATTTAAAAAATAATATTTTTGTTTTACATTTTTATTTTTAACATTTACAACATTTCATTAACAGTGGATTGCGGAAGCCCGTCTGGCTACATTGAATGTATGTGGAGGAGTGAATGATAAGATGGATGAAGTATGCGATATGATGCAAGATAGAGGAATAGACGTGTTATGTGTAAATGAGACGAAACGGAAGGGAAAGGACACATGGCATGCGTACTGGTCTGGTGTAGACGAGACCAAGCGGGCATGCCAGGGAGTCGGTATCATCCTCTCAGAAAGAATGGGTCATTGTGTGAAAGAGTATGAATGTGTAAGCCTGAGACTGCTATGGATACGAATGAAAGTGGGCTTAAAGAAGTTGTTTCTTTTAGGGGTCTACGCCCCAGACATGTCTAAGCCCACTTATATCCGAGAGCAGTTTTGGGAGTTGGTAAGGATGGTGCTAATGAAATGCAAGGTTAATGAAAATATTGTGATATTAGGCGATTTTAATGGAAGGGTTGGGGTGAGGAGGCTTGTTTATGAAAGGATATTGGGAACGTTTGGTGATGAAAGTATAAATGAGAATGGTGAAAGCGTTCTCGCTGTATGCGTGGAAAAGAATCTTTTTGTGACGAACACTTTCTTTCGTCATAAGATTCACGCGTATACATGAGAAAGAGGTGATGATAGAAGTATGATAGATTTCATAATTGCTGATGAAAGAATGAGGAGCGCGGTGGTAGATACAAGGATTTACCGGGGCTCTTACGTAGGGACGGATCATTACTTGGTCTTATGCTGAATTAATGTTTATTTCAGACGTTAGAGACATCGGACATCTGTGTCTACCAACTGCATTACAGCGTATAAGAACAGAGATGTTAAAAGATGAAGGTGTGAAAGAGAAGTTCAAATGTAGATTGAGAGAAAATATAAGTGGTATGGATGAATTGTGTATGAATGATTTAGACTTGGAGACTGTGTGGTATAATGTCAAGAAAGGTTTAGTGGATGCAGCTACCGTAGTATGTGGTGTAAGTAAGAGAACGAATAAAAGGAAAAATAACACGTTATGGTGGGATGATGAGGTACGGATGGAAGTTGAAGCAAAGAAGAAAGCATGTCTAGATTTACTAGCAACCAAGACTAGTAATTCTAGCAGTATGAATGATGATATTGAAAGAAAAAAGGCAGTCTTTAGACACCTAAATAAGAGAGTAAAAGAAGTAGTTGAAAGGAAAAAGCAAGAAAGAACGGATAAGAATGATAGAAGAATATCGGATAACTTCCAGGCAAACATTAAAATGTTCTGGAAACTCGTAAGAACTACATTCAAAACAGCCTAGAATTAATGCTATACGAGACCAGAATGGCTGTATTCTGAATGACGAAGTTTTGAGTTTAAGGAGATGGAAGGAATACTTTAAAAGCGTGTTTATGAGTGATGAGACGTTTGAATTAAATGAAATAGAAATTCCGAAAGAAGAGGAAATAGATAGAGATATAAGTATATATGAAATAATGAAAGCAATAAAAAGTATGAAAGCAGGTAAGGCAGCCGGTTGTGATAGAGTATCTCTCGAAATGCTAAGAGCTGGAGAAGGAGTGGTGGCAGACCTGCTGTACACCTTTTTAATTTATGTTGGGAACTTAAGCGGGTACCGGGAAACTGGTGCAAAGCCGTGATAGTCCCAATATATAAGGGAAAAGGATCACAGCAGGACTGTAAAAACTACCGTGGTATCAGCCTTCTTAGCATTGTGGGAAAACTGTATGCTAAGGTACTAATTGAAAGAGTTATGAAAGAAACTGATGGAAAAATTTTGGATGTGCAAGCGGGATTTAGAAAGGGAATGGGCTGTACGAATCAGGTCTTTTCCATGCGCATGATCGCGGAGAAGTTTTTGGCCAAAAACCAAAAAGTTTTTTGTGCGTTCATAGACTTGAAGAAGGCCTATGACAGAGTGGACAGGGATGTGTTATGGCAAACACTGAACTCATTTGGGTTGACCGCTGGTCTGATACAGGCATTGAAGTCTCTATATAGGGACTCTAGTGCTTGTGTCATGATCAACGGGGCCTACTCGGACTGGTTTGGCATCCATAAATGTGTCAGACAGGGCTGTGTGGCTTCCCCGTTGCTGTTCAACCTATTTATGGACAGTTGTTTGGAAAATTTGACAGTAGAAGAATGCGGGTTAAGAAGGGGTGAGTTAACCGTCAAATGCCTTTTGTACGCCGATGATCAAGTCATACTTGCGTCGTCGGCGGCCGAGTTGCAAATGATGGTTACATTAAGGAACAGGACATTTAAAGAAAAGGAAATGAAAGTGAACGCAAGTAAGACGAAAGTTATGGTTTTTGAAAGATAAGAAAGTAAAACGATATGTGAAATACGAATAGAAGGGGAGTTGGTAGAGCAAGTAGATGAGTTTGTGTATTTGGGATGTGTGTTTAGCAGGGATGGTAGATATGATAAGGATATAGAACGACCAGTGAATGCAGGAAATAGAGTGAATGGGGCTCTACACTCTATTGTGAAAAGTCAGAATGTGTCCAAAAAGGCACGTATGGCAATTTACAATGCTGTGTTAGTACCTACTTTAATGTATGGTAGGGAAAGTTGGGTGTGGCAGAAGAAGCACGAGAGTAGAATAAATGCTGTAGAAATGCGGTCATTAAGGAGTATGTTATGGATGAATCTGAATGACAGAGTGAGAAATTGTTTAATAAGAGAAGAGTGTGGTTTGCAAGATGATGTTGTGACCAGGATTAAGAAAGGAATGCTTCGGTGGTTTGGTCATGTAGAAAGAGAGGAAAGAGTGATAAAGCAAATTTATGTTGCAGAGGTGAACGGCAGAGTCGGGAAGGGTCGCCTTAGGCGAAAGTTTATCGACCAAATTAGCGATATATTGAAAATGGGCCAAATCAAGAGTACCTTCAACCGACGAGCGTGTATGCGTAGGTATATGGATGTGGAGGAAGCGAGAGAGGTGTGTCACGATCGTGCCAAATGGAAGTCCATAGTCTCTGCCTACCCCTCTGGGTGACAGGCGTGAGTGTTTATTATGTTATGTTTAAACATTTATTTCTCCCGACAACAACCCCAAAATCCCGACATTTTCAAATTTTGTCCAGATATTTTGGTATTCCGATCTGGCAACCCTAGTTACAGAAAAAGTACAAAGGCGAACTGCATTAAGATATTTAAGAAAAAACATAATTTATACATTGGTATATATTTTTAAGTACGAAACTGAATTGCTATATTAACTTATCAGTAGTACTGACTTCGTCAGTAACCAGGGCGTACTGTTTACAAGTGAAGTTAGTGCAACTTAAAAATTACTTATTTGTTGATTATTGTTTCGAAACATGTATTAGTTTCGCTATAATTTTGATTTATTAAATAACCAGTTTCATATTACGGCATCATTAGGGTATATTCGTTATAAGAAAACATGATTTACAAATGTCAATACAATCAATAAATCAATGAAGTTTCACAAAGTGACAACAATTGTTATTATAAATTATAATTTCTTGTTTATTGGTCAATTTTTCACTCATATTTTTTAAATATAAGTGTAATATATTTTTATTATAATGTTTAACCTACTTGATTCACAGCATCGTCATCTTTAAACATTTCACAAGCAGCCAGCCTCGGCAAGCTGAGTGTGAGGATCTGCTTCTTACTATCTGGCACCCGGAAGTCCACAGACACAGTTTTGTCGCTGCTGATAACTACGAAGCTGTGATCGCCGCCTGCGAACACCTTTATCGGACCGCTGAGTATTTCTTGAGAGAACTATAGACAAAATTTAATAATAAATTAATAAGCATATTCAATACAGAAAAAAAAATCCCAGGAATATATGTGGATATGCAAAAACTAATTTACTTGTAAAAAAAATGGAACTGCGGATATACAATAATACCCCAGATCTAGCAAATGAATGAAGACCCCAACATATGAATATGGAATGTACTAAGACGACATAAACTGATATAAAAACAGTGACATTTTGTCTGTGTATAAATTGTGTGTATTTTAATATACAATGTATCCGGGTTTGTAGTAATAAAACTTTAAGGCCGGTAAATACACAATTTTATCGATAAAAATACCCCACATAATGGGCGCAATCTCTACACTTATGTTCTAAGTTCTTATGTGCTAAGTTCACACAGGTGATAACAAACTTTCGCAACCAGTATCATTGGCCAGCTGAAAATCCTCATGCAGAGACCGGTAAGATTTCAGCATGACTTTTTTTAAAATAACATTAAATATAGGATTCAGTGAGACCTACATCCAAGGTTATCGTTGTTAGACATGTAGTTATCGAAATAAGTAAGTCAGATACTAAAATTGCTCTATCTTTGAGGTTGTGGGAATTGCACTTCTCATGTGGGGTATTTTTATCAATAAAATTAAATATATATACCGGCCTCGGTTTGATTACTATAAACACGGACACATTGTATACTTATCAAAAATATAAAATTATGTGCTATGGCACACAATCCTCATATACTATTTTAACTGGGCATTTTTCTTAATGCATAATATAAGTTTCACATTACAAAAATATTGAAATGTTTATGTTTGTTATGCTTATCAAAATAGTCCCCAAAATTTGCATTGACTAATTAATTAATTCTGATAAATAAAGTTTAAAATTAAAGCTTTCAATTAAATTATTCTATATGTTAAGGCCTTAAAAATGCAAAAGGTGAAATAATTTAATGCTAGGTAATCAGATTATATGTAACTACTTAAATGTTATACAAATATTCTGAAAGTTACAGAAGTTAAATCAATTTCATAATGAATTAAAAATAGAAGTAACTCAACGTTAGACTTAGGGGACCGCGAGCCGCCTTGTTTAGGACACGTCCTAGCCTTCTCGATCTTGGATTTCTTCTTGGGCTATAGGGAGGATACGAACCGTTAGTGGTCATATTACAACATATTATGACTTATTTATCACTAGGGAACCGCCCCGGCTTCGGCTGGATGGAATCTATTAATGTGGCGTATTGTAGACTTAAGATAATCAAAGACCATTTGCTTTATCAATTTCTCGATTTTTTGAGAAAAATTTTTTTTCGGATAAGATATTGCGTAGACCCCTTCGACCATGCTTTCTATCTGTTTGTAAACATTAGTTCATCACAATTAGTTCAGCCAATCCGAAGATTAGCTCGGACTGACAGACAGACAGACAAAACTTTTAAAAATGGTTATTTATGTCTTAACAGCATTCACATAACCTCCTGAGCTTAGCCAATTATTTTTATATTACAGACACACTATATAGATTTATACATGTGTATAATATTACGTTTGTGTCAATCAATCCAATTTAACCTTTAGAGAGCAATAAGTGTTGCTCACGCGTAGGTAACAATCCTTAATCGACTAAATAAAAATTCATATTAACATCATAGATTATTTGTTAACTGGGCAGAAGAACAGCAACAAATTTGAGTTATACATAAGAAATGTTATTTCAAAAAGTCAATATGATTGTGTACTTCTAATTCATATGACGCTTACACTAGTCACTAACTATAAATTGGATCAATTGGAAAAAGTGATTAGTGTCGCGGTCCCTGCGCTTCACCTTATACCCCAAAGAAGACCTAAGAAGCTTACTGCGCATGTTAAGGTCAATGCTCATAATCCGTGCCACTTGCAATACTTAATTTAACCTTAAAAAAAAACTTAAACAATGCTACACTAGTGGGTTTTCTACTCCATGAGATGGTAAATTACTAACTACAATAACAAACGTAACAAAAACATACAGGCATTAAATATATTAAGGCATTCAATATGTTATTCACCTTACTTTGTCCTGCATTATCAGTCTGCATGAAAGAAAAAAAATTCTCGATTAATTTATGATAACAAAATAATCTACATGAACATAAAAAGTCGATAAAACGTAAACTATTGTAGCAAAAACAAATAAATTACCATAGTACTGCAATCATAAAGTGCAATCCCAACTGATTGCATGTACTGAGATTCTACCGCCTATTGCATCGTCTTGTAGTGACGTATAATTTAAAATTTTGTACAAACGACTTCAATATAAATTATTAAGAATAACTCAAAAACTGTTGGTCAGATCTTGATCAAATTTATCACTTCACCACATGGGAAGTACGAGCTTTCAAATAAAAAAAGAATCATCGAAATCGGTTCACCCAGTAAGAAGTTATGAGGTAACACACATAAAAAAACATACAGTCGAATTGAGTACCGGCTCATTTTTGAAGTCGGTAGAAAAGAGTCCACTACCCCATATCATCCCGTTAGAATCGGTAGAGCAACAGTGGAAGGCTGATCAAAAGGTTGGCAGCAGAATTTTCCTGATAACAACTCAAAGTATTGAAAACTGCGCTTGCCTGTCAAGCGTGGCAAATATGGCAGATAGCCCCTTAAGAGAAAATATATTATGTAATGTTTCGTAAACTCCATTGTCACCTGAATGAGCCGTAGCAGCTCAAGGTCTAAGCGCTCGCTTTAAATTTCACAGTACGCGACCATCCCGGGGCTTGGGCCCCGCCAGCAATAATACAATGAGGGCTAATAATTTTCTGCTCACCAGACGTCGCTAGTTAACACTGAGGTAAAATTTTTTGTTACACAATGTCATTTAATTGAGAAGTTAGTTTTTAATAAAAGTTGCCTCAGTGGTTTGCTCTTTAATTTTTTTGCAGTTTTTTTTTTTAAACTCTTCTACCTTTATGAATATCTGTAATTTGGTTTATTTATTTTTAATCTTATTAATATAAAATATAGCTAATACCACAGAAAGAAACATTAACCTTTACATTTTCCGAACAAATTTTTTGTACGTGGTAGAGCCATGCTGCAGTTATATTAGTAGTATAGTTGTAGCACGAATGGGTCAGCTCGACCGGGGAAGGACCACGCTCTCACAGAACACCAGCGTAAAAAAGCAGCTTAATGCTGCTGTGTTTCGTAAGGTGGAGTGTAGATAATCTGAGACCCTTTTTACTGGAAAAGAGGCATTCCATCTTAGTCCTCACGGGTGACAACGCATTTGCATTTTGAGTCTTTATTGAGGATAGATGTAGATGTCTATGGGTCACAGTAACCACTTACCATCAGGTGGACTGTGTGCTCGTTTGTCACCCTATCCTATAAAAAAAAATTAACTTCCCCGCTATGATATCTGTCAAATATTATACCTCACTTTTAAGTGGCACCGCCCTGGTGGCAGAAAAAGTCGTGGATGCCCTCATTATTGTTAGTTACAATTTTAAGTGCTGATTTACAACGTGCTCAGTGGTGAAATAGAACATCGTGCGGAAACCTGTAATCTGAGATATAAAAAAAATTTTTCGAAGACATGTGAAATCCACCAAAACACATTGAAGAAGCGCTTAGAAATGAAAGGACCAGTGCAGTGGGTATGAACAAATCTTTCGAGACATGCGTTCCACTTGGGCATGTTCGTAAAAAGGCTTATTTCTTTTTTATAATAATTTGTGGTAATAATAATTATAAAACCGGCCAAGTACTTATCGGACTCTCGCATAAAGGGTTCCGTACCATCGTAATACACGTTTCTAGAAGGGGAGCCCCTTTTAATTTTTTTTTTAATTTTTTTTATTTGTTGTTATAGTGGCAACTGGAATACACATTCTGTTAAACTGTCTACCTATTACGAATCAAGAGATACAGCCCGCTAACAGACAGACGGACGAACGGACGGACGGACAGTAGAGGCGGAGGATGGACAGTTGGTTACCCTGGTACGGAACCCTAAAAATGAACGCCGAGGGATACGGCGGAATGATAATCACGATTACAGCAGATTACTAGCGCGAAGGAGCATTACATATGAAAGATGTATTATTGTCATCTCCTTGACGCCTACTAAGCTGGGACCACGACCAACAGTGGATTCCTTACGCGCTAATAAGTATGAAGTCTACGATCGAATAATCAATAAATGTTTTAAACGTAATTTAACGTAGCTAAAATGGGCGTGGGTACGATTCGGTCTGCATTCACTATCAACTTCCCATATAGTGATTATTTGCGGTTTGAATTTTTTGTTTACAAAGCTACAAAGTCAATATTAATGAACACTTAACATTACAATAACTTTCAAACTGACTTGAATAACAATCGGCCTTCATGCACAATGAACCAAACATCCTTAATATATGTATGTAAATTAAAGTAATTTGAGGCGAACATTCATGAGTTTTACAATTTATTTATTGTCTTTTCTGTATGTTAAACGACTAAATATTTTATTGTCTTCAAAACTTTACATGTAGAAAAATATCATCATCATCAACTAACACATAAGATATTGATAACGTTTACCGATTTAAAAAAATACTTACGAACAAGTAAAATACAACAAACTTGCAGTCCATCTGATGGTTAGTAACTACCACAGTGGACACCTGCAGCCATCTTCAAAAAAGAAAGCTAACCAAACAAAGAATGCCTTATCCTACTATCCTACTAATATTATAAATGTGAAAGTTTGTGAGGACATACGGATGTTTGTTCTCTCTCTCACGCAAAAACTACTAAATGTATTTTAATAAAACTTTACAATAAAATAGCTCATACATCAGAATAACCCATAAGCTATAATTCATTAAAAAAATATTGTGTAAATTGGCCAAAATATAACGATAAATGTTAAGATAGTTATAGTTGAAGAAAAAATTACTTAGCAGTTAGCCACCGTAGAGTCTATATCACTTGAGGATGCCTCGTGTAGAGGCGAAACACGTGTCGTATTGTCGTCAGTGGTGTGTCTTTCCTAGTGTAGTGGTGTTGGGAGTAGTGGTGCTGGGATTAGTGGTGACGGGGACAGTGCACGCAATTGAGGGAGGTGCTCTTCAAACTAGCGAAGACACATCATTTATTTTATCGTGCGGATGTACGCAAAGTAATTTTTTGACAACTTTGATAAATGTTAAATCTGAAAAAAATCTGTCATCTGCGAGCTATTTTGGTGTGAACACGCATCACGCAAAAACCTGTGAACCGATTTGGATGGGATTTTCACACGTTATAAGAAGTAACTAAAGCTACTTTTATTTTAGGGTGCCACGCGGGCGAAGTCGCAGAGAACAGCTAGTAATCTTTAATTATACTTTTTCTTTATAACCTTCAGACTGGAACACAATAATGCAAGTACTGCTATTTGGCGGAAGGATTAGGTAAAAGGTTGGTCCCTAGCTAGACGCACTACTAGGCAGAAAAATTAGTCCCACCACCCAGCTTTCATGTCATAATAACTTGCGTAGACTAGATTGTAATACTTAAATAATGCTCCTCCTCTCTCTGATTGACGGAAACAGTAACAACTAACCGGCGAATCATCGTTGGGTGTAAAAGGGACCGGTGTCGGCACGAGCGCGAAGGCCATGTGCGGACATCCCAACTGCCCTCTAGCGCCATAGCCGCAAGCTAGTATGCGGTCTCCCACGCGACAGAGTACGTGGCGACGACCGCAAGCAACTTGCGTCACTGTGCTGCCCATTAACTCCATTATCTGCAATAGGATTTTTACACTAAAAGTTGGTTATAGATGTGTAACAATTGAGCATAAACACAACTACTTAACATATTAATACATGAATTAATAACATTTCAATTGCCTAAATTGGCAGTGTACAAAAAACAATTAATGTTAAGAGTATCTTTTTTTATACTATAAGGGTGACAAGCGAGCACACAGCCCACCTGATGATAAGTGAATGCTGTGGCCCATAGACATCTACATCTATCCTCGTTTAAGAATCAAAATTCAGATGCGTTGTCACCCCTGAAGATAAGATGGAATGCCTCGTATTCAGTAAAAAGGGTCTCCGGTTCTCTACACTCACCATACGAAACACAGCGGCATTGAGCTGCTATTTGAAGCGGGTATTCCGTGAGAGCGTGGTCCTTCCCCGATCGAGCCGACCCATTCGTGCTTCAACTATGATATATATGAAGCTGACACACATGATAATAAGCCATATCATTTTATGCTGATTAAAGGCACAAGTAAAAAAGAAAATGTAAGAGAATACACTACCCTATGTAGGTGTCGTAAGAATCGACAGAGGGTAATAAAATAAAAATGGACAGTAGCATCTGTCTGAGAACAATTAAAAAAAAGTGCAGTTGTCAACCTCCCTGCCAACCGTGGCACTATAGCGAAACTCCCCTCTATGAAGGTTTAGTAGGTTGTAAGTTTTAGTATTATGCAATTTTTTTTTAAACTTTAGTGATAATTTGCTGATATCCAGTTGGATTAAATAGCATCTTTAATAGAGAATCTTGAGTATAAGGCCTGCGAGATAACATAAAATTAAATACCTTTTTAGGAACTAATTCATCTTTAGTAGTTCCATGGCCAGTCTGTCCATATTCTCCAGAGCCACAAGTGAACACACCACCATCCAGTGTTAGAAATGCTGTGAAATCTTCCCCACAAGATATGTGGCATACCTGTAAAATTTTATACTTTTTATGTCAGATAAAATGAAGAACAGAGTTGCAATAAATGGAGGCCTTTTTTGAGCAACTCTATAACATCAATATGTTAATTCCACGGAATAAATATAAAGAGGAGACGGCCTAAGCAACTGTGTACTGTGATTCTAACTAGGTCCTGACGTCATTACAGTGGGCGTGGCTGTAGTTAGTATACTGTCACCTTTCGTCATGTGTGCTTACGTGTCGAAAATCGCAAATTGGTGTATTTTCGTAGTATTAAGAAAAAAAGAATGAAGTGTTGTGTAATATCGTGCAAAAACTACTCGGATAGACGCTCTGATGCTATGGATGGTAGAACATTTCATTTGTAAGTAATTTTATACCTAATTTATTAAAATAGTTCTAGAAAAATCTCTACGTCGGCTTTCAAATATAATTAAATATATTCGACACTAGATGTCGACACTTTGTGTCATAGGAACTAAAAATATAAAGGTACGTAGAGCTCAGTATTGGTAAAATAATCATACGAAGGTGCTGAAATTTGTTTTGCATTCAGTCCTAAAGAATTTTTTATCGCCAAAATATTATTTTTATAGTTTTTATAATCATTTTGTGAACAGGCAGCCATCTATCGTCAAGGTAGCTAAACTAGATTATAACATCCATATGGAACGATGCAAATAGTTTTACTATTTATCGGTAGATGAAAGATAGCTACATATTAAAAGTATATAGGTCACTTCATTTATATAAATAAAATGATAGAGATTTGCAGTTGCGCGTATCACAGAAAAACTACTGGATAGATATCAATTAGGTTTTCAAAGTTCCATTTGTTAGACACTTGGCACTTATCTAAAAAAAATATTGTGATATCTTCATTTAATATAAAGTTATTAAAGTTTTAAGAAACAACTATTTTTATAAGCACTACGTGTTCAGTGATGTGTGTTTTCTTGATATATCAAGCAACGCGGACGAAGTCGAGGGGATCATCTAGTTTTTTAAGAAAAGAACTGACGAATATTACTGTCCAAATATTTTAGTTTTAATATGAATGCACTAGTGACTCTGCAATTAATAATTGAATTTATGTACAAATTTGATAAAGTAACTCTTATCAGAAACCAAAGGCACTTCCTATTTATACCACATGGTTGGGTTACAGAAAATAATTGTGTGCTTGATTTTTTTAAACATGACGATGCGTTTGATTATATCAGATTGATATAGCAGACCACCCCGACGTCCCTTTAAACATATTACATATTTTAACTGTATATACTATAAGTAACTTTAAGAAATTAAATGTGATTATGCGGGTAAAAAAATATATTTAAATAATGGAGAATGCAGAGATAATTTACTCACATAATACTTTCACTTCTAGCTAAATACTTTCACAACTAGCTATTATTTTTAATATTAGTATTGAATATGGTATGTTTCCTGATTTAATTAAGCATAGTAAAGTAATACTTTTATTTAAACCTGTTATAATTTTAGTAAGATTTTTGAAAAAATTATTCTTGATCAAATGTTAAAGGACAATGTCCAAAATCGCCCTGTGTAATAAAAGCATCGGACATACACGATAATTAATTGTCTATTTTATTATATTAGTTGCAAATACTTATATAACACGGACTAGCTGCATGCCGAAATGAACATTAAAAAGTATTCTACTCGACTAATAACTTCATCGCCGCCATTTTCGCCAAGCATCATGTGGTGTCAAAGAATGATTAGGGATGCCCAATCGATTGCAATCGATTTTTGAATTTTAATGAACTGTTGCATATTTTTGAATCTGAATTAGATTTTGAATTTATTTCGAATAAAGTTGCAAAAAGAAGCTACAATAAATATTAAATTATCATTTCTTTATATTATTTTATAAGAAAAGTATAATTTAAAAAACCTACTATACCATAATGAATGAGGTTATACTCGATTTTGAATAGGTATTTAGAATAATGCTGAAGAAAAATATTCGTAAAGATAATTATCCAGGATTTTCTAATGATCGTTTAGAAAGGAGTGTATTTTACTTCTTACTAAACGATAATTTACGAGTAATATAAAAAAAAACACTCATCGTTACTGCATTAATTATAAATGTGTTCTTTAAGAGCAATATTGCAGACTAGATAAAGATGTTATTATTAATATTGTTACAAGTATGGAAGAAGTAGAGACGTACATGTTATTATAAGTAAAGTAGGATATTATCATACTTGTTATGGTATTAATATTATCGTATGACAAAAGATGATGTACGTGATACTGTTTGTAACGTATGGCTATAATAAATGTTATGAAATATCCATAAATCGTATCGTATTTTCGCTCCTATTTTTGATGTCACTAAATGGTCATTTGTCACTTGTTAGTCTCTCACGAAAATAAAAACGATCTCCAAATAGATTCAAATCAAACATACTAGAATCGATTCTCGATTAAATTGAGCATTAACAGATTATAACAGATATTTTCGATTAATCGCGACATTTTCAAACATGCTTAATATAGACACAGAACAATATTGACGGTAATTTACCGTAAATACAAGTAATTGTAGAAACATTATTAAATTAATAAACATAACATCACGCCTGTATTTCCCAGAAGGAGTAGGCAGAGGTGTGTAGTACTGTTATGTTGTAATAGGGGGTGCACGTATTGCCAAACACCGGGCATTTTTGGATCGATTAATTGAATTGATGGAGTGTTATAAGTCGATATCAGGACATCGGAAAAGGATTATTCAGATCTGTATCGATCTGGAAAATTGATTATTTTACTATAAACAATCGATTAAACGATTACTAATCGACATGCCTACTTAGTACTTTCATCTCCCACTCTGTCAAAACGTTACATTCATTTGTCTATGATTACATTGGTTGGCGTTGTTTTGCTCTTTGTAATTATATCGGTGTTTTTGGTTACTTTCGGGACTATATATTGAACTTTATGACTTGGCTATTTTAACGAACTCTGATTGCGTTCAAGAACGACTTACCTTGCTGTGATTTTCGGAACTGTGTACCGGTCAAACGATAACCTAGCATTCATAATTCATAAACGGACTTACGTATACGCAATGGAAAGTGTATTTTGTGTATTTTGTGTAAATTGCTGCTCTGCTGGTGGTTCAATGTTGTTGAAAGATGAACAGAGAAGCAATCGTGCAATATTGCTGTAATTGCATCGTTGTATGCTGAACCATCGGTTGCTGCGCCCATGTTATGACCTATTTGGTACTTGAGCTTTGCGAGACATCAAAATAATATCGACATCATTGCGCAGTTTTTAGACAATATTCTAATTTCCAATTTAGAAGACGAACAATAAACATGAAATTAAATCTGTGTTTCATTTCTAATTCAAACATAATAAGTTAATGTAGGTGTAAAAACAACTTATAATACGAATTAGGTACTAAGTTGGTAACGCTGTTTTCATAGACACACGTTTGAACAGCGCCGTCCAAGAGCACATGCTTGCAATTGGACTAGATAGTAGTCCATAATAGTCACGCCGTTCAAGCGCGCAATGTTAAAACTTGGTGGAAACCGTGGTTGTTACGCTCGCTGTTCGACGGTATGTCTAGCGGCGTGACTGAAGCCTAAATCCTTATACATTTAGGTACTAGGTATCTTACCGTACCGTATATGCTAATGACAACATTTAAATGCTAACAGCCATTATATACATACATTTTTATGTTTTAATAATACACACAAACATTTTCTCTTATTTCAAAACCCATGCTAAGAAAGCAGGTATGTTAACTAGATTATATGCATTTATACGTTACAATTACATACACTTAGCTTTAAAAACAAAAACTGCATACCTAATTATCTAGATAGGTACTAAAAATAGTTAAATGTTTAGGACATCGTTTTCCAGTTTGTTAAAATCACTCGGAGCTATGAAAAAACGTAATATTCGTGGTACGATTATAACCTCAAAATCTGACACTTTTTTTGAAATATATCTATTGTGCAGCTAGTCCGCTATAAAAATAAGATCATATAGGAAGTTACTAATGATCGACAATAAAACACATAATTTTCCGATTCTCTTGGTTCCAGGGCGAACTAGGTATGGGCGCTGAGCAATGTCCTTTACATTAAATAGTTTACTTCACAAAAATCAATTCGGTTTCTCAAAAGGGGTCGCTCGACAACTGATATTGGTGTTGAGCTGATTAAATATATTTTCAATGCATGGGATAATTTACAGGATGCTATGTTGTATGGATGGGTATGTTTTGCGACCTATCCAAAGCCTTGTGCCAAAGGATTGTGTTCACCATGAAACATTAATCAGAAAACTACAACACTACTGTGTAAGAAGTAATGCTCTTAAATTAATTGTTTCATATATAAGTAACAGAACGCAAAAAGTTGTCATTAATAGTATGAGCTCTTCCGGGTCGATAATACAAATGGGCGTGCCTCAAGGATCAATTCTCGGCCCTTTTCTGTTTCTCGTATATATTAATGATCTACCTTACATAGTAGGGAATAACCATAATATAGTATTATTTGCTGATGCGATGACACTACATTAATTTTCAAATTAAAACGACAATTATTAAAATATGACGAAGTAAACAACGCTATATCTAAATTAGTAAATTGATTCAATGTTAATAAATTGCATTTAAATGGCACTAAAATGAAATGTATGAAATTTATGACTCCAAATGTCAAACAATTAAGTACTAATGTCATTTTAAATGAGGAGGAAGTGAGTCTTGTTGATACCACCATTTTGCTTGGAATAACACTAGACGCGAAACTTCAATGGAGTGAAAAAGATTAGAAATGTTACCAGTGTGGAAATTTACTTTAGCTATTTCCATAGCATAATGTCGTATGGTATTTTGCTATGGGGACACGCGACTGACACTGAAATTATATTTGTTTTACAGAAGAGGGCCATAAGAGCAATCTATTATTTAAAACCTAAAGAATCGCTCCGACAAAAATTTAAGGAAATAATATATTAACTTTGACCTCTCAATACATTTATGAAAATGTAATGTACGTACACAAAAATAAACGTAGTTATACAAAAATAAGTGATATTCATTCTGTAAATACTAGAAACAGGCACAAGCTAGTAGTACCAGTTACTCGACTCCACCGAATCAGTAATTCATTATTGGGACGATGTATACGCTTTTACAACAAAATCACAGAAAATATACAAAAATTGACCTGCTCAATGTTCAAAAATTTTATAAAAAGTTTGTATAAAAAGGGTTATTATAATATTAAGGAATTTATGGATGATAATAACCCCTGGGCATAAGGTGATCGCTACCAAGCTATTTCTAATTTATTTTGTGTGGTTAATTGTGTAACATATGCACATGATTGTAAACTGTTATTTAAAAAAAAAGTCCCGCTGGGTTTCTTGCTAGTTCTTCCCAGGACAGAGATTTTTTTTCGAACCAGTGGTAATTAAACAAAAGAGTGACTTTCAGTAAGTATTATTTATAATCTATATTGGAAAAAAAGTTTCTGTTTCTACTGACATAACTCATAGCCTCAGTTGTATTAAAAGAGATCACCCTGGTGAGGATGGAATTATAGCAGAGCTTCTGAAACCGAGTAGAAAACCAGTACTTGCAGTCTTCAGAAGGTCTTGTCCTCTCCATGGTGGCACTACTCCGGAGGTGTGGAACAGAAGTGCGGTGGTCTTGTTATTTAAGAAAGCGACAACGCTCTCTTAAAAAACTACAGACCGATTCTACGTGCTGTTTTCGAGAGTCATGATGAATCGTATCGCACGCAGACTCGACGACTTCCAGCCTACCGATACAGCCGGTTTCCAAAAAGGCTTTAAAGTACCATAGACCACATACATACCCTTCGGTAAATTGTATAGAAGACCGAAGAGTACAAGCTGCCACTTTGCCTTGCATATGTGGACTATGAGAAAGCCTTTGATTCCGTCGAAATGTGGGTTCAGCGGTGCCAAGTTGATTGTCGGTATATCGAAGTGCTGAAGTGTTTGTACAGTAGGGCTACGATGAATATTCGAGCACAGAACCAGAGTACGAAACCTAAGTAAGACAGGATGACATTAAATCCCCGAAACTCTTCACCGCTGCATTGAAAGTTACGTACGAAGTAAAGTTTTCAAGTTACTGAACTGGAAAGGATTCGGTATTAACATCGACGACGAGTGACGAGTACATCACTCACCTTCGATTTACTGACGATATAGTCCTTATGCCAGAATCTCTGAAGAAACTGAATTCTGCTTTTGGGAGCTTACGTCACATCTCGTTAGGCATACCTCAAAACTTCTTAACAAAATTGTACAACCAGTGCATGTTGCCAGTGATGACTTATGGATCTGAGACGTGATCTTTCACTGCTGGCCGTATGAGGAAGCTAAAGATCGCTCAACGAGCTCTGTAGAGGGCTATTATCAGGGTTTCTCTGCATGACACTTAAAAATTAGGATACTGCATTAGAACCAGAGTAACGGACATATCCCAACGGATTACTAACTTGAAGTGTCAATAAGCCAGCCATATAACTCAAAGAACCAACAAACGATGGGAAAAAAAGGTTCTCGAGTGGCATCCTCGTACCTGTAGACGAAGTGTAGGGCATCCTTCACTAGGTGCAGTTAATAACTTGGTAAGACATGCAGAATATCGATGGAAACAGGTGGCTCAGGACCGTGCTTTGTGACATTCCTCGGGGTAGGCCAATGTTCAGCAATGAACTTGTAAAATGATTACTGATGATGTAAAATTAAGATCTATGTAATTTATTAACTTTATGTGACAATACAGAACACTAATCGATAAAAAAAAAACATAAAATAATAAAATAGATTATGGTTGAAACATTGCAGGATGATAGAAAAACCCATATTTATGGCTATGTATTTGGTTAAGGTACAGGAGATCTTAGTGGTTTTCGCTAATGTAATGGATGTTTTTTTTTATGTAAAGAACAAAATCTTAAACATGTACCTTGACATTTCTTAACGTTTTCAAATGAGTAGGATAACACCTGTTTTCTCTATCCTGCAAGCCTAATTGTCCATGCATATTTTTACCCCACCCAAACACTGCACCTGATCTGTAATAAAAACTAAGATAAGTGTGTAAAAGACAATATTTATTGACTTATGAATGTTCAGACAATGTATCGAATTTCGTAATATTAACACATTTTGATTAGTAAAGTGTGAGGGCAAGTCGCTTAGTTGTACCACAGAATAGATAATAATAGTACAAGTAGTTGTACTTGCTTCAGTATTTGTTAGAGCGCGAAGCGTATGTTCTCAACTACGTCTTCGGCGCCTATGCACTGCTTACGTGTTGTCCTACTGTGAATAGTCTGAAGGCTATGCAGTAGTTCCCAGCTTATCCTTGTTTGTCAACATCTTGTCTTATATGCACTGGTAGTACAAAAGGCAGGAGCAAGTGATCAACTATGTTTGAACACAAATACCAATGATTAGTGCTTGTGAAAGTATATTGTTTGCAAAAGGTCTTTTTCTTTTTACTTTTATCAACGGTAAGAGTAGAAAAAAAAAATACATTTCCTTTAAATAAATTGTCATGTCTGGCAAAATTCATAGTCACTAACTGCTACAACATTAATCAAATTTAACATCTTTGAAGTGTATATAATGGATTTAAGTTTTAATTAAAAATCATTCCATTACTTTGAATAAAACTAAAATAATTTTACGTATTTCATCTAGTTTATATTTAACTTATTTTTTATTCTTGGGCTAGGATATTATCTGTGAATCATCTGAAACATCAGGGAATCAAAAATGGCTTAAAATTAAACCCAGTAAAATTCATTTAATTCTTTGTAGTAGTATTTCCACAAATATATTATATAGAAAAGATCATTCTTCCCTACTGTTAAAAATATGATACCTATTTGTAGCAAGGTCCAATGGCCATTAACAAGACTAAGAGAAAATGCCTTGGTATCATTAAATGTATGGTATTTATCATGTTTAATTTGATTTTTTTTAATTCTTGATGTTTTACGCTTTACCAATGGTTAATGGGGCGGGGGGCGTATTCCCCTTACTTATTATTTTTGGTCAGAATCCTTATTGCACTGTTTTGTTTAGTAACTTAGATTTTTTAGGTGTCTCTTGACAAAATGAATATACACTAAGACTCAAAAGCCATGGACAGTGTGTAATACACAAAATAAAACATATATAATAGTTATTCTGATTAAAGACCTTCATTCCTTTCCAAAACGGCTCAAAACAGGTATAGCAATATAACTGTGTACCTATTCTACTTGTTTAGTCAATTTCTTACTAATTTTCGCTCATATATACCTGGAAAGTTCTCACAACCCTATATGTTGGCCCTATGCTTTGGCTTTGCTCTCCTAAATTAAAAAAATTTAGCCATAGTAGCAAGATAATTACAATTATAAAAATATTACTTACTTAGATAGAACAAATGTGTGGTTACTGCCACATGCCACCAATGAAATAGGTACGCCGAGTAAGGATGTAATCTGTTGAGGTGTGGTTTCCTTGTTTGTCATATTGCCCAAGCCACACTGCCCATAACTATTTGCTCCCCAAGAATAGAGGTCACCATCTGATATATTACAAAATATGTATTAAGTAGAATATGTTACTCAAATAATTTTAATTCACAATGATAAATGGGTACATATTATAAGAATATTTTAGTTCATTATATAGTTCATTTTTTGTGTTCCTTAATTTGAATTGTTGTGGAATATTACATACTATATAAAATAGAATTAATCATATTATGTCATAGTATCCATGCAATATGAAAAATATTATAGTCAACTGCCACAACTATGGTTTATTATATTAAATAACAGACTCTCTTAAGTTGCCATGTGGCGGTAGGTCAATAGCACAAATAATATTCAAATAAAATTCTTGAAATTGTAATTTAGTTATTACTTACTGTTTGTCAATGCAATTGAGTGATATGATCCACATGCAATCTGTATAACATTTCTGGTAGCCAAGAATTTGATAATTTTTGGTTTATCTTGAGCATGGGCACCAAGACTGCTTCCTAATTGTCCCATACTATCAGAACCCCAGCTGAAAGGTTGACCCCATTCATCAAGGGCCATTGAATGTTGGATGCCACATGCTACTGTTGATATTGCACAACCTTTGAAAGTTTCCACTAAATCTAAAATTATTATAAACAAAAATGTTTATTCACTGTATGAATGATTGAAAGGATGTATTAATTTTAAGCATATTTTTTATTTTGATGCAGGAGATGGGCAGCAGCATCTTCCTGATATTAGTCAAAATAACAATAAAAAAAAACTGCGGTTGCCAACCCGCTCGCCAAGCGTGGCAACTATGGCAACATACCCCCCCATGAGCAATGACAATAATAAACGGCCCCCAGTCCCCGGCGGCCCCGCTATTCCTGGCTACGGTGGCAACCATGGTAACGGCGGGGCAGGGGGTGCTAAGAATCTCCGGTGGAGGTTCGGTTGCCACCTACGACGACTCGACCTGGCAACATACAACGCACGCACCCTGAGGACTGACGAGAAGATTGTGGAGCTGGAAGAAGAGATAGACAAGTTACACTGGCATATTATAGGATTATCCGAAGTCCGAAGAGAGGGGGAGGACACGGTAATCCTCGAATCCGGCAACTTGCTCTATTACCGGGAGGGCGACCATCTGTCCCAAGGAGGTGTCGGATTTATCGTCCACAAGTCTCTCGTTAACAACGTTGTAAAGATCGGGAGTGTGTCGACGAGGGTTGCGTACCTTATACTCAGAATCACCAAACGGTATTCGCTGAAGGTCATACAGGTTTACGCACCAACCTCGGCACACCCCGATCAGGAGGTGGAGAAAATGTATGAGGATATCTCTAGAGCCATGCATTCCTCCAAAACCCAATATACGGTGTTAATGGGAGACTTCAATGCAAAACTAGGCACAAGAGAGAATGGTGAGCTGAAAGTAGGGAAATTTGGAATAGGGCAACGGAACCAAAGGGGCCAGCAGCTGGCCGACTTCATGGAGAAAGAGGGACTCTTTATGATGAACTCTTTCTTCCAGAAGCGGCCCCACAGGAAGTGGACCTGGTCGAGCCCCGACGGTTCGACAAAAAATGAGATTGACTTCATTATGACGACCAGACGACAACTGTTCAGTGATGTCTCAGTGATCGCGAGGGTGAAAACCGGCAGCGATCACCGAATGGTCAGAGGCACACTGAACCTAAACGTTAAGTTGGAGAGGTCTCGTCTAATGAAGTCAACGCTCCGTCCCCCTCGTGCTCTAATCCAAAGTCCCGAAACCTTTCAGCTCGAGTTACAAAACCGTTTTCAGTGCCTAGAAGACTGCAATGATGTGGACGATTTGAATGACAAGCTCGTGGAAACTGTCCATGCGGTCGGAGCTAAGTTCTGCAAGACCCGCCGCAGAAGAACACAAAAACTCTCCGATCACACTCTTAATCTCATGGCTGTTAGACGGGAGATGAAGCTACATTCTTCAACAGATTTGTCAGCATACAGGCAACTGAACAGAGAGATCTCCAAATGCATGCGGCGGGACTTACGCAACTTCAATACAGCTCGTATTGAAGAAGCGATCGAGCGGAACCAAGGCTCCAAAGTCTTTGCCAGAGATCTGTCTGACAGAAAGCGCCAACTGTCAAAGCTGAAGACAGAATGTGGCAGCATCGTTTCCGGGGCACCTGAGATTTTGAGTGAGATTGAGAGGTTCTATGGGCAGCTGTACACGTCATCGTTGGAGCCGCACGCAAGTGTGAGCAACGATCCAAGAGCGAGTCTTATCCGACATTATTCCGATGATATCCCGGACGTCAGTCTGAGCGAGATTAGAATGGCTCTCCAGCACCTTAAAAACGGCAAGGCCCCAGGCGAGGATGGAATTACAGCGGAGCTTCTGAAAGCGGGTGGAAAACCGGTACTTGAAGTCCTTCAGAAGCTCTTTAATTCCGTCCTCTATGGTGGCATTACACCGGAGGCGTGGAGCAGAAGTGCGGTGGTCTTGTTCTTCAAGAAAGGCGACAACGCTCTCTTGAAGAACTACAGACCGATTTCCCTTCTGAGCCGCGTCTACGTGCTGTTTTCGAGAGTCATTACGAATCGTCTCGCGCGCAGACTTGACGACTTCCAGCCTCCCGAACAAGCCGGTTTCCGAAAAGGCTTTAGCACCATAGACCACATACATACCCTTCGGCAAATTGTACAGAAGTCCGAGGAGTACAATTTGCCACTATGTCTGGCGTATGTGGACTATGAGAAAGCCTTTGATTCCGTCGAAATTTGGGCGGTGCTGCAGTCCCTTCAGCGATGCCAAGTTGACTGTCGGTATATCGAAGTGTTGAAGTGCTTGTACAGTAGGGCTACGATGGCTATCCGAGTACAGAACCAGAGTACGAAACCTATCCAATTGCAGAGAGGTGTAAGACAGGGTGACGTCATATCCCCGAAACTCTTTACCGCTGCATTGGAAGATGTTTTCAAGCTTCTGGACTGGAAAGGATACGGTATCAACATCAATGGCGAGTACATCACTCACCTTCGATTTGCCGACGATATAGTCCTTATGGCAGAATCGCTGGAGGACCTAAGCACTATGCTCAATGACCTCAATAGTGTTTCCCAACGGATAGGTCTTAAGATGAACATGGACAAAACAAAGATCATTTAATGTCCATGTCACACCTATGCCGGTAGTTGTTGGGAACACTAAGCTCGAAGTTGTTGACGAGTATGTTTACCTGGGACAAATAGTCCGACTAGGTAAGTCCAACTTCGACCGAGAGGTCAATCGACGGATTCAACTCGGTTGGGCAGCGTTCGGGAAATTACGGCACATCTTCTCGTCAGGTATACTTCAAAACTTGAAAACGAGACTGTACACCCAGTGCGTGTTGCCAGTGATGACATACGGAACTGAGACGTGGTCCTTCACTGCTGGCCGGATGAGGAAGCTCAAGGTCGCTCAGCGAGCTATGGAGAGGGCTATGCTCGGAGTTTCTCTGCGTGATAAACTCAGAAATGAGGATATCCGCAGTAGAACTAGAGTGACCGACATAGCCCAACGGATTAGTAAGCTGAAGTGGCAATGGGCCAGCCATATAGCTCGAAGAACCGACAACCGATGGGGAAGAAAGGTTCTCGAGTGGCAGCCTCGTACCGGCAGGCGAAGTGTAGGGCGTCCCCCCACTAGATGGAGTGACGACCTGGTAAGATATGCAGGAAGTCGATGGATGCAGGTGGCTCAGGACCGTGCTTTGTGGCATTCTTTGGGGGAGGCCTATGTTCAGCAGTGGACTTGTGAAGGGCTGTAATGATGATAATGATGATATTTTTTATTTTATAGAATAAGGGTGACAAACAATCACACAGTCAACCTGATGGTAAGTGAATATTGTGACCCATAGACACCTACATCTATTCATGATTAAGAACCAAAATGTTGATGCATTGTCACCCCTGAAGACTAAGTTAGTTTGCTTTGTTACAGGTTAAAAATAGAGACTATTTTTGGTTATCTACACCCACTTTATTTTATTAAGCTATTATTAAGCTGCTATGTCACACTGGCATTCTGTGAGAGTGTGGTCCTTCCTTCGTTACTAGTTCTATGTGATGTGATATATCTAGTTTAGATCATATCTGTTTATAATTTATTATTGTATTGATTAGATTTTTAGTTTATTAATGTACTAATTAGTTCAGTGATCAAAATATTAAGGAAATTTATAAGAGAAATAGATGAAAAAATCAAGAATAAACATGTATTATTACATTTAGTTTGTAAGGGGGCTACACCAACAATTTCTCTAAATAAGCCTGATCTAGGTTCAGTGCACTCTTGATTAACAGACAATGGTTTAAATAGCCAATCAAAACACTAAAGAGAAGCATTACCACTCCAAGAGCATATATTCCAAGCTCTTCAAATGAGTATGGGCATATCTTCCAAGTTGGTACTTTCTGTCTACCTGGCTCAATCATGAAAAGGCAATTCAAGCCAAACAATACATTACCTATTATGTTCTAACAGTAGTTATTATAAGGCAGTTACCATCATTTAAATAGTGTTCAAGAAGTTAGTTAGTTTAATTGCCAGCTGAGTACTATTGAAATTGTTAACTACATTTAAAGTGCATTAAACATTCACCATCTTATTACAAAAAGTAACTTATATTTAGTCTCAGGTTTAAACTAGAGTTGGTTTCAATAAAGATTTCTCATGGAAAATATTAAAAACAAAGTTTAAATTTAAATAAAGTGTTGAGAGGTCCCCGACTAGATGTAGTGATGACCCGAAAGATGCAGATTTTCAAAACATGGATTGAACTCTATTAGAGCAAGTAGAAAGAGTTGTTACACTCTTCCTACTGCATTAATCTTTTTAATAGTAAGAGAGGTCTTTCACCAGTATTTAACACATCACACCTCCACTCAAATGGTGTCATAACTCAAAAATATTAAAAACCTTTTGATTATTTTGTTAGGTTCAAAAAACTTCAAAATTTCATATCAAAGAGTGTCTTAACTAGTGATTTAACTATTTGTTGCTAAATGGCATTAGTGTCATTATAATGTTGACTGGAACTAATAACATATCCAACTTAAATAGTGTCACATCACTTGGCCAAGGTGTTTGTGTATCTAAATATTGTTTAAACTGTTGTTTGTGGATTTATGACAGTATATGCTCTGAGTGGACATAAGGACAGTTTATGTGATGAAGATTAGTAAAGATCACAATAGTTTTTGCAATAAAACTGATTTGTGTCCAGCTATGACGAAATATGTGATTATGCGAACAAAAACCATATTATTTTTGCAATAAGTGTTCTGGGTCAAGTTATAACATTACATGTGATAGGGATTATTTAAAAACAAAACTATTGTTTTCAATGAGTGCACTGTGTATGATTTAAGACTATGTATGATTTAAATAAACTAAAAATACTATATTGTATCTTGTTATAATAGTGTACTTGATTAAGGTTAGTTGAAAAGTAATTGATATCTCAATCAAAACTAATCTGTATAAGGTATTGTAAAGAGTTACTTTATTATTGTTTATGTGTCTAGTTCAATAAAGATATCACATTTTTTTTACTAATTTAAGATGTTTTTATCATTAGGTGGGTGCATCTGTGAGTAGATGCAATATCCAGATCAAGTAAAGTATTGGCTTTTTGCTTGTAGGCAAACAAACAGCACAGTCAAGAAACAGATGACTCAATTTTCATACCAATATGTCATTCAGGATCAATGAAAGATAGCTGAGACAAGGAAAATATTTTAAATTTAACTTTCACAAATAATAATGATTTGCCTGAACCATACAATAAGTAAAATATAGAACGTAATATGCAACTGAAGTTGAAAAAATAGATGATTCTGTTATAGTTCCAAATTATGACACAACTCATAGAAAAGTAAAATAACATCATTCCTCATTGTTGATATTCATAATCAACTAGCACTTTGAGTTATTCATCATCTAACTGAAGTTCTGTATCGTCCAGCTCAAGTTCATCCTTATCCAACTTATCATCTACATGTCACCTAATACAACATCAAGTGACAAAAATTTCAGCTTCACAAGAACCTAATATAGGATATAACACAAGAAACCACAAATACACATAAGAAATGGCGTGCTGAAGGAAAATGGAAGCAAAATAACTTAAACAAACATTTAAGACCAATAGAAGTTAAGTATTGGTATATACCAAAGCATAAAAACCTTGAAAAAATAATTATACTTTCTACTTTATGGTTGAAGGTTCATTGCAAAAGACCTGCAAAATTATGTTTAAAAATACTGGTGGTTTTATGAAAGAAGATCAAAAACAAAAACATAATAAACATTATACTGCAAACGAAACATTTAAAAATGAAATTATGGATCATATAAAATGAATACCAAAGATTGAAAGCCACTGGCTCAAACTACACAGAAGTAAATTGATGGAGGGAAGACCATTGCAGACTTACATGGACCAGTGTAAACAAAATGGTCAGGGTTATGGGAATTGTTATGAATTTAATTTAGGTTTCTTCGTGCCAAACAAAGACAGATGTGAACTACTTGTAGCTTGTAAAAATTCTTATCTTGAAGATAAACTTAAACTTAAGAAAAAATATGATAAAAAAGTTGAATTATATTACTAAACATGTTAATTTTGTTACTTATTACATATAGTTAAGTTTAATAAGTTAGTATTATTTTTTGAGTTATGCCCTAAATAGTGAGAAATAAAATTAAGGCAATTTTTAAACACATTTTTCTCGACAATTTGTATTTTGGAATTATGACACTATTTGAGCGGATGTACAACATTAATATAATCAAATGAAATACTCAACATAACTTAAATGTTAGATTTTGTATTCACAATAACAAAAAATCGAACAACATATTATCATGACATTAAGTTGACACCTAACAATAATATACCTGGAGATTCTCCATCAGAACTTTCTGTTTGACGTCCAAGTTGTCCCACATCATTGCTGCCACAAGAATATAAGTGCCCATGATTTGTAAGGTACAAAGTATGAAATTCTCCAGCGGCTACAAGTTGCAGATGATTGCTCTCCTTCCATTTTGATAATGTTGGTTTTATAACCTACAAAAAATATATAATATTAGTGCATTTTAATTAATAAACGAAAATAACATTCATGCAGTTGTTCCATTAATTTACACTTAATTTAATATAAAGTAGAATAAAGCATGTCATTTTATCTTCATTCTACATTAAATACAAACTTTATTTTCCATGCTTACCAAATCTGCAGCTGTTCCTGGACCATTTAAACACAATTCATGATGAGTTGCGTTACCCCAACAAAACATCTTTGTTGATAAAAAATTTGTCACACGATGAATTTCACTAAATATAACCTACTCAAACTTTTAGCATAACATATGCTTACAATTAGAAATGTATGTGAAAGTTAGTAATTAGTATTAATTCAACAAAACTACCGGAAATATTCATTTAACATTGTACGGAGTAATTTATGTAAAGCAGTGAGAAGGAATCTAGAATCGAGAACAATCTTATATTCTTATTTTTCATATATTGCTGACAACAGAAATTTGACAATTTGACATTATAAGCATAAATTGTTGCTACATTTACATATGATAACATAAAAAATTAGATTATTAAGGCTGGCACATATCACCCGTTTTGACCCGTTAAAAATAATTGAACAGAACATTAAGTTTACCAATGTTAAATAAGATTTGTGTTTAAAGTAAGTTAAAAAATTAACATCACATTTTCCACTTATAACTTATTTACGTAACTAGTCATCTGGTCCACTACGCTAATCTAGTGCGTGTTAGCGGACATCATATGTCCTCGAAATAATTTATTATTGAACAATGAAGATGCATGTTTCCTCACGGTAATTCAACGAGCTTAATCCTTTCGGTTTATACAAAGGTATTCTGTGCTTGCTCCTTAAAGGCCGGCAATGCACCTGCAAATCTCCGAAGTTGCCGCTGTTCATGGATGACGGTCGACACTTACCACCAGCTGAGCGGCATGCTGGTGTGCCACCTCTTCTACAGAAAAAAAAAATACCTTCACCGCCAAGCACATTGGCAAATTAGCACTTAAAATATCAATAATTATGAGCTTATCTCCCTTTGAGTGCTTATACCCCTTACGGTCAAATATACTGAAACGCTACTCAATTTAAAGATGTCATTAAGACTCGTGGTGGCATAGCCACGTTGACTTTATGTGATAGAGACAGCATGAGATTTGACGGCATCTTAAAATTTAGCAGCATTTGAGTATTTGGGCATTAGTCACTTATTTATTTACCTATTTATTTTATCTTTTAGAAGACACCTCAAAGACTACAATGAGTGGACTTAATACTTTATGACATTCCCTACCAAACAACGACGAGGGAAAGAGAAATAGAGAAACAAATATTGGTAAGTTAAATCTCATACTAACTATTTTATTGAAATATGAGAAACTGCATTAATACAATGTTAATTACTAAAGTCCAATCGCGGAGGACGAAGAATTTCGTACATTGAACTGTCATTACCCGTCTCTGTCACTCCCGCGTAAATACAATGAGTCTCGCTCGCACAGATACAATGGCCGCCGTCCTCAGGGATTGTAAACCTTTTACTGGAGACTATAAGGTTTGTTCTTGTTTGCATAATGTGGTTTTGGTTGGCCTTGAGTCACGACAAAAAGTCCTTGGTTTGCTTGACCTTGACGTAATTAATAATGTTTAAATAACGAATTTAAATAACGAATTCTTAATTATTTTAATTAAAATACTTAAATCCAATGATTTTATAATTGCAAAAAGAATAAATAAATTAATTGATGTATAAAATTTCGAAATATTATTGGTTTATTTAAATGCGCACGACTAACAAACAGCCCTTTCATGGACACTCTGACTGAGCCGGCGCAAACCGGTTTGTACCCCGACGGAGCGTCGGTGAACCTGTCGGTGAGAGCTCACGCACACATCTCTGCGCTATGTATGGGTGTGTTCGTAGCGAGCCGTTTGTATGTAGCTTCCCCTCTGGTCGGTTTCTTTACTCATGTGATTCCATCTTGGAATGCGTTAGTGATCGCTCAGTTTTCGGACACAGTTATTTACCTATTCTTAGTTTGTTGTTGTTTGTTAGTTTTTGTCATCTTGTTTTAATTATTAAGTGGTTTTGTTAATTTGTTAAGTTTTATTCACTCTTTTAAAATGGAACCAGAGCCGTCTACCTCGCGTCCATTCAAGGAGTTTGTTTCTCCGCGGAAGAAAAGAAAAATGTCACACTTTAGTGTATCTGAGAAGGTAATGATTATTAACGTGTTTAAATACGTTAAAAAATCCTGGCCTGCTGATAAATATCCTTCAAAAAAGATATGAAGGACAAAACAGCCGATATCTTGGGCATTTCGAAATCGGCCATATATCGTATCTTAAAAGAATATACCGACACAGATACCGTCAAGCCAGCTGCTTCACCGAAAAAACGACTCTCATTAATTGAAAAGATTGATGGGTTCGATAAATCGTGCATTAGACGAATAGTGCACAGCTTTTATTTAAAAGGAGAGTTACCTACAGCAAAAAAGGTGCTACATATCATAAATACAGACGAATCCTTACCAAACATGGGTTTGACATCGTTGAATAAATTACTGAAAGATTTGAAGTTTAAGTATGTCAAACGAAGGAGAAATAACGGGTTAATCGACAGAGATGACATAGCATTGTGGCGTATCAAATATTTGAAAAATATGAAAACTTACCGACAGCAACAACGACCAATATATTACTTGGATGAAACTTGGGTGAATGCGGGTAAGACTTATATTTATTATTTTCTAACTGACTTAAATCTATACTAAGATTATGAATGTGAAAGTAACACTGTCTGTCACCTTTACCCGCCTAAATGGCTATTAATTGTTGAAACCTTTGATTAGTTTATTCATTTACTTTTCAGGGCACACTGTTGGCAAGGTGTGGGAAGACACTACAGTGCAGTCACGAAAACAAGCATTTTTGGAGGGTTTGTCGACGGGTGCCAAGAATCCTACTTTCAAAGGCAACCGGCTAATTATTTTACATATAGGAGGTGAACAAGGATTCGTGCCAGAATCGGAATTGGTGTTTGAATGCAAAGGTACAGGCGATTATCACGAATCGATGAATGCAGCCAAGTTCGAACATTGGTTTCAAGCAATGCTACCGAGACTTGAGCCAAACGCAGTGGTTGTCATGGATAATGCCAGCTACCACTCAAGACGCCAGGAAAAAATCCCAGTTACTAGTTGGAAAAAAATAGATATTCAAGAATGGCTTTCATCAAAGCAAATTTCTTTTGAGGCAAAGGAAACAAAAGTCCAGCTCTTGAAAAAGGTGAAAGATGTCAAGATTCAGTACCAATCGTACGTGGTCGATGAGCTGGCAAAAGCAGTTGGTGTGGAGGTATTGAGATTACCTCCGTACCATTGCGAATTGAACCCCATCGAACTAGTGTGGGCAGACGTCAAGGGGTATGTGGCCCGAAAAAATACAACATTTAAGATGGCAGATGTTAAAAAGCTGCTCCAGCAGGCTTTAGGCAACATTTCAGCAGAAAAATGGCAAAATTGCATCAGTCACGTAAAAAAAGAGGAATCGAAATTAGCTAGACTAGATGATACAAAACTGTTTATTCTTTTGTGATAAATGTGACAGGCGAGACGTCTTCGGAAAGCAGTTACTCCGATACAGAGGAATCGGATTCTGATTTTTGATTTTTTTTCTGCCGAATTAGTAGATACTTGTCTAGATTTTTATTACTTGTAATATAAAATCTAAATAAATAATTTATATAATAATAATAACTATATTTCATAAGTTGGTAAATTTTCTTTCTTCTTCAAATATTTCATGTAAACCGCACTAAATACAAAAATGTTTATGACCACTGTCACTAGGTAAAGAGGTCATTGTACGAAATTCTTCGTGTTCCGCGACTGGACTTTACAAAACAAATTAAAAAAAACGGCGTTTAACTATAAATTTCTGACAACTATGCAATATATAGATATGTATGACCGTCCCGAAAAAAAAATTAATTGTGTGACTTCAACCTCAATCGGTTAAACATTTCGGAAGTTACATGATCACTAACTATACGAGGGCGGCACAGAAAATTTCGGGAATCAAGGAAGTGACACAACATTACTATTTAAAAATGTATTTATTGCTTTTCGAAGTATTCTCTGCGAAATTTGACACATTTTTCCATATGATGGAACCAATCATTGAAGCAACCATTCTATTCGGAAGTTGGGGTCTCCAAAATGGTCGTTTTGTAGGCGTCCACAGCTTCTTCAGGTGATGAAAATCTCTGTCCACGCAATTTATTCTTTATTTTAGGGAAAGTATAGAAATCATTAGTGCTTAGGTCGGGGCTGAACGGCGGATGGTCTAATAATTCTATGTTTCTTGCTCTAAAAACTCTTTTGTTCTGTGTGCGGTGTGAGAACTCGCATTGTCGTGATGGAGGATGATGCGGCGGTTGCAGTTCTCTTTACGCGTATATCCAGGATTCGTCACCTGATACGATGTTGTATACAGCATTTGAGGATCCTGCGTGGAATCTTTCGAGAGTTCTGACGCACCAAGTAACGCGAGCCGCTTTTTGCTCTTCACAGAGCGAATGCGGTATCCATCGGGAAAACAACTTTTTTACACCTAATTGTTCATGCAAGATTATTTGTATTTGACTCATGCCAATATCTAAAGTTGCCTGAATTTCGCGGTATGTCACATACCGATCTTCCTCAATCAGCTTACGCACAGCATCAATGTTTTCTTGGGTGACTGCAGTTTTTGGACGACCTTGACGGGGATCATCACTGAGCTTGACACGTCCACGTTGAAATTCAGCAAATCAGCGATAAATTGAGGTTTTGGATGGGGTTTCATCACCAAATGCAGAAATCATCCGATCAACATACTGTTTTTGTGTTAAACCACTTCGAATGTCATAATAAATCATCACTCTTGAATTTTCTCGAGTCAATTCCATTTTCTCAACGACTAAACAAGTTTGACAAAACAAGGTTTTGTCAAACTTGTTTAGTCGTTAATAAACAAAAAAAAACCAAAAACAAGACCGAGAATCTTTTTTTAAATAAATAAATGGTATTCAATTTTAAAAAACCAAGAGCTTTTCAATTAAAAAGATTTTAATATGACAGGAACAGTGGAAATATTCCATTCCCGATACTTCTAGTGCAGCCTATGTATACAGGGTTATTTTTCAAAGAGTAGCCAAATTTTATATTGTAGTTCAAATAAATAAATTATAATACATTTTTTGAAAATACGAGTATAGGCTTCTACTTTTAATTCAAACTAGCTGTTCCCGCGACTTCGCCCGCGTGGAATTTACTACGATTTTATGGTTTTTAATTTTTTGCGCGGAACTAGTTAATTCGACTGTCGTCGTACTGTGAATGAGTAGACGGTCGGGGAGTTTAAATTTAAACGTCTGCAAAACCAAGTTAACGCGTAAACTAATTGACAAATTTAAGTAGTGGATGAACGAAAATGAACGGTCTAGTTTCGTAAACGACAAATACGTCGACGACCCATCACTAGTCAGCTGTCGGCCGAGCGAGCGGACATAAGTACTTAACCGGTAGAAGGACGCGAGAAGGCGCTACAAGCATCGATCACTAATAAAAAACTAGATACACAATCAGTGACAAAAATGTCCTTACCGAATGAGCGCCCACTTGAACATTTCGGTGCGCTTTTAATCTAGTTGCACTCAAATGCTCCGATAATTAACATGTCTCAGTGCTCGTTTAAAAAGTGTAAAAATTACACATCCAGGTAGCTAAAAGGGATGGAATTTTATATTTTCGGTAAATATTAATATTATCATTATTTAATTGTTATCACTGTATTGTAAATTCTGATATTTTGTCAAGAAATCACCGTAAAAACATTTTGTAAATTAAATCATAATAAAATTCATTTCTTGTCCAAGTGACGAGTCTCGGTCGTATAATTTGATTGCTTTTTATTGACACTTTGTAATTCTGACTTTCAAACATGCGTAAGGTTGAATTTATTTATTGATATAAGTTGACCAGCGAGTATCGGCCATAAAAAATTATTTCTTTTTGTACGTAGCTTTGTGAATACAATTTTAGGCAATGCATTTAAGGCTAAATTTACATTAATATTTATTAATTTCAATTAAAATTACGTCAAAACAGGTGACGACAGTTTTTAGAGAACTTTTGCATGAGATTGTGTATCTAGTTTTTATTAGTGTTTGATGGCTACAAGGTACTTTGATGACCCTTATGAATGTGTGCGTACGAGGTAAAATCAGTTAAAATATTGCATTACTACGCATTTTGAATTTAAAAGATAAAAGTGACAGGATGATTAAGATTTTTTTAATTAAGTTTCTTTACCATTTGCCTACATTACTTATTCTGAACCTTCTCTGCAAACTTGGCTGGTAATTGCAAAATTACTCTGTATAATTAGCTTTAAAACAATAAATAAAGAGCAGCTAACAGCTGTTATATAATATTCATTAATTTTGTATTAATACAAAAATCCATGCCACATCTAGTTATTGTGACGGTTAATGACGTACATACAATAATAAAATGGTAGATAGCAAGGAGCATCTTGTTTTGGTGATATATTACATAAAAACATGCTAAACATAGGGGCGTACCTATCGGTAAGAGGCTTATGTAACCCCCACATTTCCTCTTTGCAGCCGTTGGTCTATCAAATTTATGTACCATATAAAGTTATTTCTAACATGTGCAGTTTTTTACGCCATATAAACGTAGATTAGATATGAACACGTTTTTCGTTCGTTCTTACATCGCTAGCCTGAAGTAACCGCCCGCATTAAGAGGGTTTGGCTTGGCAAGCATATATCTGATACGGGTAATGGACTGCTAAAATGGGTACTGCCACACCCAATGTGGTTTCTTTGGGTTCTGTTATAATCAAATAGCAGTTTTGTATACAGGGGCGGAACACTTGGAATTGAACTAATACGATCGTATAGAACCACCATTACCGTATAACCAATTCGTAGTATATAGGTTAAATACGTACCGTATTAAAAACGTATACGTAACGGATAAAACCGTATTATTTGAGTCCAATATTTTTATAAAGTGTTGTCTATGGATATGTCTAATATACTCTGTGATTTAAATTGAGCCAAGAGCCAATGAGATAAGCCAACCGTCCAATTCTCATTTTTCATATGTTCAATCCAACCAACCAACCAACATCCAAATCCAACCAAACGGGGTGATCGGGACAGGACGGGAACGGGAGTTGTTCGGCCATATTTGTTATTGTGCTCATTGGGATTTTATTTAGATTTGATTTCTAAATAGGAAGTGCTTCTGACTTTCAAGTTTGTAATGTATCTTTTCTCCTGGCACATTTATTTCGAAAGTCTTTGTCTAGTTACATAAATCCTTCAGCGTATAGAAGAGTATGCTTATTTAGTAATCGTGGATACCCCTTGTAGCAATTCCTGCAGTAATCCAGCGAGTTTTATTTAGAAATCTTTTTATTAAATCAAGATAAAGTGGCGGGGGCATCAAATAGTAATGGAAAAGGGGGACGACAAGCTGCCCCAGTCGACGTGGGGTCCCCATTGCTCGACTGGGAAGAAGGTGATCATTTCAGCTTTGAAGATTCCGAACGTTTTGAAGAAGATTCCCTTTGTAGTTGGAGTTCAGAACCAGAAAGTCTTTGTAACAATTGGCGCGGGTGGAAGAGACCTAATCTGCAAAACTCTTTCGGCAATCGTTCCGCGAAAAAGGCCGTTCAAGGTAACCTATTACAGCTGATCCTTTGTTTCGAAGTGCCCAAATAAAATAGGATATTATCATTCTAATTTATTTCTGAATATGTTTAATATTTAAAGTATCGCTAAACACCATACCTGCATAAGAAGCAAACGTTAATAAAATTGGTTTTTATTTTCATTGAAAGTTTTGATGTCGTATACTATATGTATATTTGAGTGCATTGTGTATGCGGTGCGGTGGCATAAAGAACAGGTGCTGTAAAGTCATTTACCTTTGACTGGGCTGAGCAGTTAATAATAAATGCTTTGGTTTCAAATCTCAGACCATTACTTTACATTTTCTTTGTTTATTTATTACTATTTGATTGTTTCGTATTTTAGTGAATGTTTGATAAGTAAACAGATTACTTTCACCACTTTCACTGATTATTATATTGATATATAAGTTCGTGATTTTGATTCGTTTTTTTAAAAAAAAATTGAATGTATAAAACATCCTTTATTATGAAGGGAAAAAGTGAATTTATATTTTATAGCTATTGTTAAAAATAATATAAAATATGAGATAGATATATACTACATTCATATGTAAAACAAGTGCCCTTTTTTGCAGATAAAACTGTGTCAACGTTAAGTGAACTATCAGCAAAATGTGTGGCTTGCCATATACCATTTGAACTTGTTGAACATGTATATCCACCAGTACCCGAACAGCTGCAGCTTCAAATTGCTTTTTGGAGCTTTCCTGATAGTGAAGATGATATCCGGTTGTATTCTTGTCTTGCTAATGGATCTGCTGATGAGTTTCAGAAGGGTGAACATCTTTTTAGAGACAGGGCTGTTAAAGATGTCCTTCAAATTGGTATGTATTCATTCTGTGTTTACATTATATATTGATGAATTTATTTGTCTTCTTGTTCATCTTAATAGTTCATGACTTATTTTGTTAGAATTATACCAATATGATATAAATCATGGAAGTGAAAGTATATAGTTAAAATTTACAGTTACATAATATTTGTATTTAGTGAGAAACTATAGAAGTTATATGCCAATCAAGCAAGCTTTTTAGCTTTTTTGTCACTCAAATTTTTAAGTTTATATTCAGTGTTAAGACATTGTAGTTAAGCCATGGGTAAAACCATGGTTTAACTACAATGTCTTAACACTGAATGTTAATAAAACAAAGTACATTGTATTTGGTCATAGGGCTAACCTCCTTCCATCATTATTTTTGACAATCACAGCCCACATCTGTGATCGTAGACTTCCTGGATGTGTCTGTCTCTTACTTGAAAGAACTGATAAAATCAAATATCTTGGCGATTTTTTCATCAGACCCTTATTAAACCCCATTGAGAGTTTAGTATCCCGTCAGCTAACGCTTAGATATATATTCAGAACCTTAAAACATATTGCCGAGTGCCGTGTTATAATATATACTTTATCATAATATATAAAATTCTCATGTCCACGACACGGCATGTTTGTTACCAAACTCCTCCAAAACGGCTAAACTGATTTGTATGAAATTTTGTGTGCATATCGGATAGGTCTGAGAATCGGTCAACATCTATTTTTCAAACCCCTAAATAATAAGGGTGACCCACCCCTAAATGTTTTTTTGACAAATTTTTTTATTTTTAATTTATTATGATTTAGCATTGAAAAATACATATAACTTCAAATTTTGACCCTTCTACGATCAACCCCTGTTTTTTAATCGTGATTTTTAAAACTAAAATATAAAGTAAAATTAACTAAAATGTATATGGCAAAACAACGTTTGCCGGGTCAGCTAGTAATATTATAAAAAGGAAAAAATTTTTTTGTTCATTTGTTTGTACCAAATAAGCTCAGAAACTACTGGACCAATTTTAACCATTTTTTCACCAATAGAAAGCTAAATTTATTTAAAAAGAAAATTGGAGATCCTTAAGAAAATTGCAATAATGTAACTCAAAGTAGCAAAATTATGCCTATAAAATGTATTATTTAGTGTGCCAGTGCACACCAAATAATACATTTTATAGGCAGACAGAAAACTGTTAATGATACATAAAAATTATGTATTACATGACTAAAGTCCTTATTACTACCTACAAAAAAGTCCACGAGTGAATATATCTAACTGTCATAGTTAAGTCACAATAGTAGCTTTTGTGTTCTAAAATTTTGTTAGAAACTTCGAACAACGATAGAAAAAACAATTGGTTAAAATTCGTATTATAGTATTATTCTTATTCAAATAAATATTTTCATCATCCAGGGTATTTATATAGCGGTAAAATACTTTTTTATTCATTGAAATCGGACATTTAATATCAATGTTATCATGAGTATAAAAATGCAATATGCGAACCATTGGACACTCAATGATTTTATCTAAATAAGTGTATTTTTAGGTCTTCAGGGCAATTCAAATTACAAATAAATCATCATTACATATCATAACTAAAGTACTAATTCCAATTACTAAATACAATTCCATGAACAAAGTTGCAGGCACAGCTAGTGTTAGTATACTTTGTTTTATGTCAATCCCTAATTAAATATTGTATAACATCATGGGGAGGAGGTGTCAAAACATACCTCATTTTTTTTATAGGATTGGGTGACAAACGAGCATGCAGTCCACCTGATGGTAAGTGGCTGCTGTGGCCCATAGACATCTACATTTATCCTCGTTTGCGAATCAAAATGCAGATGCGTTGACATCTGTGAGGACTAAGTTGGAATGCCTCTTTTCCAGTAAAAAGGGTCTCCAGTTCTCTACGCTCACCATAAGAAACACAGCAGTGTTAAGCTGCTATTTGACACTGGTATTCTGTGAGAGCGTGGTCCTTCCCCGGTCGAGCCGACCCATTCGTGCTACAACTATACTACTAATATAGCTGCAGCTTGGCTCTACCACGTATAATCAAAGCAAATAAAAAAAAGTATCATCGAAGCAAAAAAAAAGAAAAATTCAAACTTTCAACTCTGTTCTTTCTCATAAGTTTTTCTGCTTCGTGGACCCTTCCTTTATAACAAACTAAATAAAATTTTAGACATATAACCCAAAAATAAATTATTTGTAAAATAACATTGTCAAAATTCCTAAAAACACTTTACTACCAAGAAACAGAATCTTCTTTTAACCCAACACTAATATTTTTAATTAACTCAAACATGTCAATTACTCCCATAAGAATCTCTAAAATATCTAATAATGATACTCCAGCATCAGGATTGCTTCCATACAATCATTAAAACACACTCACAGACAAATATGCACATACATACAAGTAAACACACATAAACCTACACATACACACTTTCACACACTCGCTCATACCCGCTCCATTGAATGGATTCTATAATTCACCTTATTATGTAACTTTATAAGGCTAATTATGGAATCCATAAATATGCAATAAAGTTATTGAGTAACTTTTTATAACTCTTTTTATGATATATTTACTTTGTGTATATTATGATGACCTTATATTACTGGATAAATAAAAAAAGTGGTTAAATATGTTAGCTATCCACGAGGAGCTGGTGACCTATAACTCAGGTTTTTAATATAAACCAGGCTCCAGTCTCACAACTTTAGGTCCTTACTGCATTGGTAAACTAGCCAGTAAGTTGTGAAGAGATAAATAAATTGAATTGAATAGAATTTTAGCTTGTAGTGGCGGTGTAAGGATATACACTACCACATATCATCCCGCGGGTGTCGTGTGAAGCGATAGAGGGAAACAAATCAGGAAATGGCAGCAGCATCTTCCCAATAACGACTAAAAATAAAAAAAAACTGCGGTTGCCAACCCGCTTGCCAAGCAAGGCAACTATGTCTAATATCGCCTGTATGAGGCAATCTATGGGGGAGGCCTATGTTCACCAGTGGACTTTAATAGGATGTAACGGTAGTAGTATTAGGTTTACAACTTACTTTAACCAAGTTAAGCTGTGATAAAAAATATTCTTAATTTATGTAGTACATAGCAATATACTTGGTAGACTTCTCAGGACTCAATCTAAATAATTTGCTTTTAACAAACTTACAGAATTAAAATCCAGAATAATATAAATAGCTCACGGAGCTATTTGCACACTGAAGATGAATAACCATCTTTTTAAATTTTTGTCTGTCTCTGAGCTGGCTTGAATTAGTAATGTTGATTTGTGATGACACTTCACGAACAAATACAGAGAGCAATGTCAAGAGTTATCTAGGCTGTGTTATTTTTTTTCTTTTTTTATAAGAGAGGGGGCAAACGAGCATGCGGCTCACCTGATGGTAAGTGACTACCGCCGCCCATGAACAACCGCAACACCAGGGGAGTTGCAGATGCGTTGCCGGCCTTTAAAAAAATAGTAGGCTCTTTTCTTGAAGGTCCCTAAGTCGTTTTGGTCCGGAAAAATCGCTGATGGTAAACTATTCCACAAGGAAGTTGTGCGAGGAAGAAAACATCTTCTAAATCGCACAGTGGTGGACCACCAATCATCCAGATGATGTGGATGGTATCGGGAGTTCTGCCGCGATGTGCGTTCGTGAAATTTGGCGGCTGGGATTAATCCGAACAATTCCTCAGAGCACTCTTCATGGTAAATTCGAAAGAAAATGCAAAGAGATGCAACATCTCTTCGCAGTGCCAATGAGTCGAGCCTATCGGAAAGGACTCGGTCGTCGACGATTCGAGCCGCTCTGCGCTGGATGCGGTCAAGTGGAAGGAGCTGGCACTGGGGAGCCCCAGCCCAGAGATGGGAACAGTATTCCATGTGAGGCCGAACCTGCGCCTTGTAAAGTTGCAGGCGTTGAGCTGGCATGAAATACTGTCCCGCTCTGCTGAGCACGCCAAGCTTTTTAGAGGCCAATTTGGCCTTCTCTTCCAAGTGACCACGAAACTGCACGTCACTCGATATGTCGACGCCGAGTATTCCGATACTGGCTGAGGCAACAAGGGGAGTACCTTGAAACTGAGGAGATACGACAAAGGGGTTCTTTTTAGCGGTAAACGCTTGTGTCTTCTGAGGATTAAACTGGACTAGATTTAGTCGCCCCCAATCCGAGACTTTGTCCAGCAAAGACTCGACTTCAGACACAAGTTTGTTCCGATACTCGGTGACGTTTTCCCGAGAAATATTGGCACGGCCGGTGTATAGAGCATCACCAGTGCTGTCATCCGCATAGCAATGAATGCTACCGGCTTGCAACATATCATTGATATGCAGAAGAAACAGCGTTGGTGATAGCACGCAGCCTTGTGGAACACCAGCGTTAATAGGCTTGTAGTCGGAGCATGCACCGTCTACAATGACCTTGATGCTCCGATCTGCAAGAAAGCTGGTGATCCAATTGCATAATTTCTCGGAAAGCCCATAGGAAGGGAGCTTCGAAAGAAGCGTTTTGTGCCAAACCCGATCGAAGGCCTTCGCAATGTCCAAACTAACGGCCAATGCCTCCCCCTTGGACTCTACTGCCTCCGCCCATCTATGAGTTAAGTAGACCAGCTGATCGACCCCGACGAAAACCGTACTGGCGGTCACTAATCAGCTGGTGGTCCTCAAGGTACCGCATGAGGTGGCAGTTTATAACGGATTCCATTATTTTGGAGAACAAGGGGGTGATGGCGATAGGCCTGTAGTTGGACGGGTCTGAGCGGTCGCCTTTTTTGGGGATCGGGTGGACAAAAGCTGTCTTCCATGATTTCGGGACTACGCCTAGGGAGTAGGAGTACCGGAAAAGACGCGTTAGAACCGGTGCACACGTCCTCAGCACAATTGGGGGGATTCCGTCAGGCCCACTCGACTTGTGGATGTCAAGGGAGAGGAGTGCTCTGCGAACCGAGCGCTGTGAGAACCGCACATCCGGCATGGAGCACTCACACCGCGGGATGGTCGGCGGTGTGTTCCCCCCGTCATCAACAGTCGAGTTGGACGCAAAAAGGGAGCCTAAAAGGTCGGCTTTCTCTTTTAAGAGAAAGCCGACCTCTTTTGCGTCGTGGGCCAGTGAGTCGTCCACCCTGTGCAGAGATGGTAGTGATGGCTTACAGAAATTCCCTTGGACAGCCTTGACGAGAGACCAGAAGGAAGGCGAACTAGTTTCTCGCCAATTCTGCCTATGTACTCTGACTTTGCCTTGGCAATAACTCTTTAGAAGGACCTGGAGGCGAAGTTATACTTCTTTTTAAGTATGCTGGTGTTTACATCCCGAGTCGCCGAAGCCGCAGCCTAGGCTTGATAACACTCCTGCTTACTGCGTAAAGCAGTCTTACAGGAGCGACCAAACCAAGGCTGAGATCTGCCTCCGATGGGTACCACAGATGATGGAATAAATAGTTCCATTCCCTGTAGCACCACATCAGTGACGGAGTCAGCAACAGCGCTGGGATCATCCGGCGAGAAGCAAACCCGCCCCCATGGGTAGGAAGCAAAGAAAGACCGCATTCCGTCCCAATCCGCCGACCTGTAATGCCAAACACGGCGGCAACCTGCAGAACGCAACCGCGAGGGGAGCGTGAGTGGCACCACACTCCGGATCAGACAATGGTCCGAAGAGCCAAGAGGGGCATCGACGGAAACCTGATATCCGTCCGGATGAGAGGTCAGCAGAAGGTCCAACAGGGAAGGTGTATGATCCTCCACATCTGGGATCCGCGTAGGCGATCAGATCTCCCCGCATGATCGGTTAAACGTGAACCGAGCCATTCGGCGTGGTGGGCGTTAAAATCGCCAAGGATCACGATCTCTGCGGATGGGACCTGTGGGCACACGTAGACGCGCGGATGGTCGTCGCTGTCTACGCGTAGCCAAAGGATGGACAGGTCCGAACCTTCAAGACTGCCGAGGCGTCGAGAACAGATGTCCTCTCTGACATACACGCAAACTGCAGCCCGAGGCACAAAGGAGTGCTCCAATTTGTACCCCGGGTAGGAGAGATACGAAGTATCAGCCGGAGAGGACACCTGCGTCTCGGTCAGAAAGAGCAAGGCCGGCTTCGCTGTCTTGAGATGGTAGTGGACGGCGTTTAGGTTCGAGTGAAGTCCCCCCTGATGTTGCAGAAATTCACGGATAGCGTGGCGGGTCGCCTTGGTCTTGTTGCTCAGTTTGCCCCGAGCAGTTATTGTGTTGAGCGAAATTTTGCCCCCCCCCCCCCCCCCCAGAATACGCGGGGCAGCCTGAGCACCCACGCTCAGGAGTGGAATAGCATGGTCGTGGATGCTCAGCGAGGAATTCTCCAGGGGTACTGGTACCCTCCTGGGGTAGTTTATGATGTAATTCCGCTACCATGTTGATGGGGAGGGGGGGGGGAATTGGGCCTCCGGTCACCTGCACTCACCAGACGTAACGCGGAAGCAGAACTTCCACTTCACGCCGGTATTCTGTGAGGTCGTGGTACCAACCCGGCTCGAGCCGGCCCATACGTGCAACAGCGAAAGCTGCTGCGTGGCTCTACCACCGTTATGTTATCTAACATGCAGGCTTTTTTTTGTAAATTCGAAATACTGATAGATAAAATGTTTTTTAATGGTTGAAAACTTGCAATGGTTTGCAATCACATTTAATCTTCTACTATTTTTTTTTAGAAGAGAGGACAAACGAGCGTACGGCACACCTGATGGTAAGTGACTACCGCTACCCATGAATAACTGTAACACCAGAGGAATTGCAAATGCGTCGCCGGCCTTTAAGAAATTGTAGGCTCTTTTCTTCAAGGTTACTAAGTAGTATCGGTCTGGAAAAATCGCTGGTGGTAGTCCATTCCACAAGGAAGTTGTGCGAGGAAGAAAACTTCAACTAAATCACACGGTGGTGGACCGCCAATCATCCAGATGATATGGATGGTATCGCGAGTTTTGTCTCGAACTGCCATGATTAAATTGGGCAGCTGGAATTAGTCTGAACAAAACTTCTAAGCACTCGTCGTGGTAGATGCGATAGAATAAGCAGGTTGCAACATCTTTTCGCAGCCCCAATGAGTCAAGCTGAACGTAAATGAAAACGTAAACGATAAGCCAATTCGGCTTATCGACCATTCGGATCGCTCTGGGCTGAATGTGATCTAGTGGAAGGAGCGCACTGGGGTGCTCCGGCCCAGAGATAGGAACAGTATTGAGCCATGTGAGGCCGTACATGCGCCTTGTAAAGTTGCAGGCGGTGTGCCGGCATGAAATACTGTCCTGCTCTACAAAGCACGCCAAGCTTGTTAGAGGCCAATTTGGCCTTCACTTCCAAGCAGGGATTGAAAACGGTTCCAAAATACCGGTATAGAACAGGTATTTAGGGGTTTCGCTACCTATACCGGAACAGGAACCAGAACCTAAATTGGATACTTTACGAATTTTTAATTTACCGGTTCCTAAGCAAAGCGAAAGCGAATCAAAACTTGTTTGATATGCGGTCGGGTGGAGGAAAGAGGAGTTTGTAAAACATCACATGATCTCTGAGGATGGGATCAGTTGAACCACGGGATCTGATAACTATTTGGACGTCGTCCGTGCCTTGGTTTTACCGCTGTGGGACCTACATTATCTACACCTGTTTTATGTGATAGGATAACGGATAAAATAATAATAGCAATTATCTTCTCTATCCCAATGTGGTAAAAAATTTATCGTCCACAAATATCTCGTTAACAATGTTGTAAAGATGGGGGCGTGTTTCATAGTGTAGTGATAAAGGTTGAATACCTTACATTCAGAATTGCTAAACGGTTTTCGTTTAAAGTCATACAGATTTACGCGTCAACTTCGGTACATCTCGATGAAGAGGTGGAGGAAATGATGAGGATATCTCGAGAGCCATGCCTCCAAAACTCGCTATACGGTGGGATATATATTAATGGGAGACTTCAGTGCAAAACTAGGCACAAGAGAGAACGGTGACCTGAAGGTAGGGAAATTCAGAATGGAGCAACGGAATCCAAGTGAAGAGAAGGAGGGATTGTTTATGATGAACTCTTTCTTCCAGAAGCGACCCCACAGAAATTAGACCTGTTCCAACCACGATTGTTCGACAAAAAATGAGATTGATTTCATTATAACGACAAGACTGCAACTGTTCAGTGATGTCTCAGTGATTGCGAGGGTGAGAACTCGTAGCAATCACCATGTGGTAAGAGGCACATTGAGCCTTAAAGTTAAGTTGGTGTGAAAACTGGTGGAGAATAGAGACCGAAGAGTACAATCTACCATTTTGTTTGCGTGTACGATTTGGGCGATACTACAGTCTTTTCAGTGGTGCAAAGTTGACTGTCGGTATATCAAAGTAATGAAGTGTGTGTACAGTGGCTATCCGAGTACAGAAACAGAGTACGAAACTTAGCGGAGAGGTGTAAAACAGGGTGACGTTATATATCTGAAACTGTTCACCGCTGCATTGGAAGACGATTTCAAGCTACTGGACTCGAAAGGATATAGTATTAAAGTCAATGGCAAGTACACGACTCACCTTCGATATGCCGATAATATAGTCCTTATGGCACAATCCACTGCAATCCATGACACACTATGCCCCATTACCTCAATATTGTCTCCCGACGGAGAGGTCTTAAATTGAACATGGAACAAAGGTCACGTGTAACGTCCATGTCAGACCAATACCGGTAGTTGTAGAGAGCACTGCGCTCAAAGTTGTATGAGTATGTTTACCTTGGACAAATTGTCCGACTAGGTTTAAATAAGTAGTATCGTGTGAAACAGGAGATGGGCAGCAGCGTAACAACTTAATAATCTCTTGCCTGTCAAGTACCTGACCAGGCAACTACGGCAAATCCTATGTTCAGAAACGGAGTATTGACAGTCTGTAACGATGATAATAAATAATGAATAAGATGAACGTATACCTTCCGACTTCGTTCGAGAGGTCAATCGATAAATTCATCCCTTGAGAGTCCCTGAGACCTGATAGGAAAAAAAGGTAACACACTAAAACAATACGGACCACCTGTCTCCTATTTTTTGCGGGGAGGGGGGGATCTGCGGACACAAAAACAATTTCACACACACATAGATACATTAAAACAGTATCGCTTGGTGACAGTGACAACTCGGGTGCAGGTTCGGATCAGTCGCTCGACCGATCCGAATATTATACGAGGGTGAGCGGCCTGTTATTGTAATTTTTAAGTTTAAAGAAAAATAAATTGCAATAATGTGATTAAAAATTATATTATACTTACACTACGTAATTATATTATATTTACTTATATTATATGAAAGTTAACTGCATCTTTTTGGAAATTTGTCGTGGCAGATCTTTTTTTGCAGTAAAAACTGAACAATTCGTCATTTTTGTAGGACTTCAAATCAGCACCGCAACTAGATTTAGTCTAGTGAGCAGACCAGCTGTAACTAGTTTTTTTGCACGCATAGGACCGCGTGCACTTATACTTTGACAGAGGGGAATGCCTGCTATGGCTACTACCCTCCGGTACACCGACACATAATATTGCTGCAAATGTATTCATGTATTCCCAGTTATTTATATAAAAAGTAATGCTTACTCAGAGAAAAAAAAATAATGCAGTAATAAAGAAAACAAATAACTTGTATTTTGCGTTTGAAAACCTTCTTTTTTGTATAACATTGAAGTGACAAAAGAAATAATAGTCCACCTGATGTTAAGTGGCTACTGCAGTCCATGGACATCTGCTACCAACGTTAAAGAGGCTACAGATGGGTTGTCACTTCTGAGGACTCAGATGGAATGCGTCACAGTCTGTAATTACACAGGCGCCCCGAACAGAGGAGTGCACTGATGTTAGGCGACTGAAATAGGCACCCACCGAAATGGACTCCTTGGCAGAAAATTAGTTTTACGACCTAGAGTTATGAATTCTACATAATCTTTTTGTTCATCACAAAAAGATGATGTAGAACATCATCTTTTTGTCCACTCAGCAAGGGCTTTATCATGTATATTTTAATAGTATGGTGGGCAGAAAATTTAAGGCTCATTTTTAACCGACTTCTAAAGAAGTACTCAATTTGACAGTATTTTTTAAAGATAATTAATAGAATCAGGCGTTACTTTGCGGAAATCCATTATAATGGGGTTGTTATAAACTAATTTGCTTAAATCCGCGTAAAGAAAGAAAATGATGTGTCCTGCCCAGTTTTAAGGGGATCTCCCACTCTCTACGACACACCACTCTCGAAAATACTGTAGTGGTGCGGGGGATGGTAGTGCTGGGATTGACGCGACGGGTATAGTGCGCGCGATTGAGGGAGGGTGGGAGGTCCCCTTAAAACTGGGCAGGACAAATCAATTTCTTTCTTTATGCGGAATTAAGTAAATTAGTTTATAACAACCCCACTATTTTTTATGTGTGTTACCTCGAGAACTATTTTTGTAGGAGAACCGATTTTGATGATTCTTTCTTTATTTGAAAGTTTGTGCTTCTCATGTGGTCCCATATTATTTTGATCAAGATCTGATTAGTAGTTTTTGAGTTATCCTTAGTAATACGTATTTAATTGACTTTGACTACATTGATGATGTTCTGAATCTATTTATATTGAAGTCGGTTGTACAAAATTTGTAATTGTACCACTTGTTATTTTAGGTTTTCACTTGTCAGCAACAGTTACACTTAGCATGCCGAGAGCTCAATACAATGTAGCTGTTACATTTGACCGACAAAGGATATCCTCATGTAATTGTACATGCTCATCGTCTGCTCACTGGTGTTCACACATTGTTGCTGTGTGTCTCTACAGGATACATTTAGTGAGTATTTTAGACTTTTCTTAGTAGTTTTTTTTTAAAGAATGAATATGACAAACAACCACACAGTCCCATCTGATGGTAAGTGGATTCTGTGGCCCATAGACATCTATATTTATTCACGATTAAGAATAAAAATTCAGACGCGTTTTCATCCTAGATGAGGACTAAGATGGAATGCCTCGTATCCAGTAAAAATGGTCTCTGGATCTATACACTCACCATATGAAACACAGCAGCATTAAGCTGCTATTTTACGCTGGTATTAGCGTGGTCCTACCATGGTCGAGCCGATTCTTTCGTACTACAACCATAATATAGCTACTGCGTACACAGTAGTGTTCTAGTTCTGTAAACTTCTAAATGTGTGTACTATGTTCATAGGTTATTGTTAATTTTTTTAACGTAAACAATCGTGTATTGTCGGCCTTTTCGGTACTAATACCTGCAGTTGTGTCAAGCAGCGGCGGCATTAACTTATCTCGAACGCGAGCGATTACCTACTAGGCTAATAAGACCCTCAAGACCTACCTACATGTAGGGTGGCCAGATCGGAAGGCCAAAATATCTGGACAAAATTTGAAAATGTCAGGATTTTGGGGTTGTTGTCGGGAGAAATAAATATTAAAAATAAAAACGTAAAATATATTTTTTTAAATTAATGGGATACGAAAAGGCTTAACATTGTTGACATTTAACCAATTTAATTACACTTACATTTTAGGTTGTCACATGTATTTAGTATTGGACTTTACTGAGTCCCCCACTTTAGGTCCTTTAGTAGTGTTGCGCGCCACTATTGTCTTGTACATGGCAACACTAGTTACCACTAGCGCCCTCTAGTGTCGAGTAGCAGAACTAGGAGAGTCAAGATCCTTCTAGAAATTTCGGGGCCAATATGTACTCGAACATTCTAGATGTCGCTACAGTAGAAGGTTCTGGAAACTATCTGAGGCCCTATAAGGCCGGTATAGACCACGACCGAGTCAGTATTGAATTGGCGATATAAGCAAATACTTCAAAGCGATACAACTGCGAACTTAAGTGATCAGTAGTACAATTGTGTTTTATTATTAGTGTGGTTTTAAATTGTAATTCGTGTTCTGTAATTAAAGTGTCAATTTTGGTAATTCACTCGGCAGTTTTAGTTGTCTCGAACCCCAAGCTCGTAACAGTAGTATTCAGAAATGATTTAAAATTCAAACAATTTACTTGAAATAAGTTCAATTCAATAACTAACGATTCCTCTCTTTGGTATATAAATTATATAACAAACTAAACAGCCATTTACAGTATACATTGCTTATAGCAATCGGCAACACAAATGATATATTATTTTTCAAGTTTTAGGTCGTTTTGGTTAAATTTTAAAAAATGCCCAAATTTTGTCATTTACATGCCCTTGTTTTTTGGAAGATGTTTAAGTGTTTCAAAGTCAATATCGTTTGAAATATTAAGCATGTCAGGCAATACGGATAACTCTTCCCACGTAAATAAATTTGAACCTTGTAAAGACAATACAGCGAGTTTTTATATAGAGTTCTCAGAAAAGTATGCAATAGCTCGTTTTAAAAAATGTTCAGCTTTGACACAAAAAAGGGTTTTCGCACTATTGCAAACACTCCTTAATAAGGTTATTTTTCTACCGCCTAAGAATTTGTCAACCAACCTGTTTTTGAGATGACTCATTAGTTTTTTCATTACACTGTCAAGTTCTAGGACAGTGCATGGAGCACTTTCCAATGCTACGAGGGTGGATTGAAAAGTACTCGGCCTAACCAAGAAAATAAACAAATACTAAATCAGTTATATTTTTATTTTTCTACATAATCACCATCAAGTTCAATACACTTTTGCCACCTCCCCTTCCAAGCATTTAGACCGTTGAAAAAAAATGATTCTTCCTTAGAGTCAAAATATGCGTCTACAGCTGCTTTGACCTCGTCGTTTGTCGAAAATCTTTGACCTCCCAAGTGCTGTTTTAGGTTAGGGAACAGAAAGAAGTCTGATGGTGCCAGATCAGGTGAATACGGCGGATGCGGTAACAGTTCAAAGCCACAGTTGTGAATTTCAGCCATTGACTGTACTGACGTGTGAACACGGGCGTTATCTTGATGAAACAGGACTTTTCTTCTGAGCATTCCTCGACGTTTTTCTTTTATTTCCTCTCGTAAACGACGTAGTAAGGTGCAGTAGTAATCAGAGTTTATATTCTGACCCCTTTCAAGATAATCAATCATAATCACACCTTTCGAGTCCCAGAATACTGAAGCCATCACCTTATTTGCCGACAAAATCGACTTAGCCTTTTTAGGGGGTGGTGAACCAGGTCTTCTCCACTGTTTTGATTGTTGTTTTGTTTCCGGTGTACAGTAATGAACCCATGTTTCGTCTATAGTAACAAAACGATTCAAAAAATCATCTGCATCGGCTTCAAATAACTCCAAACAGTCGCGTGAAATAGTCAATCGCGTCCTTTTTTGTTCAACTGAAAGCAGTCGCGGAACCCACCTCGCAGACACCTTGTGGAAACCCAACTCGTTGACAATGATGTTTTGAGTTCGTTCATAAGAGATGCCTATAATCTCGGCTATCTCTCTAATTTTTAATCTGCGGTTTCCCATTATTAAATCAAGTACTTTTTTAATATTTTCGTCAGTAGTTGACGTCGAAGGCCTTCCAGAGCGGGGTTCATCTTTCACACTCTCTCTACCACGCTTAAATTCTGCTATCCATTTTTTGACGGATGAATATGACAGAGCACAATCGCCTAATGTACTGACCATGTCATCATGGATGGCTTTTGATGATAGCCCCTTCTTATGGAGGTACTTAATGACGGCACGCTGCTCGATTTGCTCCATTCGCGGAAATTATGTCCGATTACTTTGTTAATAAATTTATAAAATCACAACTAATTATCGCACACGTTTCGAACTTCACACAATGAACTAGTCTGAACTGAACTAAATAATGTGGGTAGATTTGATTTTTAGAATTGAATGGATCTGTGTTAGGCCGAGTACTTTTCAATCCACCCTCGTAAAATTGCTACTTGAAACTCCAACATTACGTTACAAAGTACAGAGTATAAATATGCTTCTGAAATCCCCTTCCTGTTTGCATTCGTCAACCCAAGACATATCTCAGTTTTTTTGTTATTTATTATATAATTAAATTATATATTTTTTATATTCGATATCAATGGCTAACTCCAAAATATTGCATTATGTTTTTGTTCAGGCGTTACTCTAAAAAAATACAAAAGCCTATTTATCTACAAAATTCGTAAATACATGTAACTAAATGACGATACAATAGTTATAGGATGTATCTAAGTGACCTTTATCCGAACGTTAAATGTGAATAGCGTTTATTGGTTTCGGTGCGAGAAGTTATCGAATCCGAGTCGATTTCGCTTTCCGAGACGATTGTGAATAGCCCGGCAGCTAGATGAATTTTGAAATTCAATGTGTCGATTGATTTGTCTTCATCTCTGTAAGCTATAATTTAAAAACCAACAAGAATCCTAAGCTCTCCGAAAACAATATCGCACTAAACATGTGCATTCAGATTACTGTTATTTTATAAATAGATCGATGTGGTTAAAATATTGTTTTCTCATAATAATATTATTGTTTATTGTAAGCCTGTAAAAATGAAGATTTAATTTAATTTTATGTTTTTATGGAAAATTCTCTATTTTGTAATAACCACTCCTTTGTTAAGATATTTTTATAACTAAAAGACATGTTCACTTATTTTATATCCAGTTTCGAGGCAAACCGATAATTTCAAGCGTAATTTCCCAATCATTTGAAAAAATAATAATATTAGTGTACTGTAGTGTTATTATTACTTTGACAGCCAACGCAAGTATGCCTTAGGGCACCAGTCTCCGAATCATTACAAAGACTGCGAAGAGATCAGCTTCAGAAGTTTGCACAGTACCTCATATCAGAGCTGCCACGACAAGTTCTACCAACTGCTCAACGGATACTAGATGAATTGTTATCGGCCCAACCAAACCAAATCAATGCTACATGTGGAGCGCCAGATCCAACTGCGGGCGCTTCGGCCTACGAATATACTTCATGGTTTCTCGACGAAAAAACTTTGCACAACAACATCAACAAAATATTAGTTAAGTTTTGTGTACCAGCGCCTATTGTGTTTAGGTAAGTTTGAGTATGTAGTCATATAAAATTCCCTTGTATATTTTCTTTTCTATAGAATAAGGGTGACAAACGAGCACACACTCCACCTGATGGTAAGTGGATGCTGTGGCCTATAGACATCTACATTCTATATTTATCCTCGATTAAGAATTAAAATGCAGATGCGTTGTCGCCCCTGAGGACTAAGACGGCAAGCCCTGTTTCCAGTAAAAAGGGTTTCCTGTTCTCACACTATACGAAAAACAGCAGCATTTAGCTGCTATTTGACGCTGGTAATTTGTGAGAATTTATTTATTCCCCGGTCGAGCCGACACATTTGAGCTTCAACCATTATATAGCTGTAGTGTGGATCTACCACATATATACCTATGTTTATATGGGAAAGTATAAAAATACTGTTTTGTGGAAATTATTTCAATATATCAATAATAAGGTTAATGATGTTGATAGGTACGCCAATTTCAAACTACTTATAATCGGATGCTTTCACTGTGTAATTGTTTAGTGCCATAAGGTACACGCTAAAATATCAGCACTCGTTCTGTTAATTTCCTCATGCGCGAAGTAACAACTGTGGTAAAAGATCAGAGACAGGCTAGAATGTCTCAGACCCTTTATTCTAATTGTAATCAATTAATTATAGGGTCTGAGACATAAATATTGGCTCTGTCTGGGTCTGGTATTCGAACCGACTGCTAAACTACGCGTTCGTACATATATTGTATTGATTAAAAATAAAATCTTAAATGTCAAAAGAGTATATTGTAAAGGCCAGCATGTTAATGAACACCTATTAATAAATATTCTATTAAGTCACCTTGGGCAACTCAGTACAGTAAAACTATAGAGTATTATTAAATGCGTAATCAATTTAACTTTTATTTAACTCCTTATCCTCAACCCATAAAGAGTCCATTGCTGGACATGGGTCTCACCCGTCTCTAATAAAAATATCTATTAAATATAAATTACTGCGGTTTTTCCCATTTGCATCTAAGCTCATGCTTACTGTCTGTGAAAACTTGAAATAACTACGCTATGAAAATGTGCTTCTCCTGGCCGAAATCGGCTGGTGTCAACTTCCAGCTATCAACTGATAAGAGATATCTTTTTGCTAAAAGCGTATGCGCTAAAAACAATCGTCTTGAATTACCTACTATGCCTAATGTGATGCTTTGCTAAGAATGAAATTATAATAAAAATTGAAATAAATGGTGTTTTCTGATATGCGTGTGATGGATGAATGTTAAAACACAAACAGTTGAATCAAACAATTTATTTATTTGCACAAAGGTTGATTGAAATATAATCGTAGTAGTCTAAGGCTTCAATGCATTTATTTCACAATAAGATGTTATAGAATCATCCTATATCTCCCTAGGTGTCCATTTGTGTACATACCATTCCTTTATCCATTTCTTTAAATGAGCATCAGTGCATCTTCTCATGTGTTCCGGCACTCCACTAATCTAAATTCCACAAAATTGTGAAAACTGTATTAAAATGCCATGGAAAATATGGAGTTATAAAAGCAAAAAAATATTTTTATATTTGATACTACATTTAAATGAAAATTTAAGAAAAAAAAATTAAAATGTTTATAACTTATATTGAGCTAGACAAATATGTCTGAGCTTTTTAAATATGAAAGTTAATTCCAGAATTGTTTGCCGTGGTAGCTCAGATAGTTAGCGCTCGCTATAAGTTTCACAGTACAGGAGCAACCCGGGTTCGATCCCCGCCGGCACCGATGAAATTGTTAATTGCAATTTTAAGTGCTAATTTATCACGTGCTCGTCGGTGAAGGAAAACTTCGTAAGGAAACCTGCATGTCTAAGAAATAAGAAAAATATTTCGAAGACATGTTGTGAAGTTCACCAAAATACGAATTGGGGCAGCGCGGCAGATATTTCCTTGCCCTGCTGTGGGACGTATATAGGCTGTAACTTTAACTTTTTTAATTCCAGAACTATATATTAAAATAATTTACAGGAATTAATCATTGTTATTTTTGTTTCAGTGATGTAAATTATTTAAGCACTAGTGCACCTCCTGCTGCAGCAGAATGGTCGTCACTTCTACGGCCGTTAAGAGGTCGAGAGCCAGAAGGAATGTGGAACCTCCTCTCTATTGTAAGAGAGATGTTCAAACGAAACGACAGGAATGCTATACCTTTGTTAGAAATCATCACTGAGGAAGTCATGGCCTGTGAACAGGTAAATGACATTGTGTGCGGTTGAGCTTTTTGTTCATAACGATTTTACGCCTCGTTAATTTGTTTGGAGGAATCTCCGCGTTTATTATTAATACATTAAAAATATTGAAACAAAAGAAATGAATATCTTGTCATATGATTACAAACCAAGTAGATAAATAACCCTTCCTTGGCAGTCGGGTAAAAAGAAAAGGGATAAATAGTTTATACACTAATTTAATTTTAAAACCTTTTTGAAATAATCGTATTTAAAATATTCTTAAAAGTAAATATTTCTTTTAAATACTATCAACATCTGTCTCCGCGTATTGGTTTTTTAAGTAAATTATTATTTGTAGTAAAAATTAGAAAAAAAGATTCTGCTGGGTTTCTTGCTGATTCTTTCTAGGAAAGATGTTTTTTCCGAACCTGTAGTAAAAGTACAAACATTGCTTTCAATAAGATTTACTTGTAAACCTATAAATTAAATTTAAAAAAGTCTATTCCATTCTATTTGCTACTTTACATAGTGTGAGGCTCATTGGATAGCTTGAATTGTTTAAAGTCAACCTTGACAGCTTCAAGCACAGGTGCAGAGAAGCCAGCCTCTCAGTATTCTATAGGATGCAATTCGATGAATGTGCGCAGGAATTATATGCTTTAATTCCCTCCTTTCCTTTCCATCATCATACAACCAGACCAAACCAGACCTTCACCCTTCGTTGTCGATATTCCACGCATAACCAAACGGCTTGCTGCGTCTTTTGTAATGCGTACAGCAAAGAAGTGGAATAATTTGCCGGCTTCTGTCTTTCCGTCCGAATACAATCTGAGTGTCTTCAAGGTAAGAGTGAACGGGCTTTTGTTGCGCAGTGCGGTTTACCATCTAGGGCTTCTTCATCACTTACCACCAGGTGGAATTGTGTTCAAGCACTGGCTTATTATAAGCAAAAAAAAAATGTTATTTCCAAATTTTGACTGTTTATTTATTTATTTAGTTTATATTTTATCAACAGATAATTGTGTGGTGGTACAGCACTAAAGCAGCGTTAGTGGCTTGGGGAGGAGGCACGGGGGGCGGCAAGCATGGCGGCGGCGGCGGCAACTCCTCCGCTCAGCACGCCTGCTCATCTCTATGTGACGAGGTATCTGTCCATACTGAAATAAACAAAGTAGGGAAATAAAATTAGTTAGGTTCTGAAGGTTTTCAGGTACCTGGTCAGGCTATAATTATAAAAAGAAAATCTGTTTTCTTAAAAACTGTTAACTCATTTGTCACTGAAATATTACAAAAAAGAAAAAAAAAATTATGTATGAGACGACGTCCTGAACGGCGATCGTCTCGTCATTACAGCCTGTCACAAGTCCACTGCGAAGTATAGGCCTCTCCCAAGGAATGCCACAAAGCACGGGTCTGAGCCACCTGCATCTATCGTCTTCTTGTTGGTAACGACCGTGTAATGGTACCTAAAATATGTAATACCAGAAAAAATACTCCAAGCCAAATGCCTATAATATGGTCGATTTGCATGTAAAATGAGAAGGGTTCGAGATTTTGTTTTAAATATCTTTGACATAAGTAATATATTTGTTATATATATTTTTTTAAATTAAGATCCCATAATTATCGCCACACTCAAGAATGCGCCACATGATAAGTTGAAAAATTTGCCCAACACTCCTAGTGTTGTGCAAGCCTATAATTATTGGTAAGCGCAAAGACGATACCTTCGCATTGGTAATGCTATATATCCCTAGTTTGTAGAATTTGAGTTTGGCAAATTCCATACAATACACCACTGTTAGTTGGTTGCCACAGTTCATTAGTAGGGTACACCAAGTACAGTTGAAAGAATTTGATGTTTATTACATTCCGTTTGTTTGTTACGCCATTTGCTGAATGACTACTTGCCTATTAAGCCTAATGGTCTTTATGGAATATTTTTTTTTTAGATAAAACTACTATTCTTCCACACTCACTACACCCTCACAGTAATATACCTGTAGTAAGTCTATTGCATATAGCAATTTTATACTTTAAGTCTTTCATTATTTCTTGGAGAAAAATTGATTTTCAAGTACTATGACAATTGCAGTCATAAGCAGCAGTACAATAGTGATTACGTCACTACACACACTCGTGATGCCTTTGTTTTTATGAAGAGACTGGTATAATGTATATATAATAATATTATATTATAAAAGAGGATGTCCTGAGTGACTGACTCATCTATCAATGCACAGCCCATACCTCTAGACGTAATAATCTGAAAGGAGATGAACTTCGTTCCATACAAGCTTGGGCCCGGCGTAAACAAGTTCAATTATATCTTACTTTGAAGATTTAAACATTTGTTACTTATGACAAAAAATCATATTTTTGTAGGGCCTGAGGTTTTGTTTTTATTTCGTTTTATTATTTGTAGGTTATGTAGTAAAATCACTAGTTCTTGGGGTAAGTTTTTTCAAAAAATTGAAAAGAACACAAAAGGATGCCGTTTTTTAGTTATTATTAAATAAAATACAACTCAAACTTTTCTAATTGTTTAATTATTTTATGCAATTATTAATAAAATGTCATCTAGAAAAGTAGCCTGAGTCTGTACATTGTTTGTTCTATTTCTCTCGAAACCCAAGTAACACATTATTGTCCTTATGTGGGCGCAACAACCTACTGACCTGTAAATCGAAAGAAAAGCCAAGGGTCAAGTGAAATTAATTCACGAAAATAAAACACGAAATATATCCACAAATATAACCACAATGGCAAATCGCATGACAAGTTTAAATTCAAAGTTACCAAGTCTCTTAATGATCATTGCCTATATTTCGAAAGAGAGTCTCTTTCGAAATAGGCAATGATCAACGACCATAGAGCCTATTCAATCGTGTCCGATATTATTCAAATATTTTGTTTAGTTAAATAACGTAGTATTAATCTCTACAGATTCACCTCAATGTTTCAATATTATGAGTTTTTTTTTTATACTGAAGTCTTATTACAAAAAATAGCCTTCTTTATCTAATGCCATAGACAGAATACATAAAACTATTTAAACACGTTTTGTTTTTGCTATGGTAAAAGCATTAGCTTTCGTTTTTCAGTTTAAAAAATGTTTGTATGATTGTCCCATACACTACAGAAATAAAAACCATTTAATTATACTTATAATTTATCCTTATATTACCTACATATTTTTGTCGAACGATGTCAACAACCCAATTTCATACATCTCCTTTGGACAATATCTGCCTTTTATAACGTAAAGGATTTTTGAAAATTCAACTCCTAAGGGGGTTAAATAGGGTGTTACAGTTTGTATGAAACTTTATTTTACGGAGCCATTGACTCTGAACTTCTCAAGCAGCATACAAGTGTTATGGACATCAATATACCAGCCCATATAGAACTTAGAGGAGTTCTTTTAGAAGCGTATAAGAGTGTTGAAAAGAGGTTGTATCCTTATAAGAGTTGTTTATGAGTTATTATATAGCTCAAGCTGTGTAATGTCTGTATTATGGGATCTAAGTAAGCTTAGGGTTCTTAAGGGGTTACTCCATGCAAACGACCTTGAGCATTTGGTCCGCGCGCCGACTCGCTACAATATATTGCGTAAGAAATATGTAAGACGCCACCTTCTGTACGAACGTAGTATTATTCTTTCAACATCAATAAACTATTTTATGGAAATACACACATTATATTAGAATTATGTATTCTCATATATTATCTAAATATGAAATTTTATTATTAATTATATATTAAAAATGAAGCATTGAAAATTGTGAGTTTAAAACTCACTATTGGTAAATAGATAGATAGCTCGCCTTTTGTACAAATATTTGGTGCAATAAAGCAAATGTGTTTTTGATTATTGTTAATTTTTACGTGTCACGTATTGAACCTTGTAACTTAGCCTGCTTATTACTTATGCTGGCTGACATTATCCTCACCCCAATGATTGATGAGGATGAAAATCAATTTTATTTCTACATACGTAATTATATTTATTTATACATAAGGGTAACTTTAATAAAGGTAATACAAAAATCAATAAAAAGTATAAGGGTTCAATCTTTCAATTTCAATTATAAAAAAACGTTACCCCCACATTAGGATTTTCTCCTGTGTCGTGGAGGCAGTTTACAAATATAAATTGCACAAGGACAAACATCCAGACCCGGAACAATTATTTGTAGGCCATACAAATACTTGTTCCGTACGGGATTCAAACCCGCGGCCCCCAGCGCAACAACTGATTGCTAAGCCACTGCGCCACGGAGCCGTCGCCGGGTTATAGCTAAAGTGACCATACGTCCAGTTTTGAACGGGACTGTCCCTTTTCTCGGTCACCTGTCCCATTGTCCCCAAACAAAGCTCCGGGACACAAAATTGTCTCGTAACTCGTTGGATGGAAGTATTCAAAGTCAAGAATCAGCAACATAATTTTTTTAATCGAATATATTTTATGTCTACCTGGTACAAATGCTCCAGTAGAAAGAGTATTTTTCTATTTTGAATAAATTGTGGACGTCTGAAAAAAAACACTTACGGTTCCAATTCTAAAGGCGATGTTGTTAACAAAGGTAACAGTAAAAAAAACTTGACCAGAATTTTATTCTTATTTAAAATCATCACCAACTTTATTAAAGCAAATTTAATCCACTGACAAATGTAATTAATAATTTAAAAAAAATATGTTGCATTATTTAATAATTACCGTCTATACCGAATATAATTTTATAGTGAACACTAATTGTATAAAGTTACAGTTTTTAGAGTATAAATAAACCCATGTCCTGTTTTGAGTTAAAAATAAATGGTCAGTTTAGTTTTTTTAAGTTAAATTTAGTTTAAAAAAAATTAGTTTATAGTAAAAAGTAAGTATATTAATACCTACTTAGATACTTTTTACCGAATTAGGGTGGATGCCCCTAATACCAGTCATGCCCCTAATTCCAGTCTTCGCCTTTTTACTCCATAAATAAGATTTCTAGTAGGCCTAACTACAAATATTGTCATCTAAAAAATTCTTTGTACCTAGAAGAAAGTATATTTATTCAAATATTACCTCGCAGTTTTAAACCTAACAGTGTTAAATTAAAAATCAAAACACGTACGCAATGAAAAACTATCATTTTCCTAATTATTTGACAAGTTATGATCCCGGTAAAATTATACTTACTTTACATTATCTCATATGTAGGCTTTTTGATTTGTATGAATATGACTATAGACATAGTAATGCAGTTATTTTTGTTTGAATTTACAAGTTATTTATTTTCTTTTAGTGGAAATTAATGGGGCTGTAATTAGATATGAGAAATGTATGGAGTGCATAATGTCAGCAGCCCGGCTGTTATTTGGTTTGACGTACCTAATAAAAAGTACCTAATTTCAGCCACGTAATATAAATCAGGGCTGCCATAAACTGGAATAAATACCATTAATTAGATCATAACTTATTTTATAGCTAAGGGAGTTATGATCAATTCGTCTGTTTTAAAATTGGTTTTAGATTTTAAAGTTTAGCAAAAGATGTACTAGCTTTTCTCTCTGACATTCAGCGTATATTAAGAACACCGTATGTACTCAATTATTTTTTGAAAAAGAAGAAAAAAAAAACAAGCAATAAATAATATACTATATTTTAGCAAAAAAAAACTATAACTTAGTAATACTAATTATAACTTAGAACTTAAATGAAAAACTCATAACTGACTTTTTGGCCCGACCCGGGATTCGAACCCGGGACCTCATGATCAGCAGTCGCACTACTATAATCACTAGACCAACGAGTCAGTACCTAATAAGATATTGTGGTGGGGTATTAGGATTATTTTTAACTGTATACTATACTGATAATATTGAATTAGCCTTTTATAGTGTAAATTATAATATTTTTCGAAATGTTAATGATGGATTCGAACCTTACGTGCACAAAAAATGAAGCATCAGTGCTTCATTTTTTTATTTGCATTTACTTCAAAGAAAATACACGCAAAAAGCTTCATCGCGCAGTAAAAAACACAACAAATATATGTATAACTAATACGAAGAATTATACCCAAAACAAACAAATAATACTACCTATAAATAATGTAATAAGTAATAATAATATTATCGATTGATAAGTTGACCTCAACGAGCATGTGCGCTGGCTGACGTCGTGACAAACTACATGGGTTTCACCTTCAACAGCTTAGCGCTCACTGACTCCAGCAAGCCCGTGGGCAATGAATACGCCCAGTTTTTAAAATAATTTCTTAATGAAATAAAATTTTGGTCTTTTGAAAAAAAAAATGAGATAGATATGTTCATTAATAAATTGCCTATCCATTGGTGTAAATCGCAAAATAAAATAATACTTACTTTACGAGGAGATGCATGTTATCAATAATTATATCACATTTATGTGGTTTCGTTGTAAGGAGATTACTTTAATATTTATTCCTTTAAAAAAATTGGATATGACTCTTATGGAATCATAAATAATAATTAATTTAATCCTCAGAAGACACAAGTTTGCGCGTTTACCGCTAAAAAGAACCCCTTTGTCGTATCTCCTCAGTTTCAAGGCACTCCCCTTCTTGCCTCAGCCAGTATCGGTATCCTCGGAGTCGACATATCGAGTGACGTGCAGTTTCGTGGTCACTTGGAAGGGAAGGCCAAATTGGCCTCTAAAAAGCTTGGCGTGCTCAGCAGAGCGGGACAGTATTTCATGCCGGCACACCGCCTGCTACTTTACAAGGCGCAAGTTCGTCCTCACATGGAATACTGTTCCCATCTCTGGGCAGGGGCTCCCCAGTGCCAGCTCCTTCCACTTGACCGCATCCAACGCAGAGCGGCTCGAATTGTCGACGACCGAGCCCTTTCCGATCGGCTTGATTCATTGGCACTGCGAAGAGATGTTGCATCCCTTTGCATTTTCTTTCGCATCTACCATGGGGAGTGCTCTGAGGAATTGTTCGGATTAATCCCAGCCGCCAAATTTCACGAACGCACATCGCGGCAGAACTCCCGATACCATCCACACCATCTGGATGATTGGCGGTCCACCACTGTGCGATTTAGAAGATGTTTTCTTCCTCGCACGACCTCCTTGTGGAATCGATTACCATCAGCGATTTTTCCGGACCGATACGACTTAGGGACCTTCAAGAAAAGAGCGTACTCCTTTTAAAAGGCCGGCAACGCATCTGCGATTCCCCTGGTGTTGCAGTTGTTCATGGGCGGCGGTAGTCACTTACCATCAGGTGAGCCGCATGCTCGTTTGCCCCCTCTCCTATAAAAAAATAAAGATTATGTACAAATATAATGTGTTTTTATTAGTTGATATATCTTTTAAATAAAAAGTTGATAGCTCCTAAAAACCGCACAAATAACGACTAGCGCGACATTTTGCTCAACCTGCGCCTTAAACAGAATATGAAAACTCTAGTATACAACTTAAAGTATTTTGTAACATTTCAATCTGATTTTATCGTTAAAGTTGTATAGTAGCTGTTTTCGCATTCTGTCTCTTACTTACGAAGGCGACACTGAAAGTTTTTAGAACTGGCCACTTGTAAACGATATAATAAAAAGATACGTTCAAATTTTGAAAATGGAACTCTGCCAATATTATTGATTATGTATTTTATTAATTTGTCATTTGTTTACGATTTGGCGGCGAATTGAAAATTGTCTGTGTCACGTCAGCATGAATTTAACGCGAGAAAATTTTCGTACAATGATTTTTTATGACTTGATGTCATTTAAGTCAACAAGAAAGTTAAGATAGACTTCGATTGGCATTTCACGATGAAGCCCCATCTCGTGCCACTGTTTAGCACTGGTTTAATGAGTTTAAACGTGGTCGCACTAATCCCACCGATGATCTGCGTGAGGGACGGCCTTCTGTTGCGACGACTGAAGATAACATCAGTGTTGTGCGGCGTATGATAGACACTGACAAAAGAGTAACTTATCAGCAGATTTGGCTAAGCTTAGGCATCGGTATGAGTCAAGTGCACAAAATACTCCATGAACATTTAGCGGTCAGGAAGCTTTGTGGCCGGTGCCGGGAATTGGTGTCGTGAAATGGTTAACGGAGGTGACTCAAATGCTGTGTTCGACATACTTACGGGTGACGAAAGCTGGATTTATTGTTATGATCCCGAAACTAAGAGACAGTCTGCTGTCTGGGTGTTTCCTTCCGACGAGTTGATAACTAAAGTGAAGAGAGGTCGAAGCGTGTGAAAAAAGATGGTGGTCTCGTTCTTCGGAACGACAGGTCATTACGCAACAATTGTTTTAGAGGATCGAAAAACAGTTATTGCAGAGTCATGCACTAACAATTGTTTGCCACTTGTTTTGGAAAAAGTTCAGGAGAAACGACCCCGCAGTAGGGGATCCTCCTTCACCATGACAACGCCTCGTCGCACACTGCCAAGCAAACAATCGACTACTTGGCGGCGTCAGAGTGGAATTACTGGGTCACCCGCCCTATAGCCCCGACCTTACGATTTTTATTTATTTCCGAATATAAAAGAAAAACTTCGAGGAAAACGTTTTATGGACGCCGATGAAGCAGTGGCTGTGTTGCAAAATGTCGTCGAATAGACCCCTAAGGACGAGTGGGCAAAGTGCTTTTCTCTGTGGTTCCATCGGATGCAGCGATGCATTGATGTAAATAGTGTCCTATTTTGAAAAGATATAATAAAACTAATAACTTGCTAGTTTAATCCGTTTTTGATTTTGTAAGAACTTTCAGTGTCACCCTCGTATACAGCTCTTAAGTGTATCACTAAAATCTTATTTTTGAACAATGGTGTATTTTTATGGTGTCATTGTACACTTTTGTAAATACAGTAGTTTTATGACTTCTGTCTATTAGAGTGATATAAAACTAAAAATATAAATAACAGCCATAGTACAACTTAAATCTGTATGTGATAGAATATCCCCATTTTAGATGCGTTGCGTGTTTATATTGTGCTAGTGAACAAAATCAATTAGTAATCAATATGTGGAAAAAAATGAAAAATATTTGGTGCAGTTAGAATCATGTTAAATTTAAATTAAATTTATCCAACACTATTCCCATGACAAGGTTTTTCTTCATCTTTAATACGTATCTCTAAAGAGAACTTATTGTTATGTTGAAAAGACTTAGTGTTTGCGTGCGAGCGTGCGTGTACCAAGCGAGCGTTCGTGCGTGCGTGTGAGCAGGCGTGCGGTCGTGCGTGCGTGTGAGCAGGCGTGCGGTCGTGCGTGCGTGTGAGCAGGCGTGCGGGCGTACGTGCGTGTGAGCAAGCGTGCGTGCGTGTGAGCATGCGTGCGTGCCTGTGTGTGTGTGTGTGTGTGTGTGTGTGTGTGTGTGTGTGTGTGTGTGTGTATATGTGTGTGTGTGTATGAGCAAGCGTGCGTACGTGCGTGCGTGTGAGCAAGCGTGCGAATGTGCGTGCGTGTGAGCAAGTGTGTGTGCGTCCATGCGTACGTGTATGTGAGCGGTCGTGTGAGCGAGCGAGCGTGTGTTCGTGCGTGCGTGCGTACGTGTGAGCGAGCTAGCGTGCGTGCGTGTGAGCAGGCGTGCGTGCGTCCATGCGTACGTGTATGTGAGCGAGCGAGCGTGCGTGCGTGTGTGTGAGCGAGCAAGCGTGCGTGCGTGTGAGCAGGCGTGCGTGCGTCCATGCGTACGAGTATGTGAGCGTGCGTGTGAGCGAGCGAGCGTGCGTCCGTGCGTGCGTGCGTGCGTGCGTGCGTGTGAGCGAGCGAGCATGCGTGCGAGTGAGCAGGCGTGCGTGCGTCCATGCGTACGTGTATGTGAGCGAGCGAGTGTGCGTCCGTGCGTGCGTGCGTGTGTGTGAGCGAGCGAGCGAGCGAGCGTGCGTGTGAGCAGGCGTTCGTGCGTCCATGCGTATGTGTATATGAGCGTGCGTGTGTGTGAGCGAGCGAGCGAGCGAGCGTGCGTGTGAGCAGGCGTGCGTGCGTCCATGCGTACGTGTATGTGAGCGTGCGTGTGAGCGAGCGAGCGTGCGTCCGTGCGTCCGTGCGTGCGTGCGTGTATGTGAGCGAGCGAGCGAGCGTGCGTGTGAGCAGGCGTGCGTGCGTCCATGCGTACGTGTATGTGAGCGTGCGTGTGAGCGAGCGAGCGTGCGTCCGTGCGTGTGTGTGAGCGAGCGAGCGAGCGAGCGTGCGTGTGAGCATGCGTGCGTGCGTCCATGCGTACGTGTATGTGAGCGTGCGTGTGAGCGAGCGAGCGTGCGTCCGTGCGTGCGTGCGTGTGTGTGAGCGAGCGAGCGAGCGAGCGTGCGTGTGAGCAGGCGTGCGTGCGTCCATGCGTACGTGTATGTGAGCGTGCGTGTGAGCGAGCGACCGTGCGTCCGTGCGTGCGTGCGTGCGTGCGTGCGTGTGAGCGAGCGAGCGTGCATGCGTGTGAGCAGGCGTGCGTGCGTCCATGCGTACGTGTATGTGAGCGAGCGACCGTGCGTCCGTGCGTGCGTGCGTGCGTGCGTGCGTGCGTGCGTGTGAGCGAGCGAGCGTGCGTGCGTGTGAGCAGGCGTGCGTGCGTCCATGCGTACGTGTATGTGAGCGTGCGTGTGAGCGAGCGAGCTTGCGTCCGTGCGTGCGTGCGTGCGTGCGTGCGTGCGTGCGTGCGTGTATGTGAGCGAGCGAGCGAGCGAGCGCGCGTGCGTGTGAGCAGGCGTGCGTGCGTCCATGCGTACATGTATGTGAGCGTGCGTGTGGGCGAGCGAGCGTGCGTCCTTGCGTGCGTGCGAGCGTGCGTGCGTGCGTGCGTGCGTGCGTGCGTGCGTGCGTGCGTGCGTGACTTCATTAGACGCAACCTTAACGTTTAGATTCAGTGTGCCTCTCACCATTCGGTGATTGCTGCCAGTTTTCACCCTCCCGATAACTGAGACATCACTGAACAGTTGTCTGGTCGTCATAATGAAGTCAACCTTATTTTTTGTTGAATCGTCGGGACCATATAGAATATTTACATAAAAATTCATTTATGTAATTTTTCAATTTGAAAATTGATGAATATAATCTGTAATTAAAATAATAAAATTAACATTCTTTTTATTTTTTCTAAATCAACTCGATTTTAGTACAAGAGGGTACAAGTTGTATATGAAAAATATTGATATGACACACCTCAAACCGCTGGACGTAGAATAGAACCATAAAATTGGCTGCCTTTTATGTGAAAAAAAAAATGGTACAATAATTACTTTAGGATTGAAATAATGAAATACGTACTTGTTTCATTTTAGAAAATCTAACCAAAGTGTTAATAAGCATAAGAGGGTATAATGTTGGTGTTGGAAAAAAATGGCATAACATGCATGGTGGCAAGGACATACTTAAAACGAAATTATGGCAGTTGTGGATATTACATGTTTTCAAACTTTACAAAATCTGCCCCTTTTCACTCTTAAAATGTAGATTGATAAAAATATGTATTTAGGCTTGAGATTAATATTAAGAAACATGTTTCAGTATTTTTGACAATTCTACCCATAATGGGGTAAAATTAAAGGATAAATATGATTTGAAATTCTGCCATGTTTTAATTATATCCTTGACAACACCATATATATAAGCTATCGATTAGAAACTTAGTAACACGTATTTAAGTTTTTTGGGATACTTCACCCATAAAGTAATAAAATCTGCGATCATTATCATTCCGAAACATGAGAAAGTTTCCATGCGATAGCTTTAGCTCTCCATATAATACAATCTCATCTAATCTAATAAATGTGGGTCATGACTGTCTGGACCATATAATGTGGACGCGAGTAACACCGCGGGGCAAAAAGCTAGTATATTGTAATGCAATGTGTTACGTTTATGGTTAAAAGGACTAGGTGACGAAAGGTAGCAACTATATGAAGATATGAAGAACATTTTAAAATTTATATGATTAGTAATTTTTATAATAATTGCTATTATTTTAACATTTTCCTAATACATAGATAGTTATGATTTTGGATAGAGGAAAACTCTACTGAATTATAAGTGGAAATTTAATATTTGGGTTGATTCAATATCCATTTTCTATGCTGTAGGAGAATTACGTCGAACGATGGTCGATTCCTGCGAAGCAAACACGACAGGGAAAGAACTCCTGTCGTGAATATACTGCGAGCGGATATCAGCCTCCATCAGCGAGCACGATTATAAGATATTGGAACGACATGTAATTAGTTAACTACACTAATTGAAATAAGCATTAGCAAGCATAAGCAAATAACACACACTACAGAAATTCTTATTTCATTCACATAATACTATCATATTAAAACATGGCACATAACAAAAAAACATATCTATTGAGCAGTAAATATTATTACTATAGGTGTATTATTTTCAATGATACTTCCTTGACGAATGTGTGGTTGTGTGATGGGCCTGCTTTTTATTAAATTTATTTTGACAGGGAATAATTAAGTACCGACAAGTCTCAAAGTAGAAATTGTATTGTATTTACATGTTATTATAAGTGTTATATAGGGCAAACAAAAGTGTTTTTTCATGTACATTTATGATTTTATGCCTTTAACAACTTGTTACCGAAATATTATAAGCAGGAATTGGTGTTCGAATTTCTAATTCATATTATCTATAAAGGGGATTTTATTAAGTTATGGATCAGCATCCCTTCTACTAGAACGTGATTTTTAAAGGCTGAATCGTCTCAATATTATACAAATTTAAATGGTATTGTGATGTGTTCTTTTTTATTAGGTGGTAGTGTTATGGCGCCTTGCAGCCCTGAACCCTGCTTTGGCGCCGCACGAACGTGACACACTACACGAACAATTTGCTCAATGGCATATGAAAGTTTTAGACAAGGCAAGTATTATAAGTTTTTATTTTATTATTTTCATCCTCTGTGGCCTGAAAGTGAATTATTTTATGTGTGCATAAATGTTTATTTGGAGTTTATTTCTTTCGTTCATTTAGTCATAACAACCTATCAAAATCCACTGCTGAACGTCTCCCTCATATATTGCATTCTAAGCAGGATTTTATCATAGTTGCAGATTTGACAGATAAGTTGCTCTCCTAGGTTTTATTATTTTCAGTTATTATCAGGAAGATACTGTTGCTCTCCTTCAGTTTCAGTTTCCCTCTGTCGCCTCTTACGATCCCCACGGGATAACATAGGGTAGTGGATATTTTTACACAGTAGCCACTGCAGAGTTTATTTATAAAAGTTTATTCAGAGGTTCTATGATACAAGAGAAATATAAGTTATACGTGGTAGAGCCATGCTGCAGCTATATTAGTAGTATAATTTTTGCACGAATGGGTTGGCACAACTGGAAAAAGACCACGCTCTCACAGAATACCAGCGTAAAATAGCAGCCTAACACTGCTGTGTTTCGTATGGTGACTATACAGAACCGGAGACCCTTTTTACTGGAAAAGAGGCATTCCATCTTAGTCCTCACGGGTGACAACGCATCTGTATTTTGATACTTTATTGAGGATAGATGTAGATGTCTATGGGTCACAGCAACCACTTATCATCAGGTATATACTATAAAAAAACATCGTTTCCTTTTTTAACAAAGTTCCAAATATTATGCTTCTAGAAAGGACATAGATAATGTAACCATAATTTTTGTATTTAGGTGGCAAAAAATCGTAACAACCACATGGGTACCTCTTCTCATCCGAGGCATTCAAGAGCCCACATGCACTCGCCCTACATTAATGGCATCAGTGAAAATGAAGTTTTCCCGGGTTTCCACCCAGCGATGGAAGCCTGCTTCCTTGAATGGGACGACTACCAGATACCCGGAGTAACTTATACCAAGGACCTGAATCCGCTTTATCATAGCCCATTCACTATATTCCGCCATACAGATAAACAGAACGATAGTGTTCATCAGGTATGTAAATGAACTCCTGTTCTTTAGTTTAGAGCTTGTATTGATGATTTTTTCCATCCAGTGCTTAAAGGATGAAATCAAGGATGGTATTTGCTTAAGCTATGATCGCACGAAAAATCAAATATCAAAGTAATAACTTATCTACCTAACTTATCATCTAACTTTCTCTTAGAAAGTGATAAAAATATACCTGAAATATGAAATTTAAAATATGAATACCATAAATTTTCAATAGACTTCAAAAAAGGAGGAGGTTCACAATTCTACTTAATATTTTTGAGTGTGTTACTTTAGAACTTTTTTCTAGGTGAACCGATTTTGATGATTCTTTTTTCTATTTGAAAGCTGGTGCTTCTCATGTGGTTCCATATAAATTTGATCAAGATTTGACGAGTAGTTTTTGAGTTATCCTTAATAATGCGTATTTATTTGACTTTCGACTACATTGATAATGTTCTCATTTTATTTATATTGAAGTCGTTTATACAAAATTTTTAATGTTACCACATATAAAAAAAAAATTGTAAAATTGGGATCCGTTCCCAGTTAATAAGTTTTTGAGTACTTATATATTTTTCAAATAATTTTCCCTACGCCAATATTTTTTTTAGCGCTTTCTATTTTGATTACTGCTCCACCGCCTCTTGTTTGTATATCTCTGTTTAGCCTAATGGTTGACTGGGAGAAAATGCCCTATGGCATTAAGTCCGCCATATGTACAACTTTGTGCATGAAAGATTAAATAAATAAAAAAAATAAAAATATTATTCATAATAATAATATAATACGAGTATATAATTAATTCCCTTACATGTCTTACATACTTTGTTGTTGTATCAATTATTTTTTAATTTCAGGTGAACTCTTCAAAAGCGGTATTGAATAATGAAATGTCTCTCAGTTATCGTCTGACAAATCATGACCCATCAATGCACGGACATCGCACTTTAGTTCATCGGAACAGTCGCATAAGTGTTGACTTAGCCATTCCTGGGCCTTCTAACCAGGTTAGGAAATATTAAAATGTTTATTTTAAATAATTTGGTATAATTTATTTATTTATTTTTAGCGGAGTGGTGACGACGTAAGACAATCTACCAGCTCATTTTGTTCCGTGGGTGTCTCAAGAAGTGCGTACGGAAAAGGCCATGATCTAATGATTTCCGATATAATGCATACCGCATCATGCTATCTCGTAAAAGCCATATGTAAAGTAGCCAGACTTTGTCTGGTGTGGCGATTACAGCAAATTCTTCCTATAATGGGAAAGCCCATATCCTCCATATCAATGGACTGTTATGGGTACGGACCTTACGGGTTTTATACGTGGTAGAGCCATGCTGTAGCTATATTAGTAATATAATTGTAGCATGAATGGGTCGGCTGAACCGGGTAAGGACCACGCTCTCACAGAATACCAGCGTAAAATAGCACCTTAATGCTGCTGTGTTTCGTATGGTAAGTGTAGAGAACCGGAGACCCTTTTTATGTATCTTGAGTCTTTATTGAGGATAGATGTAGATTTCTATGGGTCACAGTAACCACTTACCATCAGGTGGACTGTGTGCTCGTTTGTCACCCTATCCTATAAAAAAAAGAAACATTTTGCTCACGTGTATGCGTGTGTTAGTGTATATTTCGTTGATTTCTCACCAATGTATTCTAAAGTTCGAAGACAGTAGCACGTGCTCTGACAATTTCAATGTTTTCGAGGGTAGTTTTTAACAAGGGTAGGTTGAAAGATTATGAAATTGTATCCTAAAGCATGAAACAATCATTATTTAACTATTTTTATCCATATTTAGGTTTTTAATGTTATTTTATAATTTTTGAAAATAAGGGGTAGTTTTCACCCCTAAAAAACAAAAAGCGTACAACGGCACAATATAGAAAATGAACTAGAGGGTGAAATAAGCCTAATCCCAAATTTTTGTACAAATCGGTGCTGGACGAAAAAATTGCGAGGTTTTACCATTTTTTTAGCTTCATTTCCTGTGCTATAGGTAAGAATTTCCTTACGTCACCAGACTAAAGCAAATGATAGAAAATAGCGCTTGGGTATTTTCTATCATTTCATTTAGTCTATCTTACAACACTTGTAGGTTAAGATGCGATGATAAAACAATGTTTTTTTTTTGAGACAAACGAGCACACAGTGCACCTGATGGTAAGTGGTTGCTGTGGCCCATAGACATCTACATTTATACTCGTTTCTGAATCAAAATGCAGATGCGTTGACACCCGTGAGGTCTAAGATGGAATGCCTCTTTTCCAGTAAAGGATCTCCGGTTCTCACATCTTCCATCACATCTTTCATCCATTCTTCACACTCACCATACGAAACACAGCTGTGTTAAGCTGCTATTTGACGCTGGTATTCTGTGAGAGCGTGGTCCTTCCCCGGTCGAGCCGACCAATTCGTGCTACAACTATACTACTAATATAGCTGCAGGATGACTCTACCACGTACGAAATGTCTTCACAAAGCAGCATAGAAGCATTTTATTTTTAATTCTATTCTACTATTTATACTTGTAAATGTTACATTTATAACATAAAAAGAAATATTAATATAAAGCAATCATAATTATTTCAGCCGTCTGGTTCTGGAGAAGGTCCTAGTGATCCACCACGTGACTCTGGACCCAGCGATGGGAATCACTCTAGCGTTTCGTCTGAAGGTAATACTATGACTTATATAATATTCAATGTGTATAGAAGTAACGAAATCGCACAGTCACCTCAATTATTGTGGAAAAATTTGTTGTAATAATATAAAAACAATGTGCACAGATTATGTATTTTTTTTAGGTAATTTCGTCAGATTACTGTCAAGATATTAAAGGGGTTTTCACAAAGTAACGTAAAAGACTGAAGTGCTCTCGTGTTTTATGTATTCCTTTGACTTTATTTATAACTTTGGGATAAATATGTAATCGCCTTAAACAAAAACAATGACAAATATTTGCTGCATTAATTTATATTTGAAATGGTGGCACTTCACATGGCTATTTGTATTTGTGATTGCATGTTGCCGTATTTGGCAAAAAATTCGACGTACGGGCAAATAAGCGATACAACCGTCTACACATGGAGCCAAATACCAAAAAATTAAACATGTTTGCTAGCAGAAAGTAGTTGTACCTACAAAATGGACGTTGCACTTGCAGCTGGATTTTATTATTTGAACTCATGTTACTATTATATTATGTTATGCGTAAAAAAATACAAAGTGATGGAAAAACGACCAAGAGCAAGGCGACGATTTCTTTGACCCAATTCATTTTCCGTAGGTACCTAAATAATCACTTATTATGAAGTTATAAACAAGGCCCGTCCGTACTGGTTGACAGTTCACGCGCTTATGAGCCCGACCATGTGTGGCCAGTATATTTGCGTATTTGCCTATTGGTCTTCTTTGATGAGCCTCGAAAAACCGACATACGGTCGGTAAGCCGTATTTGTTATTGGCTGTATTTGCCAAATAGGCAAATACGGCTATAAATATGGCAAATATACTCTCCACACATGGAAGTTATTTGTCAAATACAGCAAATACGCAAATTCAAATAGCCATGTGAAGTACCACCATTACACCAACAATCTTATTTCATAACCATATCAACTGCCCACAACTTCTAAGTAAATTTAATATATCTGTGCCAAATAAGTTACCGCCCTTTAACGTTTACAAGCAGTTCAAAGAACGTCTCTATAAAAGTAATTTAGGTCCCCACTTTCCAGAATGATGTCATAATACAACCATATGCCAAAATCCATATAAATAGATATATTGTGTACACTGTTGGATAGATTTAAGTATTTAATTCGTAAAAATTTCAGAATTTTATTATTACATAGACTACGTACTAAATCCACAAACTGACGTTTCGAGCACTACAGCACTTATGATCAGGGGGGGGGGGGACTGAGGTATATGACGTCCCAATGTCATAGTTAACCACGGCTACCTCCAAATTAAAAATTATTAATTTTTGTTCCGATCCACGCAGTATGAACTTAAAGTATCTTGCAGTTGTATGCTTGGGTTGGGATTTAATTTTATTAGTTATGGAATCCCAAGCAGATGGTAGCACCCAGCCATCTTCTCTATTGAAATTAGGATTATTTTTGATTTCAATACCCTCGCGAATCATCCTTGGAAGGAATCGGTGTTCTTTAGCGGGGATTTGTGGTCTATCAAATCTAATGTAGTGACGGGGGCGATCCTGTACGTGTTCACAACCTGCAGACTTACCGGAGCGTCGATTCTTCATATGAATCGACGCCTGGGGAAGTCTGCGCTAAAGAACACCGATTCCTTCCAAGGATGATTCGCGAGGCTATTGAAATCAATAAACATCCTAATTTTAATAGAGAAGATGGTTGGGTGCTACCAACTGCTTGGGATCCCATTATTAATAAAATTAAATCCCAACCCAAGCATACAACTTGCAGGTGCGGTGCTACAGTCCCTTCAGCTGTGCCAGGTTGACTGTCGGTATATCGAAGTGCTGAAGTGTTTGTACAGTAGGGCCACGATGAGCTACCCGAGTACAGAATCAGAGTATGAAACCTATCTAACTGCAGAGAGGTGTAAGACAGGGTGACGTAATATCCCCGAAACTCTTCACTGCTGCATTGGAAGACGTTTTCAAGCTACTGGACTGGAAATGATATGGTATTAACGTCAATGGCGAGTACATCACTCACCTCCGATTTGCCGACGATATAGTCCTTATGGCAGAATCGCTGGAGGACCTAAGCACTATGCTCAACGACCTCTTAAAATGAACATGGACAAATCAAAGATCATGTTTAATGTCCATGTCATACCTATGCCGGTAGTTGTTGAGAGCACTAAGTTCGAAGTTGTTGACGAGTATGTTTATCTGGGACAAATAGTCCGACTAGGTAAGTCCAACTTCGACCGAGAGGTCAATCGACGGATTCAACTCGGCTAGGCAGCGTTCGGGAAATTATGGCACATTTTTCTCGTCAGGTATACTTTAAAACCTGAAAACGAGATTGTACAACTAGTGCATGTTGCCAGTGATAACTTATGGATCTGAGACGTAGTCCTTTACCTGGCCGTATGAGGACGCTCAATGTCGCATGTCGTATGGAGAGGGCTTACGCTCGGGGATTTTCTGCGTGATAAACTTAGAAATGAGGATATTCGCAGTAGAACTAGAGTGACCGACATAGCTCAACGAATTGGTAAGCTGAAGTGGCAATGGGCTGGTCATACAGCTCGAAGAACCGACAACCGGTGGAGAAAAAAAGGTTTTCGAGTGGTAGTCTCGTACCGGTAGGCGAAGTGTAGGACGTCCCCCCTCTAGATGCAGTGACGACCTGGTAAGACATGCAGGAAATAGATGGATGCAAGTGACTCAGGACCGTGCTTTATGGCATTTCGTGGGGGAGGCTTATGTTCAGCAGTGGACTTGTGAAGAGCTGTAATGATGATGAATGACGATGAAGAAGAATAAGGAATTGTATTGCATGTGACAAATTATTAGCGGCATTTGAACTAAAGACAGTTTGCATTTCTATTCCTTATTGTTGCAATTTAGGGAGCACTATTGTGGGCAAGCCAAGTCAAGCGTGACGATTAAGCTGACACTTTTTTCCAATGGGGGAGGCCGCTGTTCAGAAGTAGACTCTTACGGGCTACATAGCGAACTAAATTGACAGTTTACTTATTAAAACCAGGGATTTTTGATACGGTGATGACCTTTATTATATTGCTGCAAGGTTTCTGCGAAAACGAGGAGGAGATTCTACAACAGAGCGGCGGCGACACGGACTCGCAAGAGTCGAGCTCGCCGCCGACGTCGTCGGACGCGGACGAAGCGCGGCGTCGCGCGTCCAACGACGACTCGGTGTCGGACGACGAGTGCCAGCTGTACTACTACGACGCGGCGGCGGCGCGGCGCGTCGCCAGCGAGGGCGCCGGCACCAGCGCGCCCGTGCTGCCCGTGAGTCAACCCTTCGCCGGCACGACGCCGACAGCGGGGAACACTTTCGCCACAGTCGGCATCGTGCTCGTGTGTACGCGACGTAGCGCGCACACTTTTGCTGTATTAACATTCCAGCGATCTAATTCGATCACTAATTAGATAGTCAAACTAAATTTAATCCAATTTATTAAGCTCTAATATAGCTAATTTATATCTGGTTAAACGAAACTATTACAATTTGTATAAGTGATCGTCATGATTAAAAAATTAACATGATGGCCCTTATACTCGTACCTTGGTTATATAGTGTACCACTGTATTGCACTGGCCTCCTTTCATTCTTGAGAAGATTTTAGTGCAAGTACATCGAGTAAAAAAATTTCAAACATAAAGATTTGCCCACAATGACTTCCTGCCTTAACAATTCTAAAATCTTGTGGGTTTTCGAAATCTGTGTGGTTGAGTACTATGAAATTTAAGACAAGTATTATGCCCTAAGTTATTACGGATAATTACCTCCTAAGTTCTTTTTTATAGGAGAGGGGGCAAACGAGCATGCGGCTCACCTGATGTAAGTGACTACCGCCGCCCATGAACAACTGCAACACCAGGAGAATCGCAAATGCGTTGCCGGCCTTTTAAAAAGGAGTAGCCTCTTTTCTTGAAGATCCCTAAGTCGTATCGGTCCGGAAAAATCGCTGATGGTAATCGATTCCACAAGGAAGTCGTGCGAGGAAGAAAACATCTTCTAAATCGCACAGTGGTGGACCGCCAATCATCCAGATGGAGTGGATGGTATCGGGAGTTCTGCCGCGATGTGCGTTCGTGAAATTTGGCGGTTGGGATTAATCCGAACAATTCCTCAGAGCACTCCCCGTGGTAAATTCGAAAGAAAATCCAAAGGGATGCAACATCTCTTCGCAGTGCCAATGAATCGAGCCGATCGAAAAGGACTCGGTCGTCGACGATTCGAGCCGCTCTGCGCTGGATGCGGTCAAGTGGAAGGAGCTGGCACTGGGGAGCCCCTGCCCAGAGATGGGAACAGTATTCCATGTGAGGCCTAACCTGCGCCTTGTAAAGTTGCAGGCGGTGTGCCGGCATAAAATACTGTCCCGCTCTGCTCAGCACGCCAAGCTTTTTAGAGGCCAATTTGGCCTGCTCTTCCAAGTGACCACGAAATTGCACGTCACTCGATATGTCGACTCCGAGGATTCCGATACTGGCTGATGCGAGAAGGGGAGTGCCTTGAAACTGAGGAGATACGACAAAGGGGTTCTTTTTAGCGGTAAACGCGCAAACTTGAGTCTTCTGAGGATTAAACTGGATTAGATTTAGTCGCCCCCAATCCGAGACTGTTCAGCAAAGACTCGACTTCAGACACAAGTTTGTTCCGGTACTCGGCGACGTTTTCCTGAGAAATATTGGCAAGGCCGGTGTATAGAGCATCACCAGTGCTATCATCCGCATAGCAATGAATGTTACCAGTTAGCAACATATCATTGATATGCAAAAGAAACTGCGATGGTGATAGCACACAGCCTTGTGGAACACCAGCGTTAATAGGCTTGTAGTCGGAGCATGCACCGTCTACAACGACCTTGATGCTCCGATCTGCAAGGAAGCTGGTGATCCAATTGCACAATTTCTCGGGAAGATCAAAGGAAGCGAGCTTCGAAAGAAGCGCTTTGTGCCAAACCCGATCGAAGGCCTTCGCAATGTCCAAACTAACGGCCAACGCCTTCCCCTTGGACTCTACTGCCTCCGCCCATCTATGGGTCAGGTAGACCAGAACATCACCAGCTGATCGACCCCGACGAAAACCGTATTGGCGGTCACTAATCAGCTGGTGATCCTCAAGGTACCGTATGAGCTGGCAGTTAATAATGGATTCCATTATTTTGGAGAACAAAGAGGTGAGGCGATAGGCTTGTAGTTGGACGGGTCTGAGCGGTCGCCTTTTTTAGGGATCGGGTGGACAAAAGCTGTCTTCCATAAATTCGGGACTACGCCTTGAGAGTAGGAGTACCGGAAAAGACGCGTTAGGACCGGTGCCAACTCTGGAGCACACGTCCTCAGCACAATTGGGGGGATTCCGTCAGGCCCACTCGACTTCTGGATGTCCAGGGAGAGGAGTGCTTTGCGAACCAAGCGCTGTGAAAACAGCACATCCGGCATGGAGCACTCACACCGCGGGATGGTCGGCGGTGTTTTCCCCCTATCGTCAAGAGTTGAGTTGGACGCAAAAAGGGAGCCTAAAAGGTCGGCTTTCTCTTTTGCGGCGTGGGCCAGTGAGTCGTCCTCCCTATGCAGAGATGGTAGTGAAGGCTTACAGAAATTCCCTTGGACAGCCTTGGCGAGAGACCAGAATGCACGGGTTCCCGAAGGAAGGCGAACTAGTTTCTCGCCAATGTTGCCTATGTGCTCTGACTTTGCCTCGGCAATAACTCTTTTGAAGGACCTGGAGGCAAAGTTATACTTCTTTTTAAGTGTGCTGGTGTTTACATCCCGAGTCGCCGAAGCCGCAGCCCGGGCTTGATAACACTCCTGCTTACTGCGTAATGCAGTCTTACAGGAGCGACCAAACCAAGGCTGAGATCTGCCTCCGATGGGTACCACAGATAATGGAATAAATAGTTCCATTCCCTGTAGCACCACATCAGTGACAGAGTCAGCAACAGCGCTGGGATCATCCGGCGAGACGCAAACCCGCCCCCATGGGTTGGATGCAAAGAAAGATCGCATTCCGTCCCAATCCGCCAACCTGTAATGCCAAACACGGCGGCAACCTGCAGAACGCAACCGCGAGGGGAGCGTGAGTGGCACCACACTCCGGATCAGACAATGGTCCGAAGAGCCGAGAGGGGCATCGACGGAAACCTGATATCCGTCCGAATGAGAGGTCAGCAGAAGGTCCAACAGGGAAGGTGTATGATCCTCCACATCTGGAATCCGCGTAGGTGAAGTAACCAGTTGTGTCAGACCATCTTCTTTCTTTTTTTTTCTTTTTCTTAAAAAAAAACGTTGCCCCCACACTAGGATTTTCTCCTGTATCGTGGAGGGAGTTTACAAACACAAATTTCACGAGGACAAACATCCAGACCCGGAACAATCATTTGTAGGCCATACAAATATTTGTTCCGTGCGGGATTCGAACCCGCGCCCCCCAGCGCAGCAACTCATTGCTAAGCCACTGCGCCACGGAGCCAAGGCAAAGTCATAAACAGATCTCCCCGCATGATCGGTTAAACGTGAACCGAGCCATTCGGCGTGGTGGGCGTTAAAATCGCCAAGGATCACGATCTCTGCGGATGGGACCTGTTGTAGCAAGGAATCTGTAGACATTTGGACGTGGTCGATGAGTCGGTCTGTTTCGGCATTACCGCTATGGGACCTATAGAGGCACCCGTAGACGCGCGGATGGTCGTCGCTGTCTACGCGTAGCCAAAGGATGGACAGGTCCGAACCTTCATGACTGCCGAGGCGTCGAGAACAGATGTCCTCTCTGACATACACGCAAACTCCAGCCCGAGGCACAAAGGAGTGCTCCAATTTGTAACCCGGGCAGGAGAGATACGAAGTATCAGCCGGAGAGGACACCTGTGTCTCGGTCAGAAAGAGCAAGGCCGGCTTCGCCGTCTCGAGGTGGTAGTGGAAGGCGTTTAGGTTCGAGTGAAGTCCCCGTTGCAGAAATTCACGGATAGCGTGGCAGGGGTCGCCTTGGTTTTGTTGCTCAGTTTACCCCGAGCAGTTATGTTTTTGAGCCGAATTTTGTCCCCCCCCCCCCCATACGCTAGGCAGCCTGAGCACCCACGTTCAGGAGTAAAATAACATGGTCGTGGATGCTCAGCGAGGGATTCTCCAGGGGTGCTGGTACCTTCCTGGGGTAGTCTTTGGTGTAATTCCGCTACCATCTTGATTTGGGTGGTGGGGGGGGGGGGGGCACCTGCACTCACCAGACGAAACGCAGAAGTAGAGCTTCTACTTCACGCCGGTATTCTGTGAGGTCGTGTTACCAACCCGGCTCGAGCCGGCCCATACGTGCAACAGCATAAACTGCTGCGTGGTTCTACCACCGTTATTGTTATTGTCTATTGAGATAACACATACAAATTCCTCCTTGTTCTAAAACCCTTGTCAGAAAATGAGAAGTTCTATGTGGAGAAGTGGAACATATAAAGGCTGTTGTTTACTTTTGTCGAGTTGTTTTTTGTTTATGTTAATGTAATATAATACCCGTAGTGTTGCTTTAATAATGTAATAAGTGCTTACATTAATTGTAGAAATAATTTGCTTTTATTAAGCTTAACGGCGGAGTAGGGGGTGATAAGAATCTCCGGTGGAGCTTCGGTTGCCACCTACGACCACTCGATCTTTATTTGAAGTGGTTGGCTCGACCGGGAAAGGAGAATACTCACAGAAGTGAAGTATTAGGTCAATGTTATTGTGTTTCATATGATGATTGTAGAGAACCGGAGACCCTTATTACTGGATACGAGGCATTTAATTTTAGTCCTCGTGGGTGACCACTTCCCCACATTTTTATTTTTATAGAGGATAAAAATTTAAGTCTAGGGCCACAGCATATCAACTTATCATTAGTTGGAGTGTGTGCTCGTTTGTCTGTTATTCTATAAAAAAAATATTTGGCTATGTATTGAATGTGAAGCGTGTACGTGAGTATGTTGTGGGCGCAGGCGGGTGGCGCGGGGTGGGGCGCGGGCGCGGGCGCGGGGTGGGGCTGCGGCTGGGAGGTGTCGTTCGCGCGCGCCGAGGGGCTGCAGGCGCACGGGCACGCGCGCGAAGCCTGCGCGCTCGGCGCCAGCCTGGCGCGCGAACTGCTCGCCCGCCCGCCCGCTCTCGGTACGCCTCTCACACACACACACACACATATACCATATAACATCTTATCAATAATATATATATATAGTAGCCAAATTTTAAACTTTAGTTTAAAAATATAAATAATGATATACGAGGGGCACACTGAAATGATCGGGAATAAGAAAAACCACATGCACGGTATAGCTAATTTGTATTTTATTGTTTTTCGAAGTATTTTCCGTTTAACTTAATGCACTTTTGCATTCATGTAAATCAATTATTAAAACAGTAATTCCAGTCTGAAGTTGATGTTGACAAAATGGCTAATTTGTACGCTTCCACAATTGCTTCGGGGTCTTCAAACCGTTGAACGCTTAATAAATCTTTCATTCTAGGGAATGTAAAGAAATCGTTTGGGCTCAGGCCAGGGCTGTACGGAGAATGGCTCATCAGCTCAACGTTTTCCTGCTTCAAATCTTTTGTCTTCCGAGCCGTATGGGAGCTCGCATTATCGTGATGTAAGATGATGCGACGTTTCGGGTTATTTTTTCGTAGTTCGGCTATCATTTCTGGCAAATAAACCGTGATATACCACTCAGCGGTAACCGTGCGTTCCTGTAAAGGAATTGTAGCAACATGCCCCTTTTCCGAGACAAACGTAGCGACCATTTTCTTTGACACGCTGCGGAAGCGAACCACTTTCGTCGGTTTGACCTCGTCTTTGAAGACCCATACTGCTGACTGATGTTTTCTTTTAGGTTCATATGAATAAATCCATGATTCGTCACCTGAGACGATATTATAAACGGCATTTGATTTCCTTCCGTTGAAGCGTTGCATAGTATTCCGGCACCAATCTACACGAGCCGCCTTTTGTTCTTCGGACAAATTGTGGGGAACTCAACGGGAAACTAGCTTCCTTACACACAGCTCATTATGTAATATCGACTGAATTGCAGTCATTCCGACACTGATAACAGCCTGAATCTGCTCGTATGTCACATGACGGTCATCTAATATAATAGTTCGTACAGCTGCGATGTTTTCAGGCGTGACCGCTGTTCTTGGTTGACCTGCAGAAGAAACAGTGCTGAGCGACACACTACCGCGTCGGAACTCGGCATACCAGCGGTATATTGTCGTTTGACTCGGTGCTTCAACATCATAAATCGAAACAAGTTCGCTGAGACATTTATCTTGAGATAAACCGCGACGAAAATTGTGATAAATTATGGCACGGAAATGTTCACGCGTGAACTCCATTTCTGTTAAACGACGTGTCAACTTTAAACCAACATAGTTTTTGATTTTAAACATTTTTTTTATTTGAATGTTATTAAGATTCTAAGAGTCCAGTATTCAAATTATAAAATAGGTTTTATTGTAACTCAACCCGAAATATTCCATTCCCGATCATTTCAGTGTGCCCCTCGTACAGTTAATGCAGTTTGTGAAAACACGAGTAAATAAGGCTTCTACTTTTATTTTAAATAATCCCAAATTGAATATAATTTATGGACGACAACATATTTGCCTACCAATCGACCCTTACGAATGTGTGCTTACGCAGCAAAATCAGTCAAAATAATGCAATCCCACGCATTTTGAATTTAAAAGATAAAAAAGACCCTTAAACTTGAAAACAACATTGTACAACCAATGATCTAAGATGTAGTCCCTCACTGTTCGCCGTATGAGAAAACTCAAGGTCGCTCAACGAACCATGGAAAGGGCCATGCATGGGTTTTCTGCATGATAGACTTAAGAATGAAATATATATAGAAGAAGTAGAACCAGAGTAATCGACATAGTAAAACTGAAGTGGCAATGGGCCGGTCACATAACTCGAAGAACCAACAGCCGATGGAGAAGAAAGATTCTTGAGTGGCAACCTCGTACCGGCAGGCGAAATGTAGGGCGGCCCCTCACTAGATGGAGTTACGACATGGTAAGACATGTAGGAAGCCGATGGATGCAGGTGACTCCAGGTCCGACCGCATGCCCCTTCCCCGCCATCGTGTATGTGTTAGCGAATGTGCGGCCTCTATCGGTTGTTGGCGGCCGCAGCTTGGTCAGTTGCAATTTTTTACAACGGGCCGTGCTTACCGCGTGCAAAATGGCGCTAAATACAGAGATTTTAATAGAAACAGTGCAAAATTATCCAGTACTTTATGTTACTTCACACCTTGATTACAAAAGCATTAGGGTTAAAAACAAAATATGGGATAATGTTGCTGAAAATAATAAGGATAAGAAGACATCGTCACAGTTAGCCATGTTGATTGACGTCCGATCGTAGCACAGATACCACAGCGAATGGAATTTTAGGCTGCCATTGCGACTGCGGTGGTGTGCTGTTGCAGCGGCTGGAGCCGTGGCTCGCGGTTAGCCGCCACCGTAAGCCACTTGTGTACGCTTAAAGCTATCGCCTTATCGCGGCGTACAAGGTGAATAGTTATTCACAATATATTTTTGTTTTTAAATGAATTAAAAAGTGATCACGAAAAAATATTCCAGCTTAATTTTAATAAAACATGGGAAAATGTTGCATTTATTTGTGACTTGTGAACAACAGTCGATCGAATAAAAACAGAAATTTGCGATATCCGACAGCCCAGCTAATCCAAGGGAAAGCTTTAAAGAACCAACTACAGTTACCAATATTGATAATTTTGATAAAAGTGTGCTAAAACGCACCATATCCACTATGTATGATAACGGCGAGTATCCATGTGTGACAAAAATCTGTGCTAAATACTCTGAATTGATGCCCGATTTTAAATGCATGTAAACTTCCATGAGGAAAATAAAAGATATTGGATATAAATTTAAGAAAAATGCGGAAGGGCGGAAATATTTAATGAAAAGAAGTGATATTGTTTGTGCATTCATTAAATCTTATTGATATCGACTACCTGCTGTTACGCACATCATTATGACGCTCCATAAGTGTCATTGTCCGACGACGCAGTTGATAACGCTTGCACTATAATTTTAGATTCTCGAGCTTACGCACTACATGTGCACTAATATGAGCATTATTGCCATTGCGCAAGAGTTGAATTTCCAGTCACTCCGTGTTTTCCAAATGAATTTAGATCAGTTTACTTTCACAGGTACCTGTGTGTGTACCTGTGAAAGCAAAGTGGGCGTTATTGCGTTTGTGCGAGAGTTGATATTTGCGTAGGGTCGGTGGGCGCGGGCGCGGGCTCGGGCGCGAGCAGCGCGGCGGCGGCGGCGGCGGAGCGGCGCGCGCGACGGCGGCACGCGCCCTCGCCGCGCCTTTGCGCCGCCAGCCACCGCCTCTCCTGCCTCGCCTCCGCCACGCTCGCCAAGTGCGCCTTCCTCTGCACGGTCAGCATTGCCCGCCTCTACTACTTAACTAAATAAACTCACTTAACCTATCTACAACAAACACTATGTATACTACTAGACGCGCTCTGTGCCCCTCCTAATACATTGCGAACTATGTTACAGTCAATTCTATTTAACAGTCTTTCTTTTGTTAACACAATTATTTTGTTTTATCCAAAAAAACGCTGTCATTATGAACGCACCTTGTCAACGTGATATGAAGGTTATTACAGATAAGTGTGTAACTTTATTCCGTATTTGCCTAAAAACAGTAACTGTCTTAGCTTTTTTGCAGCTGCTTTGTCCTGTGACTCAATGAAACGCCCGAAGTTAAGGTTAGAGGATATCTCAACCCCCAGTAACTGAAGGCGATTGGTGTATTCTAGTGATACATTTTGGAAAGAACGAGCCAAGGTGAGCTGGCTCCTTATTGCAGTGAAGAGACAAAGTTCTGCAGCATTATGCTGCTATTTTACGAAGAACCTGCTATTCTGAGAGCGTGGTACTTCCCCAGTCTAACCGATACCATTGATTTTGCATGCATAATACAGTTGCAGTGAGACTCTTTTTTGTTTAAGTCTGGATGTTTGCCTATGTACTATAAAACGGCACACCGACAATACGATTAGACTTTAGTATAGTTTCATGTTCCAAATTGATAATTTGTAACATAAACACTATGCATTCATCAGCATTATCATCATTATAACACATCATAAGCCCACAGCTGAACATAGGTTTCCATTAAGAAATGCCACAAAGAACAGTCCTGAATCACCCGCGTCTATCTAATTCCTGGAACTCGTACTAGATCGTTACTTCACCTTGTGGGTGGCTTCCCTCCTTTTCGCTTACTGGTACGAAATTGCTACTCGAAAACCTTTCCTCCCCATAGGTTTTCGGTTCTTCGAGCTATATGGCTGCCCTATTGCCACTTCAACTTACTAATCCGTTGGGCTATGTCGTTTATTCTGGGTCTATTGCAGGTATTTTCATTACGAAGCTTATTACGCAACGAACCTCCGAGCATAACCCTCTTCATAGCTCGCCGAATGACTGTGCTTCTTCATGCAGTGAAGGACCATGTCTCAGATCCATATTCCAAATTGTGAACCATATATTGCGTTTACCTTACGCAGAATATAAACTAACAAAGGCCGGATTTAACCTACCTAAACTTGTTTCACTGTGAAAATGTGCATTTATGGTGAAATGAATAGCCCGTAGACAGTAAATAAGTGATGAGAGTCATCGGACATGGAGTTCCAGAGAATTGCATCCTGAACAGTAGAGTGAAGTGTATTGGTACTGTAATTTAAATAATATGTAAAAAGTATACAGTACAGGTAAATTACATAGTAAAATATCATTCTCTTTTTTTTCATTACATATATTTTTACTTTAACTTAACTAAACTACTGAACCATGTAATTCGAATTTATATGTAGAAAAATTGTTAATAGGTCTTAGCGGAATTCAGCGAGCATCACGAACTGGCTTTTCGAGTAGGTCTTTACGCTTTAGAAATGGCACGACCTCCAGCCAGCACCAAGGCGTTGGAAGTTAAATTGAATAATCAAGAGACTGAATTAGTAGCACTATTGAAGAAACTTCCCACTGGTGTCGAGCAACTTGCTCTAGCTCGGGAAAAGGCGGAACAGCTACGTGATGGTACTTTAAGGTATGTATACGCAATATCTTTTCATAATTAGAGGATTGAGTATTTGGTAATGTCGGATATTGTTCCAGAAATCGGGGGCCTGCACTGTTACCTATAGCACTTGCGAGCTTCTTATTTGATGTCCTCGTTCTGTCTGCTACCGATAAAGAAAATAAGCACCCGGTAAGTATTGGCTTCCTATTGGGAACTTGTTGTAAATGGATCCGATATTTGAAGGTGCAAATTCAACAAATTTCTTATGTTTTGAGATCCATAGGACCCGATTCTAACAATTCTTTTTAAATGCGCACGTGCGTGCGTGCGTGCGTGCGTGCGTGCGTGCGTGCGTGCGTGCGTGCGTGCGTGCGTGCGTGCGTGCGGGTGTGTATAGTAGCGTAGTAATAGTTCATAGGGGCTCCACTGCTGGTCACCGGTATCCTTTCACATGATACGCTAAGGAACAATGGATTATTCTCCTTTTTAAATAAAAAGAAATAATATTTGAAATTGATGCAGATCTTTGCTAATTCTAGTCTTGTACCGAGCCGAGATGTCAATCATGCGATAAAGCAAACTTTCCTGACATCACAGCAAAGATATCATAATTTTTTCAAATTAACAAATATTTTCAGCTGTCGTTGCATTATCAATATCCTCTCCTAACAATATACATTAAGTCCTAAAACTTGTTAATAGAACTTTATGGTAGTGTCCATCATTCAATTTATATTTATTTTATAAAAAAGTTGAAATTTAGAAAACAGCATAATATATACAATCTTTGAAGTCCAATGATTTTATATAATTGGATGGAATGAATCATTTGTATAGCTAAAATATTTGTATATTTAACTTATAAATTGTTTATGATAAATGTTTTATATAATTATATAATTTACAGTTATATAACTTAATAGAAATACGGATGAACTTTCCTGTATTATTCCATATCACAAAATAATTATTAAAAATACTAATTGCAGGCTAGGTTGCCAAGCGATGAAGCATTGGGTTTCGAAGCTGCAGTGGCCGCTTTAGGGTTGAAGGCGAATGTATCAGAAGCCGAACATCCGTTGCTATGCGAAGGCACGAGACGGCAGCGCGGAGAGTTAGCTCTCACCTTGCTCTCTTTCTATAAAGACGATCCTGTTAAGTTGGCGAGAATTATGAACAAAGTAAGTTTAATCTAAGTCTTAATATAAAATTTATTTTTATACTGTACGATCAGAAAACCTAAGGAAGACTTGATTATATTGATATAGCGACTGTTCCGATCCTTATTATTTTTCTTTTCTTAAAATGTACACTTGTGAATATTTTTATTGAAAACATCCATTGTAAATTTTTCCAAAACTCAATTGTATCTCAAAATCTTTCTGTGACATACAAACTAAAGAAAATATATATTTTTTGTTATTCTACTGAAATAAATATTTAAAAATGCCGTTACTAAATTGTAATTGATATTGTAAAATATTGTCTGAATTGGTCTAAACCATTTTTCTTTCAGTTATTGGATCGTGATATCCATCAGTTGACTAAAGGTCCGATGGTGAGCATGTACTACACCAACAACCCGCGTCTCAGCAGCTACCGCTCGGACGCGGGCAACGCGCAACACTACGGGGCGCACGTGTCGCACGCCGCACACGCGGCGCACGCCGTCCACGCAGCGCATGCAGCCCACGCTGCCCATGCTGCACACGCGGCACACGCAGCACACGCTGCGCACGCTGCACACGCTGCCCATGCTGCGCATCCAGCTCACGTGACGCATTCTGCGCATCCTAGTCACGCTGCACACGTAACACACGGCGCTCATGTGACGCATCCTACACATGTGGTGCACACAAACCACGTCGCTCATAACGCCCACCCCGTCCATGTGCCACATACCGCGCATCCACCCCCAACGCTTCAGCCGCCGGTAAGTTCAATAAATTTACTTTATACTAATATTACAAACAAAGAGAGGGACTTTTTTTTATTCTTTTAAAAAAAAAACGTTACCCCCACACTAGGATTTTCTCCTGTATCGTGGAGACAGTTTACAAACACAAATTTCACAAGGACAAACATCCAGACCCGGAACAATCATTTGTAGGCCATACTAATACTTGTTCCGTGCGGGATTCGAACCCGCGCCCCCCAGCGCAGCAACTCATTGCTAAGCCACTGCGCCACGGAGCCGTCAAAACAAATTTGTACAAGGTTCATAACCATTAGTTTGACGAATAAAAATGTTTCGAAGGCATGCTAAGTCCACCAATACGAGCTGGAAAAACGAGTCGGACTTATTGTTCCCTAACCTCAGAAATGGCTGGTGCTCAGCAGTGCGACCTTATATGTTGCAACTACTATTTAATATATGATGCAGTCTCAGAATTTTCTATATAATTATCATATAGATTTGTATTAAAATAGTAATCATTTTGCACTAAAATATTGTATGTATAAGTACATAATCTATCTACGTTTTAAACTAAAAGTATTAACTTGCGACTTGTGACAAGAGGGGCTGAAGGACTAAACTGAGCATAGCCATTCAACGAGGAAAAAAAGCCAGATTTCTAAATACTATCTATAACCATTACTACCCTGGGAAGTAGAGCTATATGATTATTTTCTTTCTCTGTTGTAAAATATCTGCTTTTACTATTATTATTTAGTCTTATTTTTTTAAAGAATAAGTGTGACAAACCCGAACACAATCTACCTGATGGTAAATGGATGCTGACACTCATAGAAATCCACATTTATCATCAATTATGAATAAAAATCCAAATGCGTTATCACCCCTTTTTTTTTTTTTTTTTTTTTTTTTGCGGATGGAAAATCATCTAATGACGCCTTTCGCTGTGGGTGGAGCGGAAGGGAGTGTCAGACTTTTACTGACTAAAAACCATCCGTGTTCCTTCAGTGCCCTTACGTTCCGGAGCCGCGGTATCTCTTTCGAACAGCCCGCAGCCCCGGTAGGCGTCGGCCCTTGCAGGCCCCTTCACGCTGCTGACAGCTCTTTGAGGCGCGCGTGGAACAAAACGCGCCGTCGACACGGCCTGTCGTCGTTAGACGGACGGACGGCGAGCTACCCATTGCTCGCCGTCCACAGGCCCGCGCCTACGGTGGTCGGGGGCCACGACGTAGCCCCCGACGCCCGGGGCGTCTCCCGCGGCGGCCGGGAAGGAAAGCTGTTGCTCTTTCCCTCTCCCACTCCGCCACCTCCTTCGCTAGCATCACTGCTTCGCAGAAGGTGGTGACGGCATCCCATTCCGTCTCGCTCCGGACCATGGCTTCGACCAGAGCCGGACGCGAGAGGTCGCCGCCGCCTATCGCCGCTACGAGGACACGGCGGTGCTCCGCCCAAGCAGAGCACACCTCCACGGTGTGCTCCACCGTGTCCTCCGGTCGATCCTCGCAGTGGGAGCACCCGGGCGTTTCCTCCCGCCCGATTCGGTGCAGGAACCTCCCGAACACACCTTCCACATTTATCCACATTTATCATCAATTATGAATAAAAATCCAAATGCGTTATCACCCCTGAGGACTGAGATGGAATGCCTCATTACCAGTAATAAATTAAAAGTAAAAAATCTTTTTTAAAACAACCTTTTATTTAAATGCGCTAAAAAGAATAAAATAAACTTTTAAGTACCCGTATTTGCTTAGTTTGGACATTTTAAAAATTAACAATCAATGAGGGCTAATAATTTTCTGCTCACCAGATGTCGCTAGTTAATACTGAGGTAAAGTTTTTTGTAATACAATGTAATTTAATTGAGAACTTGTTTTTTAATAAAAGTTTATCAGTTTCTATAGTATTATATTAATACACAAAACAATGCGTCAGTGGTTTGCTCTCTAAGTTTTTGCACATTTTTAACTTTTTTTTTAATATTTGTACTTTTATGAATATCTGTGGTTTGGTTTTTTTAATGATATATATAATATATTATATGGCTAATAGTACAAAAAGAAACAATAACTTTTACATTTTACGAACAAATTAACTTCCCCGCTATGAAATCTGTCAAATATTATACCTCACTTTCTAATGGCACCACCCTGGTGACAAAAAGTCGTGGATTAAGGAAGGAAGGCCCTTGGAAGAAGATCAGTTATTTAATTTACTTGTTTATCTACACAGGTAAATCTCGCGTCAAGCTTTTATATCATATAAATTGTGTAATGACGTTATAAGTTGATTGTAAAAGTTTTAAAGGAAAAGTTTTTTTATTCCTTTTAGCGCATTTAAATAAAAGCTTGTTTTTAAAAAGTTTTTTTACTTTTAATTTATTTTTTACCTTTTAGTTATCGCTGGACAGGTTTCTCAGTCTGTTCATCGCATTCAACGCATCATTGTTGCAAGGTCGTTTGTCGGTTAATTATGAATAGTGTAGCTCTTTTCAGACGGATCGGAGCAATGTAGGTTATGATCACCATCTTATTTTTTTTTAACTCGCATTAATATTCCCAGCAAGTCCTTTCACTTGATACCCATATTATAGGAAAGCATAAAACACTTAGTCCGCCATCTTTAGAAGTTCGCCATATTGGAGTTAGAGTGATGTCACTTTATTTTTCGAGTTATTCTCATCAAGCTCTTTCATTTTATACCCATATTGTAGGAGCGCATTATAAATAACTACTCCACCATCTTGGGTGTTCCGCAATGTTTGATATAGAATGACGTCATAGCTACCCATGCATTGTCATCCAAACTAAGTGTGTATACAAAATTTCAGCTCAATCGGTTGAAGATATCTGCTTCAAAATTGAGTTGCAAGATTCCATACGAACAAACATAGTTACATAAAATAAATAAAAGCTTGTAAAAAGGGTCTCCGGTTCTCTACACTCACCAAACGAAACACAGCAGCATTCAGCTGCTATTTTACGCTAGTATTCTGTGATAGCGTGGTCCTACCCCGATCGAGCTGACCCATTAGTGCTACAACCATAATATACCAGCATATATACAATGCAACTGCAGCATGGCTCTACCACGTGAATGAAATATTTATCAACACAATGTAAATGTACTGTTCAGTAATGTCTCAGTGATCGCGAGGGTGAAAGCCGGCAGCGATCACCGAATGGTTAGAGGCACACTGAACCTAAACGTTAAGTTGGACAGGTCTCGTCTAATGAAGTCAACGCTCCGTCTCCCTCGTGCTCTAATCCAAAGTCCCGAAACCTTTCAGCTCGAGTTACAAAACCGTTTTCAGTGCCTAGAAGACTGCAATGAAGTGGACGGTATGAATGACAAGCTCGTGGAAACTGTCCATGCGGTCGGAGCTAAGTTCTGCAAGACCCGCCGCAGAAGAACACAAAAACTCTCCGATCACACTCTTAATCTCATGGCTGTTAGACGGGAGATGAAGCTACATTCTTCAACAGATTTGACAATATACAGGCAACTGAGCAGACAGATCTCCAAATGCATGCGGCGGGACTTACGCAACTTCAATACAGCTCGTATTGAAGAAGCGATCGAGCGGAACCAAGGCTCCAAAGTCTTTGCCAGAAATCTGTCTGTCAGAAAGAGCCAACTGTCAAAGCTGAAGACAGAGTGTAGCAGCATCGTTTCAGGGGCACCTGAGATTTTGAGTGAGATTGAGAGGTTCGATGGGCAGCTGTACACGTCATCGTTGGAGCCACACGCAAGTGTGAGTAACGATCCAAGAGCGAGTCTCATCCGACACTATTCCGAAGATATCCCGGACGTCAGTCTGAGCGAGATTAGAATGGCTCTCCAGCACCTTAAAGGCAAGGCCCCAGGCGAGGATCGAATTACATCGGAGCTTCTGAAAGCGGGTGGAAAACCGGTACTTGAAGTCCTTCAGAAGCTCTTTAATTCCGTCCTCCATGGTGGCATTACACCTGAGGCGTGGAGCAGAAGTGCTGTGGTCTTGTTCTTCAAGAAAGGCGACAACGCTCTCTTGAAGAACTACAGACCGTTTTCCCTTCTGAACCGCGTCTACGTGCTGTTTTCGAGAGTCTTTACGAATCGTCTCGCGCGCAGATATGACGACTTCCAGCCTCCCGAACAAGCCGGTTTCCGAAAAGGCTTTAGCACCATAGACCACATACACACCCTTCGGCAAATTGTACAGAAGTCCGAGGAGTACAATTTGCCACTATGTCTGGCGTATGTGGACTATGAGAAAGCCTTTGATTCCGTCGAAAATTGGGCGGTGCTGCAGTCCTTTCAGCGGTGCCAAGTTGACTGTCGGTATATCGAAGTGCTGAAGTGCTTGTACAGTAGGGCTACGATGGCTATCCGAGTACAGAACCAGAGTACGAAACATATCCAATTGCAGAGAGGTGTAAGACAGGGTGACGTCATATCCCCGAAACTCTTCAGGAAAGGATACGGTTATCAACATCAATGGCGAGTACATCACTCACCTTCGATTTGCCGACGATATATGTAGTCCTTATGGCAGAATCGCTGGAGGGCCTAAGCACTATGCTCAATGACCTCAATAGTGCTTCCCAACGGATAGGTCTTAAGATGAACATGGACAAAACAAAGATCATGTTTAATGTCCATGTCACACCTATGCCGGTAGTTGTTGGGAGCATTAAGCTCGAAGTTGTTGACGAGTATGTTTACCTGGGACAAATAGTCCGACTAGGTAAGTCCAACTTCGACCGAGAGGTCAATCGACGGATTTAACTCGGTTGGGCAGCGTTCGGGAAATTACGGCACATCTTCTCGTCAGGTATACCTCAAAACTTGAAAACGAGACTGTACAACCAGCGCGTGTTGCCAGTGATGACATACGGTACTGAGACGTGGTCCTTGACTGCTGACCGGATGAGGAAGCTCAAGGTCGCTCAGCGAGCTATGGAGAGGGCTATGCTCGGAGTTTCTCTGCGTGATAAACTCAGAAATGAGGATATCCGCAGTAGAACCAGAGTGACCGACATAGCCCAACGGATTACTAAACTAAAGTGGCAATGGGCCGGCCATATAGCTCGAAGAACCGACAACCGATAGGGAAAAAAGGTTCTCGAGTGGCAGCCTCGTACCGGCAGGCGAAGTGTTGGGCGTCCCCCCCACTAGATGGAGTGACGACCTGGTAAGATATGCAGGAAGTCGATGGATGCATGTAGCTCAGGACCGTGCTTTGTGGCATTCCTTGGTGGAGGCCTATGTTCAGCAGTAGACTTGTGAAGGGCTGTAATGATGACGATGATGATGAATGTAAAAATATAAGTTCTTACCCTTAAAACAGGTGGCGTGTCCGCTAGTAACGGACATGGAGCGACTAGCTGTCGCGGAGGCGGGGCCGTCACCGCCCGCGCTGCAGCAGCATTCCGCAACGCAGCATCCGCAGCATTTGCAGCACACGCAAATCTCGCAGCACTCGCAACTTCCACAGCATTCGCAACACGCGCAACATTCGCAGCACACAACGCACACACAACTTTCGCAGCATCCGTCGCTAACCAGACCTAAAGACTCCAGGTACAAACAATGTCCACATTGTAATTTTATATCGATCTATTATGTGAACAAGCAATTTTTTTGTGATAATAATAAATCATTAGTAAATATACCACGGGTTACTTCAAATAGTAACGTACATAGAAACAAAGTCTTAGTTTATAGCTCTGGTTGTTTTGTGATCATATTCCTGTGTGTGACATTGTTTATATAGTCTACTTCCGATATTACCGTATAGATACAACATCAAATACATAGTGGTAAAGATGACTTGGTATTTCTTGAATGTACATTTTTAGCACCATAACATGTCTAGTGCAGCTATGTAGCTTCTGAAAATATTCGGAAGCTATGTATATATATCATATTTAATAAAAAACTTACTACATAAATACAGGACAATGTAAATACACAAACGTGGATCACACAGCTCACCTGATATCAGTCATGCCTTACTATATAGGCGTAAACCAGAAACATCATTATAGTATGTAATTACAAAATTAACTGCAGGTCCGGGGATAATAATGTATAATGTCGCGGCGGCCGGTCGGAAACTAGCCATCTGCGTAGGACAGTATTATAGTGCCCGAGTGTATTCACTGGTCCACTTTCTATTCCCTCACTCTCATAGTCTGATGCGATGGTTGTTCGACTTGACCGCGACCGGAGGGATAGCAGTAGCTGGACCAAAGGTTTCACGTGCTTGCCGAGACACTGATGTAAAACACCGCCAACGGCAACTGCGAATTTCTTTACAGATAAACCTCATAACTGATTCTGGCCCTACCTGGGATTCGAACCTGGGATCTCTTGATCAGCAATCACGTTTATGACCACTAGACCAACAAGGCATTCAATATTTATACGATTCCAAGGAGGCAGCCGGGGATAATATTTATATTATGTCTGTAGTTGTGACTGAGTGACTGAGGAGTGTATATAGAATACCAAATCAAACTCTTACAGTGATAGAAATCATAGCTTCTTTGGTCACTCTTTGGGAAATCAACAAACGTACCTCATACTACTGCCGGGATTTTCTTCTTTTTTTAATTCAACTTATTAAATTGACGTTGATTAGGGAAATTCCGGCATGTTTTTGCCGCGACATTACTGAAGAAAACATTGAATGACATTAAAAGGTTTCGTCGTTTATATAGAGAAAACCGTTCAATGTTCAACGCCTTTCAGTGGAATTGTTTCAATTTGGTTGATCCGTCTAATATCGCCTCAATGTGTGAGAAAGTAAATCATGCTCTGCAATGGATGTCAAAGTGCTCTATATGATTATTACACATAATATATCATATATTCTTGATGCTCTATTGTTTTTTTTCGTCTGTTACATGCATATAAGTGATCAAATCACTTCCTCCAGATATAAAGGAAAACGTGTCTACCCGTCTGTACCGAATCAGCCTTCTGAAGCTTCCGCACACTTCATGTTCGAGCTTGCTAAATCTGTGCTGTTCAAAGCCGGTGGTACCTCCAGTACCAGTTTATTCACACAGACATCATGCGCGAGGGAACATCATGGACCACATAGGTAAAGATTTTAGGAATCAATTTATTTTGATAAAGGTTATATTGAAGCAGATATTTTCAAGTGTAAGTAGTTAGATCAAAAATATAATAATATTGATAACATTTACATATATATACTTACTTATATTACGTCATCTGGAAAAAAAGGTATCTATGATTTGTTTAAAAGAAGATATTTTTTATATATTTAAAAATTGAATTAACATATTATCACATCTAGGGACTAAAAGAGATTATTACTAGTAACATATAGCTTAACTAATACTGGCTATCTTAACTTTTACAATGGAACAACAGCAGTCAACTCATTTTTGGTGCTATAAGTATTTAAGAGTGTGCTAACTATCCAGAACGAATCCTAGGCAAAAAGTAGCTTACTATTAAATACCCTAAATTATGTTTCACATCTAATATAATGATAACTATAAAACATTACTTCAGTGCTATTGTCAAGTGAAAGATTTTATTGTGTATAACTTATAATCTAAATATTTTATTTTTATTTATTTATTTGTTCCTTAATGCATTCCTTAAAACAAAAGAATACAAAGGGCGGACTTAATGCCTTGAGGCATTCTCACCAGTCAACCCATTCTGCTAGAATAGATTTCATAAAAATTTGTTAATGTGCTGTCATGGTAAAAAAATTGTAGAATTCTTTAGGGCTGTCTCTAAATATTTTATTTTTATTAATTAATTTTTTAAGTTAAAGTTAGTTTTACTTTTTACAGTCAACTGTCGTTTTTTACAGGGGTTTACACATGGCCGCTTTTCAATTAGGCCTTTATGCTCTCGGCTTACATAATTGCGTCAGTGCGAATTGGTTGAGTAGAACATACTCTTCACACGTCAGTTGGATCACAGGTATACTGTCTAAAACAATTACAACACTTACTTTTGTCGTTATAAATGTTTTCATATTTACTTGTATTTTGTTGCATTCAGGTCAAGCTATGGATATCGGTGCCCCCGCAATCTTGTTTTTAATTGATGCATGGGAAGGCCATTTAACGCCGCCGGAAGCAGCGGGAATTGCTGATAAGGTAAGTAATACACAATATTATTCCTGATTTGAATCAATATATATTGTTCCAAAGCTATAGGCTTGATAAAAAGCGACTAAAACTAAAACTGAAGTGACAAATGTAAACTTACAGTTGACCAGGTTGTAAATAGCTATTGCAACCCCTGATTATCCGCAACCAGCTTCAAATAATGAAAGCTACAAATGCCTTGTCATATCTGAGGATTAAGATGGAAAGTCTCACAGCCTGTAATTATTCTGGCGCAATATAACTTTAAGATCGGAACACAGCAGTTTATGCATTGATGCTTAGTGGCAGTAGGGTATGTACTAGCGATTAGCATCATCGTTGCTTTAAAGTAACCAGATACATTTCTTTTGTGAAACTCGTGTGACAATAGTTTTCTGGTTTCTAATAGCCACGTAATATTAAATCGTTGTTTAAGAACTATATTAGTTATTGTTTTATGCTAAAACGCTTAGTTCTTGGACTTCACTGAAACAACTTTATGGTTACATTTTTATTTTTGATGCAACATGTTACTGTCACAGTTTATTAAAATAAGAATAATAATGATTTAAAATAAATTATTAATTAGGTATCTATGCATTAAAAAACTATAAGTACAAATGTTTGGAATGTAACAAGTTATATTAAAAATAAAAATAATATAAATATAATAACTTATATCTAAAATTAAATCTGAATAAATTCTGCCGTTTTGGTACAAAACAAAGGAGTAGCCATTGTGTCACTAAAGAAATTCAGAGAACGAATGCGTAAAAACAAATTTCTCTTCGATATATGTACTAAATTATCATTGCACTAATTTGCAGGTATTAGGCGGGGGTAATAATGGAAAACAAATGACTCATAACATAACAATGTCGCATTAGCCATTGTATACCGCACCGCCGCCGTGTACTTGCCTTCGATGATTCATTTGTTGATATCGATAATGGCGTTGCGCCCGCGAAACATGCTCACCGCCCTAGCCGGGCTGAGGCCGAGCTATGATTTATTACCCCAACTACACGGACACAATAATTTTACTATACTCATCTCTATTGTATACTTATAGAGAAGGGTTGTTATACCGAAAAGGGGCCCTAAATAGAGATAAGACTAGCCTTATTATTATACAATAATGTTGAGACGAGTTCGTTAATATATTATGAGCATATTAATGCTTCAAAATTTTTTAACCTAAAATCAGTAATAATTATGCCATCTATTTGTTTAATAAATTGTCTAACAACACAATCAATAATATGTGAGCAATATTCAACAATATTACCTATAAGCAACTTAGGATTCATAAATTTTTATGCAGCTATAGTACAAAATATATGAAGGTATACGGTAAGGAACAAAATTATCTAAATAAGCAACAGCTCATAAATAAATGAACTTTTTTTAAATCAACTTAATAGTAAAATAATATAATATTGTTTGTTATGAAAGACGTTATTGCGAATTGTTTTTTATCTTCAGAATTGCGATTTAAATTTATAGTCTCAAATTCCACTGCTGAATGGGCCACCCCTAAGGAATGCCATAAAAGCACACCGATGAGTCATCTGAGTTTTTATTATAGAATATGGGTGACAAACGAGCACATAGTCAACCTGATGGTAAGTAGATGTTCAGGCCCATAGATTTGTCCTCGTTTAAGTTTCAAAATGCAGATGCGATGTCACCCGTGAGGACTAAGATGGAATGCTTCGTTTCCAGTAAAAAGGGCCTCCTATTCTCTACAGTCCCATACAAATTACAGCAGGGTCAAGCTGCTTTTTTGCATTGGTATTCTGTGAGAGCGTGGTCCTACCTCGGACGAGTCGACTCATTCGTGCTACAACTATATAGCTGCAGCGTGAGTGTGTCACCTGATCCACTTAACGCCAGGCGGACTGTGTGCTTGTTTGTCATCCTTCTGCGCTACTATTCCTATTAGGTAGTCACTTCATCTAGTGAGTAGCTTAACCTTTCGTTCCCTCCTCATAGATTGCCTCACAGGCGGGATATATACCATAGTTATCATGTTTGGCTGGCGGATTGGCAACCGTAGTGTTTCTTATTCTGAACTGTTATCGAGAAGATGTTACTGATAATAATAATAATAAGCATCATCATAGTTACAGCCCTTCTTAAGGCCACTGCTGAACATAGGTTCCCCAAGGAATGGCATAAAGCACGGTCTTAAGCCACCTGTATTCATCGACTTCCTGCATGTCTTACCAGATTGTCACTCCATGTCGTTGGCGGCCCCTTACACTTCGCCTACAGGTGCAGGTACGAGGCTGCCACTCGAGAACCTTTCTTCCCCATCGCTTGTCCTCGAGTTATATGGCCGGCCCATATCCATTTGAGCTCAGTAATTGGTTGCGCTGTTATACTGCGGACGTGGTGAAGGCAAGGCGCGGCTATACGTTTGTGTGGGCGGTGCGCAGGCGTCGTCGGGGCGCGACGTGCACATCGTGCGCGCGGCGGCCGAGCTGGCGCTGTCGGTGCTGCCGCACGCGCACGCGCTCAACTACAACGAGATCCAGCGCGCCGTGCTGCAGTGCAAGGAGCAGAGCGACGCCATGCTCGAGCGCGCCTGCCTCACCGTCGAGGCCGCCGCCAAAGGTCACCGACGCTTTATTTTATCTTTATTTTATTTAATCTAACTACTAGTCTCATCCGACACTATTCCGAAGATATCCCGGACGTCAGTCTGAGCGAGATTAGAATGGATCTCCAGCACCTTAAAAACGGTAAGGCCCCAGGCGAGGATGGAATTACAGCGGAGCTTCTGAAAGCGGGTGGAAAACCGGTACTTGAAGTCCTTCAGAGGCTCCTTAATTCCGTCCTCCATGGTGGCATTACACCGGAGGCGTGGAGCAGAAGTGCGGTGGTCTTGTTCTTCAAGAAAGGTGACAACGTTCTCTTGAAGAACTACAGACCGATTTCCCTTCTGAGCCGCGTCTACGTGCTGTTTTCGAGATATAGAGTGAATGGGGCTCTACACCCTATTGTGAAAAGTCAGTATGTGTCCAAAAAGGCACGTATGGCAATTCACAATACTGTGTTAGTACCTACTTTAATGTATGGTAGTGAAAGTTGGGTGTGGCAGAAGAAGCACAAAAGTAGAATAAATGCTGTAGAAATGCGGTCATTAAGGAGTATGTTAGGGATGAATCTGAATGACAAGGTGAGAAATAGTGTGATAGATTAGGTCGAAGATCTTTACATTATAAATTATTAACAAACACGGTATATACCGGGTGTTTGTGAAACGCTCCCGAAAACTAAAACAAACGACAGTACTAACTATACCTTTGATAATAGGTGAGATATAAAATCGATCCTAATGAAAAAAAAAATCATCTTTCCACAACGTTTTATTAGCTTTATTCACGCTCCATCATGTTAGTACAGCTAAATAAAGCGATAATTTCATAAAAAAATCATGAAAATACTTAAACATTAAACCAGCAGTAAAATTAATAAATATATACAAATAAATAAAATTGAAGAAAAAAAAGATTTGCATGGATGAAAAATTATTCGTTGGCAAAAAAAAAATTATAAAATAAATTGCGCATTGTGTCAAAAAGACTATCATAACTCATGGCGGCCATAATGGATACAAAAGAACTATTTTTTATTTTTATTTCATTAGATTTGAAGACCAAATTCTCGATTATTTTTACCTTCCGTCCCGATATTTGGCCCATTTAACTGGCAACACTAATACACATATAACGAAAGGTGCAAGCACTCGTATCTCGAAAAGCTGCCAGTGCAGTCAACGCCGTACTGAAAATTACAGATGCTGGCAACCATTTTATTTGTTTAAATGTCAATATGAATGTTGCAATCAACATGAAATAGACGATGATTTTTATTTTTAAATTAATCGACGAGGTATGGATAATAAACAGCTCACTGTGTTGGTATTATTAGATTTTAGCAATGCCTTCAATACCGTTGATTTTGATATCTTGTTGAGCCTGTTACGTTCCATTAACATATCTCCATCAGTGGTTGGATGGTTTCAAAGTTATCTTAGGGGCCGCCGGCAGCGTATTCGCGTTGAAGATAAATTTTCATCTTGGTGTGAACTACCAGCTGGAGTGCCTCAAGGTGGTGTGTTGTCTCCTTTACTCTTTGCTATCTACATTAATTCGATCTGTCACAAAATTTCTTCTCTCTATCACATGTATGCAGACGATCTTCAAGTGTATACGCAGTCAACTCTTGAGAACCTGCCTACCGCTGTTTCTGCCATCAATGCTGACCTGGCGGCTATTAGCGAATGGAGTAAATACTATGGGCTTAAGGTTAATCCTTTTAAGTCGCAGGCCATTATTGTTGGTGGTGCTGGGATGATTTCAAGAGTTGACTGGAATAACTTTCCCTCGGTGGTATTGAATGGTGTTGTAATACCTTACAGTAGCACCGTTAAAAATCTTGGTATCCACTTCGATACTACTTTCTCGTGGTCTCATCAATTGAAAGAAGTTAGCAGAAAGACATTTGCTGCTATGGGTTTATTGCGGCGTTTGCGTTCTTTCCTTCCCATTCCTACTAAAATTATGTTAGCACAATCTTTACTCCTCTCTATTCTCGATTATGCGGGCGCAAGCTGTCTTGATGTAACTGAAGATCAACTAAACAAACTTGAGCGTATTCAAAATCTGGCTATTAGGTTCATATTTGGCTTGCGCAAATATGACCATGTCTCCGAATTCCGTTTAAAGCTCAAGTGGTTACCCATTCGCCTTCGCCGGAACCTACAAATTGTTTCTCTTCTGTACTGTGTATTATTCGATCCAATGACTCCTAGCTATCTAAAGGAAAACTTTAAGTTTCTTGGTCATGACAGACCGGACAGAGGTCAGCCGGAGAACTTATACTCGCACCACATTCATATCGAACTAAATACTTTAAAAACTCCTTCACAGTTAAGGCCATCTGCTTATGGAATGATCTTCCTTCGCAAATTCGTCGTGCGAAAACACTAGAAAAGTTTAAGACTGGCGTCAAAAATTACTACCTAACAGTGCATTAACTACTGGTCATCATTTGCGACATGTATTTTTTGTATCCTCTCTGTATTTTTTATTTCATTTTTATGTATATTTGCCTACTTAATCTTATGTATGTCTATTATATTTTGAATGTATATATTAGTGTATTATTTTTTTTCATTATATATCAGTTTAGTTTATTTAGGTATTAGTATGTAAGTTTACTATAATATACACCACCTCCCACTGTCCAATAGAACAACTTTCTCCTAATCTTAAGGTTGTCTGGAAGAGATCGCTTATTAGCGATAAGACCGCCTTATTGTACCTACCTCTTAAGTTTTACTCCTTGTAATTTGTTCTTTTTTATCTTTTTTTTTGTGGTGTACAATAAAGTATAAATAATAATAATAATAATAATAAATAGTATAATCTATACATTGAAGTGACTGTTTGTAATATCAAAATAACAGCCTTTTACTAAATACATAAGAAAGTATATAACGGTATTTATAACAAAAAGACAAAAACAATTTTTAAAATGTTTGTCCGTCTCTCTGTTTGTTCCGGCTTATAGCCGGCATTGGCAGATAGCTGATGTTATAAGGAGTAATACAGGCTAATTTTATTTTAAAAAATAATTAGGATTTCGCGCAAAAAAAATTAAAATCCATGAAATACAATCGTAATAAATACCAAGCGGGCGAGGTCCGGCAACGGCTATTATGTAATTATTATGTCATAATTTGTATTAAACTTTAACTTAACTTTACATGCATTGTAGTTTATAAAATATGTTTCCGTTTTAATTTTTATAGGATAGCTAATCTATAATTTTTGCTTTGCTTTGTGTATCGTTAATCGCTTTTTTTAAATCTATTTAATAATGTTCCATCCATAGAATTATTACGTATAGAATACTAGTACGCGCACCAAAAGTGAAGCAACTATAACGCGAAACCGCGTTTTGATTGCAAACGCCAGAAACTGGTATCACTGAATGGCGTGTATGTGAGCGTGTGATATAGCGCAGGCACATTCGACTCGCGCCCACTAACATAATGACCTTGCGTCACTTTAACGCTCGTGTTTTGTACTAGACTGCGTTTCTACTGGGTAATAATTCTATGGTTCCATCTCTAGACACTCCAAAAGTGTAAGCTGTCACCCGCACCATGGTATAACGCAAAGGCTATAGCTACTTAGAACTTTGGAAGAGGTTGGAATTAAAAATGGATAATGTTTACTTGAGCATTATTTTTTTATTTCTGTCGTAAATATAAAGTAGTTTGTAACAAGAAAACTTAAGCTAAGGGTGACAGGCCGTCCATTATATCGTCTTGGGTCACATGGAAGCCAGATGTCGATGGTGTGTTGGTGTTACTGGATGCTACTTTATCATCACTTTCATCTTAGCTTGAGCTTCCCTCATCAGAATCATTATCATCACTGCGAATGATAAATGTTTCCGTCATCAAGTCGACCACATGGTAATTTTTTCGGTATTCTTCCTCAATACTTTTAACTTTACTGCACGACTTTCCCCAATCACCTTCTCCCATCATATTTACCTTTTCGTTCACTAGAGTCATAAAAAAATAGATATAAATAATTTTTCTTTCCTTCCCTTTTAAAACCATCGTCGCGCGTCGTGCAAATAAAGCTGTGTGTGCGACTGTATTTTGGGAAACATTGAATTTTCACACATACCTAATGTAAAACATTCGAAAACCAATGTGCTCTTAAGTGGGGAGGAGTTGAGTGTTGTGGATACCACTGTTTTTCTTGATATTACTATTGATGCGAAACTTCAATGGGGCCCCCATATATCTAAATTAGCACGCAGACTTAGTTCTCTAGCATATGCTGTAAGAAAGATAAGAAGTCTCACAGATGTTGAGACAGCTAGATTAGTGTATTTTAGTTAATTTCATAGCCTAATCGCTTATGGAATTTTGCTATGGGGTAATGCGACTGATATTGAAGCTATATTTGTTTTGCAAAAGAGAGCCGTACGGGCGATTTATAACCTAAATTGTAAAGAGTCCCTCAGAGAAAAATTTAAAGAAATAAACATATTAACTTTGGCATCGCTATATATTTATGAATGTGCTTAAAAATATAAATAGCTTTAATAAGAATAAGGATGTGCATACTTTAAACACTAGGAACAAACATAAGCTTGTAATGCCAGTTACTAGACTCCACAGAATCAGTAATTCATTTATGGGGCAATGTATACGCTTTTACAACAAAATCCCAGAACATATTAAAGTTCGTCAATAAACAAGTTTAAAAGTTTTATTAAAGAAAAACTACAAAAAGGGTTATTATAATATCAAGGAATACATGAATGAAAATAACCCCTGGGAATAAGGTGATCGCCACCATGCTGGTTCTATGAAAAATCATTTAAAAATTGTATAAACGAAATTATTGTTAAGTGAAATGTTTGAAAAAAAAAAGTCCCGCTGGGTTTCTTGCTGATTCTTCCCAGGACAGAGGTATTTTCCGAACCAGTGGTAAATAATGCATGGAGCAAAATGCTTGTTACAAAAATATGGAAAGTGTGAAAAAAAAAATAATCTTATGAAATTAGTTGAAAATTGCTTAATTTCTTAAAATAAAATTGAGGGGAATCTGTTGAAGTTGTTTTGTTCTTAAATTGGAGAATTTGACATGGATTTTTGGAGAATTTGACAAATTGTTGTTGGCAACGCTGCCATGTTGCTCCGAAATTTACCTACTAAGATTTGTTTTGCAAGCGACATAAGAATTAGAGGCGGTAATCACAATATAACTTGCAAGTAATTTTTAATAGTTTTGACGTACCTCTTTTCAAATCAAAGTATTGGACGGATTAAAAACGGAAAGTCAATTAAAATAAAGTAAAAGAATTATTTTTTAGATTAATTAACTGTCGATCATAATTGCAATTGATTTTAACTATTAAATTATTCAATACCATTTCATTTCTATTTTCTTGTACAAAATCAAAGATAACGATGAAATATTGTTTATAATTGTGTAAGTGAGTACCCAAGTTTACGTTTATTAATTTCAATATCATTTTTGTAGTAACGAACTGCTCGTTTCGTCAGGGTACAATTGATTGTCTAATTGTTTTAAAAAATTACAACTATTATTTCTAAATTCCATATGAAGACTACTCGTAGGGATCATATGGAAACTAAACATATAAAATAAAAGTTGGCAATGTCATAACGTTTTACGGTCTGTGGAAATGTTCAATGTTTACCGCAAGGACGTTAGGACGCAGTAGGCCTCAGTTTTGGCAGGATTCATTATTAATTTTAGTTTTTGAGACAGTTCCGTGTTGACTTAGAACACGCGTGCGCGAGGGACAGTTCAATCGTTTTGTTTATTAAATTCTTATTGCTATTACTTGGTATTACCTACTTGTTTTTACGTGTTATTCTTGTTGTTACGTTTTGTGTTTCTTTTCTGTTTTAATAATGCCTAACGCGCACGTTTATAGTGCTCGTGAATACGGCAACATGTTAATGTGCCTTGAAGAAGCTTGCGAGAATGCTTTGCGTGCATTACGATTTTACCGAGAGAAATTCCCGACCGCTCGACACCCAGCTGACTCTCGTCTGATAACAGCAGCATTTCAACGCGAGTGTTGGAAAATCGGCCCATTGCTCCGGTAGCGGCAAGGAGGTGGAAGTCAAGTGCCTGTCACTCCGAGGAGCGCATTCTAGATGTCGTTCGCCGGTATCCGAACCTAGGTACACGAAGTATTGCTAAATTGTTAAGACGTCGGGATGGAACAAATGTGTCATACTCTGCAGTTCACAAAGTGTTAAAGCGTAACCGAATGCGCCCATACAAAGTGCACAAAGTGCAAGCTTTAGTTTCCGGCTATCACGACCGCCAACGAGTTTTCTGCCGTTAGTTATTAGACCATTTATTTTATATTCCCGACGTTTCGGGCACTTTTCAGCACCCATGATCACGGGGGGGACTGAGGTGTATGACGTCCCAATGTCATAGTTAACCACGGCTACCTTCAGATTAAAAATTATTAATTTTTGTTTCGATCTACGCAGTATGAACTTACAGTATCATGAAGTCTTGCAGTTGTTTGCTTGGGTTGGCTTGGGTTGGTCCGATAATTAATTTTATTAATTATGGGATCCCAAGCAGATGGTAGCACCCAGCCATCTTCTCTATTGAAATTAGGATGTTTTTTAATTTCAATAGCCTCGCGAATCATCCTGGGGAAGAATCGGTGTTCTTTAGCGAGGATTTGTGGTCTATCAAATCTAATGTAGTGACGGGGGCGATCCTGTACGTGTTCACAGACTGTAGACTTGCCGGAACGTCGATTCTTCACATCAGTTATGTGTTCTTTGACGCGGGTTTTTATGGATCTTTTAGTTTGTCCTATATAAGAGAGACCACATTCACAATCAAGCTTGTACACTCCTGCATCTTGCAGGGGAATATTACACTTGACTGATGGTAAAAACTGACTAATCTTCTTCGGCGGCTTGAAGTATGTTTTAATGGAAGCACGCTTCAAGATGTAGCCAATCTTGTCAGTGACACTCGTTCACTGTGACGTAGGCGCGGGACCCGAAGCTTATTGTTGTGCAAAACTTGCTTGACGTGTTGGAGCACGGCGGCCAGGTGTTTACTGTCACAGATCCCTCGTGCTCTCTGAAACAAAGATTAACCCACGGTAGCTAACTGTGAAGGATGGTGGTGAGAATCACCGTTTAAATATCTATCTGTATGGGTCTTTTTTCTATACACAGTGTGGCTCAAGGTGTTATCAGAATTCCGAATTACTAACACTTCTAGAAAAGCTAAAGAATTGTTTGCCTCTAACTCCATAGTGAACTGAATTTTAGAATTTAAGGAGTTAAGATGGTCTAAAAATACAGTTACTTTATCTAAAGGTAGAATTGTGAAAGTGTCGTCTACGTACCGCTTGTAGAATCTTGGGTATACAGGAGAAGTAAGCAGGGCTTTCTCCTCAAAGTCCTCCATAAATATATCTGCGACAATGGGAGATACAGGTGAGCCCATCGCCACTCCATCTACTTGCTTGAAAAACTTCCACCTTCCACAATAGGTAGCCAGATGTAAGGCAGTGTCTGAGTAAATCTACATATTCTACGGGCATGTTGTTTTCCTCTAGTCTTCTAGTAACAATCGAGATGCAGTCCTCAACAGGTAAGCATGTGAACAGAGACTGCACATTAAAACTGACCATAGTTTCATTGTCTGCCAGACGTAGGTCTTTAATCTCGCTGACAAAATGGTAGGAATCCTTTGTGTGTGCTCTTGTCCCCTGAGCGGTGAGAGTATATTCGCTAAGTGTTGAGCCAATCTGTAAGTTGGTGAATCGATTTGGCTCACTATGGGACGTAGTGGAACATTGGGCTTGTGTATTTTTGGTAAGCCATACAACTTCGGTGGTTTTGCACACGTAGGTATTATCGATTTTACGTCTAGATTTAATTTTTCGGAGTGTTTCTTTATGAGATCACTAGTTGTTTTAAGTGTGTTATTTGTTGGGTCATTTTTACCTTTATATACGTACTTACATCCTACAAAAGTTCTTGTATTTTAGAATTATAATCCGACGTATCCCTGACTACCGTGGCATTTCCCTTATCTGCGCGGAGAATCGTGATTTCTGGTTTATTGCGTAGGTTATTCAACGCTTTAAATTCATCTTTGGGTAGATACGGTTTTGGCGCTGAACTTCGACGTAAAATAGACGAAATGTCTTGCCGTATCGCTTCCAAATCTTCCTTTCTGTCAGCTTTCCTCCAATAAAACTACGACGCCTTACTTAGTTAACTGTTTAATCACTATATTTGTTGCTTAATTACACTATCAAACTGTATATGAGAGTTTTTAACACACTATACTTTACTTTTACAAAGAAGACTATATTTTAATTTCACTTTGCTCACAATCTTTCGAATCACTAATTTCACAACAGACTTAACAATTACAACCTTATCAGAACGACTGTACGTATTCAACTGCCGGGCGTGTCAAGTGTAGGCGCTTTTATATTGTGACTCGATTTTAGAATTAATGTAAGGTAGTTTGAAATCGATTCATATTGATGTTAATTGTGGAGTTTGCTATGTAATATTGCATAATGATTATTTATCTAACACTCGACCAATCCTGACACTAGACGCGTCCCCGCGTAAAAATAGTACCAAAAGATATTAGGTTTTAAATTAACAATAATTACAATAAATTGAAATATGTATAGCAACAAATTACAAATTTTTTTTTCACTTTTCTTTTAACTGTAATGAATGCCGTTGCACAGAACGGTCCACACCGATACCACTCAGTAACGGCTCACTTTTATATCTAATGAATGCCGTTGCACAGAACGGTCCACACCGATACCACTCAGTAACGGCTCACTTTCTTATATCTAATGAATGCCGTTGCACAGAACGGTCCACACTGATACCATTTGGCACCAGCTCACTCTTTAACTCTAAGAGATGCCGTTGCACAGAACGGTCCACACCGATACAATTCAGTAACGGCTCACTTTCTTATATCTAATGAATGCCGTTGCACAGAACGATCCACACTGATACCATTCGGCATCAGCTCACTTTTTAACTAAGAGGTGCCGTTGCACAGAACGGTCCACACCGATACAATTCAGTAACGGCTCACTTTCTTACATTAACTAACTGCATATTGCTCACTATATTCATGCAATATATATTACATTTTATTCTTAAAGGTTATCTACAATAGAAAGGAGTTATCATAATTATAATGGTTATGATGACTTAAATAATATCGAAAATAATATATAATAATCATATAAGTTACTATTGTATTTTTCACACGTACGTATATTGAATTAACATTTTAATATATCTCTTCCTTTATATATCATTATATTAGAATAAATATGACATAACTACAAACTGAAACTACATATGTTAAAAGGACAATAATTTAGAGCATTACACGGATTAATAGGTATTTTACTCAGAGTCACTGGAGATTGGATCATTTTGGAATACCAACCAAGCGTGTATTTTATCTACCGGGTAAACTCCGACGTATGCCGCTTTACCTTCCTTTTTAGTAATGGGGGTGTCTTGAACCTCATATCGATCATGACCCAGAATTTTTGTTATTCTGTACGGGCCGGAACATTTCGGAACCAACTTTCTGGCCTGGCCCGGTGCCGTATACACGTCGTTCTCTATACGAACAAGATCTCCTATTTTATATTGCGTAGCTTCTTTTCTCGTTTTATCATATCTGTCCTTTTGTTTCAGTTGTTCAGAAGAAATTCGTTGTTCAACGTCGTTGCGAATTTCATCTCGGTTTTGAAGTTGCTGAGATTCAGCTACTACACTGTTCATAACGCCATCGCAACTTCCCGTAGGAACCACCCCAAATAAAGTCTCAGCAGGAGTTTTCCCAGTGCCTTTGTTAATTGTGTTGTTTAATGACCATTGCACTTTAAACAATACGGTATCCCATTCATTTTCAGGATGTCCATGATTAGCAGAAGCGAGCGATTCTACGAGAGTTTTATTATATCGTTCAATCTGGCCGTTTGCTCGAGGTGTAGCGACCGCATTCAATATGTGTTTCATACCTTTCCCCACTACAAATTTGTTAAATTCATTACTAGTGAAGCTAGTACCGCGATCTGTAATTAACCGCCGCGGCACCCCGAATAATGCACAGTATTCTTCAAAAATTTGGATACTCGTCTTACTTCTACAATCACGGACAGCCTTAAGATATATATATTTTGTAAAAGAATCAATGATTGCCAGTATATATTGATTCCTCTTTTTGCTTAATGGGAATGGCCCGCAATGATCTGCATGTATGGTGTCAAATGGTTTGCTTACCTTTTCAATAGGATGAAGCATTCCTTCCCTTGGTCCGGCTGGAATTTTATTATGAGCACATTCTAGACAAGCCTTGCAATATTTTTTAGTAAACTTTCTCATATTTTTAAACCAGTAGATCCTTTTGATACGTTCGTATGTCTTTTCAAACCCAAAATGACCGTTATTGTCATGATTTATTTTTAGTATTTGCCATCTTACAGATTTAGGAACTACCCAGAGTAACGTTACGGTATCGTTATTTTTCACGATTCTATAAAACTTGCCATTTTTTAATGTAAAGTTATTCTTAATTTCAACTACATGCTCACTTTCAGGATCTTGCAATATTTTTACTATACGCTGCAGTTCTGGATCTGACGACTGTACTGTTCCCAACCAAGCATCATTATTTACGAAGAGTACGTCAATTCTGTTTTCATTATTGTGCACATCAGTTCTAATAGGATTCCGGCTTAATGCGTCCACGTGAGCCATTTTATTACCAGGTCTATATTCGATTGTAAAATCGTATTCTTGCATAGATATCCACCATCTCGCAACACGTGGCACTAGATCTCGTTTATTCATAGTGTTCCGAATGGCGCTACAATCAGTTACTGCTTTGGAATTCGTGCCTAACAGATAAACACGAAATTTCTGCAATGCCGTGACTAGTGCGAGAGTTTCTAACTCATAAGAGTGAAACCTCTGTTCCTCAGGTGAAGTCTGACGACTATAATATGCTACTGGGTGTACCGCATCATTGTGCCTCTGCATGAGAATTGCACCAATTCCCATTTTGCTGGCATCTGTGTGGACTTCCACAGGTGCTGTTGGGTCATACAGTGCCAGTAAGGGACGACTTACGAGTTTCTCTTTTAACTTATTAAACGCATCCCTTTCTTCTTCTCCAAAACGCCAGCTGACGTCCTTTTTCGTGAGGTTTGTCAGCGGTCTTGCAATCACTGAAAAATTCCTAACAAAGCGCCGGAAGTAACTCGAAAGTCCTACAAATTGACGAACCTCGTGTACATTTTTGGGTTCTGGGATATTTGCCACGGCTTGAATTTTTAGGTTACCTGGTCGTATACCTTCCGACGATATTTCATAACCTAAATAATTTATTTGCGTTTGGAAAAATTGACATTTTTCAAGCTTTAAAGTAAGTTTTGCACTACGCAGAAGTTGAAGTACCTTCTCTAATTTTTCTGTGCCCTCTTTTATGGTTTTAGAAGCTATCAACAAATCATCCATGTAGGCGAGAATCGATGCAAAGGCGTTTCTCACCGTTTTTCTTATTAACTAAAATCACTGGACTTGCGTAACATGAATTGCTTTCCCTAATTATACCGTGTCGTAATAGATCTTCTACAATAATTGTTAAATGCTCTCGTTCTTTGATCGACATCCGATAAGGATTATACACAACTGGAGTGTCATCATTGAGCTTAATGGTCATCTGAGTCAGATTAGTTTCACCTAATTCCGATAAATCGAGGGCAAAACAATCTCTATATTTAGAAAGAAGGACCTGGAACTCACTTAACTCCGAAACGCTCAATAAAGTTCCGATTTTAACTTTATCGATTGGTAGAGGCTCACGGCTATTGGCAACATCTGTTAAACCAATGTATTGATCATTTGTTTCATTATGGACCCACCCTCTGGCTATAACGGTATTTTCTTTTATTGATGTCATATTTTTACTAATATTTGTAACCATTAGGTAGCCATGACCAGCAGTGAATTTGTATAAACCTGGAAGGATCATGAACTCATTATTTAAAATTAGTCGATGTCCACCCACAACAAATAAACCACCTGTATAATTCGGCTCAGTATGAACAGAAATTGGAGACGTAGTACAACTATTTATTAATGAATTTGTATTGGAACATATCCTATATTTGACCATTTCATTGCAACATTCCTGACCAGGGATACTAGTGAATATTAGCTCACTGCTAGATTTGTACATTATTATGTTTGGTTTTTCAGTATAAGTGTGGCCTATGATAACCGGCACGTGCATGTAATGGTCAGAGACTACTATCAGATCGACTTCCGCAGTCACTCCATCAATCTCAACCACAGCCTTTTTAAGTCCTAGAGCTTTAACGATGGAATTGCCAAAACCATGTAAATTAGGTAAATTAGACGGGACCTCCCATTCAGTCAGTATATCCTTAGCATCAGATTCCCGGATCAAAGAACAACTACTGCCTAAATCTATGTAGGGGGACCTTCTGACGCCATTAATCTTTATACTCTTATAAAACTTTTTATTTGCACAAGCATTTGGTTGATCAATACAAAGTACTTTATTGTTCGTTCCTGTTTGATCCAATTGTTCAATTTGCTCACCTACCTCAGTTGAGGTACTGGAGCTAGAAGGTCGCTTGCGACAATCCCTAGTTATGTGGCCCAACCGATGGCAAAAACCACATTTTTTAAGAGGCTTTGGACATTTGACGCTGATATGACCAGCATCACCACAATTAAAACAGCGTATGCCTTCAGAGCCTCTCATTGGGTCAGTTGCATTTGTAACTTTACTAATCCGTGACTGTGGTGTTTCTGATAATTTTACTTTTTGCAAGTGGGTCGTACTATGAGCAATTGTCCTCAAGTAAGAAAATAGTTTTTCGGGTTCTTCGAACATGCATGCACTTGCACCCATGCGTATAAATTTATCGTCAATACCGTGTATTATGCATCCAACAGCTTTTCTACCGGTAATTTCACATTTATTTAGTAAGGCAATTTTGTCATAATAATATTCATCAAGGGACTGACCGAATCTGCAACGTATCTTTAACATTTTCGTAAGTAAATCTCCATAATTCTCGTTGGAAAGAAACGTAGCTCTCAGCTTACTGACCCATTCATCCCATGTAAATAGTAAGGAAGGCAGCCCCTGATACCACCTCTTAGCAAGGCCCGTTAACTTGGGTAACGCAAAATGACATATTTGCCTATCATCCCATGAGTATATTTTAGCACACTCGTTCACTTTATGAATCCACGATTCAATGCTTTGGCTATCAACAGAAGGATCAAATTCTGGTATAACATTAAAATTTGCCGTTATATTATTAGACCACATCTGTCCTCCAGTAGGAGCAACAGGAACAGCATTTGAGCTGCTCGTTAAACTTGAAGTTACTGGTGGTCTCATAACATAAGGTAGGGGCTGAGGGTTCACACTTGTGACATTATGAGGCATATCATTTAAGTTAATTCGTATCTGTGGTGACACTGTTCGAACCCTGGGCAACGGCGGAGTTGTTATCGAAACGCTCCTATTACGATTTCTACCTCGAGATCGATTTTCATTAGCAAGTCGAGATTTACGATGATCGTGGTGTCGACAATGGGTTGATGGGGACCGTTTGCGTTTTTGCCTACCATGGCGTCTTTGTTTACTACGACGAACAGGAGTACTAGAGCTATAAGAAGTTCCGATTGATGTTGACGAGCTTCCATAACGTTTATGAGCATGATTACGTCGCTTACGTCTTACCTGAGAACGTGACCTGCGTGGCGACCTCATAATATCAGTTATTATTAATATCAGTTATATTATCGACAAAACGGCCAAAAATTAATTGTTAACATATAAGGGTATTTTTACTCTTGTGCCCTAACTAATGGTAACAAATTAAAGGAAGAGAAATATTTATAATTACACGTTTAAATAATAAAATTAAAAGCTATCATACAGAGACATTGCAATTTCACTCTATGTCTTATGTTAATAAACAAATTTAAGCAAGCCGAGTAAAAAAAGGATTAAATTTACTTATTTCAATTGAATTGTTCCAATCAAGCCTAATAGTTTTTTCACTTAGGTAGTCAAATGGTATTCACTGTACTATATTAAGTCAAATTGTATACACTGTGGGTGGCGGCCCGAAGATTTACACAGGTTGCCACTTATGAGATTAACACAGACACAGGGTGTATCCACATACAAATTTATCACGAGTCGCTAGAGAGGAATAAAAATCACTGACCTTGGTTCATAGTGAACTCACTTTAGCAGTCTTCTTCGCGTATACTCCAAATCGACTTTGAGACAGGATGTCTTGCGATTACGTGTGGGTTGTGTTCATCCCACTTCTGAATTTGTCAGCTTTCCTCCAATAAAACTACGACGCCTTACTTAGTTAACTGTTTAATCACTATATTTGTTGCTTAATTACACTATCAAACTGTATATGAGAGTTTTTAACACACTATACTTTACTTTTACAAAGAAGACTATATTTTAATTTCACTTTGCTCACAATCTTTCGAATCACTAATTTCACAACAGACTTAACAATTACAACCTTATCAGAACGACTGTACGTATTCAACTGCCGGGCGTGTCAAGTGTAGGCGCTTTTATATTATGACTCGATTTTAGAATTAATGTAAGGTAGTTTGAAATCGATTCATATTGATGTTAATTGTGGAGTTTGCTATGTAATATTGCATAATGATTATTTATCTAACATTTCGGATATTAGTTATCGGATATAATTATCTAATTGTTAGACAATCACAATTAGAGTATTATCGAAAGGCCTTAATTTTGCTATAACACCGAAAAAATTACCGTACGAGGAAATTATCTGTAGTGTTGAGGACTGTTTATTTAAAAACAATGTCCGAAAGGAAGATTTGGAAGCGATACGGCAAGACATTTCGTCTATATTACGTCGAAGTTCAGTTTTTAATCTGAAGTTAGCCGTGGTTAACTATGACATTGGGACGTCATAAACCTCAGCCCCCCCGTGACCATGGGTGCTGAAAAGTGCCCGAAACGTCAGGAATATAAAATAAATTAATATACGCGATAAAATCCGTAAAATTAGTTTTATTTAAACTTGTGCCTGGTTCCATTGAGCACGTTAGCTGGACGGATGAGTCGACATTTATCAGAAAAGGCCTGTGGAACCCAAGAAATACACACGTGTATTCAGAGGTTAACCCGCACGCGCACGCACGGGCACCAAACCCGATGGTCGGTTAACGTATTTTAAGGATCGCATACTGAGACCAGTATTTCTGCAATAGCGACTTAGAGGACAGCAACACCTAAACTTTATAAATGAACAGTTGGTTGACATTTTAGACGACCTATCGTTGGCTGAATATCGCTGCACATGGTTCCAGCATGATGGTGCACCTCCAAATGTCGTGAGGTTCGTCCGTGAGCACCTTACCGAATTATTTGATGATCGCTGGATTGGCAGACTAGGACCACACGCTTGGCCACCTCTCTCACCAGATCTGACCCCATTAGACTTCTTTCTGTGGGGGTATGTGAAAGAAAGGGTTTTTAATCGTGAGTGTGATAGTGCTGACGAAATGCGCCAAAGGATCGTAGATGTTTTCGACAAAGTACGTACGGACTGTGTGAAAGATCACACGATGATGCCCCGCCTGCACGAGGAGACGCAACACCGAGACCAAATCTGCCTCGAAATGAATGGAGCACAATTTGAGCCGCATCTCATAAGGCCACCGTAGATTTAGAGCAGTAAGCTGTTTAATACCTAATTTTTTTTTAAATAACAGTACTGAACTGATCTGAATAGGTACATAATTGAATACACCCGAATAATAAACATACCTACACGATGGATAAAAAAGTATGACTCAATTGTTGTTAAAATTTCATTTTTTCACTAGCGGGGAATCGAACCAGGTATTTGGTTTATTTAACCTGTAAATTCGAATTAAAGTGGCTAGGTGGAGACAAGCGTAGTGGTGAAATAGTAGGTTAAGTAGATAAGTTAGGTATTTAGACAAGTGTTGTAAATTATTAGGTATTATGGTACCATCGCTACCTGCGGGCCGTGCGAATTCGGCGTTCGCGCGTACATTGACCCCTAGTCAGCTGATAGTAATTCAGTAATTCCACTGCTGGTTTTATGTTTAAGTATTTTCATGACTTTTTTATGAAATTATCGTTTTATTTGGCTGTACTAACATGATGGAGCATGAATAAAGCTAATAAAAAGTTGTCATAAGATGTTTTTTTTTCATCAACATCGATTTTATATCTCACCCATCATCAAAGGTATAGTTAGTACTGTCGTCTGTCTTCCTTTTCGGGAGCGTTTCACAAATACCCGGTATACAATCCAAAAGGAATTATTTGGATACTAAAATATTAATATACAGGGTTATTTTGCAATAAAGAGCTTAATGTGCAGAGAAAGTTTTAAAATAAGTAATTTAGGCAAATGGTGAAAGAAATAATAATAAAAAAATCTCAAACTCTGTAATTTTTATATTTTAAATTCAAATCGCGTGGTAATACATTATTTTAACTGATTTTACCTTGCACGGACACGTTCGTAGGGCGTCGTTTGGTAAAGGTACATTGTCGCGCGAATTACCACGCCGCTTCAGTTACAGTTACACAGTTACCTATGTCCGCTCGCCGGCCGTCAGCTGACAGTGTTAACCGTGACCTCATTACGTACTTCGTTACCAATGGCCTAATTAACATATTCGAACCGCGGATACTGTGAAACTATAAAATGGGGCGATATTACATTTTAAACAATGACATTTTACGTGGTACGTACAAAGATACTAAAGTTAGTCTGTACCGCGATGAGAATTTAGCGTACGTGTCGTAATTCACCTACCAATTGAAAAAACATTACAGATGATCAAACTATTCAAGTACAGTGAGCGCTCAAAATTAATAAACTAGGCACCATTAGTCTTTTATCTGTTTATAAAAAGTTGTGTTTACGTCAAACAGTCCAAAGTTGTGAAGACCGCCACAATAAAATTGTTGCTGCGTTCACGGATGTTAAAAGTGCTCAAGAACAGGTAATAAGTGTAATAAAGAATGTGGCCCGTTGACCGGTGACCGTTCGGCAATATTTGGAAGCCCCCGCCTGCACGGAAGCAACCAGTTCGATTTTTCTCCTTTCGCCAGTCGATACTACCTTCGAGCTCCAATCTGCTACTTTGAATTTACGTTGTGAATAAACGGTTATTTAATATGTGTTTGTTATTAGATATTGGGACTACTTGCGTAATTTAGTTATAAATAGTTTATTCCAAGTTTTAAATACGCTATAATGAGGACAGTCGTTGGTTACGTCGTTGATGAACAAAATTTATTTTTAATTTTATTTATTGTGACGAACCCATTCAAATTGTAAAAGGAAAATTGGAATCAATTACACATTTTTGCTCCCATTACATCGTTGTCGTATTATATTGTAAAATGTAAATCTAGTTTAAATAAATAATTAAGTACAGTATAATGTGTAATCATTACTATATATAGAGATACGTGATTAAATCCACGCAAACTACAAAGTGATACTAAAAGTGCCTCGCTTATATAACCTCGTTCTTGTGAATCACGTGCACCCTCCTGCCCTTAAATTCCTTACATCCAGTAAGGAATTTAAGGTGGGTTCCATATCCTGTGATGATAACCCACTTCACGCAATTCCTTTTTCCCATCATATAAAAATTTACAATGGAGCAAGTAACCGCAGTACTGGCGCAAATGATGAAAACAATGCGAGGTATGCAAACAGCAAGCTAATTAACAAAGGGCATACTTGAGCAAGGTACCAAGCCAGTTAGTGGCATAAATTTGCAACCATATGATGAAATAAATGAAAGCTTCTCGAGCTATTTACAAAAGGAGGAATGGCTCCTCCGGCTTCCCGAAATATACGCAGATGCACATTCGTGTTTCCATACTAATATTGTGGGTATGTGGGTGGTTTGCTAAGCAATAATTAATATGATCTGGACGGTTGATTGTATAGTGTAGCAGGAGGCACTATATCTCTGTCCCGTTGCAGGCGGCGGCGTGTACCCCGAGGTGCTGTACACGGTGGCGCGCTACTGGCACGAGCTGTACCTGCGGCAGGGGCAGGGCGAGGAGGAGGCGGGCGACGAGGCGGTGCGCTCGCCGCCGCAGCTGGCACTGCCCGTGCCCGGCGTGCCCGCCGTGTCCGCCGTGCCCGCCGTGCCAGCCGTGCCTGCCGTGCCGCTGGCGCTGCCCTACCCCTTCACCTACCACCCCTACCCGCCGCACATCTACCAGCTGCAGGTGACACACTTTTTTATTTGATTCTGTGGTGAAAACTTCTTTAGATTGGTGATTTGAAATTCGATCAAACAAAAAAGTGACATTAAAAAGAGATAAACATATACTCTATAGGATATAGCCTGCGAGAGAATGAGATAGAATACAGTATTACTATAGTCTACGTTATAGCATTGTGCCTGTGACAGCTTACACTTTTGGCGTATCTAGAGATTGAACAATGTTAAATCGATTTAAAAGGACGATTAACGATACACAAAGCAAAGCAAAAATTATCGATTAGCTATCGATATAAAAATTAAAATCGAAACATATATTTCTTTATAAACTACAATGCATGTAAAATTGAGTTAAAGTTTAATTCAAATTATAACTCAATAACTGTTCCCGGACCTCGTCCGTTTGATATTGATTAATATTAAATTTCATGGATTTTAATTTTTTTGCGCGGAATCCTAAATATTTTTGTAAAATAAAATTAGCCTGTGTTACTCCTTATAACATCAACTATCTGCCAATGCGGGCTATAAGCCGGTACAAATCGAAAGACGGACAAACATTTAAAAAATTGTTTTTGTCTTTTTGTTATAAATATCGTATATACTTTCTTATGTATTTAGTAAAAGGCTGTTATTTTGATATTACAAACAGACGCTTCAATGTATAGATTATACTATGTATTAATTTGAAAATAAAAATCATCGTCTATTTCATGTTGATTGCAACATTCATATTGACATTTAAACAAATAAAATGGCTGCCAGCATCTGTAATTTTCAGTACGGCATTGACTGCACTGGCAGCTTTTCGAGATACGAGTGCTTGCACCTTTCGTTATATGTGTATTAGTGTTGCCAGTTCCAATGGGCCAAATATCGGGACGGAAGGTAAAAATAATCGAGAATTTGGTCTTCAAATCTAATGAAATAAAAAATAGTTCTTTTGTAGCCATTATGGCCGCCACGAGTTATGATAGTCTTTTTGACACAATGCGCAATTTACTTTATAATTTTTTTTTGCCAACGAATAATTTTTCATCCATGCATCGGAAACACTGCATATTTGCCTATGTGCGTTTTTTTCCTTAAATCTGAATTTGTTAAACGATTAGTTCTAATTCCAATTAAGGGATTACTGTGGCAACCCTGGTGACAAGTTGTAAAATAATTGCTCCCAACTATTTTTAAAAATTAAATATTGTAAATTAATAATATCCACCTCAATTTTGAGTTACAGTTGTTATATACGACTTATTTGTGATATAAGTAAAAGTCAGAAGTACCTATTTTAATTACATACATTGTGTTTACTGTTCCAACCAAAAGTAACAGCTGTAACGAACATCGTTTAAACGTATTGTAAGTGTAATTCTTGTTATCCCTTTAACATTTTAAGATTTACCTATTAAGTGTTGTTGTGGATTTCATTTTGAATTATTTACATGATAATTTAATTTGAGATCTGTAAATAAGCCCATACATCTCGACATTTGCTTACTCTGCTTCTTTGGTTTTCTTTCTTTGTTTTCTTTTGCTATTTACATTTAATAGTAAAATGAATACACGCAACGCCAAAACGCGCCAATTGGAGAACCAACTTCAAATGGCGCTTCAAGAACTTAAGGCGTCAAAGGACCAGTGTGAGCTGTTAATTAAAGAAAGGGATGACAATGAAAAGGAAATAATAAATATAATTGCTAAAAATACTAAACTAAAAAGTGACATGGTTAAGTTGCATAAAGAATATATATTTGTTACAAAAGAAAGGGATCAACTTCAGAGAACAGTCGATGAGTTTGACCAATGCAGCAAGGAATATGAGGAATCCCTCAAATTAATTGCTGCATTGCAGTTACAGTTAAGTGAGGCTAATGAGCAGATTTTGCAATTAAAATATTACATAGATAACATGAAAGAGTCCCAAACTCAAAGTCTGTTCAACGAGCTCATAGAGTGTGAATCTACTAAATCTAAAGCATTGCAACCCTCCACAACAATCGATTTGACTGGTGATGATTATGTCATATCAAGAACAGCAGCAAGGACTACCTGCAGTAGAAGAAAATTAAAGAAATATATAAAAATTAATAAATATATTAGAAAACTACAAAAATTAATTAAAACTAAAATTAATGTTAAAAATTATATAAATGTATGCAAAGAAAAGCAAGAACTAATTAATAAACTTAAAATATATTCAATTGAGGTGGAAAATATGAATCACTGTTATGAGACTGATATAGAGTGTCTAAATTCAACAATTTTATCACTTAAAAGCTCTCTAGAAATTGTATCAAATAAATATGCATCGGCTCAAGATGAGATAAAAGAACACATATTGGCCATGAATGATCTGGTAAAATCATGTGAATATAATGAGGAGCGCTTTGACTCCTTAATAAAAAATCAGAGTGAGTATCAGCGCTCCATACCAGGTTCATCGGGGACAATATGTGTAAATAACAAAGTTAACAGTAAGACCTCATTATTTTCACCTACACTCTATGACAGTGCCATGACAAAGGATATAAACTTAAAAAGCAATGTAAATATTAAAAAAAATAAAGTTATTATGTATTGTGATGACATAGGCAAAAATTTGGGCATGATGTTAAATAACTGTTTAAAAGGACATATGATCACTAATTATTGCATGCCTGGAGCATCCTTTAGTCATATAATGAATAAAGTTTTAGCTAGTAAATTTTGTCCTAATAGCACATTAATAATTCTTGTTGGGAGAAGAGGCAATGTAAACAAAAATCAATTATTAAAATATATTAATAATCTAAATACTTTAAATGTACATAAAATTATCTTGTTTACATTGCCTTACATACAGGGTTGGCCGCAGGAAAATAAAATAAGATATGATTTAAATTTATTAATGAATAACTTTTCATGTAATAATAATTTAAACTTAACATTTAATTACTTACTTACTTAATTACTTATCTTCACGCACAATCCCTGACGGGGTAGCCAGAGAGAACAGATCGCCAAGTGTCACGATCCTTACAAACCTCTTTCGCTTCTTTCAGATTCATTATCTTCTTCATGCATGCACGTCTAGGTATCCGAGTACTTTTGACCTTACCCTCTTCGAGCAATTTGCTCACATGGTCTTCGAAAGTTAGTCTCGGTCTACCTCGACACCTTTTAATATTAACTTTCGCGCTATATATTTTCTTCACCATTCGGTCTTCACTCATTCGCTCAACGTGCCCAAACCACCGAAGCACGCCCTTATCAATTTTTGTGATAAGGTCATCTTTCAAACCTGCCATATTGCGATTCTCTTCGTTTCGCTTTCGGTCGGCCATGGTAACGCCGCACATTTTACGAAGAGATCGCATCTCCACTGCATTCAACTTACTTTTATGCTTCTTCTGGCATACCCAGGTTTCGCTGCCATATAACAAAGTCGGTACCAACACTGCGTTATGTATTGCAAGGCGTGCACTCTTCGCTACGCCTTGCCTTTTGACTAACGCAGTCAGGGCACCATTGACTTTGTTCCCGGCAGCGACACGCCTGTCCACATCTAAATCACATCTTCCATCCCGGCTAAAAGCACTCCCCAAGTATACAATTTCATTTACCTGTTCTAGACATTCCTGATTTACCCATATTTCACACTTCGTTCTCTCTTTAATTGTTACAATTATAATGATAGAATTAATTTAATAGATATAAATAATTTAATTAAGAAATTTTTGACTAGAGATAGGTATTACCTATCAAAATATATTTTAAGACAGATAGCAAATGTGCTATCTTATTATTTATATATTAACTCAGCCAAGGACTTGGCTACACAGACATCTGCTTCTTTTGAGCAGTGTAATGACTTAATATGCAATTTGGAATCAGTTCCAAGTAATTTAAATTAGAAAATGAGACAATAGAGGTAATCTCTAGCAGTTATAATAACTTAAATAATTTAGAATGTAGCTTACAAATCTTTAATTGTATGACTCCACAGAGTAATAATGAAAATTGTTTACACCTGGTGCATCAAAATATACAAGGCATGATAGGCAAAGAGCTAGAAATTGAGTTGTTCTTAAATAGCAACAATATTCATATCTTATGTATTACTGAACATTGGTTAAAAGCTTATAATTTAATGTTTAACTTCAGTAATCACCAGGTGGTCAGTTCTTTCAATAGAGATACGGTTTTAAGAGGTGGCTCCTTAATATTAGCTAGTAAATTATTATCATGTAAAGAACGTAAAGACATTGTGAGCCTCTCTGTTGAGCGAACTGTAGAAATGGCATGTGTTGAGTTTGAGCACCTCATTGTTGTGAGCGTCTACAGACCCCCATGTTGTACATATGATACTTTTGAAAACATTATGGAGGAAGTTTTTGCTAAGCTTAATAAACAGAATAAATCTGTTGTAATATGTGGAGACTTTAATATCAATCTCCTAGAAGCTTCCTCCATCAATATTAAATTTAGATCATTGTTTAAATCATATGGTCTTTTTAATTTATTTATAGAGCCAACGCGTATTTCTCAATCTAGTGCAACATGTATAGATAACATTTTTACAAATGTGAAGCCGTTGCATAAATGTATAATTCAAAAATTAAGTTCTGATCACTGTGGACAAGTAGTTTCGTTACCTTATGTTCACAAAAAGCGAGTAGATGAGAAAGTTGTGTCTGTTCCAGTAAATGCACGTCGCTTGGAGAAATTTAGAAGTAATATAGTGAAAAAACTTCCATCACTTTCATACCAAAATGATCCTAATTTTTTATATGGAACATTATTTAAGCTTATTTGCAATGAATTTAATAATACTTTTACTTCTAAAACATTCTCCTTGAACAGTCGGAAGTCATTCAATGAATGGGCGACAGTAGGAGTCCATAAGAGCAGGCATAGGTTATATGATCTTTACCATGAAAGGTCATATAATAATAGCGTCGAATTTAGGGAATATGTAAAAAAATATTCAAAAATATTTAAAAGAGTGTGCTCCATAGCCAAGTCTTTGCATTTGAGCAACAAAATTAAGACGGCTTCCAATAAAATTAAAATGACATGGAGTATAATTAATAGCGAAACTGGTAAGATCAACAATACATATTTACGTGATTTTTATATAATCGATCTATTTTTAAACCGATTTTTGATAGTCTGTGGTTGTTCGTTATGCCTTGGCATAGTTTAGCGTACAACATCACTATCGTAAGTGGGCGCTACCCATCCATGAAGTTTAACAATATCTGTATGACAGTTTATCTAAAAAAAATACAAAACTCATAGGCGTGAGCTGTCATACGCACCACGCTGCAGCGTAGACTATAGTTAATATAAATTTTAACTGTTAAAATAAACAGTAAAAAAAATTAACAAATTTATTAAATAAATAAATTTAACCATATTGAATAAAATTATCACATCCCATTCATCAGAGCCTAGCGATTTATATTAGGCCATCCAGCGCCTATTTTACGTACCACTTTGGGAGTCAATCATAGTCATAAGGAATGGTAATGTCGACCAAAAATATCCTTGACCGTGCCCGGTCCATCAGCACAATATCAGGCTTATTCGCAAGAATAGTCCTGTCTGTGATGATGACCCGGTCCCAGTAGAGCCTGGTGCGGTCATTTTCAAGCACGGCTTCCGGCAAATACTTATAATACGGCAGTTTCCGATCCACGAGACCGTATTTCAGAGCGAGCTCCTGGTGTAGAATCCTGGCTACTAAGTTGTGCCTGTGCAAATACTCAGAGTTGGAAAGCGCCGAAAAACCGGAGATGACATGCCTAAGTGACTCACCAGGATGGCGACAAGCTCGACAGATGTCGACGGTGACATCCTTTAGGATGTGTCTCCGATAATAGTTGGTCTTAATAACCTGATCCTGCATCGCACAGGCAAAACCCTCGGTTTCCCCAAAGAGGTCACCGAAACGTAGCCAGTGGAGGGAGGCGACTGTATCTACGAAAGGCTCATGTAGAGCCTTGTAGAACCTCCCGTGGAGCTCCTTCTCCTTCCATACGGTCTCCCGGTCGGAAATGCTCTGTACTGCCGGATCTTGCCATTGCTCGTTGGCTAAGGATAGAGGGGTAAATCCTTTATCACAAGAAATAACGTCCCTATAGTATGGATCATCCGCTCTCGTCAGATAGTAATTACGGAGGCTGCACACTTCGCGATTATGCATGGTAACAGCGCTTAAAAAGCCGCGCCCACCATGCTTCCGCGGCAAGTACAGCCTCATTACTGTCGATCTCGGATGATGCATCCTGTGGGACGTCATAATAGTGCGGACTTTTCTATCCAGAGCTTTCAGTTCGGTCTGAGTCCACCTGAGCATGCCAAAGGTATACATAAGAACAGGCATGATCCAACCGTTGTATGCGTGCATCTTATTCACACCGGACAAAAGGCTGTTAAGCACTTTGGTCAAGCGTGCATAAAACACATCGCAAACTGACTGTTTCATACCCGCCTCATCTACACCAATGTTCTGTATCATACCCAGGTATCGGTATGTTTCAGCCTCGGAAAGGGTCCTTATGATGGGCATAGATAAGTCTATGCCCTCAGAGTTAGCAACCCTTCCCCTTTCAACATGGAGGACCGCACACTTATCCGTCCCCAGCTCCATTCTTATAGAACTACTAAAATAACAAGTGATGTTTAGCAGTTCCAGAAGATGGGAGCGACTGGAGTCGAATAACTTGAGATCATCCATATAGAAAAGGTGGGTCACTTTTGTACTTTTTCCAAAGCTGAAATCCCCTCCCGGAGTCTTCCAGTAAGATACTGAGAAGGTTCAGAGAGAGGCAAAACCAGATTGGACTCAAACAATCGCCCTGGAAGATACCCCTTCTTATCCTTATGCGGCTTTCCGCATCCATCATTCGCTCGCCTAGATGACAAAGGATTGTACTCCACTGCCCCATACACAGCCCGAGGAAGCTGTACAATCAACCTTGTACAGCTCGAGGGCCCTCTTTAGCCATGTATGGGGCACCTAGTCGAATGCCTTTCTATAGTCTATCCAGGCGGCGGAAAAGTTCCGACGGTTGCGTTTAACCACTTTGCCAATGACCGCGTCAATGAGGAGTGGTTCCTTGGTTCCACGACTACCGCCTCGGCATCCATTTTGAGCACGCGACATCACCTGATTTGAGTTCAGGTGACGAGTGATTCTCGCGCTCAAAATGGATGTCAGTGTCTTATATATGGTGGGTAGACACATAATGGGGCGGTATTTGCTCGGGTCTGTGGAATCCCGGTCTTTAGGAACTAAATGAGTGATCCCAGTAGTGAAGAGGCTCGGAAGCGACTTTTGGTCGAGAGCCACTTGAAACTGTCGGGCGAGCACGCGAACACACCACGAACCCCTTCAGCCAGTAGTGATGCAGTCCGTCGAGTCCCGGACTTTTCCAGTTCGGGGCCCTAAGGACCGCCTCAGCTACGTCATCCGGCGTTATGATGACGGCGTACATGGGCGTAACATTCGCACACTGACTCGCCACAACTTCCGTCCAAGGGCACTCGCTGTGGTTTACGGGCTCTGACCACAGGCCGCGCCAGAATGCGATAGTGTCGGACTGATTCGGTGCTGGGTCCGTTCCACGTACCATTGGTCGCTCCAATGATTCAAAGAGCCTCTTCTGATCACTGGAAGAGACGATTCTGCTTGAACCGTGTTGACCTCTCGGTATATTGCCGAATCCGCTTCCCCCAAGCAGCGATTCTCTGTTTCAGGTCGTCTATGCGCTCCGTCAGTTTTTGCGTTATATCCGGCTGGGGCAAACTGATATTTGTCCCAGCAAATGCCTGACGTTGCGCACAATTCTCGGCCTATTATTGCCCGACCTGAAGCTTATCTGTCTGCCGATGAGGGCCCTTGCCTTTGCGATGCGGTCCTCAATCCTTCTTCTCCAGGCTGGCATAGCGCTACTTTGCCTAGTAGCGCGTCCAGCCGTGTTAAGTTTGGCACCAATAATACGGCGAACTGCCAGTCCGGCGCCAAAAAGAATTGAGTCCGTCTCGCAAAGGTCTCGGCTGGCTTCCAAATAGGTCACCAGCATAGGGCACCAGCAGGGTTGAGAGCCCTCACAACAGCCCGATTTCGCTTGCTTAAGGGTATGCTGGGAAGTCGCGGTCGATTTTCTAGAGGCGTACTGCGCGTTTCCAAAACTTAAAATAAAAAAATATTATTATTATTATTATTTTAAGAACACAAAGTTGCTTGACCTTGACGTGACGAGAGTAGAGCACACCTATAACGCTTTGCGTTATAAGGCGTGCAAAACTGTTGTTTATGTCTTAAAACAAAAAAAAAGACCGTGAGCTTAATAGAAGCCAGTTGTTTCAATGTTACAGACAGACACTTTAATTTTACTTATATGTATAGTTTTTAGATAACAAATTGAATTGAATTAGGTTTAAAAATATATGCAATTTATTAACATTATATCCTGAAAAAAGCTATCTGATTTAGTTTAATCAAAATAAAAAATATGAATTGAGCAGCGACAGAAATTAACCTCAAACTTTAAAAAAGCTAAATACTAAAATATTTGTTCCAATAATTATTCATTATTACTTACTTTCTTATTTTTTAACAATGATCTGCACTTTTTTCAGATCAACAGTAAACATTTCTTTACGTAGTTACACATAAATTAGTTTATATAACAGCACACTTTACTACCACCGCGCGCGCTCATAGGTAAAATCAAATAGCACGCGCTTGCCCGGCTTCCTGTTACACATTTCCGTCCCTTTTCACGAAATCACTCCCACAGGTTCAGGAAAGCGAAAGGAAAGGTGTTACACATAAAAAAAAAAACTAAAACTAAATACTTTAATAATCATACATTATTTTATCATTGGAGTTCGACTCATATCAATTTTATTTTCTGTTTACCAAATTCATTATAAATATTGTCACAGAAAACATTGTATTAAGTGTACATCGGCTACAAATGTTAGAATTTTTTTTTATTGGTACAACGCAAATCTTTTGTCCTATGAGAGAAACCTGTGTACAATAGTCATACTGATACAGTTTAATTGTGGCAATACAGATTTCACTGAGATTTTTATTTGTCATAAATTTTATTAAACGGTGGTAGAGCCACGCAGCAGTTTTTGCTGTTGCATGTATGGGCCGGCTCGAGCCGGGTTGGTACCACGACCTCACAGAATACCGGCGTGAAGTAGAAGCTTTGCTTCTGCGTTTCGTCTGGTGAGTGCAGGTGGCCGGAGGCCCAATCCCCCCCCCCCCCCATTAACATGGTAGCGGAATTACACGAAGAACTACCCCAGGAGGGTACCAGCACCCCTGGAGAATCCCTCGCTGAGCATCCACGACCATGTTATTCCGATCCTGAGCGTGGGTGCTCAGGCTGCCCCGCGTATTCTGGCGGGGGGGGGGGGGGGGCAAAATTCCGCTCAAAAGCATTACTGCTAGGGGCAAACTGAGCAAGAACACCAAGGCGACCCCTGCCACGCTATCCGTGAATTTCTGCAACATCAGGGGACTTCACTCTAACCTAAACGCCGTCCACTACCATCTCGAGACGGCGAAGCCGGCCTTGCTCTTTCTGACCGAGACGCAGGTTTCCTCTCCGGCTGATATTTCGTATCTCTCCTGCCCGGGGTACAAATTGGAGCATTCCTTTGTGCCTCGGGCTGGAGTTTGCGTGTATGTCAGAGAGGACATCTGTTCTCGACGCCTCGGCAGTCTTGAAGGTTCGGACCTGTCCATCCTTTGGCTACGCGTAGACAGCGACGACCATCCGCGCGTCTACGGGTGCCTCTATAGGTCCCATAGCGGTAATGCCGAAACAGACCGACTCATCGACCACGTCCAAATGGCTACAGATTTCTTGCTACAACAGGTCCCATCCGCAGAGATCGTGATCCTTGGCGATTTTAACGCCCACCATGCCGAATGGCTCGGTTCACGTCTAACCGATCATGCGGGGAGATCTGTTTATGACTTTGCCTTGGCATATGGTCTGACACAACTGGTTACTTCGCCTACGCGGATTCCAGATGTGGAGGATCATACACCTTCCCTGTTGGACCTTCTGCTGACCTCTCATCCGGACGGATATCAGGTTTCCGTCGATGCCCCTCTCGGCTCTTCGGACCATTGTCTGATCCGGAGTGTGGTGCCACTCACGCTCCCTTCGCGGTTGCGTTCTGCAGGTTGCCGCCGTGTTTGGCATTACAGGTCGGCGGATTGGGACGGAATGCGGTCCTTCTTTGCATCCTACCCATGGGGGCGGGTTTGCTTCTCGCCGGATGATCCCAGCGCTGTTGCTGACTCTGTCACTGATGTGGTGCTACAGGGAATGGAACTATTTATTCCATCATCTGTGGTACCCATCGGAGGCAGATCTCAGCCTTGGTTTGGTCGCTCCTGTAAGACTGCATTACGCAGTAAGCAGGAGTGTTATCAAGCCTGGGCTGCAGCTTCGGCGACTCGGGATGTAAATACCAGCACACTTAAAAAGAAGTATAACTTCGCCTCCAGGTCCTTCAAAAGAGTTATTGCCAAGGCAAAGTCAGAGCACATAGGCAGAATTGGCGAGAAACTAGTTCGCCTTCCTTCGGGAACCCGTGCATTCTGGTCTCTCGCCAAGGCTGTCCAAGGGAATTTCTGTAAGCCATCACTACCATCTCTGCACAGGGAGGATGACTCACTGGCCCATGACGCAAAAGACAAAGCCGACCTTTTAGGCTCCCTTTTTGCGTCCAACTCGACTCTTGATGACGGGGGGAAAACACCGCCGACCATCCCGCGGTGTGAGTGCTCCATGCCGGATGTGCTGTTCTCACAGCGCTCGGTTCGCAAAGCACTGCTCTCCCTGGACATCCAGAAGTCGAGTGGGCCTGACGGAATCCCCCCAATTGTGCTGAGGACGTGTGCTCCGGAGTTGGCACCGGTTCTAACGCGTCTTTTCCGGTACTCCTACTCCCAAGGCGCAGTCCCGAATTCATGGAAGACAGCTTTTGTCCACCCGATCCCTAAAAAAGGCGACCGCTCAGACCCATCCAACTATAGGCCTATCGCGATCACCTCCTTGTTCTCCAAAATAATGGAATCCATTATTAACTGCCAGCTCATCCGGTACCTTGAGGATCACCAGCTGATTAGTGACCGCCAATACGGTTTTCGTCGGGGTCGATCAGCTGGTGATTTTCTGGTCTACCTGACCCATAGATGGGCGGAGGCAGTAGAGTCCAAGGGGGAGGCGTTGGCCGTTAGTCTGGACATTGCGAAGGCCTTCGATCGGGTTTGGCACAAAGCGCTTCTTTCGAAGCTCCCTTCCTATGGGCTTCCCGAGAAATTGTGCAATTGGATCACCAGCTTCCTTGCAGATCGGTGCATCAAGGTCGTTGTAGACGGTGCATGCTCTGACTACAAGCCTATTAACGCTGGTGTTCCACAAGGCTGTGTGCTATCACCAACGCTGTTTCTTCTGCATATCAATGATATGTTGCTAACTGGTAACATTCATTGCTATGCGGATGACAGCACTGGTGATGCTCTATACACCGGCCGTGCCAATATTTCTCGGGAAAACGTCGCTGAGTACCGGAACAAACTTGTGTCTGAAGTCGAGTCTTTGCTGAACAAAGTCTCGGATTGGGGGCGACTAAATCTAGTCCAATTTAATCCTCAGAAGACACAAGTTTGCGCGTTTACCGCTAAAAAGAACCCCTTTGTCGTATCTCCTCAGTTTCAAGGCACTCCCCTTCTTGCCTCAGCCAGTATCGGTATCCTCGGAGTCGACATATCGAGTGACGTGCAGTTTCGTGGTCACTTGGAAGGGAAGGCCAAATTGGCCTCTAAAAAGCTTGGCGTGCTCAGCAGAGCGGGACAGTATTTCATGCCGGCACACCGCCTGCTACTTTACAAGGCGCAAGTTCGGCCTCACATGGAATACTGTCCCCATCTCTGGGCAGGGGCTCCCCAGTGCCAGCTCCTTCCACTTGACCGCATCCAACGCAGAGCGGCTCGAATTGTCGACGACCGAGCCCTTTCCGATCGGCTCGATTCATTGGCACTGCGAAGAGATGTTGCATCCCTTTGCATTTTCTTTCGCATCTACCATGGGGAGTGCTCTGAGGAATTGTTCGGATTAATCCCAGCCGCCAAATTTCACGAACGCACATCGCGGCAGAACTCCCGATACCATCCACACCATCTGGATGATTGGCGGTCCACCACTGTGCGATTTAGAAGATGTTTTCTTCCTCGCACGACCTCCTTGTGGAATCGATTACCATCAGCGATTTTTCCGGACCGATACGACTTAGGGACCTTCAAGAAAAGAGCGTACTCCTTTTTAAAAGGCCGGCAACGCATCTGCGATTCCCCTGGTGTTGCAGTTGTTCATGGGCGGCCGTAGTCACTTACCATCAGGTGAGCCGCATGCTCGTTTGCCCCCTCTTCTATAAAAAAAAAAAAAAAACCTTACCGGTACTCCTACTCCCTAGGCGTAATCCCAAATTCATGGAAGACAGCTTTCGTGCAACCGATCCATAAACAAGTGGTAAAATTAAAAATTTTGTACAACCGACTTCAATATAAATAAAATGAGAACATTATCAATGTAGTTGAAGTCAAATAAATTCAATAAAATCAGATTTGATCAAATTTATATGGGACCACATAAGAAGCATCATCTTTCAATAAAAAAAAAAGAATCATCAAAATCTGTTCATCTAGAAAGAAGGTATGAGGTAACGCATAAAAAAATGAAAAAGTATAGTCGAAGTCTCCTTTTTTTGAAGTCGGTTAAAAAGGTAACCGCTCTGATCCGTCCAATTACAGGCCTATCGTCATCACCTCCTTGTTATCGAAAGTAATGGAGTCCATTATTAACCCCCAGCTCATGCGGTAACTTGAGGAGCGCCAGCTGATTAGTTCTTTGGGGTCGCTCAGCTGGTGATCTTCTTGTTTGCCTAATATACCGATACGCGCAAGCGGTCGAGTCCAATGGGGGCCTTGGAGGTTAGTTTGGACATAGCCAAGGCCTTCGATCGGGCTTGGCCAAAGCGCTTCTTTAGACTCTTCCATCTTATGGACTTCCCGAGAAATTATACAATTGGATCACCAGTTTTCTCTCAGATCGGAACATTAAGATCGTAGTCGACGGTGCATGCTCCAACTCCAAGCCTGTGAAGGCTGGTGTTCCATAAGGCTGCGTGCTGTCGTCTACCTGTTCCTTTTGTATATCAACGACCGTTACAGACCAGTAACATTCGTTGTTATGCAGGTGACAGCACTGGCAATGCCTTATACGCCGGAACATACTCGTATCTGAAGTTGAGACTTTGTTGAACAAAGTTTCGGATTGGGAGCGACTAAATCTAGTCCACTTCAATTCCCAGAAGACACAAGTTTGCGCCTTTACGGCTAAAAAAACCGCTTGGTCTATGTCTATTTCCTCTGTTTTAAGGCACTCCCCTTGTTGCCTCAGCTAGCATAAGAATCCTTGGCGTCGACATATGGAATGATGTTCAGTTCTGCGGTCACTTGGAAGGGAAGGCCAAATTGGCCTCTAAAAAGCTTGGCGTGCTTAGTGGCGGGATAGTATTTCATACCGGCACACTGCTTGCATCTTTACAAGGCGTAAATCCGGCCTCATATAAAATACTGTGCTCATCTCTGGGCTGGGGCACTCCAGCCCCTGAATCGCATCCAGAGGAAGAAGCATCCATCTCCCTCTCTCATAAAAAAGAACCTTAACGTTTTTTATTCTTATTATTTATGCTAAAATTGAATCTACCAAAAGTAAATTTAGTACATACTAGTATTTAGTACATTTAGTTCATACATGCCTAGAATAAGTATATACTAATTTTATTCAGATTAGGTTTTCACCTATGAACACATTTATTCAAATATGATTTATTTTGATCTAATTATGATTTATTTGCAGTATGGCGGTGCGCCGGGGGGGCACCCGGGGCCGCAGTACGCGCTGCCGCCGTACTTCGTGCGCGGGCTGGTGGCGCCGCCGCACGCGCACGCGCCGCTGCCGCAGCACGTGTCGCAGCACGTGCCGCACCCCGCGCACGCACCACACCCTGTGCACCAGCCGCACCAGCCGCACCAGCCGCACCCGACACACCAGCCGCACCAGCCGCACCCGGCGCATCAGCCGCACCCGGCGCACCAACCGCACCCGACGCACGCGACGCATCCTCCGCTCCCGACACATTCCGCGCCCATACCGGTTAATGTAAGCGAATTTATACTCTAATTCCATTCAAATCGGTAACATGTCTTGACGATCCGTCGCTAAGTACTTAACACAACATTATGACTTGCAATTGTGGCATAGAATAACAGGGAATATAAGGGTGAATAGTCGCGAATTAAAACCTAAACTGTAGATCACCTTTCAATATGAACGAACACAAAATAACTACTAATACTAGGGCACGAAAGTTGAGTTCCTAAACTACACTCCATTATTTGATTACAAAAACACATTATTGGTTTTATTTCCATAGATTTTAACTTTCAACTTATGAAATCCCCTTGAACACAAATTGAATGGATTTTTTTAAAGATGTTAAATAAAATATTTAATTATTAAAAAAATAATCGATAATGTTTCGTTTTCTTTTGTGATAGCACCAAGCGCCAATCCCCCCTCCAATGCCAGCAACACATAGCACGGTTACGGGAGTGGGCACTATATCGACAGTGGGTAGTGTTAACAATGTCAGTGGCGTGGGCAACGTGGGTAGCGGGAACTGTGTGAGCAACTTGGGAAACGTGAACAGTGTTGGCAGCCTCCCCCCGCCCGCGCCGGGGCCTCCGTCCCTACCGCAAGCGCAGCTGAGGCGTTTGCTCGCTGCATACAGAGTTGGCATGTTGGCTTTAGAAACACAAGCGAGGAGAGTCCACGATGACCGGCCACAGAATAAGTTTGGAAGGTATGTAGAAGGTTTTGTAATGATTTCTAAATTGTAAATAAGGAGAATAGAATAACTTTTATTTAATATAGATTACAAGTATTTCTTACAAAAAGTAATTTTATGTTCTGTAATTCAAATTTTTAACCTTTTTGGATGAAATTTTCGTTTTTTTTAAACGTTACCTTCACATTAGGATTTTCTCTTGTATCGTGGGGACAGTTTACATATATAAATTTCACAAGAACAAACATTCAGACCCGGAGCAATTATTTGTAGGCCATACAAATACTCGTTCGGTGAAGGATTCGAACCCGCGGCCCTTAGCGCTTCGAAGCCACGGCGCCACGGAGCCGTCTTAATCAGGGTTTGCATGACCGAAACATTATGAGTTATAACGGTTAAGGGTATGACGTCTTACTTTTTTTATTGCGATAGCTTAAAATTACGATACACAAATTATTCGGTACTGAAAAATAAGGGTACAGTTATATTTTTCGCTACTTTAACCATCAACGTAAAGGTTTCTTTCGGTTACTGCCAGCTGACCGTGACACCCTGCAGACCCCGCACCGCACGCACTAGCAGCATTCAAAATTACCTTAGCTTCTTATAATAAGATGACGCAGTTTGGCGAAAAATATATCATAATGCTAGAACTAAAACTGCTGGGGGCAAGCGGAGCAATAAGTCCAAGGCGACTCCTGTCACATTATCCGTGAGTTTATCCAACATCAGGGGACTACATCCAAACCTTAACGCTTTCCACTACAATCTGGAGACGGCGAAGTCGGCCTTGCTCTTTTTAACCGAGACTCAGGTGTCTCTCTAGCTGATACTTCATATCTCTCCTACCCGGGGTACAAATTAGAACACTCCTTTGTGCCTCGGGCTGTAGTTTGAGTATACGTCAGAAAGGATATCTGTTTTCGACGTCTCGGCAGTCTTGAAGGTACAGACCTGGCCATCCTATGGCTGCACGTAGACAGCGACGACCATCTCCGCGTCTACGGGTGATAATGCCGAAACAGACCGACTCATCGACCATGTCCAAATCGCTACAGTTTCCTTGCTACAGTAGATCCTATCCACAGAAATCGTGATCCTTGGCGACTTTAACGCCCACCACACCGAATGGCTCGGTTTATGTTTAACTGATCATGCGGGGAGATTTGTTTATGACTTTGCCTTGGCATATGGTCTTACACAGCTGGTTACTTCGCATTCGCGGATTTCAGATGTGGAGGATCACGCACCTTCCCTGTTGGATCTTCTGCTGACCTTTCATCCGAACGGATATCAGGTTTCCGTCGACGCCCCTCTTGGCTTCTCGGACCATTGTCTTTCCGGACTGTGGTGCTACTCACACTAACGTCGAGGTTCCATTCTGCAGGCTGCAGCTGTGTTTGGTACTATATGTCGGCCAATTGGGATAGGATGCGGTCTTTTTTCGCATCCTACATTTGGATGCTTCTCGCCGGACCTAGCGTTGTTGCTCATTCTGTCGCTGATGTGGTACTTCAGAGTAAGGAACTTTTTATTTCATCCTCGATGGTGCCCATCGGAGGCAGATCCCAGCCATGATTTGGTCGCTCCTGTAAAATAGCATCACACTATAAGCAGGAGCGCTACCGGGCCTACGCTGACGCATCAATATCTCGGGATGTAACACAGCGAATGAGCGGTTTACACAGCGCTCGGTTCGCAAATTACTGCTCTCCCTGGACGTCAACAAGTCAAGTGGGCCTGATGGAGTCCTTACAATTACTGAAGACGTGTTCTTCGAAGTTGGCAGCGGTTTTAACGCAACTTTTCCGGTACTCCTACTCCTAGTAGTCACGAATTCATGGAAGACAGCTTTGATTCACCCGATCCCTAAAAAAAGCGACCGCTCAGACCCGTCCAACTACAGGGCTATCGCCATCACCTCCTTGTTCTCCAAAATAATGGAGTCCATTTTAAACTTCCAGCTCATGCGGTATCTTGAGGATCACCAGCTGATTAGTGACCGCCAATACGGTTTTCGTCGGGGTCGATCAGCTGGTGATCTTCTGGTCTACCTGACTCATAGATGGGCGGAGGCAGTAGAGTCGTAGGGGGAGTCATTAGCCGTTACGTTGGATATAACGAAGGCCTTCGATCGGGTCTGACACAAAGCGCTTCTCTCGAAGCTCCCTTCCTATGGGCTTCCCGAGAAATTGTGCAATTGGATCACCATTGCCAAGGCAAAGTCAGAGCACATAGGCAGAATTGTCGAAAAACTAGTTCGCATTCCTTCGGGAACCCGTGAATTCTGGTCTCTCGCCAAGGCTGTCCAAGGGTACTTCTGTCACATATCTCTTACATCTCTGCACAGGGAGGACGACTCACTGGCCCATGCCACAGAGGAGAAAGCCGATCTGCTAGGCTTTTTCTTTGCGCCAACTCGACTCTCGATGACGGGGTGAACACACCGCTGATCACCCCGCGGTGTGAGTGCTCCATGTCGGATGTGCGGTTCACTCAGCGCTCGGTTCGCAAAGCACTCATCTCCCTGAACATCCACAAGTTGAGTGGGCCTGACGGAATCTCCTTAATTGTGCTGAGGACGTGTGCTCCTGAGTTGGCACCGGTTCTAACGCGTCTTTTCCGGTACTCCTACTCCTTAGGCGTAGTCCCGAAATCATGGAAGACGGCTTTTGTCCACCCGATCCCTAAAAAAGGCGGCCGCTCATACCCGTCTAACTATAGGCCTATCGCCAATACGGTTTTCGACGGGGTCGATCAGCTGGTGATCTTCTGGTCTACCTGACTCATAGATGGACGGAGACAGTAGAGTCGAAAGACGAGGTGTTGACAGTTAGTTTGAACATTGCGAAGGCCTTCGATCGGGTCTGGCACAAAGCGGTTCTCCCTTCGTATGGGCTTCCTGAGAAATTGTGCAATTGGATCATCAGCTTTCTTGCAGATCGGAGCATCAAGGTCATTGTAGACGGTGCATGCTCCGACTATAAGCCTATTAATGCTGGTGTTCCACAAGGCTGCGTGCTATCACCAACGCTGTTTCTTCTGCATATCAATGATATGTTGCTAGCTGGTAACATTCTGGTGATGCTCTATACACTGGCTGTGCCAATATTTCTCGGGAAAACATCGCCGAGTACCGGAGCAAACTTGTGTCTGAAGTCGAATCTTTGCTGAACAAAGTCTCGGATTGGGGGCCACTAGATTTAGTCCAGTCCAGTTTAGTATTCAGAAGACAGAAGTTTGAACCTTTACCGCTAAAGAGAACCCCTTTGTCGTATCTCCTCAGTTTCAAGGCACTCCTCTTGTTGTCTCAGCCTGTATCGGAATCCCCCACATATTGAGCGACGTGCAGTTTCGTGGTCACTTGGAAGAGAAGGCCAATCGGCCGTCGATGACCGAGTTCTTTCTGATCGGCTCGATTCACTGGCGCTGCGTAGGGATGTTGCATCCCTTTGCATTTTCTATCGCATCTACCACGGGAAGTGCTTTGAGGAATTGTTCGGATTAATTCCAGCTGCCAAATTTCACGAACGCACATTGTGTCTAAATTCACGATCCGAGCCAAGTGATTTCATCCTCACCATCCAGATGGTGAGGATGATATCGCTTGGCGGTCCACCACTGTGCGTTTTACTAAGAGGTTTCTTCCTCGTACTCCTCTGTGGAATTGTTTACCACCGGCAATTATTCCGGACCGATACGACTTTGAGGGTTCCGCTCAAAAAAGAGCAATTCCCCTGGTGTTACGGTTTTTCATGGGCGGCGGTAGTCACTTAACATCAGGCGAGCCGCATGCTCGTTTTTTTCCCCCTCTTTTATGTAAAAATGGGACTAACCAAGTAGAAGTTCTTGTCTCTTTGTCAAAAGGAAAGGAAGCATACACAGCGTTCTTTCTTTTTCTTCCCATTATAGTTTTATTATAATTATCGGGAGTCCCCCAAACCAGCCGAGGCTGTCAGGGAGTTGGTGTGATTCTTTCATCTCGAATGGTTGAATGTGTGATGGAGCATGAATGTATAAGTCCAAGACTCCTCTGGATTAGGTTAAAAGTCGGACTCACTCGCTTGTTTATCCTTGGGGTCTATGCACCAACGGATCTGCGTGGAGGTGGGTCCATAAAAACACAACAAGAGAGAGAGGAATTTTGGGATAGCATGAGAGAGGTCTTGAATAAATGCGGAGAAAATGAACGGATCGTGATGTTAGGGGACTTTAATGGATGGGTTGGAGTAAAGCGTGATGGGTATGAAGGAGTTCTGGGTACGTTTGGGGACGAGAGAGTGAATGACAATGGGAGAAGCCTGCTTGAAGTATGCTTGGAATGGAATCTGTGCGTGGCCAACACAATGTTTGACCACAAAAAGATCCATTTGTATACAAGAGATGAGGGTGAGTCTAGAAGTATGATTGATTTTGTAATTGTGGATGAAAGACTGAGGAAGAAAGTGCTAGACACTCGGGCATACCGCGGTGTAGGCCTCGACACAGACCACTTCCTGGTCATAGCCCGAATGCGTGGACTCTTTAAACGGTGGCGACACCGAGTGGCCGAGCCTACGAGTGTTTTGGACAGAGTAAAAGTGGAAAATCTACAAGAAGAAGAAAAGAAAGACGAGTATGTAGAGAAACTGAAAGAAAGTTTTAAAGGGATAGAAGAGATAGGAGTGATTGAAGATTTGTGGGAGACATTTAAGAAAGGGGTCGTAAATGTTGCTATCGAGGTATGCGGGGTAGCTAAAAGAAGGAAAGGAAGAAAGAATGATAACGTGTGGATGGATAAAGATGTACAAAAGGTTGTGCAAGAAAAGAAGAAAGCGTGGGTGGATTGGTTAGCAACAAAAGCTAACCAAAAAGTTCAAAAGGCAACGGATGACGAGATAAAGGAAGCAAGAACGAAGTATAAAAGATTGAAAACAGCAGCGAAAGAAATTGTGTCTAGAAAGAAAGAAGAACGAAAGGATGATTTCGATAGGAGGCTCACTGAAGATTTCCAGTCAAACATTAAGTTTTTCTGGAAAACCATCAAAACAGCCAGAGGAAAAACTTCTACCTCTGAGCTGAGTACAATCAGGAGTCAAGATGGGAGCATTATAAAAGGAGAAGAATGTGTGTTAAAGAGATGGAAAGAGTATTTTGAAAGTTTGTTTGAAAGAGAGGAAGTGCAGGTACAGCATCTGCCACCTTCCACGGAAACTAATATAAATGTTGATGAAAATGAGATAAGCATGGATGAAATAGTGAAAGCGTTGAAAAGTATGAGATTAGGTAAGGCTGCAGGGTATGACAGGATTACCGTCGAGATGCTGAGGGCTGGACAGGGCCTGGTGGCTAGTCAGCTGTACCGCCTTTTCAATCTGTGCTGGCGAAATGGGCAAGTACCGGGAGACTGGTGCAAAGCCGTAATCGTGCCATTGTATAAGGGAAAAGGGTCACGGCAGGACTGCATAAATTACCGCGGTATAAGCCTTCTCAGCGTCGTCGGTAAATTGTATGCGAAAGTGTTGATTGAAAGGATTGTGAATGAAACAGACAAGAAAGTATGGGATGCACAAGCGGGATTTAGAAAGGGAATGGGATGTACGGATCAGGTCTTTTCCTTGCGGTGCATAGCCGAAAAGTATTTGGCTAAAAACAAGAAAGTCTACTGCGCGTTCGTAGATCTAGAAAAGGCCTATGATAGAGTGGTGAGGAATGAATTGTGGTCAGCACTGTCCGTGAACGGTGTGAGCAGTATCCTCATACGAGCAATGCAATCTCTTTATAGGGATTCTAGTGCTTGTGTAAGGATAAACGGGGCATACACTGAATGGTTTAATATCGAAAAAGGTGTTAGACAGGGATGTGTAGCGTCACCGTGGCTGTTTAATCTGTTCATGGACAATTGTTTGACAGATTTAAAAGAGAATGAAAGTGGGTTGAGAATGAATGAGTTACTCGTCAAATGTTTTCTCTATGCTGATGACCAAGTATTACTTGCGTCTTCGGCCGAGGAGTTGCAGGAGATGGTAACTGCTATGAGTGGAGCTTTTGTTAGAAAGGGAATGAAGATGAATGTAAGGAAGACGAAAGTGATGGTGTTTGAAAAAGATGAGGCAGTGACAGACTGTGATTGAAGATGAACAAATTGAACAGGTGAAAGAGTTTGTGTATCTGGGTTCAAAGTTTACAAGAGATGGAAAGTGTGAGAGTGATATCGAAAGAAGAGTGAATGCAGGAAACATGGTGAATGGAGCTTTGCACTCCTTTATGAGCAGTCGGAAGGTGTCTAACAAGGCTCGTTTGGCTGTGCATGAGGGGGTGTTGGTTCCGACACTCATGTACGGAAGTGAAAGTTGGGTATGGCAGAAGAAACATGAAAGCAGAATAAATGCAGTTGAGATGAGAGCATTAAGAAGTATGATAGGAGTTAAACTGAGTGACAGGCTAAGAGATAGTGAGGTAAGGAAACGTTGTGGTCTGAAAGAAGATGTAGTGATAAAAATTGAGAAAGGTATGCTGAGATGGTTTGGCCATGTCGAGAGAATGAATGAAGAACGATTGACGAAAAAAGTGTATAAGGCGAGTGTGAATGAAAGTGTTGGAAGGGGTAGACCTAGGCGGACATTTCTAGACCAAATCAGGGACGTCTTGAAAAAAGGCCAGGTCAAGAGTACCCTAAACCGTAGAGCATGTATGAAGGGAATAATGAAAGTGGACGAAGCAAAACAAGTATGTAAGGATCGTAGCAAGTGGAAAGAACTGGTCTCTGCCTACCCCTACGGGAAAGAGGCGTGATTATATGTATGTATGTATGTATGTATAATTATTAGATATGAAATTAATCGTTTAGCTTCAGCGAGGCGAATCCAGGTAATAGGGAGAGTAAGCGATGTCGATTTCGATATCTGTGTGGTCGTGTGGGTGACTGGTACCTAACTGACGGACGCTCGCGACCCACCTCGGCGGGGATTCCCCGCTCCAAGTAGCTGAGAGTTTCTCAGCGACTTAACGACGTTGCAAGTTTTCTCAGTGAGAGAACTTGCAACGTCGCGTCGTACTCATCTGCACCGCGCGATATTTTTCGTTACTGAAATAATTTCTGTTATTTAAAGGTTATACAAAGTTGTAACAAAACCCCTTAAAATAGCACTACCTTTATTTTATACCGGTTGTGTATCTGTGAATTTTAACCGCTTTCGATTTACCTTTAAAAATTGCGATATCAATATTTTGTACTTTAACCGCAATCAATCAGTGGAGTCTTAATTAATAAATATTTCAATTGTTCGTACTTGCGCACATGATTTATTATGGCGGCGTGTTTAAAATCATTGTAATTTTTTTATACATTATTCATAGGTTGTTAAGATGCATGCCGACAGTCGAGAATGTGATGAGTAACATCCCATGAACTTAGCCAGCTGAAATGACAAGTGTCATTGCGCGCTTACATATTTTCAAATTTAGATATTTTCTCTTTACGCGTGTAACTGTAACCGTTACCATTACAGCCTATAGTCCACTGCTGAACATAGGCCTCCCTCATAAATTCCCTCATATTCGGAAATTTGTCAAAGTTGCCATTCTTGGCAAGTGGGTTGGCAACCGCAGTTTTATTTTTAGTCGTTATTAAGAAGACGCTGCTGCCCACATCTCCTGATTTGTTTCCTTCCGTCACCTCTTACGACACTCGCGAGATTATATGGGGCTATGGATATTTTTAAACTGTCACTACACAGTAAGTTTTAGTTGTATACGGAGACGCAAGTTGTGTGAGCAGTTCGCAGTTCGCAGTTCGCATAGCGCAAGGTGTAACTGTGCAGGAACCCGCCGTACGGCGAGCACGTGAAGTGGCTGCTGCGCGTGGCGAAGCGGCTGGGCGCGCAGTACCTGCACCAGTTCTGCGTGTGCGCGGTGAACTCGGTGGTGTCGCCGTTCGTGCTGTACGAGCTGTGCGTGGAGTCGGCGCACTGGCTGGCGCGCGGCGGCCCGCACCACCTCGTCATGCAGCACCTGCGCGGCACGCTCGCGCCGCTCGTGCAGAAGTGCCAGCAGATGTCAGTGCTCCTATCTCTTACTCTCTACGCCTTCCGCCTTCCGCCTTCCGCCTTCCGCCTTCCGCCTTCCGCCTTCCTCAACACGTAAACTCTTCAAAAGTAAAAAACTTGTTCCCATAGAATACGAAAATACCGGCTATGTATTCTTTATTTTGAGTGGATATTCCCCTTTACCTAATATCATAATCATCGCTTTTAAATAAATCGGAATGAACGCAGTTTGTTTTTCCATTTATTAAGAATTTATAAATGGCAATGTAAAATGAATAAGAAATTCCAGTAAGGACTTAAAAGTGTATTTTGGCAATTTCATGTCCTTACTGGTTATACTTACATACGTGAGGTTGCGGAAGCTTAAACCAGCGCTTGTTTAAACCAAAGCAATGACCTCCCACGGGTCGAGATAAATTAAAGTACATTTGAATCATGCCATTAGTACTTTTCAACTTTGTAGTATTTTATTTATAAATGAAAATTTAAATATAAAAAAAACTTAACGAGATCGAAGCTATGTCAAACAGGTTGACTGACAAGTGTTTAATGGGACCTGTTTAAATAAATTTTTCTTTAAAAGAGTTAAATAATAAATACATGAAAAAAAAACAGACATATATCGCAATTAGTATTTATTATTAAAATTATTACAAAGCGTTAAGAAAACAACCTACATATTTAATGGTCCTTCGAGCCGGATATGTACCATTGATACATGGATATTATATAGATATACAGGTACGATAACTGATAATGACTCACCCTCATACCGTCAGTAAAATTAAAGTCGTCAGTTGTTCAAAATCTAGACATACACCTTTTAAAGAATGCATCCGCAGGTTAGCATTCATTGAAAGATTTGCCCATAGTCATTACGCTAAGGGCGGTGCTACCGCTGAGCTCGCCAATGTTGAATAACTGAAAAGTTAACATAAATCCTTGTGTTTATAACCAGATTAAGTAAAATTAAAAAGTATGTTAACAGATAATATTTTATTGGTTGGACTTCTTTTCTTTCTTGAAGTCCGCCTTGACAGACCATCTCCATACCGTAGTACGTCTACTTTGACAAGCTTTAGACTCTACCACACATTAGTCCATAACAGAATCAACATATGCTTAATAAAATAATAAGTGTTTTTATTTTTAAACTTCTTTGTTTTTGTACGAAATAAAAATACATGTGTATATTTCTTACTAAGGTACATCCAATGCATTCATCAAAAGTTATATCACTTGACGACGGTGGAATACGAAGAGTTTGTGGGCATCGTACTTTCAGCTCGCACCGCCTTCCAGTTGACACCAGAGGGCAATACACAGTTCAAAGAGTGGCTGGCTTCATTGCGCAGGTATGATTCAGTCTTATAACTTGAGTTATTTATTAAAGGTTAATTATAAAAGGGAACGAAAGTTTCTTTAGGAAATATATGAAAATATCAGTAATTGACATCAGTTTCTTGTAGTCAAACAACATCTTATTTATATATTTTTATGAATAAAATCTAATTTATTTTAAAATGGATAGCCGACCAATAATACATTGATGTTATATTGCATGCTTTAAGCGCAAAGCGCTAAATATGTTCTACTAGCGCCTAAAAATCAATGTTTTTAATTTGGTTGGACCACATTGCAGCTATAGGTGTTTGACTCGTTTAGGTATGTTAACCTTTAACCATCACGCGTTGATGTAGTAGTGTAGTTTAGTGTGGTTTGCCGAACAATGCTGAATGCAACTATCGTTTTCAGATCGAAGTCATGCAAGAAGGACTTATGGACGCAACTGAATGCCGCGCTTCAGACGAACGGCAAATGACGCCGGCAGCCGATAGTTTGTATGGTGCGGTGCTCCGCGCGCAAACTGTCACAACACTCGCGTTGGCCGCGCTACCGGCTGCTCTATCACTTCCGTACTCTCTAACTGTGCACTGCTCTGTGCTCTTTGTAACTTACGTCTCGTGCGAAATGCTTGCGACCCCTGGAACACCACCGTTGACGTAGTGAAGTAAGGCTACGCCAATGGTTAGGCACGCCTTGTCTCAAAAGTGTTATAGAATGTACTTAATTAAAATATAACGACAACTCCATCACAGACATATTACAGCGAGTCGTTACATCTATTATAGGAAATTCAGTGCTCAGTTAAAGTTTCTTCGGATTTAAATTACACTGTCCTAAAGTATGGCTTTACCGCTTGAAAATCAATCAGTGAATACACTAATAATAACCATTATGTTATGATTTTTGTTTTATTATCCCGGGAATTTCATCCCGGACGAGGGTATCTTACGTAATTATTGCAAGTAATGACTAGAAATGAGTTGGGATTGACTCGAACTTTAGGCCTAGTCAGTTTCAATAGCATATCATGTAGAGGATATCAATAGGGGCAAAAAGTTCTCATTACACTCCTAAGGGGTCAAAATAGCCAAAAACCAAAAAAATTAAAATGCTTATTTCGGCTATAACTCCGCTCTACACAGTCTTTACTTGCTGTATTCCACTGGTATATCGGTTATATTTAGTTACATGTCACTTGTAATTTGTACAACTGTTATCGCGATTAATGAACAAAGTGATGTACAAATTACATTATATTACATTTTTCTGACGAAAAGACCTGCGATGCCACATATTATAAATGGGTAATTGCACAAGTATTACATTCTGTAAATATTTGCTTTGCATATAACATCTGTTAGGCTTTGACAAGTTGTGTTTCTCTTGACATATCTATGATGACTGAGCTATTTTTGTATCAATCTGGATAGAACATGGAGGTGTTTTTTGTTTGAATGTGTGCGTGTCCCACTTCTACTTTAAAACGAGACTTAAGTCACAAAATAACACATTGCATACATCTTCAAGTCCGGTTAGGACGGAAATACCTTTGTTAGTAATAATTTTAATACTTTTTATTTTGGATATTCGATCTCAATTGTAACAAACACGTTAGGTTTGATAATCACAGACAAATGTTGCTAACCCCTACCCTGAACCCAAATACATACCGATTGCCGTGACTATGTGGTTAGTCGAAAATGAGATATAAAATATTTATTAGTTGAAGATTAGAAGCTCATTGGAAGGTTGTGCTTAAATCTTTAGAATCGGCTGTAACCGGGCTCCCAAAAAAAAAATTCTTTGTTTTATGAAGGTGTTTAGCAACATTATCTTTGCCTACTTAAATATAAAAAAACCAAGGTTAGGCTCTTTGTATTTTTTATTAAACAATCTGTTTTTAGAATAAGAATTTTAACTATATAAAATTATCATTTAACTTCAAAACACGTTTTGTTGACATTTATGTATACAATTTTGCAAATTATATAATATTTAGTGTTAATTACACAGTTTTAATATACTTATGAAACTTCATGAACAATACCAGAACTACTAAGTGTGTAATAGCCATGTTAATTATACTATATTTTAAAGTAACTTACTTTTTTCAGAAAAAAGTAGAAAAATAAATGCTTGAAAAACGTATTAGTTCATTATAAATAAGTAAATGATTTGTATCATATGTATTTATTAGCAGACTGGGAATGTCATTTTAAAAAAAAATTACATATTTGTTCTATTTTTAATTTCTTAACCTTTTAAGAGTCATTTCGGATTTAATGATGAATATTTAAATATTATTTGCTAAATTATCAGATTTTCTGGTTATATATAATCCACAATATTAGCTTATCGCTTTAAACTGCACTTAAATTGCACAACAAGTTCCATATCTGACATTGTATACTCGACAACATTTTATATAATATGCTTAGCTAGCTAGTCAGTAAAGCAGGGCTGGTTTTTAGAAGACCCAGTGGTTTACCACTTACTTACTTACTTTTAACTCTTTTTTTGTTTTTAATAAAAATATTGTGTTGGTATCTTACAGCAAAAGATCTTAATCTTGTCGTTTGCTTATGTTATGCTTATGTTAAATTACAATCCTAAAATGTTAATCAAAACTGAAAGAACATAACTGACAGTTTACATTTTTAATGGTTTTAACGATGTGCCTATTTCCTGTCATTGTGGACTTTAACTTTGCAGTTCTGTAGTTATTTTCAAATTTGAGAGCTGAAATCTTCCATTAACATCAGTTTTGGTTAACATTTCATAATATTTTAGTTAATTTTAGTTGCCTAATAGACAACATTTTTCATTAACTCTTTAAGTTTCGAATTATCGTTGTCTAATACGGCCTGACTCATGTAAAAGTCCATTAGCGAATTATTTTAAAGATCTCTGTGTATTTAAGTAAGATTTTAGAACCGTAACAGTTGCTTTTTGTGTTCTTATTTCACTATTATTATATTTTACTTCAGGATTTTAAAAAAGTCATATCGAGTGATTTAGATATTCAGCGTGTTATTGATGTTGATTAAATATTTGCCTAAAAGTTTTGCCTTACGCCCCCAAAGTAAAATGTAGTCTGCATGGATAAGAATTGATGTTGGAAATCACGTGGAACGGCGTTCAAAAATTGGCTGAAGGGAGATGAAAATTTGAAAATTTATAACAATAGTCCATACTATATTGAGAATTGGCTTAAGATGTTTCAAGTGAGCTAAATAGCGTCATTAGACTACATATTTATTAGACAGATTGTAGATGATGATTGATGACCGTCGATACACTATTTTTGATATTCTCTTGTCGAAATTTGCAGTATCGCTAATGTTTACGTTGTGAGGTAATACCGAAGAAAACGTAGACGTGCGTTCGATTAACTATAGTAACTTTATTTACACGTTTATATTATTACTATAATTATATTGTAATGCGATGTAGATTCTTGACAGCCTTTTGAAGTATAATGAATATAATGGGTAGGACGGAAGCTGGCAACAAACGCAACACGGGGACTCCTTTGTCAGATTTAGAAGACTTTAGCGGGTATCGATAACTGTAGTTCACTTTGTACTGTAGAGGTCCTATATTACTATATAAATATTTAATTAATAATATATTCGATAACGTGAAAGTTCTTCCGCCGACTTGAAAGCAATAATAAAATATCATTTTGTAAAAAAATGAATATTTATTATCTATATCAATATATAGATAATAAATATTTATATATAGTAATAGCTATAGTTTTGAAGTTCGTTACGATAAGATATTACTCGAGGTTAAACGCCGATATCAGCAACCCTATAATACTAGTTGGTATAAAATAACTAATCTTGGTCATAGTTGACGAAAGTTAATATTCAAGAAGTATGCAAATAATTAAGTATAGATATAAATGCTAGAATCTGAAAATAGTGAACATTTAAATGTAATTAAACGAGTAGCGAGTCCGTGCTCGGGGACGTGTGTAATTTGCAACTGATCACAGAGTATCGCAATTACTATGTTTAAATTACAGAGAGCACCGATTTTCCGCTTCGATGATACATTTTGCGTAATGCGTCGAAACTTATTTTGCATGTTAAATACATAGGTTCCTCTTGAAACTCATAAAATATTGCAGTTTATCGATGCCGATTAAAATAAAATTTAAATTTTCACTTATCACACATTTGTTGAAAATTTTTATTTGATTTTAGATCCCTAAACCTCCTATTGTGAAGTCCACACAATTTATGAGTAATTGAGAAATCGAGTTGCAAGCGGTTAAAAGGTATAAGTTCATTAGAATAATTAACTGCCTTCCAAAGGGAGTTTTAAATGATAAAATAATGCAAATAGCGATACTAAGATATGTTCTACGGTCTACGATAACAAACATGACAAAGTTAACATTTACTTGATAGCTACCTAGGCCAAATCAAGGTGTTCATAGAGATGGTAAAATCTGACCTTGGAGCTTGCGTTTTGTTGCTGGTCTTTGCGTCGAGTAGTTTTAGTTCGATATCTTTATTAAGTAGATGTTTATGCGCATTCATTATTGTGTGGATGCCCTCAGCATTCAGTAGTTAGTAAATTTTTAGAATGCTAGTTAGTATAAATTGACGTTCGTAATGATCGGACTAAGAAAGCTATGGAGATACTTATCTTCACGTTACATTAAAAAAAAGTTGTTAACATGACTCTCTATAACATACAGTTATTTTCGACAGTATTGTTCTATGTCTTAAACGTTAAAATCCATTATAACCCAATAACCATAATACTTGCTTTTACCAACTCGTTAATAATGCACTTTGAGTTATCTGTAACAATTTTCTTAAACTTAGCGATGATGCTTCTGTGGAACAGTTTTATCTCTTGTAGATAATATTAATGGTATTAGTGGAGTTATTTTTTGCAATTCTCTTCTTGCATAACCTGTTTTTTCATAACGTCTTTGCCGTCCAATATAATTTGCGAATCTTCACGCATACGCATATTTAGTTGCAAAAACTTACTAAAAAATTGCACGTCGATCTCTATATTTACATCTAGATTACTAAATAATTTATTACATACATGTTATCCTCGTTGGGCATTATTAACATTTTATGGTATCTATTAGTTTGGTCGGAGAAATTGTTATCTCCTTAAAGCAAAGCAAGAGTGCTTTGACGTTTTGTCTCAAAGAACTATTTTTACACTTAAAAAGCATATTTAATAATAAAAAAAATATATAAATATATCGTTAGTTTGATAAATATAAGAAGTTAGGATTGAGCATATTTTAATTAGTCGTTTAATGCATGTCATAGTTATAATTCGCTCAGTTAACAGGCAAGGTGGCGAAATAAATTGCGAAAAAGAAGCGTTGGATTATTTTCATTGCAGTACGGCTATCACAAAACAATTTCATGTCATAGTCAGATGCTTAACCTAAAAAAAAAGAACAAGCATAATTTGAATATCACAATTTATATATTTTAAAGTTGAAAATTTACAACGGTTTTTGCAGATTACACAAGTTCATAGTGATAAATTAGCATAGTCCATTTATATTATTTTTAATTACGAACGTACTTTAAATTGTTCTCGTTCTTATACACATACGTATAGTTTTTCGTAATTCTAAAAATACATGAGATTACACAGCCGTAGATGTTATGTGACAATAATATGTTACACTCAACCTACACAGTAAAGCCGGTTTTATTGATAACGTGCATTCAGCAATGCCCGTGCAGTATCTCACTCATCTACGTCACATCACAGCCAGCAGAAAGCGCCGAGAAATAATGTATAGCATGCCTGTTTAGTTCTAAATTGACGATGCATAATTATTTATACATCTGAATTTGTAGTTTAATTAATACACTTTGTAAGTGTGATCTCCGCCTATTATGATATGTAACCATACCAGAGTTCGAATGGCTACTATTATAAGCGTACATAATAAATTTATATATACATTATTATTCATATCGCATACACTATTGTTTTTAACTCTTGTATCACAGGGAATGAGACATGACCGTTTGTTTTTGCTATTAATAAAAACTCCGCTATTTATGATAAAGCACAATTTAATGCTAGCTGTTCTCACACGTATCTAGTATTTATCTGAAAAAAATTAAAGCCGTGGAAAATTTTCATAATAAATTTTCAATGGTTAAAATATATTTTTTTTTGTTTAAAAAAATATTTAAAAAAGAACTCCACGATTTTAATTTTTTTGGAGAATTACCTTACACTATCATTTATATATATATTATTTAATATACACATAAATATTTGATTAGAAATTCTATATTTTTGATTATTAATAATCACAAACAATAAATCTTTACGCTGTAATTTATGGCCATATATTTTATTCTTGCAGGACGAAAGACTGACAAGAGCATTGTGAAATAGTCTAAGATTGAGTCCTTATGGAGTAATGTAACGTTCAGGATGTCGTTAAAAAGTAATATTTTAGAATTACACTAGTCTTTAAGTAAATTGAAGAAGCGTCTTTCGACCTAAAAACAATTATCGACATCCTGTATGACTACAGAAGTGCCCATACATTATATGTATATTTATTAAATATAGCACTAGGCATTTTGCTCCGTTGTCGCAAATGGTTGTAATTATAAAAATAAAATTATTATGTATTGTTAGTGAAATTAATAGACTGTTTTGCACGATTGTTTTTCGACATGTCGACTATTTTTATCCCATGCTGTACGTTGCCAGGGTTGGAGAACACTTTGTGATGGCAAGTTTCAAACTGAATTCGCTTGCATGGTGTATGTTATGTTATCCACAACGTGCGTGTTGTACAACGTTCGGTATATTTCCTTCTTGCAATATATTCCCCCTCCCATTATTAAAAATGTATGTTTCCACTAAATCTCGAAATTTATTGACCTCTAGATAATTTTTATTATTACTTTTACGATTACACATATTATAAGTCTTTTTTGGCAAAATATTTGAACTAACATTATTTAATTATTCAATATACTTATTCTACATTTAAGAGAAATGCGTTTTATTTCTACACCATCATAAAATCGTGAGATTTCTGTCCTTGTTGAGAAAGAGATTGGTATTAGAAAATAAAATTTTTGCAAGTTACCTAAATATTTTTAATAAAAAATAATGTGGTAAAAAGTATTGCGTATTTTATTAAAAATATTTGGAGAAAAAAGCAATCTAACCAGATGGCCGTTTAATGTAGTAATTTATACACTGGTGGCCGTGCCATCTCAACGCTTTGAACACGGCAGCTGTGTAGGTAACTAAAATATATTTTGTATCAAAAATATTCTTGTACCTATAGAATGCACTCTATATTTATATGCTGTGGTTGGCTGATTAGGTGGTTTGGTATTTTTATGGCCATTGTTTTCTTAGAAGGACTTGTTATTTTTTGAGTAAGTTGTATGAATATTGTAAGTTCCTTCCTTAGTCGTTTATCGTCTGCCCCTGTGCTCTTACATGTGCTACGTTTCTATCCGGTGTTTTAATTTCATCCTCTGAATTCGGCTTGTTTATCGGACTTCGATACTCTCTATTTGATTTGGATTGCTGTTACCTCGGAACGAAAACTACATAATTATTGGACTTTGATACCTTCTATGTGATTTGGATTGTTGTTACCTCGGAACGAAGACTGCGCATTTATTGGACGATTATTATTATTAAGTAGATCTGCGTGAATTTTATCCATCATGTTTTATTCTCCACGCGACTATGCAGAAATGTACTACTGTTACGGCGCAGCCCGAGGAAGCGCCCGAGCAGCTGCTAGGATGTACCGTGAGCAACTGATTAGAAGAGATGGCCCACAACCTGAGGTATACCCTGACTACCGTGTTTATTTACGTGTACAAAACGCGTACATGGAAGGTCACATACCCGGTTCTTCTCGGCCCGAAGGAGTTCCGAGAATCGACCCAGATCAAATCGAACAAATCTTGGGAGAACTACAAAGAGATCCGTCGACAAGTACGAGAGCAATTGGCCGTCGCACAGGCCTATCTCACATGTCTGTGCACAGAATTCTGCAAGCAGAGGGAGTGCACCCTTACCACGTGAAAAAGTTCAAGATTTACTACCTGCGGACTATGCATGACGAGTGGCCTTTTGTCAAGACATGATAATTAGATGTGACGCAGATGAAAATATTGTTGACAACATAATGTGAACAGATGAGTCAAAATTTTGGCCGGAGTGGAATATTTAATATTCATAATTACCACTCCTGGAATTTTGAAAACCCACATGCGATTCAGCGCCACAATTTTCAACAACAGTTTAGTATTAATTTATGGACAGGAGTATTCAACAAACAGCTGATTGGACCGTTTGAGTTACCAGCCAGATTAAACGGCGATGCATACTTGAAATTTTTACAAAATAACTTGCCTGAAATTTTGGAGGAAGTCAACTTGGCTGTACGGAGCTGTATGTACTTTCAATGCGATGGGGCGCCATGCCATTTCGCACGGAATTTAAGGGAATATTTTAATCAAATTTTTCCACGTAGATGGATAGGCCGTGGCGGATTTTTTCATCTGGGGATATTACAAAGAGCTGGTGTACAAAAGCGAATACATCTCTATTGAACAATTACGGCTGAAACTGAAAAAGGCCCAAATGAAGATTAGGGAAAAAGAAGAATCATTCTGCAGGCTCAAAAGAAGTTTTATAAAAAGATGCAGGCTATGTATCGCCAATAATGGAGCTCATTTTGAACATTTACTTTAAATAAGCAAAAACACTAAATAATATTTTCTACGGACTTCAAAAAGGACACTGTACTCAATTCGGATGTATGATTTTTTTGTGTGTTAGTAGCTCATAACTTTTTACTGGGTAAACCGATTCCGATGATTCTATTTTATTTGAAAGCTGTTGCTTCACTTGTGGTCTCATATAAATTTGATCAAGATCTGACCAATAGTGTTTGAGTTATTCTTAATAATTTATATTGAAGTCGGTTGTACAAAATTTTTTATTTTAAATTAGTACATATTCGTGTGTATTAATTTTCCTGTCCTTTCATAGAGATGCAACGTCTCTACGCAGGGCCAGTGGACCTGGCTTCAATCAAGGAGATCAAGTCGGTCGGAAAGAACTTAGTCGTTGACGATTCGATTTTTTTCAAGATTTTTTTTTCTACAACATTGTAAAAAATAAACAACGGTGTAAAAAATTTGGCGCGTAGACTTATTACTTCATATTTAAGTAATAGAACTCAAAAAGTCGTGATCAATGGTAAAGGTTCCTCCGGATCGGTAGTATCAATGGGCGTTGCTCAGGGCTCGATTCTTGACCCATTCCTGTTTTTAATCTATATTAATGACTTGCCTTATCTTGTAGGGGACAATCACGATATAGTATTATTTGCTGATGATACCTCTTTAATTTTCAAACTCAAACGGCAGTCAATTAATTATGACGATGTAAATAATGCTCTATCGAAATTAGTACATTGGTTTAACGCCAACAATTTGCTCTTAAACGGCAATAAGACAATGTGTATTAAATTTACAATACCTAATGTAAAACATTCGAATACCAATGTGCTGTTAAATGGGGAGGAGTTGATTCTTGTGGATACCACTGTTTTTCTCGGTATTACTATTGACGCGAAACTTCAATGGGGCCCCCATATATCTAAAATAGCAAGCAGACTTAGTTCTGCAGCATATGCTGTAAGAAAGATTAGAAGTCTCACAAATGTTGAGACAGCTAGATTAGTGTATTTTAGTTACTTTCATAGCGTAATGTCTTACAGAATTTTGCTACGGGGTAATGCGACTGATATTGAAGCTATATTTGTTTTGCAAAAGAGAGCCGATCGGGCGATTTATAACTTAAATTGTAAAGAGTCCCTCAGACAAAAAAGTATTTATTAAATATTAAATAAGTATTTAAAGAAATAAACATATTAACTTTGGCATCGCAGTATATTTATGAAAATGTAATGTATGTACATAAAAACATAAATAGCTTTAATAAGAATAAGGATGGGCATACATTAAACACTAGGAACAAACATAAGCTTGTATTGCCAGTTACTAGACTCCACAGAATCAGTAATTCATTTATGGGGCAATGTATACGCTTTTACAACAAAATCCCAGAACATATTAAAGTTTGTCAATATACGAGTTTAAAAGTTTTATTAAAGAAAAACTACAAAAAGGGTTATTATAATATCAAGGAATACATGAATGAAAATAACCCCTGGGAATAAGATGATCGCCACCATGCTGGTTCTATGAAAAATCATTTAAAAATTGTATAAACGAAATTATTGTTAAGTGAAATGTTTGAAAAAAAAAGTCCCGCTGGGTTTCTTGCTGATTCTTCTCAGGACAGAGGTATTTTCCGTACCAGTGGTAAATAAAAAATGACTTTCAATAAGTATTATGTAATAATCAATATTGAATAAATATTATTCTATTCTATTTGTTGTCAGTTTAGCCTTCCCTTCCAAGTAACTACGGAACTGTAAGTGTCTCGAAATGTCGACTCCAAGGATTCCGATGCTGGCTGAGGCAACGAGAAGAGTGCCCTGAAATTGAGGAGATACGACAGTGGTTCTTTTTTTTTTTACAGTAAACGTAATTTTACGTGGTAGAGCCATGCTGCAGCTATATTAGTAGTATAGTTGTAGCACTAACGGATCGGCTCGACCGGGGAAGGACCAGTCTCACAGAATACCAGCGTAAAATGGCAGCTTGACACTGCTGTGTTTCTTATAGTGCGTGTAGAGAAGCGGAGACCCATTTTACTGGAAAAGAGGCATTCCATCTTAGTCCTCACGGGTGATGACGCATCTGCATTTCGATTCTTTATTGAGGATAAATGTAGATATCTATGGGTCACAATAACCACTTACTCTTTTGTCACCCTATCCAATAAAAAAACGCGCAAACCTGTCTTTTGGGGTTATAAACTAGATTTAGATAGACTCGACTTCAGACACATGTCTGTTCCGGCACTCGACGACATGATCCCGAGAAATATTAGCAGGGACGGTGTATAAGACATCGCTAGTGATATCGTCTGCACAATGAATGTTACTAGTATTGCAATATATCATTGATGTATAGAAGATACAGGACAGGCGTCGATGACTGGCTTGCACGTCGAAGCATGCACCGTCTACTACGATCTTAATACTCCGATCTGTAAGAAAACTGGTGACCCAATTGCATAATTTCCCGGGAAATCCATAAGGGGGAAGCTTCGAAAGAAGCGTTTTGGTCTAAATTCGAACGAAGGTCTTCGCTATGTCCAAAATAACCGCCAGGGCCCTCCACTTGGTCTCGACTGTATCCGCCCATTTGTGAGACAGGTTAACAAGAAGATCACCAGCTGAGCGACTTTGACGGAAAACGTATTGACGGTCACCAACCAACTGATGCTCTTTAAGGTACGTCATAATCTGCAGTTAATAATTTATTCCATTATTTTGGAGAACAAGGAGGTGATGGCGATAGGCCTGTTGTTGAACGAGTCCGAGCGGTCACATTTTTAGGGTCAATTCATATGTACCACAACCACACCACGTCGCAGCGACAAAATGTGGTCAAGCTGTGGTTATGTGTGAATAGTGTCGCAGCGGCTTTTTGCAGTTGCGTTGTGATACCCACAAAATGTCGATGTGGTTGCGTTGTCACTGTCGTTGCGATGTGGTAACCAAGTGGTCATGTGCAGTTATACTCCGGCTTTCGTAGAGGAAACACGGCTTGACTGAACGTAGTCATGGAGTAAAAATTGTTGTTGCTATCCTTGTTATGGCTTTTAATAATAAGAAGAAGACGACGCCATCAGCGTATTCGTCGAAATAGAATTTATTGGGTACATCTTTTATTGGAAAACAAAAGTCAAAGCCAATTTCGTGCTGATTTAAACCTCGAAGGTTCAAGAACAAATTTTATAAAAAATTTAGAATGAACAAGAATACATTTGACTACTTGTTAAACGAACTGAATAGTGAGTTGCAAAAAAAAGACACGGCCATGAGAAAAAGCATACCATCTGTTTACATTTTTTTTATAGTTAATTATTTTTAAGTACTTAGAAAATATAATTAGTTCCATCTACCGGGACAGACTTACCGGGCAGATGAAACTAATTTATAAAACATAAAATACAGGTGCAAATTAAGAGGCCGTACCTACCTGGTTTCGCTCGCGGCACTAGCGCCACTTTCATTAAAAAATTATATGTTTTTTTTTGGAGTTTATGGCCTGGTATCTAGACCTTTAGGCCAAGTCTTAAGTATTTTTATTCGGTTTATTGTAATTTCCTCACTCCTTCATAGTATACTGCTTCACAATATGTTGATGCGTCACATTGTGCAGTTCTTGGGAGATTTTGGCGGCAACTTGATCCAGCAGACAGCTGATAGTTGGCGATGGTATCTAAAGGTGGCTATGCAAACAAACAGCTTATCTTGAGAATCCATCACCATCAGAGCATTTGTTTCACTGTTTCCACTAATAGTTCACATGCGTAGACACTTAATACACAAAATCGCAACACTTTTACATATCAAAGTCCACTTCAAACCATTATTTAAACAATAATACAGGAGCAGCAAACCGCCGCCGGTCAATTTCCCGCCAAAACTCAAAACTCTTATATCTTTTTATTTAAGGCATAGATAAAAAATCTGTCTCAGCCACTTTTTTGCTAATTTTTTTTTTTGCTAAATTTAAAAATTGGCTGAGACCGATTTTTATCTATGCCTTAAATAAAAAGATATAATTTTTTAATGAAAGTGGCGCTAGTGCCGCGAGCAAAACTAGGTACGGCCTCTTAATTCATTAACAATAAAAAGTAAGATTATGATTGTGGGCACGTTTCATATAGTTTCCTATTATTACAACAGTATGCATGTACAGTCAGCGCCATATCGACCTACCCTTATCTGTCAAATTTCTGCAACTGAATTTCAACCTTATTTCAAACTCATAGAGATCATCATCAGTTGTGGTTTTTTCACAGATTTTCGTAGGTCGATGTGTCGCTGACTGTACGTTACGCACACGCCACGCATCCGGTCTGCTCAGGCCTTTATTATTGCCAATGAGTTAATTTGCAACTGTGGTAATTGCAATTGTGGTTAATTTGCATCATCCAGACTTTAATAAGCCGTATTATTTACAAACAGATTGTTCCGGTGTGGGTATGGCCGGAGTACTATATCAGATAGATGATAATAATGAAATGAGAATTTTAGGCTATCATAGTAAAGCCTTAAAATGCCCCGAATTAAATTGGTCTGTTACTGAACAAGAGTTTTATGCTGTAATAAGCTGCCTAAAGAAATTTGAAACATATTTGAGGGGCAGTAAAATAATAATACTAACTGATCATAAAGCATTATTGTTTATTAATAATATGAAGTTATTCAATGGTAGAGTAACCCGATGGATTTTGTATATAGAACAATTTAATTATGAAGTACAGCCTATCGGGTAGACGTAATATTGTTGCAGATGTGCTATCACGTTATCCTCCTGGTGGCGATTTAATACAAGAGGATAAAAATAATAGTTTAGAAATTGCTTACATAGAGAGCGAACCGAATATTGAGTTGATAGAAAAATTAAAATCCTTATCAGTATATCAATTACAAGATTCAGAGTCGTTGGCTATTATTGAAAAGTTAAAGATATTAAATACTTCCATAATAAAACAAAACAATAAATTTAAAAGGTATAGTTTGAAAAATGATGTATTGTATTACAAAACTAATTTACAAGAAGTAATATATTTACCTAAAGCATTGAGACAAGATATTATAAATCAAGTGCATGTCGAAATGGGTCATCAAGGACCCTATAAAGTAATTAAATATGTGAGACAGATTCTTTTGGAAAGGTTTAACAAAAGATATTAAAAACCAATTAAGGGCTTGTTGTTTATGTCAGTTATCTAAGAAAAGCAAAATAACATATGTGAGTCCCTGCAAATCTATAATAACAGAAAACATTGGCGATATAGTCATGGCAGACTTATATGGACCACTTGCATCAGGTACCTTTGGGTACACTTTCATATTTGTCATTCAAGATTCATTCAGTAAATTTATCAAATTATATCCTTTAAAACAGTCAACAGCAAAGTCTGTTGTAACAAAAGTAAAGCATTTTGTTGAGATTATAAAGCCCAAGGCAATAATGACAGATAATGGAAAACAGTTCATAAGTAATCACTGGAAACAATCAATGAGAGATATAAATATAAAGCCAATATATACCACAGTTAGAAATCCTAGACCAAATACAACAGAGCGAGTAAATAAAGAGTTGAGCAGATTATTTAGGACGCTTTGTCATACTAACCACAAAGATTGGGCGTTAATATTGCCGAAATTAGAAGAATTGTATAATAATTCTTATCACAATAGTACAGGCTTCACGCCTTGTGAGATTCTTTACGGTGAGTCTAATGAGATGTCTTTTGACAAAGTAATTTCCAAAAGTAAAGACAAACATAATGTCGAACAAATTAGACAACAAGTGCGAAAAAATTTAAAAGAGGCAAGTCGAATAAGAAACACAAAATTTGATAAGCGAAATAGATTAATAAAATATAATATTGGTGACTTAGTAAAAATTTCAAGATCTAGTAGATCAGACGCTGATAATAAAGATATGAGTAAGTTCAATTTGGCATATGAAGGACCTTATGTAATAGCAGCCGTACCATTTGACAATGTATATACCTTAGCAAATCCAGAGACAAACGAAATTAGAGGAATTTTCAATGCTATTCACTTATTAAAATATTTTAAATAATAATTTCTTTTTGTAAAAATTAGAGTAATTAAATAAATATCGTAACATAAAAGGGTTTTGTGGGTGGCCCATGGAAATAATTGTTTTAGTTAAAGGTCTAAAATTATTAAAGCTATGAGCAAGAGATTTGTTATATGATAGAAGAACATTATTAATAAATAATGAAGAGTTGTAAATATAAATTGTAAGATAATTTTGTAATCATTTTTATTAAATAAATATGGGAGTTGGGTCAGGGTGAATGGCTCAATCACATTTATCCTGTGTAGAACTCAACTGATCTCAACAAATATCCAACTGGATTGTATGCACATAAAGTGTGACACTATCGAAAATAATCTTTCAAAGATTTAAAGATAAATTAATAAAATAAGAAATCGACAATTGACTGCAAACTTTATTAACAACACGATATACAATAACTTGAATTATGGTGTTATCACATTGTGATAATTGTGGTTGAAGGGGTGTTGGTGGCGGCCGTTCTCTGGGGTAGGGGGATTTGATAACATATGCCGTATTGTAACAGATTAAAAGAGGAAAGAACAGATATATAAACAATTATTTGAGTGTAGTGTATATGCTCTCAAAATACTAAAATTTTATATTAACGACTCCACTATTTGGATCATTAACATAAAATTTGGGGGTGGATTGTGACGCCTCATAATTATTATTAATAAATAATAATTAAATTCATTATACAGACATTTAAAAATGTCATAGAAATTATAATTTAAACAATTAAATGCAAATAATAAGCATAAAGTTCAAAAATATCCATTTGGAATATTGAATATTATAATATTAGTAAACGCATAAAATGTCTCTAAAAATCTCTAAATTTATTAAAAACCTGCTTAAAATGTTCAAAATGTATCAAATCATATAAATACAAGGCGATTATATTGCAATAACATGATCGGTCATGTCGGGCCTCCTAAGGCCAAAGTGAAAAATCTCTAGTTACACCAAACAATAAGGGAGAAAGCTAAAAGCCGTGACTGTGTGTAATAGTGGATGGCGAGTAGTGTACAGTGAGTTGTGAATGCGTGGGGCCTTGGCAAGCATAGGCGACCAGCAGGCGCCGAGTTCCAGGCTGCTCCGAATTGAGATCTTCCGCGGCGTTGTCCACAGTCACTTTCCTTGTTCGTCACGATAACTAACTTACAGAAGCCACTAACTCTCGTTTGTTATAAGGTTAACGCACAAAACGAACACGGAGTGTCCGGATCAAAGGTCACTACCGTTTCGCGTAGCAACAATTATTTCTATAATATCAAAGGCCGCACTAGATAATATTGTCGAATGCAGCTATACAGATTCCGAGTCAAACTCAATGAGTCCCGGGGAAGCTCTACAGCAAGGAATACGCGTCACAAATCCTAGACAGTACATTTATGAGCCGCGCCTAATTCTAACTCTAAATCCCGACAAGAAATGACAGCGTGCTGTCCCAAGTACAGCTGGCAGACGACTCCTGCGCTTGCGCGTTCTACGCACGACCGAAAGTCAAACCGGTATGGCACCAAGCCGCGCGCCCCCTAGACGTCGATTCCGACAACAGCGTTTGGCGCGAACAAATCCCCGTCCCGGACATAAGGATTTAGGTCCACGAGCAAACCGGTCAGCGGGACAAGGTCGCGACGGCAAGTTGCAAGACCGAATCTACAACCAAACTAGGCCACCTTAGGCACCCCATCAGATCTTGCAACCCTAACCAACGCCTCAAAATTACCGCCCCAACGTGGGCAAGCCGGAGGGTTGAACTGGATGCCCTTCCTGGACATCACAGCCCATAAATAAGTCCTATTCTGGACAGAAGTCTGACGACCTCTTTCAAACACCTATCTGTGCCCCTACCATTAGTTCCGCAATCCGACCGGATCAGCTCTGCAAACAGCGACGCGACACGAAGCTGCCCAGAGCGGCCTCCTAAGCTTCAGTGCAGAGAGCACCCACAAATTCCAAATGAACGTCGTATGTGGAGAGCCCAACGAAACGCACAGATAGTCCCTAGTATGAATTTTCAACCAGTGGGCCCAGCCAGGCCACCCACCATATTATCATTTACTAAAATAGTGCGGCAGCTGATTTCAATCTGATAATCTCCAAAACTAGCTAGCCTGTTAGACAAGCAGTCCTATGCTCATATTTCAACTAATTTTTCAAAGCATCAATGTTCAAGTACAGAATCAATTCAACCAAATTAATCACCGATGCACATAGGTCAACTTGACAAATTAAACAAAACAATAATGTAAGAGACAGCCCTATTTTTTATTTACGTAACTTAGACAGTGCCAACAAAATGTAAACCAAAGGAGAATTGACTTTTATTTACCTCGGCACAAATAGGGTTATCTAATTTCAGTCTTCTTTTTCACAAAGCAAAATGATTAAACACTATCACAAAACATATACATAATTTTCCAAATAGCGCGACTTTCAATTTCAAATGAATTCAAATTTTCTTTTCAGCAACCAGGCGCAACAATCAAATGCAGTGATTAAATATATTTACAAAACATATGCAGCAACATTTAAAGGAGTAGATTAAATTCAATTCTTTTAATCACAACCGCTACAAATATGAAAATTTCGCGGAAAACCCAAAAGCATTTTTAATTTTAATTTAAAGAATTTTTAACTAAGTGCTCGACCAAACCAAATCTAATACCCCTCGACAACGTGATTCAACGCTCCAGGGGGGTCCTAATCTTCCCACCACCAAGGGGAGGCCACACGGCGTGAACCCGAGACTAATAGAGCGCGAACCGCTAACAGTCGCCACTCGGGTTGTACGCCTTCACTGAGGCCGTCGGCAACAGAACATTTTGACAAGTGGACTGTTGACGGCTTAAGGCTCAGTGGAGGCGGCTGTGGTGGGAGCAAAGGCGGCAGCTAGCCAGGGCCGCCTCCATCAAATGGGGAACAGTGGTACACCAGTCGCGGCCACTCAGCTAACGGGAGTGAGAAGGGTCCAGCGGACCGATGAGTGGCCGTGAAGTTCCTCTCCACACGCTGAGGGGGGTTGATGACACCCCCGCCCCTGGGGGAATCACCCCCCGACTGGTCGGGGGAGGGATCCCTTCCAAACCTATGGACCCGGTGGCTGGCCGGCGGGCGCCGAGAGTCGCCCGGCAGAGGGCGTGGCTGAGCGCCTCCGCCCGTGGGGGTCGAGGGCCTGGCAGAGCCCCGAGAGGAGACGCCGTTCGCACCCAGGCACAAAACTGCATGGTGATTGCCCTGGCATTGCAGACAGGGCCGCCGATACGGACATTCTCGCTGGAGGTGCCCTTCCAAACATGAGCAGCACCAGCGGCGCTCCTTGGCGATAGTTCGCCTCGCCGGAACCGGCTTACCTAATAATTTCGGGCACGATGTTCCCCGGTGATCAGATGCTCGACAATAGGAGCAGGGGGGGGGGGGTTGATGACGACTTGCCTGGCGGATTCAGCCTCTCACTGGGCACAGCTCGTAAGTCGTCAACGGCGCCCGTCACGTACTCGATCTGCCGGCACTGCTCTTCTAAAAACCGCAGCAGGTCATAGAAGGGCGGAATATAGGAGGCCTCGTCCCCGCCGTACCTCTCCTCAAAATGGATTCGAAGGTCGAGAGGTAGACGGGACAGCACGATGCGGAGCAACAAAAAAGCCCATTCGCCCACTGGTAAATCCAGCCACCTCAACGTTTTACAGGCCACCAAGACTGGATCCAACAGGTCCGGACGTAGTCTGGCCCGGTCACGAAGCAGCGAGAGGCTTAGAAGCTGCTTAACATGTTCGTCCGCAATTCGCCGGACGTTGGCGTAACTTCTGGCTAGGAGGTCCCGAGCAGTCTGGTAGGCGTCGTCCGACAATCTCAAGTGGCCGACGACGCCCAGGGCCTCCTCCTCCAGTGAGGCCAGGAGGTACGCCATCTTTTGGTTCGGGGTCAAGTCACTCCGGGCGTCCACTAGACTGTCGAAAAGACCAACGAAGGTCAGCCATTCGGAAAGGACCCCGGAGAACTTTGGCAGGTCCAGAGTTGGGAGTCGTCCCAACAGCTCCGGCCGAAGCTGCTTCCGATAGGACTCGGGCAGGCCACTCAGGCAGGCATACCTTCCTTCAGCCTCGATCAACTCGTCCGTGAGCGAAAAGAACTGCTCATAGTCCGCGAAGCAGGAGTCCAGGACTCCCTTCTTCACATCCGAATCCTCGAGCTCAGCGTAAGCCTCCTCCACTGCGGCCCTTTGAGCATCCACCTGCTCGAACCGCTTCATCAAGTTATGAACCCTATCCGGTCAACCTATCAAAGCATGGGCGCTTGTGGCCCAGCGTAACTCAGTCCGCAGGCAACGGATTAGTAGCTTGGGCGATGACATCACTACTAAATACAAATTACGATGCGGCTCGAGCACAAATTACAAAGATAACAAATAAAAAATACAACAAAAAATTAACAGTTAATAAATGCAGTTCCTATCAAATCGCGTTGAATAGAAATTACACAAATACGAATTACTACGTATCAACCAAATACAAGTTAGCACAAAAGAAAAGACAAATCAAATTAACAAATAACAAATACTAGTGCGATCAAATCAAGTTAAATTCAAATGGCGCAAATACAAATTACTACTCTTTAGTTCAAATACAAATTACAGTACAAACGAAGATACACATCACGGTCGATCAACAAAAAATGCCTAGCTCGGAAATCGACCCTTCGATAAGTAATCCACTACAACTATACGACAACGATAATTAACCGATTACGTAAAAATAACCATCTACCTACATGACGTATATCTCTAGAAAAACTCCCGCTTGCGCAACCTAGGGCGCGGCTTTTCAATCTACCCACTAACCAAAAAAAAAGGCAAGCAACAAAGCAACAAAGGAAAATAATTTTATTATTACGTACAAACAAATATTTTTACGTATTACGGACGGGCGTGATTGTAGATACAAATTAAACCAATCAAACCAACGCTCCCTGCCACCAGAATTGTTTAATTTTTATCAAACACTATGGTCGGGACCGACCAGGGAATCTAACCCGGAACCACGCTCTGCTACCAGTATGTTACGGCCTACGGCTGCTCCCCTAAAGATCAAATCCTCAGGGGCCCATTCAGCTGAGTTTCGACGAGCAGACGTAGGTCGGGCCTCCTAAGGCCAAAGTGGAAAATCTCTAGTTACACCAAACAATAAGGGAGAAAGCTAGAAACACATCGTACTTACCATTATCCGAAGCTAACTTCGCACCAAGGCTTGGGCAGGCCGTGAGTGTGTGTAATAGTGGATGGCGAGTAGTGTACAGTGAGGTGTTAATGCGTTGGGCCTTGGCAAGCATAGGCGACCAGCAGCCGCCGAGTTCCAGGCTGCTCCTAATTGAGTCTGAGGTTGAGATTGAGGTCTTCCGCGGCGTTGTCCACAGTCACTTTCCTCGTTCGTCACGATGACAGTCCATTAACTCTATCGTACGATTAACTAACTTACAGAAGCCACTAACACACGTTTGTCATAAGGTTAACGCACAAAACGAACACGGAGTGTCCGGATCAAAGGTCACTACCGTTTCGCGTAGCAACAGTTATTTCTATAATATCAAAGGCCGCACTAGATAATATTGTCGAATGCACCTATACAGATTCCGAGTCAAACTCAATGAGTCCCGGGGAAGCTCTACAGCAAGGAATACGCGGCACAAATCCTAGACAGTACATTTACGAGCCGCGCCTAATTATTCCGAGTTCCCGACAAGAAATGACAGCGTGCTGTCCCAAGCACAGCTGGCAGACGACTCCTGCGCTTGCGCGTTCTACGCACGATCGAAGGTCAAACCGGTATAGCACCGAGCCGCGCGCCCCCTAGACGTCGATTCCGACAACAGCGTCTGGCGCGAACAGTTATACAAATATAAAAGTAAAGTCGATTTGAAAACGTCTAATTAGTAAGAATAGCAAAACAAGTGTTTTCAAAAGGAAACAAGCGCCGGCGCTATACGGCGGCGGATTGACGAAAGACTATTTATTAGCGAACTTTTTTTATGCATGAACGGTTTCAAACTGTTTCAAGCAAAAATAAACCTTATACCATATCACAAGAGCACATGGTACTTCGTAGGTCTATTCGGCCATATGATAGTAATAAGACTGCAGTTTAACCATTTTAAACAATAAGACAAACGCATTGTTTTTTTAACAGGAGACTACTTTTCCAGAAATTTATTTACAACTTGAGTTTGTGAGCGATCGCAATGAGTGCTATTATTTGCTATTATTTATTAGACTATTTTCCACAACATGATTGAAAACCCACAAAGTAAAAAAAACCCCTAAAAATTTCAAATTTTCAAAATATCCAGAAACGAAGCTGCTGGCATGAACTACTTGCAAAATAATGAATATTTTGTTCTGGATAAATTTTCCAAAAACGCAATTTGAGCGAGTTATAACGATTTTTAAAAAGACACGACTCGTGTGTCATACGTCACACACAAAAGTAATCGATGGCACGCCTGGCGTGTGATCCGCACTGAACCGGTTAAATTCATATGTTATTTTCGTATGATATAAAATGCGTTGAAAAGCGCGATGAGAAATTTGGACTTCTATACATAATTCTATTCTTGTATAACAACGTTGTATTGATCGCGAAGCGCGAAGATTGGGATATTTACTAGACCGCTTTTCTAAAAGTAAGAGGCGTTTTTATGCGTTCGTTAAAAAGTCACCTAATGTATCAGGCCTTTTCTTAAATGGCAAGGCGACCTATTATCGACATTGCTATACGAGTATATTAAATACTACAGTTATATTCAGAGTAATCAACAATTTTTGGCCTTAAATATTTTTACCTTATGTATTTTATCTATACACAAACTCACATTTTTCCTAAGTACGTGGTAGAGCCATGCTGCATCTATATTAGTAGTATAATTGTAGCACAAATAGGTCGGCGCGACCGGTTAAGGACCACGCTCTCATAGTATACCAGCGTAAAATGGCAGCTTGATACTGCTGTGTTTCATATGGTGAGTGTAGAGAACCGGAGACCCATTTTACTGGAAAAGAGGCATTACACCTTAATCCTCACGGGTAACAACGTATCTGCATTTTTATTCTTTATTGACGATTGGAAGTGGTTGCTGTGACCCATAGACATGTCAACCACTTACCATCAGGTAGACTGTGTGCTCGTTTGTCACCTTATTCTATAAAAAAAAATTAATCTACCTACTTGTAAGGCACTAGAAAGGTAAAGGTGGTGCTTTCGCTTTCACTCTTACTCTTACGTAAAATAAAATTCTACTTATTCTTATTCTTATTTTTTTTAAAACGTTACCGCCACACTAGGATTTTCTCCTGTATCGTGGAGGCAGTTTACAAATATATATTGCACGAGGATAAACATCCAGACCCGGAACAATTATTTGTAGGTCATATAAATACTTGTTCCGTGCGGGATTCAAATACGCGACCCCCAGCGCAACAACTCATTGCTAAGCCACTGCGCCACGGAGCCGTCGACAATAGCAGGACTTGATAAAGAATTGCCAATATGTTCCTAGGTATTGTTTTAACGGTTTTATTTATTGAAACACAAAATTATAAAATTTTAAATGGCAACTCATTTTTTACGCTATTCATACCTTTTTTGCTATAGATGAGTATGCTTTTCGGTTGAATCACAGAATAAACATGGTTGAGTTAAGAATATAGTTTAGGATGAATAAAGAACAACATACCTAATAGGATGAGACGTCATAGCCACAGTATAATACTATTTATTTACTGTGTCATAGCATAGTATGAAAACAACTGCAATAACAAATGTAATAATAAAGCTGGAGCGTGGCTCTATCATGTAGATTTGAATAGTCTTTTGTACGTGGTAGAGCCATGCTGCAGCTATATTAGTAGTATAGTTGTAGCACGAATGGGTCGGCTCGACCGAGGAAGGACCACGCTCTCACAGAATACCAGCGTTAAATAGCAGCTTAACACTGCTGTGTTACGTATGGTGAGTGTAGAGAACCGGAGACCCTTTTTACTGGAAAAGAGCCATTCAATCTTAGTCCTCACGGGTGATAACGCATCTGCATTTTGATTCGCAAACGAGGATAAATGTAGATGTCTATGGGCCACAGCAACACACACACAGTCCACCTGATGGTAAGTGACCATCAGGTGGACGGTGTGCTCGTTTGTCACGCTATCCTATAAAAAAAAAACTCTAACTCTCTAACTCTAAATTTGTTATGCCAATTAAGTGGGACATGGCAAAACGGAGTGTATTGTAACCTGTTCCAATAAATAACAAAATCATTATTTATTTTATTTTATTTATTTATTTAGAAAACCAACAGCTCTTATGAATATACAATGTTAATAATTTATAAATGATTATAACAGCCAATTATAGGTTTCCCTGTATAAATCTTAAATTGTATCTCCTACTCTTAATACATATCAAATAAGAACAAGGTGAAACTAGTAAACTATGACTAAGAAGTATGTGCGTGCGCACGCGCGCGCACGCACGCATGTGTGTGCGTGTGTGTGTGTGTGTGTGTGTGTGTGTGTGTGTGTGTGTGTGTGTGTGTGTGTGTGTGTGTGTGTGTGTGTGTGTGTGTGTGTGTGGGTGGGTGTGTGTGTGTGTGTGTGTGTTCGGGTCTATAGATATATAAATAAATGTTTTATCATACGTATTATTTATAATATATCAATATAAAAAAAAAACAACATATGAAGTGATATACTTTAATGTTATAATAATAGGTATGCAAATAGATAAGTTATTTACCGTAAAAGCTTGAGAACTTCTTGTTTGAATTTATCTTTGGACATGTAAAATATATCTAAGTTCCAGAATATTTTATTGTATATTGAGCAAATCCGAGTCAAGGGTGAGTTTCTTCCATAGTTAGTATTTCGAGCGTTGGGAGCGAATAAAGGGGTGTGTCTTGTACGCTTCTTGGGTACATTTACATTTATAGCAGATAGCAAAACCGGGGAATCCAGGTAGCCATTAGCTATATTAAACAAAAACATCATATCTAAGAGAGTACGTCTATTTTCTAAGGACATTACTTTATGATTTCGGCAGCCTGTAACATAATCAGAATAAGTGTGAGTTCTACAATTCAGGTGCCTTATGAGCTTTGCCTGAACACTTTCAATTTGTTGTTTGTGGGTAATATAATAGGGAGACCAAATACTACTTGCGTATTCTAAAACGCTTCGAACGTGCGCGTAGTAAATACTTTTAATACAGTTTATGTCTGAAAAAGGTTTGCAAATACGTAGAACAAATCCTAGATTTTTGTAAGCTTTTTGCACTATAGTATCCACGTGTTTTGTCATTGTCAGTTTCTTGTCAAGTGTAATGCCTAAATCACGAACTTCATCTACTTCTTCAACTGGGATGTTATTTATACTATATGTAAATTTTATAGGTTTATTTTTGCGTGTGAATGATATTTTTTGACATTTAAGTACATTTACAGTTATATTATTAACAGAGTAGTTAGTTATTATCAATAATGTTGCCATCATTAAATGTCTATGATGAAAAAAAAAGTTCTATTTTTTTCCGACACTGCGTTGCTTACCGAATAAATTTTAATCAACCAGGTTTTAGCGAGTGGACGGTATCGTTACAATGCTATACAAATTCGATTCCTATTTTGCTCCAAAACGACACATCGTTAGCCAGGTAACATTAAAATCGATTCTGCTGTGGATAATCCCAGACTTCTATTCTGTCACGGGTGATCCTTATTTATGTCTAAAGCCAATTACACTTTGCCAACTGATGCAATTGTGAACTGCTTTGAACGTTAGTTAATAACGCTCTAACGCAACTTCAACGCTAGACTATCACATAACGTGATATTTTTTTAAGATGTTATATACATGTTTTACGTGTTAGAGCCATGTTGTAGCTATATTAGTAGTATAGTTGTAGTACGAATGGGTCGGCTCGACCGGGGAAGGACCATGCTACACGAGTGTAGGGAACCGGAGACCCTTTTTACTGGCAAATAGGCATTCCATCTTAGTCCTCACGGGTGACAACGCATCTGCATCTTGAGTCTTTATTGAGGATAGATGTAGATGTCTATGGGCTACAGCAACCACTTACCATCAGGTGGACTGTGTGCTCGTTTGTCACCCTATCCTATAAAAAATACTCATCGGTACCTATGTACATTATAACTAAAGTGTTTCTTTGGCTTTATGTATTTCAAATTATTGGTACTGCGGTAACTAATTCGATTGCTAAGTGTGCTAATACATATAGTATAGAAGAATTAAAACCCGGACTTCAGAATGCCGTGGTAACTCAGGGACTACGCGCTCGCTATAAATATCACAGTTTGCGAGCAACCCGGGTTTGAATCCCGCCGGCACCAATGAAATTGCTAATTACAATTCGAGTGTTGATTTAGCACGTGCTCTACGGTGACGGAAAACATCGTGAGGAAACCTGCATGTCTTAGAAATAAAAAAAATATTAGAACACATGTGAAGACTTTTACTAGCCCTAAAACCTTATATGAAATGAAAAAAGGTCTGTGCCCAGGAGTGGGACGTGGTGGCACAGAATAAATAATAGTACTACGTAGTAGCAGGCTGAAACTTTTCAGAATGCGAAATTATTTTATTATTTTTAACCGACTTCAATAAAAGGAGGAGGTAGTTATTTCGTCTGTATTTTTTATGTGTTACCTCAGAACTTTTTTCTAGGTCAACCGATTTTGATGGTTCTTTTTTTCTTTTGAAAGCTGGTGCTACCCATGAGGTCCTATATAAATTTCATCAAGGTCTGACGAATAGTTTTATCGTTATTCGTATTAATTTATATTGAAGTCGGTTGTACAAAATTATTAATTTTTAAATATTAATATTGAAGTCGGTTGTACAAAATTTTTAATTTTTAAATATTAATATTGAAGTCGGTTGTATAATATTTTTAATTTTACTACTTGTTAGTTATATGAAACCAGCTTTTACTTTTTTGAATATACTATATGAAATATACTATGCCGTCATTTAGTCCAGTCCTAAAAAAATCTCATAGGTGAGTCCAATATTAAACTTACAAACTATGGTCTATCTTGAGCCTACCTGAGTTGAGAGTCGCCATACGTCTACGCCATTAATTCAACAAGCGTAATTCATTACACGAAGACGAACACGCAGGCAATCGTTACTATAAATTATATCTGAGTTATATTTGTAATTGCTAATATAATTATGTAATTGGTGTCCATTATTGTTAACGTAAATGTGTTGTTGATATTGCTAGGTTTATTGGTTTAATTAATCTAACGATAACCTGTTTAGTTCAATTCCTTTTGTATTAGTCGTAGTAGTAGTTGTGACGCTATTTCCTATTTATTGCACAAGTGCAATATAGAGTTTACTTATCAGAGATAACAAGGTTATCAGTTTGTAATAGTAATTATTTTCGTAGCACACAATGGATAAGTCTAATAATCTTTACTTAAATTATACATAGTATATACATATGTGTATGTACATACCATACCTAAATAATAAATGAATACCTTCAGTGAGAACGTGGCTCTGCCTGAGTTGATGGAAATAATTTCATCTTACAGGCTTAAGAGGATACCTCCCAAATTTGTGGGTTTTTGGATGTCTGTATCATTATAAAAATAAAGAATATGAATTTTAATTTTGTGTTACTAACAAGAACAACACGATTTAAAAACATTTTTTCATAGAATAAATTTTTTAAAAAGCCTCCGAAATATTACGTTTTTGTTTGTCTATCGACAATCCTTAAGAATTTCTTTATGAAACTTTGTTTTAATATAAACCATGCCTTTATTTTCAAATCCTGTAGAACAATTTTTCGATTGATAACGAAGTTAATTTTTATTAATTTTGTCACTTAGGTTGTATTATTCCAGCGCGCTCGGATTACCTATTGCTATTTCCTTCTTTCTGCGCGTCACTGTATGTAGCTTTCACGTTCGTATTGTTTATAGCTGTAGCCACAATTAATCTGTATCGAGGCTCTACCGCGTAAAAAAAATGCATCGTGGGTCCCAATTTTGGTTTAGTTAATGTCAATATTTATGCAAAAATTAAAGAAAATGAGAGAGAAGAGAGAGGCTGGGCATTACCACCTGCTTGGGATCCTGTAATTATTAAAATTAAAATTAAGCCCAAGCATACCACTGCAAGACTTCAAGACACAGTAAGTTCATTCTGCGTAGGTCGGACCAAAATTAATAATTAAAAAAGCTGAAGGTACTCCGGGTTAACTCTGACATCGGTACGTCAATCACCTTAGTCCCCCGTGACCATCATGTATATATATATATTACGGGAATAAATAAAAACAAGATAAGTTAATTAAAGGCCGGCAACGCATCTGCAATTCCCTCCCTGGTGTTGCAGTTGTTCATGGGCGGCGGTAGTCACTTACCATCAGGTGAGCCGCATGCTCGTTTGCCCCCTCTCCTATAAAAAAAAACGCGAAAAAAATCCGTAAAAGTAGTTTTTTTCAATGTGTAATGTTCGCGTAAATATAAGAAATCATTAATTAAAACAGTATAAAGAAATATAAATACATAGTGGAAAGTATTTATTACGAAATTTCGAAGTTATTTCAATTATCAAAATCTGGTCATCTAGGTAACGTTTCTGACTAAGTGGCTCTTTGTTCCCTGACGTGGCACGGTCCAAACCATTTATCAGATACTACTTACGAAATGACATTGGTTAAGGGACGAAGTTCAATCCATAATACTTCGCCCGTCCTTGTATTGGTTCAATAGTTTGGCTTGATGTGGCATCGTAGTTCCGCTAAGTTAAGTTGGACATTGTACGGCCGATCCTGTGATCAATTTCTCATTTCATTTTGACAGACAAAGGTGAATCCATAAAGTGGAGTCAATTTAATATATTTTCTCTATACTATGTTAAATCGACATCTATTTCTTATTTCTATGCTTTTATGCCGGATCTTTATTGATATTAAGGTTAAGTAATGTTCTGTTAGGGTGCGTACAGATCAAGTAACATGTTGTATAACTTTTGTTTTATAACAGGTCCACATTATGTACCATTGGATTTCAACATTGTAACATATAACAATATTGTACACATGAGAATAACAATGTTATATGACATTGTCTTATGACATTGTCGTTTGTCGGTCTGCCGTTCGAGTTATATAACATTTGTGTCACGTTATATAACACGTTTTATAACATTCAGCCTCCACATTACTGAAACATGTTATATAACAACGTCTTATAACATGTTATGTTATATAATGTGTACGCACCGTAAGAAATCTTCAAACGATTAGTTCCCCTATAGAAGTACCGTCTTCATTTCCATTACCCCTCAAAAGGCCACTGCTGAATTTGAGCATCTCTCGTTATAGGAAGGATTTGCCTTGCCGACACAAAAACTATCTCACACCATTGGCACCGCTTCCTGTTGCAGGTCTGGATATTTTACGTCTGGCGTAAAGGTGATGTTGGTCCATACTGCGGAGTCGGTAGCCATGAGATCTTTATGGAATTTCTCATTGACGTTTCTTACGACATTTACATTACTTACGCATGAAATGGAGTGATGGATCTTCTCACGCCGCCACCACACGGCATTAAACTATAATATCCACATAACATTGTGAACAAATATTTCAAACGCACAGTCCATCTGATGGTAAGTGGATGCTGTGGCTCATAGACAACATTTATGGTCAATTAAGAATCGTCAGATGCGTTGTCACCCCTGAAGACTAAGATGGATTGCCTCGTTTCCAGTAAAAAGGGTCTCCGGTTCTCTACTCACCATATGAAACATGGCAGCCTTGAGCTGCTATTTTAAGTTGGTACTCTGTGAGAGCGTGGTCCTACCTCGGTCCAGGCGCCCCATTCGTGCTACAACTAATATAGATTCAGCGTGGGTCTACCACGTATAAATCGTTAAATGTATCATAAAATCTAAATCTGCGATTCTATTGTGTTTTAATAAATTTTAGCATATTTATTATATTTCTCATTGTCATGGCAGGCGCGTGCAGTTTTAAATGAAATGATCTCTATTTAAGTATATATCAGAAAATAATCCACGTATATTGTGTGTCAATTATAAGATATAATTAAGGTTGCTGCGCGGTCTTCACAGACTCTAAAAACATATATTGCATGCCGTAAGCGCCTAAGCGTGTCGGTAGGTTCTACTAGGGCCAAAAAATTAAGATTCCAACGTTTTGTCGCATGAAATCGTATCTAGCAATCATATTGTACATATAAGTGATATAAAAAGCACATTGTCAGAAAGATAAATTATTGTTGAACTTATTAATATTTTTTTATATCGATTAATTGCTATTTTTAAATTTAAAAAAAAAAAACGGTTTTAGGGCCTTATGGTGTGAATTTATCAAGTTCGCAAGGCTTGTAAACACGATAACTTTTGAAAATATCAATTGTTCAGCTCAATATATTTTTAAAACTCTTCATCTAACATGTGTGAAGCCATTGAATGTAAATGGCAGTTTAATTTTATTTAATTTAGTTATAATTAATTTTTTTCGGCTCCAAAATGCCGAAATTTTCGTTGATTTGGTAGCCTTTTATGTAAATTATTTCTGTAAATAGGAGGAAGCCGCACTCTGAGCTACAGCCAGAGTACTTTACTCACTCACTCAGTTTGGCGTCCGTGGCCGTCGTGAGTGGACATTGTTTCGGTTGTTTGCAGCGGCTCAAAAAGGTTGCTGTACAAATACACAATATTCGAATAACCAAATTTCTTAAATATTTGATTATAATAATAATGAGAGATTTTTTATTACAATATTTTAAAAGCACAGAATAAATAATAGTAGTACGTACTAAAAGTAAGTTGTATCAATTTTTTCGTCATGGGTGTCATTTTCATGGTTTTCGAGGGTGTTGAAGCCGATAGTGCTATCGAAATGTAAATCCAAGATGGCAGCTGAATTAGGTACCAATTTTTTCATCATGGGTGTCATTTTCATGGTTTTCGAGGGTGTTGAAGCCGATAGTGCTGTCGAAATGTATTTAAACTACTTAAAAAAAACCCGTATAATCATGCTATATGTAATTTTTTTAATGCGCTTAGTGCGTGCCCAATAATTGGATTTACCAATTTATTTTATAGAATTAGGGTAACAAACTGGCAAACACAACACTGTCCACTTGGTTGAATGTACTCGTAGATGCTGCTGCATGATACGGTTAAGCTTTAGGTTGCATGCTTCGCGCCGCGGGTTTGAATGCCGCAAGGAGCAATTACAATATTTGTATGTCTTACAAATAATTTTTCCATATCGGGATGTTTGTCCGTGGACAATTTATGTAAGTTAAACGCCTCTACCACGTTACAGGAGATATAAATCCAAGTGTGGGAGTAACGCTTTTTTGTTACCCCTGAGGACTAAGAGTTTCTAGTTCTCGCCATTCACCATAACGAAACACAACACAACATGCTGGTATTCTGAGCTGGATCCTTCTTGGATCGAGGTGTTTCATTCGCGCTTAAGCCAAGATACCCCGGGCTCCCGTTATCCTTCACTATTAAGCATAATATGTATATGTCATGTATGTAAATACGTAAGAAATAATGTTCCATGCTGGGCACAACCTCCTCTCATTTCTGCAAAGGTCTTGGTGGAGATAAGTTCGCCGTGCTGCCTCGATACTTCTTGGTGGTTTTCACATGTTTTCGTTTCTCAGCCATACAGGTTTTCTCAGGATATTTTTCTTTACGTAGTAAATTTCCTATATGAATAGTAGATAATTAACAACTTCATCGGTGCCGGTTTGAATCGAACTCGATTTGTTCGCTTACCTACTACATATATTAAGGCGAACGCGGTATATAACGCTTTATATATAACCCACCGGTCATTTTGTCGCTAATAGAGCTAGTTAAAGCCAGCTCAGTCGGTTTTAAGTATTCACGTGCACTAAGTAATTAAAGGTCCTGTCTCGGTTCGGCACCTGACAAAAATATCTAAAAATAATCTGCCGTGCAGGGGGGGGGGGAGTAAGATAATCCATTACCTTAATAATCCTGGGAGTGTCAGCAGAACTTCTGAACTCAGATCGAATAACTCAAAATAATTAAAAAAAACCGACCAAGTGCGAGTCGTACTCACGCATGAAGCCCCCTTTAATTTTTATTTTTATTATTGCACGCCTTAAGCGCAAAGCGCGTAGGTTTGTTCTACTAGCGCCTAAAAATCAAGATTCCAACGTTTTGTCGCATAAAATCGTATCTAACAATTATATTGAACATATAGTAAATACTAATACATAAATACATAAATTATGTAAAAAAAAAACATTGCCAGAACGATAAATGATTGTTAAACTTATTAATATTTTTTTAATCGATTAATTGCTACTTTTACATAAAAAAGTGATTTCCTATATTTACGCGAACACTACACATTGAATAAAACTTCTTTTACGGATTTTATCGCATTTAATTTACTTATTTTTATTAAATTCGCGACGTTTATATTTAAACGGTGAATCCCACCATCATCCTTCACAGTTAGCTACCGTGGGCAAATCTTTGTTACAGAGAGCACGAGGAATCTGTGACAGAAAACACCTGGCCGCCGAGCTTCAGCACGTCAAGTAGGTTCTGCACGACAACAAGCTTCGGGTCCCGCACTTACGTTACAGTGACCGAGTGAATCTGGCCACGGTCGAGCGTGTGCCTGCTGTACTACCATATGTCAGAGGAGTCACAGACAAGATTGGCTATATCTTGAAGCGAGCTTCTGTTAGATCATTCTTCAAGCCGCCGAAGAAGATTAATCAGTTCTTACCATCGGTCAAGTGCAATATTGCAGGAGTGTACAAGCTTCATTGTGAATGTGGTCTCTCATATATAGGGCAAACAAAACGATCTATCAAAACCCGCGTAAAATAACACATAGCTGACGTGAAACACCAACGTTTCGGGAAGTCTGCAGTTTGTGATAATATCGTAGACGGCCCTCGCCATTACATTATATTTGATAAACCATAAATTCTCGTGAAAAAAATCCATTCCTGCCAAAGATGATACGTGAAGCTATTGAAATTAAAAAACATCCTAATTTCAATAGAGATGGAGGCTGGGTACTAACACCTGCTTGGGATGCTGTAATTAATAAAATTAAAACTAAACCCAAGCATACCACTGCAAGACTTCAAGACACAGTAAGTTCATTAAAAATCTGAAGGTACTACAGGTTAAATTTGAGATTGGGACGTCAATCACCTCAGTCCTCTGTGACCGTGGGTGAAAGTTTTATTCAATAAAAAAAGTGGTTTTAGTGACTTATGGTGTAGATTTATCAAGTCCGCATGGAGGGGTAAACATGATAACTTTTGAAAATATCAATTGTTTAACTCAATAATTTTTTTAATTTCTTCATCGATCATGTGGGAAGCCATGGAATGTAAACGGCAGTTTAATTTTGATTTGTTTAGTTATCATAATTTTTATGGCTGCGACATCTCGAAATTTTCGGTGTTGTAGCAGCCTTGTATTAATTTAATTTACTAAATACACTTTGCTCTGCCTGGCCTGCCTTACTACGCGCTTGGCCGCCTCGTGAGTGGATTGCTGTATCGTTTGCTTACAACAGCGGTAATAGGCAGGAAAAATATCGATCGCTGTAGAAATTCAAAATATTCCAAAAACCAAATTTGATACATACTTGACCAAGGTTATTATTTTTATAATCACAGATTTGTATAATAATATTTGTCGCTAAAAGTACGTAGCATTTATATATAAATAAACTGATACGTACCGGCAAGCGAAGTGTAGGGCGTCCCCCCACTAGATAGAGTGATGACCTGGTCGAACATGCAGAATGTCAATAGATGCAGGTGACTCGTGACCGTGCTTTGTGGCATTTCTTGGGGGAGGCCTATATTCAGCAGTGGACTTGTGAAGGGCTGTAATGATGATGATGATGATGATACGTCTTAGACTTTATGGAGTAATCTGAAGGTGTACTTCGAGCCGCCGAGTGCCAGTGCTGAGTTTGGCCTGGTTTTGTTAATTATGATGAGACCTTACCTCCGGACTTGATAGAATGACCTGAAAGTGTACTTCGGTGTATACTACTGGAACTCCTCGAAAAGTAGAACTAGATGTGCCGAATTTGACCTCGTTTTGTTAGTTATGATGAAACCTTACCTCCGGACCTGATAGAATGACCTGAAGGTGCACTTCAGTGAATGCTACTGGAACTCCTCGAAGAGTACAACTAGGTGTGCCGAGTTTGGGCTTATTTTGTTAGTTATGAATAGACCTTATCTCCGGACTTTTCGATTTCCCAAGCTTTTTTTAATTGAAATTCGACATAAAATTATCGGTAAATTTGAAGTATAGTAATAATTATAAGGTTTTAGTGAAAACTTGTGTGTATTAAACTACTTTAAAAGTAAATTTTTTTAAAGCGCTTAAGGCATGCACAATTGGATTTACTAATCATTTTTGTTGTTATAGCGGCAACAGAAATACACATTCTGTAAAAATTGCAACTGTCTACCTATTACGTATCATGAGATATAGCCCGCTGACAAATAGACGGACAGACGGCGTAGGCTTAGTAATAGGGTGCCGTTGGTTACCCTTCGGGTACGGAAACCTAAAAAGTGTGATTGCCTCTAAGCCGGCTACTATAGCAAATATCTCTCCTGTGAGCCAATTTCAATTTATGGGGAGGCGTATGTGCACAGTGAAGTTTTGATAGGCAGAAAATGGTGTAAAATATTTAAATACTATAAGCGCAGAATTAGTAGGAGTATTAATGTTCGGGAGCCGAACATTAATTCATTACTAGACTTAAACATTTAAAGATCCTAGATCATCCTTACATGCTTTAAGGGAGCCATGCTGACTGGTCTAGTGGTCGTAAGGGCGACTGCTGATCTTGTGTTCCCAGGATCCAATGTAACTAATGTGACCGAGTTTATATACTATTCAAAAAATTCTAAAAGTAGTTCTTTAGAAGATGTGTAAAGTTTACGTTATAAATATCACAATAGATATAAATAAGTACCACCCTACCACAATACAACTTTATTCCATTGATTACTCCGGCGTTGTTACTTCGGATCCAATTTATAGATTGGCAAGGAATGTGTCACTTTAAACGATGGGACCCAATGTAATAAAGGATAGAAACATAACTAACGGTGCGCTTCGATAAATTCGGTACCCTTCTGATTTAAACTAATCCTTATTTCCGAATTTTTATGGCGGATATTTTATAGGATGCGGTTATTTTATATTATGCGACTGTTTTTCGGGTACCTGTTTTCTGAAAAGAAATTACTTGGCCTGCTCTTGGTAATGCTACTCGTATCAAACAGAAATTATGCAACTTTTATTTTTACTGTCTTGTGTTTTTTTTTATAGTATAGGGTGACAAACGAGCACACAGTCCACCTGATGGTAAGTGGTTACTGTGACCCATAGACATCTGCATCTATCTTCGTTTGCGAATTAAAATGCAGATTCGTTGTCACCCGTGAGGACTAAGATGGAATGCCTCTTTGCCAGTAAAAAGGGTCTCCGGTTCTCTACACTCACCATACGAAACACAGCAGCGTTAAGCTGCTATTTTACGCTGGTTTTCTGTGAGAGTGTAGTCCTGCCCCGGTCGAGCCGACCCATTCGTGCTACAACTATACTACTAATATAGCTGCAGCTTGGCTCTACCACGTAAAAGAAAACAAAAAGCTATTTTGATTTTTAATTAAATTTCAATGTTTTCTCCATAATACTTCGATAAATATGGTATAATATCTATTAGAACATGGATATACATTTTAAACGCAAATAGGTAAGTACATGACGTATCAAAAGCTATTATTCTCTGGATTCGTCATTAATATCTGTTAATGTCACTGATGTGTTGTAACTCTTGAAGACTTAATTCCTTGTTGCTAATAATTATTGTGCGCGTTTGTATTTTAAGCAATTTACGAGAGACGGTTGACGCGGGAGCGTCATCTTTCACCACCCACACTAAATAAAAGTCTTAATATAACCAGATGCAGCCTAACAGTACGAAAAATTTATCAATGAGTGTCCCATTTATTTTTACTAAGCAAAATATACTCATACATATGTATATATTTATAATCTGAAAGGCTGTTAAAATATTTATTTATCTGTCTTATTCGTACAGTGTATATTTATTTATTTACTAGCTTTTTACCCGCAGCTTCGCTCGCGTGCGCTAGAATTTAGGGACATCATTAAATGATGTGCCGTGTCAAATTTAGAAATATTCGATCACTTTTACAGTCACCTTGGTGTCTATGTCTCTATGTCTGTCAGAGATTTTTTTTCATTCTAAAATACTATTAGACGTAGATGATTGGTAACAGAACAGAAATACAGAGCTACAGAAATACGTGAATATATCGCACCTTTAGGATGAAACCGACCTAACTCAAAAAAATGGTAAAATGAGTTATGATCATTGAATGACTCGAAAAAACTTTGTCTATCTATCTGTCCATAAAAAACCGCCGTATTCGGGTGGGAACGGGACAAACCAGTTCAATCGGTCTCTTTCTTACTCGCAAAATTTCGGGACCGCGTCGTTGCGGAAACGACGCTTTTAGTATTGTGTTGACAGTGTCGTGTATGTGACGTTACGCAGATAGGCAAAGATTGACCGAAAACTGATTGAGGCGATTTAATTCCGAAACCAGCGGTAAGTTCACTTCAGTTTCTTAGGTAATAAAACGACAAACTTCGCTTTGTGCTTTTTTTATTCCGATAATTTTGTCACTTTAAGTGACTTATTTAAGTTTTAGTCATTTTTATGCTAAAATTAATAATAATCTTAGTGACTCACTTAAGTTTAAGTCTTTTCATTAATACAATAATCCTAATATTTCTTGACTCAATATGACAGACTTAAAATTAGGTCGTTATTTTATTTATCGAAGTATTACCTTTTGTGTTCTATTAAGTATTGAGACTATTTTTTATTATTTACTAGGTGAAAAAAGAAGGCATAATAGTTAATACGTCTATTTACGACTATTAAATACAATACAGTTTAATAAAACGTCACTTGGAATTCATAGAAATGAAAAGAAGAAGCGATATCATAATGGACATTGCTTTGGGAAAAGATAAATATTGCAAAAAAGGAGAACTTGAGGTAGTTACATATTTTAATTGCTAATGATTTTTTTTGTGCAACCACCTTTATTTTTAGCTATTAGTTGTAAAAGGTTTAATTATGGTTTCTGTCACCCAATAGGGATTTCCAAACAATAAAATGAAAGAGAACTTGTCTCCGAATTCTGTGGTCGATGAAGTCGTCAAAAACTCACCAAGTATAATCAGTCTTGGTGACAACACCCAAAGCGAACTAGTAAGATATAGTTTGAATATTTTTTTTTAAATCTATCCACCTATGTACTCATCAAACTAAACTTACTTCTCGTTTGTTTCATTTTAGAAATTGACAGTCAGCAATCAAACGGAAGAGTTGTCGCCAAGTTCCTCAGTCATTGAAAATTCGCCTAATAAAGATATTATTAGCAACAATATTTTAAATTGCTGTTATAATAATGTTGTTGAAATGGTAAGTGCTACATTGGTTTTCAGTAGTTTTTGTTTGTTTCAAACTAATTTTGCTGAGCTTTTCACAAATTTATTTTTTTACAATGTTTTTTTTTGTTCTTAAACAGTGGAAAAGCAGTTCAAAAAAGTACGGGATTGAATCTTCTCCTGACGATTGTAATAAGTCAAATTTTCCAATTACCAGAAGACCAAGTCATGAAAAAAGAGTATCTTCATCATCTAGTAGTTCCACTTCATCGCGTTCAAGTTCCAGTTCTAGTTCCAGTTCAAGTTCCAGTTCTAGTTCCAGTTCTAATTCCATAAAATCATCCACTTTGAGTGATATTGTGACAAAGACCATGGATCCAAACGTCACACATAAAGATCCAAATGCAATGAGTGCTAGTACCAGTCAATCAGACATAAAAATTTCTTTCAGATCTAGTTCAAGAGTGCAACCTAATTATTGTTTATCACCAATTAATACTCTCGAAAGTGATCCTGACTTAAGTGATGACGACCCCACATTTCAAGACCCCAATAAAATTTCTGTTCGTCGTAGAAGTTCCTCTTCCTCAAGTGGCGCTACTACACATATGACACACTACACATACTATACATATGAAATACAACAACCTGGGACAAGTAATGTTAGTGAAACAAACATGACTCATATGAAATGTAGAAAACGGCACCGTAATCCACTAATTTGGAAACAGAATATCAACAAAATATTGCGAAATACTGGAAAATCCTACACTTCCTTGTCAAGATCTAAAAAAGAAGTTCCTTCCCGTAGTATGAAAACCCCGTGTAAGCCTTGTCGATTAAAATGCTCCGACCAAATAGATGAAGTCCAAAGGGCTAACATTTTTGAAATGTATTGGAACCTTTCTAATGTGAACCTTAAAAGATCATTTATTAAATCTTGCATGATGGAAGTGAGGCCAAAATATAAATATACGAACGCTCAAAAACCTAGATCACCTAATATTGCATTTTTTTTCACAGTAAACCATCAAAAAATTCGAGTTTGTAAAACATATTTCATGAATACTCTAGATATTACAGAAAGACAGATTAGAACCGTCAAAGCAAAAAGTAATGATGTCGGATTTATAGCTGAGGATCAAAGAGGTAAGCACACTAATAGAAAAAAAAATAGACGAAACCATTATTAAGGACATTGAGAGTCACATAAGTACAATCCCTAGGATGGAGTCACATTACCTCAGGGCATCCACATCGAAAGAGTTTATTGACGGCAGTAAAACGGTTAAAGATCTCTGGAGAGACTTCTGTGAAAACAGAGATCCAATGAAACCTAAAGTGGAGTACTGGCTATATTATCAAGTATTTAATAACAATTTTAATATCGGATTCTTTCAGCCAAAAAAAGATCGTTGTGATCTTTGTTTACAATATGAGATGGCATCTGTAGACCAAAAGGCAAACTTGCAAGAGAAGTTTGACAACCATATAAAAGAAAAAGATCTTTGTCGTATTGAAAAAAAAAATGACCGTAGGATGCTTGGTGATGGATATAATATTTGCACCGTCTATGATTTACAGGCTATCATGCAATGTCCTGTGGGAGAATGCAGTTCTTTTTATTATATATCTAAACTAAACTGCTTGAATTTCACCATGGCTGAATTGGCTGCTATTAAACACCATAATATAAATACAACTGCAAAGAACCCAAGAGTGAGTAAAATAACTGAAAGCGAAAAACTTAAGGCCGGCAACGCATCTGCAATTCCCCTGGTGTTGCGGTTGTTCATGGGCGGCGGTAGTCACTTACCATCAGGTGAGCCGCATGCTCGTTTGCCCCCTCTCCTATAAAAAAAAAAAAAAAAAAAAAACATAATTTTTTACTCCGATAATTGCTGCGGGCAAAATAAAAACAAGTTTATTGCTTGTCTGTACTCGTATGCTGTGTCTCAATTTCCAAATATTACAAGTATCACTCACAAGTATTTAATACGAAGACACACACAGAATGAAGGTGATAATGTTCACAGTTTAATTGAAAAAGAGATAAAAAGAAATCTAAAATCTGGTCCTATATACACATCCCATCAATATGTAACGTTGATAAAAAATGCCAAAAAATCTGGCAATCCTTTCAAAGTATTGGAGTTAAATTATGACTTTTTTATTGATTTGAAATCCTTACACGATCAGTGGGGCTATAATTTTAACGAAGATGATGAACGTAACACAGTATCCTGGAACGATATAAAAGTGTTAAGTTTCTTAAAAAACAAACCCTTCGAGTTTTTCTACAAAACCTCATATGCCCAAGAAGATTTCATTCGTGTAAATATGAGAAACAAAAGAAAAAAAATGCCAAGCTTGGAAGAGATCTCAATTTCTAAAGCGTTTATGAATAAAATAAAATTAAATGAAAATAAAAAGAAAGGTTTAAGTGAATTAATCAGAAAGAATCTAGTACCTGGTTTCTATATAGATTATTATAAATCGTTATTAGAAGACTGATTAGCTTAACTGATTTTTTTGGATTAATTTCAAGTGATAATTATTATTGGAGTTCCTATTACGTTACTTTGTAGTAATAAATTACCCAAAGACACATTTTAGATGAAGAATATATTATTTAGCTTTACGTTTAAGGTTGATTGTTGTTTTTATGTGACTCAGACATGACAATTAGTGTCAAATGATACTATGTGATATTTAGTTAGCATCCAGTTTAGTAATAATAGTTCCTAATGAAAAATATTTGTTCATTTTTAATTTTTGATCTATGATAACTTGACAGGTTAACTGAGGTTTTACCCTCCATACGAACAGTTATGCTCTTAAATGATCTCTATAAATATTACTTATTCATTATTTTTGTTAATATATTATAATTCTATTAAACCGTTGTTTTTTTAATTACTATTATGACTTATATTTGAATTTGGGTTTGCAATTATACGAAGAAAAAAGACTTAAAAATGAAAACGGCAAAAAATAACTACATTAGATAAATACGAAAAAGACTTAATTCTTAAACGGTCAAATTTCAGATGTGTTTTTTTAGTAAAAAGAGGACATATTTCCTATTTGGTCAAAGTTTTGGATATTTATTGGGTATTAAAACGACTCGCATATTAAAATATTTGTTTTTAATTTATAGTATTCGTTCCTTTTATACTTTTTTTAAAGGGTTCATAGCTGTATGTATCCTCTCTGATTTTCCGCAATAACTTTGCTATTAACTCAAAAAGTTACGAAATAATGTAAAAATTAATAAGGAGGTGTCACAATTTACATTCGTTTTTTTCGATTTCCCACAAATTTACTTTTTTGAGTTCGGTCGGTTTCATCCTAAAGGTGCGATATAATATGTCTAGAAACTCCTACTATTTTTTATATATGGTGTGTCTTCCGATTCCGATGTATCCATAAGAAAGGTAAATAGTCTTGAAATCATATTGTATTATTATTATTTACATTTTACTCTTTACATATATATATATATTGGCACCATAAAAAGATATAGATATTTTTATTTACTTCGAGTAGACTTGAAAATTTCATAAATACAGTTCTATAATAATGAATACCACACATGGATTAAACTAATGTTACGGGTTTTTTACGCATCTTGGCTCCTCACCGAATGAAAGCACCGAAGCTCCGGTAAGTCTAAAGTATGTAAACATGTTTAGTATCGTCCCAACCATTATATACAACAAATCCTTGCAATAGAACACCGAATCCTACCAATGATGATTCGCGAGGCTATTGAAATTAAAAATATCCTAATTTTAATAGGGAAGATGGCTGAGTGCTACTATCTGCTAAGGACTCCATGATGAATAAAATTAAATTCAAACTACTACTGCATTTTAACTATTCTATTTTAACTATGACATCAGGTCGTCATACACCTCAGTTCTTCCGCCCCTCCCGTGACCATGGGTGCTGTAAATTGCCGAAACCATCGGGAACTTAAAAAGTTAAAATTAAACGTTATAAAATCCTTAAAATTACTTTTATTCCTTATAAATTTTATACACAGTGAACGTGAGGCCACAGCCGTGTAGTGGCGGTCAAGAATATCCACTACCCCATATCCTCCCGTGGGTGTCGTAAAAGGCGACAAAGGGAAACAGGCAGGAGATGGGCAGCAGCATCTTCCTGATAATAGCCAAATTACAATAAAAAACTGCGGTTGCCAACCCGCTCGCCAAGCGTGGCAACTATGGCAAATACCCCCCTATTAATGACAGTTACAAAAAAACGGCCCCCAGTCCCCGGCGGCCCCGCTATTCCTGGCTACGGTGGCGACCATGGTAACGGCGGGGCAGGGGGTGCTAAGAATCTCCGGTGGAGGTTCGGTTGCCACCTTAGACGACTCGACCTGGCAACGTACAACGCACGCACCCTGAGGACTGACGAGAAGATCGTGGAGCTGGAAGAAGAGATAGACAAGTTGCGCTGGCATATTATAGGATTATCTGAAGTCCGAAGAGAGGGGGAGGACACGGTAATCCTCGAATCCGGCAACTTGCTCTATCACCGGGAGGGCGACCATCTGTCCCAAGGAGGTGTCGGATTTATCGTCCACAAGTCTCTCGTTAACAACGTTGTAAAGATCGGGAGTGTGTCGACGAGGGTTGCGTACCTTATACTCAGAATCACCAAACGGTATTCGCTGAAGGTCATACAGGTTTACGCACCAACCTCGGCACACCCCGATGAGGAGGTGGAGGAAATGTATGAGGATATCTCTAGAGCCATGCATTCCCCCAAAACCCAATATACGGTGTTAATGGGAGACTTCAATGCAAAACTAGGCACAAGAGAGAACGGTGAGCTGAAAGTAGGGAAATTTGGAATAGGGCAACGGAACCCAAGGGGCCAGCAGCTGGCCGACTTCATGGAGAAAGAGGGACTCTTTATGATGAACTCTTTCTTCCAGAAGCGGCCCCACAGGAAGTGGACCTGGTCGAGCCCCGACGGTTCCACAAAAAATGAGATTGACTTCATTATGACGACCAGACGACAACTGTTCAGTGATGTCTCCGTGATCGCGAGGGTGAAAACTGGTAGCGATCACCGAATGGTTAGAGGCACACTGAACCTAAACGTTAAGTTGGAGAGGTCTCGTCTAATGAAGTCAACGCTCCGTCCCCCTCGTGCTCTGTTCCAAAGTCCCGAAACCTTTCAGCTCGAGTTACAAAACCGTTTTCAGTGCCTGGAAGACTGCAATGAAGTGGACGATATGAATGACAAGCTCGTGGAAACTGTCCATGCGGTCGGAGCTAAGTTCTGCAAGACCCGCCGCAGAAGAACACAAAAACTCTCCGATCACACTCTTAATCTCATGGCTGTTAGACGGGAGATGAAGCTACATTCTTCAACAGACTTGACAGCATACAGGCATCTGAACAGACAGATCTCCAAATGCATGCGGCGGGACTTACGCAACTTCAATACAGCTCGTATTGAAGAAGCGATCGAGCGGAACCAAGGCTCCAAAGTCTTTGCCAGAGATCTGCCTGCCAGAAAGAGCCAACTGTCAAAGCTGAAGACAGAGTGTGGCAGCATCGTTTCCGGGACACCTGAGATTTTGAGTGAGATTGAGAGTTTCTATGGGCAGCTGTACACATCATCGTTGGAGCCACACGCAAGTGTGAGTAACGATCCAAGAGCGAGTCTCATCCGACACTATTCCGAAGATATCCCGGATGTCAGTCTGAGCGAGATTAGGATGGCTCTCCAGCACCTTAAAAACGGTAAGGCCCCAGGCGAGGATGGAATTACAGCGGAGCTTCTGAAAGCGGGTGGAAGACCGGTACTTGAAGTCCTTCAGAAGCTCTTTAATTCCGTCCTCCATGGTGGCATTACACCGGAGGCGTGGAGCAGAAGTGCGGTGGTCTTGTTCTTCAAGAAAGGTGACAACGCTCTCTTGAAGAACTACAGACCGATTTCCCTTCTGAGCCGCGTCTACGTGCTGTTTTCGAGAGTCATTACGAATCGTCTCGCGCGCAGACTTGACGACTTCCAGCCTCCCGAACAAGCCGGTTTCCGAAAGGGCTTTAGCACCATAGACCACATACATACCCTTCGGCAAGTTGTACAGAAGTCCGAAGAGTACAATTTGCCACTATGTCTGGCGTATGTGGACTATGAGAAAGCCTTTGATTCCGTCGAAATTTGGGCGGTGCTGCAGTCCCTTCAGCGGTGCCAAGTTGACTGTCGGTATATCGAAGTGTTGAAGTGCTTGTACAGTAGGGCTACGATGGCTATCCGAGTACAGAACCAGAGTACGAAACCTATCCAATTGCAGAGAGGTGTAAGACAGGGTGACGTCATATCCCCGAAACTCTTCACCGCTGCATTGGAAGACGTTTTCAAGCTTCTGGACTGGAAAGGATACGGTATCAACATCAATGGCGAGTACATCACTCACCTTCGATTTGCCGACGATATAGTCCTTATGGCAGAATCGCTGGAGGACCTAAGCACTATGCTCAATGACCTCAATAGTGTTTCCCAACGGATAGGTCTTAAGATGAACATGGACAAAACAAAGATCATGTTTAATGTCCATATCACACCTATGCCGGTAGTTGTTGGGAGCACTAAGCTCGAAGTTGTTGACGAGTATGTTTACCTGGGACAAATAGTCCGACTAGGTAAGTCCAACTTCGACCGAGAGGTCAATCGACGGATTCAACTCGGCTGGGCAGCGTTCGGGAAGCTACGACACATCTTCTCGTCAGACATACCTCAAAACCTTAAAACGAAATTGTACAACCAGTGCGTGTTGCCAGTGATGACTTACGGAACTGAGACGTGGTCCTTCACTGCTGGCCGTATGAGGAAGCTCAAGGTCGCTCAGCGAGCTATGGAGAGGGCTATGCTCGGAGTTTCTCTGCGTGATAAACTTAGGAATGAGGATATCCGCAGTAGAACCAGAGTGACCGACATAGCCCAACGGATTAGTAAGCTGAAGTGGCAGTGGGCCGGCCATATAGCTCGAAGAACCGACAACCGATGGGGAAGAAAGGTTCTCGAGTGGCAGCCTCGTACCGGTAGGCGAAGTGTAGGGCGTCCCCCCACGAGATGGAGTGACGACCTGGTAAGACATGCAGGAAGTCGATGGATGCAGGTGGCTCAGGACCGTGTTTTGTGGCATTCTTTGGGGGAGGCCTATGTTCAGCAGTGGACTTGTGAAGGGCTGTAATGATGATGATGATGATGAACGTGAGGAATAATGCACTCATGAACGGGAGTAGAAAAATGTTCGCACTGTTGTGGCGGTGAAAGAAAATCCAACACCTCATATCGTCCCGTCGTAAGTGGCGACATAGGAAAAAAAACAGTAGATGGGATGATCTGCATCATCTTCTTGACAACAGATCAAAATAATAATAGCTGCGGTTGCCAACCCCATGTGCTACTTATGACTATTTTGAAAGGATTGTGGAAGAAGTTTTGCTCAAACTTAGTAAACTTGGAGAGGTTTAGAAGTAATATAATAAAAAGAATTCCATCACTTTCATTTAAAAACAGTGCTAATTATTTGTATGGTACGTTATTTAAAATTATAACTTGTGAATTTAGTAGCATATTTACTTCTAAAACTTTCTCTTTTAACAGTCGCAAATCATTTAATGAATGGGCGATAGTAGGAATTTATAAGAGTAGGCGAAAGTTATACGAGCTTTATAATGAAAGATCATATATAGTAGTGTGATATTTAGAGATTATGTAAAAACATATTCTAAAATATTTAAAAAAGTGTGCGCCACAGCTAAGGCTTTACATTTAAGCAACAAAATTAAAACTGCATCTAACAAAATTAAAATGACCTGGAGAATAATAAATAGTGAAACGGGCAAGGTCAAACCGCGCAACTCGGATTTTCAATTGAATATTAACAATAATTTAACTCGATCTGATCAAGAAGTTGCTATGGCTTTTGAGAAACATTTTACTGATGTTCCTTGTTTGACAACTAAATCATTAAACTCTTCTCCTACTGTCGCTGAATCATTGCTCAAACAAAATGTAAAGGCTTGTTCAAATACTCTTAAATTCCATAGAGTACTGCCACAAGATATCGTTAAATATTTTAAAACTATCGATGTTAAGAAAACGGCAGATTTATGGGGGATTTTCGTTAAAGTTATTTTATCTATAATAGATATAATAGCACCTTATCTAGCCACTATATTTAATACAAGCGTCGAATCTGGTGTGTTTCCTAATTTAATGAAACATAGTAAAGTTATACCTATATTTAAATCTGGTAGTACATTAGACCCCGCCAATTTTAGACCAATTTCTGTACTACCAACATTTAGTAAAATTTTTGAAAAAATAATTTTAGATCAGATGTTAAGTTTCTTTAATATTAATAAATTGCTACATAGAAATCAATTCGGTTTTACAAGGGGTCGCTTGACAACTGACGCTGGAGTTCAGCTTATTAAACATATTTTTTGTGCATGGGAGAATTCAGAGGATGCTTTGGGTATATTTTGCGACCTTTCCAAGGCCTTCGACTGCGTTCACCATGAGACATTAATCAGGAAGCTACAGTACTATGGTGTCAAGAACACAGCGCTTAAAATTATTATTTCATATTTAAGTAATACAATGCAGAAAGTTATTATCAATGGTAAAAGTTCTTCCGGCTCACCTGTACTAATGAGTGTCCCTCAGGGCTCGATTCTCGGCCCATTCCTATTTCTAGTGTATTTTTTTTATATGATAAGGGTGACAAACGAGCACACAGTCCACCTGATGGTAAGTGGTCGCTGTGGCCCATAGACATCTACATCTATCTTCGATTAAGAGTCAAAATGCAGATGCGTTGCCACCCGTGAGGACTAAGATGGAATGCCTCGTTTCCAGTAAAAAGGGTCTCGGGTTCTCTGCACTCACCATACGAAACACAGCAGCGTTAAGCTGCTATTTTACGCTGGTATTCTGTGAGAGCGTGGTCCTTCCCCGGTCGAGCCGATCCATTCGTGCTACAACCATAATACAGATGCAGCATGGCTCTACCACGTATAAAATATGTGTATATGTATATTAATGTCTTACCTTCTCTTGTAGAGGATAATCATGATATAGTATTATTTGCTGATGATACTTCCTTGATTTTTAAACTTAAACGCCAATCATTTAAATTTGACGAAGTGAATAATGCTATATCAAAATTAGTGCATTGGTTTAATGTTAATAATCTACATTTAAACGGAAATAAAACTAAATGTATTAAATTTACAACAACGAATGTTAAAAATAGTACCAATGTGTTTTTAAATGGGGAAGAACTGAGCCCTGTTGAATCCACTGTTTTTCTTGGCATCACTCTCGACGCAAAGCTTCAGTGGGACCCCCATATATCCAAACTAGCAAGCACACTAAGTTCTGTAGCCTATGCTGTAAAAAATATTAGAGGTCTCACTAGTGTCGAGACAGCTAGATTAGTTTATTTCAGTTATTTCCATAGCATAGTGTCTTATGGGAATTTGCTATTGGGAAATGCGGCTGATTCAGAAACTATTTTTGTTTTACAGAGAGGTGATCGCTTCCAATCTGTTTCTAAAATAAATTTTGTACTTATATAGTTTGTACAACCATTATTGTATAATATGCTTTTAAAAAAAGTTCCACTGGGTTTCTTGCTGGTTCTTCCCAGGACAGAGGTTTTTTTTCGAACCAGTGGTAAAGTAAAAAATGACTTTCAATAAGAATTACACATGTGATCTATATTGAATAAAAAAATAACCGCCACTATAGCAAATATCCAGCTACTTGACAATTTATGGGGGAGGCCTATGTTCATTTCAGTGGACTTTTGATAGGCTGACGATAATGAGTTCTACTCATCTTTGCAAGCCTTCATATTTACGGTAGAGTGAAAACAAAAATTAACATAATCGAAAACACGAATGAAATAAAAACTGCATATATTGCCCCATAAAAAGTAAAAAAGCAGCTTACATACATGTTACTACTGGGCACAGGCTGTAGAGTTTTTGGCCAAAAAAGATTCCAACGCGGGATGAACGTAATATAAATGATTCAATTATTTACATCGTATAATCAATAGCATTGTATTATTTCATTTTATCAATGACTTGCCATTTTAATTTATATAGAAGTAATTAGGTGGCGCTAATATTACAAGAAATAATGAAAGCCAAAACTATACCATCTAGTAATATCAGCAATAGAAACGAACATTTATTTATTATATGAATAAGGGATAAAGTAATGTCAATTCTCTTAAAAGTTCTGTTCATGTAAAAAATAAGCTATCAGCGCCGCTAGCGGTGAAAAACGATAATGATATCGTCATATGACCATATTATGAAATAGCAACGTTGTGTCTAGTTACTAATAACTTCAAAAGATTTCTATTCATTGATTTGGTCAAGCTATATCATGACATGGTCAACAAATAGTGTTAAATACACATTCATTTCAGTCATTTCACGAAATGATAGACTACTTTATGATATATGATCAATTCTACGATCTGGCCACGACATACATAAAAATCTCTTTAATAAAACTATGATGATAATGAAAATTTTGCAACGATTTGACAGACCAGTTTTTATCACTTTACATAATTATTAGTAATTGAAATATATACCTTATTAATTTTCATATTTTTGATAGACGTCACTATTATCTATTGAAATTATTACACTTTTAAAATAAAATAACAAAAATACTAAAAAACTGAACGTTACAATTTTTTAATAATTTTAAAAATCTAATAATTTAATCATATGAATGTAAGTTATTTATATTATTTCATTTATTAGTAACTGAAGGCAAAATATACAACTTTTTTTATTTGATGATAGATGGCACTGTTTTGAATTCGAATTCGGTGTAGTTTCAAATTATTCTACCAAGATTATAACTATATTTTAAACTTTATTTAGAAATATGGTATTTATTTGAAAAACACCCGTCATTCCGCCTATAACTAATATACAACAGAAAATGAACATCTAAAGGAAATTAATATACTTAACCTTCCTTTTTTGAAGTTCCGTAATCGGATAAAAAGTAGTCTATAAGTTGCCCCGGGTTAAGTACTACCTACATACAAAATTTCATGTAAATCGGTTCAGTAATTTTTGCGTGAATCCAGAATACACAGACAGACAGACATACAGACAGAAAGACAGACAGACAGACAGACAAAAATTCTAAAAACCACTAATTTGGCTTCCCAACCCTTTATTTAGTCCCCTGGACTTGTGTTTTCAAGAATGTATTAGAATTACAGACACGACTTTTCTACAGATTTATTGTATGTATAGATTTAAACTTCAATGATGTATAGGCGAACTTTTAATGCTTGAGGCATTCTCTACCTGTCAATCTTTGGGTGATGCAGAGATAATAATATGAACTAGTGTTGTGATTTGATAAAGTAAAATATTATGTTCAAATATTATCTTTAAGTTGACTTTTGCCTCATGCATCCCGTTTTAATCTAATGTTTGATACGAATAGCACAAAGTATCTTGACAGGTTATTAAAATACAATAACAGTTTCCTCTTCGCACACACATGCACACAAACACTCACGTTGATAATATCATTATGCTGGTATGTACTTTATATTATATCTTACAAGTTAGGCATGTGCATAACTCGTAAGATATAAAGTAGGTACTCGTACTATATGTCTTTATAATGAACTTAGGTAGTAAGTAGATATGAAGTGGTTATTGAATAACAAATGATAATTTTAACAAGATGGTTATCTTCTTGTTTGAAAACATTCTATTTATTTATGTTGCCTTTATTTGTATAAAATGCGGATGTAACATAGGTTGATAAGAAGTTATAAGCCTATGTTTCTAAATAACGTCTGTTGTTAATAAATACTGAAACTGTTTTTACCATAGGTAGATTATAAACCAGATTATAATAAATCCTTGGTTTTTTCTGTTACTGTTTGAAAGAGAACCAACGATGACTGGTTCCAAACCTAATTGTATTAACAAACTAGATGTAAATATATCGTTAATAATTCATCAACCTCTCAACTGTTTCCTTTTTTAGAATCCATTACTAGACGATTTAATTTCTTCTTTTCTTCTTCATCAGTCGGCAGTAGTCTTCGCCTAGACATTGTTTTCTCAGTTGGGAGAATTTGCTTTAATCACTGGCGGATTGGCAATAGCAGTACCAGACGCCTCGAAATGTTGATGCTGCTCTCTGTCCATGGCCTAGATATTTTACGTCTGGGGTAACCGAGATGATTATGCCACCAATCATTTATACGTGATAGAGCCATGCTGCAGCTATGTTTTTGCTGTAGCACGAATGGATTAGGTAGACCGGGGAAGGACCACGCTCACACAGAATACCATAAATAGCATATTATATAGCATATTGCTGCTTTTTGTAGTATAAGTGCGACAAACGAGCATACAGTCCACCTGATGGTAAGTGGATTTTGTGACTCATAGAAACTACACACGATTAAGAATAAAAATGTAATGCATTGTTACCTCTGCGGACTAAGATACAATGTAAAGAGATAAGATACAATAAGTCTCGTTCCAAGTAAAAAGGGTCTTTAGTTCACTACACTCACCACACGAAACACGGCAGCATTAAGCTGCTGTTTTATGCTGTCCTCTGTGAGAGCGTGGTACATCCTCGGTCAAACTTTAACCATAATATCGTCTATATTGTGGTGGCTCTACCACGTATAACTTTTTTAAATAGTTGACATTTGTTGAATTAAAGTTTCGTTTTGTTTAACCTAAAGTCTTTAAAGATGCAGCAACAATTAGCGTGACCGCAGCAAATTAAAATTAACGAATTAATTTGATCATATTCGAAAAATTGGATAAGTACTTGCAGTACGTAGTGAGAGTAACTTTATTACCTACTTTCTTCGTTTAATCAAGGAGTCATTTCGATGGTTAAATTTATATTTAATATATTTGTAAAAATATAATATTTTATTTTTAATACCTTATTTTTATAATAAATAGAATCAGATGTTACTTGGTGGATATTCAATATTTCAATATTTTACATAATATATGTGATTGTGGTAGTAAGACTGATAGGGGACTAAACTAGGTACACTCGTTTTATATGCGCATACAGATCTAACAAATTAATACTTATGATTATTTTTAATATTATGTATTTAAAATTTTAACTAACCACGTATGCACGTTGTTTTTATAATTTTGTGTTGCCAATCATACAAGGGGGTAATTCGTTTCCCTTATAAATAAGATAGAAAGAATAATAAATCTTATGTATTTGAAATCATCGAAAATATTTGAAATAGATACTTAGATAAAATTTTATAGTGCTTAGCTTTTATATTTATATTGTTTATAATTCTTAGTTTTAGTTTATTTTCGATACATGGAAATTTAAGTTACACTGAAGTGTAGTTTTGATATTTTTCGCAGGGGTACTTAGAATGCTGATTCTTTTTTCTTTCCTTAAGTTTATAAAATACTCTACATAACAAGATGGGCAGATGGATTCCCTTGCGTCGATAACTCAACACAGGATTTAAATTGTAAAAGTGTATATTGAAAAACCAACTGAATATTAAATTTAGGTGATATTTTTAGCAGCAGCTACAATATAATAAGTAAAATAACACTATTTTGATATTAAAACTCCTAGCCTAGAATTTTTAACACAGAGTTTCAGCAATTTTATCGTAGTGTCCGTGGGCTGCTAGCGTTGGTCTTGTTTTATGTTATTACCAATCCTTTGCACAGGTCATTAACTTTCAGAATCATTCCCGGAGTTCTTCTTACAGTAAATGAACCGTACTGGTTTCTTGTTTTTTAGAATTTGTGGCCTATACTACAGTAACAGTATTTTATGTGCTCAATAGTGTGTAGAAACAAAACTTAATTTATTGTTATCTACTATTACTTACAAATGCCTACTGGGATTGAGCATTAAACGACGGATTAATTCCAGAACTATTTTGGGCAAGAGAAACCCTTTTCCAAAATGATCTGATACCTCAGACACCCATAGACAAATTACTATAAAAAATCTATCTTAGAATCAACCAACAACAACAATTAAAACCTACAAAATATATATTTTCATGAGAGAATCCACTTCTCATTTTAGTCCCTTGTTTGTCGTAAGAGACGACAGAATGCAATGAAATGGGAAATGGATAGTAGCAACTTCCTGATAACAATTCAAAATATTAAAAATCTGCGTTTACCAACCCTAGCGTGCCAGCAATGGAAAATTTTCCCATATGAGGCAATTTATTGGGGAGGCCTCTGGTATGCAGCAGTAGACTTTTGATAGGCTGTAGTGATGCATATTGGTAATGATGCTATATTGTTACAAAATACATAAACATAACATAAACGCACACCTGTCACCCAACGCTGTAGGCAGATACTACGGACTTCCATTTGGCATGCCTTTGACACACTTTTCTCGCATCCTTTACATCCATATATCCACGCATACTAGCTCGACGGTTAAGGGTACACTTAATCTGGCCCATCTTCAATATATCGCCAATTTGGTCCAAAAACTTTCATCTAGGGCAAGGGACCCAACTGTTACAAAATACAATAAATATTTTTATTAATTATTTTAAATGTCGTCACGTCAGAAGTCAAAACCTTTAGGAGTTATTATTAAATTACCTGGTAGAGCCTCGCTGCAGCTACATTTTGGCTGTGTTACGAATGGGTCAGCTCGACTGGAGTAGGATCACGCTCTCACAGAATACCAGCGTGAAGCAGCAGAGTATACTGCTGTGTTTCGTATGGTGAATGTAGAGAACCGGAGATCCTTTTTACTGGTAACAAGGAAATCCATCTTAGTCCTCAAAGATTCGATTTTCGAAGATTCCGAATCGAGGATAGATGATGATAAAATAAACGGGCCTGTCCAAAAGTTAAGATAAATTATTTAATAAAATTTCTGTTAAAAATCTACTATAAAAGTCTATTGGCAACCCACGTTTCGTCTATACAAGTACTTATATTATGTAAGTACACTTATGTAACGTAGTATTTGAGGTTTTCTAGTTGTTAGTCGAGCAAATAGTTGTTATTGATTAGGGCAGAAAAAATTCCGGTGAGGAGGCCTCATGTTACGCGAAACACGTGGACGTGCGCGTCGCGTGTCGAGTGCCGACCAAGCCAAATAGACCTATAGTATAAGCGAACAGATAACGTGCTAGATATCAAGCAAGGATGTTCCACTTGGTTAGTAAATTCACTTCACTGTCTGAATAAACTTTATTAAAGATAAGATTATACTATGTACACATGTGGTAGGTGCACATGTACCCGCGTTTTCATTGAAAACAATTTTTCGTCTCGTACGGTGGTAATATATATATATAAGCGTGAACGCTAGCACAACGGGATCTATATGGGTAATTGATCTGAGAATTTCACCTAGTGTTTAGTCAAACCCAACTTAGGTTTTAAAATACTTCTGTGTAATTACCATATATACATAGACAAAGACATAGACATAGACATAAACATAGCATAGACATACGTTTTCTTGTGATCAATACACTCACATCGTATATGTATATTTAGAAGTAAATAGAAAACAGACAAGTTAATTGAAACTTAAGTAAAAATACATCTCGACTAGAAAATTACTATCCGTGAGTGATGTGATGGCAAAAATGATTTCGGCTCAGCATATGCTACCGCAAGTACTGCAATAGTGTTGATTTTCAGCGGAGCCCCATAAATATTGGGTTTTGTATTGCGCCCGCGTCGCTATCGGTGCTAACTTTCCATTTAAAAATAACAACAATTCTTTCAGAGGATACATTATCAAGTATATACATAAAATTCAAAAATACATGTACACACACACACACACACATACACACACACACACACACACACACACACATGTGACGTGACACGATTGCCAGAATTGGGGTTACCGTTCTGATGCTTCGAACACTATCTGTTCTGTTCCACTTCCATATTGTAATTTCTGGTCGATAAGTTAATAAACAAAATTGGCCGTGTAATGGCGGTTAAGAATATCCACTACCCCATATCTTCCAGTGGGTGTCGTAAAAGGCGACAAAGGGAAACAGGCAGGAGATGGGCAGCAGCATCTTCCTGATAACAGCAAAATACAATAATAAAAACTGCAGTAGCCAACCCGCTCGCCAAGCGCAGCAACTATGGCAAATACCCCTAAATAAATATGAATGTAACAAAGAGACGGCCCCCAGTCCCCGGCGGCTCCGCTATTCCTGGCTAAGAATCTCCGGTGGAGGTTCGGTTGCCACCTAAGACGACTCGACCTGGCAACATACAACGCACGCACCCTGAGGACTGACGAGAAGATCGTGGAGCTGGAAGAAGAGATAGACAAGTTACGTTGGCATATTATAGGATTATCCGAAGTCCGAAGAGAGGGGGAGGACACGGTAATCCTCGAATCCGGCAACTTGCTCTATAACCGGGAGGGTGACCATCTGTCCCAAGGAGGTATCGGATTTATAGTCCACAAGTCTCTCGTTAACAACGTTGTAAAGATTGAGAGTGTGTCGAAGAGAGTTGCGTACCTTATACTCAGAATCACCAAACGGTATTCGTGAAGGTCATACAGGTTTACGTACCCACGTCGGCACACCCTGATGAGGAGGTGGAGGAAATGTATGAGGATATCTCTAGAGCCATGCATTCCTCTAAAACCCAATATACGGTGTTAATGGGAGACTTCAATGCAAAACTAGGCACACGAGCTAGTGAGCTGAAAGTAGGGAGATTCGGAATAGGGCAACGGAACCCAAGGGGCCAGCAACTGGCCGACTGCATGGAGAAAGAGGGAGTCTTTATGATGAACTCTTTCTTCCAGAAGCGGCCCCACAGGAAGTTGACCTGGTCGAGCCCCGACGGTTTGACAAAAAATGAGATTGACTTCATTATGACGACCAGACGACAACTGTTCAGTGATGTCTCCGTGATCGCGAGGGTGAAAACTGGTAGCTATCACCGAATAGTTAGAGGCACACTGAACCTAAACGTTAAGTTGGAGAGGTCTCGTCTAATGAAGTCAATGCTCCGTCCCCCTCGTGCTCTGTTCCAAAGTCCCGAAACCTTTCAATTCGAGTTACAAAACCGTTTTCAGTGCCTAGAAGACTGTAATGAAGTGGACGATATGAATGACAAGCTCGTGGAAACTGTCCATGTGGCCGGAGCTAAGTTCTGTAAGAGCCGCCGCAGAAGAACACAAAAACTCTCCGATCACACTCTTAATCTCATGGCTGTTAGACGGGAGATCAAGCTACATTCTTCAACAGATTTGACAGCATACAGGCAGATCTCCAAATGCATGCGGCGGGACTTACGCAACTTCAATACAGCTTGTATTGAAGAAGCGATCGAGCGGAACCAAGGCTCCAAAGTCTTTGCCAGAGATCTGTATGCAAGAAAGAGCCAACTGTCAAAGCTGAAGACCGAGTGTGGAAGCATCGTTTCCAGGGCACCTGAGATTTTGAGTGAGATTGAGAGGTTCTATGGGCAGCTGTACACGTCATCGTTGGAGCCACACGCAAGTGTGAGTAACGATCCAAGAGAGAGTCTTATCCGACACTATTCCGAAGATATCCCGGACGTCAGTCTGAGCGAGATTAGAATGGCTCTCCAGCACCATAAAACGGCAAGGCCCCAGGCGAGGATGGAATTACAGCGGAGCTTCTGAAAGTAGGTGGAAAACCGGTACTTGAAGTCCTTCAGAAGCTCTTTAATTCCGTCTTCCATGGTGGCATTACACCGGAGGCGTGGAGCAGAAGTGAGGTGGTCTTGTTTTTCAAGAAAGGCGACAACGCTCTCTTGAAGAACTACAGACCGATTTCCCTTCTGAGCCGCGTCTACGTGCTGTTTTCGAGAGTCATTACAAATCGTCTCGCGCGCAGACTTGACTACTTCTAGCCTCCCGAACAAGCCGGTTTCCGAAAGGGCTTTAGCACCATAGACCACATACATACCCTTCGGCAAATTGTACAGAAGTCCGAAGAGTACAATTTGCCACTATGTTTGGCGTATGTGGACTATGAGAAAGCCTTGATTCCATCGAAATTTGGGCGGTGCTGCAGTCCCTTCAGCGGTGCCAAGTTGACTGTCGGTATATCGAAGTGCTGAAGTGCTTGTACAGTAGTGCAACGATGGCTATCCGAGTACAGAACCAGAGTACGAAACCTATCCAAGCAGAGAGGTGTAAGACAGGATGATGTTATATCCCCGAAACACTTCACCGCTGCATTGGAATACGTTTTCAAGCTTCTGGACTGGAAAGGATACGGTATTAACATCAATGGCGAGTATACTACTCACCTTCGATTTGCCGACGATATAGTCCTTATGGCAGAATCGCTGGAGGACCTAAGCACCATGCTCAATGACCTCAATAGTGTCTCCCAACGGATAGGTCTTAGGATGAACATGGACAAAACAAAGATCATGTTTAATGTCCATGTCACAACTATACCGGTAGTTGTTGGGAGCACTAAGCTCAAAGTTGTTGACGAGTATGTTTACCTGGGACAAATAGTCCGACTAGGTAAGTCCAACTTCGACCGAGAGGTCAATAGACGGATTCAACTCGGCTGGGCAGCGTTCGGGAAACTACGACACATCTTCTCGTCAGACATACCTCAAAACCTTAAAACGAAATTGTACAACCAGTGCGTGTTGCCAATGATGACCTATAGAACTGAGACATGGTCCTTCACTGCTGGCCGTATGAGGAAGCTCAAGGTCGCTCAGCGAGCTATGGAGAGGGCTATGCTCGGGGTTTCTCTGCGTGATAAACTTAGAAATTAGGACATCCGCAGTAGAACCAGAGTAACCGACATAGCCCAACGGATTAGTAAGCCGAAGTGGCAGTGGGCTGGCCAAATAGCTCGAAGAACCGATAACCGATGGGGAAGAAAGGTTCTAGAGTGGCAACCTCGTACCGGTAGGCGAAGTGTACGAGATGGAGTTACAACCTGGTAAGACCTGCAGGAAGTCGATGGATGCAGGTGGCTCAGGACCGTGCTTTGTGGCATTCCTTGGGGTAGGCCTATGTTCAGCAGTGGACTTATGAAAGGCTTTAATGATGATGATGATGAAAGTTAATAAACAACCGTATCGTGCCGGTGTAAGAATATCCGCAACCCTTAACGTCACTTTGGTGTCGTAAGAGGCGATAGGGGGAAACTGATACGGAAAATGGCCAGCAGCATCTTTCTGGTATGTATCAGGATATCAGGAAGTTGTTATGGCCACTAACTCAAAATAATAAAAGCTGCGATAGCCAAATCGCCTGCCAAGCATGGCAAATATGGCAGTACCCCTCTATGTGGCAATCTATCTCCCATAGATTTCCTATATTCAGCAATGGACTTTTATAAATGAATGGATGGATGGAAGTAAGTATATAAAAAAATATCAGGCTCTATCAACACTTTGGTCCAATTACTTGACAAGAGTATGTAGATGGCATTTAAGAGCGAATATTCTGACACCAATATTACACAACCTAATTAAACTGCCAATCCAGGCTGAATCGGCAGTTTAATTATTAATATATTTTTTATTTTTTAGAGATTTATCTCGATATTTTCCTTAACCACCAAATCTGTGGACTTGAAATTGTATTTACCGCTCTGGATGCTCTCTTCTTATGTAAAGTTACCTGTGATATGATATAACATACTAAGCTAATCGCAAGACTAAAGATGTTTCATTTATGTATGTAATTTCACCGATATAGAGCTGTCTAAATGCGAAGCATCGATCCCGACTACACCGTTACATGATCTAAGGTGCGACCTTCATCTTGCTTACGGTTGACGGCTGAGATGAGATTAATAGTAACATATTACGTACTTTACCGGCGCCATGCCCGCATTTAGTTAGGAATTATCCATTGTCCATAAATCAAATAGCACAAACAAAAGACAGGTGTTTTAGGTATTAACTTTTTTGTTAAAATATTTATTTTAGTTTATAAGTTGTACGTGATAATACAACTTTGCAACACGCATAGGTCAGCTCGACCAGAGAAGCACCACACTCTCACAGAGTAAAATAGCAGCTTATTGCTGCTGTGTTTCCTATGGGGAGGTTAGAGAACTGGATAGCCTTTTTACTGGTTCGAGGTATGCTATCTTAGTTCTCAAGGGTATTAACGCATATGCATATTAATCAAGGATACATGTAAAAGTGCAAAAGCACAATGCTGTTGTGGTAAAAAGTTAAAATGACCTTCAATGAGAATTATGTATAATCTATTTTGAATAAAAAACTATTAGCAGCGTATTTGTCTGCAGTACAAATTGTCTGACTCTATTAGAGAAAGACTACGCTCACACAGAATATATCGCATGAAGTGACAAAACCCAGGTATCATTCTTTGCAACGAGACATTCGATCTTTTTCCTCAAGGGTGATATTAAAGCAAATGCATTTTGATTCTTAATTGAGGATAGATTTCGTCTATGGTCCACAGTATCTACTTCCTACCAGATGCTCGTTTGTCACCCGTAATCTAAGATGTTTTTAAAAGTATAGATACGTCATACTCGCTCTAAAATGGCAATACGAAAGTCAGGTAATTGCCCGACTTGCATTCAGTCGGGCACGCTCTCGCGTCGCGGCTATACCTTCGCTACAGCGCGTAAATCTTCTAGTTATTCGTGGCAAAAATGCCTTACTGTGTTTTTAGGTGGTGCACAAATTACACGCCAACTGTTAGAGACAAGAAAAACGTCTTATTAATATTTTTCAGACAGATGTTTTGTTCATAGTTGGTTTTATTATTTCAACACCATACACCAACTAGTGTAAACTTTGACGCTAGCTAGTGTGTTCATTTTCCATATCGGTATGTCACGCGCTCGCGCCAATGAGCGCTCGGCAGCAATCAATACGCAACTAATAATGTATATTTATCTTTTTCTAACGATAGGTATGACCTATCATTTGTCTCTTTTTGTTCACGCAACGTGTCATAATAAATAACTGTATGTAGATATAGTCCTACCTGCGCCACTTTAAAATACAATAATATTAGTGTGTAACCTGTCTATCTTTTTAAATACGTCTTTATCCGTAATTCTATAACAAAAAATCAATATTATATAAGTAGGCATTCGCGTAGGTACAGGTTTTGAATAGACAGAATCGCAAAATGACTTTCGAATAGAATAAACGTTTTAGTCAAGGCCCTTTACCACTGAACATATAGTAAATGTGTACTGAGAATTTATTGGTTTCATTCGTACTCGGTTTATTTACGTTTGGGTATACAGACGTTTGGATATATACTCGTAGCAACCACAGCCTTAGCATATTGCGGTAGTGGTTGCTACCAAATCACGGTTTAGTAATTTATTTTTACATCTATAAGAAAGAAATATATAAGCCATATTAGATTAAAAAGTAAAAAAAAATATTTTTTAACATACTAAGCAATTATAAAGTGATAAAAATAAATTCCTTTTCATTTTAGTCCTTAATAAACCTCTAAGGACAAAATCAAAAGCATTTTTTTAAATAGAATGGGGATAACATACGAGCACACAGTCCACGTGATGGTAAGTGGATGCTGTGGCCCATAGACATCTACATTTATCTTCGATTAAGAATTAAAATGCAGATGCGTTGTCACCCCTGAGGTCTAAGATAGAATGCCTCGGTTCCAGTAAAAAGGGTCTCCGGTTCTTTACACTCACCATACGAAACATAGCATCATTAAGCTGCTATTTTACCTCGGTATTCTGTTAGAGCGTGGTCTTTCGCCATTAGAGCCGATCCATTCGTGCTTCAATCATAATACAGCTGCAGCGTGACTTTACCATGTAAATGTGTAATATAGGTTATAGTAAATCAACGGTTGATAGTGCAGTAACTAAGTATTTGACTGCGGCGCTGCTAACCACGGGTTTGAATCCCGCACGGATGAGGAGTATTTGTATGGCAATTTATATAATATGCAAACGCCTCCACGATACAGGTAAAATCTTATTTTGGGAGTAATGTTATAAAAATACGAAAAGAAAAAGTTTTTCTTTTTTTTTTACTACAAAAATACTTACCTATTTGTTTAGTAGAACTTTATCGTTTATCTGTTTACTCATATTTTATATGATCTGTGATTAGCACTTAGATCGTGGTTGATGATGATGATAGTCATGAAGTCGTTCGCCTGGTTGATTGTGACCACATTGACAAGCCTAAGAACTTTATCGTAAATTGTATTCATTCCGTAGGTGGCGTAAGAGGCTGCTATGGTAAAAACCAGAAAGTTCTTATGGATTACTTGCGACAGATGGCGATACTATAACCCTGTTTACATCAGCCAAAATTTCCAGACGGGTGGTGCCTTCAAAGATGATTATGATATTGCGATCGCCAATTCGCATGCCAAGGGTAGTGATTATGGCAAATATAGTTCTCCTCCAGAGTGAATTTCGGTCACTGCGGCCAGTCTCTACGGAGATAAGCCATCTGCACAGGACAGATACACTCTCTATTCCCTCACTCTCATAGTCTGATGGGACGGTAATCCGACACGACCGAAGAGAGGCGCAGGACCAACGGCTTTACGACGTAATTTCAGATAGTGACAGAGTACTGCTGGGAATTTATTGTTAGATAAACCCAATAACTGATTTTGGCCCTACCCGGGATTCTAACGCGGGACCTCATAATAAGCAACCGCGTTTACGACCACTAGACAATTTGAAGACATAAGCTGTAAAGGAGATTCAACTGCGCGAGTCACAGTCACTCTTATCGTACCTGATGTCATGCTTGTGCCCAGGTCGGAGGTAAGCACAGTTGCAGTGTCAGAGAAACGCAGACATCTGCAGCACAAACAAATTCTAGCTGTAATTTTTTTTTGTACGAGATATCTCTTAGGCTGGTATTAGAATAAAAAAACAATAGGCTAAAAGTATTTGTGTAATAAAAAAAATCTACTTTATTTTTGAAAACTATAACTATAGCATATACATATATGTACGTGCCACTGCTGGGCACAGGCCTCCTTTCATTTCTGAGGGGGTACCCTAATGCGTGTTGCCGAACTTTACACTTATTTCTCAAACATGCAGGTTTCGAGTCATTGCCGAGCACGTGGTAAATACCGACAAAAATACTAAACACTATAACTATAATTTAGTATTTTTGTAGGTATGTAAAAAGTCTTCACGATGCAGGGGAGGAACGTAATTTTCCAATGTTTGTTCAAAAATAACGTTAAAAAAACTTACTACACTACTATCTATACATCTCTGTATATCTCTCGTTAGCCGACTTTTTTTTTACAATTCGATCGCATGTTTATTGTATGTATGTTATTCGAAATATAAGTCAATTGTGAACCGATTGTAATGACCCTTTTTATTAAACAGTTTATTACTACTGGGGTGAACCTATATAAATTAGGAGATAAATTAGCGGATAAATATTTTAATGTAACTATTTACACGATATCGACATTGTGTTAATCCTTAATTTACTGAAAAGTGTAAAAAGAATTACTAACTTCTGTCCGCTTTGCTCGCGCTACGCGGTAGTGCCACTTTGCACTACCGCGTAGCGCGTATGAGATTCGTGAATTATTATACAATAAGATTACTGCAAAGCTCATTTCTGGGTTTGCTATCTACCGTCTTTTATGCCTTTAGTATGGTGCACTCTTGTGTTAACGTAGTTCGCAATAAATTCAGAAGCCACGAAACCAACCGCATCGCTTCTATCTCGCACCATCGCTCTCCCGTCTTTGTGTAATTTAGATATTAAACTATAAAAAAATATAGTAAAGTGTATAGACATTTACAATAACGCTATATTTTTCGATTACATGCGAAGTTTACATGCGTGAAGACAGCTCGCGCTGAATCATCGTGGCTGCAGCCACTATGATTTGGCGAATACGAGGGGGATGAGCATAAGTCCAGGCACATGCGTTCCTTGACATCCTTCCTGTAGCCCGAATTTAGGGCATTTGCAGTATCGCGAAATGGTAAATTCGCATCGCACCCTACAGGCCATTAACTTACATGGAATCATCATTTTAATAACTCTGAACCAGCAGTTTGTTATTTAAACCAACACACCATTTTTTGGCCCTTCTCGCTGAATTATAATTAATTAATTAACCAAACTTCGTTATAAAAAGTACTAAAAGGAATCACATAATTTCATATTCTGAGGTCGGGGTTTTAATTATTTCATACAACGTGTCTTGGCACTGACTTCAGAATGTAAAATTATTCTTTTTAGTTATTTGAAGTCTGCTTTTACTTTGCATTAAAAATATTTTTACAAAGTAGACGGAATCAGTTTGCCTTAGCACGGGCTTACCTAGTGGGGCTTACTACGCTTTCTCAATATTAAACCCTTTGTAATTCGCTATTCGTATATTATGACGTTACTTTATTAAATAGATCTCATTGGTGAGTCGAGCAGTTTTTAAAGGAGTTTTAAACAGGGTCTCCGAATTTGTGAAAGGATGTTGAAGTTTTTCAAATTACGCGTCTTAGTAAAAAAATTAAAAATGATCTCGACTTTGTTGATGCTTCAAATATAATTAATTGAAACATAAAAAATCGTGTTCATCAAGTGTTGTAAAAATACCTCTAAGTCTTCCTAACATTCAAAATTATAAAGAAACTATTCATTGTGGGTTCCCTTCTAAACTGATCTGGCTTTTAGTGGCTATATTCAACGTACTATTATCCAAATGCAGCTTCCCAGATAGGAAAAGAAGCAGATGTCATCAGTTTTCATAAACCGAACAAATTGAGAAATAGGGCATCTAGTTATATACACATCAGTCTCCTCAGTGCTATAGGGAAAATCTATGAGCGCATCATCCTCAGCCGACTGAAGAATGTTGTGCTAGACAAAAACCTGATTTCGAACGGGCAGTTTGGCTTCCGAGCCAAACGCTCTTGTATTCAACTAGTGCACCGCCTCACACAGCACAGCTTAGATTATGCCACAAATTCGAACAGGCGCACTGCTTACACGACCATGAGGTTTAATATCCGTGATACGGGACGTTTCCAGTTTTCGACCCCATTCCCTTATTCCCATAACCTTCTTCTGAGGGGCCCTCAAATCACACAGATCCCCTTCGCTCCCCCCTAGCTCGAGGCGTCTCACTCCAAAAGCAGGGGCTGGGGTGCCGCGGGACTGCAGCCAGCGTCACGTCTCCGTCGGCAGAAATGTTGTACTCGTAAGTTTACGAGGCTATTTCGATTAAGCTGTAAAGGCCGCAGGGTCAACAGAATACACTTTTAGAAAAAACAAAAGAGTTTGTGGGCATCCTGAGTTTGATCCGACGTTGACGCTATTGACATTTTAATACATTTTAAGTTATCACTTTCTATTATATACAAAGATGTCAATTAAAGGTTACCTTCACAAACAAAGTAATATTGAGAAATGACTTTAAAAATACAAAGTAATTTACTAATGTTTTCAGTTATTTGCAAATGTCAATAACAATGAACTCACGGTAAGGTAGATAAAACACATTGTTATCTACATCGTGAAATAAAGAAACGGCAAGTGAAGGTAAAAATATGAACAATACAAACATACACGCAAATATACACGCTACAAAATCTCAATAAGTTATATGTTGTGCCAAGATCAAAACTCTCATAACTTTCCGCAACTAAATAATACAAGGGTATATCGTTAGAAATTGTTTTATGCGATAGTTATTTATTCAAATTGAATTAAATATTATAATATAATATTTAAGAAGCACTTGTATAGCTCCCTTTTACTTATATTAAGACCATAAGAGTGGGTGAAATGCCTAAATTGTTAGATATTTAAGTAAAAAAATCACAATAATTGTTCATTTTACCCGCAAAGAAAAATACACGGCGACAGAAGAGAATTTAATTAATGTTTTGAATTAAATTGTATTTTTGTCAACCCCTTATTAGAAAAAAAATCCCCAAAGAGTACCTATCTTTGTCATATTTTGCAAAATTTCTCCAAAACGGAACAAGCTTGTTAAATAGTTTAGACACTAAAAACAAGGTCTTAAAAATATTAATATTTTTAATCGAGAGTTTTTTTTTTACTTATTATAAGCCAGTGCTTGACCACAATCCCACCTGGTGGTAAGTGGTGATGTAGCCTTAGATGGTAAATCGAACTGTTTTATCGTAACAAAAGCCTATTCACTCTTGCCTTGAAGACGCCTAGATTGTATTCGGACGGAAAGATGGACGTCGGGAAATTATTCCACTCCTTTGCTGTACGCATTACAAAAGACGAAGCAAACCGTTTGGTTCTAATGCGTGGAATATCGACAACAAAGGGATGAAGACCCGCCGACCGCCTGTTTTCCGATGGTGGAAAGGAGAGGGAGGAATTAAAGATAATGCTAGATAATGTAAGATATGCATTAAGTCGATAGATGCAGGTGGTTTAGGACCATGCTTTGTATATATATATATTGTGGTTTCACATAGTTATAGAAAAAAAATGTACTTACACTTGAGCGCATTTCAGGTGGCGGTTCTACAAAATTCACTCAATAGACAATAGTTGCTACTTTGCAATTACTTTCTATTGAGTAGCAAAAATACTTAAATTTTCAACTTTCTCAGATTTCCATAAAATAATGTTGAGTATAATAAGTATTTTGATTTTAATAAATTGATTTTAATTTATATAATTTATTTTGCCATTCAATATCAAGAAGCGTTTTTTCTGTCACTCCTATTGAATTTGACAGTGCCGGTTGAAATTTAGCGTCTCTATATGGATCTGAATCGCGCACTGATCCGGCTGAATATCTTATATTGCGAAAATAATCGAAAATATTTATATTTACTTTCATGCCGAAACCTATCTTGTTCTATTTTATTACGGTCAAAATATATTTAATACCGTTGTAAAGCAATTATTTACAATTGTTTTCATTATTTTGTTATTCAATTGTTTAAAGTTATTGCCACATCTTAACTTATAAATATTAGAAATCATTGGTAGGAAGCGATGTATAAATAGGTACTTTATTTTCAGTCAATGTTTTAACTTGAAGATCAATTATAAATAGCCATTAATGGGACATTTGCAAAAGCAAAACCCATCCTACCTAATTTTTACGACGTGTCATCAGCAACATTCTTAGTTTTGGATAAAACAAACCTTGTCTTTGAACTACCTAAGTCGTTTTTCAAAGAAAAACGACTTAGGTAGTTCATATTGAAGGAAATACACGTCATTACAAGGTTTCCATGTAAAACGAAGGCTATCGATGGGACTTATTAAAAAAATCAAATTTTTATTTTGATAATATTAATTCAAGACTGAAATAAACGTGGAGGGGTTTTTATCTGCAATAATAATTTTCATCAAAAATAGCATAGACCTATAAAAGTCATACACACGGTCAATCATACTGAAGAAGATCAATTGTACTATAAAATATTTAATAGACTAATTCCAGTATGTGTTGCTCAAGACACTGAATAAAGCAGTTTATAAAAATGTTACACTCACTGTTAACAAAAATTGTTATTGCAATTGGACTTATAGAAAAAACTATTCCAACTTGTCAGGCGCAGGAGCTATTATAAGAAGGAGAAGAGGTAAAATTTTGTTTTAGAGAGGCGCAATAAATATTGTTTTATCTGCAATTGAGCATAAAATAAAAAATAACTTCAGGCAAAGAGCACAACTGGCATTATACTCAAGCCCATAAATTGGTATGGGAAAAAACTACTAGGTTTTTAACAAAACATGCAAAATTTGAAAAAATCAAATATAATAAAATCTAAAAATGTAGATCTGTATGTATGGTCATAAATCAATATATGTATACATACAATATATGTATACATACATATATTGATTTATGGCCGCTTCGTAACTGACGGTAACTAAGTACATATATAACATCATACAGTTACGCCGAAACTAAGAGGAGGGTATCACTGTAGAAAACATAATAATTTATTGCGAAAATTTTGTGATAAAATTAAAAAACAATACAAACTTATCCCAGATACCCAATATGTTACAAAAATATAGCAAATAATAAACTAATGAGTTTGCGTTAGGTTTTAAAAAGTTTACAAGACATAATAAAAGGAAACAAAAATAAATGTCAAAAATGTTCAGGATCTATTTGACGATATACAGCTGACACTTAATCAAGCTTTTGGAAACCACGCCAATAAACAATACTTCTGTGAAAAATGATTTTTCACAGAAGTATGTGAAAATTCTAAAGACTGCCTTTTTACTTTTATAAATAATATGGGTCCCATAATAATATGGGACATGATATGGGACATTAAGGAAAAGAAAAATAATAACTAGAAAACACTTTCCCGCCATTTTCCATTGATTTTCTGTCCGCCAAATAGAGTGAATCTGACTAAGAAATTCGATACATTCTGAAGTTTTGTTACAGTAAATAATACTTTAGAAAACCTAAAAAATACAAGAGGTGTGCACAAGAGAATTAAGAACAGACAAAATCTTTCTTTTCAAATTTCCACCGAGTTGTAAGTAGAAGCCCAAATAGGTTTTCAAATTTAATTAAATATAGTTTATATGTAGTGATCTTGACTAGGTTTCATCAATTTACCATTGATAAAATGAGCAATTTTACGACTGTATTTACAAAAAACACTATCGGTTGAATCTTGCACCTTGGTCATTATTTTTAATATATATATATATTTTTATATTATTTTATATTATTATTTATTTTGCCCTATCTGAAACGTTCTGAACTCTATAGAAAATGTGGCGTATGAAAGGAGTGACAGTCACAAGAACATTTTATCTAGGTACAAAGATGTTTTAAGTTTTCGTGGCCTCTCCTTCACCACCGAGCATGTGCTAAATCAGCACTTAAAATTGCAATTAAAAATTTCATAGGTGCAGTGAGAGCTTAGACCCAGAGCTACTAAATACTAATACGACACAAATAAATACGATTCAACAAATATAATAAAAACTCTCACTTACTTAAAACTTAAAGACTTGATAGCTCGTGATGCCTACCGGACGAAGCTACAGCACCACACCGTGCAATGTAATTGAAGATGCTTAACCGCCACATAACTCTCGCATGTTCACGTGATGCGCAAGCATAATAGGCAGTATATCACTTATATACTTTTCACCTCTGCAGTCTATTAATCTTTGCAATTTTATAAGTAATACAGAAAGTAGTCGTTAGACGGTGTTGACGTCAGTTAAAATCTCAGCGGTCGCCGTTTCGTCAAGGTCATTCAGACTTCTTAAAGCCCATAATTATGTACATCTAGTTAATCATTTTACTTGTAATATTAGACGAATTGATGCTTTTATGGTGTAATGAATAAGGGTGATAAACGAGCACACAGTCTACCTGATGGTAAGTGGTTGCTGTGGCCCATAGACATCTACATCTATCTTCGTTTGCGAATTAAAATGCAGATGCGTTGTCAGCCGTGAGGACTAAGATATAATGCCTCTTTTCCAGTAAAAAAAGGGTATCCGGTTCTCTACACTCACCATACGAAATACAGCAGCACGAAGCTGTCATTTTACGCTGGTATTTTGTGAGAGCATGGTCCTTCCCCGGTCGAGCCGACCTATTTGTACTACAACTATACTATTATATAGCTGCAGCATCGCTCTATCACGTACAAAAATATATAATTATTACACCACAAATTAATTTAAAAAAAACTATTGCAAGAAGGCTATTTTTATTAATGTACTAAAAAGACAAATATAGCATGAAAAAACTCACAGAATAGGTAAATAAGTAGCGTGAATAGTTTCCTTGCGTTTGTATCGTTAGGCGCGTACCGCGCACCAACTTAGAAGTTGGTGCGCGGTGGTTTCTAGGAACCCCATTTTAAGAACACGTTAGCCTAGTGATTAGAATACCTGGCCGGTAAGCAATGTAATGTACGATGTAAATAATGCTCTATCGAAACTAGTACATTGGTTTAACGCCAACAATTTGCTCTTAAACGGCAATAAGAGAAAATGTATTAAATTTACAATACCTAATGTAAAACATTCGAAAACCAATGTGCTCTTAAATGGAGAGGAGTTGAGTCTTGTGGATACCACTGTTTTTCTCGGTATTACTATTGACGCGAAACTTCAATGGGGGCCCCCATATATCTAAATTAGTAAGCAGACTTAGTTCTGCAGCATATGCTGTAAAAAAGATTAGAAGTCTCACAGATGTTGAGACAGCTAGATTAGTGTATTTTAGTTACTTTCATAGCGTAATGTCTTATGGAATTTTGCTATGGGGTAATGCGACTGATATTGAAGCTATATTTGTTTTGCAAAAGAGAGCCGTACGGGCGATTTATAATCTAAATTGTAAAGAGTCCCTCAGAGAAAAATTTAAAGAAATAAACATATTAACTTTGGCATCGCAATATATTTATGAAAATGTAATGTATGTACATAAAAACATAAATAGCTTTAATAAGAATAAGGATGTTCATACCTTAAACACTAGGAACAAACATAAGCTTGTAATGCCAGTGACTAGACTCCACAGAATCAGTAATTCATTTATGGGGCAATGTATACGCTTTTACAACAAAATCCCAGAACATGTTCAAAGTTTGTCAATAAACAAGTTTAAAAGTTATATTAAAGAACAACTGTACAAAAACGGTTATTATAATATCAAGGAATACATGAATGAAAATAACCCCTGGGAATAAGGTGATCGCCACCATGATGGTTCTATGAAAATTCATTTAAAATTGTATAAAAAAATTATTGTTAAGTGAAATATGTTTAAAAAAAAGTCCCGCTGGGTTTCTTGCTGGTTCTTCCCAGGACAGAGGTATTGGTTCCGAACCAGTGGTAAATAAAATAATGACTTTCAATAAGTATTATGTAATAATCCATATTGAATAAAAATCATTCTATTCTATTCTATTCTATTGTACGTCACTGGTTTCAACTTTCAATCGAAAAAAATCACAAATTGTTTTTTTTGTGATTGTGATACATCATAAACTGTACATGTTGATCTACATCTAACTTTATCGCATATGCGTTATATTAAAGGGGTAATATAGTGGAAGCCTTATTGGTTGCGAACCCATGTGGCTCTTAGTGTAAGTTTATTTTATATTATTTATTCGTTATTGCATTCCTTAAAACAAAAGAATACAAAGGCGGACTAAATGCCTTGAGGCATTCTCTACAGTCAACCCATGGAGTGGTGAGAATTTGACGTAGGTGCGGCAATATAGAACAAAGTAACACTACACAAAATGATAATTAACTACATAACATATAAATCTATGACATAATACATACATTTTACTAATAAATAAACTATACATATATGACGGATGTATATACAAATATATACATACAAATATACATATTTAAATACATAAATAATTAGTATCTACATACAAATACCTATGAATATATGCGTCTGTTTAGCAATACATATTAAATGGATGAATCATGTCAAATGCGTTGTCTTCAATAGATGATTACGGACCATTTTTTTAAAAGCGTACTTATTGGGTGCTTTTCTGATGTCATCGGGCAAGGAGTTCCAAAGGCGTGTAGCCTGAACTGTGAAGGAGTTCACGGAGGAGGAGTAAGTTGTAAGTACCATAGATTGACGAAACAGATTTAACTTGTTTAGCAATGCTTAGATCGGACAAAAAGACACCATTATTATATTAAACATTCGCGATGATACTAGACGCAAAAATATTTACAGTGTCAAAAGTGCATCAAAGTCGCATGCAATATGTAGTTTCTGTGTAAGTATTGCTGACGTCAGTTGCAACATCACTATGTCGAGTATCAGTGATGTTGTGTGTATCCAATTATCGTTAAATTATAATCTAGTAAACACGAAGATGAATAATTCACGACTTATTTGTATGATGTAATTGCCTTTGTTTATCTTTTAATATTTACCTCTTTAGTCCAGTCATCGCAAGAATGATGATGATGCATCGAGATGTTATTCGACCTCAGACAAGTTCAAGAATACTACTTTACTAATTAATATTACTTTTACCTTTGGTATTTCCAATAAATAAATATGTAGTTATTAACTTAGTTAGTAGTAGAATTGAGTTATTAACATATTTCCATAGAATAATAGCGACAGACGAGCAAGGCCCATCTGATGGTAAGTGGATGATGTGGCCCATAAACATTTACATCTATCCTCAATTATAAATGAGAATATTCAGTAAGTAAGAACTTCCAGTAAGTAGAGTTCCGATCTCTACAAATACTATATGAAACACAGCAGCGGTAAGATGCTAGTTTTACGCTGATATTCTGTGAGTGCATGGACCTTCCCCGGTCGAACCAACCTATTCCTGCTGCAACAATATAATTTTTTAGAAGTTAATAACAAATTCAATTATTCTTCTTAGTGAAATATTATTAATTATAGTTCGCTCTTTTTATAAAATTTGCAAAATAGTTACTACAAAGGGTTGATTCCTGTTGATAAGTGATAACTACTTAAATCGCAGTGAGGGGGAACTAAGTGAGATCGGTGCCTCTATTCCGACAATATATAGAGACGTGTCATGTTCGATATTGTTTTCGATCAAATCTTGACGGGGACGTCGCTTCCTATCTCGTTTAATGAAACTTGAAAGACAATCCTTCTCGTTAAATCTGGTTTGAGTGAGACATCTTATCAAGCTTACAATAAAACAGAAATAATGGAAATCACACGGATGGGTATTGTTTGTTCGTAATTTATTTTTGAAGCTGCCTTTTCGTATAAAAGGGATAAACCAATTTTATAAATGACCACTTAACATCGTAATAATAGGTCGGGAATAAAGTTTTGTCGTATTTTGTTTATATAATGTTGAAGTAAAATCTCTTTGGTTACTGTACTGTTTGTATCTGGCAGGTTTTAATATCAATACATATAGAACAATAAGGAAAAGAAAAATAAAAACTAAAAACACTTTCCCGCTATTTTAAAATTGTTTTTCAGTCCACCAAAATGAGTAAATCTAACGAAGAAATTCAATACATTCTGAAGTTTTATTACAAAAAGGGAAAAATGCGATTCAAGCCGCGAACACAATTTATGACGCTTATGGACCTAATGAAGTGTGAGTTAGAGTAGCAAAAAGTTGATTCAAGTATTTTCAGTCCAGACTCTGTTTGTCACTCTAGTCGCCCTCATACAGATAAAGTCGATGCTATTTTGAATAAGTGGAGCAAGATCGGCATATTAGTAGTTACGAGTTACGACATAGCTGAGAAGTTGAGGACTGACCACAAAACTGTTTTGCCGATTTCAAAAAGTCTGGCTATACAAAAAAGCTCGATATTTGAGCTCACTGAAAGAAACCTAATGAATCGTGTATTCATTTGCGATTCTCTATTGAAACGTAATGAAACCAAACCATTTTTGAAAAGATTGATCATTGGAACACGCAATAAGATGATGCTTTGTGTATGGTGGAATTGGAAAGGCGTTATTATGTGCTTTTACCGCCACACCGGGCAAAACCATCGATTCGGATCTTGCTGCCAACAACTCAAGCAAGATATTGAGAAAAAACTGCCGGAATTGTTCAACAGGAAAGAAGTGGTCTTTCATCATGATGATTAAATTTTTTTTAACAATAAAAAATCTGTATCTCTAATATGAAAGATTGGATTTTGTGAAGCAATTTAAAAAATGCTTATTTTACTACTATCTACGATTTTTTAAAATTTACGTTCATCCTTAAAACCTCCCTAACTCGGTTAATTTTGACCGGAGGAAAAAACATCATGAAATCTTTCTTATATAAAATTTTAAGCACTACATTTTTACTAAGACTTTCTTGTCTAATTTTTACCGTTTACGAGAAATTGTTAAAAAACACATTTGACAGATTTTTTTCAAGCCTTGCCGGGGGTTGCAGGCACGAAAACCTTTACACATTGTTTTTGTATCCTTAAAACTATATTATATAAAAATTGCAAAGTTTAATGCCAAAATTTTAATTTCAGACCTCATTTGAATGGACTATAGGCAAAGTATGAAATGAAAATAAATTACACAAAAATAACGCGAACGCTACAGTTAGCAGAATGAGACGATGATACATTAGAATATTAAAATTTTTACTTTAAATTAAGTACATATAGAATAGAACATTTATTTGCTTAAAACATGGTTCATAAGATGGTCAATGATGTGGAACTGACATGTTTTGCCATAATTGGCATGCAAAAATTAATGAAATACTTACAACTAATTACACTAAGCCAATCTTACATTTTAAAATTACTTCATCATTACTTAAAAAATATGAACAAATATTCTTTTTGAATTCAAATATTATGTACAATTAAATGCTTCCCCCCTTCCCCCTGCAGTCGAGATGCTCCCCGATCATCTCCCCTTCCCTCTGCAGTCGAGGTAGAGTCGGTATTTGTATCGGATTTAGAATCGGTATTAGACCCGATTCGCCGCTAGGGTTTAGAGCCATGCTGCAGTGTTATATTAGTAGTATAGTTGTAGCACGAATGGGTCGGCTCGACCGGGGAAGGACCACGCTCTCACAGAATACCAGCGTAAAATAGCAGCTTAATACTGCTGTGTTTCGTATGGTGAATGTAGGGAACCGGAGACCCTTTTTACTGGAAACGAGGCATTCCACCTTAGTCCTCACGGGTGACAACGCATCTGCATTTTGATTCGTAATCGAGGATAGATGTAGACGTCTATGGGCGCCAGCAACCACTTACCATCAGGTGGACTGTGTGCTCGTTTGTCACCCTATCTTATAAAAATAAAATAGTGTTTTTGGTTGCTCGTTTTTCCTGTCCCCATGACCTCCGTGTATCGGAGACGCCCCAAACCCGTCCCCTTTTCCTAAGAAGAAAATGTGGAGGAGTTATGCTCTTAAAAGGATGGCGGTCAGTGCTGATGGGTCCACGTATGTATGTGAAGGCGGTCCCGTGGCTCTGCCAATATGCGGTGAAGTTAGAACATCACAAGATTGAAGTCAGTGCGAGTCCGATATAATATAACTCTTTCTTACTTCCGCGAGGTGGATATGCACATGTTCTTCCCCAACTTTAAAAACGGTAACAGATGTGGAGCCATATGCAATGTAGGGTTAAAATCGAAAATAAATTATGGTTGCTTCCTATATTAAGGAAATATTTCGTTTTCCATAAAGTTCAAGAAGTGCACGAAAACCCCATTAATAAAACCAAATACCGGTCTAACGACCTACGAACGGCTTAAAGTTGTTTCATTTTAAGTCGTCTTAAATTGTTGGACGCATAATTTACAGAGGAAACTTGAGGATAGGGAGTAGTGAAGATTGTGCAAGCATAATTTTAGTGGAAATGGGTAAAAAGTAGATATTTGAAAAAATACTAGTAAAAATACGCTATTAAATATTACTAATATTCCCTTTAACCACATCTGGTTAAGCTTAAAATGCTTGTGTTAAAAGTGGTTCACGATAGTAGTCGAATGGCGGATTCGAAGCCACGACCTTTCGAGTTCGCGGTCCGGGCCGTGCCTTTAGGCTACTGACGCTTAATATGTCTCCGGGGTGAAGCATATGCTGCAAACATTTTATGGCTCACTGCATTAACTTGGGTAGTCTAAGAAAGACTGGGACCTTTTTTTAACTACGTCATTATAAGGGATAGGGACTCAAGACTTGATTAAACTGTAGTGTTTTAACAACAATTAAAAATTAAAAATTTTGTACATACGACTTCAATATAAATTATTAAGAATAACTCAAAAACTTTTGTTCACACCTTGATCAAATTTATATGGGACGACATGAAAAGCACCAGCTTTCAAATAAAAAGAGAATCATCGAAATCGGTTCACCCAGAAAAAAGTAATGAGGTAAAACACATAAATAAAGGGAAAAAAATCATACAGTCGAATTGAGTGCACTACGTATGATATAATAAAACGGATGATATCGAAAAACGAAATGTACTCGTATCTTGACTATTTTAGGAATCGGACATTGGCCATATCTAAAAAAGCTTTTGCGATAAGGTTGTTTTTAACATGGTGACATCACAATCACAAAGAACAAGACCTAAAATCATATATTACGGTTCGGTTCTGCACGAATATAGATTACGTATTAAGCGTTTTTTTTTATAGAATATGGGTGACAAACGTGCACACAGTCCACCTGATGGTAAGTGGTTGCTGTGGCCCATAGACATCTACATCTATCTCCGTTTGCGAATTAAAATGCGTTGTCAGCCGTGAGGACTAAGATAGAATGCCTCTTTTTCCAGTAAAATGGGTCTCCGGTTCTCTACACTCACCATACGAAACACAGCAGCATCAAGCTGCTATTTTACGCTGGTATTCTGTGAGAGCGTGGTCCTTCCCCGGTCGAGCCGACTCATTCGTGCTACAACTATACTATTAATATAGCTGCAGTATGGCTCTACCACGTACAAATATCACGTTTTGTCAAAACACCTGTGAATGGATTTAGTATCTGTTTTTTTTTTATAGGAGAGGGGGCAAACGAGCATATGGCTTACCTGATGGTAAGTGACTATCGCCGCCCATGAACAACTGCAATACTAGGGGAATTGCAGGTACGTTGCCGGCCTTTTAGAACGGAGTAAGCTGTTTTCTTGAAGGTCCCTAAGTCGTATCGGACCGGAAAATCACCGGTGGTAAGCTATTCCACAGATATGTCGTACGCGGAAAGAAACTCCTAATGAAACGTACAGTGGTGGACCGCCAAGCATCCAGATGGTGTGGATGGTATCGGGAATTTTGCCGCGATGTGCGTTGGTGAAATTAATGGCGGCTGGGATTAATCCGAACAATTCCTCAGAGCACTCTGCGTGGTAGATGCGAGAGAAAATGTAAAGGGATGCAACATATCTTCGCAGCGCCAGTGAATTGAGCCGATTGGAGAGTACTCCATCGTTGGCGATTCGGGGCGCTCTGCGCTGGATGCGGTCAAGTAGAAGAAGCTGGCACTGGGGAACCCCAGCCCAGAGATTGGAACAGTATTCCATATGAGACCGAACCTGCGCCTTGTAAATTTGCAGACGGTGTGCTGGCATAAAATACTGTCCCGCTCTGCTGAGTACGTTAAGCTTTTTAGAGGTCAATTTGGCCTTCTCTTCCGAGTGACTACGAAACTGCACGATATGTCGATATGTCGACGCTGAGGATTCCGATACTGGCTAAGGCAACAAAGGGAGTGCCTTGACGGTTCATTTTAGCGGTAAACGTGCAAACTTTTGTCTTCTGAGGATCAAACTGGACTAGATTTAGTCGCCCCTAATCCGAGACTTTGTTCAGCAAAGACTCGACTTCAGACACAAATCTGTTACAGTACTCGGCGAAGTTTTCCCGAGAAATATTGGCTCAACCGGTTTATTCAGCATCAAAAGTGGCTGTCATCCGCATAGCAATGAATGTTACCGGTTCAACATATCATTGATATGTAGAAGAAACAGCGTTGGTGATAGCACCCAGCCTTATGGAACACCAGCGTTAATAGGCTTGTAGTTGGAGCATGCACCGTCTACTACGACCTTGATGCTCCGATCAGCGAGAAAACTGGTGATCCAATTGCACAATTTCTCGGGAAGTCCATAGGAAAGAAGCTTCGAAAGAAGCGCTTTGTGCTAAACCTGATCGAAGGCCTTCGCTATGTCCAAACTAACGGCCAATGCCTCCTCCTTAGACTCGATCGCCTGCGCCCATCTATGTGTTAGATAAACAAGAAGATCACCAGCTGAGTGACTCCGATGGAAACCGTATTGGCAGTCACTAATCAGCTGGTGCTCCTTAAGGTACCGCATGAGCTGGCATTTAATAATGGACTCCATAATTTTGGAGAACAAAGAAGTGATGGCGATAGGTCTGTAGTTGGACGGATCAGTGCAGTTACCTTTTTAAGGATCGGGTGCATGAAAGCTGTCTTTCATGAATTTGGGACAACAACTAGGGAGTAGGAGTACCGGAAAAGATGCTTTAGAACCGGTGCTAACTCTGGAGCGCACGTCCACTCTACTCTACTCGACTTGTGGATGTCCAGGCAGAGGATTGCTTTGCGTACTGAGCACTGTGTGAATCGGCCATCAGGTATAGATCACTCACACTGCGGAATGGTCGGCGGTATGTTCCCCTGTCATCGAGAGTCGAGTTGGACGCAAAAAGGGAGCCTAAAAGTCCGCTTTTTCTTTTGCGGCGTGGGCCAGTGATTCGTCCTCTCTGTGCAGAGATGGTAGCGATGGCTTACAGAAATTCCCTTGGCGAGAGCCCAGAATGCACGGATTCCTGAAGGAAGGCGAACTAATTTCTTGTCAATTCTGCTTAGTGTTCATACTTTGACATATCAATAACTCTTTTGGCCTGGAAGTGAAGTTATACTTCTTTTTAAGCATGCTGGTGCTTACATCCCAAACCACCGAAGCTTCAGCCCAGGCCTGATAACATTCCTGCTTACTGCGCAATGCAGTCTTACAGGAGCGACCAAACCAAGGCTAAGATTTGCCTCCGATGGGTACCACAGACGATGGAATAAATAGTTCCATTCCCAACACATCAGTGACAGAGTCAGCAACAGCGGCAAAAATTCGGCAGAAAGCAAACCCGCCCCCATGAGTAAGATGCAAAGAAAGACCGCATTCTGTCCCAACCCGCCGATCTGTAATAATACATTGTAATAATAATCCGCCAAACACGGCGGTAACCTACAGAACGCAACCGCGAGGGGAGCGTGAGTGGCACCACACTCCGGATCAGACAATGGTTCGAAGAGCCGAGCATGCATGAACGGAAAGCTGATATCCGTCTGGATGAGAGGTCAGCAGAAGGTCCAACAGGGAAGAGCTATGATCCTCCACATCTGGAATCCGCGTAGCCGAAGTAATCAGTTGTGTCAGACCATATGGCAAGGAAAAGTCATAAACAGATCTCCCTGCATGATCGGTTAAACGTGAACTGAGCCATGGCGTTAAAATCGCCAAGTATCACGATCTATACGGATGGGATCTGTTGTAGCAAGAAGTCTATAGCCATTTGGTCTGTATCGGAATTACCGCAATGGGACCTATACAGGCACCCGTAGACGAGGGGATGGTTGCTGCTATCTACGCGCAGCCAAAGGATGGACAGGTCCGTACCTTCAAGTCTGCGGAGGCGTCAAGAATAGATATCCTCTCTGACGTATACGCAAACTTCAGCCCGGGGCACAAGGAAGTGTTCTAATTTGTACCCCGGTTAGGACAGGTACGAAGGAACAGCCGGAGAGGACACCTGCGTCTCGGTCAAAAAGAGCAAGGCCGGCTTCGTCGTCTCTAGATGGTAGTGGACGGCGTTAAGGTTCGAGTGAAGTTCCCTGATATTGCAGAAATCCACGGATAGTGTGGCAGGGGTTGCCATGGTTTTATCGCCTTTTGCCTTCCCCCCCCCCCCAATGTACCATGTTATGGGGGGGGGTCCTCCGGCCACCTGCACTAATCAAGCGAAACGCAGAAGCAAAGCTTCTACTTTGCGTTGGTGTACTGTGAGGTCATGGTTCGGCTCATCCATGCTACAGCGGAAGCTGCAGCGTGGCTCTGCAACTATTAAAATCTGTAGTTAGGAATCGTGATAATATAATTAGCGATATTATCTGGTATGCGGGGTACGAATAGCCTCCGATAGACTGAGTGTGTGCGATTATAATCGGTGATTACTTAGAGACGACTATAAGTAATTTTTTTTATTGTTCAAATTTTGGAACATAACTATAATCTGTAAGGTTTTATTTTACATCATCGAAAATTTCTCAAATAAAAAGACTAATCGTAAACTTCAAAGAAGATAATTTATCGCATTGATGTTTGGAATAAATATAATTTATTTATAAGGGTCATCATAATTACACAAGTACAGATAATTCTTTAATGAATGATTACTTATAGTATTGATGAAATCGAGCATAATTATGTGACAATTAAGTAACATCACCCAGTAAATAATTAATAGATACAGTTCCTGGTTTCAATGTATAACTATAGGCTATAGGTACGTATACATTTTTTTAATATAAAGAATAAATGAAACAAATAAATATAAATATCAGCAATTAGAATGAAATTAAAATATAAACTAAATTGCTAGATTATATTCTTAACAGAAAGACGACTTAGAAATTATAAACAATATGTTTCATTTAAATGTTCTAAAAATAATGACATTTATTGTTGTCATTATCATAGAATACATAGCAAAGTAGATACTTACTTACTACTTATAGCGCAAATAAATGCTTTCAACTCATTATTGATTTTTTTTTCTATTTGGTAGAGTTTATAACTTGCGGCTGTGTTCTCATAAGAGTGAATCACTAAGGACAGAACGAATTTAAAACAATATAAAATCATAATTTAGTTCTTTAAACTAATATTATTTCAAGTGTATATAAATATACATGAACATTTCTTTTTCATTATGAAGAGAAATATTTGTAGTAAGTAATATAAGAGAATTACTAGATCACGTTTCGTCTAATTATATGAAAAATTTAATTGGGTTTTATTTTTGCGACTTGATCACAATACGAGAATAATTTTCAACTGTCCTAAAAATATATTTAAGTTTATCCGACCGCAATCGGCTGCACCTAGTTGTAGCCGGCTAAACTTCTATTATATTTTTAATGTAAATACATATTATTTGTCCTATTACTAGATAATTAAACACTTTGAAAAAGTATTCGCGAGTAGGATACTGAAATGTCATACGCCACTCTACAAACCGCGGCATAGCAAGGAGAAAAAGCTATCTAGGAAGCTTAAACTGGAAAAGTATGCAATGAAACTCGTAGCGACCAATTCTTCCAGGATTTTTAAGGAATTTTGTTGTTAGGTTATCCCTAGAGTATTCTATTGTACGCAAAGCATTGTGCTGCTCTATTTTAATAAAGTGTTGGATGTCACTTTCGGGGAGAAGCAGAGTTAGTTATGTTGTTTTATTTTTGCAAGGCAACCCAAACCCACTAGTTAACACGGAGCAAATTTGGTTACCAGTATTAAACGACTTAGTGAATGTTATTGAGAACAGTTTCTACAGTTTTAAACTTGTTATCTGTGATAAGTAATATAAATACGGACTTGCGGGAATAATGATTTCAGGACTAAGATTTGTTTTGAAGACCTATTCTATCTACTTAAACATTCTTTATTAAAAATATTAAAAACAGGTGAAGTTAAGAAACGACTGTACTATTTAATTTCATTTTTTATGGTAATAACTGGTTTAATGGTTATTTGTCTATATTTCGTAATCTACACTTTACTTTGTTAACCAGAGTTTAACTTAACATACATAATATGATACTGTAATATAAGAATTTAATATCAAGACTCACGACCCTTTTAAGTAATTAAATCTGAACGTTCTATTACATTTTAAGATAATATGTTTGCTGATCCTTGAAAGATAAACTCCGTTTATTTATAATAATTATACTACTTAGGTACTGAGCAAATTAGGTAATTTCTTATATGTGTTTAGAATGTACAATGTTTATTATACCTTATAATTATGTAACAAAGCGATAAAATTTATTTATAAACCACTGACGTCAAAGAAATATACTGGTAGCATAAAAGCACGTTTTATTCAAGATGATAATAAAGTGATATATATACATTAAAAAGAGATATGTTAAAAAGACAATATGCTGAAAGGCGAAAAGACGTACGTTTAAAGTAGTGAAAGTTTCACGTAGTGTTAGCTACGGTGGCGAAGCTAACAAGTAAAAACTTGTTCGAGGAAACTCCTATTTCAACTGGGGATATTACGTTTTCATGTCGCGAAATTGTACCTTCTTGTAAAGTAAAATGGAATGAGATTTCGTTTTTTTGAAATAAAGAGCTAACATAAAAAATAATTAATACTCTATATATGAAAAATTTTACCTATAATTATGTAAACTAGCAAATAGGCATTAATTCTTTCAGTGTCGATGTTTTACGTGGTGGTAACATTGTACGTTGGAGAAAAAGGAACCATGTTTAGCTTTACTTTCATTTTATATTCATTTGATTATTTTGGTTGGAGAGGGAATGGGCTGACTCGAACGGGGAGCGATGACCCTCATACAGAACTCCGTTGTATTTTCACCTACACTCTATGACAAAGAATATTAACTTAAAAAGTAATTTAAATAAAGTCATTATGTATTGTGATGACATAGGCAAAAATTTGGGCATGATATTAAATAACTGTTTAACTGGTTAGTAATATTGTATGCCTGGGGCATCCTTTAGTCATATAATTAATAAAGTTTTAACTAGTAAGTTTTGCCCTAATAGCATATTAATAATTCTTGTTAGGAGCAGAGGCAATGTAAATAAAACTCAATTACTAAAATATATTGATTATTGTCTAAATACTTTAAATGTACATAAATTTATCTTGTTTACATTGCCTTACATACAGGGCTGGCCATAGGAAAATAAAATAAGTTACAATTTAAATTTTCATGTAATAATAATTTAAACTTGACATTTAATTGTTATAATTATAATAATAGAATTAATTTAATAGACACAAATAACTTAATTAAGAAATTTTTGACTAGAGATAGGTATTACCTATCCAAATATAATTTAAGACTAAGTTCATATATTAACTCAACCAAGGTCTTGGCTACATAAACATCTGCTTCTATTGAGCACCATAATGACTTAATATGTAATTTGGAATCAGTTCCAAGTAATTTAAATTAGAAAATGAGACAATAGAGGTAATCTCTAGCAGTTATAATAATTTAAATAATTTATAATGTAGCTTACAAATCCTATATATCAGAATATACAAGGCATGATAGGCAAAGAGCTAGAAATTGAATTGTTCTGATATAGAAATAATATTCATATTTTATGTATTACTGAACATTGGTTAAAATATTATAACTTAATGTTTAACTTCACTAATCACCAGGTGGTCAGTTCGTTCAATAGAGAAACGGTTTTAAGAGGTGGCTAATATCAGCTAGTAAATTATTATCATGTAAAGAACATAAAGATATTGTGAGCCTCTCTGTTGAGCGAACTGTAGAAATGGCATATGTTGAATTTGGCACCTCATTGTTGTGAACGTCTACAGAGTACAGACTCCCATGTTCTATATACGATACATTTGAAAAAATTATGGAGTATGTTTTCGTTAAGCTTAATAAACAGAATTAATCTTTTGTAATATGTGGAGAATTTAATATCAATTTTCTAGAAGCTTCCTTCACCAATATTAAATTCGGATCATTGTTTAAATCATATGGTCTTTTTAATTTATTTTTAGAGCCAACGCGTATTATTGAATTTTCGTGCAACATGTATAGATAACATTTTTTAAATGTTAAGCCGTTGCGTAAATGTATAATTCAAAAATTGACTTCTGATCACTGTGGACAGTTAGTTTCGTTACCTTATTTTCACAAAAAGCAAGTAGATGAGAAAGTTGTGTTTGTTCGAGTAAATACACGTCGCTTGGAGAAGTTTAGAAGGAACACAATGAAGAAATTTCCATCACTTTCATATCAAAATAATCCTAATATTTTGTATGGAACATTGTTCTAGCTTATTTGCAATGAATCTTTAAATATCGATATGGTTTTGCGTAGGCTTTGACACACACTCTGAAGATAACCTCTGAAAATCGTTTTACTTAACTTGCAAAAGATATTTGACTGTTTGCCCCGACAGATAAACTAACTCGCGTTGTGATACAAAAATGTGTCTATAGCCTACATTGACATCCTGCGGGAGGCGGGAACTTTTTTTTTTTAATAGGAGAGGGGGCAAACGAGCATGCGGCTCACCTGATGGTAAGTGACTACCGCCGCCCATGAACAACCGCAACACCAGGGGAATTGCAGATGCGTTGCCGGCCTTTTAAAAAGGAGTAGGCTCTTTTCTTGAAGGTCCCTAAGTCGTATCGGTCCGGAAAAATCGCTGGTGATAAACTATTCTACAAGGAAGTTGTGGGAGGAAGAAAACATTTTCTAAATCGCACAGTGTTGAACCGCCAATTATCCAGATGGTGTGGATGGTATCAGGAGTTCTGCCGCGATGTGCGTTCGTGAAATTTAGCGGCTGGGATTAATCCGAACAATTCCTCAGAGCATTCCCCATGGTAAATGCGAAAGAAAATGCAAAGAGATGCAACATCTCTTCGCAGTGCCAATGAGTCGAGCCGATCGGAAAGGACTCGGTCGTCGACGATTCGAGCCGCTCTGCGCTGGATGCGGTCAAGTGGAAGGAGCTGGCACTGGGGAGCACCAGCCCAGAGATGGGAACAGTATTCCATGTGAGGCCGAACCTGCGCCTTGTAAAGTTGCAGGCGTTGAGCTGGCATGAAATACTGTCCCGCTCTGCTGAGCACGCCAAGCTTTTTAGAGGCCAATTTGGCCTTCTCTTCCAAGTGACCACGAAACTGCACGCCACTCGATATGTCGACGCCAAAGATTCCTATACTGGCTGAGGCAACAAGGGAAGTACCTTGAAACTGACGAGATACGACAAAGGGGTTCTTTTTAGCGGTAAACGCGCAAACTTGTGTCTTCTGGGGGTTAAGCTGGACTAGATTTAGTCGCCCCCAATCCGAGACTTTGTCCAGCAAAGACTCGACTTCAGACACAAGCTTGTTCCGGTACTCGGTGACGTTTTCCAGAGACGGCCGGTGTATAGAGCATCACCAGTGCTGTCATCCACATAGCAATGAATGCTACCTGCTTGCAACATATCATTGATATGCAGAAGAAACAGCGTTGGTGATAGCACGCAGCCTTGTGGAACACCAGCGTTAATAGGCTTGTAGTCGGAGCTTGCACCGTCTACAATGACCTTGATGCTCCGATCTGCAAGAAAGCTGGTGTTCCAATTGCATAATTTCTCGAGAAGCCCATAGGAAGGGAGCTTCGAAAGAAGCGCTTTGTGCCAAACCCGATCGAAGGCCTTCGCAATGTCCAAACTAACGGCCAATGTCTCCCCCTTGGACTCTACTGCCTACGCCCATCTATGAGTTAAGTAGACCAGAAGATCACCAGCTGATCGACCCCGACGAAAACCGTACTGGCGGTCACTAATCAGCTGGTGATCCTCAAGGTACCGCATGAGGTGGCAGTTTATAACGGATTCCATTATTTTGGAGAACAAGGGGGTGATGGCGATAGGTTTGTAGTTGGACGGGTCTGAGCGGTCGCCTTTTTTAGGGATCGGGTGGACAAAAGCTGTCTACCATGATTTCGGGACTACGCCTAGGGAGTAGTAGTAACGGAAAAGACGCGTTAGAACCGGTGCTAACTCCGGAGACCACGTCCTCAGCACAATTGGGGGGATTCCGTCAGGCCCACTCGACTTGTGGATGTCAAGGAAGAGGAGTGCTCTGCGAACCGAGCGCTGTGAGAACCGCACATCCGGCATGGAGCACTCACACCGCGGGATGGTCGGCGGTGTTTTCTCCCCGTCATCAACAGTCGAGTTGGACGCAAAAAGGGATCCTAAAAGGTCGGCTTTCTCTTTTGCGTCGTGGGCCAGTGAGTCGTCCTCCCTGTGCAGAGATGGTAGTGATGGCTTACAGAAATTCCCTTGGACAGCCTTGGCGAGAGACCAGAATGCACGGGTTCCCGAAGGAAGGCGAACTATTTTCTCGCCAATTATGCCTATGTGCTCTGACTTTGCCTTGGCAATAACTCTTTTGAAGGACCTGGAGGCGAAAATATACTTCTTTTTAAGTATGCTGGTGTTTACATCCCGAGTCGCCGAAGCCGCAGCCCAGGCTTGATTACACTCCTGCTTACTGCGTAAAGCAGTCTTACAGGAGCAACCAAACCAAGGCTGAGATCTGCCTCCAATGGATACCACAGATGATGGAATAAATAGTTCCATTCCCTGTAGCACCACATCAGTGACAGAGTCAGCAACAGCGCTGGGATCATCCGGCGAGAAGCAAACCCGCCCCCATGGGTAGGAAGCAAAGAAAGACCGCATTCCGTCCCAATCCGCCGACCTGTAATGCCAAACACGGTGGCAACCTGCAGAACGCCACCGCGAGGAGAGCGTGAGTGGCACCACACTCCGGATCAGACAATGGTCCGAAGAGCCAAGAGGGGCATCGACGGAAACCTGATATCCGCCCGGATGAGAGGTCAGCAGAAGGTCCAACAGGGAAGGTGTATGATCCTCAACATCTGGAATCCGCGTAGACGATGTAACCAGTTGTGTCAGACCATATGCCAAGGCAAAGTCATAAACAGATCTCCCCGCATGATCGGTTAAACGTGAACCGAGCCATTCGGCGTGGTGGGCGTTAAAATCGCCAAGGATCACGATCTCTGCAGATGGGACCTGTTGTAGCAAGGAATCTGTAGCCATTTGGACGTGGTCGATGAGTCGGTCTGTTTCGGCATTACCGCTATGGGACCTATAGAGGCACACGTAGACGCGCGGATGGTTGTCGCTGTCTACGCGTAGCCAAAGGATGGACAGGTCCGAACCTTCAAGACTGCCAAGGCGTCGAGAACAGATGTCCTCTCTGATATACACGCAAACTCCAGTCCGAGGCAAAAGGAGAGCTCCAATTTGTACCCCGGGTAGGAGAGATACGAAGTATCAGCCGGAGAGGACACCTACGTCTCGGTCAGAAAGAGCAAGGCTTGCTTCGCAGTCTCGAGATGGTAGTGGACGGCGTTTAGGTTCGAGTGAAGTCCCCTGATATTGCATAAATTCACGGATAGCGTGGCAGGGGTCGCCTTGGTCTTGTTGCTCGGTTTGCCCCGAGCAGTTATTGTGTTGAGCGGAATTTTGCCCCCCCCCCCCCCAGAATACGCGGGGCAGCCTGAGCACCCACGCTCAGGAGTGGAATAGCATGGTCGTGGATGCTCAGCGAGGGATTCTCCAGGGGTACTGGTACCCTGTAGTTTATGATGTAATTCCGCATGTACTTCCACAATTCCGAATCATTTGTTCGGTCTGCAATTCTTTATCTTTTTGTCTTGTTATAAAACGCAGTGCACTATGTCAATATAGTAGATATCAAAAAGTCACCTCTTAATCCTCTTATTTATACGAATGAGATCGTACTTGTTGACGGAGATAAAGAAAACAGATCAAAGAGTGAATCAATCGAAAGGCTCTAGATCAGTATATTGAAACTATATGTGGCAAATAATGAATACATTGCTTGCGGAAGGGCAGATACGTTTTTAGGAAATTATGTGAGTAGATGAATATGTTCTACGTAAACCGGTATATTCCAACTTACGCTACGTTTGAATGAAAAGTCTTGATACCGTTGTCGTAGGAGCACAATCATGCGGCAGACCAAACCAGATGAGAGTCAATGGACTCACTACCAAAAACGTTACACACCGGATTAAGTAGGAAAGCGGTCCCTGACAGTAACCAGGATAACGCTTAGAAAAAGAAAAAGAGTTATGCCTTTCTGAATAGAGCATTGCATGGTACAGGGTTGCATTAAAATTTATAATTAGTGAATTACATAAATTAAAATGAACGTAAATTATAAACTAAAATTGGATTCGAATTAGCGACTCGACTGCTGTCTACTTCTACCCATGCTTTTACTACGGATGACATATCAGAAACCTTAGGTACTTACTCTGCACAAACATTAGTTGATTAGTCGACCCCTTTTATTGTTTAGCATTGACGTCACAATCACTCAGATGATAATTATTACAATGGATGGAAAGTTGTTTCGTTTGGTCTCAGTTGTGTTTATACAATAATATGTTACCCTGGTTTCCCTTCAAAACGTAAAAATCTTTCGCCTATAATTACCACAACCATATGTTATATTAAAAATCTATTAATAAGAATAGTGGTAGCTTAGTAACTTTATACTCCCCTTTTTGTCCACTATATTACCATCCCAACACGTGGTTTCGCCTCGTTGCAAGGCGAAACCTTAACCGCCTGGCAACGAGGCTTTGTCAAGCGATAAGACTTGGCTATTATAATCAACGATACGTACATACTAACCAAGAAACCAGGACAGAGCAGATATTATGTTTTCTGTACGAATCTTAATAAAATTTATATTTTTTTTCCTTATTTGGAAATTAATGGATCTACATGAAGTTCCGCTAGATCTAAAAAAGAACAAAGCGAGAGAAAATACAATATATTAATTAATAATTAAATAAAATATTATTAGGTGTAATAGATTATTTATTAATTATAAGATTAACTTATACTTGTTTTAGAGTAATCTACCAATTTATTTGTTATTTAAACCGATCGGATACTCCTTACAGCATTACCGGGGTCTCTATCCATCAGCTGTTGTTGAAACCGAAGTGCGGCGTATCCACTACTCCATATCGTCCTATGGGTGTAGTAAGAGGCAAGAGAGGAAAAAATCTCATTGATGAGATAGATTTAATATACAGAGAGATGTAAATGTTTGTCTCTTTTTATTGTCGCTTTTTCGTTTCAATCAGTTTGAAATCACACCAATTCTAAAGAAGATTTCACGGAGGTTAATGTTAACAATAATATAGTGTGAGTGCTCAATTTGCTCTCTTATTTACGTAATTAATCGTTATCATTAATAAAACAAAGCATGGTTAAACCAAAATTGATTAAATATGCGAACTAGCACCAACTTTGCTTATTGCAATATAACACGATAATATTCTTCTTTACTTCTTCTAGAGGAATAGCCACACAGAACAGAATCACAAAAAAAAAACAACAAGATAACCAACTGATGAACTAAAGCAAAATGGCCCCGTTCGTACGAGAAGCCAAACTTTAATAGCGGCTGCAAAACAAGTCGTAGTGGGGTTATGTACAGTGGTTTGATGCGCTCGAACTTTTCACTTGTTTACGGGTTTCTGTTTTAAATATCTTCACTTTAATACATTAATTATTATCACATTATAATTACGGCGTTATATACGCATTTTAACTATAACATAAACCATTGTTACGTAATTTATGGAATCTCAATTAATTATGTCATCAACATCATTATTATCATTATTACAGCCCTTCGTAAATCCACTGCTGAACATAGGCCTCCTCCAAGGAATACCACAAAGCACGGTCCTGAGCCACCTGCATCCATCGACTTACTGCATGTCTTGGCAGGTCGTCCCTCCTACTAGTGAGGGGTCATCCTACACATTTAAAAAAAAAGCACGTAAGTATATATAAGAAATCATTAGGTCGCCCTACACTTCGCCTACTGATACGAGAATATATTATCATGAATATATAATTTGAATTTATTAGGAAATATTCTCCACTTAACAAGTTTCTAGGTCGAAAGGCGCCTTCGCCTTAAAAGCCATGCGCTCGTTCCATGCCGGCGTGATTCGCTTCACGTGGACGCTGACTTTTGTCATCATGCGCCTTATCAGTGCACTGATAGCTGAGCTAATTCGTCGCGATTGGCCCCGCTGAGGGCGTGCACAGCCCGCCTGCTTCTATAAAATCAATTGGCACGAGATCTGTCGCAGCATTACTTGCACAGGTGCCGCACGTGACGCGTACTTATCTCTCATTATTTTTTATAGATTAGGGCAGCATATTAACACACTCACTACAGGTAAGTAAATTCTAATTTCCGATTAGAAAAAAAGAAATAACACAGAAGAGTAAATTAAAATTCATTCAAAATGAATGAATTCTTAACCAGAATAAACTGACCTTTCTCATTTAAATCTCTTTTTACTCAAACTGACATTGAATTCCGTATTTACAAGACCCAACTTAATACAAGAAGACGAAAAACCACAATTTTATTACCAACGTTTTATTGCAATCGACAACTGAACGATTTGCATAAATCGATTTTAACTTTCTTCGAGAAATGAAACCGCTAGAGAATTACTTAGTAGTCTGTTTGATTTATTCTATCTTTTTAAAAATTTATCGTTCTACATCACAAGCAGACAATGGAATTAGAATGACAAAATGAAATTGTTCGCTCGCGGCGACGATTTTTCTTTTTGAAAAATTTGCTCAATTTTAAAACGATGGTTGGGTATAAAAATGATAGGTTGATATTATATTTAAGTGGATTTTCGAAATTGGTTCACTTAAGAATAATAAATATTAGGATGAATTCATTTCATACAATCTGAGAGGAACTGCTTCTACATTCATTTTGTCTTAAAAGTTACTTGCGTATAAAAGTTTTAACTTTTCTTTTCAGATTAAAACAGAAAAATGGCTTACTTACAGTCTATGCCTAAATCTGAAACAATTAGGTTACGTGAAAAACATGTGGGGTGAGTAGCATGTATTAGTATGTGTAAATATTTCCTTTTACTAAAACGTTTTCTTTAGGAGAGTGTTGATCTTTTATGGCAGAATTAAACGTAAACCATTTGACAAGGAATTTTCAAGCCTAGAAAGCGCCCGCATGTGTTGATTTGTTACCCATAATGGTACCTCATCCATTACAGTAGAACGGGTATTGGGTGGAGTTGCGTAACGGTAAATTTGTTTCACAGAGCCGCCTGCCAGTTGTTCTTCCGTTCATCGCCGTTGAAAATTGTTCGGGGCATCGCCCAGTTCATGTATGACGAGACGGGCGAAAGATACTTAGATTGTATCAATAATGTTGCACATGGTAAATATTTGTTTTATATAGTAGGTACATATTATATTTTTCACGAATGTCTCGTTGGTCTAGTGGTTGTAAACGCGATTGAGGTCCCAGGTTCGAATCCCGGGTCGGGCCAAAAAATCAGTTAATGAGTTTTTTTCCGTCAAGAAATTCTCTCTTTGAAAGCACGTAAAGCCGTTGATCCAGCGCCTGATCTCTCTCCGGTCGTGTAGTTTTACCGTCCCATCGGGCTATAAGAGCTAGGGAATAGAGAGTGCACCTGTGCTTGCGCATACACTTGGGCACTATAATCCTGTCCTGCGCTGATGGCTAGTCTCCGTTGAGGCTGGCCGCCGTGAGCGAAATTCGGTATGGACGACATTATTATTAATATTATTATTATTACTTATTATATTCCACGTGTTCAACACATCTTTATTTCTTGGAAACTATATGATCAATATAGTGGGTTTTGTTTTTAACTGTTGTGAATGCACTGACTTTATTTTGTCTGTCAACATACTAACAAAATATATGTACAATAAACATTTAGTTTTTTCGACCCCGTGTTCGAGCAATCAGAATATCTATTAACTTGCACGGTCCGATTTCGAATGCTAACTGAAAGTAAGTTTTTAAATTCAGTTATTGGTTTTTGCGTTTGCTTTGTTTTATACTGTCCTCGTGTTGTCATGTTCATAACAACAAAAAACCGGCTGCCGACCCGCCCACCGAGCGTGCTAACTATGGCAAATATTCCTTCCTGGGGCAATCTATGGCAAAGGCCTGTTCAGTAGTGGACTTTTGATAGGATATGTAACGGTATTTTATTATATTAATTTGTACTTTTCAAATGTATCCAACTATTTAATGGCTTGACATATGTTTATATATAAAAATTACGTGTCATGTTGTTTGTCCGCGATGAACTCCTAAACTACTGAACTGATTTCAATGAAATTTTGCACACTGTGCAGTCAGATGCAGTAAGATGCATTGTTTGACTGTTACTCTGTATCACTTTTCTATCTGAATAAATTATTATTATTATTATAGTCTGGTCCAACTTGAGAGATAGGATAGTTTTTATCCTGATAAGTGACACTCAATATTTTTTTATTACGAATTTAAAGATTTTTTAAATGGAGGGTCGTCGAAAAGGGCAGAACAACGTCTGCCTGGTCAGCTAGTTTAATATATTTATTATTTCGCAGTGGGCCATTGCCATCCCCATGTTGTGGAAGCAGGCAGAAATCAAATGTCACTGATATCAACAAACAATCGTTACCTTCATGATGAGCTGGTGATATTGGCTGAAAGGCTTGTAAAAACAATGCCGGAACCTCTTTCCGTCTGTTTCTTCGTAAACTCTGGCTCAGAAGCCAACGATCTTGCTTTAAGATTAGCTAGAATTCACACAAAGAAGAAAGATGTTATTACTCTGGACCAGTAAGTGTTTTCATAATTTTACTACTTTAAATTTATTACATTAAATAACAAGTTTGAATGATGAAGATGAACTGTGTGTGATAGAACGCGAAAGGTCGTTGGCGCTGAAAATAAATGGATGTCAAGTATAACAGGAAGTTAAGCAGAGACAGGTTTGTTTTGCAATCCCCACATATTTTTAATCATCTCAAAATTTTACTCGGTGACAGCGTCCTTATTAAGAATGTACAGTTGTAGGTATTGTGTATTGTTATTTTAATTTTTTTATTGTAAATTGACCATGTAAATATTATTATGCTTTTTATTATTTTATTTATTTAAATTTTTGTGGTTCTTTAACCTTAAGTAAAATTGTTAATGTTAATAAACTCCAAAAGGAACCAGAGCACTCTTATTCTATAAAAAAAAAAAAAAATAGGAATAAACGAATATAAAACAATGTTGCGCGTATCAAAGTCCACAGAAGTTAGTTTATTTTCATTTTTTTTTATTCAAGTAATAAATACTTTAATGATTGAAACAATTTCGCCAACATGTGTGTATGGGAGCGTGAGAGAATTTTTGCGTCACTTCGAGATGCTCGAAGTTTCTTAGGTGCTACTAGCGCCTGTTTGTTGCAGCGCGTATCATGGCCACCTTACGTCTATGATTGATGTCTCTCCCTACAAACTGAACCTACCAGGAGGGCCCGAGAAGCCAGAGTGGGTTCACGTGGTGAGTTGGCCAAGTACCTAACTCTCGCCAATCGCACCTTCATACGTAAACTTTATAATCTATCCATTAAAACATATTTATTATATTAGTATTCATGTTATGTTAGAGTATATCAAATAATATTCGGTCGTAACATACCACTTAACCTCACACATCGAACGAAAATAAAATTACTTTTTATGGATCAAATAATAAAAATAAAATTAGTTCATATCATATCACTTTACGTCTAATGTGACTTATATACATCTTACATAATTTTTTTCTTTTTTAAAAAAACGTTACCCCCACACTAGGATTTTCTCCTGTGGCGTGGAGGCAGTTTACAAACATAAATTGCACAAGGACAAACATCCAGACCCGGAACAATTATTTGTAGGCCATAAAAATACTTGTTCCGTGCGGGATTCGAACCCGCGGCCCCCAGCGCAGCAACTGATTGCTAAGCCACTGGCCACTGCGCCACGGAACCGTCGAATTTATTGAGATAAAACCCTTCGAGGTCAGCATGAGCCGAAGTACTTATTAGTAAAAGCAACAAAATTGTTTGACATTTTAGTTAGTGATTCCTCAAGACACTTTTAATAGAAATATAGTATAATAAAATTTATTGCTTTAGCACACATTCATTTATGTCTCCTTTAAAAATTAACCAAAACATTTATAATATAATAATCATATGAAATAATCAGACTCAGCTATTAAATTTCTTAGTAACTCACAGCCTATATTATGTAATTGTAAAGTATTAAAATATTTATAATTTAATTCATTATTTTTCAACCTACTTTTTATTATTAATTTAGTTTTTATAACACAGGCGCCGGTCCCCGATATATACCGTGGAAAGTACACATATCCAAAAGATTCACAATCAGAAGAGATACTAGGGCAAATGTACGCTGATGAAGTTGGAAAGATTTGCAAGGAGATCTCGAGTAAAAATGGCGGGGTCTGTGCTTTTATAGCGGAAAGTTTGCAAAGTTGCGGCGGTCAGATAATCCCGCCCGGTGGATACCTTAAACGTGTTTTTGAGTAAGTACATTACTTTTATGACTGTTCCTGGAGAAATATAGATTACTTAATTTCAAGTCACAAAATGTTTCTATAAAGTTACTTTAGGTACAAACTTTCTCTGTAAAACTGAGGATACGTATTTTTATTTGTAAGGCAAGTACGGCCAGCATTGATGGAGGTCGTCTCAGATAGGTATATAATCATAGCCAGTGACTTGTGCTGGTTGTACTTACACTCTTTTTTAAGTTTTGAAGAATATGTGATTTGAGAAACTTAAAACAGATGAACAGAATCAGGTGGGCTGTAAACTCGTTTGTAATAAACTATATATTTTAATATTATATATATAAAAAAAAACTTTAAAACGGTATCTGGTTGGTTATTAGCTATCGGTAATGATGATATTATGTGAAATAAACTCGGTCATGTTTACGCAATAACTACTAAGCTATCAAGGCGGATTTATGTGCACGTGTAAGAAATTGAATTTATAAAAATTTATATTTATGCGCCGTTTTTTTTACAATATCATAATTATCATTAAGTCAACAGTTCAAGTCATTATCAAGTTCACCGCTGAACATGGGCTATTAAAGAATTATTAATTAAAATAAACTATTATCTTTACATCTTACGTTAGCTAATTCCGTAGTGTACTAAAAATATCACTGTTATCGTTCACGGGTAATATGATAGTGTCAAAATTGACAATAGGTCAATAGAACGGACTTTGCATGAATAGCGTGACTATGTAGATTTATGTATAGAACTATCTTCTGCACGACCGGAAAACGACATCATTTCTAAAATTACAGCCAATGTGCTATACCAACACGTACAAATAGGTAAATACAAATTAGGCTTTAGAGATACGCAGGAACCGTGCATTTTCCGGGATAAAAAGTGTCCTTGAAAATCACTTAGTAAAAAATCATGTCGAAAACCTTTGTTTCGTTGTATGTGTGTATGTGTGTAAGACATGAAATCAAGGGAAGGATAAACCAACAAACACACTTTCGCATTTATAATATTAGTAGAGAATATGAACTTTTGTAGCATTTATATTGTTTATATTACGATAATGATTTTTTATTGAAGCGAGGCTGAGAAGGGGCACACAGTCCACCTGAATGCAAGTGAATGTTATGGTCTATAGACATTTTTTATCCTCGATCAAAATCTAAATACAAGTGCTTTGTAACTCTGAGGACTAAGATGGAATGTCTCGTTACAAGTAAAAAAGGGTTTCCGGTTCTTGACACCTTTCGAAACACTGATGATGTGATCTTGCTTATGTTTTGTTCGAGCCTAAAACAGTATAGTAATATAGGCGGAGGCGAGCGTGAACTTTACTCGATAGAGCCGATCTATTCGTGCTGCAGCTATAATATGCAGCACGTGACATATCTTTTAATAAATTTGTATATTTGATACGTGCGGGATTCGAGCCCGCGGCCTGCAGCGGCGAAATGAAATACGTCCTCGGCGTTGAAGGAAAATCAAAAGAGAAGTTAAAAGTATTTTAAGGTCAAATGAATTTGGACAATTTATAGAGGTCTAGTCCAGTTCAATCCCCAGAAGACACAAGTTTGCACGTTTACCGCTAAAAAGAACCCCTTTGTCGTATCTCCTCAGTTTCAAGGCACTCCCCTTGCTGCCTCAGCTGGTATCGGAATCCTTGGCGTCGACATATCGAATAGTGTACAGTTTCGTGGTCACTTGGAAGGGAAGGACAAATTGGCCTCTAAAAAGCTCTGCTCAGCAGAGCGAGACAGTATTTCATGCCGGCACATCGCTTGCAACTTTACAAAGCGCAAGTTCAGCCCCTCATGGAATATTGTTCTCATCTCTGGGCCGGAGCGCCCCAGTGCCAGCTCCTTCCACTTGACCGCATCCAGCGCAGAGCGGTTCGAATCGTCGACGACCGAGTTCTTTCTGATCGACTCGATACACTGGCACTGCGTAGAGATGTTGCATCTCTTTGCGTATTTTATCGCATCTATCATGGGGAGTGCTCTGAGGAATTGCTCGGACTAATTCCAGCCGCTCAATTTCACCATCGCACATCGCGACTAAACTCGCGTTACCATCCATACCATCTGGATGATTGGCGGTCCACCACTGTGCGATTTAGAAGAAGTTTTCTCCCTCGCACAACTTCCTTGTGGAATCAATTACCACCAGCGAATTTTCTGGACCGATACGTCTTAGGGACCTTCAAGAAAAGAGCTTACACCTTTCTAAAAGGCCGGCAACGCATCTGCAATTCCACTGGTGTTGCGGTTGTTCATGGGCGGCGGTAGTCACTTACCATCAGGTGAGCCGCATGCTCGTTTGCCCCCTCTTCTATAAAAAAAAGTTAAAGAGAAAGAGAGGTAAAGCCCTAGTGTGGGATGCTACTTGCGTATACACTCTGGCAGCCTCTCATCTCAGGGTACCTTGTTTAGAGCCGTGGCGGCACCAGAGGCAGCTGAACTGAGTAAGTGGCGCAAATATCTATATATCTAGCAAATATAATAGAGTACTCTGAAAGATGACTACATATTTGTGCTATTTGCTGTAGAGACTATCGGTCCGTGGGGTCCACGTGCGGTGAAGTTCCTAAAGGAACTCCATCCGCGGCTAGTCGTTGCTGCTGGTGATAAGAGGGCTGGTTCTTTTCTCGCTCAAAGGCTAAGTATAGCCATCCAACGGAGAAACGCAGCCAGCGTTCTTGGCACGATACCGCGGGGAGTAGGACTATATGATAATTAAGTTTCTAGTTTTAGTTTTGTTATAGTTTTTAATATTGTATATAATCAAATTTTGTATATTTATATTAAATTAGTGTTGAGTACTCTTTAAGCCAACTATTTTTGAAATGAGCGCATGAGTGTTTGAAATACAAGGTCTTGCGCATATCTATGTTGTTGTGTCTATATGTTACGCATATCTATATGTTAGTCCTTATTTTACTTTTACTAAAAAATTTACATTAATATTTTAATTTACATTTACATTAACTTTTCGGCAACATAAATGGGTAGACTTTTTATTATAGAATGCAAGCTTACCTGCTAAAGAAACGTTATCAGAATACATTTTTAAAATACAAATATACACCCATGAACTTTGCCTTAGATAAGGGAGATATTATTTTAAAGATAATTTTCATAATTAAGCGTATATAATGACATTTAGGTATTCAGTTATTCTCATGTTGCAATATATAATTATTCATTGCATTAGAACCCATAAGAAAATTTCTAAAACGTAGAACTAGTAGAACATGGAAACATTTCTATGTTCTACCGTGACTTCTAATTATATATTATCTCGCCCGGCAGACGTTATTCTGCCTTTACTGATTGGTTTCATTTTCACATACACACTTTTCTATAGATTTATTATACGTGTAGCTAAATTCTCAATTTGACTAATAGAATCATCAGCAGCTATAATTACCATAAACTTTAATAAAAGGGATAAACATAACCATTTTTCACTGTTCCGTTATCGGATAAAAAGTTGCCCATATGTTATACACGGTCATTTGCTGCCTACGCACAAATTTTCATGGAAATTAGTTTAGTAGTTTTTGCATGAATCGCGAATACACGATTTTTATATAAATTTATAATATGTATAGATAATAATATGCTTCTAATATAGACGTCTGATTTGACACATAACATTCCACAGTACTAACGTAGCATAGTTTATGTGACGTCGATTAATTAAAGATGTAAAATTAAAATTATATTAACTGAGACCAAGCAGAGATCCAAATGAAAAAAATGTGTAATATCTAGTTTGTATCTTCAAAATTCAAAGAGTTACTCTTACACTCTTTAAGCATTTTGTTACGCATACCGTGTAGTAGCGGTGTACGCATATCCAATACCCCATGGGTGTCGTAAGAGGCGACAGAGGGAAACAAGTCAGGTGATGAGCAGCAGCGTCTTCCTAATAACGACTAAAATAATGATGATGATGAGGCAATCTACGGGGTAGGCCTATGTTTAGCAGTGGACTTCAATAGGCTATAACGGTGACGGTACCTACACATTTATTTATATAAGGAAGAGTGACAAGTAAGCGGTACACACAAGCAAGAGTACACAGTCCATCTGACGTCAAGTGAATGCTGTGGCCCATTGGCAAACTTCGTTTATCCTCGATTAAGAATCAAAATAAAAATGCTATGACACTATCAGTGTCAATACAGGTCTTCGTCTCCAGTCGTAAAGTATACGAAACATAGCACAGCGTTATGCTGCTATTTTACATCAGTATTCTGTAAGAACAAGGCCGATCATTTCGTGCTGTAGCTCTATTACCAGTATCCAGTGTGGCTCAACCACGTAGATACTTTTTGTTATAAAGTAATTTAGGCAATACTATTTAGGTAATAGTTATTACTGCCACTAAATCGATCAGTTAATGTTATGTGTATATTAAATAGTACAATGATATTTTACTCCTTTTGTTAGATATGTTCGAGAAGCCGATGGAATTTGTATTGCTGATGAAGTTCAAGTGGGTTTCGGGCGTGTAGGAACTCATATGTGGGCGTTCGAGACTCAGGATGTTGTGCCTGACATCGTGACAATGGGCAAACCTATGGGAAATGGACACCCCGTGGCTGCCGTCATCACTACTCCGGAAATCGCAAAGAGCTTTGCCGATACTGGAGTTGAATATTTTAATACGGTAACTATTATTCAATTCATAAATGAAACAGCTTTTAAGAATTACTAAAAGAACATAACGTACGTTCATATTTAAAATAAAGCCAAAGCGTGACGATAAAATACGGGTTACTTTTCAAATAGTAGCCAAATTTTGTATTTAAATTCAAATAAATAAATAATTAAATACCTATATTACATTTTATTAAAATACGAGTAAATAAGGCTTCTACTTTTATTTGAAATTATCCCAAATTGAATGTGATTTATGGTCAACAATTACACGTACGCGCGCTCCTCTGTGTGCGATTCAATTCACAACGTTTTTGCCGACCGATCGACCATTACGAACGTGTGCGTGCGTAGTAAAATAGTAGGCGTTAGATATTTATGAATGACAATCAGTTAAAATAATTCATTACCTCGCATTTTGAATTTAAGAGATAAAAAGAAGAGAATGTTTGAGATTTTTTAATTAATTTTTCTTCACCATTCGCCTATATTACTTGTTCTGAGCCTTCTCTTCAAATTTGGCCGGTTATTGCAAAATAACCCTGTATAATAGGTAAAAGTACTTTTAAATTAAAAATTTTATTTTACTTTATTGAACCTAGGTCTCGTAATGCGAAATTTATTCTCGCCGTAAGTTAGCGCCTGAGTAACTATGGCCCTTTCCCGACAGCACTTATGGAATAGTTAATTGCAGTTATAATTGCTGATTTACCACCTGATATATGGTAAAGGATCAAAAAAAAATGTGAAATATGTGAAATAAAATATTTCGAGGACATGTGGCGCGGCGGACTATTATCCTCTTAAAAATGAGAGAAGGCCTCAGCAGTGAGACGTATATAGATTGTAACTTTACTTAATTTTACATACTGTCGATATACAAAAAGCTAGGAAATGATTATGAGGCTTACTGAGACGTGGCTACAGTTACTGGTGTAAGAAGTCGTGCAGTACCAAATCCGATTGTATTCGGAGGGCAATATCAATTTTTTGTTACTTCATCAGGTATATATTTAAGTAAACACAGGGGCTTTGATTATATTTAAATAATGCGGGGGTTTTTCTGGCTTCAACTTCCTCACCTTTCATTTATAAAGTCAAACGTAGATCAAAATTTACTTTTCAATATCTAAAATTGCTTACCTAAAGCCACCACCGGTTTTCTTGGTTCACAACACTTCGAAACAATTCACAATTGGTTTTTAGGTTAGCTTAACGCTGCTGTGTTTCGTATGGTGAGTGTAGAGAACCGGAGACCTTTTTACTGGAATTGAGGCATTCCATCTTAGTCCTCACGAGTGACAACGCTTCTGCATTTTAATTCGTAATGGAGGATAGATGTAGATGTCTATGGGCCACAGTAACCACTTACCATCAGGTGAACTGTGTGCTCGTTTGTTACCCTAATCCTATATAAAAAAAGGCTTTAATTCACAACAAAATATTTTTCATTATATTGTACTTGTTCATTGAAGTTTCCTCTTTTCACTAATATGCTTTTACCATGTTTTATGAATGATGATAAAGATGGCTTAAGTTGAGAAAGACCATGTTTTTTCAACCGAAAGTAGGGAAACGCCAAAAAAAATTAAAATAATAAGGTCTTTTTATTCGCGAAAAATACAAGAATGCATTTATAAGTTTACAACTTTGTACTTCCTTTAAGCCATTTTAAAAACCGGATATTTAAAATATTCACATCCACTGTTTATAATATCTTTAAAGCAAAACTTTCCTTCAGTTCGTCATTAGAATTCAAAACAAAGTATAAGAAGTAACGTCAGTAATGAGCCACTTTGAAACTTTCATCATTTAGTCAAAAGAAGGAAAAATGTAAAAGTTTCGATGTAGTTTTCTATTAAAGAAAACATATTTTCCGCCGACCACTAGTTAACTTGTTCTTTGAAGCTGTCTCGAAGTTGGACCTCAGCAAAATAGAGGCGTAGTTGTATTAAATGTTTTCCTAACTACACCCTTATTCTTGCAAATTACAAATGTTTACGACTATGAAACTGCAGAACATGTAGATTTTCCATTTCAATCTATATTCCATCTTGAAGGTTGTATAATATCAATCTTACAATGTATTACTATCATAAAGTGACTACGTAAATGAGAAATATATTCAAGAGGAAAAATAAGAAAGAAGTTGGAACGCATCACAGCCAATTTTCGACTTCAAAATCAACTAGATACTATATTGAATCAATTGTAGGAAACTTTTTTAATATGTTACATAAGTTCTTCGGCAAACTTTGCTCGTAGAGATTCACTCGAGAAAAATTCGCTGAAATGCAACACCAATTTTTAGTTTGCCGCTCCATTTACGAGCGACTTTATGTCACTAAGTCATAAATCGTGAAGCGTGTTCTACAAAGACTCCAATTTGGATACGCTCAATTGTTAAAGCATTTTGTAGAGGATAAATAATTAAAATAATCTATTAATGTATCTCACACAGTTACCAATTTTAAATATATATTTCTTCTCCATCGTTTCTATCAGACATTAAAATTCCCTTTTGGCTGCCTGTGGCTCCTCTTCACCATAAAATTTTTCATATACTTTTATACACATTGTCTTCCTGTCTTCCTCATATTTTACTTATAAATTACTAATACACAGTTTAATTATAAAACAATCGATGAAATTATTTTATTAAAAATATAATTTATTCAAATGTTATTTTACAATATCGTAGTTAAGTCATGCAATAATATTTGAGTCGAAGAATTCTTCTTGTTTTCTATGATATGTTTCTTAGTTAACGTTAATAATTATTAAGTACATATAAGTGCAGACTAACCTTTAAGACTTAACAAAATATTTGAAAAGCCTCTTTTCAAAAGGCAGCAAAATTGATTGCAGAATACTGTTCAATTTTAAACAAGCCATAAATTCATTAATTAACAAATACGTATCTAACTGAATAGATTTAATAATTTTTTCCTATCACAGTATGGCGGTAATCCGGTGTCATGTGCTATTGCAAACGCTGTTCTCGATGTCATCGAAGAAGAGCGTCTTCTAGAGCGTGCCACGCGAGTTGGTAACCATTTGCTGACACGGTGCGAGAAGTTAAAGCATAAGCATCGATTAGTTGGTGACGTTAGGGGCAGGGGACTTTTTGTGGGCGTCGAATTAGTGACTGATAGAGAAAGAAGGACCCCAGCGACTGCGGAGGCGAAACATATCGTTAATAGGTAATTATTATAATATATTTTTAATTAATATCGCTTCTTTTTACTTTATGCTGCTTCTGTGCTTCGTATGGGGGGTGCATAGAACCGGAGATCCTTTTTACTCGATGCATTGCACGATGCATTCCATCTTAGTCCGTAGTTAGGCGTACTCTCTAATTTCAAATAATTTTTGTGGGTTTAGCTGTGTCTGGGCCTGGACGTTTCTAATGTTTTTTATAATTTCACAGAACTGCTTCCGAGTTTACTTTTATACCTAAACATAACAATACATTCTGCACAGTTAAAAATGCTTACTATCTCTATTTAACTTGAATCCAGCTAGGTCGTCATTACAAGTAATGATATATATTTCATAAACAGGATGAGAGAAGAAAAAATTCTGATCAGTCGCGACGGACCAGACAGCAACGTGTTGAAATTCAAACCACCCATGGTATTTTCCACGCAAGACGCGGACAGACTTGTCGACACGTTGGACAGGGTACTGTCTGAATTAGACGATGAGAGAATACCAGTCAAGAATATCAAACTAGAAGTAAGAATATTTAAAACTTGTTAATATAAATTTTAAACTTTTTAAATTTGTAGCGTATCTCTTGCGACGCAGCCATGGCGCCTGTAAAATATTCTCAGTGAGCGAAGCTGCTTAAGAAATTATGTCAACTATACGTAACTAGTTGGGCATCGTTTAGCATAAAATACGTTCATTTATGTAATGTTCATTTATGTACGGCGAAGTTTGTGTGTTTTTTTGGAATAATCTTTATAACTAATTTATGCATTTAATTTTGTTAGCTGTTTGATTTGTGCTGATCCATTTTAATCTTAAAATAGAGCGAAGAATAATAATTCTCATAATCTCTAAATGGAAATGGAAATCAAAACACACAATTGACTATAAAATTAATAATTTGATCAAGTAAAATTTCATTGTAGCAATGAGTATAAACAACTCTGTTTTTTATAACACACGTCGAGCCATTAATTTTGGTCATAGTCAGGTTAAATTAGTCCTTAAATCATGCTAAATTAGCCCTTTGGGCAACATCAGAAGCGCCACGTGTTTTAGAAAATTTAACCAACATTTTATGCAGCTATTATGATATTTAACAGGTTTAAAATAAATGCAATAGGCTAATATCACATTAAATTATATATCATCTTACCTATTTACACAAATATAGAGATGGCATCGGCTTTCTTCTCTTATACTGGGTACTATGAGTATTTTTGCCAGGTAAAGGCAACGTAACGTAAAATAATCTATTGCACCTTCCCGTTTAGTCTATCTCTTCAAGAAATATCAGACATGCCATATTTAAAGGCTTAAAATCCACTCCAGGCTTAAAATATGTGCATATATACGTCGATGACGCAGCTAGCCAGCAAATCGGCTTGTCAACAAATCCGTTCTTATAAGCTTATGTAGACGGATAAGTTAAAAAACAAATATTAAAAAACAAAATGAAGGTTATACCAATAAAATAGAATAATGTGTATATATTTAAATGTTTTTAATATTATTTACAATTTTCAGGTATTAGTCACATCCCTCAATGAAGAGAAGACGAGTAACGACTTAATTTTAAAGAGTAATATGAAGCAAAGCATCAAAGCTATATAATTTAAAAGTATTTGACAAAATCCAAGTATTTTCGAATATTAAGTTTGTAAATATAGGGTTAAGGTGTATATAAATTAAATGTTATAGGTTCCTTAAGTTATTACTAAGTTATTACTTTCGTAGGTTATTGTTAATTTATACATTATTTTTTATAAATAAATTCGTTTTATATGTTTTTATTCTGCTGTTCTGGCTTTTTTTTATCATATTCTACACAACAATCGATACGGCGGTTTTATTTTTCTAAAGGTGACTGATAGACTAGCGGTTTACCTATCGTAAAATATCAGTAAAAACGTCAATTAGTACTCGTAGTATATTCAGACCATAGACGAGGCGCAGGGTCAGAGATACGAATTGTGGCTATTATGGAAAATCCTTCTGTCTGGCAGGTTCCAGATATTGAGCAGCAATGAACTGTTACAGGTTTAAAAAGAAGAACACTTCTGATGTTCTAAATTCTCATGTAACTATAAAAATAACTAACTTATTAAACAGTCTACTGTTAAACATGGGCCTCTGTAAAAATTAGGCTGTTTGATGCATGCCTTGGTAGGAGACGTGGGCCGTGGTAGCTTAAGGGCTTGGCGTAAACTTCACAGTATGCGGTAAACCCAGATTGGATCCCCATTAGTACCAATGCAAAATGTTTAATGCAATGTTAATTGCCGGTTTACCAGGTATTCGACTATGAAGGACCACAAGGATCCTTGTATGTCAGAGATGATATATTTTGAAGACACATTAAGTCCGTCAACATGTACTGGAGCAGAGAGGTGGACTAATTGCTCCACAACTCTTCCAAAAATGAGAGGAGGCCTGTGGCTATTAGTAGCATCTATAAAGGTCCTAACTTAACTTTACTTGGTAGGCGATAAGATCTTAATGGTAATTATTAGTAATTCACGACATCCTAAGGATGAAATAGTCTTAATCACAGAACACAATTACTCTCTACTAAGAGGTCTTAATGATACTGGGAGATCCATGTTTAGGAGCGGACTGTTTATTAATTAATACAGCCATTGATGTACTAAAAAATTACTGCCTATCAAAGTCCACTGTTGAACATAGACCTCTAAATAGATTGCCTCATAAGGAGCCTTGCCTTGCCTTATAATAGATTGCCTAATAGATTGCCTCATAAGGAGCCTTGCCTCTTTATGAGGCAGTAAAAATATAAGAAGTTTTATTTTATAATTGTAATTTTTACTGTTGTTGTACTAATTTGTTGTGTTTTATTATTTATACGTGGTAGAACCATGTTGCAGCAATATTAATTGTATAGTTGTAGCACGAATGGGTCGGCTCGACCGGGGAAGGACCACGCTCTCACAGAATACCAGCGTAAAATAGAAGCTTATAATGCTGTGTTTCGTTTAGTAAGTGTAGAAAACCGGAGACCTTTTTTACTGGAAAAGAGGCATTCCATCTTAGTCCTCATGGCTGACAACGCATCTGCATTTTGATTCGCAAACGATTATAGGTGTGGATGTCTATGGGCCACAGCAACCACTTACCATCAGGTGGACTGTGTGCTCGCTTGTCTTCCTTATGCCATAAAAAATATTTCGAAGACGCTGCTGCCTATCCCCTGGCTTGTTTTCCTATGTCGCCTCCTTATGAGGCGATAGGGGATATTCTTACACCGCTACTTCACGGTCACTACATGATGGACATGGACTGATTTCTGAAAAACGATTAATTATAAAGAGGTCATGTACATTCTTATGAGGGTAAAATTTATAAATATAATATGTGTGATTAGCCGCAAATCATGTTCTGTATTATAAAATCAATACAGTCTTGGAGATGTAAAAGCTACAAAATGTGCCAGACGCCTCGCTAGTCTGGCACTTCTATTATAAACCTGTCAAGCGTAACGGTTTCTTTTATATTAGAGTACGGGAGACAAATGAGCACACAATGATCTGATGGTAAGTGGCCGTGCATCTATCGTCGATTGTGAATTACAAACACTTAAATTTGCAATTTTTTTTTAATAGAATAAAGGTGACAAACAGTCACAGATCACTTGATGATAAGTTGATGCAGTGGCCCATAGACATCATTCTATATCTATTCTCGATTAAGAATAAAAATGTAGTGGCTTTGTCACCCCTGAGGTCTAAACTGTAATGCCTCGTTTCCAGTAGTTTCCTCGTTTCCCAAAAGGGTCTTCGATTTTCTACACTTACTATACAAAACACAGCAGCATTAAGCTGCTATTTCACGGTGGTTTTCTGTGAGCGTGCTCTTACCCAGGTCGAGCCGACCCACTCGTGCTACAACCACAATAATAGCTGGTTTTGATGAGGATGTTATATAGCTGTGATATCTACAGTGATTGCTTAATCCCTGAGCCACCACGGCTCTCACCACAATCTCTTTGAAACGAAAATATTCCGAATAGACCTTTAGGTTCACTATAATATTATAATCTAGGAAGAGAACACATGACCAGAAGACAGTTACGAGCGTGCCTTCTAAATATAAAAATAACAACTTATTGCAACAACGTACGACTACAAACACAATACAAAATTTTTGTCTACAAATAGTTTTATGTATCTCCATACAACGGGAGGGGTCGTATGTCAGTGGAATTTTATAGCTGATGTATCTGCATTTTGGTTCTTAATCGAGGATATATATATCATAGCCCATAAGCCAAATAACCGCTTACGATCAGGTAGACTGTGTGTTCGTTTGTCACCCTTTCCCTTATTCTATAAAAATAATATTTCGAAGTGGACTTTTGATGGACAGTAGTGATGATGATGGATGAGAGATCGATGATGATGATATATTTAATTTTTACTTTAAAATATTTCACCTAGGCTTTAACCAATTCTGAAGTCAGCTAATTATGTTAAAAATGAATAAATATTCTAGTGCCAGCCTCCCAGTATGCAGAGTATAGGACGGCTCCCCATTTGATGGAATGTCGTAATCTGGTAAGATGTAGGAAGCAAATGGATGCAGGTGACTAGAATCGTGAATTGTGGCATTACTTTGGGGAAGCCTGTGAGTTGGAAGTGGACTTGTGAAAGGTCGTGAGGATGAGGATAATACAAATTAAGAATTTACACCATATCAAGTACATTTATGTTGAAATCACTTCGTGCAGTTATTTGATTTTACGTCTCTGGAGATGTTAAAATAGATTTTGCTTGTGGCAAATTTTAGAAGCTAACGATCGATTTATGATCCGAGAGATTTCTTATCTCCAGCGTGTTAACAATTTATTGCAAGAATTTGATTTCTTCCAAGTAAGGTAAGATAAAATGAGATCAATGCGGTTCCAAGTCAATTTGGGAATACCAAGTTCGAACAGTTTACTGTAAGCACCATGCTTCACAGTTCTACTCGTAGATATCTCGCGTCCTCGCTACCATATCCGGCTTGGTTGTTTTTTGATTTGACCCTTATCGTGGCGGTGATTGCATTGTTCCTTCATTTCATAACTTAAGACTTGATTGATTATTGATTAATACGATAGGTTACTTACAAGACGTTGTCCTGATAATTAGACAAATACTCTATGAGGTAAATGCATTTACTCAACTCTTATTCGTGAAAAATGGTTGACGTGTTTTTAGTTATTGAATTGCAAGTTAAGAAACAGTTTTCTCACAGAAAATAGGTACAGGCTTAAAGATTTAAAATTAAATGTTTATTCGCACACCATTCAAGGTCAATGAATTAATATCGGTTTATTGAATACAATAAAAATCAGCGTAACTAGATGAAGAAAGACACAAATAAAAATAATTATAACATATTTCAAGGGATAACTTATCATAACTAAGCGTAAGTTTTGATCTCGCTTTGAAACTAATTCAATTCGGCTAGACGATTATCCTTTTCGGAACATTGGTCTCTGTGTCAATATAATCGACCGAATTCGAAATAGTAAAATGACGTAATTTGTAAAAGTTCTATTAGGAAAACGTTTTAATAGACTCGCGAGTCCCCACAAAGATTTACTTTTAGCTAGTTAATATATTAGTTAATATTAAGGATTAATTACCCCTGGGAATGAGGTAAACGCCACCAAGCTATTTTTAATTTGTTTTGTGCTGTTAATTGTGTAACATACATGATTGTAAGCTGTTATTAAAAATAATAATAACATGCGAGAGTGTCGTGGAACACTTGGTTGGAACGAAGTTCTTTTCGTAGTATGTTATTATTGATAAACATATTATATTATTGATTAACAAATACAAATAAATGAATTATGTAATAGCGTCTATTAAAATGAAGCGCCATTTAAAATAAAATAATATTTCTTTCAATGCAAGATAAGAAAAAGTGCGAGGGAGATGGATATTACTCCATCTCCTTCCTTATAGCCGCCATGGCCGTCTCTATACTACGTCAGAAGGGATCGTGACGGAAAAATCTTACACTTTTTCTCGCCTAGCCCGCATCCGCCAAATTCGTACCGTCCGATAAGAAATTTCGTTACAAAAGTACCGCTAGGTTTCTTGCTGGTTCTTTCCAGGACAATCTGTTTCTGTTTTAGTGCCTCAGAAAGCATACAAAACCGTTGGTCCTGCGCCTGATCTCTCTCCGGTCGTATCGAATTACCGTCCCATCGGACTACGAGAGTGAGGGAATAGAGAGTGCACCTGTGCTTGCGCATACACTTGGACACTATAATCGTGTCCTGCGCAGATGGCTAGTCTCCGTTGAGACTAGCTGCCGTGATCGAAACTCGGTCTGGAGGACATTATGTTGGTACCTTCTTTAGGTAGAACATAGGTCTAAGTTGTGCTTCTTGTCTTGTTTGGATTTTTTAGTGTTCTTTTGACATTTTCTGCTGTGATGAATTCTGAAAGATACATTTTTTTTCAGTATTATTTTTTCAGCACAGTGTATTGAGAAAAGAGAGATGCACAGTCAATATCACAAAATTTTTCATAGCACTTGTATTTGCATGTTGCTTTGCACAATATGCCTGTCCTTGGATTTTTCTTTACCATATTTTTCCCTTTCTTGTAACATATTCTTTGCCTTCCTGCTGTAAAATACTATTTTTATTTTGTTTCCACTCAGCTTCATTTCTCGTTCTCTTCTTAGATACCTTTTCTTTTAACTGAGTGTTCTCTTTTCTTTTAGATACCTTTTCTTTTAACTAAAAATGCTTTCTTTTCTTTGGTTGCAAAATACTGTTAGTCTCAAGAGCTGGACCTTGAATTAAATTTTCAGAGCTATTTTGCCTATTATTTGAAGAAGATGATTGTATGTACTCATCATCACTGGTAGCAGGACTGTAAGGTTCTTCTGTAGCTAAAATAAATATATAAATCAAATATAATTACAAATTAGTGAACCATAATCAACAATAATTGAATGATCATATTTTTCTGGTATATCCTGGTTGTTCTCTGTTTTTTCATTATCTGGAATCAAAATAAATTACCTACAAATCAAAATAATTAAGATCAAATTTAATGTAACAGTAGGTGTAGTTATAGTACCTTTAGTAACATATTTTTTAGTTTATATCTATTAACCTTGTTGACAGTAGTCTGCAGATAAATTATATGATGAATCACACCTCTTTGTAATATTGTCACCACGTCTTGTATTGTCAGTATCTGTAATAATGAAAAAACATAAGATAATACGTATAAAAAGTCAGTTTTTAAGCTGGATTAAAATCACAGTTTTTGGATCATCATAAATAATAAAAAAATGTAAGATAAAAATATTAAGACACAACATCAACATCTTCACGTAGTAATGAAATGGTTTTGGTAATATGTAGAGTACTAACCTTTCTCACAGTGGTTATCATTTATTGTTTCTGTTATTATTCGTAACTAAGCTCAATATTTGCCGTGCTCGTGAACCTGATAACATTTTGTTTTAATCAGATATTAAAACCTTAAGCCTTGGCTCTACCTCGTACATTTATACTATATATATATATATATAAATATATATATATATATATATATATATATATATATATATATATATATATATATATATATATATATAAATACATACTAGCTGGCCAGACCGACGTTGTTCTGCCCTCTCCGACGACACTTTGTCTTACAAAAAAATTCCTTAAATTCCTTATAAAAACGTTGAGGATCACTTATCAGGATAAAAACTATCCTAACTCTCAAGTTGGACCGAACTGCACAGAGTGTGCAAAATTTCATTGAAATCAGTACAGTAGTTTAGGAGTTCATCGCGGTAATTTTTATACATTCAACTTTATCATAATCATAATAAGTCTACGACTGTCCACTGCTACGCATACGCATGTCCATATTAACTCAGATTTATGCATCAAGTACCTAACTACTGGCCACTTTGCGTAGATCGTCACTTCATCTAATCAATATTAGCTCTCACATTAGGTTCACCTGAGTGCTATCTCCAATTCATGACACAAACTCTTCTCCGTTACCGTTGCAGTCTATAATAAAAGTCCACTGCTGAACATAGTCCGGTCTTGCCAGACTAACATCAATGTACTCTTAAATGGGGAGGAGCTGACTTTTGTGGATACCACTATATTTCCTGAAATAACTATTGACGTAAAGCTCCAACGGTGTCCATATATATACATATTAAACTTAGTACTGTAGTATATGCTTTTAGAAAGATTAAAATGTTGAAACAGCTAGATTGGTTTATTTTAGTTACTTTGATAGCGTAATGTCTTATGGAATATTGCTATTGGGTAACGCGACTGATATTGAAATCACATTGTGGAAAAGAGTACCGCAAGGCCGTAAATTTATAAGTTAAATTGTAATAGAGCAAGATCCCAGGGCTACCACATGTCACTTATTTTCTGACGAAAGAAATGCGCGTCATTGCGTAGTGTTAGTATGTACTATGATTGCATGCCTACCTGCTAGCTTGGCCAGTGGGCGATTTTTCAGGTATCACCTTACGTTGATTCTCCCAGCTAATGTTTACGTAAATGTTAGATAATATCGTTATAAATCAGTCATCAATACTCCCCTTGGATCAAATCGAAGATACTCCCAGACACTTTCCGTCGGCAGTATGATAGTATCGCTTTGCAGACGCTTTAAATCTCTCAAAAATATTACTCAATTTCACTTACACTTTGAATCTCCATTTTTATATATGTTAGCTAGACAAAAAACGTTTTACAAGAAGGCAGACCGATCCAAGGTGTCAATCATTCCCACAAGGAAACTCGAGATCGCTTAGTGAGCTATAAAGAGGGCTATGTTAGTAATGAGGCATAGTCCAACGGATGGTAAGGATAAGTACCGTAAAGCCTCAGTAGAGAGCCTTCCGAGGGGCGAAGTGTTCGGCGTAAAAGGCAAAGAACGTCACGTTCTTTTATTACAGTATTCTGAGTCGCAGCCACTCAGTATGTGTGCAGAAATCCTCAGGCCTGAGTGTGACCCGCCGAATGTTCTATATTGACCCGCAACCTATTGCTTAGACATTATTGTGCTACTCCTAGGTTTAACCGTAAGTAGCTTAAAGTAGGGATTTTTATTGCAAAAAAGTTATAGCATGATAACCACAACCAAGAACTTCTAACCATCTTTCCATCCATTACAGCCTCTATAAATTTACTGCTAAATACAGGTCTTCCTTAAAATTTGGCTTATAAGGGGGATATTTTCATAGCTGACACGCTTGACAAGCGGTTTTTTTTTTAAATTTTGAGTTGTAAAAAAAAGTGCTACTGTCCATCTCGTTTCAGTTTCCCTTTGTCGCCTATTACGACACCCACGGGACGACATAGGCTATTGGGTATTCTTACACCGCCACTGCTCGGTTAAATATAAGTTGAATGTAAGAGCCTACTCCTTTTTAAAAGGCCGGCAACGCATCTGCAATTCACCTGGTGTTGCGGTTGTTCATGGGCGGCGGTAGTCACTTACCATCAAGTGAGCCGCATGCTCGCTTGCCCCCTCTCCTATAAAAAAAATAGTTTAATTTAAATAATAAACAATCATAAAAAAATCTTGGAAACACTGAGCGTAGTGTTTGTGAACTTTGACAGGCTGCAGTTCAAGATGTTCGGTTTTTTATAAAAAATAAACTCTCAATCACTTTATTTGTATTATAACTTAGAAAGATAATATCGTCATTCGTCACGGGAACCGTCATAAATGTAACAATGTAAAAAACTAATAATAGAGGGTTGTAAATCTTTTTTAAAAGCTATAATCATTTGCAGGCTGAACAAACACAATGTTATAAATATGTGGTTCAAGAACTTTATTTTCCAAATGGCTCGCTTACTGAGAAACATAAAAGAAAAACACAATAAAAAAGTAACAACTCATTGAGTACGCGTAACATATCTGTGGACTTAAGACTTAAGTTAAAATTAAGAATATAAAATTACGCACCAAATATTAAAAAAAAAAAACAATAAGCAGAGGGCAATTTAAGAACCTTTCGTTAGCGCTTTCACAAGTATACGCCAAACAAAGCGCAGCCAAATTACCAATACAAAACCCGTTAGGGCGAAGCTATGAGAAGATTAATTTATAACCTATCTATCTGATATATTATAATAAAGCGGAAGAGCTTTTTGTTTCTTTAAACACACCAATCTCTAAAACTACCAGTCCGATTTGAAAAGTTCTTTTTGTATATTGTAGCCTAATTCATGGGAAATAGTATATCTATCAGGCTATCTAGCATTAGACAGACAAAATTATACATCTTTACTCCGTCTATAAAAAGTTTACGATTTTTTAGAAGTTTACGATTGTGACAAAAAAATATTGAAAATTAAAAAGTGATTTATGAGCGAATAGGCATGGCATATTAATCCTTACGAATAAAAGTTACTTTATCATCAAGACAAATTTATGGAGATAACCTTTGCTCCTTATAGCCTGTTATTTGGACGCGTAGTTTAAGAGATAATGAAAAATTAAAATAATTCAACACTCGGCTCGGCGCGCGGACGACGCATAAGCCTAGGCGATCTATGAGGACCGACAGAAACCAGCGGTGAACGCCGGTGCGCGAGGTGTCATAACATGTAGGCGTAAGCGAGGAGTTCACGTTCTATTACAATTACCACGTGCTCGGTGGTGAAAGAAAACATCGCGAGGAAACCTGCATGTCTGAGAAATAAAAAAAAATAATGTTTTTGCACAAAGTTTAGTTTCTCAAAACTTTCTCACTTTACCGCCAAGATATGTAGGACTAAAGTAAATAATAGAATATGCTCTTTAAAAAGAGGTATAATTTATTTCTAAACTCTTTCATTCCGCGTTGCTATGCTATATAAACTAAAATTTGAGCAAAAAAAGTGTGTGTGTATATATGTACGCACTTAGGAAGTTATACTTCTTTATCGTAAAAAAACAAAAAAATTGAGAGGCAAAAAACCCAGTTAAGTTGTCACTTTTAGGTGACAGTGTGCGCGCGCATCGTAACAACTTCATGGTGTCGTTTTTAGGTGTTGGTGTGCGCGTGCATCGTAAAAATTCACACTCATTATTTTTCCCAAACGCCCTAAAAGAAGTATAACTTTTAAAATTGATAAATGATAAAAAATGTTCATATTTCGTGGCAGACTGCGCGGAAACTGTGAGTGATATCGTTTTTGTATATATTTATTTTGTTTGTTTATTTATTTAAAAAAAAGAGTTAGCTCCACGCTAGGATTTTACTCCTGTATCGTGGAGGCAGTTTACAAACACAGATTGCACAAGGACAAACATCCAGACCCGGAACAATTATTTTTAGGCCATACAAATTCTTGTTCCGTGCGAGATTTTAACCCGCGGCCCCCAGCACAGCAACTCATTGCTAAGCCACTGCGCCACGGAGCCGTCAAATATATAAGAGTTTCATACCTTCACACTTTTCATGCATCGTGTACGTTACGTTCTTTAATTAGAAAAAAACACGCTTCGGGACACTTTCGGGGGCGCCGGGGTTGACGCTCACGCGGAATGGGTAGGATAGATGATAAAATTTAACTTCGCTCTATAACATAAATATGTCAGCAGATAAAAGTACTCCATTAATTTTGTCAATTTTTTTACCTAAAATGATTGAATAAAAACTAAAATCCCTATCAGAAGTGAGAGGATACCTGTGCCCAGCTGTGGGACATATAATATAGGATTTAACTTTGAATTTAAGCGACGTGTATTATTATCGCACGGCTCAGACGCGTGATATATGTGGGTGAAACCACGCTGCACAGCTAGTCCCAAAATATAAGTAGGTACTTACATTTTTGATAATAGAGCATGAAAACATGTAAATATTTAATATAGTATCAAGTTCTATCAATTTTAAAAGTATCCTAACAACTATTTTGAAATGAAACAATGAACTATTTTACTGAAGGAACGCGCTGTTGGCCAATAATATTATTCTGATTTCAATTTGCGTAACAATTGGCCGTATGCCACTCTTTGGATTACAATACAAACAATTAAAACATTAAGCGTTAAAAGCATTTACAATACAGAAACTATATTGGAGGCGTTAAATGTAGATAGATTAAATAAAAAAAAATGTTTAGCTATGTATATATAAAGCTTATTTATTTTATTATTTTTAACTAGGTGGTATGACTCTATCTATATGCGAAATCCGTCTAGTTAGTTATCGTCTTCTTACCTATTTCTGTCACCACAAAGTAGTGGTTGTTCCACTGTGTTTCCATATGAGGGATGTATATATAGAGAGCCTGTGTAATTATTACTGGCTGTGCGACATTCCATCTTACTCTTCAGAGGTGACAGGGCATCTGTAGCCTTTTTCGTTTGAAATTGGCTGCAGGTATCCATTGAATATTATTCAGTAATTCATTCTTGGGGCAATGTGTACGCTATTACAACAAAGTCCCAAAAATATACAAGGTATCTCTATTACAAAGTTTAAATATTTAATTAAACAAAAGCTGTATAAAAAGGGTTATTATAATATAAATGAATACATTGTTGATAATAACCCCTGGGAATGAAGTGGTCGCTTCCAAACTGTTTCTAAAATATATATTGTAAATAGTTTGTAATCATTTATATTGTAAAATTTATTTAAAAAAAAGTCCCGCTGGGTTTCTTGCTGGTTCTTTCCAGGACAGAGGATTTTTTTCGAACCAGTGGTAAAATAAAAAAATGACTTTCAATAAGAATTACTTGTAATCAATATTGAATAAAAAATTATTCTATTCTTTTTTAAAAAATATTCTATTCTATTCTATTCTATTGCTGTAGCCACTAATTATCAGGTGCACTGTAAGTTTGTTGCTCATATCAGTTTTATTTAAATTGCATAACTTAATTTCTGCCTCTTTCTTTAGACGTTCGGCTAGACTCCATCTCTTTGTTACACATTTACATCATTTGTCGACATTGCACGCATTCGAAAGAAACGGTTTGCTTCGTTTGTTTTGCGTACAGAAAAGAAGCGGAATAATTTGCCAGAAACTGTCTTTCTATCCGTTTACAATGTGGGTGTCTTCAAGTCAAACTAAATAGCCTTTTGTTAAGTTAAGACGGTGCGCTCTACAATCTTCGGCTACATCACTACTTATAGTGACAATGTTTAAAATTACCATTTTATATACCTATAAAATACTGAAAATGATCTCTGCTCTATTTGTATAGGTGTTATTGATGTACAAAAACTTTAAGGTATTTTACGATGGAACAGATTGTTCTGTTAGCGTCCAACATTTATATTGTGAACGCTGCAATTTTACTGCAACAGTAATGGCTATTTATTTTACTCAGGCGCTATTGATAAAATTATATCTGTGACATAGCTCGCGTGGAATTGAAAAATCCCTATTATATATACTCTTGGTTGTTACAATCTTGACAGAGCGGTAGTGATCGTCATGTGATGTTCTCAGAGGCTGATGATAACTTGCTTCACGATACCTCGAATGTAGGGATGTAGGTAATGAATTTTACAAAAAAACATATTATGTTAACATTAGGTTCTTTTAATGCTAGCTATCGCATGGGTATTGGTGAATTCTGTAGGCTCTGGAACTATATCCCTCTAAAATGCGAGACTGTTGAAGTTCACAGACGTTATTGATGTCCAAGTCATTAGTTTTTTTTTGGGTTGCGGTGACAATCAAGCACACAGTCCACCTAGTAGTAATTTATTCTGTTGCCCATAGACATCCATAAAAATTATATCCTCAATTAAGAATCAGCATGTAGATGTGTTGTAACCCTTAGGTTTAAGATGGAATAACTCGTTTCCAGTAAAAAGGGATTTCGGTTCTATACACTACACCATACAAAACAAAGTGTAGCATTAAGCTACTATTCAACGCTGGCAATTTGTGAGAGCGTGGTCCTTCCCCGATCGGGCCAACCCATTCGTGCTACAACCATAATATAGCTGCAGCATGGTTCTACAACGTATTTGAGCAGGAATGACCTACAAACTGATAATGTACAGGATCAGTCCCAAAAAGCCTTATAGCAATTTTAAGAGTGCAGGCTATCAGCTTGCAGGAAAATTATTAAGATCAGTTCAACGGTTTAGTCTTGAAAAGGCTCCAAACAGAAAGACACACACTTCTGCATTTTAATATTTATCATTAGTATTAACTTGCTGGCATGGTTAATTCCTTTTTTACATTATTCCAAGATTACTTTAGGGACCGTAGTAGCATAGGAGCTGGGCACTAGCATCGACTTCAGAATGTGAAATTATTTTTTTCCATTTAGTTCTTTGAAGTCAGCTTTTGTTAAAAAACTTTTTTTTTTAAAAGCCAATTGGGCCCTACCAACTTTCTGCGGATCTGACGTGGCTACGGAAACAAGGGTTGTGCCCTTGAAATTGAAGAAATTTGAGACGTTTTTATTTAGCTACAAAGCGTTTCTTATTAACGGTAAACCAGTGTCTTCTGAGGACTGAATTGGACTAGATTTAGCAGCCCTTAATCGGAGTCTTTGACGTTTGTTTTTAGAGAAAAAAGAACATACAAAAATTTCAATTGTTTAAAATGCTGCTTCTTATAATGGTCTTTCCGCCGCACTTCTAGATTTGTAATAATATAAGTAATATATCTGGACCGATGTAATTAGCAAAAATACGTTTATATAGTTTTTTTTTTGCGAACCAAATTTCGATAAAACAAGCACAAGATAATTCCAACTCAACCGTAACAACAGTGGGTTGGTCAAGCGTTAAAATTGCCTCAGTTCCCCGCCGACGAAGCACCGGTTACAAGCCATTATCTTTTACTATCGAATTTTTTCCCCACTAAAAGCACTACTTACAGACTTTAAAATCGTGCAACTGGGAATTGTACGTCTTGTACGATTTTTTTATGGCGTCCCAAGATAGAGCGAGCCGTGCAGCCGGCCTCAGCACGTGCGGAAACTTGCGACCGACCGTTACATCAATCTTGTCTACCTTTGACTATTTTGTGCAACCTTATCTTTTTTAATTGCTACTCCAAAACCCGCTTTATCGTTATCACAGTGGAGTGAAAACTCTAAAAATTTCCAAAAGCGCTTACGACATTCTGATTCTACGGAAATGGGTACCTTTTGTAGACAATGAAGGCATTGAATGTCTGGACAATGCGAGCTCCCGGTGGCGAGGCGATTAGTCGGATTTATTTAACGGCTCCAATCTCGAGGAAGACGTTGAAGATATCGAGATATAAAAGTTTCGCTATAACGGATGATAAAGATTGAGTTGGGGCCGTAATAAATGAGCGTACTTTTTTGACATCGCCCGTAATAATTCTTCTAACAGTATGACTTGATAAATATTTCAATGGTTGAGGCAAGGCTTTTATGCGTAATGTGCAGATTTTTTATTACGAAAGTTTAGGCATTTTTATTTAATTTTACGGATTATTTTTCTCTATGGATAATTCGTTTTATTTCGTCAGTTTATTATGGGTCTTTTAAAACTTTATTGTAGTTTTCTGAATAGAGTTTACTTTACCAATTTAATTCTTGTGAACGCAGGCGTGTGAATCCACATATGATAAAAATAGCGTTGATTTTTGTGGATTCTCATTTTTTTTAATTTTATCAAAGTTTTTTTAGGCTTCTTAGTTTAGTAAAGATGGGTAAAAGCTAAGTTAGGACAGTGCGAATTAGCGCCTAGTTACCGTAAACACATCAGTCAAGCACTGGAATATTATAAATTATAATATTCCAGTGCTATATTTTTTACTTATTATAATTTATAATAAGTAAAAAAATATTTTTGTATAGCCCACGTTAACTATGATACCCGGAAGCTTAACTCTAAGCTTTGGGGTATTACAATGAACTCCAACAATTACAAATAAGAAAATTAAACTTAATTACATTCATTTGTAAAATAAAGTAAACATTATTAGTACTTACGCGATCATTCACTACGAAATTAATGTTAACGTTTAAAAATGTATGATTTTTAAATGAAATATGTAAAAGCTTAGGACTATTACTATTTTAGGGCGTTACAGCTCGGTAGCGCAGCGGTTAAACATATGGTTGTGGCGCTGTGGGGTCGCGGGTTCAGAATCCGCGCAGGGCAAGCATTTGTGTGGCCTGCAAATTGTTACTACGAATCGTTTGCCTTTGTACAATTTATATGTAAAACTCTGACGATATAGAACGATACGCTATCACGATACAGAAATCCTAGTGTTGGGGATAACGGTAATATAATTTCTACTTTATAATCTGTATTCATAGTTACTAAAGTTAATTTGAACAAAATTAGGACTACTAATAATGTCTTGCAAACCGAATTTCGGTCACGGCAGCCACTCTCAACGGAGTCTAGCCTTCAGCGCAGGGCAGGATCATAGTGGCCGAGCGTATGCGTACGTACAGGTGCACTCTCTATTCCTTCACTCTCATAGTCCGATGAGACGGTAATCCGACACGATTGAATATAAATCTGGCTAACAGCCAACACCAATGGCTTAACGTGCTTTCCGAGGCAGGGGGTTGAAATACCGCCAATATCTTAACTCCAGGGTGCTACTGAGAATTTCTGGACAGAAAAACTCAATATACCTGATTTTTGTTAACTCGACTCAAGATTCGAACCCGGGACGACATGATCAGCAGTCGGGTTTATGGTCAATAAACCAAAAAGGGCTACTTTTGTGACGATAATACGCTCTCAAAATATGACAATAACCATTTAAAATGCGAAAATACTTTATGCTGAACATTTAAGCGATTTCAATATTAACTCTAAAGATATTAAGCTAACGAGTGGGTATCTGGTGGTTTTAAGATATATTATGTTGCAACCGGGTGGTTTAATTACCCGGTTAATTGAACTGCTAGCCAGTGAACGCAAATGTAATATTTTATTTGCGTTTACTGCTGCTATCCATTCTGTTAAATACGGCATTCAGATGAATGTCGAGAGAAAGCTTCGACAAATACCCTACAAAAAGGCTAAGCAGAGCTAACCACACTGATTAATTAAAATTATGACAGTTTGCGAGGAAGATGAAGAGTTTATTGAAAGTTACAGTATATAAATTATGTATAAAATTTAATTCCATTTGCATTTCGTATAATTAGAGACATAATTTCCACGTTTCATTAAAAACTTCATCAGATTTTGATCCCATCTTATAAAAGGCTTATAATGCTGTAATATATAAGTCACCTAAAATAATTTAATTTGGAATCTTTTCTTTCACAACTCTAATTTCAAACTGCTCAGAGTGTGTGTGTGCTACACTTGAATCACAAACGAATTATATTTATTTATTTATTATTTTCAGACAAAGCCCGAAAATGTTATAAAAAATTAACTTATATCTAGGGTTAGTAAAAAATTACATTAAAACACCACAAAAACAAAAGAAAAATTCAATTTCTATCTATTTCTAGAACTTGATTTCGTTATTTAGCCTTGATATTTTAATGTGTTTTGTTTTAAATAAAATTATGCGGATAAATAATCTCAATACTACTTAAAAGCTAAACATTTAGTTGAATGCGAAATAGTGACTATAGCTTTTTTTTATTAATCTCCATTAGTATCGTGGCTGATTGAAAACACAAGTTAATCAAAATTAAATGCTCTCTGACATTATTTATACATAACAAACTATACTCCGTTATAATAATATGTATATATTGCAGGTTTTTGATCATAAACCAGCCTAGGTTTAAGAACCGGAATAAGACAAAATTACTGCTTTATCATCATTATAAATCCAGTTAGGTTAGGTTGATTTTATCATAAAACTAAATCAGTCTAGACTATCTAGTTTAATTGGATTTTCTGAGGTTTATTAAAACGTGGTTCTTGATTCAAAAGCCTAGGTTTTTGATCAAAAACCACGTTTTATCATGAACCTGCGACATATATATTCTTTAGACTATACTTTGTTCTTATGTTGTCCTTTATGGATGAATCACATCGGTCTAGCGCCGATGTGATTCATCCATAGAATACCATATTAAATTTGTGTATAATAGTATTCTATGGACTCATCACAGCTTCTTACCAAATGGGATGAGCATTACTGCATATGTTTACTGTGAGAAACTGAACACAATGATGAAAAAGCTCGCACGTCTCCAACCAACTTTGGCCAATCGCTTGTCCTCGCTGCTCCTGCACGACGACATGCGATCTCATACTGCACAACAGACGGTCTCCAAGTTACAAGAGCTGGGGTTGGAAGCTCTCCGTCATCTGTCGTACTCACCAGACCTTGCGCCTACAGACTTCTACTTTTCCAGAATTTCGATTACTATTGGGTGGGAAAAAAATTCAATACCCGAGAGGCAGTGCCTTTGAAGATTTGCCTCCCGACCAGCTGATTTTTTCAAGAAGGGCATCATCTGAATTGGCAAAGATGCATCGATTGCAAGGGTGATTACTTTGATTAATAGAAATAAAAATATAGAAAAACGATTACGTTAACTTATTTCATAAAAAAACGACAATTTCATAAGTAAAGACTTAATATCAGAAGCCACATCTCCGAATTTCGCTATAGCTGCCTCTGAAGGCACTCATGACAATACTGAATAATGGCTTATATTATGCCGATACCAACCGGCATTCCAATATAGACAATTTTAAGTTATAATTAAGAAGCTCCTCAATGTTATTTATTAATAAACCTGCCGTTCAGTATCAAATTAATCTCCGTATTTTGTTCTTGAAATTAATTAACAATACCGGCAGTAAGGTAAATCGGCGCGTGTTAAATTAAACACGTTCTTGTTTATAATCTTACCAACCTTAATCACAGTTGTCTCGGTAACGTGTGTTGTGGTTTACCGATGTTTTAACGCCGTCTCTGTTTGAGACAGTATCTTTAGGGTTGTCAAAAGGGTGACTGACTTGGAGTATTATGTTACGTGGTTGCTTATGAATCTCCACAACATGCGGTAAACCCTACGCATTACCTTTTGTTTCGCTTTATAAGTAACAAAAGTTAAATTAGATATGGTCTTACGCCTGGATACGAAAGCTTTGTGAAAATAGTTACGATATTTTTTTTGTCAAACTTAAATTTTATTTGGACGTTTGAGTTTATTTATTTATCGCTGTAGTACAAATGGGTCAGCTCTACTGGGAAGGACCACGCTCGCACAGAATAACGACGCGTTATTATGTTATGACGAGAACCAGTGAGCCCGTTTACTAGTAACGCTAACGAGGCGTTCCATCTGCGTATTTATCTTCAACTTAGATTTAACGCACGCAACGTAAGAATCTTAATTTAGATTTTGATCCTTAATCGAGGAAATATGAAGGGTCTAGTATCCACTCAGCATCAGGTAAGCTGTTTGTTCGATTAAGGCTCTCTTAACTTCTATTAAAAGCACTTCTATTAAAATATTTTCGCAAAAATGTATATACACACAAATATTCGTCATAAAGAAAAAAGGGACTATCAAAGTGTTGTCAATGTCACTGTTTATTTCCCATTGATAGTTTTCCTTCTTCCAGTATGCCTGATCCTGATACTGTCAAAGTTAATAAGTATTTTTTTCTATGATTATTTAAGCTATTATAAACGTAAAAATCTATCTTTGATTCCAAGTTCCAACAGTGAGATCACTACAGGAAAAAACCGATAAGAAACTCTGGGGTTTTCCTGTCTTTTTTTTTAAATGACAAACCCACCTTACATTAATAATAATGCTAGTATTACAATTCATATAGTTGTACTATCTGATCTCTAGTGCAGAAAGAATTTTAATTCCTTATCCTCCAATTTTATAAAAGGCTTTACAAGTCAAGGCACGTTAAATATATTTTTTTTAAATGTTCTTCTATAACAGATCAGTATTAATTGTAAGGAATTTTATTATATAGGTTAGTATGTTTATAGATCTGTTTAAGTCGACATTTTAGTCTTGGAAAGACTTTTTTTTAAATTGGGCAATCCAAATATATGCAGACTTACTGTACTATTATATTATAATAATTGTTGTCGTCTCCACGACTATGTTGGGCTATGTATGCAGCCCAAGGAACAACGCCCGAGGACATGGAACTTCCTCGGCATGTCGATGTGCTTAGCCCTAAACCTTAACTCAAAAAGCTTACGCATTTTGAGTTACACCAATCCACCTCTGCAGCTCTAGCTGCAGCTTCCAGCTCTGCATAGATGACTGTCTGAATGATGACTGTGAAGAAAAGCATAGATAGGATACTTCAAATCAAGGGCTTAAATAAACAGAACATGCTTTACAAATGAGGTACTCAACCTGTGATCGTATAAAAGGCTAGATGCCATATGTGATTTAAAATAAATTCTTATGTCTGTTGACTTGGAAATTTATATTCAGATCATGTAAATCGGGTAAGTGAAGGGTCTCGAATAGCCGTAATCTCAGCCTACGCTCAATCACATACAGGGGTCTCACTACCCTTACACAAGTAACACGACATCACGTATTGCGCTGATGCAAACTATGCAAAATTATTCCTATTTATTTAGTTAATGTAAGGTTAACGTTACTTCTGTACGGAATTATTTTGTATTTTACTGAAACCAGCTGCTACAATATCATACCTTGACTCTATTACAGATAAAATACAAATGCTTACAGAATCGTTGAAATCACATTTTATACTGCTCTTTCCTCTTTCTGGGTATTTTTTATCAGGCATGCAGACAAATAACGACAACGAGTTAGCCATCTTTCGGAGTCATTTTTAAGCATTTTTGGACATCATATCTCATAGTCTACTCCATCCGTGAAAAGAAATATACCTGTTGATTATGTTACGTCGCCCCCGTACAATAAATATTTTTTATTGGCAAAAATATTGCAAACGAACATGCGGCTCACCTGATGGCAAGTGACTACCGCCGCCCATGAACAATTGCAATACGAGGGGAATTGCAGATGCGTTGCGGGCCCTGGTGGTAATCGATTCAACAAGGAAGTTGTGCGAGGAAGAATACTTCTTCTAAATCGCACATTGGTGGATCGCCAATCATTCAAATGGTATCGACGGTATCACGAGTTTTGTCGCGATGTGCGATGGTGAAGTTGAGCGGCTGGAATTAGTCCGAATAATTCCTCTGAGCACTCCCCGTGGTAGATGTAATAAAATACGCAAAGAGATGCAACGTCTCTTCACAGCGTCAGTGAATCGAGCCGATCCGAAAGGACTCAGTCGTCGACGATTCGAGCCGCTCTGCGCTGAATGCGGTCAAGTGGAAGGGACTGGCACTGGGGAGCGCCAGCCCAGAGATGGGAACAGTATTCCATGTGAGGCCGAACCTCCGCCTTGTAAAGTTGCAAGCGGTGTGTCGGCATGAAATAGTGTCCCGCTCTGCTGAGCACGCCTGTTACTATTAACATAAACATACTCCTATATCGCACGTTGTCAGAATTAAAAAAAATGTAAAATATTCATTTGGAACTTTATTTTCTTATTTCACTGGAAAGTACCAGCCCTATGTATTCCCGATGATAAAGTGATACGGGAGTCATTAAGTGTTGTGGGCCATTAACAGGAGTGGTTTCGTACCTAGGCACGCGACACCCGCATGATCGCGTCACGTGTCCCGTCGCCTGCCGCATTCGCTCGATGTACACTTGCCTAAATTGAACTTGAAATAGTGATTGATGCTTGTTAAAGCGTTCGCCTGTAGACAGGTTAATAGTTTAGTGTTGAGAAATGTGCGAAATTTGTCGAAAAGGTTATTGCATAATAAATGTTAGGTAGGTAAGTGGGAGAAAACATACTGTATATGTATACCTGTGTTTCCATCTAATTTTGATGGGCTTTTGCATCATCACTTTTAGAATGTTGATACTTTCGATATAGTTCTCAATTTTAGCATCACCGTCATCATCATTATAGCCCCTTCACAAGTATACTGCTGAACATAGTTCTCGCCCAAGGAATGCCACAAAACACGCCACCTCCATCCATCGATTTCTTGCATAATATCTTACCACGTCACTCCATCTAGAGAAGAAACCGCAATACTTTAGTTAAAATTTATAAGAAATGCTATAGTTTTCAAAACTATAGAAAATATTAAAGTACATTAGGATCTGCGTGGCCAGAACTATGGTTCAGTCAAAAACATTGTCTTTCTGCAGTGGAACCCCAAGTCCCAACACGCACTTTGGCAATTATTAACAAAATAGATTTTTCTTTTTTTTTTTTTTTTTTTTTTTTTTTTTTTTTTTTTTTTTATAAAAAACGTTACCCCCACAATAGGATTTTCTCCTGTGTCGTGGAGGCAGTTTACAAACATAAATTGCACAAGGACAAACATCCAGACCCGGAACAATTATTTGTAGGCCATACAAATACTTGTTCCGTGCGGGATTCGAACCCGCGGCCCCCAGCGTAACAACTGATTGCTAAGCCACTGCGCCATGGAGCCGTCGATTTTATCGTGTGTATAAAAATTTATGCATTGCTTGGTCATATTATAGACAAACAAATATTTATACTTAAATAAGGTAACATAATACATATAATTATAAAAAATTTTAACCGCCAATCAAATCTGTTACCATTTTACTATGCGGTGTGATACATGACAGTTCGTGCATTCTTGTATACCTAGCTAGGTCTTTTCATGTTATAAAGCAAACTATTTAAAAAAGTTAGTTAAAAACGAAAGAATGTTTCTTGCCTTATTTTGTAAAATCATATGCAAGTGTAATCTTATCGCTTATGTGATCATATCGGAAAAAGATCGGATACAATGTTAATAGCTTAGAGGTTACGCTGATATAATATGACTATCTAAGACTGCCAAAATTTGTGATTAACTAATGTTTTTACGTGGTAGAGCCATGCTGCAGCTACGAATATATCAGTAATATAATTATAGCACGAATTGGTCGGCTCGACGGGGAAGGACCTATGCTCTCACAGAATACCAGGGTAAAATAGCAGCCTAGTGCTGTTTCGTATGGTGAGTGCAAAGAACCGGAGACTCATTTTACTGGTAACGAGGCATTTCATTTAGATTCGTAATCGAGGATTGATGTAGATGTCTGAGCCATAGCAACCACTTACCATTAGGTGGTCTGCGTGCTCGTTTGTCACTCTTATCCTATAAAAGACTAATTATTTAAAAACAAAAACAAAATAACCTTCATTTTCATATTAGGTATATACACTAGTTTCAGTTCCCTCTAATGCTAATAGTGACAAATACTCGTGTGAAAATGTTCCGTACACTGCGGGTATGCGGGCGGCACGCGACTAGCATTGCGAATCTAGCGCTTAAAATTGCTTTTATAATAGTTCGCCGAAAGCTTAACTAAATGTTTATTTTGATAAACTCAGTGTTTTGTATACATGCTGCTTCTTGTTCTAGATAACAAATGTCTTTCAATATGGCGGTCATGCGCATACTATATGCAGAGTATCCGTAGCTATGCGAAAATTATAAGACTTGTAGTAAGTAAATTATAAAAATGGCAAGACTTTGTTGCAGTGATGATGGATATACCTGATGGAGAATACGTATGTGTGGGAAGCGATTTTAATGGACATGTGGGAAGTATGAATGGAGGATTTGGGTATAGGAGTTTGGAAACCGGAACAACAAAGCATATTACATTTATTTTAGGATAATGAATTTATCAGCGATAGTTTGAAACTAGCCCCAGTCACGGAAAAGTTGCGAAATACTAGGCAAGCGTGGTATGGGCATATTATGCGAAAAGAAGTAAGTCATGTAACATGAAGAATGGTTATTATGAAGGTGGATCGATATAAAAGTAGAGGGACGGCTAAGAAAAGATGGATGGACTGTATTAAGGAAAAAAGAAGATAAAAAAGAGCGGTTAAAGAGATGACGGCTAATAGAGGAGAATGAAAGTGAAAGACATGCTATACCGACTCCAAATAACATGGACAGGAAGAAGTAGAATAAAAACTTTTCAAAAAAAAAAAGAGATAAATTCAACAAATTCAAATATGGAAGAACAGTATAACATTTTATTATAAAGCAACAAATTACTATCTAATAATTGACATCGCTAAATTACAAATGCACAAGAATGATCAACACAATACAAATGATCGAGGTCGCACTGTGATGTGTGTGAAATCGATACGATATAATAGGTTATAGCATATATTAGCATTGCCTTGTGCAAATACTTCGCTATGCGTATTTACACATCTATGCACATGAAAGTGAATGGTATTCAACGAGTAAATTTGACTGCAATATTGTCTTATGTGCAGTTAAAATATCGTGTAACGTAATCTTAATAATTGCAATAGCTTTTTCCAAGTAACCTACTTCTCATAAGCTACTAGATGAAGTGGATGCTATGGCCTATATTAGGTTTTTATGGGCTACAGCGTGCACATCCAACCACACACGTTACAATTTAAAAGTATCTCCGGTTCTTATCACTCACAGCAGCACTTTGATGTAATTTTCGGTGGTGTAGTGTTCAGCGGTAAGGAAAGTATCGTGAAAAAATTGCATGTCTTGGAATTTCAAAAAATGTAGCAGCGCAGTGCATTGTTCCTTGCCCTAGAATCTTATGAGAAATGAGAGCTAACCATTGTACGTATATATATATATATATATATATATATATATATATATATATATATATATATATATATAAGGTATGAATCCGCGAGAGAGCCAGTGAAGAATTTTGGGTAAATCTTTTAAAAAAAAATTAAGTACGTACTCGTAATGAGAAATCGATTACTTCACTTAGCCATTTACAATGTTGAAGCATTATATATAGCAGCATAGCATCAAGCATATAATGAAAGAAACTAAATAAGTAGTAGATACTTACTAGCAGACATTTGTTGGATACCATAGGATTGCCATAATGAATCCTCGCCTTTATAAGTTTTATCGCGTGATGATATCGCGGACACCATAGGATTGCCATAGCGAATGATGCCTTTAAAAGTTAAAGTAAAGAGGAATATAAAAAAAGTAAAGTTCTGTAAGGGGAATATAAAAAAAAGTAAAGGGGAATATATATCGCGTGATGGATATTCATCCATCACGAGATGTATATTCCCCTTTACTTCAAATGAAAACTAAAAACAATATTTGGTTAATAACAAACCAACTAGAAAAACAAGCAAAGAAAATGCAAAAAACATTCTTCCAATCTCGTTAAAAGAACGAGACTAAAAATGAAAATATATTACAATTTCAATTGAATTTCCCGGCATATACATGGAAATTCAATATGAATAAAAGTAAATGTGAACAAATACGATTACGTTAGCATAAATTGGAGTCAAACTTGAAAAGAAATTGAAAAATAAAATTTCTGGCGTTACAAAATATTCCCTACATAAAATTAATATGGTGCTAAGTAGGTCGGTATATTATTCGTCGGGCGTATGCTGCCACAGATCTACATAGAAACAACTGCTGCCGGCTGACATATTGCTGTGAGCGCCTGCCGTTCCCCAACATTTATATTCTGTCCTCGGAGATCGGATCCAAGATAATGCCTTTACAATAACGATCTCAAGATGACGACGAATTCGATTTCAATACGGCATATCGTTTACTAATACACGCATTTATTATGGAAATATTATCTTTAGAAATTCAGAGTGTCGGAATTTGAAACTCGTGAAATTTTTTAGATGTAAAAGACTTGTCACGTATATGACATAATTATGCAGGAGTTTATCTTTATTATTACAACTTATCGTTGTCTTTTAACTGCTGATATTTTTTGTAATATCGCAACTGTTTTGTTGTTGTTATAAATTGATAATTGCATTTAATACTACTGAACCATCCTGGCTTCATCTGAGTAAAATCTATTAATGTGTCCTTTTTCTAGACTTAAAATGATCAAATACTATTTAAGGTAAGACATGCAGGAAGTTGATGGATGCAGGTGGCAGGTGCAGGATCGTGCAATTTGGCATTCCTTCGGGGGAAGCCAGTGTTCAGCAGTGGACTTCTGAAGAGCTGTGATGATGATGATGATGAAAGACCATTTATTCTATCAATTTTATAGCATTAAGTTGTTATTTCACGCTGGTATTCTGTGGGAGCGTGGTTCTACTCCGCTCGAGCCAACCCTTTCGTGCTAAGACCATAATATAGCTGCACCGTGGCTCCACCACCTATAAAGCCACCAATGTCCCTTTAGCCGTATTAGTTGTAGAGGGAACAGAAGAATTATTCAAAATAGCATAGCTTAATCTCACAGAAACCGTGCATTTTACAAGATGAAAGTATCCTGTGTGTTTTTTAAAGATCAAAGACAGCTTCATACTAAATTTCATCAAAATTCGTTGATCCATTTTGGCATAAAGACGTAATTACCTAACTAAACTCCAGATTTACTCAACAACAATTGTGCATTTCACAAGCCTATGTAATGTACAAACTTATTTTTTTTTATAGAATTAGGGTGACAACCTCGCACACAGTCCACCTGATGGTAAGTGGTTGCTGTGGCCCATAGACATCTATATCTATCCTCGTTGGCGAATCAAAATGCAGATGCGTTATCACCGTGAGGACTAAGATGAAATGCCTCGGCTCCAGTAAAAAGGGTCTCCGGCTCTCCGGTTCTCTACACTCACCATACGAAACACAGCACCATTAAGCTGTTATTTTACGCAGGTATTCTGTAAGAGCGAGGTCCTTCCCCGGTCGAGCCTATCCATTCGTGCTACAACTGTAAAATTAATATAGCTGCAGCATGGCTCTACCACGTTGATTATATTTTACGAAATTTATTTCAGACGGTATTTCACCAGATTACGGTTAACCTTCTTACCAAACCAATCATAAATTGCTGATCTCTACCTTTCTTAAATATAAAATGGAATATTGATACGAATTTATTCATCGCGCTCTAACCCGTGACAAAGAATGTTTCTGAAGAAATTCTCATTTCGAACTGGAAAAAAATAAACCGTCCTTTATCTTCAATATCGGAGATAAAGCCGCTGCGAAAAATGCTGTAGTTCTAACATTTATATTGTATAGTCAGTACTTACTTTATATTTGGTATGTATGGAATATTTCTTCAAGAAAACAAAATAATAATGAAAAATACTGTCCAGTTACTAGTTTTCTTTTAAAAATGTTAAAAATGTTACCACCACAGAAGAAATATCTCGGTATAGTGGAGGCACTTTACATACCTAAATTTCACATAGACAAACATCAAGACCCAAAACAATTACATTTATACATTGTAGAGCTTCGCTGCAGCTATATAATGGTTGTGTCACGAATGGGTCGGCTCGACCGGGATGGGATCACGCTCTCTCAGAATACCAGCGTGAAATAGCAGCTTGATGCTTCTATGATTCGTATGGTGATTGTAGATAACCGGAGACCCTTTTTTACTGGAAATGAGTCATTTCATCTTAGTACTTAGGAGTGACAATGCATCTGCATTTTGATTCTTAATCGAGGATAAATGTAGGTGTATATGGACAACATAATCCATGATGGTAAATCAGGTGGAGTGAGTGTTCATTTGTCACTCATATTCTATTAAAAAGCCCTACCAAATGTCTGAATAAAAAAGAACATAGGGATGATTTATCAGGTGCTGGTGTACTCCATAATTATTCACCATTATTCTATTAAAAAAAATTAGGCAATACATACACTTGTGCAGTGTAGGATATGAACTCGCGTTCTAGCAGCGCCGCAGTCAAAATTTTAAGCAATGCGCTACTAAGCCGTTTCATTTCACTATCGGGTAGGAATAGGATAGTGGTACAGTACTGACTTATATCAGTAACGCTGCCTCTTTTACTGTCTGGGCTTTATCACATGATAAGTATACAGCTCGTGGCTAGAGGTATGGCTGCGTGTCTATACTGAATGGCTAGTACATACTTGGACTCTGGGTGAATAAAAACCTACATTCTTATCACTGGCGGAGATGATCATTTACAATACTGTTCCTTTAGATAATGCACTGTACGTGACAACGAACTAACTCTCTATAGCAAATAGCATAAATACGTAGTCATTTCTCAGAGACTCATATTTTGTGCCATTTACTCAGTTCAGTTACCTTTGATGTCATTCTGAGACCAATAATGTCTAATCGATTTGCTCTTGAGGTGAGAGGTCGCCAATAAAGTCGAAAATAAAGTGTCAATGCACGTACCGCTCCATATGTGACTCAGTGTGACTTTGATACCTTTTTTCTAAGTTATCAAAGTCATACCGATGTTTATTTTATACTATTTTTCTTAGTATATTATTTAACTTAAATAACCACTGCAGCTGTTAAATTGTTCAGCTTAAGTTCTAGATAGCTATTTCACGGATATCTTTTCAATGAATAAAAAACTAATTATATCGTTCAAAGAACTGTATATAAATAGAGCAAAGGAATGTTCGGATAGTGGAAATAGATTCTATTTAAATGAGATTGGAAAGCAAAATAAATAAGAAATGCAATCCGTACCGTTTACTTACTTCAATAAGAACGTGAAACAAAATAATCATCTATTCTAACTTGGAATATACTTGCGGCAATTCAATCTTGCGCCCGCATTGTAACGGTAGTGTTACAGTAGTGCTACTATTTTTTGTTCGGGTGAAATGCTGCACCGAAATCGCACAATTCTGTCGTCTACCGGCAGATGGTGAATAAAACCTTGCACCTTACGTCTTTCCCACGCTATCTGTGACGATTCCCGGTAACCCGACGACTGGAAATTTCTAGATTCATAATAAAAACAAGCCATTGTGAAAACGTTTAGTTGTATTTCGAATAGTGTTTAATTGCATTTCGCGGTAAAGTGAGGCGAAATAGAGAGATTGTATTAATGCACTTGCCGTGAAATTGTGGCTTCAAATTAAAATTATCCATGTTTACCATTAAAGTTTTCATTTGAGCAATATTTTAACTGTATTTTTTTTTGTTTTGCGTGTTTTAATAACTAATATAATAAAGCGGAAAGAGTCTTTTTGTTTTTTTGTTTGTTTAAACGCGCTAATCTCTGAAACTACCAGTCCGATTTGAAAAATTCTTTTTGTATATTATAGCCAGATTAATGTGGAATAGTATAGGCTATCTAGCATTAAGCTATATCACTCAGCTAGCCTTAAATATGGATATTTGTTGAGCAAGTCAGAAGAAAAAGCACTCCCGAAATGATTTATCCGCGTACGCTGGTGTTATCGTTAGGGATACGTAAATACAATGTTCTAGAAAAATATAGATCTTTACTCCGTCTAAAAAAAGGTCTGCGATATCATATGTCTATTTCTTATACATGAGCCATAAATAGGTATTTTGTGACAAAAAATATTGAAAATTTAAAAGTGATTTATGAGCGTTATTATTAGGCATGGCCTATTTATCCTTACGAACGAAAGTTACTTCATCATCAAGACAACTTTATGAAGATAAACTTTGTTCCTTATACCATGTTATTTGGACGCATAGTTTAAGAGATAATGTAAAATTAAAATAATTCAATACTTGGCTGGGCGCGCGAACGACGCATAAACCCTAGCCGCCCGGTGAGAAAGTGGGGGGGGGGGGAGGAGGACGCTCAACCGGGAGGGGGAGGGAAAGTGGATAAAACTTACCTTCACTCTACATCATACATAATATGCCGACAGATAAAAGTACTCCATTAATTATGCCAATTTTTCCATCCATTGCTATCAAATAAAATATTTAATTGCAATTATAAAATGCTTTAACTAAGTCATGTCGCGGTGCACCACGGACGCGTGATGACGCGGGTGAAACCGCGGGACACAGCTAGTATTATATAAAAAGGTAAAGTAAAATACGTTTCTTTTATTTCTGAGAGGGTCTTAGGACAATGAACGAGTCCAACGCGCTGCCCCAATCCGTGTTGACAGACTTAATATGTTCTCGATTTCCTCACAATGTGTTTCATTACCGCGGAGCACATGGTAAATCAGCAGTTAAAAGTGAAATTTTATCGGTGCTGTAGGGAATCGTAAACAGTTTACTTCTGTACTATGAAATTTTAAGCGCTAATCACCGAAGCAATCATAAGTGGATGTTTTTTATTTAAATAAATATATAGTTGCTGTGTTTCAAATCAAAGACTTTGATTTTAAAGGAATTACACTCTTATTAAAAGGTTTCTTCTGCCTGGAATTTCTAGATTTATAATTAAAAAAAACTAGCCTTTGTGAAAACGTTTAGTTGTATTTCGAAGAGAGTTTAATTGCATTTCGCGGTAAAGTGAGGCGAATTAGAGAGCTCGTACATATTAATGCATTTAAAATATTCGTAGTTTGTTTTTATAATGAAATTTATCTGTGTTTTGGCATTTAAGTCTTCACCTAGGGACATTTTTAACCGAGTTCAAAAAACGAGAAGGTTATATATTTGATGCCTATGTTTTTTTACATATATGTTCACCGATTTGAATTATGTTATTTTTATTGAATAGGTCATACTTCAGGGGTGGTCCCATATAAATTTTAAGGTAAAATTCCATCCCCAGGGGTGAAAAGTATTTATTGAAAATTTTAATGTAACTTTTTTAACGTCATTCTAATTGTTACCTTGAACTTGTGAAATTTAAAAGGATAATTTTTTTTAAGTTTTAATAAAAAGTAAAAACTGAATTAAAAAATAATAAGAACTAACTAATTTTGAACTTTTTGTTTTGAACGTGGTAGTCATGCTGCAGCTATCATGCCTGTACCGACAACCATGGGTCAACAGAATAATGAAATCTATACATCTATACAAATAAATAAATTAAAGTGTATGTTTGTAATGTCAAAATAACAGCTTTCTACTCAATGCGTATGAAAGTATATATTGTACTTATAATAAAAAACTGTCTGTCTGTCTGCTGTTTGTTCCGGCGAATCACTGAAATGGCTTTGATTTCGACGGGACTTTCACTGAAAGATAGTTGATGATATAAGGAGTAACTTAGGCTACTTTTATTTTAGAAAAAGAATTAGGGAATATAATTAACACCCATGAAATCCAATTGTAATAAATTCATGCGGACAAAGTCACGGGGAACAGCTAGTATAAGAATAATGCAGCTGTGTTTTGTATGGTGAGTATGGGCAGACCCTCTTTACTGGAAACGAGACATTACATTCTTAGTTCTCAGGGGTTAATGTGTTTCTTTACCGCTAATCACATGATAAATTAGCTCTTAAAATTGCAATTTCAATATTCACTAATTAATTACATTCCATTGATCATGTTATAAACAAACTTAATGTGAATACTAATGATTAATAGTTGTTAAAGATTATTAATTTTATTTAACAACTTTACATAATGGATTTCCGCATAGTAACGCCTGATTCTATTCATTATCTTATATCTATTTATAATTTTTATAAGACATCTAACGCATATACTGCATTGCATGTATAACTTATGATAATTCACTCAACACACCACACACGTATCATAATTTTGACCACTATTTTGATCTATGCCCTTAATTTTATATTGCACTATCACTGGCGCCGATGAGTATCGAAACCTGTTTACTTGTGTATTATGAAATTTTTAGGTTATATTTTGAGCGCTACCACGACTTGTTATTATTTTATATTAAAATATCTGTGTTGCATTTCGAATTGAAGAAAGAATTGATGATTTTAAACGAATTAATCCATTATTTGAAAAAATGCAATAAAGAAACGGGAAATTAATATTTCTTAGAAAGTTAAGCAAAGCAATTAAGAACCATTACAACCAATATAAAATCATAAATAACAATGGCTCTTACTTAGCGAATATTTAACAAATATTATTTAGAAGAAGTACACCTTTTTAGAAATACAACGGAAAAATGTCACGAGTTTTGTAATAGCTGTCTCAATTCATAAAGTAAAGTGTGTCTTGTTGAAGAATGTCAAATCAATAGCTATATTCCGGCTTTCTTTAATATTTGATACTAGCTGTCCCCAGCGACTTCGCCCGCGTGGAATTCACTACGATTTCATGGGTTTTAATTATTTTGCGCGGAACCCTAATTCTTTTTCTAAAATAAAAGTAGCCTAAGTTACTCCTGTTATAAGGCTCTGCCAGTGAAAGACCCGTCAAAATCGGTCCAGCCGTTTCGGAGATTAGCCGGAACAAACAGACAGACAGACAAAAATTTAAAAAATTTTTTTTTTGTTATTGGTACCGTATATACACTTTCATATACATTTCGTAAAAAGTTGTTATTTTAACATTACAAACAGACACTTCAATTTTATTTATTTACAGATTTTTTCATCCTCGGCACGTTTATAATAACGCAATCATAAAAGAAACGGTGGCATCGTATGGTACCAACTAACAAATGGTTAAGCTGTAGATCTCGGCATAATATCGAAGTTGGGGAAAATAATATATCAAACGAATAGTGCGTCTCAATATGCAATAAAATCTGTGAACGTATGCGACCTCAGATACGAAAGGATTTCTCGGGAGCACACCTGAACTAGATTACTGTATCCGCGCTATAAAAAACCTACGTTCAATCGTGTCCTCGCATAAGGGTGAGTTTGAAAAGGACCCTCGCGTTATTCTGCACACCAGTGTCTAAAACAGATGGAGGAGCCGACAAGATTTTCATTCTGATTTACATAAACAGTTTCGCACGGAAACCCTCCCGGGTAAAACGGGCCACTTTATGACGGATCGACGTCGTTTTTGTTTAACTTTCTTGCCGGGTCTTTCGTAAGCTGCGGATCTTGTTTTAAATTAAAGTACCTATCTTACTTTTACTTTTTTTAATTAACGATTTTTAAATTTGAATCTTTGTTTTTAGAGTATTTGCACCAATAGTAATTATTGGATATTTATTACATTCAGTAATGTGTATTGATTAACTACAATCCCAACTGGTGGTAAACAGTGATGAAGTCCTGGACGGTAAATTGAATTGCTTTAGCACAACAAAATTTTATTCACGATATCCAAATTTTAATTGGACGTAAAGACAGACGCTGGTAAATTACGCACACATTAGGTAACAGTCTAAAATGTTAGTAGGTACTATGAATATAAATAGAAATATCAGCTATTAGAGTAAAAGTTGCTATATGCCTAGTTATATTAGACAAGGCTTGTTAGTCTACAGATAATGAACAATTCGTTGAAAAGCCGTGGATGCAAATTTCACAGAGAGGTGATAGGGGGCAACCTTACCTATCAGGTACGCCTGCGAAATTCAATTCCAGCGGTGGATTTAAAAATGTTGTTAGTAATAAAACTAAATATATATTATATTTTATACCATAAACAAAAAACAACACATTATATATGAGTTGAGTAATGGGTGACCCTACTGCCAAAAACGATCTCTTCCAGTCAATCTTTGCATGGATAGAAACTGAAAATACGTATGTGTAGACGTCAGAATAAAACAATAAACTTCACAAATATGAGTTATAAAAATTAACATCTGTTATCGTTTTGTAGAATTCATAAAACAAAACCAAGCGAACATACAAAATTTCACAATTATGAAGAGATTGTAAGTGATGTACCTGATGGTAAGTGGTTGCTGTGACCGATAGACATCTACATCTATCCTCGATTACGAATCAAAATGAAGATGCGTTGTCATACGTGAGGACTAAGATGGAATGCCTCGTTTCCAGTAAAAAGTGTCTTTTGAGATTATACAAATACTGACGTACTAGATCAAGTCTTTTGAATTGATATAAACAGCACAGTGGTTAAGATACTAATTATAATGATCTGTAGTTTATTTTTATCGTAGGTAGGAAACTTGCTACTGTTTTATATAAAAGCCTAAAAAACACATTTTCATGTAGGTGGTTTGGATTTCAACGATACTTATTAATGTATTTTTAGAACGTATCAGTGTGTGTAGCATAAGCTTACTGAAGAAATTTGTAAGGTAATAAACCATTGAAATTGTTTTCATTACCGAAATTCTGAGTAAGAAAGTAAGAAAAAAAAATAGCTCGTTTCGCCCACATTACCGAACGTTATACGCCGTGTATTATCGTGTATATGCCATGCTTGCGTGTGACGGTATCGCGTAATAAAGTTGCCCCCGGCCCCATACAAGGCGCTTAATATTAAAAGTTCACCTCACATCTTTACCTACACGGCTATTACGTCCTTTGCAATCTTTCCGTTGTTCCCGCGACCTGAATCCGCCTTTGTCCTGAATGAAAAGAACGGGGGCCAGAAAGCGAGTATGTGTGTGAATAATTGAGGAGCGGCGCTCCCGGTTCGCTCCGTGAAATCTTAACAAAACTTACCGGTGAGCAAAGTCGCGCACGTGCTATGTACAGTCATTACCAAAAACAACATAAGACATGCTTAAGCATACTCTTATAAAGTTTTAGAAAGGAAGTATTTTTATTACTGCCATTATATTATATTCCTTTCTTTAAAAACTTAGACCAAAGGCTAAAACCAGTATATGAGACGCAGAGCCCCAGATAGTGTTGAATTTGTAGCAGTATATTTGTATTTGAGTTTAATTATAACTTTTATCACTTTTTATTTTACAATTTTTTTTATTATTTATTTTTTTAGTGATAATTAATTGTTTCATAGGCAAAAATTATGTGTTGCTACCGCTCATGAGTTTCAGCACTGCGGCATAATACTGAGTAGAATAGAATAACTTTTAATTACTGCAATAATAATGTTATAATACATACATGTGATTTTGTGTGCATTATTTTGTAGTTTCAAATAAAGAGAGAGTGAGTGAGAGAGGGGTGGCCCAATATAAGTTTTAAAAAGCATTCACTCTTCAGGGCGGAAAAATAAGGAATGAAGTTTTTAATGCAACTATTTAGATGATATTCTAGCTACCACCTTGAACTTCTAATATTTATAAAGAAGGTAAAAGAATTAACTTTAAAGATTAAAAATCAACAAAGAAACCCAGGCAAATATTCCCTCTATGAGGTAATTTATGGGGCAGGCCTATGTTCAGCGTTGGACTTTTGATGGTACTGTGAAAAATGAATGATTGAAATCGATAAAAGGAGAGCAAAAATTGAAAGCACGTAAGAAACGTGTTTAATTATATTAGTTTTTTTTAATACTATTTTTTTAATAATAGGCGTAGATTTTTTCTCCCAACTTTAATCTGACCCCTCTTCTTTTTCTTTCTCTCTCTCCATCCTTGAATAATAATCAATTTAATAAAAAAGAATCGTGAAAATCGTTTCGCAATAATTGACGCTGATATCGTGTAACATATATACAGAAAAAATAAAAACATACAGTTGAATTTTTAACCTTTTCCCTTTTTTTGAAGTCGGCTAAAAGTACATGACAAAGAACAGTTTTATCTCAGTGCACTTGTTTTAGTTTTTTCCTGAATTCCCAACTATATAATTTGAAGCACAAACATATATTGTACTACTAGCCGGTACACGAAAGTCGGCTGCAGAAAAAATAACTGTAGAAATATCGTTTTTTTTAAAAGGTTTCTTTGGTTTAATTAGGAATTATAAATTGATTGAAATTGAATAGTATATATGTAACTTTCAAATATGTTATAATTATTTTAAGCCAGCGCTTGACTACTTTCCCACCAGATGGTAAACTGGTGATGCTTTCGAAGTAGTGGTAAAGCGCACTGACTTAGCTAAACGAAAGTCTATTCACCCATGCCTTGAAGGCATCAACATAATAATCGGATGGAATAATAGATGCTGGTAATTTATTAAACTCCTTTGCTGTACGCAGTTTGATCGACGAAGCAAACGATTCAGTGCGAATACGTGCAATCTCGACAATAAATGTATTTAGACCAGCCCAACGTCTGGTGGTCCGATGATAAATTAACAACATAAACCTATCAAATAATTTCTAATATATTTGTATATTGTATAAAATAAGTATTTCTCTAAACACATTTTACGCTTAAAATCCATTCATAGGACTTCATGATTTTATGAGATTACGAGTAATGTTCTCAACTGTACTAACTAGACACGGTTTGAACAGCGTTATGTTATATCGAGCTCATTAATTACGGAGTAGAAGGGAGGTTTTATAGCTACACGTTAACCATTACATAAATCTTATTTGAAATACTTATTTTGGATAAACAAACGTTTTGAAATTATAGATCCGATGGCAAAGTTGAATTAGTTCATGTCAACGTTTGTAATATATTAGCCTTTATATAAAAAACAGGTTATAACTAACTGTCGCATTCCTTATATTTCTTTCATATATTTATATTTCTCTAATTATTAGTTATATAAGTTGTTAAGAACTTAAATGATTGATATACAATGAGCTAAAATGTGGTAAATTCTGAATGAAATAAATAAAAATACATATTATTATATTATATATCTTATAATAAGATATGATATTAGTGATTGATTTGTATTGAAGTAAGAATTCAACTTACTAAGTGTACTTATATGATAAGTATGTTTTAATGATAATATTAAATGAGAAACAGCAGCGAAAATAAATAATTCAGAGTTGCTACGCCGCTCTTTAATAACCCAACTGTTCTATGATTTATTCCAAAGTTAGAAGCTGGCAAAACATTTATCTTTATTCAGCCGACACCATTTTGGTTGTTAGCGTCAAATTATTTTTGTTTAATTTGCTACGCACAAAATTAACTTCTAAAGGTTACGGCACTATTTTGTTCATACATCAAGACCCTACATTGAAAGGTTAGTAGAGAAATGTTTTTCTTTATTCTACGAGAACTTGTAGCCAGCTGAAATACGAGTAGCTTATTAATAGTTTTCGTACTAAAGACACTGTAATAATCCCGGTATTGTAGCCCAAGATAATCGTACGTGGAATTGGTTTTGTCAATCAAATATTATTGTTGTTGGAAGTATATTGAACATGTGTATTGTATTCCGTCTTCTTTGATATTTGCTCTAATAGTATTGTTGTATTATTAAAACGTTATTGGAGCGTTAGAAGTAATTAATTTGATGAAGACAATAAATATTACAGGCATAAATCTTCCAATGCTGAGGCAAGCGATTATGGTCTCTGGCGTCCATTGGGTGAATAATTGATAATTGTTATATTGCCCAGCGAAATTGATGCGCTTGTTCTGTATAAATTAAATCATATTTTTTAACATATATTATTTATATAAAACAAAATGATGTTAAATAGTTATTATATATGGCAAGTGTTTTTGCTTGCTTCAAGTAACAGTTACATATAATGTAATCTACTTCGAATTGCGATCACGATGACCAGTCTCAATGGATACTATCCATCTGGCGCAGGACAGGATTATAGTGCCTAAATGTGTGCGCGAACACAGGTGCAAGTTGTAACAGTATTGTATATCCCAAATCTGGATACGGGTATCGTCTCATTCTTGAATAAATCCTAATGCAGGGGAGAGACTATGTTATATTGGCCCTTTAAATTAGGTTTAACAATATCAGTGTGTCGGCAGTGAATCCACTTATGTTTTTTTTTTAGTAACATTGAAGTGAAAAACGAACTAACAGTCCACCTGAGCAATCAACTTGAAATAAAGAAAGCTGTTTTTATAGGATAGGGTGACAAACGAGCACACAGTCCAATTTATGGTAAGTGGTTGCATCTATCCTCAATAAAGAAACAAAATGCAGATGCGTTGTCACACGTGAGGACTAAGATGGAATGCCTCTTTCCAGTAAAAAGGGTCTCCGGTTCTCTACACTCACCATACGAAACACAGCAGCGTTACGCTGCTATTTTACGCTGGTATTCTGTGAGAGCGTGGTCCTTCCCCGGTCGAGCCGACCCATTCGTGCTACAACTATACTACTAATATACTGCAACATGGCTCTACCACGTATAGAAAGCTATCTCACGGCACCTATAATTATACTGGATTTCTAAACCCTTCACACCGGAACATGGCAAATTGCACTACTAATTGCCGGGGAAAAACACTAAGAAGGTGATACCTATCCAGACGTATTTCTAGGCAGAAAAGCAGTCCTATCACTTACAGATAATCCTTTCATTCAGGTTGCTTAGGCAACATAAAATTAATAAAAAAAACGTTAATCTAAAATGAAATTATTCCATAATAAAAAGTAGAAGAAATAACACCTGAAAGAAAAAGAACCAATATATTTAGGATTTTAAAAGTAGGTGTAACATGCCATCAGTATAATACCTGACATTTTGTAAATTTATATTTAATTATTAAGGCTCACCATCAAAGATAATATCACTATAGTATACATTATATAACATAATATTAAGAGAATTAAGGGGTTAAGACGAATGTATCCTTAATTAAAGGTAACAACACACGATACATCAGATAATATTTCAATACAAATATTGAAGAACATCTTCGTTATCTAAATTACAATTTATAATTAGAGCCCGATGTTACACGAACATAAAGAGGTTGTTATATAAGGGACAAAAAAAATGATAATGGATTACAGTATTTTTGTAGAAAGTAGTACAGTGTTTGAATTTGTCGTAAAGTTTTGATACAGTATAGCTTTTACTCAATTTAGCCAAACTGTTAAAAGTTTTACACAATTTTCTAACGAGAACATTAAAGTCATTATTTGGTACAGTGTATGCGGTAGCACGGATAGATCGACTCCGCCGGGGAAGGACAACGCACGCTCAGAAAAACAGTGTGAAGTATGTAGCAAAATGATGCCATGTTTTGTATGATAGGTGACGAGCATCGGATAACCTTTTTATTAATAACGAGGCATTACATTTTAGTCATAAAGAGGTTTAATTCTTAATACATGATTAGATACAATATAATATAGAGTGATGAATAGTTCCAATAGCATCCTAAAGAGATTACCGGATCGATTCACATCACCGCTCTAGAGGTGCTTTGTGCTAAGAGAGACAATCACGGTAACTGGTTCTCTACACTAAAGACTAAATGCAGCAGTGTTGATCTGCTATTTTACGCTGGTATTCGGTGACAGCATGATCCTTCCCCGGTCGAGCCAACCCATTCGTGCTACAACTATACTACTAATATATGTAGCTGCAGCATGGCTCTACCACTTATAACATTCTTTTGATGGTCACTCTTGGTACATGCAAATGTAATTTTTGTACCTTATTTAATTTACTACTAACATAGTTTTGAATCACTTTACTAACCCGTATGGATATACAAGTTGTCTGAAATACACAATTATTATTATTATTATTAAAACACAGCATATTATATTCCCTATCATGTGGTCTATGTTAAGTACATACTTTTATTTGTCACCCTTATTATGTAAAAAAATTGCCCAAAGTTAATATCATGCATATAAGAGGTCAAAACAAATGTACCTATAATTTCCCATCGTTAATCCACGGGACGAGAAATAGTGATTGATCTCTTAAATTATTCTAGTAACTTTAATTTAAAATTCTTTTTTTAAAAATGCATGTTCGTGGTAAATTTTAAATGTTGCTTCCATTCTTATCTCGCTTTTTGCTTGTGGATTTATTATGCAAGTTTTAAATTTAAGCTGTTTATTTAAAAAATCTCATTTTAAGATTACAACCGTGTATCTTTTAAATGTATCGCAGTAATCCTATTCATGTGAAACATGAAATTTGTATTGTGATGCCACGACGATATAATTTAGCGTTACTGCAAAATTTACATTTGCAGATTAGGTAGACGACAAAGTATGTCGCCAAACAATGGGAACAACGATAAGCTGCCTTCAGACGACATGCGACGCTTCCCTGTGCATGAAAATATGCTGCCTCTTCAGATAATATGCCGTCATAAGTTATGACTCATGACTACTTAACTTATTTAATACTGCAACAATGAGGAATAGAGAATGTATTATTTTTAATGTTAAATGTTGGACTTCATTAAAAGTATCAAGTATATTTTACTATTTATAATTATTTCTCTGTGTTGGCATCGGTATAATGATGTACTTACAATTACGTTTAACTATTTGATTTAATTGGTGAGGCATGGCTAGTGGTTGCTAACTGTCTGCAGAGTTAGGGGTCCATATTTTAAGTTACTGCTAGTGTTTCAACATTTTTGCAAAACTACATTTTTAATTTTCGGGTCTGATTGTATTGTAATGTGGGCATCCACTTTTCTGCCACCAGAGCGCACCACTTAGGTATGAGGTGAAATATTTGACAGATTGCATAGCGGGGAAATAAATTTGTTAGGGAAATGTGAGTTAATACTTATTTCAAAAATATTTATTATATTTTACATGAAATAATTAGAAATGAATAAAACAAACTACAGATATTGAAGAATTAAACGGAGAGTTAAAAAAGTGCAAAAAATTAAAAAGCAAACCGATAAACTTCTGCCTGACTCGCACGTAATTTATGTACCTTGCTGATTGACAAACGATGTTCTGGCGCTTCAGAAGTATTAACAGTGCGAGGCTGATAGAAGAATATAGGTTCTGCTCTTACCAACCTGCCTGCCCATCGTGCTGACTATGGGTAAATCCTTCAAGTAATTTAAGTAAACTGGCGCATACTTGGAAAGGATCATGCCCAGATGTGTACTTCAAAGGGTGTTGATACGTAGATGGGAATTATGCATATATATTATATAAGGAATGCGCGAACATTTTCTTTATGTATATTCTCATTTATTAAATTACATAGACAGGCCCGTCGGGTAGCTGTGTAACATGGATCCATAAATCCAAATTGCCATGCCGGGCTATTAGAGCAGCGGTAATTGGCCTCAATGTCTTTGATACTCGTCGCTGGTCTGCTTTAATTAAAGTCTGCCTAAAATTAGGACTAAAGTCCGAGTGAAACGTCTAACAAGCAATCGCCAATGATAAATTATTTGAGTATTTTTATTATTAGTACAAGTTTAATGAAGAAATATTTCAAAAATGCAAACAAATAAAAATGAAATCGTGTTATGTATACATAACTTAGTGTTATATTGCAGCGCTGAGGGCTGCGGGTTCGAATCACACACGAAACAAGTATTTGTATGGCCTACAAAAATAATTGTTCCGAGTCTGGATGTTTGTCCTTCTGCAATTTATATACGTAAAATGCCGATATCGTAATATAAAAAAAATAGATAATAGATAATTGCCATAATTGTGGCACCTACAATTTTATAATGTGTGCGCTTCGTGACAATTTAAAATAAAGTTTTTATAACTCGCTGTATGAAGTTGACTTTAGGCACGATTGCATCGTATATTTACTATGAAATGTTGTGCCCTGTATACTCCACGGAACATCCATACGTACATTTCCCACGGGTACGGAATTCGAACAGACCAAGACTTATCGGTTACGATACTAAGACAAGCCGTGTAGTCGGATAATTCCCTGTGCATGTACCGCATACATCTGCCGGAGATCAAGAGCTCCGTGTTTTCGGCCATAAAGCCGAATACGAATTCAAATATGTGTGTCGAAATGTAGGAAATGGCGAAAATGCAGATACATCACTCGGCTTCAGTTTCATCCATGTTAGAATATATGCACAGCACTATGTAAAATTTTTCAACGTATGCGAAATAATATTTTGTTATTCCTCTCTACGATCTCCGTAGGCACGAAGTTTTTAAAGCAAATATGTTAACAAGTTCTAACGCCGACCGCCTGGCACGCAATTTAAATTGCATATGTAGATTTTTTAACGACACGGTGATTCATAATTATTGTCGTAGGTATACTCGTATCTCATATTTAACCCTTCAACAGTATATGATATACATATATTACTATATGAGTCTATCGTGTATTTTACTGCTCGGGTATAAATAATTTACTTAATTCGTGTTTTATTTAAATATATGGTTTATAATGTTATGGTTAATACCTTCGATCTACAGTTGGTATTGTTGATATAAGGTTTATACAATAAAATATAGTAAAAATGTTTTTCTCTTCTAAATTTTACTGGTATAGTTGTAGCACGAATGGGTCAGCTCGACTGGGGAATGACCACAATCTCACAGAACACTAGCGTAAAATAGCAGCTTAACGCTGCTGTGTTTCGTAAGGTGAATGTAGAGAGAACCGGCGATCCTTTTTACTGGAAACGAGACATTTCATCTTAGTGCTCACGGGTGACAACGTATCTGCACTTTAATTCGCCATCGAGGATAGATGTAGACGTCTATGGGCCACAGCAACTTACTATCAGGTGGACTGTGTGCTCGTATATCACCCTTATCCTATATTAAAAAAAAATTAGTGCTAAAAGCGAAGTATAGTTTCCAGTATTTTAAAAAAAATGGCGGGTACTGACCGCCGCGTAGAACGACAGTTACAGATTGTCAATATTTAACACATAACCGGGATAGACGACATTTACTGTTGAGGGGTTAATAAACGCTTCAATCAATTCAATGCAGGACTCAGAGTAACATATGTATCGAAAGGCACGTATATATTTAGTATAATTCGCAATGCTGTGTTAGTCCCTATATTAATGTATGGTAGTGAAAGTTGGGTGTGGCAGAAGAAGCATGAATGTAAAATGAATGCTGAAGAAATGCGGTCATTAAGAGGTGTGTTAGGGGTGTCTCTGAATGATAGGGGACAAATTGAGTCGGCAAGGGAGGCCATAAATGGGAGTTTATCGACTAAATTGGTGATGTAATAAAGATGGACACAATTAAGAGTACCTACGCTTAACCGACAAGCATGTATGCGTAGGTCTAATATGGATCTGTAAGAAGTGAGAGAGGGGCGTCAGGATCGTGCTAAATGGAAGTCTGTAGTCTCTGCCCACTCCTCTGGGTAACAGACGTAAGAGGTTATGTATGTATATATGCTTCAAGTAAGACAGTTATTATAATATTATACGTGGTAGAGCCACGCTGCAGCTATATTACTGCTATAGTTGTAGCACGAATGGGTCGGCTCGAACGGGGACGGACCACGCTCTAGCAGAATACCAGCGTGTAATAGCAGTTTAACGCTGCTGTTTCGTATGGTTAGTGTAGAGAACCGGAGACCCTTTTTACTGGAAACCAGGCATTCTATCTTTGTCCTCACGGGTGACAACGCATCTGCATTTTAATTCGTAATCGAGGATAGAGATTGATGAAGGAGATGTAAATGTCTATGGGTCACAGACACCACTTACCATCAGGTGGACTTTGCGCTCGTTCGTTACCCTTATCCTATAAAAAATAAATAATTTTAACTTACATACTATATGTAAATAACTTAATAGGATAGTTATTGAATATTTTATATCCGACAATTATTTTATTATTTAAAACTATAATAAAAAAAAAACTACAACTAGAAACTTAATTATCATAATAGTCCTACTCCCCCCGGGGTCTTGTCAAGATATATTATTATTATATATTTTATTAAGTACAATATTAAAAAACTATAATTAAAAAAAAACTAAAACTAATAACTTAATTATCATACAGTCCTAATCCCCATGGTATCGTGCAAGAACGCTATACTTAGGCCTTTGAGCGAGATAATAACCAGCCCTCTTATCACCAGCAGCAACGACCAGTCGCGGATGGTGTTCCTTTAGGAACTTCACCGAACGTGGACCCCACGGACCGATAGTTTCTAGAGCAAATGGCACAAATATGAAGTCATCTCTCAGATACTTATATTTGCGCCACTTACTCAGTTCAGCTGACTCTGATGCGGCACCGGCTCTAAACGAGGTACCCCTGAGATGAGAGGCCGCCAAAGTGTCTACGCAAGTAGGCTTTAGCTATTTATTTCTTCGTTATTGAAATATAAACTGATTATCAATATCTAGATTTTAAGTTGCAGTATTTTATAAAATTTAACTTGTATATAATCTGGTTATATAATTTATATCGGTAAAATTTATATAAGATAGATAATAAAATTAAGTTACTTCTTATTACTTACTTTCTTAAATCCCACGTTGGTCAGCATGAGCTTAGTCGAGAGGAGCGTTACTTTAACACGTTTTTTTTGTAGAATAAGGGTGCCAAACGAGCACACAGTCCACCTGATGGTAAGTGGTTGCTGCGGCCCATAGTCATCTACATCTATCCTCTATTACAAATCAAAATGTAGATGCGTTGTCACCTGTGATGACTAAGATGGAATGCCTCATTTCCAGTAAAAAGGGCCTCCGGCCACCTGCACTCACCAAGCGAAACGCAGAGTTAAACCTCTACATCACGCTGGTTTTCTGTGAGGTCGTGGTACCACCCCGGTTCGAGCCGGCCCATCCGTGTGACAGCAAAAGCTGCCGCGTGGCTCTACCACTGTTACTTCCGGCACTATAACATAGCTTGCACAGACACTCTTACCTTTCGGATGTTGTGGCCATGATGCCTCAAAATGAATAGGGACACATCGTGGACTATATTTTTTATAAGAGAGGGGGCAAACGAGAACACAACTTACCTAATGGTAAGTGAATAACTCCGTACATGAACATCCGCAATGCCAGAGGAAGCGTAGGTGTAATTTAGTAAAGCGATAGTTTAAGATTTTAGTCTAGACTCTACTTCCGGCTCTACGATGTCTAATATGTACTCGTAGTTGACACACGTAACTTTTGGATTATCTCGCCGTGAATAATTACTACGCAAATATCATTGAACATATTATAATGATAGTTTTAGATTTTAGTCACTCGATGTTAGAGATGTTAGCACGCTCGATTTATTTTATAACATTTTTCTACACTAAACTTATGAATTCTAAAATTATGCTCATTAAAAATACACAGGATTTCCTGTTCCCGCGTTTGCACTGAATGAAATTTGCTGCGGAATTTTTCCCCTCGAATCTTAGAGCGCGTTTACGTATTTTTTATTCCGGGTCAAAGACTAACTCATACATACGCAATTTCATTATACCTTAAGGCGGTGTGATTTACTCAGCAAATACTGGTTTTCATTTTTACGGTGCGGCAAAGGTTTGAAAAACAGGACTTAACTCTTAAAATATGAGAATGTGAAAATTTTAATAAAGAAATATGAGACAAATAAAAAGTTAAACATTTCTATTTTTTAATAATGGTTTATAACATGATGCTATCCCACAGTAATACAAAAGCAGAAAAAATGGGATATATTAAATCATACTTCTTTAATAATTTTTATTAAACTTATTTAGATATAAAGTGTGTTAAAATAACACTAAAGATACTATGTCACTCTTCTTATTATTTATTCTCTATCAGTCCGAAAACTGGTAGGTGAATGAGCGATTGCAGTTCCAGACGAATCGCATCATCAGAACTGCGTCAAGGCGCTTTATTATTAAATATAAATATATTATGCAAGGAAAGCAAATTATTTATTTTACTTTATTTATTCTACGGAAAAGGGGTCAAAAATCACAGGTGAAGGAAGTTTAACGAACCACGCTATTTCAATTTAGGTTTAATTTCAATTTAGGTATAATCTCAGTCAAACAGTAGTAGTTGTTTTTTACGTGGTAGAGCCATGCTGTAGCTAAATTAGTAGTATAGTTGTAGGATGAATGGGTCGGCTCGACCGGGGAAGGACCACGCTCTCGCAGAATACCAGCGTAAAATAGCAGCTTAACGCTGCTGTGTTTCGTATGGTGAGTGTAAACCGGAGACCCTTTTTAATGGAAACGAGGCATTCCATCTAAGTCCTCACGGGTGACGACGCATCTGAATTTTGATTTGTAATCGAGGATTGATGTAGATTTCTATGGACCGCAGCAACCGCTTACCATCAGGTGGACTGTGTGCTCGTTTGTCACCCTTATCTTATAAAAAAAAGTAACTGACCATATTAAGTATATTTATAGTTAATGTTCTCAGATATGATTTCATATCGCAAATGATAATGAGATTTCATGGGTCTCACAAAATAGAATCCGTCACCCCATATCGTCATGTGGGTATCGTTTATCGATATATCGATCGGGCTACGATAAAAAAAGACAGAAAGATCTTATTACTTTCGGCAGCAGCGTCAAAAATGGTACTGCGATCGTCATTTTTTGCTAAGCGTGGCGATTACGGCAAATCTACTGGCGACACAAAGACCCGTACCCAGACCCGACCGAGTAGTGGACTGCTACGGGCTGAGAATGAAGAAGAAGAAGATTTTTACCTGATATATATACAAATAGAAACAAGAACAAAGCTAAATAAATAAGCATTCACTTTGCCCTACTTCCAACAAACAAAGTAGAAAGCAGTCAAAGGGGAATTAACGATAGTGCTAACAATCTTATCACGATAAAATTATACGAAAAGCAAGACAATTGCAATTCCCGCTTCGGATGGGATGGCGTGGAACGAAACGGTACGAGAATAATTCCCAAAGGAAACGAAGCAAATACGCCAGTGAGCGGGCCGTATTGCTGCCAATGGTTTGGGTGAATCCGGATTATAGTTAGTGGCTAAGAAATAAGCTTTGATTATTTTTAGAATCAATTGAAACAGTGCAAGTAGTGTATTTTGTTTATTTTAATTTTATTACAACTACTAAGGGTTAAAAATTGCATTAAGTCAAGTTTAAAACCATATTATTTTAATTAAACTGCTCATCCTGAAATAGAGAAACGGTTAGTAGAGACATGCACTGTAAAATCAATTCATACTACACCAGAAATCAAATTCAAGAATCAAAATGTCCTTCACGATTAGACGAGATTCCCGAAATAAATGTTCCTTAGTAAAATAATGAAAATTTATTGTTATATATTGCGTTGTTCGTGCGCAAGGAACATAGGCTGTAAATGAAAGTTTCATTAGAATGTAGATAAAAGTGTACTTTACAATTAATTTATTTGGTTTTTAGGTTTTTTTTAATATCTTTAGAGTAGTGTTGGTCATCGGTAGCTTTATTTATCTCTGAAGTTGCTTTGACACTATAACTTTCTATAAAAATCAGTCCACCTGATGGTAAGTAGCTAATGTAACCCATTTTTATTGTCATCATTACAACCCCTCACAAGCACATTGCTTTACATATGCCTGCCCTAAGGGATGTCACAAAAGCTAGGACTTTACTTAGTCTTACTATAACTCATAGATATCTACAATCAACATTGGAGCAAAATAGATGCGTTGACAGATCTGAGGACTTAGATGGAATTTTGCATATCCTCTACTCTACTCTACTATACTGGTTCTCTTACCATTACACACCGAAACACAGCTGTATGTGCTGTGGTGCTTTTCAGCAGAAGTAGGTTGAGGGAATAATACAAACCCAGAACTCAGAAAAAGACCACCCAGTAAACATTTGATAACTCAATGACAGTATTTGATTTATTATGTATATTAAATTTTACAAAGGAATCGTCTCGATGCTTAATCCTAAGAATTATTTCAATCTATAAAAATAATAAATCTGTAGAAAAGTTATGTGTATATGTAGATCTAACATTTCCTGGAAAAAGCAAGTACAGGGGACTTTAATATAAATAAACTTCATTAAAGTCTATTGCAAGTCCATTGCTGACCATAGGCCTCCCATATAGATTGCCGCAAAGCTTAGTCCTGAGCTTGCACAGAGTCTGCTTATTAATGTATATTGCCGTAAATTAAAGGAAGACTACGAAATAACACACCATTTTATTTTATCGGTGCTTATGAAGACACCTCGATGTGTGAACATTTGACAAAAAATTCGACAGAAAATAATGCATTATATATTTTTGTGATGGTTGCAGTTTGTTTCTTTTTTCTTTGCTTCCCATTTACTTCTCAACAATAGTCTGAATTTCAAGTCTGTATTTAAGTAACTGCATAATAGGAAACGGAGGTTTTAACGGAGACAGAGTCGGATGCGGTTTGAAGAGCTTTGCCTCCGCGAAAGCGGAGGTTTATGGAGGCGGAGGCGGAAGTCAAAGAAAAAAAAAGATTAATTCATAATTTATTTAAAAAATAGAAAGTCATAATTCTTTATTCAAAGTAGTTAAATTAAAAAATTAAAAAGAGGCAGATTATATTTCATGCAGTGCATATTGTACCCATTAACAAGAAAATACAAAGACCGGCAACGCTACCCCGTTAAAAGTACGAAACGTTTCGAACTGCGATCGTGAACCCACCTGCTAAGGTTGACGGTAAAGGCAAATCCTCACTACAACGCGAGAGGTCTACGACTATCAATGGACTTTAACAGATTGACAAAGAAGAGGAAAGAAAAACTTAAAAATTTCAATACTATACTATACGCTGAATAGTAGTGAAAAATAAACAAATTATTTGCCCATAATTTTATCATAGTTTTGTATATTCTGAAATAAACCAATAATATTTCAAATATATAAGAATATCCACTACCCCATATGGACAATATGTGTCTTAAGAGATGAAGACAGAGGGAAAGTGAAACAGGAGATAGGCAGCGGTATCTACCTGATAACAACTCAAAATTATAACACACTTCGGTTGCCAACTCCAAATATTTGGCGTCTGCTAAACGTGGCAAATTTTACAGCCTATAAAAGTTTAGCAGTAAACTTTTATTGGCTATAATAGATTTTTTTTATAGGATAGGGTGACAAACGAGCACACAGTCCACCTGATGGTAAGTGGTTGCTGTGACCCATAGACATCTACATTTATGCTCAATAAAGGATCAAAATGCAGATGCGTCGTCACCCGCAAGGACTAAGATGGAATGCCTCTTTTTCAGTAAAATGGGTCTACGGTTCTACACTGACCATACGAAACACAGCAGCATTAAGCTGTTATTTTACGCTGGTGTTCTGTAAGAGCGTGGTCCTTCCCCGGTCGAGCTGACCCATTCGTGCTAGAACTATACTACTAATATAGCTGCAGCATGGCTCTACCACGTGAAAAAATGGTATAATGGTGTTGGTAAACTGAAATCTACGCGAGGGTAGAAGGAGAAACAATCTAGTAGGTATATATTTTCAACAATATTTTAATTAGCTTTTGTAAAAATATCAGAGATGTTAAGTTAATAACACTTTGATACAGCTATCACGCCTATTTGAACCGGAATAATCGGAATGAAAATAAACGGCATAGCGGCGCTCAACTATAACAAGATGCAAGCTTGAGTTTGCATTTGTATTATTAAGCCAGTACCGGAGCTTAGCTTTTATTTATGCTATTAATTTCTTGTATTATTGTGTACAATATTCGATGTACTAATTATAAGAATGTTAAATTCATTTTAAGATATCAAAAGCGATTTTAACATTTATGGTGGTCTCGAACAGTTTATTTTAAAGTTTGGCAAATATAACAAACTTATGAAAACGTAATGATTAGTGGAGCAAAACAGGGAGCGTGGAGCAGGGTTCGTCTTGTATGAAAACCAAAAGCCTTTGTTTCCTGAGAACTCATGACAACAAAAAAATGATAATAAGCGCTTTGTATATTTCAGCAGAAATCATGCTCAATTTTTTGCAAGAACGCACTCATTGCAAATATATGCATCTAAAATCATTCGCAACCGACAACATTGTTTAGGTGCATATATTGGACGCTCTCGCCTCGTTACGCAGTTGACTTTTACAGTCTATTATAGAAAAAAAAAGAAAGATGTATGCGTAGTGCGTCACAAGAGGTTTAGCATGGTTTTAATGTTTACAGCGCACCGTCTATTTTTCTTTGTTGGTCTGAGTTTGAGAAGCGGCTGCTCAAAATTTATTCCGAACGTGTCGCTACCAGAATAAATGAGAGTGCAGAAGCTTTTATATGGAGTCTGCACTCTCATTATTTCTAAACGTCTCTCAATGCAGCTCACTTTTGTTTAAAATAAGGGTGAAATATGAGTACACAGTCCAACTGATGGTAACTAGAAGCTGCGACCTATAGACATCTACATTTCTCTTTTATTAAGAATCAAAATGCAGATGCGATGACACACCTGATGGCAAAGATGGAATGCATCGTTTCCAGCAAAAAGGGTCTCGGGCTCTCTCAACATACAAAACACTGTAGCATGAAGCTGCCATTTTACGCTGGTATTCACCTAAAGTAGCATACAGAGAAAATAATGCGATATTGAGTAGTAACAACATGGGCACTGCCTTATTTTATTACACTAAAGTAATATTTGTAAGACTGTGTACTTGTTTGATTTCCATAATCTTCGTTATCTTGATTTTGTAATCTTGATTGCCTAAACATGTATTTAAACTAAACGGTTTGCTTCATCTTTCTTAATGCGTACAACAAAGGTATCGAATAATCAACATTGCGATATACCATCTAGGACTTCATAACCACTTTCCAATAGGTGGGATTCTAAAAAATACAAAGGTACTCGTTAATGTAAACCTAATACTCGTATCTTATGTAACACTAGTACTGAACTTGGGAATAGTCTCGAAAATAAACAACGACTCTGCAGAAATATTAACAATAATCTAATTAGAAACATTGTGATTTCTTATATTTACGCGAACACTACACATTTTTAAATAAAACTAATTTTACGGATTTTATCGCGTATATTAACTTATTTTATATATTCCCGACGTTTCGGGTGCTTTATTTATATATAAAAATAAGTTAATATACGCGATAAAATCCGTAAAATTAGTTTTATTTAAAAATAGTAACATTGTTTTCTGCTAGAATTTAAACTTGGTATCAGAATTCCATGAATACTAAACCATCTAGAAAAATGCTCGTCACAGAGACGGAAATCATGATGATAAAATTTACGCCTTAAATCAGTCCAAGGACTCGTTGTATAACATACATACATTTATATATGTATAATGCTTTGACTACGTCCAATCTAATAATTGATCCTATAGAGTTCTGCTCGTTAATATCCCATCCGAATAGTTTAGAGTTTAGACCGTAGTTGATGTAAAATAGATTGCTTTATGCAGTATTACCGATTTGCATACTCGTATAACAAAGGGATTTAGAAGTAACACAATGAAGGTAATTTGAAGTTTTATAACTCATTACTTAATATAATTTTCTAATACAAATACCATTGTATTTCCTCGATCGCTCAACATTTTTTTAACTTCATCATCATAACATCATCATTTATCAATTTCATATAAAACCAATGCATAATGCTGTGCTGGCTGTGTTTATACTGGTGAAGAGGTATTCCGGGTTCTTGGTTTTGCTTATACAAAACGATGTCACATAATTATGAAAAGAAAAAAAAACACTAAAAGAAAAAAGAACAGGCGATGTTGATTGTACATTCAATTAAACTCATATTTAACTTTTTCCCGTTTAATTAATTTTCTTATCCATATCATATAATCCATAACACATGAAATATTGTGTAATCAAATTAGTTAATAGAATCAGGCGTTATTTTGCGGAAATCCATTATAATGAGGTTGTTATAACTAATTTTGCATAATTCCGCGCAAAGAAAAAACATGACGTGTCCTGCCCAGTTTTCTCCTCCCAACCTCCCAACCTCAGTCGTCGTAATCGTCACCACCAATCCCAGCACTACCACCCCCAGCACCACCACACTAGGAACGACACACCACTCACGAAAATACGACACGTGTTTCGCCTCTACATTTTATATTTAAATAAGAAAAAACGTACAGTTTTTCGTTTAACTGCTAATTTCTAGTAAGTACAAATATCGAACATTATGTTCTTCGATTCAATGTATAGTGTTCGGTAAAAAGTGAAAAGGGCTTTGGGCCCTGAGATCTATTGTCTGTCAACCGTTTGGCAAAGTTTATAAGATCACAACAGTGTGGATTCAAATCATCACACAGTTACAGTTCCAGTTTTGATTCCAGAGCCGAACCAAACATTTTATCGTTATTGATATAATTAACGTCATATAATGGCGGCGTTAGAGAATCAACTACCCTTACACTATAAAAGCTTTTAGAAAAATTTATACATGATACAAACATGCATAAACTTCAGCGTAAACAGTTCAAGCTACGGATATTTTAAAATATCTGTGGTATTGATAGGAAGGACACTACGTCCTTTAAGTATTTGTATTTGTGCAAGCGTAAGATTCTTGCGAACTATCGTAGTGGAGCAACGTACACTCGGTCGCTTTTGCCTCTCTATCGGAATATCGATTTGCGTACACTCTAATAAATAGTTGGAAAGGATCCGTTCACGTTATTGGCAGGTGAAGGGAGCTGTTTTATTAAGCACGTAGTGATGCTAAATTGTATTTATTTTTTTGCGTATATCCTTTCTGTTTCCATTACAATAAATTGCTTATCTTAATATTGTTAATTTTAGCATGTTAAGTCTGATACAATGTATCGTTTTTTTTTTACAAAATAGCAAAAGAACTAATAGTCCTAATGGTAAGCGGATACTACAAGTCATAGACTCACAGAAATTGGACCCAAACTCAAAACAAATATGATAAATTTGGATGAAATTAGGCCACAGATGCGTTGTCAATTGTATGGGGTCAAGCTACGCTGCCGCAAGCATAGTCGGCTCGATCGGGGAGAGACAATGCTCGCAAAGATTACTACCGTAAAATAGCAGTTGTTTCGTATGTATAGTGACGACTACCGATGGCTCTTTTAACTCGTGACGAGGTATTCTATCTTTGTACTCACGGGTGACAAGGCATTTGCATTTTGATTCTTAATTGAGGGTAGATGTAGGTATATGTAGGCCACAGAATTCACTTACTATTAGGTTGACTGTGTGCTTGTTTGTCACCCTAATTTATAAATAAAAAAACCTCTGAGGACTTGAGATTAATTACAGCCCATACAAAAGACAAGTATGATAAAATATTTTAGACCGTGATGGCGTGACACTCTGCTGGTGTCACCTTGAGGACGAAAATAGAATCCCTCATTTTTGGTAAATAAGGGACTCTTCGAGAAAGAAAAGAGAGGCGGTGCTTTACACTCATAATTTAACTGTTATTTTACGCTGGAGTTCTGTAGAAGTGTGATTTTTCTCAGCGTGGCTCTACCACGTACAAAATTCAAATTCTTGACACACACTTTTCCACACATATTTGTTTATCATCTAGTAAACCTACAATGCTGGACGTACACATATTCACCTGAAACCATGTTGTTGGTTGTAAAAGATTTAAGATGCTTATGTGAGCGTGAGTACGTGTTCACAATAAGTTGACCATGATATTTCCTGTCACTTGAAATTTAGGTTCTCTCCATTTTTAATCTGTATTTTGGTCTGAATGTCGGAGACGGGTGAGATGAGACTAGTCACTGCCACTGTATTTGCGCGTAATCTTGTGGCATTATAATATATCTTGAGCAGCTTACGTTTATTGCGAAGAATAATACGAACACTTTTATGATGCAGTATAAAGTAGGCCGTGTAGTGGTATCTTAAGAGCCGACACAGGGAAGCTGAAAAAGGAGGTGGACAGCAGCAGCAACTCAATAATAATAATAATAAAAAAACTGCAGTTACCAACCCTTTTGCTAAGCGCTAAGAAACAAACTATGTAGCAGGCATTTGTTCAAACTTGTGATAGGCTGTAATTTATGAATGAAAATAAAATAACAGTGGTATAGATAGCAGCGTCAAAGAACTCTTATTAAAAGCGTTATGTATAAAACTAAAAGTGCAATTGATTAAATATTAAAGTAATAAAAATAAATTAAAAATATGTGACTTAAAAGGAAATTAAATTTAAGCCGATAATTTTACATATGTCATAGGAGAATGCTTATCCAGTGTAATAAATATTGAATACTTCGATTTGTTAAAAAATATTGTAATAATTGACCCTCAGAATGAGAAAGAAATGTTAGTAACTCTCAGAAATGAGATGAGGCCTGTGCCCAGCTGTATAAAATTGGAACCGATGACGATGATGATAATGATAATGATGATTGCCGGACTTTACAAATGTCCTCCAAATTTCAGTTTCTGAACTAAGCCGATTTCGAAATCAGATCAAATTAGATTAAACTGCGATTAACAATTTTAGAGGTATCAGCGGGGATTCGGGTTACTCTACACGAGTAACGACTAGATGAGATACAGGCGAGCCACTGCTCTTAAAAATATCTAATTTTTTAATTGATTAAGAATTATAAGCAACACATATATAGCCCATCTGATGGTAAGTGGATGCTGGGCTTATAGACATCTACATCTATAATTATTTTATAGTATAAGGGTGACAAATGAGCATGCAGTTCATCTGATGTTAAGTAGATGCTATGGTTTCTACATCTGTCTTCAATTAAGAATCAAAATGCAGATGCATTGTCACCCCTGAGGACTAACATGGAATGCTTCATTTCCAGTAAAAAATGTCTCCGGTTCTCTACACTCACCATACGCAACACATCAGCATTGATTTTCAGCACTTTTATAGCACTTAGTATTTTATATTAACATCTTGAAAGGTATTAATTCTGAGAAAGATTGCTGAGGATGATATCAGCAATCTTTCTGAGGATTTCTCTTCTGTTTTTCTGCTAATCCCAGATTACTAAGACTGTTAACTAAAATCTTACTACTGAAGTGTTACAACTAAAGCACAGGTGCGAAGCCGCGATGAAAAGCTATCATATTAATTAAAACCCAAACGTAAGTTTTGTTTAAAAATAAATTAAAACTCTTACACGCGGTATACTTAATTCAAATGTTCTATATAAAGCGATAGATTGGTGTTATTTTCAAAACTCGTACGTATAATAAAAATTTCAAGTACTTATCAAAAAGTCAAGGCTCCTCACGTGCAAAGTACGTTCGTTCGACTCATGTACTTGTACAAAAGTATATGGAAAGGGTCACTTTATGGCGCGTATTTTCTTAATAAATTAAAGACCTCATTATTTTAAGCGGCGCACGTTCCCTGGTATCGTTGAAAAGATCTTTTGTTCGTATGGAAAACTCTTGGGGCGAGTCAATCGGCGAGGCGGCCATGTTAGGCTTTGAGCGTTCGCAAATTAATGACTGCTGAGCACCGCACGTATAGTTTTATGTTACAACCTCGCTTGATTTCTGCACGCAATATGTATTTACCATTTACACTCCTACAATATTAAATTAGTATTATTCCTCCATAAGGTTAGTATACTGTGTTAGTATACGGTTGTAGACGTGAGTATGTAAGAAATATATTTTGATCATCGCTCGTTGTAATTTTCACAGTAATCGAGTAACCCGGGTTTGATACCTGTCGACGCCAAACAAATTGTTAATTGTTATTTTAACGCTGTCTTACAATATGCTCGGTGTTGAAAGAAAACATCGTAAAAGTTTCGAAGACGTGAACTCCACCAACAAATATTGGGGTATTTCTTATCCTTAAAGTCTCCGCACCTAAGTCGCACTCAGAAATGAGGAGGCTCGTGCCAAAATGAAAGAAGGCCAGTGCCAAACAGTGGGATGTATATAGACTGTAACTTTACTATCCTATTGGTCACACTAATTAATTATTGATGTCAAAGGATGCTCGTGGGACAGGACGTTCTTTGTGGCAGTAGCCGAATGGGGTGCGGGGTGGAAACTAAGAAAGTCGTGGGTTCGAATCCGCTATTTGACAGCTGTGATGAATTAATTACTCCTTATCCAAGCATTTTAAGATCACTAGGAGTATTACTAATGATATCGGCAGTATTAGTAATGTTAATAACGTTTCTAGTATTTATTTAAAAATAAATAATAAATTATAGATTTATTATTTATTTTTTAATGTTTAATATTTTTTTTAGTATTCTTTCAAATATAAAAGACAAAGTTATATTATGTGAGACTAGGGTTACCAGATGAAAAAATTAAAACTCCGGAGAAGAGGCCTGATTTCCATTTAAAAATCCTGAGATTTTTTTACAGTTTGAGAAGAAAACCTTACTTAAAAAGGTATCTTCACATATTAAGTATGATAAAACTGTTTAAGTACCTACTTGGATAAATAAGTTTTGATTTTAATTGTGGAATTATTAACAAAGGAAAATTATTTTTAGTTTGTTTATCTTTTTATTAAAGAGATCTTTAAAATGTAAGCTGTATTATATTGAAAGTTCTAAAAATCCTGAGATTTCATGAGATTTGCAAAATCCAGCCGCAATCCTGAGAAGAGTCTAAAAATCCTGTAATCTCAGGACAAATCCTGAGATATGGTAACCCTATGTGAGACCCTTTGTTAAGCATGGGAGTTGTGATAAACTGTAATGATGATGATGAATGATTGTTAACTTTTGTGATCGATTAATTTCTTGTTGTCTAATTAAAAAACGTTACCAATTCTATACTAAATTATCCTCCCGCATTGTAGAGGCAATTTATATGTTATCTTTAGGTCATACAAATTCTCTTGTTTCGTACGGCAAACGAGGCTCGCGCCGGCTACACTAGCTTCTGCGTTACCGAGCCGTCTACAAAGTATTACTGTGTCTGTGTATTGATTGCCCCCGTATTTCTATTCAGTATTATAAAAATGGAATAGTGTCTGTATAAAAAAAAAAAGCTTAGGTTATATGAGTGCTCTTTTGTGGCTGCATAATTTATCAGTAAAGTTGTTAAACTTCTAACAACATTGAAATTTATCTTCGTGGTCTCTATCGACAAGGAGAATATAATCTTTACGGATGTTATAATAGTTTTAAGGATGCGGCAGAAGGAAAAAGTAACTATAGATAGGTAAAGATACCTCGGGATAAATGTGTTCATAAATCAATTCTTTATCCGTGTGAAAGTCGTTAAGATTAGTCGACCCTCTCGAAAATATCAAACGATAATCATACATTACAATTAAATTTCAGTTACGATTGCGCATGTTCCCACCGGACGAGATTTCTCCCCTAGCGTAAGTACAGGTAAATACAGATAGAAGGCAAGACGCTCAAGGGGTCGAACGGACAAAGAAAAGGGAACTATTGTGTGCGCTTTGCGCAAGGAATACACGTGCGCCCGCGCTCCCACGGTTTTCAAATTGGAGGGATTTCGGGACCCATATATAAGGGTACAAGATTCACTCACACTTCACTTTCGAAATAACGGCGCTTCTGCGAACATCACCGGGGGACCGCCTCAGGTCCCCCGTTGAGCTTTGAAAACTTAAATAACAACTCACGTACAAAATCAAATGTACTCGTTAATAGTTGTCCATTAAAGTTTGAGACCGGAGTGAAGTTAATTAATGTTAAAGCAACGGGAAAGCTGTACACTGAAAAACATTTTCAAACGGTACTTCCCGAATGCTGTGTGGGTTCGCTTCGAATATTTATTGGTAAGTGATCTTTTATTAGTATTGAGTGAACTTTGACTTTTGTTTTACCTTTGTTATTCTATGTTTAATTAATTGAACATATTAATTTTAACATGATTGTATTTTTTCAGTGTTACCATTTAAATGAAAACAATGGCAATTCAAAGTTTTTTGGATATAAAAAACAATACTATGCCATCTAAAGTTTGTTGCAGAATGCTGCAGAGCTTTATAACACAAGGAGAAAAGCACAAGAGGTATTTGAAACATTAATTTCCTCTAAATCCCCAAAGATAGTTAAGATACCTAAGTTAGGTTAGTTAAGACTCGTGTTCAATTCTCTTAGGAATAGTAAGACATTTTAGTGACCAGATAATGTGTTCAAACTATTATACGTATCTTTATCTTATTTTGTATTTTAATACAATAGAATTGTTTTAGAAGATAGGCACTGTAAATAGACAATAGAAGTTACACAGTACTTTATTGAATCAAACAAACTTCAGGTTTGGGTCGCAAAAGCCTTAATGTACGGCGTTGTTTTCAAAAATTCTTAAGTTACCTTTCACGTTTTTGTTTAACACCGTTACGCTTGTTTGAAGTTAGATGTAAATTTGTTACAGTTATTGCATCTTATTTTTTCTTTTTTTTTATTCAGTCACGTTACGTTTTACGTATTTTACACTTTAAAAAGTGAACCACTTATAAAAGTTGTTTCAAAAAAAATTGTTAAATTTATTACATTCTTTGCTTTTTCAATTAATTTTGATTAACTGAGCAACAGAAAAATTGTTAGCAATTCGAGTAATGCGTTCATTTGTTTTTGATTTCAATTATTTCCTTTTCATTAATACAATTGATGTTTTTGTTTTACGTCGTTGAATTTTAGTTTGACTGATTTATGTTTTCAATATGTATATATCGCAGTAACATGGTTGCAGCTGTGATATAGTTATGTCCCAAGGGTTATAACTGTAAACCGTAATATAGTTATATTAAAGTGGTTCATAATTGTCTTACTAGGAATATAACTGTGATATGGACACGGTCTAGTGGACACGGTAATATACGAGACTGTCTTACTAGATTAATTTAGGGAAATAATTATAAGTGTATGTTACAGTCAAAACTCATAACCGGTCAAAACCACTTTTGATTGCGAAAATCAGGCAAAAGTAGTTTTGACTCAGGACGTCGGTCAATACCACTTTTAACAACTTTTGATTTATACTTTTTGAATTTTTTAAATTTTATTATTTCTATATTATATATTATATCATTACTAGCTGACCAGGTAGACTTTGTTCTGCCCTTTCCGAGAACATGTGTCCTAAAAAAATCATTAAATTCACAATAAAAAAAAATTGAGGGTCTCTTATAAAAACTATTCTATCTCTCAAGTTGGGCCAAACTGCACAGAGTGTGCAAAAATTCATTGAAATCAGTTCAGTAGTTTAGGAGTTCATCGCGGACAAACAAACTGACACGTAACTTTTATATATAAAGATAAAGATAAACCCAGCCACACTTTAACCTACTGTCAATAAACTGACATGACCAACAACACAACAGGAACTGAAGATCCAATGTCAATGTAGCGAAATTTGTTAGAGGAGTCTGTTTTAATTTTTTCAGCAGCTCTTATTAAGTTATCTTCAGATTTATCTCTTTGGTACTGAATGTTGCACAATATTTGCGATCCGTAACCTTCACCACATGACGATATTCCATAAATAACAAGAACATTTCGTATACACGAGTAACACTAGTATGTTCTTGTATATTCAATTTACAATTATAATTATATCATTAGATTAGTCTAGTAAGACTATATTACTAGATAGTGCTCGTATCATAGTTCTATTCCTAGTAAGACAGGTACGGCTGTCATATAACTATATTACGGTATATAGCTATATCCTTAAGGATATATCTATACCACAGCTTCAACCATCTAACTGCGAAATATACATAAATTTAAAGTAATTGTGCTACAAATTAATTATTTAAAAGGCACAAGAAAGTTTGAACAGCAGCCGTTCACGGTAAATTTAGTTTTGATGTTGTTGAAATGTCAATTGTTTTAAAGAAATACACTTCTTCAGTTTTAAAACTAAGCTTATCAGGTTCGTAAAGTTATTTTAACCTAACAAGATATGTTTTCGATGAATATTGTTTAAACTAGCTGGCCTGGTTACTTTTATATTTCTTATTATTGTTATTTCAGTTAAATTTCTTGTTAAATATCGTTGAATTTATTTTGGTTAATTTGTTTTCAAACTTGCAACATAAGGAGTTAAAGTTAATTCGTTCAAGTTAATGTTTTTCATGTTAATTCCGTTAAGTTAAAGTTCTTGTTCCACATGGTTGAATTTTTGTTTAGTTCATCATATATCTATAATCCTGTTTATAGTTACGACTTCAACAAAATAACCATTAACAACTCTATATTAAGTGTTGAATTTTTGTTTTCTCATAATATTGTTACGACTTCGCCTTTGTTAGTGTCTTAATTTAATGACTGAAAGTTGAGTTTTTGTTTTGTTACCGACTCTCCGATCATTCCACTGATAACTGAATAAGCACTCCAGTACAATTAGTTGGGATTCTTCTACTGATATAGCAATAGAAAAAGTTCTGAACTACTACATGTACCTTTGCCGATATTTCGTACCAATCACATCGTGCCTTAATCTCACGAAGTGCCTGAATTGTTTTTTCCTTGCTTTTGTTTGTTTCGCCTTCTGTTCAGATTCCGTATCGAATCTCAACAGGATGCTTTTTGTGTTACTTATGAATATCGTGTATTCTGCTCATAGTATTAAAGACATCAAATTACTCCATTATAAACATATAAGTAATATATAGTATAAAATACTTTTATATGCCGATATTTTAATTGACTAACTACTAATTGACTTATTTACAAACGACACCTTGTTCATAAAATATAAAAGATTACTTGTTCAGTATCAAACAATATAAAAGGGGAAATAATACCATTTTTTTAATTTTTTAAGCATATCTCGAACAAAAGCATAGTCTTCATGTTTCTCATGAGTTAATTACACGATTATTCGACACGTTTTTGTTTCACATTGTAACATTTTTTTCCTCCATTTTTGGAATATTTTAATTTGAATATATAAACGCTTTAAATTAATATTGTTTTAAACTATTCACGACATAAAATATACAACTGGATATAGTTTGGTAAATTTAATATTTCACATTATCACGATAAATAATTACTGTATTAACCAAGGGGATAAAATAGTTACAAAGAATTTGTTATAATACATATAATTGTATATTGTTATGTTTTTCTATTTATTTGTTAATGTTAAATATTTTTAAGTGTTGATTTGTTGTTAAGTTTTGTTGTGATATTTTTGTTATATTTGAAAATGGCTGTGTTTGTTAGTTTTATGTTAAGTTTCGGTTTTAACTGTTACATTTGTTAATCATTCTGCCGACATTAAGGCTACAAAATCCTTATAAAGTTAAAATTCTGCATAATAATAAACAAGTAAAATAAGTTAAACATTTGTAAATTAATTAATCGTAAGAATAATTAAGTTGTATTTTCATTAAGTTAAAACAAAGGCTTTGTATAAAATTAACAAATAAGTTTTTAATAAGGATGTAAGAAAGAATTGTGTGTGTACGATTGTGTGAAATAAAGCTCATAAAAACCTCATTTCGCTGTTTGAATTTAATCAACATTTCACTCGTCGTGGAGCTTTAATGCGGTTTGGATTGAATAAAAAGTTAATCTGGCCGGAAACGGTTGGAGGCTGTCCAACCGCTCTGTTATCCACTGGGAAAATACTGTAACAGTGTGCTCATATATGCGGTAACGAAACACTGCGGCAGCCGGGACCGCCCGGATGCGGAGATAGTGTAATGAAGATAGTTTTAGGAACGGAAAACAAGAACTTCCCAGCATCCAATCTCTCCGCTTACGCTCTTCTTAATTGCTCAACTTTAACTAATGCCTCTTCCCCATGCCACGGAATTCGTTTAACTTTAGGCATACTTCATTCGGAGCTAAATAAGCGTTGAAATTTACTTTTGAACTTATATCGAAGTATTAATTTATTCATTATCGATAAATACCTTAATCGACTTCAGATATTCAAATTAATGTTAATACTAGTAAAATATTTATATTTCTAAGTTACCACAGAATTTATTATATTAATAATATTAAAATATTCTTTTTAACTGTCGTTTATTAAAAATCACTAGGAATTTCTCCTACTTCATTAAGGTGTTTTTAGCCGATTTCATCTATGTTACGCGATATCTTCGTTATTTATTAAACGATTTTGATAATATTTTTTTTATTAAATGGGTAAAAGTGTTGTTATATACATCAGAGTTGGTCTCACATACATTTGGAAAAAAATTAACACCCGAAGAGAAAATAGGCGGAATAAAGTTTTTAATGTAACGTTTTAAATGAGATTGAGATTGTGATGTTCTTTAGTCTCCAGAGACGGAATAAGTTAACTGTAATAAAAAGTATGAGCCGAATTCAGAGAAATAAAAAGAATAAAATAGTTTCTCTTTAGGAGTCGGGGTTTGAATTCTTCTATACACTGTGCTTATAGATTGGATGGATAAAGTTCCGGGCAGTGTTAACGAAGACTAGCAAACTGCACATGATAGGATTTTAGTGCACGACTATGTTCGCAAGCAGAGGTGGACTCTCTCTATTCCCTCACTATCATAGTCCGACGGGACGACAATCCAACAAGAGCTTTATGTTTTTCTGAGGTACGTGTATGAAACATCGCCAACTTTCTGCCTCTGAGCTGCTATTAAGAATTTCATGACAAAAACACAATGTCTGATTTTGGTCCCACCCAGGATTCGAACCCAGGACCTTATGATCAGCAGTCGAGCTTACGACCACTTATTTTTCACGAAAAGGTAACGCCAAACTTCTTCCAGCTAAACCCCACGGTATCACCATCAGCTATAGATACGAGGGTCCCGGGATTTACGTTCGAAAAACAACTGAGGCCCCTCCATCGCTTTGCTACACTATTAGCACGTCTCGGATGTAGTACTTGCCGTCCCAGAACCCTTGCAGCGCTATTACAATGTCCGAATCATCGTCCTCCTCGGGGGTTATATTACTAGTTGTTCGGGGACCCCACCCCGGGCGCGACAAGGATGTGAAAGAAATCAGCATATTCAGATTATTTATCGGGATCGTGCGAAATGTAAATTCGTAGACTCTGCCTACCCCTCTGAGTGTCGGGCGTAAGGAGGCTGTTATAAGAGTCAATTGATACTTGCGTATCGATATAGCTTCTGAACGATGGTGAAATAACTATCTTACAGATCTAAAATACTGAAGCAAGTTTATACAAAACGTTTGCTGTTGAGTCCCACCGACGATTTGGTAATGATTATAGCAGAATCGTAGGAGAACGTTAGCATTATGATCAAAGAATTTAATACTGTCCTTTAACAGGTCAAAACATGAATATTGAGTGAGACAGTGGTAATATCTAATTTTAATGTTATGTTATGTTGTCGCTTTTTGTAGTTTTTTTTATAATTGAGTTAGTAAATATAAATTGAGTATAGTTTTTTTATAATGAATTGTCTGACTAGGTAAGTTTTATTTCGAAAAAGAGTTCGGCAACGTTACGAGAACAACACTCTTCTCAACCCCGTGATGACCTATGAAACTCAGACATGGACGAACATGGCTAGCGGTAATAGGAAGAATAAAGTCACTTGGCTTGCATAAAAAAGGTCTATGCTTGGAGTTTTATAGGTATATGATAAAATCCGTAAAGTCACACTACTAGCCGTAATTAGAAGAATAAAGTAGCTTGGCTAGCATAAAAAAGATTTATGCTTCGAGTTTTATATATGATAAAATCTGTAAAGTAACACTACTTACCGTTATAGGAAGAATAAAGTGACAGGGCTAGCATAAAAAAGATTTATGCTTCGAGTTTTATATATGATAAAATCTGTAAAGTCACACTACTTACCGTTATAGGAAGAATAAAGTGACAGGGCTAGCATAAAAAAGGTTTATGCTTGGAGTTTTCTGTATGATACAATTCGTAAGATCTCACTACTAGCCGTAATAAGAAGAATAAAGTCACTGAGCTAGCATAAGAAAGGTTTAAGCTTGGAGTATTCTTTATAATACAATCCGTAAATTCACACTACTAGCCGTGATAGGAAGAACAAAGTAACTGGGCTAGCATAAAAAAGATTTATGCTCGTAGCGTAAAAAAGATATATGCTTGTAGTTTTATATATGATAAAATCAGTTAAATTACACTACTACCCGTAATTACAAGAATAAAGTCACTTGGCTAGCATAAACAAGATTTATGTTTGGAGTTTTATATATGGTAAAATCCATAGTCACACTACTCACCGTTATAGGAAGAATAAAGTCACAGATCAAGCATAAAATAGGTTTATGCTTGGAGTTTTTATATGATACAATCCGTAAGTTCTCACTACTAGCCATAATAGGAAGAATGAAGTAACTGGGCTAGCACAAAAAAGATTTATACTTGGAGTTTTCCTTATGATACAATCCGTAAATTCACACTATTAGCCGTAATTAGAAGAATAAAGTCACAGGACTTGCATAATAAAGGTTTATGCTTGGAGTTTTATGTATGATAAAATCCATAAAGTCACACTACTAGCCGTATTAGGAAGAACAAAGTAACTGGGCTAGCATAAAAAGATTTATGCTTGTAGTTTTATATATGATACAATCCGTAAATTCACACTACTAGCCGTAATAGGAAGAACAAAGTAACTGGGCTAGCATAAAAAGATTTATGCTTGTAGTTTTATATATGATACAATCCGTAAATTCACACTACTAGCCGTAATAGGAACAATAAAGTCACTGGGCGAACATAAAAAAGGTTTATGCTTGGAGTTTTCTATATGATACAATCCGTAAATTCACACTACTAGCCGTAATAGGAAGAATAGAGTCAATGGGTTAGCACAAAATAGGTATATATTCATAGTTTTTCGTATGAAAAAATTCGTTAAGAAGATATTCGCAGTAGAACCAGAATATAACAGCCCATTGGATCAGTGTTCTATTTGATCATTTGTGTATCTCGAGGAGCTGTTAAGCAGGTGGTAGGCTTATATTTAGCATTAGCCTTTTGATGCACTGTAATGATGATGATGATGATGATTTTTTTAAATCAGAACTCAGCTAATAATATAACAAAATATTGTATACAAAAATAATATTCAGAATAGTATTTTAACGCAACAACCATGTTACAATTTTTTTACAAATATTAAGTACATGGAATGAAACAGGATAGTTTATAAGCTTGATCTCGATCTTTTTTGCAAATGTTCAAATAAATATACTCATACTTAATAATTGCATGCATTTAGAAAAAGTAGATCAAATATCATTTCCGTAGTTAAGTCGGAGTTTTTTGAGTTCGCAATTCTACGTATTCGGTAAATTAATAAAAGGTTCGAGATAGATGACTGGACGCATAGCCGTAGAAGAAATTATATAGACAAATATATTATTATATATATTATTAATATATAATATATATAATAATATATTTGTCTATATAATTTAATGATAATTATACAGTAAATATGTGAAATCTCTGATACCTGTAAATCAGTAATCAGCGCTCTCTTCCATTGTTATGACCTAATATATGTAAGTTAACAATAAAGACTCAAATTAACAATAATATCTTAAACAGAATAAGAATATCTATTCTATTTCTATTTTAAAATAATCTATCCAATTTAGACTTAATGTGTGAACTTAGTGTGTGATGAGTGCGTGAGCGTGCGTTTTTGTGTGCTTGCGCGCGCGCGTCTGTGTGTGTTTGCGAGCTTGTGTATATTTCGTATTATATTTCGTAAAAAAAATAGCAACATTTCCTATTTCTAATGACAGATTGTAAAACACCTGTCTATATGAGTTGATTAAAATATTATATAACTTTTAGATAATGCTGCGTCTAGCGGATTACATTAATACATTAAATAAGTCCTTCCTTTCCTTCATAAGTTAATGATAAAAATACCTTGTTTTTAAATTTGTACATAAACAGTGGATAAAATTTAAGAATTTTATTTATTTTGTAATATAAATGTACTCCAAAGTTACAATGTTGGCGCCTGGTAAAGGACGTGGGGAAAGAGATTGGAGTTAAAGACATTATCTGTTACGTTTTCCTTTTACTTTGTCGTACGCAGCAGCGAGATGTTGTCTGCTTATAAGTTGTAAAATGTATAACTGCTGAACAGTAAGAACTTGACAATTTCTTTAGTGTTCTAGTTGAAAACCTATAAGGCTTAAAATTCATTGTTTTAAGCAACGATCTTTGGGCGCTTTCTAATACATTCTCACTGACTGAGCAAGCGCGTAATATACTGTGCTAAGTGCATCAAAATCAGCCACATAACTTAGTTAACATATTTAAACACCCAATTAAGCTTACTTAAATAAAACTAGTTTTTACGAATTTTATCGCGTATATTAACTTATTTTATATTCCCGACACTTTACAGCACCCATGGGGAACGTAAAATAAGTAAAAACTAGTTTTATTTAAATGTGTAGTATTCGCGTAAATATAAGAAATCATTAAGCTTCCTTATCCTAGTGGCTTGTAGATCTATATGTCTAAGCTAGTTTATTTTACAATCTAAAATGACTTCTAGGTATTTAACACTATGAGATTTATGGAGCGTGTATCATGAACATTAGCGAACTTTCAGTAAATCACAGCAATGTAACTTGATTGATATATTTTCAGTGTGGTTTTCCTTGATACTAAACTGCATAAAAGTTTTTTCTTAAATGTTTAGAGTAAGTAAATTGAGTAATTTACTTACTCTAGTAAGTAATTGAGTAATAAAGCCAGCAGTTTACCTCAGTTTTCTCCATAAAATACAAGAGCCGTGTCATCTGCATATGTATATATTTGTTCATTATATAATGCCTGTTTGCAAAAATCATTAATGTAAACCAAGAAGAGACTTCAGCCAAGAATGCTACCTTGTGAGACACCATATGTCACTGTGGCATCAGAAGTTACTATTGCATCGATCTTAACACTGAACACGATCATAAAGAAAGTTCTTGATGGAGTGCGCTACACCACGAATACCTACTCATTCTAGCTTTTCAAGGAGATTGGGAATAGAAACAGTATGAAATACCTTGGCTAGCTCGAGAAAAACACCGATACATTTTTGTTTATTATCGAGCTTAAAACTTTTTTCAACATTTTTGAGAAAGTGGGTAATACAAATATAGGCCGGTAAATATTTACATTATCTCCAGAGCCATCCTATCTGTCTATAATCTAGACAGATTTATAAAGATAGACACAATTAAAACATTTAACTTACTCATTATAGAACTAGTATAAAATATTTTACCACTTGCCGCTTGCCATAAATTTCACAGTAGGTTTGCGGGTAACCCAGGTTTGGTCCCCATCCGGACATGAAATTGTATTGGTTCAGCCCGTGTTCAGCGGTGAACGAAATATCGTAAGGAAATCAGAATATTTGAGGAATAATTTTAAGGTCATCTGAAGTTCGTACACATGCACTCTCACACAATCTCAAGCTCAATCTCGACAATCTCAAAATTATAGCATCATCGTTACAACCCTTCACAAGTTTACTGCTGAACATAGGCCTCCCCCAAGGAATACCACAAAGCACATTCCTGAGCCACCTCCATCCATCGCCATCTAGTGGGGGGACGCCCTACACTTCGTCCGCCGGTACGAGGCTGCCACTCGAGAACCTTTTTTCCCCATCGGTTGTCGATTCTTAAAGTCATGTGGCCGGCCCATTGCCACTTCAGCTTACTAATCCATAGGGCAATGTCGGTCACTCTGGTTCTACTGCGGATATCCTCATTTCTAAGTTTATCACGCAGAGAAACCCCGAGCATAGCCGTCTCCATAGCTCGCTGAGCGACCTTGAGTTTCCTCATACGGTCAGCAGTACGCATTGGCAACACGCACTGGTTATACAGTCTAGTTTTTAAGTTTTGAGGTATACCTGACGAGAAGATGTGTCGTAATTTCCCGAACGCTGCTCAGCCGATTTGAATCCGTCGATTGACCTTTCGGTCGAAGTTAGACTTACCTAGTAGGAATATTTATCCCAGGTACGAGTAAACATACTCGTCAACAACTTCGAGCTTAGGGCTAAAGTTATAGTAACTTGCTCTCAAAATTTGTTTAAGCTCGAGATTGTCTTTGAGTTTGACTGCTTCATGACATGCATTGGGACTTATGTAGGCTATAACTATACAGTTTTGTTTATTTGCCTAATAAAAAATTTTTAAGACAAATTTTGAGAATTAACATATGAGGTCAGTTCAAAATTAGTATTTTATAATGAGACACATCACAAATCTACAATTACGCTATTATACAATGCGTCTTTAAATTAAGAACAAGTTTATTTCGCACGAACTGTAAGGAACAATAAGTAAAGCTATTAACTGATGTTATATAACAAAGACTTATAATTATTTCTTGAACTGTGCTTACGAGCATTCACGTGTGAAATGATTTGTGAAAATGACATTCCCCTCAGTTAAACATTTGAAAACTAATTTCAAAAGAACTCACGTGTAACATTTATTTCGAAACAATTTCTATAATGTTCAAAAGAGCCGCAAAAATCCCTAAACATTTAGAAGTCACCGACTTTCTGAAATATTTTCCTTCCTTGCGGTTGAAATCCAAAGCTTGAAGCTGAACTTTCACGTTGGTTTTCGTTTTCGTTGTTAAGTTTTAATATGTTTTTAAAGTCCTTTACATATGTTTCACGAAGAGTTGAAATATTTTTTTCACATTTACGACTTCTTTTTGTTTGTTGCTCAAATCTTTCTTTGATATTTGTTAAGTTCCTCTGATCTAACTGGACAACGTTTATTTTATTTTTTATTAATTTTAAGCGTTCATCAACTTCATATTTTAATAGGTCTAAATTCCAGTAGAAACATATATTAGCAAAAATCATCAAGACAGCGCCGCAGTATAAAACGATCAGAAGGACATCAAATGTTAATAAATTTTGATCAAATGAAAAAAATGGACATTTGTTACTTAATTTTACACAGTTCCAAAAACATGAGAAATGTTGAGTATAATTCATGTTGATTATTTATAAATTTATAAATTTTTAGTGACATTTTGTGATAGAATCATTTTGTCAATAAATACAAGTTATACGTTGTCTATGAAAATTATATTTTATGCTTAGAGTATGTAATTACATACATATGTAATTTTGTATTTTCAACATATAACAAATTTTGTGGTTATATTTGTCTATGAGAAATACCTAGTAGAAATTCCACTAACGTCTAGGTTCTGAAGAGAGAGTGTAATATTTTTTTAAATATGTTTTGTATAAGGGAGTGAGGGCAGTGGACCGTAAAGTCCTTGGACAAATTATTATCATACTTTGTCCAAGGTAAAGTCTAATGCCAAACGTAGTGATTACATACTCTTTGGCCTAATGTAATTTTTTAGTTTAAAAAGAAGTATATAGCAATAATGTGATTACAATTTACTTATAAATGAAAAATAAAGTAAAGAAACTAAAGTTCAATACAGCTCTCAGGTCCTAGAAGTAAAATCATAACTAGGCTCTCGATAATAACGGGTATGTTCGTATGTCTACGTACTAGTGACAGGATAAATGAAAAGTCAAAAGCCATTATGAATAGTAGATAATATTTTAATTAACACATTTAAAAGTTATTGAAGCATTATACAATAACTTAAAACGCTCTACAAGAAATTCGAACAAGGTCAGTTATTAATTGCCAAAAAATAACTCTAAAAACTTAGAACTGCTGTTAATAAATTAACAAATAGAGTCAATAAAATCATGGGTGCATATACTTATGTACGCGCGTTAGAAATTATAGTTTTCTATAGGGAAATGACGATTGCTATGCAACGTGTTATATTAAACGCATTTTATTCATTAGTTTGCACTGTGTCAGCAAATATCTCTCTTCCCTAGACTACGCCAGATGATTTCTTATCCATACCAATATATTCGTCATCATCATCATCTTCATCATTATTACGCCCCATCACGAGTCCGTTGCTGAACGTAGACTATCCCAAGGAATACCACAAATATAGTCCTGAACCAAATGCTATCGACTTCCGGCACCTATTACCACGTCCTCACTCCATCTAGTAGAGGGCCGCCCTACACTTTGTTTGCTGGTACAATGCTCCTACGCGAGAAACTTTCTACCTCATTGGTTGTTGGTTCTTTGAACTATATAACCGGACCATTGCCACTTAGAAATTCTGAGTATCGTCTTTCCGTCGTTCGCATTGCAACAGATAATTTCTGTTCCAATACAGATAATTTCCGGTATAAAAAGTACTTATTATGTTTTTTCAGGACCCAGGCAATTTCTATCCCAAATATCGTAAAAATAGGTGAACAAGTAAGTGATGAGTTACCTATTGTATTTGGCGTTCCAGAAAGAAGTATGGTCGGGCCGTCGTCTATTCCTTTGCTATACCAATGAACGATGCAATCGAAAAATGATAACAGCTGAAGTAAATAATATACGCACGACACTACTCTTACCTTATTTATAGATCCTTGGAAAGTACTATTTGATTTGACAACCAGTGTCACTAACTATTGTAAAACTCGTTAACCTTCAATGAAAGTGAAAGAAACTAAATTTTAATCTCCATTTATAATCGAGACGTCGTACTTCTCATTCATAATTATTCATAAATGTATTTGTCCCCCTAACCTAAGCTGTGATTGTCCGAATATTAGTGATACGAAGTCCATTATAAACATCGAAGTCCAAATATATAAAGATCTTGGCATTTTATTACATACCAAATTGACTATTTCAAAATCACTTCCGGTCCTTATCACAGAAAATACGTAAACATAGCTACATCTAGCTATGTTTAGCTATAAACAAAACCATATACGTACGTACAGCTATATAATGTTGTAGCATGAATAAGTCGGTTCGACCGAGGCAGAGGCCAGGGTAGGACCATGCTCTCACAGAATACCGGCTAAAAATAGCAGCATAACCTTTACATTACCGCGCCCACTAGATGCATGATGCACGAATTCTTGCCCACGGTACTAGAAAAGTTAATGCACTGTGTTTCGTATATTGAGTGTAGAGAACCGAAGAACCTTTATACTGGAAAAGAGGCATTCCATGTTAGTCCTCAGGAGTAACAACGTATCTACATTTTGATTTTTAATCGAGGACAAAATAAATGTGGATGTCTATGGGCCACAACATCCTCTTACTATATGGTGGATTGTGTGATCTTTTGTCACTTATATTCTATAAGAAAAAACTCCGTCAAATAGCTGACAAAAAGACCATAGGGTGATTTATCAGGCGCTGGTTTACTCCATAAATACCTATTGCATCACTATTTGGGGTTGTACAAGTAAAGCAAAATTATAATAAATATAGTAAAAAGAATCTTATTTGAACTAAACTCCTTACAAATTGTCAAACATATACCTACTGTCAACCTCTTTAAGCACTCAACCACAGAACACAATTCTTTCTACACTCAACAATACCAGCTGAAAGATTAGAATGATATTGCCAGTTCCAAAAACATTTTCTGCGCGTGGGATACTTTTGTGACAAACTCATTCGCAAAAAGATTTTATTTTCTTGAGGCGGGCTATTGTATATCAAAATGAATAAAATATTGAATATCTAAAAATACCGCAAGCATAAAATAAAATTTAAGAAAACTTACTGAGAAAAAATTACAAATTTATTATATACGAGTACTAGATGTGCCCGGGATTTCGTTCACATAGAATCTTTGTTTTGTAATTGTAATTGTAGTTTATCTACGGGCAACAAGTATGAGTATGATACTTTGTTCAAGGGCAGCAACGTCAAAGGTGCGAGACCACTGACCTAGCGTACTTGTGTATATAGAGGTTAGTATGTAGTTAGTAACGTCCCATAAGACAGCCAGAAAATAAAAATAGATAATTCTTTAGATAATTTTGAGTTATGAAGTAACGTAACAAGTCTTCAGTCTCTGTTCTCTGGCATCAATAAAATTATTAGTTGCAATTTTAAGTGCTGATTTAACACTTGCTCGGCGGTGAAGGAAAACATCGTGAGGTAACCTGCATGTATGAGAAATTAAAAAAATATCAAATATATTTAAAGTCCATCAACAAAAAGGTCGAATATATTAAAAGAGGCTGCACGTTCTACATTTTCTTGTCTTAAAAACCTCTCAGAAATAAGAGGCCAGTTCCCAGACGTAAGAGTGTATAAAAATCGTACTCGGTGGCAATTATCTGCATCTAGCACGTTATTTTAAGAAACGACTAATCTGAGCCGAGTGCAATGGTAAAGATTTGATGATATTTATTAAATGTGAATAGTGACATTCTGTGTAAATGTTAAAAAAATACATAATTAAAAACAAACTAAATCTTCGTTTAAGTAAATTGAGTAAAGCAATTTGCAGTTATTATACAATCATCGATACTTTAATAGATTTAAGTCTGTTTGATATTAACGAGCATAAGCTAGTTTTTTAAGAGAAAAATATAAGACTTGTGTTAAAAATTTAGTTTTTGTCTGTTTTTAACATTTCCTTTAGCATTATTTTTAAAATAATTTATAGAGATATCACTAATCTCACCAGTTCTTATAATAAAAGATAAAAATTTCGCGTTGATACATTATATAAATGAACCTTTTGAATCAGGAGGATAATGGCAGGTTTTCAATAATGGAAAATAGTGCCAAGGTAGCTCAGTAAATAAGTGCCCGCATAGTAAGTGAATAGTCTAATTTCGATCCTTGCGAAAAACCAGCGAATAAGTACTTTTAAAATTTGATTTACCACGTACTCGGTGGTAAAGAAAGATATAATGAGCAAACGTAAATTTTCAAAATTGAAATAAATGAATTTGTTAACACGCAGTAGAGCAGCGCGATGAATTCTTCCCTGTTCAAAAAAATCCTCTCAGAAATATGAAGCTGCCTGAGCCCAGCCGTGGGCCAGATAAAGAGAAGGGATGCAATGACGAGAAAAACCTGCACCCTCTTTTCCCAAAAGAGTGTCGCTTCCGATTCGGCAGAGAGGCCTTAAAGGCCACTCACTGCCCATCCTCCAAAGGTGGTTTTTAGTGGGCAACACTTAGGGGTTAGGATAGTTACCTGTCTGTCGTGGTTACACATAACCACGACAGACCGGCTGTCGTGGTACGCATAAAGCATTTACCACCTCCTCGCGTAACGGGGTAGCCCTTTGCAATTGCTTCTGGGCGCAAAAAAAAGACGAGAAAAACCAAACAATTAAAGTGAGAATTTTAAAGCATTTTATAAATATACTTATCTACATATTTGTGTTATGTAGTTGTTTGTATTATTTAATTTATTAGTAACTAAAAGCAATTATATATTTATTTTTAAATATTATGATAAATGTTACGGTTTTAAAAAGGCACAACTTAGATTGTCGGCGTAGTTTCAAATTATTACGCAACAATTAAAACTTAATTTAAACCTTTTTTATAAATATGGTATACATTTGAAAGAAAACTACGTTATACCTCTTATAAAATACTACGTTATCTCCCCGGCCGTTCTAAAAAAAACCCTCTTATAAATCTGAAGATGATGTGCTTAGCATTAAAGTAGAACATCTTACTTTATGCTCTTGTAATAGATAGACGCTATTTGAGAAAAATACAACTTAAATCCTTGATACTATAATAAAGATACTCTAAATCACAACGCTTTTACGGTTAATATATTTTAAGAAATACTTGCAAAAGTTTACTTTCTTATAATATGAGTTATTTCGCCTACGAGTAATGTAACGATCAGTATTAATTATGAAGACACATGTACATGAACAACACAACCTGCCTTTTAGCATTACATTTACACAACACCATCTATCGATGATACTGGTTAACTATTGTACTTTTCTACCTTTAAAAGATGTTATCACATAAATGTTTGTGAGAAAACATATATTTCCTATGTTGTAGGTAAAAGTTTATCATTATAGAACATTATTTTAAACCCTTAATTACTATTTATGAAATTTGATTGAAATACGCTTAATGGCTCAACGCCACCATTGAAGAAATTCGTATGTAGGTACAATGCCTACATTTACAAAAAATCATATCTTTAGATAGAGTGAACTGTTTTTAATTAAACAAAGTCTTAACGTTACTCGAAGATACGCTTAATGATTTTCTTAACGATTCTTTTGAAATAAATAAGTATTTTTGACGTAATACGTTCATAAACAAATAGACAAACAGAATATTTTAAAAAGCCCTCTTAATCATTTTTGTTAGAAAAATATACAATGCACAACACCTGAAATTTACAATTTTATTATATGCATAGAAGATAATTTTATCATTTTATCTGTGAATTTACAGGCTTATGCTTAGTTTAGGTTTTAGATTTACCAAAAATCACATCTGTAAAGCCTAGATTTTATATTTTAATGTTGTGTAACTATAATAATAATAAATATAATAATATTTATTACTATTATATAATATTTATTATTATTATAGTTGTACATAATAATAATTTACAGAAGAAAGAAAAATGTGTATTAGATCTGTTGTATAATGGTCGATCTTATTGCTAAAAGCGTTGTCTTCCAGGCAACCTTTGGAAGGACAGAAACTTAAAATACGTACAACTTTGTATTTATGGAAATAGAAATGAATATTATTTTACTTATACATTATATATGATGTTGCGAAGCAGCATTACTCAGTGAAGTGATTACAGGCAAAAGCTTCTAATGATTTCCAACTGACATATTTTTCAAGTGTGAGACTATTTGTTAATGTACTCAGAAATACTGTTGATGTGAATTTTTTATGCTATATGCAGACTCAAGCTGATGTATGGTGGTTGGTTGCTAAGAGCCGCGAACCGCGTATCGGTTCAAAGCACGTATTGTTCGTATACCAGTACGTTTACGTAAGTATATTAAACGCATATATGATTATATACTCTTTGGTTATATTCTACTATTGTGCAATATTCACTTAATAAATGAAAAATATTGTTTCATATTTGAAATCAGTTATAAGTCAAAGTGTTCCTAAGAATGTGACACTATCATTTAAACAACTTGCAATCTATCCAACAATGGTGAAACGAAGTACATAAAAGTTAGAATTAAATCGCTTCTCCTAAAGCAATTTTCAAATGTAATGGTGTGGTCATATAATAAAAATATTCCAATGTGAGAGATATGGATAGCTTCCAATAGATGGGGGTAGAGCCGTGGTAGCTCAAATGGTTAGCGCTCGCTGTAAGCTTCACAGTACTCGAGCAACCAGAGTTCGATCCCCGTCGGTACCAATGAAATTTTTAAGTGTAATTTTAAGTGCTGATTTACCACGTGCTCGGCGGTGAAGGAAAACATCGTGAGGAGAAACCTGCATGTCTGAGAAATAAGAAAAAAAATATTTCGAAGACATGTGAAGTTCGCCAACACGTGTTGGGGCGGCGCGGTGGACATTTTCTTGACCTAAAACCCTCCCATAAATGAGAGGAGGCCTGTGCCCAGCAGTGGGACGTAAATAGGCAGCAACATTACTTTTTTTACTTTACTAAATGGGGGTATACCAACTCGTTAATGTGAGACCAAAAATACCTAAAACTGGCGACGGACAGCATCGTCAAAGGTGCTAAATGCCTGGTGCTGCGGTCAACAATCCGCCTGCCGAGTGTGAAGATTAAGGAAAATCTTACCTATAAGAAAAACCCATGTCCAGTAGTAGACTTTATCGGCTGATGAAGTGAAAGAAGGTGAAGTTTAAGGAAGATATGGTAAAATAGTTTAAAAAATTATGGAGTTTTAAAAAGGTGTTTAGAGTATTAATATCGATATAAGTGTCTATCAAAGAAGCGATTTATGGGGACTGAAGGAAATTACATAAATACTTCAGACGGAGAACAAAATCAAAATAGCAGTATTTCTGGTAACGTGATTAAATTTTTTTACCTGTAAATTAGTAACCTAATATTAACACAAGCCGTTTTAAAGTATCTAATCTAAAATTAAAATCTGTCCTGACGGACTTCGTATATCTTCGAATATTTTTATTCACTAGATCCGGTTGTATACTCAGAGCAATAATTTACAGTATAACATAGACACAAGTACGTAACTATATTTATAAAATCTGTATGGACCTGCGGTGTGGTGGGAGCATAAGAGAATCCATCTTATTTTATCCCGTGGCTATATAAGTATTTTTTTATTATAAGTCTGCTCTACTATGGGAATGGTCCAAATCCAGTAAAATATAAATCCAGCTATAGACTTTTACAAAACGATGAAGAAAAAGAAGTACGGACCGAAGTATTATTTTTGACGCGATAGAGCCGTCATTATCATCATTCATCATTACAGCCCTTCACAAGTCCACTGCTGAACATAGGCCTCCCCCAAAAAATGCCACAAAGCACGGTCCGGAGCCACCTGCATCCATCGACTTCCTGTATGTCTTACCAGGTCGTCACTCCATCTCGTGGGGGGACGCCCTACACTTCGCCTACCGGTACGAGGCTGCCACTCGAGAACCTTTCTTCCCCATCGGTTGTCGGTTCTTCGAGCTATATGGCCGGCCCACTGCCACTTCAGCTTACTAATCCGTTGGGCTATGTCGGTTACTCTGGTTCTACTGCGGATATCCTCATTCCTAAGTTTATCACGCAGAGAAACTCCGAGCATAGCCCTCTCCATAGCTCGCTGAGCGACCTTGAGCTTCCTCATACGGCCAGCAGTGAAGGACCACGTCTCAGTTCCATAAGTCATCACTGCCAACACGCACTGGTTGTACAATTTCGTTTTCAAGTTTTGAGGTATGTCTGACGAGAAGATGTGTCGTAGCTTCCCGAACGCTGCCCAGCCGAGTTGAATCCGTCGATTGACCTCTCGGTCGAAGTTGGACTTACCTAGTCGGACTATTTGTCCCAGGTAAACATACTCGTCAACAACTTCGAGCTTAGTGCTCCCAACAACTACCGGCATAGGTGTGACATGGACATTGAACATGATCTTTGTTTTGTCCATGTTCATCTTAAGACCTAACCGTTGGGAAACACTATCGAGGTCATTGAGCATAGTGCTTAGGTCCTCCAGCGATTCTGCCATAAGGACTAATTCGTCGGCAAATCGAAGGTGAGTGATGTACTCGCCATTGATGTTGATACCGTATCCTTTCCAGTCCAGAAGCTTGAAAACGTCTTCCAATGCAGTGGTGAAGAGTTTCGGGGATATGACGTCACCCTGTCTTACACCTCTCTGCAATTGGATAGGTTTCGTACTCTGGTTCTGTACTCGGATAGCCATCGTAGCCTTACTGTAAAAGCACTTCAACACTTCGATATACCGACAGTCAACTTGGCACCGCTGAAGAGACTGCAGCACCGCCCAAATTTCGACGGAATCAAAGGCTTTCTCATAGTCCACATACGCCTGACATAGTGGCAAATTGTACTCTTCGGACTTCTGTACAATTTGCCGAAGGGTATGTATGTGGTCTATGGTGCTAAAGCCCTTTCGGAAACCGGCTTGTTCGGGAGGCTGGAAGTCGTCAAGTCTGCGCGCGAGACGATTCGTAATGACTCTCGAAAACAGCACGTAGACGCGGATCAGAAGGGAAATCGGTCTGTAGTTCTTCAAGAGAGCGTTGTCACCTTTCTTGAAGAACAAGACCATAGAGCCGTGCTGCAGCTATATCAGTAGTATAGTTGTAGCACTAATGGGTCGGCTCGATCGGTGAAGGACCAAGCTGTCACAGAATACCAGCGTAAAATAGCAGCTTAAAGCTGCTGTGTGTTTTGTATGGGCAGCGTAGAGAACCGAAGACCCCAATTACTGGAAACGAGGCATTCTATCTTAGTCCTCAAGGATGACAACGCATCTGCATTTTGATTCGTAGTTGAGGATGGATGTAGATATTTATGGGCACCAGCAACTACTTTCCATCAGGTAAAACGTGTGGCTCATATGTCACACTTATCCCAAAAAAAAAATAGATGCCCAAACGAGCATGCGGCTTACCTGATGGTAAGACACCGCATCCCATGAACAACTGCAAGGGGAACTGCAGGTGCTTTGCTGGCATTTAAAAAAAGAGTAGGCCTTTTTCTTAAAGGTCCCCAACGCTCATTGGTTCGGATAGGTTGCTGGTGTAGTCGATTGCACAAGAAGTTGTGTGAGGAAGAAAACTTTTGGTAAACCGTATAGTAGTGGACCACCAATCATCCAGATGGTATGAATAGTATCGCGAATTTTGTCGCGATATGCCATGGTGAAAGTGTTTTGTTGGTTTAAACCGTAAATAATCGCTTTTACGGAGTTGCAGCATTTTTACATGTACTATATATTATGTATTTTGAAAAATTATTATCTCATCTACAATACATTGCAGAAGTCCAGTGTGCGCTATATTTTCAATAGCACAATTTAAGCGATGTTTGTGTAACTTTTGGCAATATTTCATAGCGGCTAAAGTTTGCAACACAAAAGACAAGATTCTAAACCAACATCAAAGTGATTTATGATATCTTATCTAAAGCTCACAAGTTAAGGTCTTACTATAATAGAGATACTTATAACAATTTTGCTTTTAGTTTTTAAATGTTAAAATATTGAAATATAAAATTAAATAAGAGGAGAGTAAATTTATTATGATAATGCCATGACATGGGTTATTAATTTCAGTCGTTAAAGGAGTTAATAGCTTCCGGGAAATGTTTCTGCCATTGAGGACCGTGCTTAATTTCATTTAAGCTGTATTACTATAGAGCGAATTGTATATTGTGACGTTTAGTAGGTAGCTAGGCTTATATGTATCGATTATGCGTGTCGTTTGCAAAGAGTATAATATTATGTATATTCACTAGGTTTATTCCTTAGTATAAAGGTCTCTACTTCACTTACTCAAATACAAGCAGAGGGGGAATCCCCAAATTAGGCCAAATTCTTGTCGTTGATTTCTTTATGCAAATAACATTACGTGAAACAAAATAACATAGCTATATTATTTTAACCTTCCTTCTTACACAACGTTACAGATTTTTTACATTATATATATATATATATATATATATATATATATATATATATATATATATATATATATATATACAGAAACAAAACCGTGAATAAATTCATGTTATTTACGACTAAGTAATAATCTCTAGACAGAATTTTGGTCACGGCGGACAGTCTCAACGGAGTGTGAGTGCTTCTGAGTGCTTGTTTTTCCTAGCCCCATGGCCTTCGAGCATCGGAGGAAGGGGCGTCATGTGTTCTGGCGTGCCTTACCTGAGAAGGAGATGGGGGAGATGTAGTCCTCACTCGCTGCTATGGGGCGGCTGGAACTGATGGGGCCGTGGATGTGTGCGGAAACGTTCCCGTAGCCTTGCTAATAAGCGGCGAAGGTGGAACACCATGAGGTTTTAGTCGGTGCGAGTCCGACATAACCCATCCTTGCTATTGCGAGGCGGGTATATGTAGACATTAATTGCCCATGTAAAAAAGAGCCTTCTGCAAAGGACAGGATTATAGTGACCTTTTTTGGCTCAACCCGGGTTTCGAAACCGGGACCCCATAATCAGCAGTTGCGTTTACGACCACCACGGCGTTTGCACCAACAAGGCAGTCACGACTAAGTACTATTAAGGAGTTTGATAAATGCGGTTCGTATAGTAGGTACTCATTGATATCAATAAACGTCAAGATTAAAGCTAAAGACAACTTAAAGCAATACCATAGCCAAATATTGAAAAATACGCATTATTGTTGTACGTTAATTTTAAGAGCGTGTTGGTTAAAATATACCTTTGAAAAATTGACTAAAAAACTTCTTGTTAAATTCAGCTGGTATATTTTTGGCGAATTATCTCTAGCCTTGAAATGGGTTTGACAGCTAAAATAAACCTTGAAAAGGAAAGAAAGTATGTATTTATTTGATATATTTTATTTTATTTATTAATATTTGTCTATTTTTTTCATGGAACGTATACAGAGTGCGCTGTTACGTTGCAGCACGACCGAAAAGGAGAGGCCGACGCCTCTCCTTTGGTCTCACTTTACCGCAGCCTAAATCGAACGTATTTAATGATTTCTTATATTTACGTGACCACTACACATTTAAATAAAACTAATTTGACGGATTTTTATCGCGTATATTAACTTATTTTATATTCCCGAGGTTTCGAGCACTTTACACCACCCATGGTCAACGGGAGGAGGGGGGGGGGGGGGGGGGAAGTACGTCCCAATATCATAAATAACCACGGCTACCTCCAGATTAAAAATTATTAATTTTTGTTCCGATCTACACAGTATGAACTTACAATATCTCGAACGTATTTACCGTTTCTGTCTCTGCTCTCTCAAGATCAATCATTTATTCACTACAGCCTATAAAAAGTCCACTACCATTGCCACGCTTCTCACGCTCAGTAGGTTGGGCTATCGGAGATTTTTATTATTTGGAGTTGTTATCAGGAAGATAGTTGCCGATCTCCTGTTTCATTATCCTCTATTACTTATTACGACACCCAAGGGATGATATGGGATAGTGTATTCTTTTGCGCCGCAACTCCACGCCGCAATACAATGTTTCTAGGTTTCCATGTAACATTTATATTGAAAATACTGTTGATTGAATTGTATTAACAAGGTTTTTTTGCTTATATCTATCTATGTAACGTTTTATAGTTTAGTTATCTATATATGTAACGTAATATTTTAATGTAATTTTCACCAACTTTTAGACGGCCGATTGACTTAAAAATTTGCAGGCTTTAACTAGTCTGAATGACCTTGACGAAACGGCGATCGCAGAGATTTAAGCCGACGTCAACACCGTCTAGCAACTACGTTCTGTATTATTTATAAAAGTGCAAAGATTAATAGACTGCAGAGATGACAATTATATAAGTGACATACTGCCTGTTATGCTTGCGCATCACTGAGAATTATGTCGCGGTTACGAATCTTCATCTACATTGTGCTGTAGCTTTGTCCGGTAGGCGTCACGAGCTATCAAGCGTTCAAGTTTCAAGTACGTAAGAGTTTTTATTATATATGTTAAATCGTATTAATTTGTGTCGTATTAGTAGATCTGGGTCAAAATTTGTAATTGCAATTTTCGTCAACACGCATTGGGGCAGCGCGGCGGACATTTCCTTGCCCTAAAACCCTCTCAGAAATAAAAAAGAGCCCTGTGCCCAGTAGAGGGACTTGTATTATGGCTATTACTTTATTTTGTAGCAATATTCTTATTCGTTTCAGATACAGAATGGTACCTTATGCTGACAAAATATCATGTGGAGGCGAGGAAAACGTAAAACATCTTTGTATCTTGATAAAACGTTCGAGAGATTGTCAGTCATGTCATACGCCACATTTTCCATAGAGCGTAGAACATTGCAGATAGGGCAAAATAAAAAATAATACAAAATATTATGGGAACTATTTATTAATAATATATACATTTATAGGTATTTATAATAAAAATAATGAACAAGCTGCAAGGTTCAACTAATAATGTTTCTTGTAAACACAATTGTAAAATTCCTGTTTTAATTTTTACCAATGGTTAATTGACGAAACGTAGTCAAGATCACTTCATATAAAATATATTTAATTAAAATTGACACATGACCTATATGGCCTTCTACTTAAAACTCGGCGGAAATTTGAAAAGAAAATTTTGTCTTTTCACACAAGTATTGTTTACAACTGACGTGGTTTCGAAAAGCGTGATTAAGTGTCAGCGGTATATAATCAATTAAATACTGAACTTTTTTGAAATCAATTTTTTTTGTTTATTTTTGTTATATCTTCTTAAAAAACTGACGCAATCTCACTATTTTATTATTTGTTTTTTTTTGTAACGCATAAGGATAAGTTAGACTAATTTAGATTAACATGGATAACTTTGTAATTTTTTTAATTTTATCACAAAATTTCCGCAAATAATTATTACCTTTTCTACAGTGATTCTCTCCTCTTAATTTCGGCGTGACTGTAGGATGTTATACTGAGTCACCGTCAGTTACTAAGCGGCTATAAATCATTATATGAATGTATAGACATACATATATAAATTTTTTAATTTTAATATTTATGTTTTTTTTGAATTTTGATTGATTTTTTTAAACCTGGTAAAATTATTTTTTTCCATACCAATCGATGGGCCGGAGTATAATGCCAGTTATGCTCTTTGGATGAAGTAATTTTTTATTTTATGCTCAATTGCAGACAAAACAATATTGATTGCGCATTTCTAAAACAAAATTTTATCTCTTCCTTCTAATAATAACTCCTGCACACACAGTTGCCACACGGTGGAATAGTTATTATTATCTATCCATTTGCAGAAACAGTTTTTGTTTACAGATATGAGTGTAACATTTTTATCAGCTGCTTTGTTTATAGTGCCTTGAGCAACACTTTGCCGGTTTCTATACAGAAAATGATGCTGGCTTTGCAAATATGGATGGCCGCTACCATTGAATATAATACCCGCTATGTTACGCTTATTTACGTAGAAACTTATCATTTGCATAGAATTCTAAATAGCACTTTTTACACAAGAAAGTAAACTTTTAGATCAGTCCATCTTGTTTTTCACTAATTAAGTGAAAAGTAAAACAAACCAATAGGTCCGTGATTTAAAATTTTTTGCAACTTTTTATAAAAAAGCATGACCTTATCATAATATAATAGTCAATCATTTAGCCATGGGATAAAACTTTTAAGTGTGCCAGTCAAACATTAATGATGATATTCGGGTCATTATACTGGAAATAGTCTTTTAAATATTTTGTAGTACAATTGACAATCTTC